>CM060961.1:215370964-216685964 GCA_030765045.1 Tenodera sinensis
CTATACAAATGCATATGAAGTTCAAATTTCAACTTTAATATGCAAACTTTGACCAGAAAAGCATTTTTGTTAGTAACCAAAAAATGAAAATAACACTTTCAATGACATTCCAAAGTTGGAATTTAAATTATACAAGTAAATAAATTAAAACCCTCAATTTCATTCAACTTAAATGTGTAACCTCTTTTGAGCATGTCTGGTTTAGAGAGGATAAGGTCTATCGGAGTTAATTCAAAGGAAATATCCCACAATTTTTGAAACCTGACACTAAATTTAGTGACAGGTTTGAGTTCTTAGTGTCACACATATATTCAAAATGCTCATTTAATAGTCTAGGAAAAGCTTCCTTAGTGATTATCCACGATCTTTTCTTCTGCCCTGACTTCCATTTGTCCAAAATATTCCTCCAGCATTTCTTTTAAGGCCCTTAGAACAGAATAGTGGCTGGCAGATATGTGTTGCATTTTAAAAAAACACCAATAACTATTTGAGAGGTAGAACTGAAACTTAAAAATTGACATTACCCACACGTGGCTTGTGCGTTTAAAACCACCAACAGTAAGTTTGTTGCCATAAATAAATAAATAAATAAATAAATAAATAAATAAATAAATAAATAAATAAATAAATAAATAAATAAATAAATAAATGAATGAATGAATGAATGAATGAATGAATCAATGAATCAATGAATCAATGAATGAATGAATAAATAAATAAATAAATAAATAAATAAATAAATAAATAAATAAATAAATAAATAAATAAATAAATAAATAAATAAATAAATAAATAAATAAATAAATAAATAAATAAATAAATAAATAAATAAATAAATAAATAAATAAATAAATAAATAAATAAATAAATAAATAAATAAATAAATAAATAAATAAATAAATAAATAAATAAATAAATAAATAAATAAATAAATAAATATATGAATGAGTGAGTGAGTGAGTGAGTGAATGAATGAATGAATGAATGGATAAATAAATAAATAAATAAATAAATAAATAAATAAATAAATAAATAAATAAATAAATAAATAAATAAATATATGAATGAGTGAGTGAGTGAGTGAGTGAGTGAATGAATGAATGAATGAATGGATAAATAAATAAATAAATAAATAAATAAATAAATAAATAAATAAATAAATAAATAAATAAATAAATAAATAAATAAATAAATAAATAAATAAATAAATAAATAAATAAATAAATAAATAAATAAATAAATAAATAAATAAATAAATAAATAAATAAATAAATAAATAAATAAATAAATAAATAAATAAATAAATAAATAAATAAATAAATAAATAAATAAATAAATAAATAAATAAATAAATAAATAAATAAATAAATAAATAAATAAATAAGTAAATAAATAAGTAAATAAATAAGTAAATAAATAAGTAAATAAATAAGTAAATAAATAAGTAAATAAATAAATAAATAAATAAATAAATAAATAAATAAATAAATAAATAAATAAATAAATAAATAAATAAATAAATAAATAAATAAATAAATAAATAAATAAATAAATAAATAAATAAATAAATAAATAAATAAATAAATAAATAAATAAATAAATAAATAAATAAATAAATAAATAAATAAATTAGTAAATTAGTAAATTAGTAAATTAGTAAATTAGTAAATTAGTAAATAAATAAATAAATAAATAAATAAATAAATAAATAAATAAATAAATAAATAAATAAATAAATAAATAAATAAATAAATAAATAAATAAATAAATAAATAAATAAATAAATAAATAAATAAATAAATAAATAAATAAATAAATAAATAAATAAATAAATAAATAAATAAATAAATAAATAAATAAATAAATAAATAAATAAATAAATAAATAAATAAATAAATAAATAAATAAATAAATAAATAAATAAATAAATAAATAAATAAATAAATAAATAAATAAATAAATAAATAAATAAATAAATAAATAAATAAATAAATAAATAAATAAATAAATAAATAAATAAATAAATAAATAAATAAATAAATAAATAAATAAATAAATAAATAAATAAATAAATAAATAAATAAATAAATAAATAAATAAATAAATAAATAAATAAATAAATAAATAAATAAATAAATAAATAAATAAATAAATAAATAAATAAATAAATAAATAAATAAATAAATAAATAAATAAATAAATAAATAAATAAATAAATAAATAAATAAATAAATAAATAAATAAATAAATAAATAAATAAATAAATAAATAAATAAATAAATAAATAAATAAATAAATAAATAAATAAATAAATAAATAAATAAATAAATAAATAAATAAATAAATAAATAAATAAATAAATAAATAAATAAATAAATAAATAAATAAATAAATAAATAAATAAATAAATAAATAAATAAATAAATAAATAAATAAATAAATAAATAAATAAATAAGTAAGTAAGTAAGTAAGTAAGTAAATAATAACTATATTGGGATACATGCCATGGAAACTTTAGCCGGTAGTCAAAGTATCCCCGATTTCTGAAATGTATGGTTATGTACCTATGAAGAATTATCATTGGTATATAAATCCACATTATTTTTATGGTGAACATGTACCTATTAGATGTTAATGCAATGTAGTACATATCTGTATAAGTTACTTAGGGATCTGGCTGATGTAAATGTGATATATTTATCAATTTAGCACACGTTTATTTTTGGTGGGAAAGCTGTTTGTTTTCTAACGAAGAACATGGTGACAAGCTTAACAGAAATAAAAATTACCAACTCACCAGAGACATCTGCTAGGTTCAAACGATACTTTTAGCATGGGAAATTATCCATACAGTAGAATGCATTCAGAAAGAGGTACAGTTTATTCAAAATGGCGTCTGTCTTGCAATATGTACGCCATTGAAAAACTATTTGGAAATGGCCGAAAGGGAATTGTTTTAAACATATGTTACAGAATATTGTGAGAATCACTGGAGATTTTAACGATGTAACACATGCTAAATATCAGAGTTACTATGGTACAAAAGCGATACTCTGCTATGAAAGGTTATTACACCTATTAACAACACTTTTCCAGAAACCCAAATATGTAAAAGGTACAATTTTAGTTCCTAAAAGGGTATTTTTGTTCAGATTGCTCACAAAATAAAGCAAAATAAAGCATGCAGTGTCATCTACATTTGACGGGGAAACAGTAAGCTGACGTGCTGCCATCTATGGACCCCTGTCGAACCACCTGATTATTGTTATGTTTTATCTTCTCTGCCACCGACGCAGCACGCAAGGGATGGTATTCGCCCAATAATTTGATACCGAGATGTCAGTGGAAATGCACACTTTGAGGTCCCCTGAATCGAAAAAACTCAAGTTTAGCAAATGTGCTTGTGTATGTTTGTATGTGTGCGTTTGAATACCGTAACTCAAACATCTGTTGTGTTGCACTCACATGAATTTCTCTACTCTCGTACTATTCTTACAAACTCGTACTCCTATATCTTCTCATACACACACACACACACACACTGGTGGCACCGTGGGGGCGGTGCAATTGTCAAAAGGACAAAGGACGAGGACCCTAATACCGGGGAAATCGGCAGGACTAATTCTGAGAGAGGATTGCCCCCCCCCCCGCCTTCTCTAAATATAAAACAAGACCTCTAGATAACTGAGTTTAATTAACTTATTGTTACAAAGTTACCACCCTTTGAAAGATAACAACAAATAAACTTAAAGAATTTAATTAAGGTGTTCTTGGTTACAAAATAGACATGAGCTTCAATCAAATACATAGCCCACCCTTTTAGACACCACGAATAACACAGGTTACACAATTGAATAATATTCGTCTTCAAAATAGACATACATTTCTATAGATAGTTGCTCTTTAGGCACCATAAATTACACAAGTTATACAATTCAATAATTTCCCTGTCATTCCCAAGTTTGCAGTCAGATTTAGCATTTCCCAATCAGAACAAGTATCAAAGTATGACGACATACTTTCAGGTCTTCAATCTGCTGTAAACAAATATATGGCACAATTTGAAATTATGTGCCCGTTCGCCCACAGGTTAATTTAAGCCAAATGTTCCTGTACCCTGTTTGACCCAAAGCAAAAGAGCGCTGATGACCTAGAAGTTGAGCGCCCTTAAACCAAATCCAAATCCAAACCCAAAGCAAAAGTTTAAATTTGACCACTTAACTATTTGAAAACCTCATAAATCACGTGCCTAGTTCATTAAATCCACAGGAACTATTCCCCAGATCAATTAATCAACCTCCCGTACTGGAAAAGCAGCCCAGTACATTACGATCAGAACGGCCCCATAACCAAGCATAATCTCAAACTTATAGACAGTCACTCACCCAATTTTCCGCGTCCGCATTGTGCCAAGGGAGAACCCTTTCTCTCACTGCCACCAGCTGAGTAGGCGAAACTGTCGGAAGCACGCCCTAGTGGCGGAATGGGGAAACAGTGAGACAACAGAATGGCGTGAAACGGGACAATTGAAGTGCAATCAGCACATGGTATAGACACAACTTATATCAAGAAGATTTAAAATGTGGTTTCTATAAAGTGAAATTTCAAAATTGTTGCAAAAACCGGCATGTTAATTAATTATAATTATCTTTTGATAATTAAATCAAAGTTATTCATATTTGGAGTTAAATTACTTTTCAAAAACCGTTAATGCCCTGCAGATACGAACCCACAAAAACCAGACGAACACACAATCTATTCCAAGAAGTAGATATGGACTGTTTGATCCACCCGGTACAAATTCTCACTCTCCCGCGGGAGGGAGCGGCGAGGGGAGAGGGTGCTAAGGGTGGCCAGGCCTAAACAGGGGGTCCCTAACGGCTACAGATTTAAGCTCCATGGGGTGGCGCACATATCCCCTTGGGGAGTTGGAAACCGGAGGCTTCCACCAATTCGGAGTATGAGGAAATACAGAGAGGAAATTCCCTACCATGCACGCTGAAACTCCCGTTGACACTTACAACCCTTAAACAGCCAGCCAGGATGAAAAGTGAAGTGAAATGGAACGACTAGAAATTCGGGGGATGTAATTATCTTTCCCATCATTCGCCTAGCGTCCCGGGAAAACCACCGTAAAAAAATATGGATCAGAAACGTCGACCATGGGAATCGAACTTACGACGTTCCGAATGCGAACCATAGACGCTACCGCCTGAGCCACCCCTCTTGGTTATTAATTCCTAAATTGTATATTTATTTCAAGAAGAAACCAAACCTGAATTATTCTAGAGTGAACTTAGAGTTCAGTGACAGATGTGTTTACTTGGTCTGGGCGACCTGAACTTGCATTTCGGAACTTTGTTGCATCGCGTGGGCTCCTGCCGCAGATTCTATGAATAGGGAAGTGGCTCATGCAACTTGGTGTTAAGTGCTAATTTATGGTAATCATTACGACACCTGATGAACTGCCTCATTCGGGTCAGCTTGTCTCAAAACAAAAATTGTGTATGATATTTCGTTTTCTTTCACATTCATCAACAAATCCAAAACAGTCCAACTCATGGGCACGTCTATCTCACATTCATGAGATCCCGAGTTCGAATCTCGATGGGGGGGGGGTGTTACCTGTACCCCGCGGTTTTTCCTTATTCTCAGAGATCGATGATTTTCCTTATATTTTGGATAATCACAACAGAACTATTTTATTTGTTGATGATTCAGCTGTTAGCATTTCTGGAGACTCGAGTACTAATCTTTATAAATATTAAATAACTGATACAAGTATAAAGAATTGATATTCAGCCATGTTGAACAGACTGTACCCTAACTTATTTATATAGGTATGTATTAGCCTTTAAGCAGATTTGGCTGGGCATTTCAATAGAGTGGTACTCAATAAGATATCAACAGGTAGTTCATGTTACATAGTTTAAAATCCATAGTTGACTAAATCTGACCGCCTCCGTAGCGCAGTTAGTAGCTCGCTTGCCTCTGGCGCAGAAGCCCCGGGTTCGATCCCCGGCCCCAGCATGGGGACTTTATCCCCTCTGGGAGGTCTGGCACGGGGTGCACTCAGCCTCGTTAGGTCCCGGGGGCACCAATTGAGAAGCTACTTGGAGAAGCAGCGGCCCTAGGTCGAGAAGACCGCATAACTGGCTGGGAGGGCTCGGGACACTGACCACGTCCCACCCTCCAGTACTACACCTCACCAATGACGCCTGTAGTGGGCAGAGGTGGGGGACGCAGCGGCTGGGCGGTAGGCCTTGGCCCCTTATGGGCTGTTGCGCTGGGGTTTAGTTTAGTTAGTTGACAAAATGTACTTCTATAGTCATCTAGCCTGACATCGCATTATAGGGAAATAATTCTGCATATTGTACCTAATATATTTTGGTCACAAAAAAAGATAATCAGAACTTGTGAAGCATAAAATCAATTTCAAGTCTTTATTTATTACTGTGTTTCCATCTCTTTTATGTATAAGTGTTTATATATATATAAGGCATTAACTTGAAAAATAGTCTTTCTTTCAGTTGTCCATGTTTGAACTGCTTTTAGCTACAGTATTTTTATTTAAAAGTATACATTTTGAGATCATAGCTAGGTCCAGGGAGATTCGAGATATTTACACGATGTATAAAATGTATAAAATCTATCTTCTTCATGTTAGTCGAGATAAACATTTGCAAAAATTATATAATTGCTAATTTGCTTGTAGGTGCAAGGGAATATGGGAATACAGTAGGCTTTGATCGATAGTAAAATACTTCAAAGCTGGTCGCTATATAAGGGCTTTGAAATTTCATTCTCTTTTCACGGCCAAGAGATAAAAAATTGAATAATGACCTTCCATTCAAGTTTAAGTATTGCAAAACTCACACAAATAACAAGGAATATCTCCGAAATGGTTCACTCTACAAAAAAAAAAAAATGAATTTGAGCATAACTTGTGCGTTTGTACAGTAAGATTTCGTCTATCTCTTACGGTTTACCAGTTACTTATGCCAATACTTTGTTTCCTAAAAGCCCCCCCCCCTGCTATTACATAGGGCACGGAAGTGGATACGCCACTCACGTGCGTCAACCCGTCCGAGAAGACTACTTATAACCTAGGTGAGGTCTCCGGATATCTAGCTTACCAGCTACTAGCTCTCTAGGCTGGTACCCGACAAGTTGAGGCTTCTCCCGAGTCAGGACGTACTCAATCTCCCATGAGTATCAGGAACCACTGGCCGGCCGAGACCAACCCAATCCGAACAACTCCCAAAGGGAGGACTACTTCTGGCAACGTCAGAAGTACCACGAGTGCTAGGGGTTCGCAGCGCTCACACCAAGCAGCTGAGGGAGTCGGGCCCCCCCCCCTACGGGAATGGTTTACCAGTTATGCAAAAGGCATCAAGACTAAACAAGACTATATGTGCTATAGTCAGAAAATTAAAAATATACATTTCATTTTGGCATACAAATATCTTAAACATGGCATTTTAATCAAAATCGTTAGAGCCATTTTTTTGAGAAAATAAACATTTTAAAATATTTTCCATGCAAAGGGTAGATTAGGGTGGCACCGTGGTCGAGTGGTTAGACCGTTCGCCTACCACATATGCGGCCCGGGTTCGATCCCCGGGACTCGCATGTGGTATTGGTAGCGGACGAAGCGGCGTCAGGGTTCTCCGACTTTCCCCGCTACTCCTTCCACCAATTGCTCCATCAGCACCTTTCATTCATCGATTTCTCCTTCATTTCATATCATCCTCCTCCTCACTCTCGTACCTGGTGTTTGACTGACCACTCACTTCCAGGTCTTCACTCTGTCCGGTCCATAGGTTCCTGTGCTCCCCGACAGACAACTGACCCTAGGCACTGGCTTGTAAGTCCTGCATAAAGACAGGATAATCTTTTTTTTCATATGTTACTGAAATCAAATTAAAGGTCTCGCCTTTCTGATGAACAATTTTCTTCGCAATTAAAATAGCTGTGTGATATTTCCTCAGATCTTACTAGGTTATTAAAATAAATTCACACACCGTATCCTACTCATTTCATATAGATATTTACAGTGCTGCACTACTACTCCATCTACTTCCCCCTCCCTCTGAACCAACCTGCTGTTGTGTGGTGCAGTGTTTCTAGTGACATCACGGAGTTGCTGTTTTGCGGGCCTCTGCCGTAAGAGGTAGACAAAATCTTGCTCAAAAATACATAGATACATGTTAATAGAGATAAACGCTTGTATAATTGGTCTTGTTACATTCAATTTATTGAATTGGCTATAAATTGACTGTCTCAAAACATTGTGTCGCACAGTATTCCTTTGAAGTGATTCAGAACTAAAACGCTTGCTTTGGGATCTGCCGTAGTTTAGCTTATATAATTCCTGGGCATGTGATTGTGAGTTCTATTCTTAGTCCGGCTTTGCAATAATCCACCGCCTACCTGGGGTTCTCTGTCGACATAAATTTACTGTAAAAGCAGCAGGAGAAACATACGTAGTATTCAGTACGCTTAACTCCTTGCGAAGCATCTTGTTCTAGGCCTTCTAACCTCTACCTCTGTTCCGGAGATTCTTTACTGCGTGGCTGCCTTTTTAAACTTGAATGACTTCTTCCTCCTCCTCCTCTTCTTCGTCTTGTTCTTCTTCTTGTTGTTCTTGTTCTTCTCCTTCTCCTTTTCTTCTTCTTCTTGTTCTTCTTCTTGTTGTTCTTGTTCTTCTCCTTCTCCTTTTCTTCTTCTTCTTGTTCTTCTTCGTCTTCTTCTTCTCCTTCTCCTTCTTCTTCTCCTTCTTCTTCTTGTTCTTCTTCTTCTTGTTCTTCTTCTTCGTCTTCTTCTCCTTCTCCTTCTTCTTCTTCTCCTTCTTCTTGTTCTTGTTCTTGTTCTTCTTGTTCTTCTTCTTCTTGTTCTTCTTCTCCTTCTTCTTCTTCTTCTTCTTCTTCTTCTTCTTCTTCTCCTCCTCCTCCTCCTTCTCCTTCCTCTTCCCCTTCTCCTTCTTCTTCTTTTTCTTCTTCTTCTTGTTCTTCTTCTCCTTCTTTTTCTTGTTCTTCTCCTTCTCCTTCTTCTTCTTGTTCTTCTTTTTCGTCTTCTTCTCCTTCTTCTCCTTCTTCTTCTTCTTGTTCTTGTTCTTCTTGTTCTTGTTCTTCTTGTTCTTCTTCTTGTTCTTCTTCTCCTTCTCCTTCTTCTTCTTCTCCTCCTCCTCCTTCTCCTTCCTCTTCCCCTTCCCCTTCTTCTTCTTGTTCTTCTTCTTGTTGTTCTTCTTGTTCTTCTTCTTGTTCTTCTTCTCCTTCTCCTTCTTCTTCTTCTTCTTCTTCTTCTTCTTCTCCTCCTCCTTCTCCTTCCTCTTCCCCTTCCCCTTCTCCTTCTTCTTCTTGTTCTTCTTCTTGTTCTTCTTCTCCTTCTTCTTCTTGTTCTTCTCCTTCTCCTTCTTCTTCTTGTTCTTCTTTTTCGTCTTCTTCTCCTTCTTCTTCTTCTTGTTCTTCTTCTTGTTCTTCTTGTTCTTCTTCTTGTTCTTCTTCTCCTTCTTCTTCTTCTTCTTCTTCTTCTTCTTCTTCTCCTCCTTCCCCTTCCCCTTCTCCTTCTTCTTGTTCTTGTTCTTCTTCTTGTTCTTTTTCTCCTTCTCCTTCTTCTTCTTGTTCTTCTCCTTCTTCTTCTTCTTCTTCTTCTTCTTCTTCTTCTTCTTGTAGTGCCATAGGCTACCCTGAGACATTTCTTCCATCTTTCTTATTTATGACATCCTTTTACAAATGCCTATCCTCCAACACTTCCCATTGGAACACCAATGTTTAAAAACACCAACAGTAAGTTTGTTGGCATAAATAAATAATAATTAATTTTCCCATATTTTCTAACTTCGTCCAATGATCGGTGTCTTGTCAGTCCACTGGTCTATCACTATACATTGTTACCTTTAAGGATTTTGAGAGTATATCTCGTTCGTTTGTCATTCTTAATTTAACTACTTTTGTTATGCACAGCATTCTTCATTTGCACCACTGTAATATTTCCGATTTCATTCCTAATATATTTTTTAGTTCTTCCAATGTATGAGGGTTGGAAGTTAAATAGTGGCAACCTTGCTGCAGAGTCGCTACAATGGAACGCAACATTGTCTCTGATAGCACACTTTAGTTACATGCGAACCTTACCTCTGAGCAAATAGACGCTCCCTTGTCACAACACGCGCATGCGCAATGGCGAGAGAAACACAGGCTTGTGCAAGCCAGCGGTCTAATGTAATGTCGCGATATTTTCGAAGCAGGAACAACAGAATTGGATAAAGATTGAATGTGCCAGAGATCGTACAGCACGACAGTGTCATCAAGGTCTTCAAGAGGCTTGCAGAGAATCAGCATTGCCTTACAGATGAAGGAATCACTTCGTGGCGTTTGCTTCAGAACTTCCAGAGATTCGCCAGGCAGTAGATCGCTCCATTCAAACAATCAACAGAACCAGCGCTGCTGAGAGTATCACTTTTGTATCAGTTGTAAATAAACAGTTACCACTATTTAAGTTCCAACCCTCGCATGAGCTTTTGTCTAGTAAACTTTGACTTTCAGGTTACTGCACCTGAGAGGGGTGCTTAACCTAAGAAACATTAGTGTTTTCAAAAACATTTGGAGGTTCCTCTAACTATACTACAGATCAAATCGTAGACACTGATAGTGATCACAATTAATGTTATTTTGAACCAAAAGGTACAATTTTTATTTTGATCACAGATACCAAACTCAAGTTTATGGTGACCATTATGTTTGGCTTCTGTATTATATTTCTTTCCCTACCAGTGCTACCAATACTGCCGGTATTCATACCATTCACTACGTCATTTATGTACTGTACGAAAACTTACTTGATTGAGCGATTCTAAGATACCTATAGATGGGGAAAAGTGACTAAATGTGTTATTCCCCCTACATCACACTTTTAACCCTGTCCACTCGACTACACACCGGTTAGCTACCAGGCCACTCCCCTTGCTGTCATCTATCTCATAGAACCGTTCAGCCCCTTACATTGTGTCATGTGACATAAAAGGTAAAAAAGAATGCTTCAAAGCCCAATAGGAGCATACGTATTTTTATGTTCCTAGTAAAATAAAGTATTCTGTTTGCTATCCCCAAAAAATAAATAAATGTACGTAACGTAATCACAATCCCGTAATCACAAAACCAGTACATCATGTTTTTATTGGGTTCCGCCACTGCACGCCTTGAAACTTACCTTGTTTGTAAAGACAACAGAACCGGAAAAGACAGCTGGCCTCATATGGTGATGGAATAAAAGTGGAGAGGGTAAATACTCAATTGCATTCCTTTCGCCCCTCTTCCCTATTCCTATTCTAAAACCAAATAAGGAATCTTTGTTGGCCTGCAAATTCAAGAACTCTTTAAGAATGAAACCGTTAATAAAGTAATTGAAAGGAAAGACAAAGCAGCTCAGGAAGCGTTTAAAACTGTTGTTGAGAATTTCTCGGGAGATCAAAGGGATGAAAATTACACCCTATTTGGCTCTTACTTATTTGCAAGCAATTGTATCTCTTTGAGTGACGAGCAACGAAGCGCGCTTTCATCAAGACATTTCTGCGACGGAAGGAAAGTATCAGAGTAAATGGAACTATCTACACTTGCAGACTATTGTTGGCATATCGTGAAGGAAACGAATATCTGTGTTGCTCTCATAATACTTTCTCCACTCACCCCTGTACCAACTATTCTTACAAACACTTATTGTTCTATCTACTTCGCGTTACTTGTAATAGATTTGAGAAATGGTTTTGTTACATATTTCCTTGTAAGTATAATGGAAAAAGGAGAAGACGTTAGGCTTAAGCGATAGCTTTCACATTTCGTGTTCTTTGCATGCCCAAGAGGAAACAAACGAATAACCACTTCCCATTTGAGAAAAGTATAAGTATTTGAAAATTCAAACAAATAACAAGAAATATTACAGAAAAGGTTAACTCCATATTACATTTGTTTGTGATAAATTGTGTGCTTTAACAATATCTAAATTATTAGGAAATTCCAAGAAAATTCAAATTATATATTCCATTTTGCGTTAAATATCCAACACATGTGGTATCTTAATCCAGAATTTTAGAGCCATTTTCGAGAAAATAATTTTCGCATGAAAATGTTCCAGTAAGGGATTGTCTGAGGTGAGGCATTTTATTGAAAATCTTCCATCTTGACATCTTTAGAAGGCCTGAACTTAAAAACCAAAACCACTTTTCATTTTTGAGTTCTGTTGTTATGCGCGCGCGCACATACACAGACACACAAACACATAACTTCTTGACGAATTGATATAAATGGTTCATTATTTTCAATAACTACCACGGAAACACCGTGTATACAATGCTGTAATGCATTTCTGCCTTAATTCAAATGAATTTAACCACAACTTAGTGTTAAAATGTAGTGCAACGGTTAATTTCTAAAAGAAAAAACAATGTGACAACAGTGCGTCGCGTTTTCTCAACTAATTCTCACAGCGGGCACGTTACGATGAAGGAGAGGTTAGGGTAGGCAGCGCCTTCTGTTACTGAAAGTGAGGAGGAAGGGAAGGGCAGGCGGCAAATTCACGGGGCAGGTATAAGCATGGGTAGGCGATGGCAGCTGTAGTTGTCATTTATAACAAGACCATTAGTTTTATTTCAGCCCGGTAAAGTACAAAGGAACGCAATTGTTTTTGGAGAATTAAGAGGAAGACTTATTTATTTGTGTATTAAAGGCAATTACTATTGTCTTAGCTGTAACGTATGATGACAATAACAATAATAATTAATAATAATGTGCATTATTAGCAAAATCTGAATCCTTTTATGTCAGCATTATTTGGAGCCTAAACCGAATCTTTATTATTACTTGAACGAATGCATTATTTCAGTTACATTCACAGCTTTCAGGCATAAAATTTCGATTCGTGTCGATTTGCCTAGATAGTAGCTGCTTAAGCGGTACGGTAAACGCACTGGGCGAGTGTTTTGTTTACGTCTGAGGCAGTGCGGGGCACACAGGTCACTGTGCGAGGACTCTCCAACATTGCCGAAAGAATGGACATTTTAAAAAGTGATTAAACCTACGAAAACGAAATTTAGGATTATATTTCTTACACTTGCATCTATTAGCCAGGTTATTCTGACCGAAGCAGTATCTTCCTTCCCGTATACCAACCCTATTTTCTAGGGAGTTTAATCTCCACACGCCTTCTCCTGCTAACGGCGGATTTTCTCCCGAAGATGGAAGCCATCATTTGAGAGTGGTTTAAATTACACAAATTTTGCACATGGGTATACTTATCTATACGTTCAAGGACAAAGTGCAGTTGGCCACAAAATCGGTAATGTTGGTGACTGTTCTGGAAAGATCAGACGAGTGTTATGTATCGGAAACAAATAGCCAGCCGACGAATCTGTACCACCACCACGGAGGTTTGACCCTTTCAGTTGTGCTGGGTCCGTCGCCTAGGAGACTCCAGGGCATCTCTCCACCCCCGCCTAGCTCCAGATCGATAAAACACACAGGTGTACGGTAGCAACTGCTACCTTATGGGTTTCCGGTGTCGCTTCGTTAACTCGATAAGTATGCATCTTAACTAGTCTCATCATCATCTCCCGATACTACTTGTACCTACGAGTGAAAGCATCTGCTCGGTTCACAAACCAACATCAAGGAAACCCATCTGCGAAAATGTAAACATCTACAATTTCAGGCCCATTCATTTGGAATTTTAACAAAGTAATCACAATTTAATTATAATATGTAGACCAATTGTATATGCACTTTTAAATTAGATCACAATTGCTTTCTTTTTCCTATTTTAAAAAATAAATATTTTACAATGAAACGGACATTTCCAGATTCGTACCCCTTCGGCTGTTGTCGGGTATTTTAATTGTTACGTCTAAAAATGTATTATTCATTCTATAGCATTTGTTTACAATCGTTCGTTGGAAGGGTAAATAATGGGCTTTTGCTATTAAGGCTTATTACAGTAATAATGAGGATTCGAAATAAATTTCAATAAAACTGAATATTTATCAACGGGTTTAGAAGAAAGAGCTCATGTTGACTATTTTAAATATCTTGGGTCCATAATACAAAAGGATGTAACAACATCTTTAGAGATTCAAATACAAATATCTGATGGGGAGAGAATTATAGGAATGCTCAATTCAGTTTTATGGAGTAAAAATATTTTACATAGAACTAAAAAAAAAAAAAAAAAAAAAATATATATATATATATATATATGGCGCTGAAACTTGGACCATAAGCAGACAACAAGCAAACAAATTAGGGGTATTGGAAATGGACTTTTGGAGACGTTCAGCACCAAAATTCTGAAATGTATGAGAAGCCATTGCTCAGTAGTTTGGTGTGCAACAGCGTAATTTGGCATCATTAATCCTGATTTCATTGAAGACTATAGTGGGACATCTGGCTGTTAACATCTCAGCAATGTCTGAATAATTGAATAATTTTGGTATCCACAAATTGGCAATTATCATTCGAGACAGGTGGTGTTCAGCAGAATGGAGCAACCAGTCACGTGGCTAGACGTTCTATGAATGCAGTCAGATGTTTATTTCCAAACAAGATTGTCAACAGAAAGGGAGACAGTTTATGGTCTGCGAAATCTCCAGTTTTTAGTGTGCGATTTTATTTATGGGGCATTTGAAGAGTGTGGTGTTCAAAACTCCATCTCCAAAGTACATCGAAGAACTGAAATAAAACATTCGCCATGAAGTAGTTGAAATCCGCGTATACATGCTAAGGGGAGGAATGAAGACAAGAGATTCCTACAGAAGTGGAACGTACATCAACGGGCAAAGATATTTAGGGCCGAACTGTCTCGCACGACTGCTCTATGTACTGGACGTGACCGTCAACAATCGTGGCGGCAGAAACAAAGGGTTTCGAGAACGTTCGCGAGACTTCTGGCTCGGTCATTTCCAGTGCCCGTGTGTGTGGAACTCGAGAAACATCCATAACATCATCCTGAGCATATAAGGAGGCCAGAGAAGAGTGAGCGAGTGAGTTTTTAATGACAGTTACAGATACGGGTCGGTCAGTGTGTCAGTGTCGTCGTGTTGGTACGTCGTAAAATGATTCAACAAGTGTCGCGAGAGATTAATTAGTGCCTGAGGGACAGCGGAAGTGAAGAAAGGCACTAAAAGGCTGAGCAAGGTTATGAGAAGCAAACATTGTCAGTTATGATAGCCCGAAAGACTAAACTGTGTTAACGACGAGAAGAAAACTGTGGATTATGGTAAGATTTTGGAAGATAATAAAGTGATTGAAAAGTAGCCGGACTGATTTTTTTCATTTGTCGCACTGGTGTCAGGATTCGTCGAAATGCCGTTTTGTTACAGCATTTATCGTAAATCAGAGGAAACAATTTAAGGGAAGGTAATCAAAATCTAACCCATAACCCTCTCATAATGAAATTCAGACTGCTGCCACACACGATTGTCTGGTTCAATATTTCTATAAAGCTGTAATTAAGGAGTGACCAAACTCCCCTCTGTGACATCAGCATGCAATCAGCTCTAAATAGCTGTGCTATTGAAGTGGGGAAAATATTGGGATACAGGAAGGTAAATGTGGTAGTGAATTCCAGTGCATTTGAAAGCAATTATCCAACTTCCTGGAATAGTCACCTGTTGAAAGCAGGGCAGCCGAGAACGTAGTGGAAATCCAGAGTAGTTTACATGATTAAGTGCTGCATTTTTCAGCAAGAAGAATACTTGTACAAAATTGTGATAGATGATTGGGAAACTAGCCGACAACTGACAGGTTAAAATATATCTAAACTGAAATAAGGATTATGCATTTTTCAGATATTTTCCTATATCCTTCTAGCAACTTTCTTATGTGTGGGTTTCTTTAGTAGATCATTAAGCGACTTCATGGACCTTGACATAGATTTAGTGTCAGGGATATAACTGCAACTATTTTTAGTGGTAATTGAGGACACTGTAACGAACAATATTACATCAATAATTCCTTAATTTGTAAACTTTAATTTTAATTAGTAAGAGTAGTGTGATTTCAGTTTGCTTAGTACCTCTAGGTAGCCATGACGGTCTCGTGATAAAGAATGGTGTATCGGAACCGAGTACCGACGCTTTCTGCAAAGCCAATGACCTCGCTATGTCTAGTCCTGTAGTTCACGCCTCGAGGTGTGAAGCAAACCGGATAGTATATACGGTAGGTGTTGTTCATTTCGTGGTGCTGTTACGACCATGCAAATAGAACATCAGGTAGTAAAGTTTGTTATTGGTTTCTGGGAAACTGTTAAGGAGACACTCCAAAATCGTCAAAAATGTGAATTTTTTCAGAAAACATTTTTTAAGAAATATTGTCTTCAACATGGCTGGTTTTTTAGATTTTAATGAGACATTAATCTTTAAAATATACATATTGGCTGCTCTTACTGCACAAGTGCTGCTATCGGTTGTCAAAAAAATAAAAAATATAACAAATGAATTACGTTGTTTTCAAAACAACCAAAGCATCCATTTGTGCAGTTCATTTGTGTATTACTTCTGCCTTTTTAGCAAGTATAATAGGAAAAGCGTGGAATGGAAAGATAATAAAGAAAAAAAAACTTTTAGTTGAAAGAAGATGGAGACATTTTACAGCAGATAAAAATAAATAATCTTATGCTAATAGCTGTACAGCTGAAAGTGTTATATGTGTTCTCGTGTGTACAGAGTCAGATTGCCTTTTTCCTGACAGTAATGTTTTGAAGAAATTATTTCTAAGATTAGTGAGTGTAAAGAAGAATGTGTTACTGTGAATTTGACAAAGTTCTGTGGTGTTTCTCTGAAGATTGCAGTGAAGTGCCAAGCCTGTGGATATTTGAAGAGCAATATTTCCAAAAACTGTGTTCCAAAACTTTAAATAGCTTTTTCTCCACGTAAAAATTTTTGTTTTAAAGTGAACCCTTTTGCGGTAAATATTCATGGGCAAATCTGAAATTTTCAGAACATTTAATATAACTTGTTAAAGAAATCTGTGCATTGGTTTGTTGATTGCACCCATACACACGTGTAAATGTTTTTTTCTTTGTAATTATTAATAATATTTCTTTTATTCTGTTTTAGATAGAACTAAATTCCTATTTTTAATAAATATTCTGGGAAACAAATGCACAGTTTTATTGCACAGTCATAGGAAAACTAGTATACGAATTATCAGACCTCTATTTTAATTCCAAACTGCAAAAATGATAGTTGAAGATATGCATTATTAATGCGTGTAAATATTTCTGTTATGGTAATTGTAAGTTACAAAGCACGTGGTGTAATTATGATGCAGATATAATCTGAACAACAACAACCGTTAGAGTTTACATATTCTGTCTGCATGAAATGTTTTTAGAGAGACGCCTGTCTGTTTTAGTTTGCCTTGTTTTCTCGTGTAACATGATGAATTCTCGTGCAATGAAAATATATCGCCAAGTTGACGGTAAAAACTGTAGTGACGTGACCAAACTCAGACATGCAAGCACTGTTGCTCATCACAATCAAAACTAGATGAGTGAAACCTTCATAACGATCCTGTGACAACCCCTCCTCCTTCTCCTTTCTCCCTCCCTCCCCCTCTCTCTTCCCCCTTCCTTCCTTGCAACAGGCGGTGTATTGAAAAATAATAGCAAAAGTGTTTTTTTCTGTACTCACTTCTGTTAGGACTGCAGAGTCTATTTGCAAAAAAATATTGAAATATGTATTTGATTCCTCATTTCAGAGTCTCAAATACGTATTATTTTAATGATAATCGTTAAGAAATGTTTGACAAAAAAAATTAATAATAATAATAATAATAATAATAATAATAATAATAATAATAATAATAATAATAATAATAATAATAATAATAATAATAATAATAATAATAATAATAATAATAATAATAATAATAATAATAATAATAATAATAATAATAATAATAATAATAATAATAATAATAAAAAGAATCTGGACTGCTGCACTCACATGACTTTCTCTACTCTTGTTCTAACCATTCTACAAACTTATTCTAATATTTTATTCGTGTTATTTGACATAAACATTTGTACAAATTATCTTATTACTTATTTCCTTGTAGGTACAAGGGGAATATGGGAATACAGTAGGCTTTGAGCAATAGTCAAATCTTTACGATAAGAATATCTCCGAAATGGTTTACAGTAAAAAAAAGAAATATTTGGACATAAATTATTAGTTTTAGCGAGATCTACATTTTCCGTATAGTAAGATTTTGTCTATCTCTTACAGTTTACGAGTTGTTAAAAAGTCATCCAGAGTAAACAGGACTACAGAAATAGACAAGATACTTTCAGGTAGGAAGTGGTCAAGTGCCATGGAACAAATTCCACCGTTCTGCCACAACACACCAACCGCCGTAGGTTGATTTTACAACCCTGAAACAGATGTACTGATGGGGACAGGAAATTATGGACAGATAGAAGGGGAACCAGCTCAGCATTTGCCTGCCGACCCGGAAAACTAGGAAAGACCCATGGTCAGAGAGCTGTCCCTACAGGATGCGAACCCGGTACCTCCCAAATCCTTTCTTTTTACTCTCTCTACTACGTAAATTATTATATTCCACCTAAAGCTTCGGCATTTCACCAGAAATACATGTTTTGAGACTCCCTGAATAAGAAAAAACCATTTTGGGGAAAAGGTCCGTGTGTGTGCGCACCCATGAACAACATCATTAAAAAACTAAACATTGGTTAAATACCAAACTTGCTATTTAAGTTCAGCATATTTTAGGATGTGACACAAAGACTTCTAAGAAAAGTCTCCTCTAGACTATCCTGTACATGGAACATTTTTCGAAAATTTTGTTCTGGGAAATGGCACTAACGATTTTGATTAAAATACCATGTGTTTAACATATTTTCATACGCAACGAAATATATATTTTTAGATTTCTGGAGAAGTCATCAGAAGTCGTTCTGGATGACTTTTGCATAAGTGGTAAACCATACCAGATGCATAGACCTTGTTAGAACACACAATTATGTCAAATACATTTTTTAGAGTGAACCATTTTCAAGATATTCCTTGTTATTTTATTTTATTTTTTTTTCCAATACTCATGCTTTTGTGAAATGGTAAGATAATTATTTTCATGTCCTGAACATATAAAGAGAATGAAATTACAAGGTCATCACATAGTGACTGACTATACCTTAAATGATTAAATATTCTCCTATTGCCATTGTACCTACTAGGAAGTATGTAATAAAACGTCTGTCATGATTAACATGAAGGAGATAGAAGTGTTTTTAAGAATAGTTTGTATCTGAATGAGTAGAGAAAGTTGTGTGAGTGATGAGAGAGGTTTTTAAATTTTGTTTTGAGAATTTGGCAGCATTGACCCGCGTATTGTGTACCGGAAGCAGCCCCAGAAACGGAAGACTGCCAGCTCATGCCAGAAACAACAGCGAAAAGACAGAGGAAAGTCCGGTCTCAAGGGACAAAACCTTAGTTTGTACTCCAGGCTCATATCGTGCAGGAAACAAAACACTCCACAACACAAACAAAAGCAGCGCCACTACTGTAGAGGGAATGGATTTGACATCAAAGGCAGAAAACACTGGAATATTCTTAACATGTGCATAAAGCACATTTCTATACAACTAGAAAATATGCAGCATTAAAACGACAAGAATTCACACTGGTGGCAATTCAAGCGTGTAGTTTTGCAGTTTAAATTACCTCAAGAGAACTATTCTTTATTCATAAGTGCATCGAACAGAACTTTTAGGTTAAGTGCATATGTTTTTGTGTAGGTAAGCAAAAATTGAAAATAAACAATTAATTATCTTCATGATTTAAATAAAATATAAATGCACTGAAGGACTTTTATGGTACGTAAAGTACCTATTATGATCACTGAAACTATTTTAAGGTTTTAGAGACTAAGAATTTCTATTTCACTATTTTTTTTTTTTCGTGGAGCAAGACAGGGGTTGGCAAATCTGTACCGGCTGATGATATGACGTAATGTCACCGTCAGGGGTAAACAATACGTCACCCTGTTTCAACCCTCCCTCCTTCACTCAACACGCGTTCAAACGAAAACAAGCAGTGGTGGACACCGCATCGATAGACGTGACTCTTTCAAAATTCAAAGAAACCTTCCTATTCCAGGAGGACTGGGAAGCACGATGTTTATGCTGTGCTATGGGTGAAAATGTGAAATGTCACAAGTACAAAATCTTAAGGCATTTTAGAATAATATTATAAAACCATTCTCTGTCCGTAAATGTAACAATAAACTTTAAATTACAAAGTTTTTAAGACCTTAAAGGTCGTGTAAAACCACAGTTACAAATTGAGGCTGCAAATTAGACATAAACACATCTTTGAAATCACAATTACAAAACAAACCCTTTTACTTCTATGTAGACAACTTGATATGGCAACATTTCCCTCTCTCCGTTCATTTGCTGTGCATATTAGTGCATAGGGAAGTTAGAAATGTGTTAGAGCCGCCACTGCGGCTTTCAACCCCCCCACCCCCCTCCTTCAAACCGTGCATCATGTGCCTGCCGGCTTGCGTTCCCTGACGTCACAATTCCTGCAATCGCGATGACCAATTGCAAATCCCGGATCAAGGAATACAAGATTCTTAATAAAATGGGGCTGATTTAGTTCAAAGTCATTGTAATAGTTTGGTTGCAGGAATAAGAAATTTCTGGAAAATGAATGGTATATTTTAACACGTTGGCAGATAGCATCTATACTGTGTGTTATCCAGATGCCAGTATTTCGTTTTATATCATATTAGCCATCTGTAAAGGGCTTTGTGGTCCTTGTATCAGTCGATGACAGCAGAAATCTCTTCTAGGGAGCAGAAATTTCTTGTTTTTTTTTTTTTTGTTTTTTTTTTTTTTTTTTGTTTTTTTTTTTTTTTTATTACCAAACTTTTCAAGTTAACCTTAATACTTTTATCTGTTTGAGTTTTGGAATAAATTGACCCTCTCTCTTAAAATATCCATCTCCCAATAAAAGGGTTCAACTTAAATATGAACAAAATACAAATACATGTGTTGCACTAACATTAGTTTCTCTAACTGCTTCATTTTAGTTGAGATAAACATTTTTACAAATTATCTTATTGGTTATTTTCTTGCAGGTGCAAGGGGAAATGGGAATACAGTAGACTTTGAGCGATAGTCAAATCTTTTAAAGCTGATCGGTAAGTGATGATTTAAAATTCCATTCTCTTTGAAAGCCGTTGCAGTTATTTTTGAGAAGATAAAAATGTTCGAAAAATGTTTCATGTATAGAGTGTTTTGAGTGGGGAGATTTTCTGGTAGATCTTTGTGTCTCATCCTTGGAAGATGTTGAACTTCAGTACCAAGTTTGGTATTCAACAGACTTTTCGTTTTTGAGTTGTACTGTTCAGAGACTCACAGACCTTTTTCTGAAAGTGCCTTCTTTTGCATTCCGGGGGTCCCAAAACATACATTTCCGGTGAAATCTCGATATCAAATTTTTAAGTGAAATTGCACAGAAAGTAGTAACGTTTATTTACCAACAAATAAAACTTTTAGAGACCGTCTCCGTGAATGAAAAGTCAGTGAGCTGATTTCTCACCTGGAGGTCCCAGGTTTGATTACCTAGCCTAGGAGTGGACATTTTTATTTAATTAGGATTATTCTCTACAGAGGCATGGAGTCTAAAAGTGTGATTGCGGCGTGAAAATAAGTTAAAGACGCGTAATTCTGCAGTAACCTAACCTAAAATTTTGAAGAGTAAAAACACCATCAAATGTTAGAGCTAAAGCCCTCGATATAACCATAGCATATGAGCGCCCTCCCTAGAAAATATTATTAAACCTTACAAGAAAATGAGAATGTGTTTTAGAGAACTTACGGCTTTTCGACTACAATACTTAAAAGTTGGTTTAAAAGTAGGTCATTTTATACTATACTCGTCTTCAGATTAAGAATAAAGTATACCTACGCCGCTTGCACTACTTCCAGATACAAACATACAAATATGAAAGTAAAGTGTAAATATAAATTGTAAATATAACTTATTTAATCTCTTCATACTAGCTTTTGTATCGCAGATTACTGTTAATAACGTTAAATTACTTGTTTTGTGTGATTTCATTATTTCCATTGTTTACGTTACCTTTATACAGGTTAACATCTACATAATATTTAGAACATAACACTAGAACAGTTAGATTAAAATAAAACTTAATGTAAGCTTGTGTAAGATAATAGCAGCTATTTAATGCTGTGCAGCAACAACTTTATATGTCTAATTTTGACGTATAATAAAAGTTTTACGAGGGACTATTTTCAGCCTCAGCACAACCACCACGTGGAAGAGTACAAAAGTCCACAGGGGCCGGTTCACTCTTAACCTGGAGACGAGTATAGTAATGATATAACGACATTTTTACATGAAAAACAACAGAGTATTCTATTATCATTTCAAATATCACTGCTTAAAATAAAGCAAGTACTCGTACGAAGAGCAGCAAATATGTCTAAAAAGCTTATCACAAAAAGCATAATTTCCCACAGTACCATAAAATGTAGCTCCTTGCTTTATCAATTAAAGACATGTGACATCGAGTGAGCCCTTTAATTAAAATATTTGAAGCTGTTTTCAAGGAAATAAAAGCTTAAAGACAGTTTTCCACGCACAGGGTTGTTTGCAGTGAGGGTATTTCCTAGAAATCTTCGCTTGGCATCCTTGTCGGTTAAGAACGGTTCTTGGAATCTACCAGACTTTAATTTCATTACACTGTTCGCAGAAACACTGCAAGATACTCATAGACACACACACACATGCACACACACTTTCATTAAAATAATTCAACGGAGCTTAAAACTGAAATTCCAGTTAAAGCTCTATAAATGATGGAGAACATAGGTGTGTATGATTTGATCATATTTTCTTTATAAACTCATGTCCAGAAGGGGTTCTTATACGGTACCAGAGGCGTTGCACACTGATGATACCTTCAATGAAATGGTACTTATTGCGAAGGAAAATTTAGCATTTGCCACTTATAAGGATTGAGGGAATTCCCCTAAGTCAGGGAACACGATTCTGGTGGTATTTGAATCGCGGACCTTCCGTTCAAGAGTCCAAACCTTAACTGACCTCGACCCTTATGTCGGTAAGAATGAGATAACTGTACATAAACAAACCATAAGTTATGCGACAAGTAGCAGACATGGAATCCTAACTAGTATTTTAGGCTATCGTCAAGGAGGAATGAATAATATCTTCCGTGTGCAGAGTACCCTAGTTACTTCTGATCCACGGGGAAGACAGAAGGACTGCAAGACTAGCTCTATCAACAACGTTACCCCAACAGGCTTCACCTAGCCCACACCGTGTTCCCATCATTGGAGAGGCGTTTAAGCGAAAACGGCAGCTTATATCCTAATAAATATTCTGGTGGACGTCGGTGGACACGCCGAATACTAGAGTGTGACACCATTTTGAGCACAATTTTGTTCCAGATATTAACAACATGGCGGAGTATTGTACCTGGAGTATCAATTAGCAATTCATATACATCAATCTTTACGAGGTGATATAGGATTGTGGATTTATACGTGTATTATTTTGTTATTTCTCACTGTGGACCTCCTCTGTTTAATCCTTTCTCTGTTCGAAGCTAACTCTGGAATCAACTATATATCCCATAGAGAAATCAGCCTTTAAATGCCAGGATATCGATTCTGCGATGGCTTCCATTTGCTGATAAACCGTGGTCTTCGCCAAATATGTATAACTTTTCTCGCACAGGCCTTGGGCAGTTTCTAAGTGAATGCAATAATGTCTGGCGTTTCTCAGCTACTCACCAAATGGACAAGATTCAAGGATATAACTTAAGTTTCTGTCTTTCTGCGACATCACCGACAGAGGTTGCCATCCAAAGATCTTCGTGGTATAGAGACGTTCGCAGTTATTGTAAAACCTTCGCGCCGATTAGGATAAATAAAATTGATGAACATTTTCAGAAAAATAAAAAATGACGATGTGCATATCTTCAGAAATAATGTTGATTGATTCTTTCTCTTTATCAGATTACCCTCCCCGTATGGAGGACTGACTAGGACTTACAAGCCAGTGCCTAGAGTCAGATGCCTGTTGGAGAGAAGACGAACCTATGGATCGGACACACCTGGAAGCGCGTGGTCGTCCAAGCACCAGGTATGAGAGTGAAGAACAGGATGATATGAAATTGATGGATGGAAATGTTATGATAGAGCACTTGTTGGAAGGAGTGGCGGGGGAAATCGTAGAACTCGGAGAAAATACGCCCAGACGCCGCTTCGTCCACCAGAAATCCGGGTCCCTGGGATCGAGCCTGGGCCACCTTGGTGAGAGGTGAACGCTCTAATCGCTGGGCCACGGCGTCGTCATTCAAAAGTGTAAAAAGAAAATCATGTTTTACTTGGGAATCATTTAAGAAGTGTGTGAGACATATTTGGCGACTTAATCCGGTCGACGATATGCGCTAGCCTAACGCTTTCAACTTGACACCTTTAGCTACCCGCCACCTTGGTTCCTGAGTGTAGAGGAATGTTAAAGAATGTTATGAGGACAGGAAATTTGTGGTAGAAAAGGAACCGCTAACATTTACCTATCGACCTGGTAAAACCACGGATAAGCCCATACTGACAAATGCCGGCCAGGTGGAAATCGAACCCTGGACCTCCAAATACGAGCCCCACACGTCATCGCAGAGTATTCTCGCTCGGCACGGCCTTGGTCCATTATGTTTCCGTGTCGTTATTCTCGTCGGAAGTTAACAAGAGTACTTGAAAACTTCCAGAGAAACTTCTTTTGCATGGAATGTTTCGCTGTGAAGACGCTTAAGGAATCTTAAGCGGACCGTGAAATTACGCCGTCATTTCTATTAAAAAGCGGTACTTTATTAGAATAATTTCACACTTATTTTGTGACGAGTGAAGAAAATACCGCGAGATGCTGCCTGCCCTTTCTGCTTGCTCTCCATTATTTATTAAGAAAAACTATCAGAGCAAGAGATTTCTTGGGAAGAAGAGGAGATAAAAAGTGCGAAAGGAAGAAGAAATTTATAATCCTTGAAGTGTGGTTGGTGAGATGCCAAGAGATGGGTCATAAACATGCAAGAGACGTAAATCCCAATGGACTTCCTCGCTGGCAAGGCTTTCTGTGTATGTATGTGCAGCAGCCCTTCGATTAAGTACCTCCAACTTAAACATTCCAAATACGCTAGCTAGCTAGCTACTGCTCGCTCTACTTTTAAATACATTTGCTCAAATTAGAACAGTCTCATGCGTTACATTCACATATCTTCTCTGCCCATTCTTCTCAAATTAGAACAGTCTAATGCGTTACATTCACATATCTTCTCTGCCCATTCTTCTCAAATTAGAACAGTGCCATGTGTTACATTCACATAATCTTCTCTACCCATTCTTGTCAAATTAAAACAATATCATGAGTTACATTCACATAATCTTCTCTACTCATTCTTCTCAATTAGAACAGTCTAATGTGTTACATTCACATACCTTCTCTGCCCATTCTTCTCAAATTAGAACAGTGTCATGCGTTACATTCACATAATCTTCTCTGCCCATTCTTCTCAATTAGAACAGTCTAATGTGTTACATTCACATACCTTCTCTGCCCATTCTTCTCAAATTAGAACAGTGTCATGCGTTACATTCACATATCCTTTTCTACCCATTCTTCTAAAATTAGAACAGTCTCATGTGTTACATTCACATAATATTCTCTACCCATTCTTCTCAAAATAGAAGTCTCATGAGTTACATTCACTTAATCTTCTCTACCCATTCTTCTCAAATTAAAACAGTATCATGTGTTACATTCACATAATCTTCTATATCCATTCTTCTCAAATTAGAAGTCTCATGTGTTACATTCACATAATCATCTCTACCCATTCTTCAGCAAACTATTCTATGTTAAGGGTATTCTTCTATTATTAATCCAAATAAACTTAGTTTGTTGAAATGTTTTACTACATATTTCCTTATACGTAAGACGGGAATAAGGAAATACAGTAGACTTAAGCAATAACCACATCTTTTATGAGCTGGTCACTATGTGATGGCTTTGATATTTCGTTCATCTTTGCATGGGGAGGGCATAAAAAAGAGAAACAATAGTGACTTCTCATTTGAGAAAATCATAAGCAGATAGGAAAAGATAGAGCTGGTGTACTGCCAAATGGGGCACTTTTAGCGGATTTTGTTATGTAATTAGATAATTGTTGCTGTTTTTGGCGCCTTTTGCAACTAATATTCACGATTTATACTCATTTATGAACTTTTTAGAGTCAGTTTAATCACAGAGTATCCATTTTTGCTTGAAAGCGATCACAACTGGTCATTGGTTGCATCTTTGGTCACACTGGTTACATTTTTGGTGACATGTCCTTTCCTACTTACTATAAGTCTTTACAAATGCAACCAGTAACAAGGAATAACGAAAATAGATAGCTCAAAAGTGTATTCGACATAAACTCTGTGTTGTAATGAGATTTACATTGTTTGTGCAGTAAGATTTTCTTTGCCTGTTTTTTCCAGTTATGTAGAGAAGAGAGCAATAGGAGTCTTGTGTTCAGTTTTGCTTGAAGTGTTTTCAAAATGAATCGATTGCAGTGTTCCGTACAACAAAGAGTGTTTACGAATGTGTGTGTGTGTGTTTAATGTTAAAAAACCCCTACATATGAGTGAATAATAACACCATTAGTTTATAAGTATGCCGAAAAATATGTCTTGTTGTAATTTTAATGTTAATTGTGCAAATAATTGCAAAGTTGCTGTATGAGTTAAAGTAATTGATTATAAAAAGGGCTAAAAGAAAACACCATCTCTTGTTTCTCAAGTCAAAGCCTCCGACTTGATCAAATAAATTAAAGGGGGCTAAACAAATGAAACGAAAGCAAAACAAATTTTGACTGAATGTAAATTGCTCCGTCAGACAAGCCGTATGTATGTTAATGTTGTTCTTATAGGTTATGGTCCAATAATGATTGTGTGGTAATTCAGCCATCCTGTTGAACATCTACGCCTTCGGCCAGTGTTGCCAACACAAATTCAGCTGCCGGTTCCAATGTTAAAATTCGCAATATATCATACGTAGTTCGTTTTTAGAGTTTTACTAGCATATTTTCTATTATTATTCGCTAAAATAGTTCAAATCTAATTGGAGATTGTGTTATTACTTACAAAAACAAAATTACACGCGACTTTTTTGGAATAACACAACCTCCAGTTAGTTTACTTATGAAAATCCAATGCTGTAGCCGCGATTTAAATCACACATTTTCGGCTCACCGTGCCGCTGCTCTAACCAGTTGAGCTACCATGGTAACATACCAATATTCCACCAATTTTCCAAATGACTAATTCTTTTTCTGGTAAGTCACAAGGTTTCGTAGTACTGAATTTTTCAACTTGATTCTAGGTTTAAAATTGATTGAATGTTTTATAATAAAGACGTTTGACAAGAGAGAAAATCAATTACTTCGATAACTGTCCTATTTTAGTAAATACTTTTAAATATGAACGATAAACGATAAAAACCGTATAATGCAAAAATATTTTATATATAAGTGTAATAATGTAAAACGTTATTATATAATTTGTAAATAGGATAACCAACCATTTTAGAATTATTTATTTAACTTAGTAGGTATAGTATGCAGATGATTGTGTAAAATGTACATAGAATTACTGTTATTTTTCAAAGGGAGCACCAGAAGCTTGTGTAGAAAGTTTAAAGCGCCTCAGTTTGTGTTGTATTATATATGCCCCTGACTTTTGAACATCCGTTTGACTGCAGAATCCTTCTTGTATGAAAGCTGAGAAAGCTGGCTCTGATACGCGGAAGAAGATAACCCAGTTCCAAGTATCGGTATGGGGTTGGCGTCGAACTGCCCTGGCCACGTTCCCAGAGAGGCTGACTTTCAGACGACCCGCCCCATCCCATTCTTTATGGCAGGCTGCGATCGGAGCTTTACCCCTTTCATAAATTTAAAAAAAAAAGAGAGAAGCTTACTCGCTCGCTCCAGCAGCACGCGGTTGGTTCAAACCCCTCGAGCGCTGTAAATTGCGCTTCTTCCTTACATAAGCTACAAGTGAGAACGAGTTCCTTGCAATAATTCAGGATTTCTCTAGCACATAGTTCCAAAGGTAATAAACTTCTCTGTAGCATTCAGACACCTTAAGCAACACAAACTACGTTCCAGGCCAGAAGGGCGTATGTGAGATGTAAGTAGGTCGCGCTGTATACTGGAGAGTTGGGGTCTTAACAGATTAGCGGACAAACACGGAGCTACGCCTAGCATGCGCATGAGTACGTCAAGGAAACACTGAAGTGATAATTTAGCCTGTTTGGTAAAAAAAATCGATTTTTGGATTTTTATTGGAAAAATCTGATGTGTTGCACTCACATGACTTTCTCTACTCTTGTACTATCATTATTACAAACTCTTATTCCTATATCTTCTTCGTGTTAGTTGAGATAAACATTTGTACAAATTATCTTATTGCTTATTTCCTTGTAAACGCAAGGGGAATATTAGAATACAATAGGCTTTGTGCGATAATCAAATGTTTTATAGCTTTGAGATTCCGTTCTCTTTGCACGCTTAACATATAAAAAAATGAACAACGATGTTCCATTTCATGAAAGTTCTAAGTTTTCCGAAACTCACACACATAACAAGGAATATCTCCGAAATGGTTCACCCTACAAGAAAATTTATTGTGACATAAATTGTGTATTTTACCAAGATCTACATTTTTTGTATAGTATGATTTGGTCTATCTCTAACGGTTTACCAGTTATCCAAAAGTCGTCCAGAGTAAATACGACTACAGGGGCTATAGCCAGAAAATTCAAGATATACATTTCATTTGTCATCAAAATATCTCAAACATATGACATTTTAATCAAAATCCTTAGAGCCATTTTCAAGAACATCAAAATTTTCGAATAATTTTCCATGTAAAGGGTAGTTTAGGGTGGGGCTATTTTCTTCAAAATCTTCGTGTCACATCCTTGAAGGACATTAAACTTAAATACCAACTTTGGTTTTTAACCGACTTTTTGTTTTTGAGTTATGCTGTCCACAGACTGACAGACTGACACACAGACACACACACGGACCTTTTCGTAAAAATGCTTTTTTTTGGATTCAGGGAGCCTCAAAACATGTATTTCCGGTGAAATCTTGACATCGAATTTTTGGGTGGAATACAATACTTCCCCTACTTACCAGTAGAGAAAGTAAAAATGAACAACGATGATCCATTTCACCGTTTTAAGTTTTCCGAAACTCACACACATAACAAGGAATCTCTCCGAAATGGTTCACCCTACAAGAAAATTTATTTGGACATAAATTGTGTATTTTAGCAAGATCTACCTACACTCGATAATTTCTACAAACTTTGATCTGGACTAACATGAAGAAGATAGAGGAATGCGATTTTGTAACAATAGTTGGTACAAGAGTAGAGAAAGTCATGTGAGTGCAAGACATCAGATTTTTATAGTTGGAGTGCAATAGCAGTTGTTCTAATTACTGTAAGTGCGTAGTAGAGAAAGTAATATAATGGTTGAGAGACTCGTTCATAAAAGGGTTCTAGGGAATAAGACAAAATCGTTCATTTGTTTAGAAGCTATAAAGGCTAAGGCAATATCGCCTTCGCCGTGTTTTACGATGGACTTAGGACAGTTCATTGAACGCAACTCAACGCAATACCTTGTGTGTTTATTTTGGTGGTGATCAGTGAGAAGGCCCGCGGGGAAGCCACGAGTGTGGCCGAACTGATGGATATTGACCGACTTCACTTTCCGGCTGAGCAGCTAATCAGCCCCCCCCCCCCCCCCACTCCCACTGGAGGACAAAGAATAGCGCTAGTTCCGGTGGGCGAGGCTGGGCTGCAGTCCCCCTTGTCATACAATACAATTTGCGGTTCGCTTCACTCACCAATTAATTCAAATTATTGTGTTTTGAGGTACAAACACACAATAAGGGGAAATATTATTCAGGTCAACTAGTCGATCATTTCCATGTATACATATAATTTCAGTACTTAGGGTAAGGATGGGGCAAACTGGGGGGGGGGGGGGGCAGATTAGGGCAGTAAAATTACTGTAGGTTACCGCAGACTACCACGGGCAAGTGTGGTCTATGGTAGTTTTCCTAGTAAGAACTTACCCGCATCACTGATACGTTAGGTGTGTTGCATACCTAGCGGGCGTTACCTCGTATCCATCGTGTTGTTTATGTGTTTTGATCATGCTTTTCTAAAGCGCGTTGCACCCTTAGAAGACAGTACACGTTAAATGGAGCGCAGTGTTGCAACATGTACTAGTTGCGAATCTTTCTCCGCGCGCGACCCCGAGGTGGCCGAGTCCTGTACTTAGTCCTTCAATTGCTGCTTGACGAGATGGGCACTTTTAACTTTGGTATCCCTCCATGCCTTTGTTACTGTATGACCTAAATTTACAAATGACTCGTCTGTATAAACAATTGATTTCCCCTGGTCCCTAAACCTTTTTACGTCTTTTACATATTTATGTCGCCATCTGATGATATCGATATCGTCTCTTTCTATTAATATGCACTTGTTACCCCTTCTTTCATGTTCGGACCCCAAATCAGAGTGGCCCTTGAGAAATTTGGTAGGGTCTCATCACTGTTAAACTGTGACAAAATTATATTCAGCGTGGGTGGAATATTTACAAACTGTAAAGAATGAACAATTCGCCGCACTCCACCTTGCACTATTCAATCATATTGCGTTAACCTAGCGTTTTGTGTAGTCCCGCCCTTTTTGCTTTCTTTTTCGATGGCGTTCTTAGAGGTCCTTTCATTAGTTCCTTTTTAATCATACACACTACTGCTTCTGAACACCCGATAGCCTTAGCTGTTTCTTTTACTGCCTTACTTACACGCATTTTGCTTCAAAAATAATCTAACACCTTCATAATTATTTGGCGTTCCTTACTTCTTAATTTACCAACATATCGTCTCTTCCTAGCTTCCCCTTCCATAACTACAAATATTTACAAAAATATTAAACAAATAACGCAATAACAGCTCACAGTTACACACACGACTTCTTTCGAACTAATGTTAGTGCTGCTCCTTATACTATCTTCTGTGTCAGGCCTGGCGCGAGAATACGCTGAATAGATGAATACCTTTTGTTTGCCTTACTGGATAAAAGAAAGAGGTTACTTCCTTTTGGTTTATTTTAAAAACTTTCTCCAACCTTCCTCAACATTTGTTCTCGCTGGTTCCCTGATGTAAACTCAATAACAAAAAAGTTTCACACTGCGTAACTTTTGCAGTGCACAGATATAAAATTTTCCGAAAACATTTAATTTAAAAAATTATAACACTTAACTGGGTAAACATAGAGAATTCAAAGTGGGCAGGTAGTAGCACTATGGCTTACTCTACCTAAGAAAAAAATATAGACGCATTCTAGCAGTTAGTTTGTTAGTTAGTGCGTGATGAGTATAGAAACAGCAAATATCGGACTTCTATTGAAAGAAACGTTTTCTGAAGAAATTTGGACCTATAGAAATGTATAATGACTCTGAAAAGGATATAACCTGATAGAGAAAAAAATTCTGCATAGGATAATGTGTTCAAACCTGAAATTTATAACAAATGAATATTTATACCATGCTATTAGGAATCTGGCAACAGCGCGAGGGTAGAAAAAGACGCGGCTAATGGCAACTTGTATGCGCTAGATAGAGACAGAGATGTCCCATTTAACTCCATACTGTCTTCTAAGAGTGGAACGCTATATAGATTCCTCTAGAAACCGGTAGCGTTGAACTTTAAACCGGGGTTTCGCTTATTCTGAGAAGACCAATGTCATGTTAGTTTAGGTTCTATGGGACCTGGGTTCTTTTGAACATCATTTCACTCATTGCATTCATCACCCGAAAAAAATCACTTTAAAAATATAAGGGCACAGAAAATTATAATTTTCTAATAAGTAATGGAGCATAATGGCTCAAAGAGCAAAACGTGCAACAATTTTTATTGCCGTATATTTATCCTTAGTACAGAAACAATTTTAAATAACCAGTGCTCAGTGCAATCTTAATTCTGTCTCCCTTCACAGTGAAATTAAATACTTTGGACTTTAAGCCGTGTTAGTTAGTTTAAAAGTTCCACGTCAAGCTGTGTGCATCTCCCAGATGAAGAAGTCTGGAAACACATTGTGACGTAGGAGTTTTAAGCTATCTGACACAACTTATAACTCAAACATAGGAATTCAACCGCAAAAGACTCTGCTGTAACTTTAACTAAGCTTAAATTCGTTAAAGTGATGCCAACAATTAAAATATAAAACTTTCAGTGAACTTGCTTGAAATATTTAACCAGTTAACTAAAGTGGGTTAATCACATTTTATTTCATTTATGAGCCTAAGTGTTCCCTGTTCTACATTTTTACTTTCTCTACTGGTAAGTAACGGAAGTATTGTATTCCACCCAAAAATTCGATGTCGAGATTTCACCGGAAATATATGTTTTGAGGCCCCCTGAATAAAAAAAACATTTTTAGAAAAAGGTCCGTGTGTCAGTCTGTGTCAGTCTGTCAGCCTGTGGACAGCATAAATCAAAAACGAAAAGTCGATTAAAAACCAAAGTTGGTATTTAAGTTTAATGTCTTTTAAGGATGCGACACGAAGATTTTGAAGAAAATAGCCCCACCCTAAACTACCCTTTACATGGAAACTTTTTCGAAAATTTTGATTTTCTTGAAAATGGCTCTGACGATTTTGATTAAAATGTCACATGTTTGAGATATTTTGATGACTAATGAAATGTATATCTTGAATTTTCTGGCTATAGCCCCTGTAGTCGTATTTACTCTGGACGACTTTTGCATAACTGGTAAACCGTTAGAGATAGACCAAATCATACTGTACAAAAAATGTAAATCTTGCTAAAATACACAATTTATGTCCCAATAAATTTTCTTGTAGGTTGAACCATTTCGGAGATATTCCTTGTTATGTGTGTGAGTTTCGGAAAACTTAGAACTTTCGTGAAATGGATCATCGTTGTTCATTTTTTATATGTTACATGTGCAAGCACCTACAAGGACATAAGCAGTAAGATAATTTGTACAAATGTGTATCTTAACTAACACGAAGAAGATATAGGAATAAGAGTTTGTAAGAATGGTTAGTACAAGAGTAGAGAAAGTCATGTGAGTGCAACACATCAGATTTTTATACATGTATACATTTTCTATCATCAATTATTATTATTATTATTATTATTATTATTATTATTATTATTATTATTATTATTATTATTATTATTATTATTATTATTATTATTATTATTATTACTTTCTTTGTTATAATTACAGATTTAGAGTGTGCCAAAAATACTAGAAGTTTTATAATCTAAACATAACAAAAATGCCGTATCATGTCACAACTCTCTTAACCAACAAAGCAAATTATGAAATACTTCTTTCAAATGTATAAAATTATTTGGTACTGTGCTAGAGGGTAGGTACACTAATTATATTCATATTGTTGAAGACTTAAAACTGAGTATGAACGTCTTCTCATATGTTTTGAATTCCGATTTCATATAATAAATGTATGACCACTTCTTTCCTCTTTGAAACAAACGTGTTGATCGTTAGCTGTATCAATCAACCACTGTCATGAGTTTAAGAAGAGAAGAACACTCCAACCAGCAAGCATGTTAGGCGGGTTGCGTGCATAATGGGTTCGTAGCAGACACCATTTTGCAGCCCCTATTGATGTGTGTGTCGGTGTATGTATGTTATAAAATATCTGTAACCTTTTCTTGTTATCAGTATTGTATCATTGTTACTGTGTTGGCGATTCCATATCACGTGTGCATGTTCTTAAGGAAGAAACACACTTAGTAAAGGTCAACTAGGTTAATGTGGCCCTCGTTATGAAGTTTGGCAACCCCTGTCTTATGGGAATTCCAGTATTCACTACTCAGTTTACTTTATACCTTTGAAAACTCTCTTTGAAAGCCACTCAGTCAACCTGGTGACATCTGGAAGACAGGAAATAAATCTCCATTGTGCACAGATTTGGAACACACAGTTTCTACGAACAAACAATTGAACTCGGCCATCAAGTGCAGATTAGTTATCGATTTTCAGTAATAACCATCCCATTTCTGTGGTTTTCTGCTTATAGAAGGGTTACGCCCTTATTTGGAACAAAAGTCTTTCACAGATTCAGTATCTTCAAAAGCAGCAAATAAAAGAACGCCAAGTTCTACTGTACATATAATTTAGGAGATGGGTTTGCTCCAATCCATTATATTTAGGAATATTAATCTTAACTTTAACTACAATCGACCGCCTCAGCAGCACCGTGGTAGCGCGCCTGATTCTGGCGTGGTGGACCCGGGTTCGATTCACAGTACTGAAGAAAAGTCGAAGAGGTTAAATGGGCAGATCAAGAAGGGAACTCTTCATCTTATTCGTCTCAAATTGAATATCCGATCGAGAAAATTTCTCACGACATAGGAGTGAGGTGGGGCCCCGTCTTGTTGGAAGTAAACCTTACTTTGATTCTCAAAGAATTATTTATATATTTATTAGTGCTATGTTATTACAATTATGAATATGACTAGGAATTCAGCCTAGTCTCTTCTTTGCCAGTCATATCCAGTTATAAAAATCTATAACGAGTTCCTAAAAAATTCAAAATATCCATTCATCATATTACACCAAAATACCTTAACCCCATTTAGCTAGCCAGATCCTACTAAATTAAAATCTCAGTACTCTTTGGCTTGGAACCTAAGTGTAAATTCCATATTTTTTCAACTGGATATCTCCATTTCCCCCTAACCTTTCATAAAAACTCCCTTAACCTACGTATTACCCCGTTATTTCCTGTCCATGGAATGTTCCTCCTTTAATCTCCTTTTAACACCATCAATCCAGCATTCCCTAGATTTCCCTCATCTCCTTTTCCGTTTTATTTTCCAATTTAAAATTTTATGGGGTATTCAGTAGTAGTAGTAGCAGTAGTAGTAGTAGTAGTAGCAGTAGTAGTAGTAGTAGTAGTAGTAGTAGTAGTAGTAGTAGTAGTAGTAGTAGTAGTAGTAGTAGTAGTAGTAGTAGTAGTAGTAGTAGTAGTAGTAGTAGTAATAATAATAATAATAATAATAATAATAATAATAATAATAATAATAATAATAATAATAACAATAGAATAACAACATAAACGCAATGTCACTAAATATCCCCTTTAGCAAAAATAATATCGAGTCAATACACATAGTTTGGCTACGTAAATCATTTAAGCCAATGATAATACAATAAAATATCAGGAAAACGATTGTTAATCACAATGCAGATAATTATATTAGTGATAAAAGATCGTCACAAATCTGAACAATAACGAATCTAAATTGGCTGCAGCAATAATTGTTATCATTGTTATACTTCAACCATATTATCGTCGAGTTTAAATTACTTTAAACTGGTCGAATTAAATGAAATATAATTGTGACAGGTTTATCGATGTCGCCCACTCAGTAGTTGTGCCATTGTGTGGATTTACTTATGCGGAATAATTGGCTTAATTAAATCTGCAGTGACGGAAACGCTGATAAAATATCGCAAGTAATTAAAGAATAAACCATAATTATGAAAAATTGTTATTGACGAAATTGCATTGGGAAACTAGAAAAGACGTGATATTTAAGTAAGCCTGATGTGTTAAATTCACATTCTCTCTTTATTAGTGAGTAAGCTTTTCTTATGAAAGTTTATTTTTCTATCTACTTCATTTTAATCGAGAGTACCTGGGCGACTGAGCTTCGCTCGTCGTTTTTCGCCCCTGTTTTTTGTGAAATCCTGTTTTTTGTGGGAGAAGATACTTATATAGATAAACTGAAAGTCAAAACGTTAACTAAACAACAATTTTAGTCGCAATTGTGAAGACTCATTTCCGAGATACAAATATTTCATAAACACCATCATTTCAGCTGTAAAACGTCTACTGCTAAACGTAGACCTCCCCCATAGCTATCCACCCAATTTTACGTTTTCGTCGAGCATTTGTTCTATTACGGAGTTCAGTTCTTTGCTGCTGCGATTGACTCCAGCGCGTTAACACATTCGCCAAAGTCCTTTATCAAAGATTTAATGCTTCCTTTACTCTGGCCAGTCGCTCGTTAGTATTCTCCTTCATATTACAAATTCCCGTCTTCTTCTTTTCTGTTTCGGAGTTTACATTTTCAGTTTGCCTTCCATTTTTGTTTTCATTTTGTCCATCTTTGTTCCTATATTTTCTATTCCGTAGTTTACATTTTTCCAATTCGGTTTTCATATTTGTTACCTCTGCCGCATTCCAGAATTCATTTCATTTCCCATTGTGTCCATCTTTGCTAACATTTATTTCATCAACTGTTCCATATCGTGCTTTTCGGCGCATTCCTGACATCAATTGTGATTACTTTACTTTTTTAGCTATTTCCTTATTTTTTATTAAAGCACCGGAGAAACACTAAGCAAAAGCACTGTTGAACAATAACAAATACTACAGGAAGAAAAGCTGATTGATAAAGTCATGTGAATGTACTACGCATTTCTGTTTCAATCATATAGAAAATTGTATGAATTGTTCGTAATTGTTCGCTGAAACGGGAGTAGTGAAAGAAATGTGATTGTGTTTAGTAAAATAAAATGAGTAGAAAAACCGTGTGAATGTTATATACACTTATATTTCAAGTGCATGGAAAAACGTATGTTTTTACGTTGGCTGGTAAAATGGATTGCATAAAAACCTTCGCCATGAAAACAATTAGATATATCACTTTTCATGGCGATCGGTCAACCTGTTTTGGAATTTATCCACTCTTCAACATACGATATGTATAGGCGTTGGCATGTATGAGGTTGACGAACGATAGGGAATAACATGTGAATTGTTACGTAAAACAAAAGTGAGTAGAGAAAATAGTATGAATGTAATACATTGTATTTCTTTTTCGAACATATCAAATTGTATGACTTATATGTTGAAAGGGCGAGTAGTGAAAGAAGACTGATGGTGCCTCGTAAACGAAGAATTAGTCGAGGAAGTCGTGTGAATGTAATACGTTGCATTTGTATTTGAATCATAGAATGTTATATGAATTGTATATTGAAGGGCAAACAGAGGATAAATGAACATACTACGTAAAAGAAATGCGAGTATAAAACCATCTGAAAGTAATATATTGTGTAGTAAAAATGTTACCATAAAAATTTTCCCCATGAAAAAATACATATTCGTGCCAAATTTCTCAGTGATCGATTAAGCGGTTTTCGAGCTTAACAGTTAGATATATACAAACATCCAAGTTGTACAGATGATATGAATTGTTTGTAGAAGAGTGAGTAGAGAAAGGGATGTGAATGTGTTACCTAAAAGTGAGTAGAGAAAACAGTATGAATATAATATGTAGCATTTCTATTTCAAACATACAGAAAATTGCATGACTTATTTGTAGAAGGGTGAGTAGAGAAAGAGATATGAATGTGTTATCTAAAAGTGAGAGGAAAAAACAGTGTAAATGTAATAGCATTTCTATTTCAAACATACAGAACATGGTATGACTTATTTTAAAAGCGGGGATAAAGGTGTTTTTTGGTGCAAAATCACGTTTTTCATGGAAAATTGTTTATAGAAGAGTGAGCAGAGAAAGAGATGTGAATGTGTTACCTAAAAGTGAGTAGAGAAAACACTGTGAATGTAATATGCATGTATACAAAAATTTAATCAAATCTTTAGAGCTATTTCTGAAATACCGTGGGTATATACAAGAATTGCACCGTAGAGGTGGGAATAAAACATGTTATTTTTTATGCAAAATCGCGTTTTTTTTCGGGAATTACGCCTATATAGCTGAACTTAAAAAGCTAAACCCTATCTGAATACAAAATTTGATCGAAATCGTTAGAGCCATTTCCAAGTTGCGCGGAATAAATATATGTATATACAAGAATTGCTCGTTTAAATATATAAGATAAACCTCTGTAAAAATAACTACATTGTACATTTCGTGATGGATATAAAGGAAACACCGACAGTCAAATGTTCAGCAAACCAAGTTTTGTTAAAATCATACCTAAATGCTTCTTAATAACAGAGGTCAGGCAAATCAGAGGAAATTTGGTGATATGAACACTAGATAACTCACCCCTCCAATAAGTGCATTTTAAAACACTTTCAAGTATCCCCATTTACCCCTTTGGGCTTCAAGTTATTAAAATCTGCCATGTTGGCAATAAAGTGAACAGAGTCCTCTGATGTTCATATTCTATAAAATGAAAATGAAATATGGTCACGGTCCAACCCCATCCCCCGATGCTTAAACTTTTAGGAAACGTTTAATAGTCCATGTCCTTCGGGAATAACAGTGAAAGAATGATCAAAATCAATTGGGTGGTTCACGAAATTACCTCTCTCTCCTGTCAGGGCCTCAGCAGAGTTCGAGTTCAAATCTCGTCGGGGATTACATGAAATATCCGCTTAAGGTTTTAATCATTTATCCTTATGGCACAAATGTCGAGTAATTCTCAGTTCAGTGAACCCTTAGTCCATGTAAGGATCATTTCACTCATTTTGTTCATCGCCTCTTAAGACCCGAGTTGTTAAAAGGCATCTATGTCAAACACCTAAAAGCAAAAAGATTTCTCTTCTAAATGTATAATGCAATGTATTATTGCAATACAATTGCGATAAATACATTATTTTAGAACTCGACTTCTTCTCGTATTCTTACTTGCAACTATCTAAAACGACTTTAATACGTACATTGCATACATGACTTTTGTATAACTGCTAAACTGTAAGAGAGAGACCAAATCTTACTATATAAAAATGTCGGGTTATCCTGTAGGAGCCCGTCCTCACGTGGTCGATAGGCAGTTGTTTGTGGCTGAAGCATTGTTGTTATAAGGTCCATTTCCTTTAATTCGTTGGTGACGTATGTATTGCCAACGCTGGAAAATTGAAACCAGCGGAAGTATGTGAATGTTGCCAACCAACTTGTTAACGTTATTTGTTGTTGTTATTTAGAGTTATTGTTTTGTAATTAAATGATGTGACTTAAGTTCTTGTGCGCTGCGGTTGTGGTTTTAATCTGTATTCTACATACGTTTGAAAATGAAAAATTGGACTGAGGAAGAGATGTTGTGGCTCATCGAAGCATATAAAAATGAAAATTACCACAACAGGCACAAGAGAAGGGGGTAAACCGAGAAGGGATGCTCTCAGAGCACCGGCCTAGTAAGCGGAGGGTCTGTCGTTCAAATCCCAGCTGTGGTATTGAATTGTTAAGTTCTAGTACTACTCTCAAACATTGCCCACACACGGTTTGTGTTTAAAAATACCAATAGTAAGTTTGTTGGCATAAATAAATAATAAACTTGAACTTGTTGCGCATTTTCACAGACGACTACACTTATCAAAGGTACAACAATCCTTATTTGAGATTGTATAATGCGGTAATTCTATTACAGACTACGCAGTATTACGCAATAGTGCAACAATAATAATGAAGTAATTAATAATATTGAGGTTGTGTAATACAGTAATGTTATTACAGATTACGCAGTATTAACAACAACAACAACAATATTAATAAATAATAGTACATTGTTTTGGCATTTTGTGATGCGTGGTTGGTAGTTTTAGCGAGTTGTACAATGTTAAGTTGGCAACAGATATTTCTGCCTTGCAGCGCCATCTTCTTCCGTTGTAGGTCAGTGACATAATAGAACTGTCAGTGAACCACGTGACGACGGTCTCCTACAGTTTTACCAAATGTAGATCTCCTTAAAGCGCACAATTTATTTCCCAATGCATTTTTTTGTGGTGTGAACCATTTCGGATATTTTCTTGTTATTTGTATGAGTTTTGCAATACTTATAGTATCTCAAATGGACGGTCCTTATTCACAGTTTTATCTTTGGCTGTGCAAACAGAACGGAATTTCAAACATAGCGACCAGGTTTAAAAGATTTGACTATCGCTCAAAGCCTACTGTATTCCCATATTCCCCTTGCACTTACAACAAAATTACCAGTAAGATAATTTTAGATGTCTTTAGAAATGAAGAAGATACAGGAATGAGAGTTTGTAAGAATAGTTAATACAAGAAAGTCATGTGAGTGCAACACATATTTTTTCGGTGGTAGTGAAAAATAGAAATATTCACGCGAAAATAAAATTCTTCACTATGAGCTGTCCAAAAGCAGTCGATAGCCTCTACGAAGTGTGTGATCATTAGTCACGCCTGGTAGAAGTGAGCAAGTCAGTCAAGAACTGAAACTGAGATGGCTGCTTGCGCCGAAAGAGTTATATTTAAGGGACACTGGGAGTGAAATTTGAAAGTTCTACATTTCTTGATAGCTTTTTCTGACATTTTTAATTTTTAATTTTTAATTTAAATTTTTCTTAAGTTTTTGTATATATATGAGAATAGGCGGTACACCAAATTTCATTAAACTCGGATAATTCGTTTAGAATATATAAATTATTTTATGAATTTAATAGGCACACTTTCAAAACAGAGCTCGCGTCTATTGACTTTTCAAAATTCATTTATATTGCCAGCACTGGTACTCTAAAATATGGGTAACAATTGTATGAAGACATATTTCAAATACGTTTGCTGATTATGCTGTACATATTTTTTTAATAACAAAGAAAATTTAATCTTAAAAATATTGATTTTTTTCATGCAAAAAAAAAATGTTTTTGGAATTCATGTTAATGATAACATCAATATTGAAGCATAGTTTTGTTTAGCTGCTATTTATGAATACTTTTGGAAGTTTTCATTGAATTTGAAGCAAACCTCAGGCGCGAGCTTCTTTTGGAATGTGCAGAAATGTAGTTTTGAGAAAAACAGGCTTTTATATAGGAGCATCCTGTGTACATTAAGGGAAGAGCACTATTTGAAAGGCTCGTAATGACCACATGGAGTGGGGGATATGAAAAATGTTAGCTGATCCAAATGCACAGGTGTTCCAGGAACATTTTAAGGTAAAAAAACAATTTTCGACTTTTTGACAATTTTGACCAAAATTTCACTCCCAGTGTCCCTTAAATGCTCCATTAATGAATCGTAAGTAAATGTTAAGAGGATTAAAGACGGTAAGAATTAAGTGGCAACATTTGAGGCGATATTTCTATGTAAACCTTCTAAAATAGTTTAATACAAAATTATAGAGGCGGTGGAAACGCCTCCTAAACATACAAATGGTAATTATAGTTGGTAAAGTGTGGATTCAATTGTCTTCTTTCCATGGCTTGTGTAGGCGTCACATCGGAAAAGACAAAGTACCCATAAATTTAATAATTTGTTTGCGTAAAGTATTATTTCAGACGAACATATTTGGTGGTGAAAGAACAGAAAATAACGATTCATAGAACAAGTGTATAATCTGTGAAGTGGCATGAAAAAGAAAGAAGAATATGAACTTATAAAAATATATAGTCCGTGTTTGTGGAAGTGTGAACCCCGTAGTGTGATGCAACACAAATGACGCCAAGCCTGCAATTTGTGTTCTTAAAGATTGAAATAAAAACAAACATTTTAACGTGGATCTATAGAATAATCAATTTAATTAATTGTTGATCCGTACCGCCCCCGATATACATCGAGAATTTTGATAAATATTCTAAGTCTCACCGTCACAAAATGGCGTTTACGTGAAGCTAGTGGACAAATGTTTTAAATAATCGTCGTGGATATTGTGGCGCCCCCTGCTATTTTTATAAAACGTTACATATTCAACTGTCAAGTATGATTATTCTGCGTTTCTGCAATAGTTGGAGCAGTAGATACATTGTATTACCTCTGCAATAGAAATGCAAAGCGAAACGAGTGCAGGAATTTCAAGTTCCCATTCATAACTTCCATATTCGTCGAAAAAATAATTTTGCAAAATCCACACACAAACAGTTGTAAAACCATTTAATTTTCAAAACATCATATATTTTAATAAAAAGAAGAAAATGTAATATCGTTTGTTGTTTCTGCATATTAAAAGTGATAATTTTCTCTCCGTTCATTTGGCTGCAAGAATGTTTTAAAGTGGAAACCAATCAGGAGCTGTAAATATCCAAATATAAAAAGAGGTGTCCTGTAATTTTCGCTTAAACCCCAGTCTCGGTTCAGCGCTTCAGAAGCCATATATCTTATCACAAAATAATTAATAACACTAACATAGAATGAAACATAAAATATGTATTGTTTATTCTTAAAATTATGCAGTACAGCTTAACATCAAAAAGCCATTTACTATAATCTGCGCACTGAAAACTATACGATTCAGCGAAACTATTCACAAACAAATAAATTTTATATTTGTAATCACATGAGTTTCTCTTCTAACGTTTATAAAAACTATTCTTAAAAATAATTTTCCTCTGTGCACTTCTTATTAATCGAGATATACATTTGTAGAAATGGAACTCTTATGTTTCCTTGTAGTTGCAGAGTCAGTCGCTATGTGATAGCTTTGATGTTCCATTCTATTTACATGAGCAGGACATAAAACAGCAAATAACGTCCCATTTAAAAAGTATGGGTGTTGGAAAATTCAAGCAAATAACGAGAAATATCTCGGAAATGTGTTTGACATGAATTGTGTGATCTGTATTTTTTTGGAACAAGATTTTATCTATCTTTTAGTGTCTACCAGTTATATAAATGTCATCCATAATGAAGAGGATTATGAGGGTATCTATAAAAAATTAAAGATATAATTATCATGAAAACATCTTAAACATATTTTAATCAAAATCGTTAGAGGAAATCAAAATTCACGATGAATGTTCCATGTCTGTGGTGGGGGAATTTCTTAAAAATCTTCGTAATGTATTTAATTTGCACTGATCAGTTGTATATTATTTCAACCATCTTTGTGGTTCTTTTAGCAGCATCAGTCTGTAAGTACCAATTTGACAAAGCCAGTAAAACTCAGTACTAAAGGCCGGAGGGATGTGCGCTCGCATGCGATACAAGTTAGCTGGACACAGAGTATGAATGACGTCAGAAGTGCAGCACGGCCATCAAATGTGCCAACAACTGCCACTAGTAGCAAGAGTCAAAAACGTTACGTTGCACTCTGCGAACTGAAAATCTTCAGTTCATATCCAGCAATTTTGCAGTGTTGCCCAAAGCTATTAACAATTAGAAAAATCGGGTTTGGAAATGTACAAGAGCATAAGCATAATTGAAGACTTAGCTAATTCATTTAATAGGATACCTCTTGTGCCAGGTATCGCAAAGGTGAAAGCTAACTTCCAGAACGTTCTAACCAAAACATTCGTTATTAAACGATGTGTGAAATTTTGAAAATGAGTAAGAATATGTAATAGTATAATGTATTACTATAATGAGTAATAGAAAAAGTAAAAATCAATTATCCGAATTATACGAGTCATTTTCTACCAAACCCAAGTATCCTAGAACGAAAATAGCGCTTCATTGCAAGGTCTGGTTGTGAAAACAAGCAACATCTCACTGCCCGACTTTCATTTGTCAGCAGGGCGCGCTTCATGGGTGATGTCACATTTCGAGTGGTGTTTTGTTCCCACTGTAGAAATTGCATTCGAGTGCAACTCGGTGTGTGAGGAATTTTTAACCCAGTGACCCAGTGTCGAACACGTGCGCTGTGAATTCTGACCTTTCCTTCGTCATTATCAGACATTTCTACTTCCTGTTCACAAACATTTTGCGTGGGTGCAACGCTCTTTCAAGAGATGACATGAAAACCCTTAGACGAGTAAGTACACATTTGTATTTCATTATTTCCTTGCTATTCTAATTCTAAGTTAGACAGTAATTTTTGCCTTGTGTTAAAGATTATCTGTACCAAGTTTGCATTGTCGATGGTGGATCTACTTTAGGTATTTAGTGTTTAAAATTACTGTTTCAATTGATTAAACACAAAGCTAAACTGGTATGATAACGCAAGAGAACAACAACAAAGATAAACAACTGGTAACACTGGATTATGGACTACGATGCTCAGTTGTTACTTTGACAAAGCATAACCCTTCTGTACTTGGACGTTCGCAGCAATAGATTTCAGAGCTCAAGATAAAGTATGTGAATAATACATATTTAAAGTGGAAATTAATACTTTCATATACTCTTGTACATAATTAATATACGAAACAGTAATGAGTGCAGTGAATCTCGCGCAGTAGATAATAATTAGTTTTATTTCTGAAATTGTTGCACATCGAAAGGCTTGTGAGTTTGCTACGGTTCATTGCTTGTGTTGCTCTGGGAGTTAAGTGTTTATGAGACCAAAGGAATTACATCAGATCAACATTACTGCTCTATTTGTCCTTTCCCCTCGAGACCAAGCGCCGGCTGTCTAGATTAGTAAGTCGCTGTAAGCCCACGAAGCAACAAACGACAAATGGGGCGATATGACGACTCGCACAGGAAAATAACAACAGATTACTTACTTCTTGTTTCGTTCTAAAACGTTTCTTTCATACTTTATCTAAATGGACTCTTCTCCGAACTGAAAACTATGAAAAGCTTGATGTTTCATTATTACTTTCTCTGCCACGTATAGTAAGTAGAGGAAGTATTGTATTCCACCCAAAAATTCGATGTCGAAATTGCACCGAAAATGTTTTGAAGCCCCCTCAATGCAAAAAAAAAATCATTTTTAGAAAAAGGTCCGTGTGTGTGTGTCTGTTTGTGGACACCATAACTCAAAAATCTGATGTGTTGCATTCACATGACTTTCTCTACTCTTGTACTAACCATTCTTACAAACTCTTATTCCTATATCTTCTTCGTGTTAGTTAAGATAAACATTTGTACAAATTATCTTATTGCTTATTTCCTTGTAGGTACAAGGGGAATATTAGAATGCAGTAGGCTTTGAGCGATTGTCAAATCTTTTAAAGCTTTGAGATTCCGTTCTCTTTACACATTTAACATATAAAAAAATGAACAACGATGGTCCATTTCACGAAAGTTCTAAGTTTTCTGAAACTCACACACATAACAAGGAATATCTCCGAAATGGTTCAACCTACAAGAAAATTTATTGAGGCATAAATTGTGTATTTTACCAAGATCTACATTTTTTGTATAGTATGATTTGGTCTATCTCTGACGGTTTACCAGTTATGCAAAAGTCGTCCAGAGTAAATACGACTACAGGGGCTATAGCCAGCCAATTCAAGATAAACATTTCATTTGTCATCAAAATATCTCAAACATATGACATTTTAATCAAACTCGTTAGAGCCATTTTCAAGAAAATCAAAATTTTCGAAAAATGTTCCATGTAAGGGGTAGTTTATGTTGGGGCTATTTTCTTAAAAATCTTCGTGTCGCATCCTTGAAAGACATTAAACTTAAATACCGACTTTGGTTTTTAACTGACTTTTCGTTTTTGAGTTATGCGGTCCACAGACTGACAGACTGACACACACACAGACACACACACACGGACCTTTTTCTAAAAATGCTTTTTTTTTTTTTTTTGGATTCAGGGGGCCTCAAAATATGTATTTCCGGTGAAATCTCGACATCGAATTTTTGGGTGGAATACAATACTTGCCCTACTTACCAGTAAAAGTAAAAACGAAAGATTGGTTAAACACCAATGTTGGTATTTAAGTTAAATGTCTTTCAAGGATGCGACACAAAGATTTTGAAGAAAATTCATTCACCTTAACCTACCCTTTATATGGAAAATATTTCCAAAATTTTTCTTTTCTCGAAAATGCCTGTAACAATTTTGATTAAAATTCCATATGTTTGAGATATTTTTATGTAGTCCTGTTTACTCTCGATCACTCTTGTCTAACTGGTAAACCGTTAAGATAGACCAAATCGTACTCTACAAAAATGTAGATCTTTCTAAAACACAGCACTTATGTCCAAATAAACCTTTTCGTAGAGTAAACCATTTCAGAGATATTTCTTGTTATTTGTGACAGTTTCGGAAACCGAACTTTCTTCAAATGCAACATCGTTGTTAATTTTGTTATATGCTAACAGTGCAAAGATAATGGGACCTCAAAGCTTTAAAACATTTGACTATCGCTCAAAGCCTACTGTATTCTAACATTCCCCTTGTACCTACAAGGAAATAAGCAATAAGATAATTTGTATAAATGTTTATTTTAACTAACATGAAGAAGATATAGGAATAAGAGTTTGCAAGAATGGTTACTACAAGAGTAGAGAAAGTCATGTGAGTGTAACACAACAGATTTTTTAGTTATGCTGTTTATACACACGTGTTTGTTTTTTAAAAATAGTATATGTGTCCAGGGTACTTCAAAACGTGTGTTTACAGTGAAATTTCTATATTGAACACTTTGGTGCTATGCACGTGGTGGAGAAAATGAAAGACACTCGTTAAAAAAAAAGGCCTACTCTCGAACTTTGAAGCTGCGTATGAACAACTTGCATCATTATAAAGTTAGGTGCCAAGGCTGCTTTATTAGTGTTAATTTCATGTCTTTATAATAAATGAGAGATAAATGTATTTATGTAGTTGGCATGCCTCATTAGGGGGAATGCGCAATTCCATCTTCATAGCTTCTCCTTATCTGTAATGATGCAAGAGACAGAGAGAGAGAGAGACAAGTGGGAGGTTATGAATGGCCGAGGTTGTTCAGGCAAACACTGCAGCGACAAGAGAAGAGTGTCTGGCATCAAGTAACTCCAGTCCACAGAGCAAACAATCACATGTTGCAACGTGACGCTTTTAGCCCTCAAACCAAACAGATAAAACCTTCAAGTGTTCAAACATCAATTATCGATCTTAATCTACAGTCTGCGTCAAAAAGCGGCAGAAACCAGTCCTCCAGAACCAGTAAAATACTGTAACAAAATGACAATTCGACGAATCCCACTCCTGACACCAAGGTGTCTAATGTGTTGCACTCACACGACCTTCTCTACTCTTGTACTAACCATTCTTACGAACTCTTATTCCTATATCTTCTTCGTGTTAGTTAAGATAAACATTTGTACAAATTATCTTAATGCTTATTTCCTTGTAGGTGCAAGGGGAATATTAGAATCCAGTAGGCTTTGTGCGAAAGTCAAATGTTTTTGACCTTTGAGATTTCGTTCTCTTTGCACGATTAACATAAAAAAATGACCACGTTGTTGCATTTCGCTAAAGTTCTCAGTTTTCTGAAACTCACACACATAACAAGGAATATCTCCGAAATGGTTCACCCTACAAGAAAATTTATTGAGACATAAATTGTGTATTTTAGCAAGATATACAGTTTTTGTACAGCAAGATTTTGTCTATCTCTAACGGTTTACCATTTATGCAAAAGTCGTCCAGAGTAAATACGACTACATGAGCTATAGCCAGAAAATTCAAGATATACATTTCATTTGTCATCAAAATATCTCAAACATATGACATTTTAATCAAAATCGTTAGAGCCATTTTCAAGAAAATAAAACTTTTCGAAACATTTTCCATATAAAGGGTAGTTTAGGGTAGAGCTATTTGCTTCAAAATCTTTGTGTCGCATCCTTGAATGACAATAAACTTAAATACCAAGTTTAGTTTTTAACCGACTTTTGGTTTTTGAGTTATGCTGTCCACAGACTGACACACAGACACACACACGGACCTTTTTCTAAAAATGTTTTTTTTTTTTTTTTTTTTTTTTTTTTTGGATTCAGGGGGTGTCAAAACATATATTTCCGGTGAAATCCCTACATCAAATTTTTGGGTGGAATACAATACTTTGCCTACTTACCAGTAGAGAAAGTAAAAATATTTGGGCATAAATTGTGTTTTAACAAGATCCGCATATTTTGTGTACATTTATGAAAACAACTGTACTTTTGTGCTTCATTTTGCAAGCAAAATCAAGTGACAGGAGCGTAAGCTGAGTTTGTTGTCAATTTTGCCACTCTGGTGTCAGCAGTGGTCTCTTAACTAAATATTGGTATATTTCAAACTAAAAGTTCTGATGCATAGCTGAAGTCCAGCAGGTTATTTTATCTTCAACACAAACATTTCTTAAGTGTTTGAGTATTATTTTCTAGCGTGCAACCGCGATGCTTTTAGTCACTGTATCACTCTCTGAAAGAAGGCAAAAAGCGTTTACTACATTCTCTCATACTTGGTCGAGCACATGCAATCAAAGTTTAGAACACGCAAGCAGTTGATAAAAGACTGTTATGCATAGTAAGACAGATTGTCACGAAACCGTTATTGCATCTCAGGCATGTTTGGCTTTCAGGTCACAAAATACCCAACACGTCAGCGATTAATTACTATAATCAAAGCTTTCGGTTCTCGATAGATAGTGCTAATAAATAGCTAAGGCATTTTTACTTTCTCTACTGCGTGTACTAATAGGCTTGAAATAGCACGTATGTTTAAAGGGTATCTTAGTAAGAAAATTCAGAAATGGCTGTAAGTATAGTAGCACTCCAAGGTTTGATGCTAAACTGTATAATATTTATTAATATAGTGGTACGCTAATATTACATATGTGTTTGTCTGGTATTCGCCATTCACCAGACAATACATCAACGCATAACAATTACAAAATCAACGTTTTAAACTGCAAAAGTCTCATCTTTCCACTGCCTTGTTCACTGACACTTCCATTCATTTCTTACATTCCATAAAATGTTCTCATTTCTGACTGGTCTTTAATATTTTTTCTTGCTGTCAGTTCTTTATTTCTATTTAACCATTTCCTACTAATAAATTCTTTCCTCCAATGGTCTCTATCTGAACATTGTAATAATAAATGGATTTCGTCTTCCTTCATGTTTCCTTCAACAAATTCTTTCTATCATTTCTCAGTTTACAAACTCCTAAACGAATACAAGCAATCCCTTTTCTCTCATTTTGTTGCAAACCTTAAGATATGACCCTCTCACTAATTCGATTTCCATTCACTGTAGCAACTAAGTAAGTTTTTGTCTTTGATTTAGCTAGATAATGTTTGTCCACACATATCTCCTTGACGTCACTTATATTCTCCAACCTCCCTTCGTTAACGTATATCCTGGTGTCCACATTTCAACTAATCCATTTATCATTAACAGGTCTTTGATTTTTCTAAGCTAGATTTTTTGTAAATTCAAATGCACATCAAATAACTCACTGTTTGGCAGTTGTTGAATTGCCAACTTCATAAACAAAGCAATAGAAATATAAAAAATGACACTTGAGATCAACAGTGCGTCTGCCCAACAGCTGCGCATCAGAAAAACTGCTGGCAACACTGACAGGAAAAACAGAAGAATTATCATTAGATTTCTATGGCAGAGGAACCATGGTAGACAGATCATGGACTTTGAAATTAGACACGTCTTAACAGCATTGGCAGTACAGGAAGTTAATCACCTAATGTGCAGAAACACACACTTCCATAGAACAAATATAGACTGTGAATGTTTACTATGTGAAAAACCGTCCGATCGATATATCGAAGTTTGTACAAAAAGAACAAAGACAATATGTGAATATGCAAACATGTAAACCATTATTTGACATTTGGCTACAATTATTTATTAAAATTGTAGAGTTAAGTATTATTAATCGATTTATTTTTCCTTGGAAGTATCTATCCACCATAATACGGCTATGACGCCTTCAGATGTTAATCCTGTTCGATCGAGGTAAGCCTCAATCTTAGGACGGTTTCGCAAGGCGATGTTTTCTTGTTTGCAGCATGATGAATGTTGCTGTAAAGGATAAAGCTATTAACAGCCACTACCTTTTGAAACGGCTCAGATAATCTGATAGCAACACGCAATGTTCAGTGAAGCGATAATAGGTCAATTTTCTTGTTTTATAGCAAAGAGGATAGTCAAGAACACTGACGTAATGAGGGCAGTAACAAAGGACTGTAATGGCTTCAGCAACCATATTTTGGGGTGAAATTATGTCCACCATTAAGCTTCAACTCTTGGGTTGTTATTGACTACTAGCTTTTGCACGTGGGGGCGCTGAAGGTTCGAGTCGAGATCAAACTGCAAATACTTCAATGCGGCGTTTTCCTCTCATAAAGAGGAATGTTATAAAAATTATATTTGAATCTTTATGCTTAGTGCTGTACATAGGAAGTTCTTTTGACTCTCAGAGTTATCCAGGTGTCGAAATAATGTACAACAATATATGGAATTTATGCTTAGAAAGTTACTGGAAGTATATGACTAACGGGGACTGAAAATAAATGTAGAAAAATCGTTTTATATGGGACAGAAACCAAAGATGTAATACTGGAAGGACAGAATGTCAAGAATTTGAGTATTTGGAGCTAAGAATAAATAAAGAAGGTAAACAAGAAAATGACATTAAGAACAAAATCAATAAATGCAAAACTATATCATCAATGCTGCATAGTATCCTGTGGAACAGACATAAGTAGGAAGAATAAATTGTAAATATATAATACAAAAGTAAAAACTGCTGTCACATATGGAGCTAAACATAGAAATTTAACAATTATTTAGAATCAAAACTTATGTCGATGTAAATAGACTTTCTAAGGTCAACGAGATGTTCAAGACTGGAAAAAATAAGGAATAATGTTGGAAGAGAAAAATGAATAATAAGAAGTCAATGTTAGACTATGTAAAATATAAAGAGCTGAGTTGGTGGGGACGTATTGGAAGAATGAATGAATATAGATTACCGAGAAAGATTTTTGAATAGAGTCCACTTGGAAGAAGAATAAGAAAAGGAAGACGTCGAAACTCAAGTATGTGGGAAATAAGAACTGGAATGAGAACAAGAGGACTGGAAGAAATGGAATGGATAGATAGGGATGAGTGAAAAAAATAAAATTCTTTAGACACAGAAAGACATGCAAGCATTGAAACACTGTGTGTGAGTCAGCCGCGCCTTATTTGTTTACTGAGAGTGCATTTTACAAAATTTTTATCGCAGTATACATAGCAACGCAATTCATTAAACGCCTCTGATAAAATGGACCTATTATATGAGTACTCTAGCAATATCAGGTAAAAAGAAAATGGCGGATTCTTGTGCTTACAGCCCGGATTGGTTGCAAAAATTACAGACACGCCTTATCCACTATGGACCCGTACAGTTAAAACGCACATATTATTAAATAACGGTTTATTTAAATTTTGGAACAAACTTAAATAACATGCATAATAGCTTTTGCCATTTAAGTAACAATATTCAAGCACCCAGCAAAGAATAAAACAGTCTTAAAAGGTTAAATTACGCACTACAAGTCGCGAAGTGGCAGTGGTATAGCGCCTCGCATACAGGTTGCCCTATGGGTAACATGCTAGTGTCTGCTTCCCGAGGTGAGGGGTTCAAACCCGGCGGAGAGCAATGGTCTTTTTTCGGGCGTAAAAACTCACTCGGAATTGTTCATTGCTGACTGGCTAGGAAGCTTGTGACAATGGCATCCCAAAGTGTTTCCTATTGGGCGGCTGCCTTCGTTGTGATGGAGAATCTAGTAAACCACTGACATATAATCCGGACGTGACTGTCTAAAACTTTTTCTTGTCTCCATCTATCAAGGAAAAATGAGACGTCACCCGTTTGGGAGCCCGGAAATAGCTGTTGCTTCCTGCGAAAAGGAGGTATCTTCTCCAGGGAAGCTTGAAGTGGCTGCTTCCATGATTGGATCCGGAGGATGCAACTTGGTAACGAGAGGGAGGGAAAAGAACCCTCGAAAAGAAGCAGGATGAACCAGTCCTTCTGCTAATCGTGTCCCAAAAATTAGTAGTGACTCAGATTTTCCACATAACCTCTATCTTCTTTTGCTATTTTCTCTGTATTGCATTGCACCCAAAAATTAGATATAGACCTACCATTAGTAATGCAGATTTTGAGCTTCGAAAATACTTAAGAAACTTAAAATCCTCTAGGAGATAGCAGATAACTAAAACATTTGGTGCTGCACTCACATGACTTTCTCTACTGTTGTACTAACCATTCTTACAAACTCTTATTCCTATATCTTCTTCGCCTTAGTTTAGATTAACATTTGTACAACTTATTGCTTATTTCCTTGTACGTGCAAGGGGAATGTTAGAATACAGTGTGCGATAGTCAAATGTTTGAGATTCTGTTGTCTTTGCACACTTAACATATAAAAAAATGAACAACGATGATCCATTTCGCTAAAGTTCTTTCCGAAACTTACACACATAACAAGGAATATCTCCGAAATGGTTCACCCTACAAGAAAATTTATTGAGACATAAATTGTGTATTTTAGCAAGATCTACATTTTTTGTATAGCATAATTTGGTCTATCTCTAACGGTTTACCAGTTATGCAAAATTCGTCCAGAGTAAATACAACTACAGGGGCTATAGCCAGAAAATTCAAAATATACATTTCATTTGTTATAAAAATATCTCAAACATATGACAGTTTAATAAAAACCGTTAGAGCCATTTTCAAGAAAATCATAATTTTCGAAAAAATTTCCATGTAAAGGGTAGTTTAGGGTGGGGCTATTTTCTTCAAAATCTTCGTGTCGCATCCTTGAAAGATATTAAACTTAAATACCAACTTTGGTTTTTAACCGACTTTTCGTTTTTGAGTTATGCTGTCCACAGGCTGACAGACTGACACACAGACACACACACACGGACCTTTTTCTAAAAATGCTTTTTTTGGATTCAGGGGGCCTCAAAACATATATTTCCGGTGAAATCTCGACATCGAATTTTTCGGTGGAATACAATACTTCCCCTACTTACCAGTAGAGAAAGTAATAAAAAACGTAACCCCTTGGTAAAACAGCCCGTCCGGACCAAGGCCTACCGCCCGACCGCTCCGCCCCAACACAGGCGTCATGAGTGGGGTGTAACACTGGAGGTGGAACGTGGTAGCATCCCGGTCCATCCATACAACGCTCACATGTTTTTCTCAAGCCGTCCAATAGCATAGAATGGCGAAAACAAAACTGTATCTTGATTTTACCAGTCTGAAGTTATCTTTATTCTCATCGAATTTTATATGACAGGGAAGCGAAAAGAGACAGATGAAAACATATTAAGGTAAAGACGGACTTAAATTACACACTTTGTTTATATCATAACATTTACAAAATATTTACCTAAATTATTCACGTATTTTTTTCCTAAACTTTTGAATAGCTCTCTTGTTTTTCGTGAGAACATGACTGGCATGAATTAACTTGGTTTCTAAGCGGTTGACTTCTGCTAAAGAGTGTCTATTGTATTATTTAACTTGGGAAGCACATAGAGAAAACAGATTTTGTTGGAATCTTTTGTAGAACAAGCATGGGAATGAAATATAATGGGTATAGAAGTCATATGATTTTTATTTCATTTATAGTAGTAGAAATGTACGTGCACCTTGCAGGGCTCACGTGTTACAATTTGAAAACCGCTACCTTATTCGAATATGTCGCTGCAGTTTCTCATTTTGAATACGGTATGAAAGAGAATGGCTGGAAGGAATGTGGTCACTGGCCAAGAAAATACCACTGGAGGGGAAACTCAGACAAAAGATAGCCACTTTTCCGGTACAATGCTTTCTTCTATTCCAAATTTTCATATAGTAGCTCGTGCCTTAATATCGCTCTCGTTCTCGCTTCGCTAACTCTAACAAAGGAAAGGGATGTAAAATAGCCAAATGAGCTCTGTCCTGTTGGAAACATTTTCAGCTAGGATGCACACATTGTGTTAGGTGTTCGTTCATCCTCGCCAGTAATTGTGTTTCACGCTGAATAGAGCTAGTTAGGAAGGAACGCTTCTTGGAGATGAAGTGCACGATGCCGCCACCGCCGCCGCCTTGCGAGGCAAAGATCTCGCAATATTGGCTCCCCTTTCGACAAAGGATCAATAACACGTGCCGCCATATTGTTATACAGGGCGCTTCATTCGCACCGCCACTTATATACAGGGCGTGTACCTTGAGGGGCGCCTGAAGTGACTAACCTGCAGAAAATTGTGAGTGTTGAACACTTAAAAATGAATGGAGATGATTATCCGGGCTTGTGTGCCGTGATCTAGTGAAAAATCTAGCTGCGTCGAACATCCTCAGTGATGTGACCGTAGTACTCTGCTACTCTCGGCGACGACTGATACAGAGCCGTTTGATTTCACAGGTTTTATACGCTTAGCATGTATAACGGTTGGTCCCGTCTTTGTATATTGGTTTGACTGCTGTGTGGGATGACCTAAAATGGCAGTTGCTTCCATTGTTGTCGATTGTTATCAAAGGGCTGACATTTACTGTAGCTGAAGTGGCGACCCGGCCCCTACGTGTCCACCGTGCGACGTACCATTCTCCGTATTACACGCTTTGATCGATTCTCCGCGGTATACTAGAGATCACCAGTCCCTTGGCCTGGGTTTGACCCTGCGATCCGTTTTCGGCGACGACTCGATGCTGCGGTTTGTCGTCGAAACTGCATTTGCGAAAGAAGTTTAACTTGCATTTTATTATTTGGGTCGTGATTTTTGGAGTTTTAGCCTATGAATTTTGGTTTCTGTTGTTTACCGTTTGTTTTTTAGCGTTTTAAGTATTTACTGTTTTAAAGCTTTAACCATTTACACTTCACTTTTTAATATTATAAGTATTTACTATTTTATTCCCCTGTTTTAGCTTTCATCTTTTAGACACACCAGTTTGTGAGTGATTTTAGACTAAACTTTGACTTCGGGCCCAAATGACCCAGCCCTTAAACCCCACTCACTCTAATATTAATGTTAAACACATTAAGATCTACATATTTTGTTTTATTAGATTTTATGCATCTTTTACAGATTACCAGTTATGTAAAAGAAATCCAGAGTAAGAACATATTGTAACAAATACGGCGAAATACGAAGTCCGTTTACTTCTTCTAACACTTTATTTTCCTCTAAATCTTACTACAAATACACAATTTTCTTCTCGTGTTATCACAGTTTATAAACTTCTCTACTATTACAATTCACAGTTGTTTTTCCGATAATCTTTCTCAGTTTTTCAATGTTTTTCTCCAGTTTCACTGTCTCTTATATATTTACTATTACGATGCAATAACTCGACAACACATACTCGCTAACAGGCTGGCCGACTCACTCTCGTAACTAAAACTAACTGTACACGACTATTTAAACAACTTTCATTCGCTTAACTCTAAATAACTGACACCAACCAACCGAACTGTTCACTGTCTGTCCTATTTAAACTGGAGCCAGCGTGATATAAGCTCCTTCGAGTGCTTTTCTTGCACACGTGTGCATGACTCAGCAGAGAAACTTCTAGAAATTGCCAAACGCTAGGGTATTACCACCCTGTTCGATCACATACACACAGTCGCTAGTTATCCTGTAGCCTCGAACCTCCTCCACGCCTCGCCTTTATTATTACGGCACGCACACACACACAACCGCTCGTCGTATCCAAGGTCACCCATCCTCCTCTTGCCCGTGTATTGTTGAACGACCCAATGTCACAGTATATTAAAACGAGCGGTATTTTAATCAAAATCATTTTTCAAAAATGTTCCATGTAAAGGCCTGTTTGGAATGGGGGATATTTTGGAAAATATTTGTGTCACACTCTTGCAAGATACTGAACTGAATCTAAATACCAAGTATGATGTTTATCCAAAACTGATTTAACTGTCATGTTTAAATTCCCACTTCACCATTTGATTGCAAGCAGTGCTGTATATGCGATAAACCTTTCTCCTAGACGGTTAGCGGTGTACGCAATAGATGGAGCTGATTTTCGTTAGTCAACTGTCTAAACTGATCTTTGGTCCATTAATAATAAACAGATATTTCAAGTACTTCGTGATAATACCAGGAAATATATTTGTTAACTCAGAGAGTATTCATTTAACATGGTGGTTTGTGCTAATATATGTAGAGTATTAGTGTAAATCACTAAGAGACAGTAATAGTTCCCTGGGGTTGCTGCCCCAGTTCAACGTACTCGTGTGTAATATATGGCTCTGACATAAATGTCACTATATTAGTGCCATATACGTATATGTGTATTTTAATACCTAGCTGTTCCCGTGATTTACAACAGTAATATCACAGTGACTCTTTGGCACCGAGCGGGATGACTCAGAAAGTAACATTTATGTATAGCCCGCTTTCGGGATATCGCGGGGTTGATTCCCGCGACCAACTTGTCTGATCTTAGATCTTTACGGGGTTTTCCCCGGGTCACTGAAGTAAATGCAGGGAATGGCTGTCTTTTGTTTCATTCTGTCTCTATTCGGTCTTTCTAGGTCAGGACCTCCTAAATACCGGACCTGACACTGTAATTCAAGATGGCGGCCAAAGTGGTGGGAACTACTTGTAAACAACTCGTCTACAGGCTACGATTTCAACGCAGTAAAATAAAAATGTGGTGTAATAACACGCCTATTTTGTGAATATGGGCTGTGTTAAACACAAAAACACTGTCTTAAACATAAACTCAAGTAAACAAAAAAGAATGACATTTAATATTAAACGATAAACCATGGGCAATGAAATATATAACCTCAAATATCATTCATGCAATCTACAGGTCTACATGCCATTATGTAACTGCATTACACACTCAAATTACAAAGAAGATAGACAAAACTGCAAGCAGCATGTTACTTAAATAAAACAGAAGTGTTGACAGTGAGTTGACTCAGAATTATTAATCATTGTTTACACTGTTTTTCACATTTGTACAATGTGCAGAATGTTATATACCTACACAAAACATACTATACTGGATGGCTGATATACAAATGCTGCCATTTAGAATGACCTAAAGCTACCTACTGAATTCAAAACCTTTAGGGTGAAATTTTGCTTTCACTATTACTGAGAACTTGATTACTCAGTTTGCAACAACATATTACTCAGCACTTCAGGACACTTTATTTTACAGGGGGAATCCACAAAAGCAGATGAAATATTAAAAATAATAACCGTAAAACAGCACTGTAAATGAAATACATGAAATACGTAATCTTAAATCAGTATTGTAAAGCAACATTGTGTTAGCTTAGGTTAGGTTAGTTTTGCATATGAGTGGGGTGACAGGGTCCTGTGTTATCGAAATATTTACAATTTGGGTAGTGTTTATGCAATCATTTCAACGTAAATGCATTAATCAATCATTGTAGCATATATTACACTCGTTTATGCACATTTATTAGCTAAATATCCGCCGCATAAGCGAAATAAAACCACTTCATCGACCGTACGAAATTTTCTCATAAATAAAACACGAAGCTTGAGCGCACAATAAAACTTACAAGATCGTAATCACCAATAAAAACTGCATCCATTGCACTATGTTTCATTCGTTTTCTCGAGCGGACGATTTTGTAAATATTTACCAAACTTTGCTATAGTCTACAGTTTTACATGCAGCAACATAACACATTTCTTCTAAACTACAGCTACACATTTAAATTACAAAGACAAAAGATAATGTACAAATATGAGCAGCATACTACTTACATGAAACAAACTGTTGGTGTTGCAGATGCCACTAATTGAATTCACTCGAAATTATTGTCTTTCACTATTCACACTATTCACCATGTTATATACACACCGGCAACTAATACACATAACGCTGCAATTTATTGTAATTAAATACTGAATTTAGAAGCTTTATGTTGTAATTTACCTTTTGTTTTAACTGAAAGTTTCTGATTTTTAATTTGCATCCGGGAATGCAACAGTTACGGTGCATTGTCGTGTTTGAGGTTAGGTTGTAGTATGGCAACATTAATATACACTACTGGAACAGTTTTTCTTCAACAACCTCTCACCACTGTAATCGTGACACAAATTGTACTTGCAAACAGATAAATTAACCACACTATACGGCTAATGTAGCCATAGTCCTAGATGGAACACAATAAACATGAACACGTGGATAGCACACGGCACAGTCAAAACGTTATTACATTTATTCCTGTTCCTATACTGCCCAAATAAAACTTTTGAAACACTCGCTTTGCTGATATGAAGACAAACTTACATAGGAATTATTATAAGAAACAATAACTCGAAGACATAGAAAATAATACGAAAAACAGCGTGTGGAAACACCTCAGAAATAAATCCCACCAGCCGACGCCATTTTTGTACAACTTAGATGGCAGTGTCAGGTCCGGTAATCTAGAAGGTCCTGTTCTAGGTTGTAAAAGTCCGCGGAGTCGCCGGTAGAATGCGCTACAGTGGAACTTGCGCTCTGGAAATACAGTATTCGTCTGAGGGGAGGTGCTGCGGTCGGCTGGCTGCCCACCCACCAGGGGGACTGATAGATCAGCCGGACCTGGTTGGTGCTGCGCTCTCTGTGGCGAGCCGGTCTGGGTGGCTCAGTTGGTTAGACGCTGGCCTACTGATCCCAAGGTCGCGGGTTCAAACCCGGCCCAGGCCGATGGTTTTTAAGTGTGCTTAAAAACGACAGCTCCATGTCAGTAGATTTACTGGCATGTAAAAGAACTCCTGCGGGACAAAATTCCTGCACACCGGCGACGCTGATGTGATCCTGGCAATTGACAGCGTCGTTAAACAACAAAATCATTTTTTTTTTTTTTTCATTTTTTCTCTGTGGTGACCTGGAACTCTGTGCCAGACCGAACAACTGCCTATATCTGTATACGTTCTGGCCGCCTGTAGGGTACCTTCATCTCATCCTTCCTCCCAGGGTCTGACGCACAATAAAGAATCCACTGGCGTATCGGAATCCCTACCGTAACAGACAAGACAACAGGCGCGGCTCCTCAGGGTAGGCAGGGTAGGCATTGCCTACCCTATCGTAATACATCAACAAATAATTTTTAGCTATGATTCTGCATTTTATCATTTGAACCGTCATTTTCCCTAAATTGCAGTTCAAGAAAATTTTTCTCGGTTATAATGACCAGCACATGGTCAAATCCTTTAATCTCAATTCCGATTCATCAAAACTGCTCTGCGTGTTTGAAACGCGCGGCAGAAATGATACGCATGGAACCTGGGTAGTGGAGAGCAGGCTAGCTTAACCTCTGCCTGCCCGGCCCCATTTCCTCAGTACGAGGCCCTTGAACAGGGATAAGGAAACATTCGGTCTGTATATGCACTCCGAGCATGCGTAGACGCGTCTGCCAGCACTCCGAACACTTGCCGGCCCAAATCCGAATTTATGCGACATTTTCCGAACAGCCATACTCCACGAACGAAGATCTCAGAGATCTGAATCTGTCGTTATCTCTGTGTAATACCAGTGTGTTGTAATACCAGTATGACCGACTTAATTAGTTAACTGTTACAAATTTCGCTTTCGCGGCGCACTGACAATGAAAAGAGAAGTGTTTTAGCTATTTAACACAAAGCTGCAGTCAGACAGCTTTTCAATTTCTTAATCCATTTTAGTCATGGGCGTCGCGAAACGGGGGCAAGGGGGGCCAGGGCCCCCCCCCCTTGGAAGTTGGTGAACTTAATGTGCAGTCAGTTACTGACTATCAAACTATTATTTTAATTTTGATGTAAAGAACAATTTTTGTTTAGCACAAATTAATACGCTTATCTGCAACAAATACTATAAATTTTGACAGTAAAATAATGATTTAATATTATATGATTGCAAATTTCCAACATGTGCCCCCCCCCCCTCCTGGAAAAAAGTCTGCCGACACTCGTGATTTTAGTTTTGGCGGTAATTCGTCCGTAAGTCACACTCATTCACTCTGCTCTTATTAAACAACCAAACAATATATTGTTTGCATTATCCGCAATGACTTCGCCCCCTATATTTCGGATAAACGGGGTTTATTATTATTATTATTATTATTATTATTATTATTATTATTATTATTATTATTATTATTATTATTATTATTATTATTATTATTATTATTATTATTATTATTATTATTATTATTATTATTATTATTATTATGGTTGTTGTTGCTGTTACACTTTGCCTACCCTAAAATTTTGACTGCGAGCCGCCACTGCAAGACAAGACTCCTTAGCATAAACACCAATGGAATATCGAGTAGTTTTGTTTCTACCTTACTTTGTCTTTGTTTGCCTTACGCGAAGTGTTAGAGTGGACATGTTTAGGGAAGAGAACCATAAACCGACTTACCCAAATATTAAAAGTAAGATTTCCTATACGTGACTTGTTTAAAATCAACCAATCATATTCATAACAATTTCAAATTTCAACCAATGAAGCCTTATTCCTATATCTTCTTCCTGTTAGTTGAGATACACATTTGCAGAAATTATTTTATTGCTTATTTCCTTGTAGGTGCAAGGGGAATATGGGGATATGGGCTTTAAGTGACAATAAAATATTTTAAGACCTGCTTGCTAAGTGATGGCTTTGACGTTCCATTCTCTTTGCATGCTCAAGAGATAAGTTCCCACTTGAGAAAATTATAATTCAGAGAAATGACAAGCAATATTATCGGAATGGTTCACTCTACAAGAAAAGGTAGTTGAAAAAATTTGTGTGCTTTAACAACATCAAGATTTTTTGTGTAGTAAGATTTTTTTTCTTTCTTAGGGCTTATCAGTTGTTGTACAAAAGTCATTCAGAAAGAAAAGAATTTCTTGAGACGTTCTTTGTTCATGCAAATATCTTAAACATATGTTATTCTAATCAAAATTGCCAGAGAAATGTTTGTAAAATTTTCGAAAATCTTCGCGTTTCATCTGTGGAAGATTATGAAGTTTGATTCTTAAGTGGCTTTTGTTTTTTAGTTATACTTTCACAGACGGACGGAGCGTTTTCTGATAATATTTTATTCAGGGAGTCTCAATACATGTATTTTCAGTGAAATTTCGATATCAAAGTTTTCAATAGAATGTAATATTTCTTCTTCTAACTATATACAGTAGAAAAGGTAAAAAGGTATTACGATTTTGAGGTTAACCCAATAATACATTTAGTATGCTTGATGCTTTTGTTTTTCAATGTGTTAAAAAGAACTTAACCTATACTTTTATATGGGCCAGCCTTTATAATGATAACTTGACACAGTTATCAATATTTTGTAAATGTACGAGCTCTAAATAGGTACCTAGTTCTAGTATGGCGTCCTTTAAATGCTGTGTAGAGCAATAAATCAAATGTAGGTATCGTAAAGATGCCGGTAGACATGTCCCGGTATACGAAGACGCGACCTGAATGTTAGGAGGTTGCACGTGTGTAGGTCAGAACGGTTCCGCCGGGTTGACCTGCTTCCAAAAACACTGCTTTTATCCCAAGTTTTTTTTCGTGGTCAAAGAAAGGGTCACGGTTGCGTGACCGGTCGCTTTGAATTTTGGAAGCAAACACCACATTTCCTCTCTCTTTTCTACGATTCCTTATCAGGAAAATGGGAATTCCTATCTCACCTCTGGCTGCTTTATTTTAATTTTCTAGCAGAATTATTGCACCACAACACAAGATTCGAGTTACATTTATCCGCATTCTTTAGCGAAATTATGTATACTGAGGTTTGGAAACAGTACAACAGTCATTGACAAAAATACTCTTTAAGATCACCTTGTTTGAATACATATGGGAAATTATAGAAATTTAGAACCGTATTCCTTTTACTTTCTCTACTACGTATAGCAAGTAGGGGAAGTGTAGTATTCCACCCAAAAATTCGATGTCGACATTTCACCGGGAATACATGTTTTGGGATCCCCTGGATCTAAAAATAATCTGATGTGTTGCACTCACATGACTTTCTCTACTCTTGTACTAACCATTCTAACAAACTCTTATTCCTATATCTCCATGTTAGTTAAGATAAACATTCGTACAAATTACCTTATTGCTTATGTCCTTGTAGGTACAATGGGAATATTAGAATACAGAAGGCTTTGTACGACAGTCAAATCTTTTTGATATTTGAGATTCCGTTCTCTTTGCACGATTAACATATAAGAAAATGAACAACAGTGTTGCATTTCGCTAAAGTTCTAAGTTTTCCGAAACTCACACACATAACAAGGAATATCTCCGAAATGGTTCACCCTACAAGAAAATGCATTGAGTCATAAATTGTGTATTTTACCAAGATCTACATTTTTTGTACATTATGATTTCGTCTATCTCTAACGGTTTACCAGTTATGCAAAAGTCGTTCAGAGTAAATACGACTACAGGGGCTATAGTCAGAAAATTCAAGATATACGTTTCATTTGTCATCAAAATATCTCAAACATATGACATTTTAAAAAAAAATCGTTAGAGCCATTTTCAAGAAAATCAAAATTTTCGAAAAATTTTCCATGTAAAGGGTAGTTTAGGGTGGGGCTATTTTCTTCAAAATCTTCGTGTCGCATCCTTGAACGACATTAAACTTAAATACCAACTTTGGTTTCTAACCGAGTTTTCGTTTTTGAGTTATGCTGTCCACAGACCGACACACAGACACACACACGGACCTTTTTCTAAAAATGCTTTTTTTTGGATTCAGGGGGCCTCAAAACATATTTCCGGTGAAATCTCGACATCGAATTTTTGGGTGGAATACAATACTTCCCCTACTTACCAGTAGAGAAAGTAATAATAAGAACTTTTACACAAGATTCGCGCGCGCGCGTGTGTGTGTGCGTGTGTGTGTGTGTGCGTGCGTGCGTGCGTGCGTGTCTTTCGACTGTCTCAAAAGAGTAGAACAAAGTATAAGCGTAAAAGAATGATATTGTTTATAAAAGTAAGTTGCATATCCACCCCTGATCCACAACCCCGTATAAAATGCAGCATGGGAGATGTAAGAAGGGGTTGGGGTGATGTTTTACGAGGAAAGCCTAGGTGCTGACACAAAGGTCGGTGGTTCCCCGAGTTCATGTGGGGATGGATGGATGGATGGATGGTGAATGATTTAGCAGGAGAGGTCAACCGGTCCATATCATGAAGTAACAGGTTGACGCAGGCGGTCGCTATCTTATCGCGTTCCCACATTAGATGGATGGGCGATTTTATTCCACTACCAGGCAGATTTTTGTGCGCCGTTCTCAGACTCTGAAATATTGCCGGAAGACATGCGTGCAACACAGCACGATATCTAAAACATAAATCAATCATTTTTCACGTGCTAACTGCGCGGCGAAATGTTGCGGATCACTGTACTCGATTCCCCGCTACAAGTTTTTAAAATCTCAAGCTTACAAATGACCATTATATGCATATGGACTCCCTACTCAACCCACGAGTGATTGTCAATTAACTACAGAATTTCACTGTCACGATTTCCATTTATTAAGATTACTTTACCAACTAAAGGATGATATAACCAATATAAAGTTCTTTAGATGCTGTATTGTAACTAGTAGCCTCTTAAAAGACACATCGGCGTCCATTGGCACAGACTACACTCTTAAATACCACTGACCTAGTTTCGTGCTTACACACACAGTTTTGTCAAAATGATTCCAAATATATTTCGTAATTAATGTTCTTCCACACAGTATCCGTGTGTAGCAACAGGATTGGAAAGACTAGAATGAGACTGAAAAATCTGATGTGCTGCACTCACATTACTTTCTCTACTCTTGTACTAACCATTTTTACAAACTCTTATTCCTATATCTTCTTCGTGTTAGTTGAGATAAACATTTGTACAAATTATCTTATTGCTTATTTCCTTGTAGGTGCAAGGGGAATATTAGAATACAGTAGGCTTAGTGCGATAGTCAAATCTTTTAAAGCTTTGAGATTCCGTTCTCTTTGCACACTTAACATATAACAAATGAATAACGATGATCCATTTCACGAAAGTTCTAAGTTTTCCGAAACTCACACACATAACAAGGAATATCTCCGAAATGGTTCACCCTACAAGAAAATTTATTGAGACATAAATTGTGTATTTTAGCAAGATCTACATTTTTTGTATAATATGATTTGGTCCATCTCAGGGATGCAAACAGCACTCCCAAACTGTGAACATGAGACACGTGGACTCTTGCTACCGGTCTCACCTCTGTTGTATACGCAGCTAGAAGAGTAGGGGTGAACTGGTGCCAAAAAAAAAAAAAAAAAAAAAAAAAAAAAAAAAAAAAACCAGTGGCGGCTGGTACCATGCTTCATGTTTGTACAATTTACGAATAGAAATACACTGTTGAATTAGTCACTGATCCTTTTTTTATTGTTTGTTGTTTATTGGTACTTGGCAATGTTTCCTGCCCACGAGTTTGTCAATTTTAGGTTCTATCTTAGAAGAATATAGACGTAACACTGACACTAAATGTCTGTCAGTAATATTACTACGCCTGAGCGCTTTATTGATATTCAATTTAGAAAAAAAAACTGTTATGTCGACGCAAACATTCCTATCAAACGACGCGCAGATTGACGAAGATGGGTAATGTAGTTTCAGGTAATGAAATATACAATTTGACACCTAAATTTCCGGAATTGCGCAATGGTGTGTTGTTTTGCAAGTCAATTAATTCTAACTGCAAGGGTTGTTGAAAAGTCTCCATTCGGGATCCATAGACTTATCTTCTCCAAATCTATTCTTGAAGTCATTGAGCAGATCCTCTAACAATGCTTTGTAGTTTGGTATCAAATGCTTAGAGCCGTCATTGAATACACTTCGCAAACAAGGAAAGTGATACACATCCCCATTATCAACTTGTGTTATCCACAATTCAAGCTTCTCCATAAATACTTTCAAGTCGTCAAACATGTTGATTACGAGTCTGTCCTTACCTTGTAATTTCAAATTAAGGGAATTGAGATAGGAAGTCAAATTCACCAAGAACGCCAAATCACAAATCCAGTCCACTATAGAGTTCTGGAGTTTGTAAATTGTGAGTTTCTAAGAATTTTTTTTATTTCACTTCGAAGATTAAAGAACATAGTCAGCATATTAGCACGACTAAGCCACCTTACTTGACAGTAATACGAAACGTCCGAAAAATCAGAGCTCACATATTCAAGAAATTGTTGGAACTGTGGATGACGTAAAGCATGTGAACGAATAATATTGACTATTCTTACAACGGCCGTCATAACATTCTTTACAGTAACAGACTGAGCACAAAGATTTGCACGATGAATAAGACAATGAATGAATTTAACTTTGTCTGCATCGAGTTCTTCTTGAGTCAGAAATCTTCGTACTCTTCCTACAAGTCCTGTTTCTTGTCCCGTCATACAAGGTGCGCCATCTGTTGCTATGCAGAATAATTTGTTCCATGGAGGTTTAAATTTAGCAATAGTTTTTATTACACCATCAAAAATATACTGTCCTCGAGTCCGATCTTTTAATGAAACAACATCGAGAAGGTCTTCAAAAACATTGCAATCTAAATCGACGCCCCTAATGAATATAGCCAGTTGTGCTTGTCTTTGCGGTCCGTACTCTCATCAAGAGCTCATGAATAACACGTAAATCTGTTCATTCTTTCTATTAGTTGTTCCTCCAAGTTATCTCCCATTTCTGATATACGTTCCGCAACAGTATTACGAGACACACTTATACATTGAAACACATTAACAAGTTCCGAATATATTTCTTCTGCAGCAGTAATAAGACAGCTTTTAACAAATTCTCCATCCGTGAATGGTTTTGAAGCAGACGCAATGTGTTTGGTGATTCTGTAGTTTTTTTCCTAAATTGAATAACAATAAAGCACTCAGGCGTACTAATATTAATGACAGACATTTAGTGTCAGTGTTACGCCTATGCTCTTCGGAGATGGAACCTGAAATTAACAAACTTGTGGGCAGGAAACATTACCAAGCATCCAAAGGACAATAAACAACAGACAAGAAAAAGGATCAGTGACTAATTCAACAGTGTATTTCCATTTGTAAATTGTACAAACATGAAGCATGGTACCAGCCGCCACTGTTTGTTGTTGTTTGGCACCAGTTCACCCCTATTCTTCTAGCTGCGTATACAACAGAGGTGAGACCGGTAGCAAGAGTCCACGCGTCACATGTTCACACTTTGGGAGCGCTGTTTGACATCCCTGTATCTCTAACGGTTTAGCAGCTATGCAAAACTAAAACAGTAAAACGACTACAGGAGCTATAGCCAAAAATTCAAGATTTACATTTCATTTGTCATCAAAATATCTCAAACATATGACATTTTAATCAAAATTGTTGGAGCCATTTTCAAGAAAATAAAAATGTTCGAAAAATTTTCCATGTAAAGGGTAGTTTAGAATGAGGCTATTTTCTTCAAAATCTTCGTGTCGCATCCTTGAAAGACATTAAACTTAAATACCAAATTAGGTTTTTAACCGACTTTTCGTTTTTGAGTTATGCTGTTCACAGACACACACAGATTTTCTTTGTTTATTGTACAAATTAGTATAATTTTATTGCCGTCTTTATTCAGAAATCGATGTAATACAAATATGTTGGAAGTTAAGGAAGGCTGAATTGGTTGCATGACGATAATATCGGACAAATCTTGAACTCAAAGTTCTAGAAGCAGTCGCAGTGAAATGCTTTACGATGTGGAGAAGAAAGGAAGGACATTTTCTGTTATGAATAATAAGAGAGCAATTTGCTTGTTAGCACCTTGGAGAAGATTCACAAGAGGAACCCATTTAGTCACGTAGGTGCCACTCCTGGCCTGACCGGGCCGGACGTTACAGCACTGTAATGGTCTCTGTGGCCACGTAAGGTGGCCTTGAATAGCAATAGGCTTCTGTCACGGTACACTGCTTATTTTACCAGAATCACGTAAAGCACTTTTCTGCAGCTATACGTGCTTCCTAACAGTTCTTTTATTCCCGTAAAGGTTCATTTAGCAGCAGGTAGTGAGTAAAACAATCTCCAAACACACTCCGGACAGAAGAGAGAAACCTAAAACATCTTACCTAAGACATTCTGCTTTAGAAGGCCAGAGTAATAAAAGCCACATTAATAGAGTGCATTTGTTTTATATTTCCCCGAACACCCAGCGCTCGACAGCCAGGAACATAGTTCAGCTGTCCACGACCATTTCATCGTGCAATAGGTAAATTACAAAGATGGCGTTTTATTAGTTTGTGATGTGTGCTGCACTCACATGACTTTCTCTACTCTTGCACTGACTATCCTTACAAATCATTTCTCTATCTTCAGGTTAGTCAAGGCCAGTGGCGGCTCGCAGTCAAAATTTTAGGGTAGGCAAGTTGTAACAACAACAATAATAATAATAATACAGTAGAACCCCGTTTATCCGACATAAAGGGGGCGAAGTCATTACGGATAACGCAAACAATATATTGTTTGGTTGTTTAATAAGTGCAGAGTGAGTGAGTGTGACTTACGGACGAATTACCGCCAAAACTAAAATTAATGAAGAAATTGAAGAATTGTCTGACTGTAACATTGTGTTAAATAGCTAAAACACTCCTCTTTTCATTGTCAGTGCGCCGCGAAAGCGGACTTTGTAATAGTTCACTAATTAAGTCGGTCATACTAGTATTACAACACACTGGTATTACAGAGAGTGATAGCGACACGATTCGGATCTCTGAGATCTTCGTTGGTGGAGTATGGCTGTTCGGAAAAAGTCGCATAAATTCGGATTTGGGCAGGCAAGTGTTCGGACTGCTGGCAGACGCGTCTACACATGCTCGGAGTGCGTATACAGACGGAATGTTTCCTTATCCCTGTTCAAGGGCCTCGTACTGAGGAAATGGGGCCGGGCCGGCAGAGGTTAAGCTAGCCTGCTCTCCACTACCCAGGTTCCATCGAGGCCCACGGTATAGAAGGCCCAGAAACGAATCAATCAGCTGATACAGGGGAACCTATGAACATACAAACATGGCTACCAGTGTTGTGAGTTATTGCTAACACGTGTTAATTTTGCTTAATTGAAAGTGAATTAGTGGTGGTATATGCTGTTAAGTGATTGTGTTTGTGACTGTGTTTATTTGTAAACGGTGTAAAGTATAAAAATTCGTTTTGCAGTAGTTTTCTTGCTGTAGTAAGAGAATTATATACACGTGCTATTCGCTCAAAGTTTTAACGGTATCTTTTGAGTAATTGAACAGCTTTTCGCCTGGTTTTCGTAAGTTCTACTTGTTATAGTTGAACTATTAAATTAAAATTAGTATTTTCATTTATAGTATGTCATTTTAAGTGATTTAAGAAATGCTTAATTCTTCAGTGAAGTTATTCAAGAATCCATAACCTATTTTGTTATATGGTGATGCCGGTACTGAAAGGTATGTAATTCTACTTCTGTTTTGTTTTAGGTGTAGAATTGAATTGAACAATATGGGTCGACGTTGTAGTGTGTTTGGATGTAGAACTAATTACGACAGTCAAGCAGAAAGTCATTCAGTATTCTCACTGCCAAAAGATGAAAATCTTCATAGGGCTTGGCTAAGAAATATTCCAACTGATTTTTCAAAATTGAAAAATCCAATGGTCTGTGAAAAACATTTTGAAGAATCTTATATAATAAGAATAGATAAAGTTGTTACAGTAAAAGGGGAAGAGTTGGAATATCAAAGGAAAATACCAAAACTTAGAGAAAATGCAGTGCCTACTATATTTCCAAATACACCAGCTTACTGTTCTAAGACACTTCCAAAAGTTAAACGTCTGGTTGACGTAGAAGATGAAAATCTGGCCCAGGCTATTCGTGAAAGTATTGAGTCAAATAAAGAATACAATGAACGTGACTCAGTTAATAGTATGAATGATGTTATTTCATACCTAAATTCGAGACAAATACATTCCAGTAAATGGACAATAATTAAGGACCAGGGAAATATTCTTATTTGTTTATTGGGTACCACCAATGGAATTCCTTGTGTTAAATCCTTTCTGACTGTGAAAGAAGACTTGTCTATTGAAATTAATGTGAATAATATTCGTTTGCCTAGTACTAAAAGTGCAATAAAGCAATTAAATTCTTTAAATGCTTTGGACAAAATCATGTCAGAAATTGAAAACAGCAATGTAACAATGTCTTCAACAAAAGATAAATTGGACTCTGCTATTGAACTACTACAGTCTTTGCCTGCTTATGATGAAAATGAGCACATTAGATTTATTGTAGAACAATTGAGTCTGTCACAAACTCCAAAAAATAACAGGCAATATGGCAACAAAAGTATGGTACTAGCATCGACACTTTATGTTCACTCTCCATCTGCATATAATGCTTTGAGAAAATGTGATTTATTGATTTTGCCACACCCACGTACCTTGCAAAAATTAATTTCATCATATGAATTGTCACTAGAAAGTAGCTCATATTTGGAGAACAGAATTAAACACTTAAAACCACATGAACTGTTGGTATCACTGATAATGGATGAGATTTATATACAACCTCGACTGTCATTTAAGGGTGGAGAAATTTATGGCAGTAGTAGTAATGATGCTGAAAAATGTGCTAAGACAGCACAAGTGTTTATGGTGTCCTCACTTGTATCTAAATATTTAGATGTTGTGGCCATTATACCGGTTATTCACATGACAAGTGAACAGTTGAAGTCATTCATATTTGATATTCTGAACTTGTTAGAAAGAATAGGATTTAAAGTTGTTTGCCTAGTAGCAGATAAGAATTTGATAAACAGGAAGGCCTATGAACTTATGACATCAAATAAAAATTTGCAGTCTAGCATTAGTCATCCATTAGACTCATCTCGAAGGCTCTTTTTTATGTTTGACACTGTTCACATCCTGAAGTGTATTAGAAATAATTGGGAAACAAAAAAGAATATAAATAAGACTTTGTATTTTCCTGACATGAATGATCATTCTCGCATATTGTCAGCACAGTACAGGCATTTAGAATTAATGTATGAAAAAGAAAAAGATTCACTTGTTAAATATGGACATACACTTTCAGCTAAAGTATTATATCCATCTTCTATTCAGAAACAGAACGTGAGCCTGGTGTTGAAAATTTTTAATGATAATAACATTGTTGCCTTGAAACATGCCACAAAAGATTTGCCTGAGGTTTCTGAAGATATAAATCAGAGAGTAATTTTCCTAAACATAATTGTCAAGTAGTGGAAAATTGTTAATGTTAAGAGTGTGTTTGAGGGGAAGCGGTTCAATGATCCATACAGGGAGGCGATTAGAAGCCCATCAGACATGCAGTTTGAATTTCTAAAGAAAATGTGTCATTGGCTAAAAATTTGGCGAGTGTCTGTTCACTCAGGCAGTGGTTTAACTCCTCAAACATTTCAATCTCTGATTACGACGCTTGAATCTTTCCTTGAAATCATTCCATATCTATTGGAAAAATATAAATTTGATTACATTTTGCTAAGCAAATTTCAGAGTGACAATTTGGAAGGTCGTTTTGGCTGCTATAGGCAACTAAGTGGTGCAAACTATTATATCAGTTACCTACAGGTTTTAGAAAATGAAAGAAAATTAAGGTTCAAGAATTCTGTACTGTTTGCTGCTCAAAATGGCAATGTGAGCTTAAAGGAATTGATTCCTACTCAACAAAATTATGACAAATATATTGATATAAGTCATTTTTCTGATATTCTCTCTCTGGAAGACTTTGAAATGGATGTCATTCCCAATGATGTTGTACCAATATTAACTTATTTAGGAGGATTTGCAAGTAGACAAGTTCTACGAAGATCAAAATGTAATGTATGTACTTCGTGGCTCCAATTAAACAAAGAAGTAGAAGTAGATTCTTCATATGACTTTGTCAAAGACTTGGACAGAGGAAAGTTAACCTTGCCTACTGAAAAAGTTGTGTTTACTGTTGGGTTGGTGTGGCATACCATGTCATTATTGGTACAAGACTACATGGAGAAATTTTTAACATGTGGAAAACAGCTTTCAGTAGCTCATAAAATTTGCAATTTAAGATTGATGAAATCAGATATGGAAAATACTGAATGTAAATGTTCACTAAAGAAGACCTTAATGGAAAAATTGGACAGTGTTGCCCTTTGTGTAAACAAAATTCTAATAAATAATTTTGTGAAAATGTCCAACGACCAATCATATGATGTCAAAGACACTTTAAGAAAAGTAAAAAAGTTGAAAACTTAAATGTTCAGCACATATGGGCAGGGAATAATATTGTACAGAGTCAGTAGTATAGTGTACAAAGTGAAGTGAAGTGTAAATAGTTGAGTGCATAAGCTGGGATGTATATTTTGTGGTGTGCCGAGTGAAAATGTGTAAGCTGGGATGTATATTTTGTGGTGTGCCGAGTGAAAATGTGTAAGCTGGGATGCATATTTTTTGGTGTACCGAGTGAAAATGTATAAGCTGGGATGCATATTTTTTGGTGTACCGAGTGAAAATGTGTAAGCTGGGATGCATATTTTTTGGTGTACCGAGTGAAAATGTGTAAGCTGGGATGCATATTTTTTGGTGTGCCGAGTGAAAATGTGTAAGCTGGGATGCATATTTTTTGGTGTACCGAGTGAAAATGTGTAAGCTGGGATGTATATTTTTTGGTGTGCCTAGTGAAAATGTGTAAGCTGGGATGTATATTTTTTGGTGTGCCTAGTGAAAATGTATAAGCTGGGACGCATATTTTTTGGTGTGCCGAGTGAAAATGTGTAAGCTGGGACGCATATTTTTTGGTGTGCCTAGTGAAAATGTATAAGCTGGGACGCATATTTTTTGGTGTGCCTAGTGAAAATGTGTAAGCTGGGACGCATATTTTTTGGTGTGCCTAGTGAAAATGTATAAGCTGGGACGCATATTTTTTGGTGTGCCTAGTGAAAATGTGTAAGCTGGGACGCATATTTTTTGGTGTGCCTAGTGAAAATGTATAAGCTGGGACGCATATTTTTTGGTGTGCCTAGTGAAAATGTGTAAGCTGGGATGCATATTTTTTGGTGTGCCGAGTGAAAATGTGTAAGCTGGGATGCATATTTTTTGGTGTGCCGAGTGAAAATGTGTAAGCTGGGATGTATATTTTTTGGTGTGCCTAGTGAAAATGTGTAAGCTGGGATGTATATTTTTTGGTGTGCCTAGTGAAAATGTATAAGCTGGGACGCATATTTTTTGGTGTGCCGAGTGAAAATGTGTAAGCTGGGACGCATATTTTTTGGTGTGCCTAGTGAAAATGTATAAGCTGGGACGCATATTTTTTGGTGTGCCTAGTGAAAATGTGTAAGCTGGGACGCATATTTTTTGGTGTGCCTAGTGAAAATGTATAAGCTGGGACGCATATTTTTTGGTGTGCCTAGTGAAAATGTGTAAGCTGGGACGCATATTTTTTGGTGTGCCTAGTGAAAATGTATAAGCTGGGACGCATATTTTTTGGTGTGCCTAGTGAAAATGTGTAAGCTGGGACGCATATTTTTTGGTGTGCCGAGTGAAAATGTGTAAGCTGGGACGCATATTTTTTGGTGTGCCTAGTGAAAATGTATAAGCTGGGACGCATATTTTTTGGTGTGCCTAGTGAAAATGTGTAAGCTGGGACGCATATTTTTTGGTGTGCCTAGTGAAAATGTATAAGCTGGGACGCATATTTTTTGGTGTGCCTAGTGAAAATGTGTAAGCTGGGACGCATATTTTTTGGTGTGCCTAGTGAAAATGTATAAGCTGGGACGCATATTTTTTGGTGTGCCTAGTGAAAATGTGTAAGCTGGGACGCATATTTTTTGGTGTGCCTAGTGAAAATGTATAAGCTGGGACGCATATTTTTTGGTGTGCCGAGTGAAAATGTGTAAGCTGGGACGCATATTTTTTGGTGTGCCTAGTGAAAATGTACAAGCTGGGACGCATATTTTTTGGTGTGCCTAGTGAAAATGTGTAAGCTGGGACGCATATTTTTTGGTGTGCCTAGTGAAAATGTATAAGCTGGGACGCATATTTTTTGGTGTGCCTAGTGAAAATGTGCAAGCTGGGATGTATATTTTTTGGTGTGCCTAGTGAAAATGTATAAGCTGGGACGCATATTTTTTGGTGTGCCTAGTGAAAATGTGTAAGCTGGGACGCATATTTTTTGGTGTGCCTAGTGAAAATGTATAAGCTGGGACGCATATTTTTTGGTGTGCCTAGTGAAAATGTGTAAGCTGGGACGCATATTTTTTGGTGTGCCTAGTGAAAATGTATAAGCTGGGACGCATATTTTTTGGTGTGCCTAGTGAAAATGTGTAAGCTGGGACGCATATTTTTTGGTGTGCCTAGTGAAAATGTATAAGCTGGGACGCATATTTTTTGATGTGCCTAGTGAAAATGTGTAAGCTGGGACGCATATTTTTTGGTGTGCCTAGTGAAAATGTGTAAGCTGGGACGCATATTTTTTGGTGTGCCGAGTGAAAATGTGTAAGCTGGGATGTATATTTTTTGGTGTGCCGAGTGAAAATGTGTAAGCTGGGACGCATATTTTTTGGTGTGCCTAGTGAAAATGTGTAAGCTGGGACGCATATTTTTTGGTGTGCCGAGTGAAAATGTGTAAGCTGGGATGTATATTTTTTGGTGTGCCGAGTGAAAATGTGTAAGCTGGGACGCATATTTTTTGGTGTGCCTAGTGAAAATGTGTAAGCTGGGACGCATATTTTTTGGTGTGCCTAGTGAAAATGTGTAAGCTGGGACGCATATTTTTTGGTGTGCCGAGTGAAAATGTGTAAGCTGGGATGTATATTTTTTGGTGTGCCTAGTGAAAATGTGTAAGCTGGGACGCATATTTTTTGGTGTGCCTAGTGAAAATGTGTAAGCTGGGACGCATATTTTTTGGTGTGCCTAGTGAAAATGTGTAAGCTGGGACGCATATTTTTTGGTGTGCCTAGTGAAAATGTGTAAGCTGGGACGCATATTTTTTGGTGTGCCTAGTGAAAATGTGTAAGCTGGGACGCATATTTTTTGGTGTGCCTAGTGAAAATGTATAAGCTGGGACGCATATTTTTTGATGTGCCTAGTGAAAATGTGTAAGCTGGGACGCATATTTTTTGGTGTGCCTAGTGAAAATGTGTAAGCTGGGACGCATATTTTTTGGTGTGCCGAGTGAAAATGTGTAAGCTGGGATGTATATTTTTTGGTGTGCCGAGTGAAAATGTGTAAGCTGGGACGCATATTTTTTGGTGTGCCTAGTGAAAATGTGTAAGCTGGGACGCATATTTTTTGGTGTGCCGAGTGAAAATGTGTAAGCTGGGATGTATATTTTTTGGTGTGCCGAGTGAAAATGTGTAAGCTGGGACGCATATTTTTTGGTGTGCCTAGTGAAAATGTGTAAGCTGGGACGCATATTTTTTGGTGTGCCTAGTGAAAATGTGTAAGCTGGGACGCATATTTTTTGGTGTGCCGAGTGAAAATGTGTAAGCTGGGATGTATATTTTTTGGTGTGCCTAGTGAAAATGTGTAAGCTGGGACGCATATTTTTTGGTGTGCCTAGTGAAAATGTGTAAGCTGGGACGCATATTTTTTGGTGTGTCCAGTGAAAATGTATAAGCTGGGACGCATATTTTTTGGTGTGCCTAGTGAAAATGTATAAGCTGGGACGCATATTTTTTGGTGTGTCCAGTGAAAATGTGTCCTTAACCACATCCCACACCATGAATTCACAGTACTGCCACATATGCTTCCTTGAATTCTCTCCGGTGGAGGTTTTTTAGTGAAGTAGTACCTTCGGGTGAGGCTCACAGTCCCCCTCTGTGCCATCCCAGCGCATGGGGCTCCGTAAATGGATTTTTCCTCCACTTGAAATAAAAAAAAAAAAAATTGTGTGTGCATGTAATGGGACATATAGTTCTGGTATGCCTAAGAGCGAATGTGTCTGTATGAAACTGTTGTTTTTATTATTATTATTGATATTTTTAAATTTTATTTTATATTTAAAGTGATAAAGTGTCGGGTCTATTATTACAGTACATAGCAGCGTTCTTATTTTGTATCATTGTCGTCCATTACATGCAATGCATTTTATTTCATTGCTAACATATGAAATTTGATGTGTTACCAACATGATTTTTGTTTGTTGTTAGCTAATGCTGGATTTCAGACAATGAAGCCGTTAATCCTCTTGCTCTCCAATATTTTTCACTGATGATATTGAAGACAGCAATAGCAGTAATAGTAACCGCTTTTTAGAGAGCACCATATTTTTATGTTTTGTATGTTACTATCACAGCACACTCCCTTAACATAGACAATCATGTTGTATCTTAATTGTTCTTTCACACAATACACAAGACACTCCCTCAAAAAATACTTTTACATTGAGTAATTGTAACATAATTTAAGTTAAACAAATATTTAACTAACAGAAACACTTTTACTTGAATGTGTATCACAAAGGATATACAAACTTGTTTGATAGTTCTTTGAATCTAATAGATTGCAAAGGTTTTGTTAAAATGTCTGCAATTTGTTTATCATTAGGACAATACTCTAAATTAAACCATTGCCTAATTCATCATGTATGAAATTATACTTTATGTCAATGTGATTTGCGTTACATGATGCTTGGCCAGATTTGATCATTTTAATGCAACTTTGATTGACTACATTGTAATTTTACAATTTTTTACTTTCCAATATTGAGTTCTTCAATGAGATTCTTCAAAAACTTTATTTGCTTGCAGCAGTGTGCAGCAGCAGCAGCATATTCTGCTTCTGTGGTTGATTATGCCACAATACTTTGTTTTCTTGAACTCCATATGACCGGTCCTCCTCCAATCATAACAATGAAACCAGTTGTACTTTTTCTGTCTTTCATGTCCCCAGCAAAATCTGAATCGCAGTAGGTATGTCTTTACTTGGATTTCATGTTCACTCGCTGGTGAGTAATGGATTCCAAGATTCTTGTTGCAGATGAGATATCTGAGAGTTCGCTTGATATTGATTACATCCTACTGAGATAGTGGAAATTTCTAGTCAATGGGAATTTATGTGAAAATCCGTGTTACTCCTAGTGTTGTATTCATGAATCTGGTTGTTTTAGTGCTGTTTTCAGTTCTTTTTGCTAGCAAAATTATCTCAACTATGTACAATGAATATGTCAAAATGTTCAGTTTCTTAAGGTATTCTCTACAGGATTCCTGTCTAATTAATCTTACAATTATTCCTATAACTCTTTTTTGTAATATAAATAGTCTTTTTGTGTGTACTGTTACACTTTGCCCCCATACTGTTATATCGTAAGCAAGATGTGGGTATATTAACCCATAATAAATTTTTCGTAGGAGGTCTGCATTTACGAGTTTTGGCATTTGCTTTAGAATGAACAGGCTAGAGGAGATTTTGTTGCATTTTATTTAATAGTGTTTCATGATTAACGCAGTGTAACGCTTTGCTCAAATCTAAAAATATACAGCTATTTTGATGCTTTTTTTTGTAAGCAGTCTATCAGATGTTCTATTATTTCTACTATTGCATCTTGTGTGGATTTACCTTTTTTAAAACCAAATTGTAAATTATTTAATACTTGGTGTTTCACTAAAAAAAAGCCATGTTTTGCAATTACTTTTTTGACAGCAAGAGAGAGAATGGGGAAACTAATGTTATTGGTCGGTAATTATCTATAGATTCTTTGTCACCTTTCTTGTGAAGTGGGCCTACGATGGCATTCTTTAAACAATCAGGGAAAATTCCTGAACTGATTGAGGTATTTATCCATTCTACTAATGGTTCAAGCGTGTAGGGTGTACCTTTTTTAAAGTAACATGGTAGGGATCCCATCATTACCATATGATTTTTTTAGTTTATTTATAATTTTTAATACCTCTTCTTTACTTATTTCAGGAATATATACTGAATTACTAATACTCGTAACTTTGCAGTGGTTAACTGGTATTGTGTTTAAGTTAGTTTCAACTAGTTTATTTATGTTCATAAAACTATCATTGAACATGTTACTTATTACATTGGGAGCTTTACTTATCTTGTGTGTTGTTTTTATTTGAATGTTATCTAATTTGTTTTTGTTTTTGCCAAATTCATTATTTACCACATTACAAGTTGTTTTTGAGATATTAACCGAGTTATTAATTACATTATTATAATACTCCCTTTTAGATTTTTTATTAATATTTTATAGAACTTTTTAAAATTTATATACACATCTTTGTCTGTTATTTTGTTTTTCTGTATTTATCGTAATATTTCATTTTTGTTTTAGCATCTGTTACATCTTTGTTTATCCATTTATTCACGGTGTAGTTCTTTATTTTCTTTACTCTTTTTGGGCATGCAATATCAAAGTAGTAATTAAAAATCACGTAAAAATTATTCCATTTTTTGTTCACGTCAACTTCTTTAAAAACATTTACCCATTTCTCATTAGCTATTATGTTGCAAAGAGAGACACAATGTTTGCCTCATTGATTTCTCGCATTTCCTTAACATCTAATATGGTGAGATAATCTTTATTATATTGATATGCCATTTATTATTTCGGTAACGTATTATAATATTGTGCAGGTCTTTTCTTACGCGTTTTTATTTTCAATAATGAGTGACAATTCAATGGATATCATTTCCGTACGTTTTTCCTCCAAGCGGGAAAGTCATTCACGTTCGGCTAGGTCGATGTTCGGTTCCTCTTGATCAGCTGTTTCAAAGATACGGCAAGCGGGCCGCAGCCTGAGATTCACGCCAGCCTCGGGTTCCATGCGTATCATTTCTGCCGCGCGTTTCAAACACGCAGCGCAGTTTTGATGAATCGGAATTGAGATTCAAGGATTTGACCATGCTTTTCTGAACTGCAATTTAGGGAAAATGACGGTTCAAATTATAAAATGCAGAATCATAGTTAAACATTATTTGTTGATGTATTACGGTAGGGCAGGCAATGCCTACCCTGCCTACCCTGAGGAGCCGCGCCTGGTCAAGGCAAACAATTACAGAAATTATCTTATTGAGTAGGCGTAGGCTTTCACGGCCGGTGTTCGAAATTCTAAAAGAGTCTTCCGGGCTGATTTGCCGTGGTCTGCTGGAGTAACTTGGTCCAGATGTTTCGTCCACTACTACTAAAAAGGTTCCTGGTCTTTTAATTTAGCTACAAATATAACGGTTATTTAAAAAAAAAATAAGTCGGCCTCTTATGTATTTATTTATGTATAGAACATTGTGCTGAAACATTTAATTTTTGAATTGTGGATTTTTTACTAAAAATTTGCTATTGAAAAAAGTTTACATTTTATATTGTGAATTAATTTGTAAACACTAAACCAATTTGTTAACCATAGTGTTAATTTTTTTTCGAAAACTGTATAAAGCCTATGAACGCTTTGGCATATTAAAAAGAATCTCAAAAATATCCTTCTCATTTTACAATTTTTCCATAGTTTTCGAAAACGGAAAAAAAATTTACCAAAAAATGACATGTTCACAAAAGGATGTTTGCGATCGAGCTATCGTGACCAAACAAACATCAATCGGTGGTTTAGCTTTCACTCAACAGATGGAACATGAGATGTTCATTTCCTGGTGCATTCCTGGAGAAACAAAACAGTTCATAACTCTCGCATTCCATTACAGTCATACAAATATAAACCTAGAACAGTAGGAAGACCTGTGAAAGGCGCCTGTAGAGGGCAGAGATGAGGGACGCAGCGGTCGGGCGATAAGCTTTGGGCTGTTGCTTTAGAGGTTATGTTATTATAGGTGCTGAAAGCTGATTATTTACATGTGTTTTTGGGTCATATATTGATCTGTGGAATTAGGCAATTAAAACTTATTTAATTTATCGCAGCAAGTAATTTTGGGATGTTATAATGTATTATCATGAATTAAACCTGTACTGGACAAAGGAGTTACGTTTTATTTTCTGCTCAGGAATCACCATCTTGAATTCCGCCATGGAACTAACTGCAACTAAGCAACCTGAAGTACCTAAAAATAACAAGCAAATGCTTGCCAACAGCGAGTAAGTCTTGCCCTTATATATATACACAATTTCGCGAGCATTAACTCAGCGGTCCAGGCCAGGAAGCTTTAGCTTACTAGGAAGGTGAGGAGAAAATATTTATTTATACGAAGCTAAGCACTTGCTTAGAATTAGTGAGAAATGAGCTAATGCTTGCTTTTAGTTATACCACGCAATAAGTTACACCTTTTCTTTGTGTGTTGTCTAATTAATGTTTACTGAACGTTATATTTCCCTTGTATTCAATTTAATCATTTTCTGGTATACTTTATGTTCAGTTTGGTGAAAGTATCAACCTCAGTAATACAAGAGATATAAAACTAGGCGATATTGGGTAGACTGAACGCAGGACATGAGTTGTGACGTCACATAATTGATGTATCGGTTTTTTGGAAGCATCCTCCCACGTAGTTAAGTGTTTTATGTTGCAAGGGCCGTTGTGGGGCTGCTGAAAGTTGAGCATCATTATCCACCTGCGCCATCAAGAGCACTTTATTTTGGTAACGGAAACGGCGTTTGACGTGCAAAGACGTGCCCTTTCTTTAAGGTCAGATGTGACTGAGTGAGCTAAATATGGGGGACAATGTTCCACAACATAGCTGTACACCACACAACGAATCGATAGAGGTACTTCATCTTCTGGAGTGGTTAAAACTGCGCTCTTCCTTTCTTCATTCATTCACTAAACTGCGCAAAGCTGCTGGTATATCTACTTCCGGCGACTAATGCACAATCACGTGTAGCTATGATTCTGTAAGGCAAACACCTGCTTCTTTAAGGAATAACAAAGAATAATGAAATCAGGCCGACAAATTTTGGGAGCTGATAGATAACATTATTTTAAGCACCGTTTGTTAAGTAAAGTTTTTTGCTGCTGTGCTTCGTTTAAGCACTAGATGAGTTAATGTCATAGAGTTTAAGTATTTACGGCAAAGTCAACAATGTAAATTATTTATCTTACTAAGGTTAATCCAAGAAACAAACACAGAACACATAAACAAAACAGAAACATCTCACTGTTCCGTGATCTTCCTTTTTTCCTTCTCTTCAATACGAAATGGGCAAGACTCACTGCAGCAATCATTTCATCAGCTTCCATCTTGGAGAACAGAAAGGACGAGTGTCTCAGCCGGTGTGTTTACAACGCACGTTAAAGCGGACGCAAAGATCACGCTCGTGTGTCCCTGGTGTGTGTTGATAAGGGAGTTTATCACAATCAGCTCGCAAAGTGCAGAACATGAACATGTTTGAGTGGTCAGAATTGAACCGCGGGTATTGATTCATAGGAATAGTACAATAGGTGTGTATGTGGGTGTTTTAAAAGTTATTCTGTAATAAACTCTTTGTTAATTGTATAGCCGAACAACAAGGCCACACGTCACGATGCCCACACAACTCCTGCTCTATTATCCATCCTTCCCTTGGTAAACAGATTCCAGTCACATTTCTCAAATTAGCCCGCGATCCACAGAGAAGGGTGGGTTCTTGTATATATATACTAGCTCTTGTGCTAAGCTAAACTTGGAATTGAAGCTCAAAGGTTAGGTAGGATAATTCACATACACACAAGCGTTTTTAATTACTTCTAAGAACATAAAAGAAATTAAAAACTTGGAAACTTCAATAGATAAGAAGATACACTATTAGTTTGAGCAGACCAAAGCATTAATAAGACAATTTGAAGCAGAACTAAGGAACAGGTAACTGTAAAAAGAGGCTAACTTGACTAGAAAACTGAGAGGAAAGAAACAGAAACCTAACCTAATTATTTTTGGAGTAGGTGAGAGAAGATGTAAAAGAGTTTGGCAGGAGGTCGAAGATATTTTCCAAGAGAAATTAAAGCTGATAGGATACAAGATTGCGGATTGTTTTAGGATTGGGAGAAGAGGACAGAGACCAAGATCAATAATTGTCAAAACGGCCACGATGAAATTTAAATGGAAAGCTCTGAGAAACAGCAAGCAGCTAAAGGACACAAAAATAATTCCAACTGAATACGATGAAGTGGGGATTTTAATGCTACGATAGGAGAACAAGAGATTAGACTCAGCAACCCAATTGTGATAAGGAATATGAAACAGAGAATAATGCTTAGCAAAGATAACATTACAAATATTAACAGAAGGAAACATCGATTTTTGTGACCTTGTGATTTTCAATGGATGTAAAGAGTCAGATTTAGAAGAGATTTCCGAATAATAATGGTGCAATTGTGGTAGACTACATATATAAAATGTTCACTAGAGATTAAGAAGCGGATTTTAGATGTGAAATTAATTTTGGAGCAACCCTAGCGTGGAACTCAGGCATTAGCTATCACTAGGGCTCGGAAGTTCATGCCCTAAAAAACACTGAAATATGCTCTTAAAAACTTCAAAATATGCCAAAAAAATATGCACCATTTCATTAGAACAGTTCATGTCCCTTTGCAGTAGACGAGTTAGTGTAAATAATAAAGTTACCTTATTCCTTAGAAGTTGAAGCAGAAGTGGTCCCGCTGCTAGTATTAACTGCTAAATTGCAGTTCACAACCAACACTTTGCACAAATTTTCAACTGTAAAACATCGTCTGTTGTCTCGCAAAACACTTTTGTAACGAAAAAAACTTCTCTCCACGTCACAAGATGTTATCAGAGCATATTTAAATGATGTTAACTGTTTCACAGAGAGAGTCAAGTCTCTTGGTGTGACATTTCTTTCGAGGATGTCTCGAATATCGCACATCTGTTTATAACCAGAATTTTTTGAAATTACATAATTCACTTTCTCTTTCACTTTTTGTCCTGTGCTACCAGGAACCGAACTTAGAGCACATATTTTTTTTCAAGTACAGTAAGTGATTCATGCAAAGGAGATCCTACAGCTTCCAATGCCGTTATGGCTGTTGGTAAGAAAGAAAAATGGCCAGATATGAAACTAAGATCCTCTTTTAACCCAGTGCCTGACAGAATATTTTGCACAGTTTCTATTGATGAAGCATCTTTCGAGTCCAATGAATTAACCTCTTCGACTATTTCTATGTGCTCAGCATAATATAAAACTGTATCGATCCATGTTCCCCATCGAGTTAACACTGGTGCAGGAAGAAGTCAGATATTAGGTGCTGTTGATCTAAACAACTTAACTCTTTTAGGAGACTTAACACAAATTCTCTTTGTACAGGACACAAATCTATCTACCAATGGGAAAGAATCGCGTATTGTCTCAGAAATGCGATGAAGAGCGTGTGCCAAGCAAGTTATATGAATTAAGTTAGGAAAAATAACTTTCAGAGTTTGTCCTGGTTTTACCATATAAGGTAACAAATAAAAGCAACCAGTTGTATTCGATTCCACATGGCCATTGTAATTTCAAAGAGTCCATCACAAACTGTGTCATAGTTACGTTGTCAGAGGCCGACAATTTGCTGTAGTCTTTTGTTCAATATTTAAGGCACCCACGATTATATTAGCAATAGAACGGCATTCAGAATCAGGGGTTTCATCAACAGACAACCACACAAACTGATCCGCTAAATTTTGTATATTTGACAATACGTTATTGTAACAATGCCCTACATAAGTCTTACGCAGTGTACTTTCTTCAGGCACATGCTGTCGAGTGTACTTGGCAAGAAAGTTTTTAAATGTCGGATTATTAATTTTGAATAAGGGAATATCAGCAGCTAAAAATGCTTGGCGCAAGTCATAGGAAAATTCAGTAACCCTACTTCCTAAACACTCTACTAACTGTTTTAGAACAGGTTATTTGTTTGCGAGTTTTCTGATTAAATTCTCCTTATGTTTTGCTGTGTTTATGTGCCGAACTATTTGAAATCTTTTCTCACTCCCTATATTTTTGCCACACGCTCCACAAAACAGTGCCCTATTATCAGTAGATATTAAATCACCCGAAAACTCTTTCTGTAAGTTGATTAACCTAGCACTCTAAGTTGGTTTTATTTTCGGCATTTGAAGAGCTTTTTAACATTTTAGACGCCTAATTTAATTTGGAGGGAACCAGTTCACAACACTGTTACGTTTGAAGACCACGCAGAGGCAAGCGTTGCTATAATCGTGCTGCTCAAAACGTTGACCTGCACTTTATCTTTGTTAATATAAACCTCTCAGATAACGCACTGATTATTCTCTACGCACATACATATAATGAAAGGATGGAAACAGGGGATTCACTGGATAACAATATGACTCAGCAATGCTTCTCGCCACCTCGCGAGTTATATCATCATATACAACACTACCAATATGAAAAATATTATCCAGGTGGGAAAAAAACCATAAAAATCTTTAAAATATGCTGTATAGAGGCTATAGTATTGAAATAATATGCATTTATCAAAATCAAGAAAATATGCAGTTATATGCACCATAAAATCATGTCCAAATAACTTAAAATTGCATAATTCGTGCACATAATGTAAAGGCATACATTTTTAACCCCTATGAAAAAACATGCAAATGCATGAACTTCCTAGCCCTAGCTATCACATTCGTAAGGATGTTGTGTAAGCGAGAAGCAGGTGATGAAGTAGGCTAGCTTAGAGTCTCCATGAAGCAGGTAATGTGGATTCACAGGCACTTGACTTTTTAGATGTCGACAAATTAGTTTGACATTCACGGGAAATAGTGGTATGAGCATCCATTAACATTTCAGATATTGCTCCTTTTCGAGAGCATCGACCCAGAATAATAGAAAGCTTACAGCCCAATTGGTCTTCTATAATACCATAGAACGCGCCTGGCACCACTTTAACGATGACATTTCAGTCTATCTATCCCGTTTTATGTGTGGCCTACATACACTTGCTACAAGGACCTGCCTTTATTAATTTAATGAACCTTGTTCAATATATTCCAGTGGCTCGTAGTCGTATAATATGATCGGCGATCAAAACTATCGGCAATAATGAATACTCTCATGACTACGGCCCGGAGTTTTATATGGAATAAACTTCATTCTAGATTTCTTGTCGACGTCGAGATTTCACCGGAAATATATGTTTTCAGACCCCCTAAATACAAAGAAAAACATTTTTAGAAAAAGGCCCGTGTGTGTCTGTGAACAGCATAACTCAAAAACGAAAAGTTGTTTAAAAACTAAAGTTGGTATTTAAGTTTAATGTCTTTCCAGGATGTGATACGAAGATTTTGAAGAAAATAACCCCACCCTAAACTACCCTTTACATGGAAAATTCTTCGAAAAGTTTTATTTTCTTGAAAATGGCTTTATCAAATTTGATTAAAATGTCATATGTTTGAGATATTTTTATGACAAATGAAATGTATATCTTGAATTTTCTGGCTATAGCCTCTGTAGTCGTATTTACTCTGGACGACTTTTGCATAACTGGTAAACCGTTAGAGATAGAACAAATCATACTATACAAAAAATGTAGAACTTGTTAAAATGCACAATTTCTGTCCCGATAAATTTTCTTGTATGGTAAACCATTTCGGAGATATTTCTTGTTATGTGTGTGAGTTTCGGAAAACTTAGAACTTTCATGAAATGGAACATCGTTGTTCATTTTTTATATGTTAAGTGTGCAAAGAGAACGTAGTCACAAAGCTTTAAAAGATTTTACTATCGCACTAAGCCTCCTGTATTCTAATATTCCCCTTGCATCTACAAGGAAATAAGCAATAAGATAATTTGTACAAATGTTTATCTTAACACGAAGAAGATATAGGAATAAGAGTTTGAAAGAATGGTTAGTACAAGAGTAGAGAAAGTCATGTGAGTGCAACACATGAGATTGTTTTAGGTTTTGCTTCATAGATCAGTACATGCACCAATATATAGAGTGTTTTCCCTAGCGCAACTTCCACACACTCTGCAACTGCCTGTTAGTCTTGCAGAGAACCTGACGGACGATAAACAAGCAGCTGAAAGTGTTACATTTTCAGGAAAGACAGGCACGAGGTTTTAAAGCTTTAGATATAAAAATGTCATACTTTTTCGACCTTTTATATTGGTGTTTAACTGTAGTATTTTTACTTTATATTGAAATTTATCTCTGGCATTTGCCATGATGCAATTTAATAAGGCCTTGATAAGCATTAGTTGATTACCTATAGAATCATTCTAGGTATCGATTATTTTCGAGTTAGAAGAAAATTGCTGTATATGGTTTATTCGAGGCAATTAGTAGAGAAAGAATAACTGATTTACTTTTTGTGAATTTAGGTTCGATTGCGGCATTGGGTATAAACAAAGGGAAACAAAAACATAGCAGCCAGCGTTTTGTAGAAAGCCAAACTGCTCGAAGTTACACTTTACAAGCACGGGCTTCTCCAGCACGATTGCATGTTGCCTTTGTATAGAGCATGAATTCTCTCATCCAACAATTCAACAGTGAATATAATATTTACATAATGAATATTAATATTACACAACTGCGAAACGTAAACGCCAGTGGTTACAAATTATTCCTTTTCCATGCTATTTGTTGGTAGTTCTCAAGGTTTGAATGGTGACTTCTTGCATAGAATTTTTTATTTATTGTGCCTTGATTTACATGGTTTCAGATGGCTAGGGGAAACACATCCAAATACTTTGGTTTAACCTTCCGCATAGAATATCGTGTTAGCTTCAGTTTATTTAAATCGCACAGAGCACCTTGTGTTTATCTTCATAAGCAAAATCATCTCTGATCTTGAATGAAAAATGTTGACACACCGAGTAAAGTGAATATGAGAAAGTGCATATAAAAAGGGCCTGGATTCTGATTACGTGCAATTGTTTAATTGTTACGTCACAGGCATTTATAACCTGTACACAAGTTATTTATGTAATTAGTGTATAATCTGATAGTGACACGAGTATACGTTTAATGTGTAAGTAAAACTAAACTTTACGAGCACCACAATGAAAAGATTATACAATGTCACATAAGTTTCATGCAATTAGCATTAAAATACGTAAAAATAACTAAATCTAAAGTTATAATGTATGACGTATCACAGATGTATGACGTATTATGGTTGTTGTTTCATTTGTTTCAACATTTACAGAGGAAAATGGAAGGTAATGATAAAACTCTACCGAGGCGGGAAGCCGTGTGTGGACAATGTTTAAGGGATGCAATCAGGACTGAAAAATCTGGGGTATAGCATTGAATTTTTCAGTCCTCATTCCACCTCTTAAAAATGCGTTCGTTTTAGGTTTTCTTAGAGACACATTGGAAAAATTATGTTGTGTTGTGCTGCCTTCTTGCAATGGTAATTACGTCACACTGGGGGTAATGTCCTACGATTTGTGTCTTCATAATAAGCCCTCTAATGCTAGGTTTGCGTAATCATTATGGGTTCTAAATTCTGAAAATGTAGAAGTATTAGATTATTTCGTGCCGTTTTGCATTTATGGCGTTTTTTCAATTTTATGTCATGGTTTTTATATTTTTTTTGCTCTTTGCGCTTAATTTATATTGAATATAGAACGGAGAGAAGTGCTTGAGAGTGCATGTGTATGTGTGTTTGCGTAAACATCGGATAAATACCAAAATTAGTATTTAGTTCAGCTTCCTCGACAGTACTCATATTAGAAACCCTTGCCCCTGCGTGTAGCGGCAACTTCTTCGGCTCTACTGTACAGCGGGAAGTATAGTGAGGTTGGCAATGGTGCACTGAAGACGTGTAGTGAGGAGCTCTTGGATATCCATCAATTACTTCTATCACGTATGTACTAATGACTTAAGTAACAATACTCTAAGGCAGGAACGTATCTATGAACACTCTAATATAATAATTATCAAGCAGCAGCAAAAAATTGTGATAGAAATTCGCATTAATAATCAGACCCTGCTAACCCACCGAGTAACAAAACACCATCGACATATTTCAAAACTGCCAACCCAACAAAATCATAGTACTGCACTGTAACCTTGAACAAGACATCCTCAACTCCGCATAATCAGCTGTTCTACGAGCGCAATATTCAATCACCAGCTTTTAATAATGGACTCTTGTTACGTGTGTAATATAAAATTCTCTGGAAGAGGTGAGAAGACAAACTACAATGTGTCGAATGTGGCCGAACAGCCCATTTAAAGTGTTTGAATATTCGAAAAGAAGATTTAGATTTTCTCAAGCAAGGTTCCGCATCAATGAAGTGTGCAAACTGTACTAGAAGGAAAGGTGATGCAGCGCCGTTGGCTTCCCCGATAGTTACAGAAGAATCAAGTTCAGGGATTATGGAAATACTACAACTGATCAAAAATGACATAACTACGATAGAAACGTCTCAAAGAACACTAGAAGTTGATCTGGGAAAATCAATTGATTGCTGCCATGAAAAACTTGATACTAGTTTAAAAAATCAAGAAATATGCTCCAAAAAGCTAGAAGAAACACTAAAAATCTTGGAAGAGGTCAGAAATGAAAATTTAGCATTGCATAAGGAAAACAAGGAGTTAAAGGAACGTCTGGAAGACCTTGAGCAGTACTCAAGAATTAATATGCTGGAAATTCACGGCGTGCCTTCTCAACCCCTGGAGAACACCACTGAAGTGATTAAAACCATTTGCAAAACTCTTGATATCATGATATTGATGTTTGTCATCGCTTAAACTTAAATCCTTTGTCTCAGCTACCTAGTCCAATCGTCGTTAAGTTCTGTAGAAGATCAACTAAAGAATAAATACTAGGAAGACGACGTGTCAAAAGGAATCTGTCCACTTTGGACTTAGGGTTTACGTTCAGCAATCCTGTCTACATCAACGAGAGTCTCTGCCCAACTCGAAGACGTTTGTTTGCTAAATGCAGGCAAATCCGGAGATCTGCCAACATAAAGTATCTGTGGACGAGAAATGGAAAAATATTTATGAAGAAAGAAGACTCTTCCCCAGTTGTTAACGTAACTACGGAAGAAGACATCAAGAAATGTAGTGAACCTAATTAGATTGTGACTTTTACGCTTCGTAATAAGTAAAACAAAGTTCTTAGATATTTACTATCAAAATGTCAGAGGACTGAGAACAAAAACTGTTGAATTTTACACTAGTATAATTTCTTCAAATTATGATGTGATTAGCATAACTGAGTCTTGGTTGTTAGATGGTATTCATAACTCTGAACTATTCGATAACAGATATACTGTATTTCGGAAAGACAGAAATTCACAAAACCCTGGCGGCGGAGTGTTAATAGCAATTAAATCAGCATTTAATCCTGAAAAAATCTCTTTTCTTGATACTAACAATGAATCAATCTGGATAAAATTTTATTACTATGGTACTAAATTTATTGTAAATACAGTTTATTTTCCTCCAAATACTAATATAAATTCATTTAAAGAATATTTTGATCAGATAGAACAAAATCTTCATAAATTTAGCTCACATATAATTATTATAGGTGACTTTAATATATCTGAAATAATTGATTCCACTTACGATCTAAGTAAAGGTAGTAATAAAGCAAAATTGCTTAACAATGCGTTATCTTTTACTAATATGCAGTCCGTGAACAACGTAAAAAATGTAAGTGGTAAAACGCTAGACTTAGTTTTAACTAACATAACACTTAATATAAAAGAAGATGATAATTCTTTGGTACCTATAGACTTGTACCATCCTCCACTAAATTTAACGGCTAAAATTGAGAATACTGTAAAAAATAATATGGCGACAACATGTACCTATAATTTTTGCAAAGCTAATTTTAACAAGATGTACTAGCTTATAAGAGACTGTAAATGGGATCATATATCAATAGATCAGGATGTTAATTATTCAGTGGCTATTTTCTACGACAAAATTTACTCAATACTTGATAAATGCGTGCCAAAAAGAAAACAATATAAACACAAATATCCTGTTTGGTTCACTAAAGAAATTATAAAAAACATACAATTAAAAGAAAAGTACCGTAAAAATAAAAATGTATCGGAATATTATTTGTGGTGCTATAAAAATACTCGTAAATTGTTAAAAAGTCAAATTAAGATAGCCTTTAGAAATTATGTTAAGCTTGTTGAAGTTAAAATGATACATAATACCAACGATTTTTGGCAATTCATTAAAAATAAACGGAAACAATATCAGACACACGCTGAGATGGAATATAATGGTAGAGTATTAAAAACTCCTACTGAAATTGCCAATGGATATGCCGATTACTTTAAATCAGTTTACTCAAGTAGTACTTCAAAATACACTTATAAAGCTGATAATAGTGTCAACATTTTAGACTCTCTTAATATAAGCGCAATAAGTGAAAATGAAGTCAAAATTGCAATAAAACAACTTAAGAGTAAAAGATCTGCAGGGCCTGATGGAATACCAACTTATGTATTTAAAGGCTGTGGAGAATTGTTATTATACCCTCTAACATCAATTTATAACCAAATCCTACAACAAGGAATTTTTCCCAATGTATGGAAACTAACTAAAGTAATTCCGATTCCTAAATCTGAAAATTCTAAGCTGATAAGCAACTATAGGCCTATTGCTGTTTTGTCTACACCAGCAAAAATTATAGAAAGCATTATTTATACACATATATTTAACCATATAAAGTTAGTAATCTCACCGCTACAACATGGTTTCATGCCAAAAAGATCAATTGTTACAAATCTTTTTAACTTCACTGAATATGTATCATTAGAACTAGACCATTTCAAACAAGTAGATGTAGTATATACTGATTTTCAAAAGGCTTTTGATAAAGTTGATCATGACTGTTTACTTGCTAAGTTAGCTAAATTAAGTTTTGCTTTTCCATTAATGAAAATATTTCAGTCATATTTAAAAGATAGATCGCAGGTAGTCTATTATAAGCATTGCATGTCATACTAATTTAATGTTAATTCAGGGATTCCTCAAGGTTCTAATTTAGGACCTCTGTTATTTTTATGTTATATAAATGATTTATCTAGTGTTGTAAAACATTCAAAAATGCTAATGTTTGCTGATGATGTTAAACTATATAAAAGTATCAATAATGTTAAAGACTGTATGGAACTTCAAGAGGACCTTGATTCTTTATATGCATGGAGCGAAACAAACAAACTCCCATTTAATATTAGTAAATGTGTAAAAATGTCCTTCAAGAGAAACAAAAACCCATATAAATATGTTTATAATATCAATATAACACCACTCGTTGAAGTGATTGAAAAAAAGGATCTAGGGGTACATTTTACAATAGATCTTAGATTCAATAGACACATTGACTTAATTGTATCCAAATCGCTAAAATGCCTTGGCTTTATTATTCGAAATTCCTATTCATTTAAAGAAAAAACTTTAATTCAACTTTATAATTCATTTGTGAGACAAAAACTCGAATATGCATCTATTATTTGGAATCCTAAGATGATAATGCATGTCACCGCAATAGAAAAAGTACAATCAAAATTTCTAAAATACATACTATTTAAAAGATCTGGATATTATCCTACTTACACAAACTATGAAACCCTTTTGGAAATATTTAAACTTAAAACTTTGAAATTTAGAAGAGATATTGCAGGGTTAATATTTCTGTATAAGGTATTGCATTCGATTATTGATGATATTAATATTACAAAAAATGTATCATTTTATGTACCCAATAAAATAAGCAGATTCAGGAGGCTTTTCTTCACCTCCAGAGTAAATACGGAAATCTATAAAAATTCACCATTACACAGAATTATGTATTTATATAACAAGCTTCGTCATTTCGATGTAGATATTTTCAACATGTCTGAAACTCAATTTAAAAATGCTACACCTAAATTGGTAATAGTAGTATCATTGCTGTAATTAGGAATAGCAGAAAAAATTACTTACCATACCACCTTCACTTTTTTTTTCTTTCTTTCTTCTTCTTTTTTTTATAATTGTTTCTATTCCTTATATTAGTTTATGTTCATTTATGTTTTTCTTGTATTTTATTTGAGTGTGTATATTATTATATGTAAACATCTATGTATGATGAAAATTGTAATTGGGCTTCCAAGCCTGTTATGTTCATAAGAATAAATAAATAAAAATAAATAAATAAATAAATAAATAAATATCAATAGTTCAAGAGTGCGGTTGTGGAGTGAATTCTTGAATCCTTAGCAAAATCTGATGTATTGCACTACACATGATTCTGTATATCTGTACTCTTGTATGAACTGTTCTTATAAATGCAGGGTCTACTTCATGTTAATAGAGGCACTAATCTGCAGATAGGTTTAAGTGCAAACTTGCTTACACAAAGTCGCCGGAGTCATCGGCGTAATCTACCGCAGCCGAGCAAGTGGACCGCGCGGTTCCAGTTAATATTGTTCATCCAAAATAAAGCCTAGATAAATGTGTTGCAGCTTGCATAGCTACAGTTCTTCTTCTTCTCCTGACTTATTTGATTATTCCCCTGTATGGAGGAGTTACACCCCCTAGAACATATAGGTCAGAGGCCATGGGGATCGACCTCGCGACCTCCCGAATACTGGCCACTGACGCTACCGCCTGAGCCATCCCGCTTGCGGGACATTCCTAACAGATGCCATAGTACGCGACTGATGACTGCCTGATACCATTTAGACAACAGAGAGCCTGGCATTTCCTCTTTAACATGAAAGAGTTGAAGTCTATGCTGTAAAAGTTTCAACCAGTCGGAGCATTCCCCGTTTCCACTTTACCAAATTGGGGCTTTACTGCTAAACATAGAAACGGGTGTGGCTCTTGCGTGGTGGGTGCCATATTTTCTGTCTGCGTTTATGTTTCATATAAATTGTCCTGCTGTACAACACCCCTGGGTTCTTCCTCTTTTTTATGTAAAAAAGATAAACTTTCAAATCACATTTAAATTCCTCATGCTATGGAAACTTCTGTTTTTTTTTTTTTTTATAAGTTTTCTGTAATGGTACGCAAAAGTGTGCTGTCCTTGGGGATTTGACTTGTTTCTGAAGCCACGTTTGATGAATAAGTAAATTAATTAATGTCACATTTCTCAAAACATTGAATAGGAATATAAGTGCGACTTCTTGTGTTAAGCTGAAACCTAAATTCCTCTACCATTTTCCTCCATAGTGCACGGTTCCATAAATAAAAATCTGATGTGTTGCACTCACATGACTTTCTCTACTCTTGAACTAACCATTCTTACAAACTCTTATTCCTATTTCTTCTTTCTTGATAGTTGAGATAAACATTTGTACAAATTATATTATTGCTTATTTCCTTGAAGGTGTAAGGGGAATGTTAGAATACAGTAGGCGTCGTGCGATAGTCAAATGTTTTAAAGCTTTCAGATTCTGTTGTCTTTGCACACTTAACATATAAAAAAATGAACAGCGATGTTCCATTTCACGAAAGTTTTAAGTTTTCCGAAACTCACACACATAACAAGGAATATCTCCGAAATGGTTCACCCTACAAGAAATTTTATTGAGACATAAATTGTGTATTTTAGCAAGATCTACATTTTTTTGTATAGTATGATTTGGTCTATCTCTAACGGTTTAACAGTTATGCAAAAGTCGTCCAGAGTAAATACGACTACAGGGGCTATAGCCAAAAAAATTCAAGATATACATTTCATTTGTCATCAAAATATCTCAAATATATGACATTTTAATCAAAATCGTTAGAGCCATTTTCAAGAAAATCAAAATTTTCGAAAAATTTTCTATGTAAAGCGTAGTTTAAGGTGGGGCTATTTTCTTCAAAATCTTCGTGTCACATCCTTGAAAGACATTAAACTTAAATACCAACTTTGGTTTTTGGCCGACTTTTCGTTTTTGAGCTATGCTGTCCATAGACTGACAGATTGACACACAGACACACAGACACACACGAACCTTTTTCTAAAAATGCTTTTTTTTTATTCAGGGGGCCTAAAAACGTATATTTCCGGTGAAATCTCGACATGGAATTTTTGGGTGGAATACAATACTTCCCCTACTTACCAGTAGAGAAAGTAAAAATCTGATGTGTTGCAATAACTTGACTTTTTCTGCAATCTATTATTTTCTCTTTCGCGTTAGTTAAGATAAACATTTGTACAAATTATCTTATTGCATATTTCCTTCTAGGTGCAAGGGGAATATAGGAATATAGTAGGCTTTGAGTGATATAACGAATGAATAACGATGTTCCATTTGACAAAAGTATGAGTTCTCCAAAACTCACACAAATAACAAGGAATATCTCCGAAATGGTTCACTCTACAAAAAATTAATTTAGACATAAATTATGTTTTTGCAAGATCTACATTTCTTGTATAGTAAGATGTAAGAATAAGTTTGTAAAAATGGTTAGTAGGGAAAGTCATGTGAGTGCAACCCATTAGATTTTTATTACAGGGATCTCAAAACGTGCATTTGCAGGGAAACCTCATTATTGAATTTTTGGGTGGAACGCAATACTTCCTCTATCTGTTATGTTGTGGGAAAAAGTAATAAGATAGCTTAACGTCTTGCATTTTCGATTAACTTAGTCCTGTTTCATTACGTCACCATCACGGCCTGTTCGATTTTCAATGCTGTTCAGTTCTTCAAATTTCCAAGTGTCGTAATCAGGGGACCTGGATAGTTAATATCTCCGGAGAGCAAACAATCGACGATAGCTATTTGTTACCACATCGTAATTACGGGAAAGCTTTCATTATCCATGGATCCCTTGATTGGAAAATCCCCTACATATTGCAAACCTACGTGATATTGGCTTTCTACTAATCGACCATGAATTGAAATAAGTTTGATGGCGGTGTTCATTACAGACTTTTGTTTTAGTGCTACTAGAGAGAAGTAGATAAAATTGGACTATGTACCGTGAATAACTAACAAATATTTTCCAAACTCTTTTCTTGTATGTTTATCCGGGATCTAAGTACACCTCAATATACCCATTCGCGTTCTGTTCTTGTTGATTGGCTGAAGTTGTTCAGTGCGTCTTAGTACGGTTTTGCGCTTACTAAAACGTATTACTTGACGTTCTTAGACAGATGAATGCGCAAAATTTAGAGCAACAGCGGTTTAAAGGACAGAACGTACTCCCCGTTAGAGTACACTTCAAAAACTCGTTTACTGAGAGTGAATTGCGGGTTTCCAGCTGGTTTTACAAACTTTTTATCAAAGCATACATAGCAACGCATTTCAGAAAACGCCTTTGAAAAAGCGAATCTATCATATGAGTATATAAACATCTGCTAAAAAGAAAATGGCGGATTCTTATACTTAGAGCCGGGTTTGGTTGCAAAAAAAAATAAAAAAAAATAAAGACACACGCCTTATCCAACATGGACCCGTACAGTTAAAAAGCACAGATTATTAAATAAAAAGTTATTTAAATTTTGGCGTAAACTACGTGTCGTACAACTCAAATAACATGAGTAATAGCTTTTGCCATTTAAGCAGTGATATTAAAACGCCCAACAGGGGTTTAAAACTGTCTTAAACAGCTAAATTAGGCAAGAAAAGTCGCGAGGTGGCAATGGCATAGCACCTGGCGTACTGGCTCTATGATTTGAACCGTATTTTGTGCGCTAACCCCCGGCACACGGGTTCGCGTCTCCACATTGTATATTTGTAATAGAATAGCAATAATGAGCATTGTACTGGCATGATGTATTGTGTTATTATGAAGGAGAGACATCCTCATAGCAACAATACCATAAAGTAGAAATAAAGCAATTAGAAATGTAAATAATAACAGCTTTAAACTATTCAGGTGACGTTATTCGTAAGTATTACGCAGTAAAAAAATTAGTACATGCAGGAGATTCCAATCACCTTTACAGCACACGGATTACGCTCTTTATATAAATAATATATAAAATCTAGTTGCATACATCGCTGCAACGGTTGGGCCAGATCTGCTGCTTGCTCGAGAAATGTTTTAAATTTGAAAGACAGCAAGAATAGAATTCGACGAAGGAAAAAGTTCTATTTCAGGTTAATGGTGTAAAACCTTTAACTATTCTGTTGTATATCGAATTATTATACTGGGTGGAAGGAAAATCATTACATTAATTTAAATCAGTGGTAGATGTCGCTATTTAGACATCGTAAGTTCTTGTCTCTGACCATTTCCTTCGGAGATATTTTAGTTTTGTCAAAAACAAGCTGGCAACACTGCAGATTGTGTGGGTGTCACATTCCCTACCTCAGTACATAAACAAACTTCATAATGGTGCGTCTTGAGAACATAAACACATATCGTGCCTTGTTCTTGCGTGTTTACTGTGCGACTGTAGACCAATCACAAGAGTTATATCCTAAAACATTAGACGAAAGCGAAAGCGCTCGACCTGTTTACATGCACAAACTAGGTAAATTCACTGACCAACCTCAACGCAACGTTGTCGAGTTACTGCATGTCTGAAAGAGCTGTTCGGAGTATTCCTTCAATTCTTTTAAGTGATAAAGTGATGTCCCATAATTACTACCGAAGTTATGTCAGAAATAAGTTACTCTACGCATCTTACAAGTAAAAAACTGTTACCTTCGTACATTCTTGGGGAATTACATATCCTATTTGTATTAAAAAACACTTATTTTTTTCTAAATCGGCTGATCAAAGAACAAAATGCTTTTCGACTTTTATGTTTGTAATGCTTCTATGAAGCATATATTAGAAGGAATCTAATGACTTCCCTTCCATCCTATATTTTCTGATATATTGTTGTCAATTCTTTAACGTTTGCGAGTATGTCCTATGTTTTTGTGAAATTCCCCTTATTTCTAAGCTTGTGTCCGTTCCTTCATTATTGTAAAGTTGGCAACTAACCTAGTGGCGTGTCTGATAGGCTGCTTGTAGTCGTTACTGTTACACTCCTCTGAGGGTTTGTCACAGCCACAATCGGCAGTGCCCCTTGAAGCGTTGTTGAGGAAGAATTCCCTGCTGTGGTGTACACGCCAGTGATTTACATAGACTCCGACCTTGCGAGCGAGAAACACGTCCCAGCGTTATCATTTTTTGGCCCACAGAGGAAGACAAATGGCTGCCTTATTCTGACAGCTGTAGTAGCAAGGGGGGGGGGGGGGGAGGGGGATCGATTTAATTTGTCGAGGGAAGTAGAAAGAACGGAGAGCTTTCCTTCCTCGTTATCTGCACCGCCTTTTGTTTCGTTAGGATAATAGAGAAAGGGAAAGATATATTTGGGCTGCGAGTAATTATCTGTTTTAGATAGCTGGTATTGTTGTCGTTTGTGTAAGCTCTTTACCGTTCCCCATCGCCTGCCTTTGTGTCTCTTTGAAGAATTATATACGTACTGAGAGAGATTTTTCATTTACAGCACCAAAAATACAAATATCAGACATCGGTGTACTATATTTCTGAAGATTACCAGCTTAGCTGTTTTATGTTGCAATTCTTTTAGGTTTATCGCTATTGTGACAAATGACAATTCCATTTTATTTTTATGCACTTATTTGTTAGCAAAGTGGTTACAGAATCACAATACACAACTCTGATTGTCCTTGACACTGCTGCGGAATCACAATGTCGTCCTCTGTATCCTAGGGCTAACATACTAGCCTCTGTTTCCCGACGTCGCGAGTTCAAATCCCGGGGATGGCCGTGAATTTATAGGGTATAAGAATCCTTGGCATGACTTCCTTCGGAAGGAAACTAAAGCCGCTGTGTATGAAGTAACGGAGGGGGGACAACTCGATCCACCGCGATCCCAACATGGATCTTCTGCGGCCTACCACCTCCAGGGGGAAGGGATGAGGCGAAGTGAGGTCGTAGACTTGTCAGAGGATGGAGGCAGCAAAGTGCAGAGACGCACAGCGTCTATAATTTAAAAAAAAAAAAAAAAAAAAAAAAAAAAAGATAAAGAAAGAAAAGAAAAGGGATAATAACTGCTAATTGTATCACTGTCTAACAAAGAAACAAATCTCAATCGAACTCTTTGGCCCGTCCCGACTCACTTATATAGACGAGAATTACCGGCGAATTCTCTGGAAATCGAAAGATCTCTGCTGACGTCGCAAATAGAGCCTCGAAACCTGCTAGAAATGCATGCAAGGGTGTTTATCCTTGAGCCGACTCATTGTCGCAGATCCACGATTACCAAGGCAGTGGTATGAGCGAATTAACAATAAATCTCTCTCAGAAGTGACCGCCACGACACTGCATTTTTGCAACTCTGTACTTATTTTCATGAACATTGCAGTCTAGATATTTTAAAATTGTATAAGCGTTCTAAAAGTCATGCAATACAGGAACAATTTCATTAATTTTGTTTCTTTCCTAGTTCTAGAGGGATCCAGTATCTGATTTTTTACCCTGGGCCGTAAACGTAAACTTTGTTTATAAATACAATACAATAGTACAAATACAACGGTAACAGGCAATTAATAAAACAGGAAACCAGATAAAAATTAAACACAAACAGATAAATAATAACAATCATAACAAAAAGAAGCAACATAACAAGAGATATGTGATTAGAAGTTTCGAATCCTCTATTCTTTAGATTTGAAATTAAACCTGCAAGTTTGTTCAAAATTATTTTTCCTATGCCTTAATAATTTAAACAACTTCATGTTTTGAATATGTTATTAAAAATCATGGCCAAACTCAACCTCAACATTGAAATAATGTATGCCCCGGTGTTTCTAGCATCCCCCACCGACAAACATCGCTGCCAGCTAAACAAAAATGGTCTAGATATTCCCGATATGGACCATACCCTGACAAAAAATGAATTTATCCACTAGTTGGTTTCAAAAATTTCATTTTTAATCTTTGTTCAGTGGAATGAAAAATAAACCTTCTCCCAGTATCGAAACTCTTCCATTGATTCTGCCATTTCCCATAAGTTAAGTCTAAGCAGAACTAAACTTTTAACACTTCTAAAAACTCCTAATGTTATTCACGTGTGGACTGGACTAGTACAGCAAAAAACATCTACCTAACAGAAGTACACAGCAACAAGCAGGTGCAACTTAATTGTTAAAACGTACAGCTACATTGGGACACTGTTCCATCTATTTTGTGGAATGCCTCTTCCCTATGGAACTGCTTAATGAAGCCTAATTTCTTCCGTACTTGGAAGACGAAATAGGCGCCGAGTTTGGAAAATTCTACGGCAGTTTGCCACTACATCACAGCGACCTTATTACGTCTATTGGGGATTATAACGGCTCGCCTCTTCAGGTAACACCGGGTTTCCCATATGCCTTGCAGGCGTACCACCATTGCAACACCGCCATCAACAGTATTAATTCAGGAAGTGTTCAGCATCGGAACGAGAATGGAAAGATCATTTGATGAGAATGGAAAGAACTTGACTCCCAAAATTGGCATTCCAGTACCTCCAACTGGTCACAGGGATCAAGGAAGATGAAGACCATCTTCGCTATATTTATCGCCATAGGCCAATGTACTTCATGATGACTTTCTGAATATCTACGATCGACATTACAGCGAAATTTGGACTGATTCCAGTACTTTATTCTTTTAAATTATAATGTATGCAATATAAATAAGATGACAATTGTAATTAAGGTGGTAAAAATTAACAAGTAGGTTTGATTATATTTTACATCTGTATTAATCGAAATATTGATAAGTTTAAGGGTGTGAAATGCTAGCGTCTAGTCCTTAAAAGTACATAATATAGGAGGGTAGGTTAAGTTGGTAGATGTGGATATGAAATAATTCATTCACCTGCTATGTCAACATAACCGAAAATGCCATGAAATTATAGCATTTACCCCAAACATTTAAAGACAATTCCCAACAGAAGTGCACATAGTGCCTTTTCACTCTAACCGACAGCCTACCTCTGGTCCATAATTGCAACTTAATAATAGAAAACTGCTATTCTATAAAACACATTCCGACCCCAATAAAGATGGTGGGAAAATACTGGAGCCGAATCTCATCCTGGCGAATAAAGGAACTTAAAGAAAAGACCAATTAAAGTTCATGCGTGCCTCACATGACTTTCTCGGCTCTCTTGTATAAACTAGAATACTTATTTTTCTATCTAAAATACTAACCCACGAGCGCAACAGTCATTTCCGGGCCAACGCCTACTGCCCGTCCGCTGCTTTCGCCGCCTCTCAGCAACACAGTCGTCACGAGTGGGATGCAGTACTCGAGGGTGGGACGTGTTCAGCGCGCTGATCCCTCCCGGGCGGTATATGAGGTCTTAGAACCAGAAAAGCGGAGTAAGCTACTTCTCAATCAAGTAGCTTCACAATAATTGGTCGCTGATGGGCCTAACGAGGCTGAGTGCACCCCGGACCAGTTTTCCCACGGTAAAAAATACCCACTTCGATATCGGAAATCGAACCAAGGTCTCCCGTTAGTAGGCAGCAGCGCTACCTAATCCTTGATCTACTTTATATTAATCGAAATAAACGTTTGTAGAAATGCTTTTATTGGATATTAGAAATAAACTAGGCTAAGCGACACCCAAATCTTTTAACAGCTACTTGCTGTGGCTTTAAAATCTCACTCTCTTTACGACCTCCTATTTGACAAAAGCATAAGTATTTGAAAATTTAAACCACTAACACGAAACTCTCAGAAATGCTTCACTCAACAAAAAGTGTGCATTGATGGGATCTACATTTTTATGTAATAAGATTTTGTCCATATCTTACGGTTTACCTGTTATGCAAAAGTCATCCAAAAATAAGACAACTTCAGAGGATATTTAGAGAAAATTTAAGATATACATTTCGTTTATAATGGAAATCTCTTAAACAAATGGTATTTTAATCAAAATCTTCATAGCCATTTCTATAGAAGTCAATATTTTCGAAAATTTTTCCATCTAAAAGTAGTTCGGGGTGGGGATCTTCGTGAAAATATTCATGTTGCACGTTGGAAGAAGCTGAACTTAAATAACATTTTTGAGTTATGCTGTCCACAGAAAGACGCGTACATGTACATATAGAGAGATATCTTTTCCTAAAGTATCCTTTTTGGATTCAGGGAGTCTCAAAACATAAATCTTCGGTGAAATCTGGTTATGGAATTTTTTCGGTGGAATACAATACTTCCTTTACTTAATATAAGTACAAAGTATAGGAGGTAAAAAGGTTCCTGCTGCGTGAAGTAGGGGTTGGAGGGTGGTACTTTTATTCCCTATTATGGAATGTGACCGAGTTGGAGTCCACAGATGAATGTGCATATTTTTCGATCAGTATTTGGGATCAATGTCAATTCAGTGTCATGAGGCCCTTTTTCAAAAAAAAAAATATATTTATTCACAGGACCTTAAAACATATATTTGCAGTGACATCTTGGTACTGCCATGTATGTAGGAGTTAAACTAGTCACAATTTGAGCCTCTTGCAGAAAAATAAGGGTTTGATATTATGGAGTTTCCACTTTGAAAAAGCTACAACTGCACCCCAAATAACGTGTTAGCGATGGACTGAACCCGTTAGAATATTTATGGTTTGTTTTGGAACGCAGAGTTCGAGCTGGAACACAAACATCCAGGTCGATAACATGCACATCCCTCATTAGATCCTTCGGGAAGAATGACCTGCCATTCTGCAAGGAACCTTTAGTTTCCTCATTTCATCGCAACTGTGCCTAAGCCTATTAGCCCATAAGCTTTTTATCACGTGATGCGATCTTATTTAATCATATTGAGTACGTATATTACACTATATCAAACCTTTTATCATATTTATGTTATCAAAGTTTTAAAATGGTCACACCATGAGTGTGAATACTGCGTTAATAGAAACAAGAAATCAAAGAAAAATTGTTTTCTCCTGAATATTGGCTTCTCAATCCATTTAATTTCTTCCTTCATGTACTTTACTAACAGGTTTTTCTTCTGCTATGCTTTTAAATATTTCCAGTCCTGCGTTTCTGTTTTTATAATCGTTATGTTTTGAATTGTGGAGCATTTCATGTGACTCATAAATAACAAATGAGAAGTTTGATAATAGCCAGTAATTAGATATGCCTGTCTGCCATTTTTTGTGTTCCATTTATTTCTCACCTTAATACATAAGTCATGTTGGCGGCGTTTTAGTCTTGGAACAATTTTACATGACTTTGTGTTGCAGGACTTCAGTGTCAAATTTCGTACTAATTTTAATGGTTGTTACAAAACAAATGTATTTTATGCCTACTATTTATTAATGGTCTGTTAACTTATTGAATGTATCGCGACCCACCGGTTGAGAAACACTGCCTTAAGGGAACGGGGAATATCTGGTTAAGTAAATATTCACAGCCCCCAACTGGGAATCAAACGTGGGAGCTCTGGATCTAAAGATTAGCAGAATTGCAGTGTACCATTCTGTCCTCTAATCAGTCACAGATGTGATCAAAGATAACATACTTCGCTGTAAAAGCTTTTATCACATGTAAAAGATAAAAAAGATAAAGATAGCCCGTAGTTTTCCTTTGAAGGGCAAGGGCCTCCTACCTGCCTCCTACCTAGTCTGAACACTCTTTTTAGCCTACATCTGGTGATATATCTTTCCATTTTTTATCATGTATATCAGGTCACATTTCTGTAACAGAGAAATGTTATAATGTAGTGTAGAAGAAAAGCGAGGGCCAAACCTTCATTACAGTCCACCATATTATAAGGTTCTATGACTAAACTTTAAATCCAATTTCAGATGAACGTTACATAATTTTCATCTTGTGGTAGGTCACTCCTTGATTGACTTTGCCAACGTTTTACACCTGCGTTTTAAGTTTAATTTGGCATACTTGTTCTACCTTCACTAAACAAAAGGGAACTTTATCGACTTGTGAAGTATTTTTACTACAAAGAGCATAAACAACACTTGATATCTGAATTTGATGGCTTTAGCAGAAGTTCTTGCTCGACACTTCATATTTGGAGTGGATTTGTTTCTCTTTTCTGTTATAATATGTGACATATATGCACGACAGACAGACAGGGGTGATTATCCCGCCGGTTCGGAGTGGGGGGGGGGGGGGGGGGGTGGGCGGATGATGTGGTCAGTGTCGCGCTTTCCACACCAGAAATATTGGTTTATTGCACCTATACATCACTAGTTACAGTAGCTCCTAATTATTCCTCATGACATTGATCCCAAATACTGATCGAAAAATATGCACATTCATCTGTGGACTCCAACTCGGTCACATTCCATAATAGGGAATAAAAGTACAACCCTCCAACCCCTACTTCACGCAGCAGGGCCCTTTTTAACTCCTCTACTTTGTACTTATATTAAGTAAAGCAAGTATTGTATTCCACCGAAAAATTTCATAACCAGATTTCACGGAAAATTTGTTTTGTGACTCCCTGAATCCAAAAAGGATACTTTAGGAAAAGATCTCTCTCTCTCTCTCTCTCTCTCTCTCTCTGTGTGTACATGTACGTAGTAGAGAAAGTAATAAACGATACTGGGTAGGAAACGGCATGTGAATGTAACCCATTATAAGTTTTTTATACAACAGTGTCAGTGAGACCCATCGCAACAACGCAGTAGGTGGCGTAGTTTTTTAGCAGTTCAAACATGTAAAAGGGTTTGTCCAGTACGTTCAAACAATGATCAAGTGGAAGGTTGCTATCCCGTGTTGAAATGTGGCTGGAAAACTAGCTCCAGACGACGTGAAGGAGAAAGGAGTGGGTAGGTAGCTAGGTATCTATCCCATACAAAGCTGCGCCTTGGGCAAACTCACCACTTCTGGCAACGAGCAGGAATTTTAACTTCAAACTGCTCTTGTTTGAACAACACTGTGTTATAGAAAACGTTTTTAGCTTCTTCCCTCACACCTGAGGCGGTCTCCAAACAATAGAGCGCAGCACAGCGCAATTTGGCAAAATGCAGAAGTCGTTAACGTACAACAACCTAGGAAGTGCACCAGCGATTAGCATTAGCATTGTGGTTGACGCCCGGAAAACAGATAACAACGGTAATCTACATTTAATAGCTCCTATATTTATTGAATTTGTTATTTTGTATTTTTATTACTTTCGTTCCGAACCACAATCCTAATATTGTTACCATAGCTACAACTGCAATTAAAATTATAACTACATTAATGAGCTGATTATATTTTTAATACCAAATTATTGAAAACCGATCTGATTTCTATAGAACTCGGCACAAACTGTTGTACAATATTTTAATTTATTGGCATTGTTAAGCCTTCACAGTAGTGATATACTGTATGTTCTAGACCAATTTGCATAAATATCCCATTAATCAAATCCTGTCACGCCCCCCCCCTCCCCTCCCCCCCCTCCCCCTCCCCCTGCCACTCCACCCCCACATGTGGGAATTTCCAAAAAGTCATCTGTATGTTCTGGCCCACTTAGCATAAATATCCCATTAATAATCCGCCCCCTCACACTCCTCTCCCTCCCCCCTTAAGTGACATGGGTATTTCTTTGGACACGTGGGAATTCCGAAAAGAGAGGTCGGATGGGCTGTCGCGATCAGGATGACAAAGGAAGGATAATTAATGACCCCCGTCCCCCCTGACCCTCCTATTCTAGTGTCTGCATGTGTTTTCGAATGTGTCAGTTGGAAATGTTCCCCTCTGACAGTTTGAAAAGAACAAGCTTCATTTTGGAACGGCGAGCATAGAGGATGACAAAGGAAGGGTAATTAATGTCCCCCTGACCCTCCTATTCTAGTGTCTGCATGTGTTTTCGAAAGAAGAACGTGAGGGTAAGAAACCCTACAATGAATGGCCCCTTTCAGATCTTGATATATTTATGTGACAGTTGGAAATGTTTCCCTCTGACAGTTTTGAAAAGAACAAGGCTTCATCTTGCAAGGGGGGGCGAGCATAGACATCACCATTTTCCTGTCTGAACAGGCTTAGTGTTTTTCTCTTAACAAAGCAGCCAAAGATCACCACCTGCAGGAAGAAACCTTTTCAATAGCGAAAGAATACTTCTGTATTGACGCGTGGACCACCCATGTGATCCCCCACTGCGAGGGTTTCCCTGCCTTCCCATTGTGTTGAATGGCCGTCCAACCCCTCCAACACTTCAATGCGTTCCCACACAGTGGGGACAAAAGGAAACCTGTAACATAACTCTTAGCAGAAAACAAACTTGCAGTTCGACATAACGAAACTTTTACTGATCAAAATCTACCCCCCCACACACGCATTCTTCCGAAGAAAAACCTATTCTCACTGAAATTTTCGGACTGCACACATCTTTGACTTTGCACTAGTCATTAAGCGGAAGGGTAATGAGGCTTTTACATTCACAAGGCTTTATCGGTCCACTTTTCCTGTGTCATGTTTTCTAGTTTTTTGTTCTTTATTTATCTATTTTGTTTATTTTGGATTCCTTATGGACTTCAATGATGTCCCGCACAATCAACGCAAGCACTATCTCACGATCTTTTACGCTCATAGAGTTCTCTCTACACACGTTTCTTACTGTGACATGTTTGTTTGCATTCTGTTAATCCTCATGGAAATACTGGCTTATACTCGCATTTAATTTCAGTATTATTTTATAAATAACGTTATTTTATACTTGCAACATTCATTTTGTGTATAGTATCATGTTCGACGATCAGAGAGGCTGTTTCTCGTTTCTTTCAAGCAAATTTAAGCTTTGACAACATGTTACTTAAGCTGAAAATATTGTCTCGTCTGTTACCCTCACGCAACTTTCTCTACTCTTGCCCTAACAATTAATACAAAATGTTATTTGCAATAACATCTTCGTGTTAGCTGAGATAAACGTTTTCACAAATTATCTCCCTGCTTATTTCCTTTTATGTGCAAGGAGGGATATTAGAGTAAGGAAGGCTTTGTGTACTGATCAAAAGCTACATGCAATTCTACTGAAAAAGCATTCACAAGGAATTTTTTGGGTCCATCCACATCTCTTGACTTCGCATTTGTTTATGTTCCCAAAACTCAACTAAAATCATGGAAATATCTCCAAAAAATCCTACAGGCACACACACATACTCACACGTAAACACCCACACACACACACACATACACCCCGCACACATGCACACAAATACACATGCACACCTACACACATGAATGCACAACCACACACACATACACACACACACACACACACACACACACACAAACAGACATACATACGCGCAAACACACGCACAAAACCGCATAAGCTTCATTTATAAGTTCCTTAAATTAAGGACTTTATGTTAGCCAATGCATCACTTTTCACAAGGATACTCTACTCAGTTTTCTTTGTGAAATATCCGGGGTGTTTAAGAGGACACTTATTTATACATTTATTTTCTTGTTTATAGTATCTTACGAGATTACTATGCTTGTTTAATCCTAGCAAGTAATATTTTTTAAATCGCACCAAAGAATAACGATACCACAATGCAGGAACAGTAAGCACCCGAGGAACGTAGCTGAATCATTGAACCATCAGCAATACAGGTTTCAAAGTAATGGGCAAATTTCAAACACTAAGTAATATCTCGCCTTATTATTAGTTTCTTTATTGACAAATTCGAGAGTTCTGGTCAAAGTAATTACTGCAATAACACATGTTAACATATATAATAACCCCTTTCAATCATACAGAAAATTCTTTTGACTTCATTTCTACATAAACACAAATATTAAAAATCTGATGTGTTACACTCACGTGACTTCTACCCTCTTGTACTTCCCATTCTTACAAAATCTTATTCCTATATCTTCTTCGTGTTAGTTGTGATAAACATTTGTACAAATTATCTTATTGCTTATTTCCTTGCAGGTGCAAGGAGAATGTTAGAATACTGCAGGCTTTTCTGCCATAGTCTAATGTTTAAAAGCTTTGAGATTCTGTTGTCTTTGCACACTTAAGATATAAAAAATGAACAACAATGATCCATTTCACGAAAGTTCTAAGTTTTTCCGAAACTCACACACATAACAAGGAATATCTCCGAAATGATTCACACTACAAGAAAATTTATTCAGTCAAAAATTGTGTATTTTAGCAAGATCTATATTCTCTATAGTATGATTTGGTCCATCTCTAACGGTTTACCAGTTATGCAAAAGTCGCCCAGAATAAATACGACTACAGGGGCTATAGCCAGAAAATTCAAGATATACATTTCATTTATCAAAAAAATATCTCAAACATATGACATTTTAATCAAATCGTTAGAGCAATTTCCAAGAAAGTCAAAATTTTCGAAAAATGTTCCAGGTAAAGGGTAGTTAAGGGGGATATTTTCTTTTCAAATTCTTCGTGGCGCATCCTTGAAAGACATTAAACTTAAAAACTGACTTTGGTTTAACCGAATTTTCGTTCTGAGTTATGCTGAGCACAGACTGACACACACACACACACACACACACACACATGCCTACACATACACACACACATTTTTAGCAAACACACCTACACTCACACACACATTTAGACATGCACACACACGCACACATACACACACGAGCATACACACACATACACACACTCACACACGCGCAGACACCCCCACTTACACACATACACTCACACACATGCACCCAAGCACACACATACACGCACCTTTTTGTAAACCTGCTTTTTTGGATTCAGGGGGCCTCGAACATATATTTCCGGTGAAATCTTGACTTCGAATTTTTGGGTGGAGTACGATACTTCCCCTATTGACCAGTAGAGAAAGTAAAAATAGAGGTTGCGACAACTGAGCATAAAAAATACACAACGCTAATTTCATTTCAATATATGAAACTCCTGATATTATTCTTTGTTATCAAATGATTAAAAATTGAAGAGACAGAATAATGAAAATTTCATTCATCTTACCCTTGCTATTGAATAAAGTTAGTGAATGAGACCTGATGCTCTGAAAGTATTTATTTTTTCTCAAGTAGTAATAGATAAGGGGTTAATAAAATATCAACAGGAACTTTTTGTCACTAGATGTAAGTTTATTTAATAAGTTTGCCAGTTTATAGCAGGTTTGTATAAAACAATTGTACTATTAAATCTTACAATCCAGAGGCTTTTAAGGGGAGAATATGTTTGGAAACAACTCAAAGAATGAGTGAAAACTGCGTACCAATATTCATTACAAATACAAACCAAAACGGATAAGTGGGGCTTGTAGACAGAATACAAAACGAGCTCTATGGTGTTAAAGGAAATTAAAGGCGCAAAACTCCTTATGTGACTTAATCCCAGGGAATGACTGATGGTAGCATGGAGATGGGAACAATAACAATGATAATGAATAGGAATCCCGCCAGCCTATATTTTAAACATTTTGTTCGGTGTTATTCATCTTTATTTTTTTATTGAAGCATAACATTTCTTGTCATTTCTTACTGAACCTTCAGCATTCAGTTCATTGAATAAGAAAAGAGAATAAAGACATCTTTCAGATGTTCATACATTCATTTTAAATTACATTAAAGGCTGGCTTTGTCACTTTCATTATAAAACAAGCTATTATGTATATCATTTCACAGTATCCAAATATTGGAAAGAAAGCTAACTTCTTAGTTTAGCCAATAGAAACAAAGTTCGGCGGGGTGGGGGGGGTAGCTGTTTTACTGCGCAGCTGCACAGGTGTGGTGGGGGAAAGCATTCTAACCTATAAAAGAGTACACCGGCCGCAGGAGTGATTGCAGTTCTAGAGGGCGAAACATCAGTTGGCATTTACACATCACTGCAAGAATAACATACATTCCATAATGGCAGGTAAGCCCATTTTATTATACTTTAAAGAAACATTTTGGTGTCTTTCTACGAGTGAAAGTTATTAAATAGGAACAAAATACGCAGAAAAAAGTTTTTATATGTTAAATGGCATGTATTTCCTTACAATGGACTTGAAATTATCAGCTCATCATTCATTGCCTTTACACATTGAAAGATTAAGTCAAAGTGGAAATCCGAACTAACGATGAAATTGCCAAATGTAGGAAAACACGATAACTTTTTTTCCCACTATTCATTAAATGTTTTCTTTTGTTGTTATTTTTATTATTATTCTTTTATTCTTTTGTAGGAAACATCAACAGGGCAAATGAATCTAACACGAGCATCAATGGCTCGCCCCCTGGACGTTGCACAACACGACTTGACAAAGTTACAACGCCAGTTAGGCCCAATAAATGCAGTTGTGATAGTTGTAAAAATATTTCATCACTGAAAAGTCTACTGGGGGAAATTCAAGGTAAGAATTATTAAATATTGAAATGCTAGTTTATATTGTTCCTTATTTGTCTCATTGTAGGAATTCCATCGTAAGCAATTTTTGTGTACATTCTGTCTTCCACCGTTAGCATTACAGCTCCAAACCATATGTTCAATCGAAATATCATATATGATATTTTGTTTTTCATCATTCATCTGACTTATAATATCCCTTTTAATACTCTCTTCTTCATATCAAAGTGACTTAACTCAAATAATCTGTCTCTAAGCCAAAAACATTTTCTTTTATACCTGAATTAAATATAGTCTCTTATTCAATCTTTAATAAATGTTCACTTGCTGAATATGAATATCCACTTCAAATATTATAACACCATTAATTAATTTTATTGTTTTATCTTACTTCAGGCCCATATGAACCAATGGACCTTTCATTGAATCGCCAGCCTAAGGAGCAGCACACCATGAGACCTTCACAAACAGCTTTACACAGAGAATCAGCGCAAAAGAGGGAATTATACCATAAATCACTTTGCGATTGCAAGATCGCTAATCAAGCTGGGAAGAGCACATCTTCTTCAATATCGCAGAGTAATAAGCAGCCGCATGAAAACACCCATCAGATTACAGATGAACAATTATATCAACAACGCAAGTACAGCTGGGAACCTTCAAATAAAAGATGTCATACTCATACAAGGGAGCAATTCAACAGCCCGCAGCAAAGAACTCAACAAAACTTAAAGGAATTGATCGAAAACAAGACAAGGATATGTATTCATACCTGTGAAACTATGAAATGTAATACTTTGAAAATTGCCATAGAACTTATTTTATAATTCAATAAGATTTCTTAGAACAGATAACCAGCTCTTATAGAGATACGTTATTGACTTTGGCAGGGACTCTAGGTCATATCTAACGACAGTAACAATCATTCATCATGTAATTCATGCTTAGCCTGCAGAGTCGCAGTTATCAGAAGTAACAGGTATTCTATTTTATTCCAAGGGCGGAAAAACAGCGTGATAGACACAGAGAGAGAGAGAGAGAGAGAGAGAGAGACTGACTGTTATGTGCAGGTGTTTTACCCATATTTATGAATTCTGAATAATATCCACAGGCATTTAGCCTGAAGCAGTATCTACTTATATTGTGAAATCATCAAATATGTTGAAATGTAAAAACGATTTTGATTCATTTAATAAAATTTATGAAGAGAAATATCAGCGTTATCATTTAACCTGTCGTAACCTATCCTAGCCTAAGCAAGCCTACCCTATCCAAATTTAGCCTATCTTAACTAGGAATGCATGCAGGAATAACATAATGCATGATATAAATTAACAAAAGAACATAATTACAATCAGATAATTTTATTTAACTTATAAAGATGAATACACTACCATTACCATTCAGAAAGCAAGCATATACTATTGAAAGACAATACACATATATTCATTTCATTTCTTAATCATTCAATGATGCCAGTCGATTTCAGTTCATTGATAATTCCTTGAATTTCCTTATAGTGATTCTGTCCGGTCGATTCTTGTGACATGATTAATAATCTTAAACGTTTTACTAATTCATTTGGATCGAACCAAGGATATTCCAGACGAAAAGCAGCATTTGATGAAGGAGCATCTTGCATGTTATTGGATACTTGGAGATTATTACTTTCTTCCAATGATGTCATGTTTCCAGATGTTTTTACAAGGACGCTTAGCGTTGATTTTCCATCTTCATTATTAGATGATTCATCAATTCCAGATTTTTCACTCTCTTGCAACGGAAATGCCCCTGATTCAGAATTAGCTATATTGTTCACAGGACCATTAGAAACCTCTTTCTTGCATATTTTATTATGGCGTTGAAGCCTACTCGTTGTCCTATTCTTTAAAGTCTGCCCACACTCACAGCATTTGAGGAAACGATCCTTTCCAAGACTAATATATGAAAAATTAAGTCTTGCGTATTTTGAGCAATACAACCTTTTACTGTGATCACTCATTGTGAAAATGCAACTGAAGCTGACAATAACCGTTTAAGCAAAAGTTAGAGATGCTCGATATTTTATACATTGATTGTTCATATGTCAAATATAAACTCGCAACAATGCAAAACAATTTAGTGTAGGCAGACACCCTAAGTAACCACAGGTGAGCAGATGAGGTGACCATGAGTGACCATGGGTGACCAGATGAGATGACCATGGGTGACCAAGGGTGACCAAGGGTGACCAAGGGTGACCATGGGTGACCAAGGGTGACCAGATTAGGTGACCATGGGTGACCAGATGAGGTGACCATGGGTGACCAAGGGTGACCAGATTAGGTGACCATGGGTGACCAAGGGTGACCAAGGGTGACCAAGGGTGACCAAGGGTGACCAAGGGTGACCAAGGGTGACCATGGGTGACCAAGGGTGACCAAGGGTGACCAGATTAGGTGACCATGGGTGACCAGATGAGGTGACCATGGGTGACCAAGGGTGACCAGATTAGGTGACCATGGGTGACCAGATGAGGTGACCAGGGTGACCATGGGTGACCAAGGGTGACCATGGGGTGACCAAGGGTGACCATGGGTGACCAGGGGTGACCATGGGTGACCAGGGGTGACCATGGGTGACCAAGGGTGACCATGGGTGACCAGATGAGGTGACCATGGGTGACCATGGGTGACCAGATGAGGTGACCAAGGGTGACCAGCTGAGGTGACCATGGGTGACCAGATTAGGTGACCAAATAGGTGGCCCGTGACCCAAGCATGTACGTGAGCAAAATAAGTGCAAGCTAATGTGAGACTATCAAACATTCAAGATATATAACCTAAACCTAACCTAAGCTAACATAATGTTACCTGAACCTGTTTGCTTGAATCTACACACTGTAACTATTTTTAATTGAGGATTTCATTCTGCTTGCACCAACTAATATAACATTACCTAAGCTGAATTCTTCTATTTCAAACTTTTATTCTCGTAGCACATGCACTAAGTCATCCCATCCCATACAAATATTCAATTTCCGTATAACATAGCCTAATCTACTCTTAATGTGTTTCATGTCACTTAAGACACGATTCAACATTCAGAGAACAATGTCTCAGGTCGATTCTATAGACACAGTTAACAAATCTTTTCTGGAAAGTAATGTTATTCCACTATTCTTCCACACATCACCCATACAGGTTATTCACACCAATCAGATAAACATATATCCTACCCTCACCTAACTCTAATCTAAATTCAAGCAAACTATTAAGAGAATGCTATTGTATTGTAGATGCTCTAATGAAGTCAATGTGATCTTTTCCTCTCATATATAAGTATTCAATTCTCTGAACACCAAACCTGGCTTAATATTCTTGATAGCACGTAAAATCAATCACAATTAATTATCTTGAGAGCAAGCTGTTTCGATTTTCTTCTGGAGTGATTGATTTTATGTGCTAACAAGAATATTAAGCCAGGTTTGGTGTTCAGAGAATTGAATACTTATATATGAGAGGAAAAGATCACATTGACTTCATTAGAGCATCTACAATACAATAGCATTCTCTTAATAGTTTGCTTGAATTTAGATTAGAGTTAGGTGAGGGTAGGATATATGTTTATCTGATTGGTGTGAATAACCTGTATGGGTGATGTGTGGAAGAATAGTGGAATAACATTACTTTCCAGAAAAGATTTGTTAACTGTGTCTATAGAATCGACCTGAGACATTGTTCTCTGAATGTTGAATCGTGTCTTAAGTGACATGAAACACATTAAGAGTAGATTAGGCTATGTTATACGGAAATTGAATATTTGTATGGGATGGGATGACTTAGTGCATGTGCTACGAGAATAAAAGTTTGAAATAGAAGAATTCAGCTTAGGTAATGTTATATTAGTTGGTGCAAGCAGAATGAAATCCTCAATTAAAAATAGTTACAGTGTGTAGATTCAAGCAAACAGGTTCAGGTAACATTATGTTAGCTTAGGTTAGGTTTAGGTTATATATCTTGAATGTTTGATAGTCTCACATTAGCTTGCACTTATTTTGCTCACGTACATGCTTGGGTCACGGGCCACCTATTTGGTCACCTAATCTGGTCACCCATGGTCACCTCAGCTGGTCACCCTTGGTCACCTCATCTGGTCACCCATGGTCACCCATGGTCACCTCATCTGGTCACCCATGGTCACCCTTGGTCACCCATGGTCACCCCTGGTCACCCATGGTCACCCCTGGTCACCCATGGTCACCCTTGGTCACCCCATGGTCACCCTTGGTCACCCATGGTCACCCTGGTCACCCATGGTCACCTAATCTGGTCACCCTTGGTCACCCATGGTCACCTCATCTGGTCACCCATGGTCACCTAATCTGGTCACCCTTGGTCACCCTTGGTCACCCATGGTCACCCTTGGTCACCCTTGGTCACCCTTGGTCACCCTTGGTCACCCTTGGTCACCCATGGTCACCTAATCTGGTCACCCTTGGTCACCCATGGTCACCTCATCTGGTCACCCATGGTCACCTAATCTGGTCACCCTTGGTCACCCATGGTCACCCTTGGTCACCCTTGGTCACCCTTGGTCACCCATGGTCATCTCATCTGGTCACCCATGGTCACTCATGGTCACCTCATCTGCTCACCTGTGGTTACTTAGGGTGTCTGCCTACACTAAATTGTTTTGCATTGTTGCGAGTTTATATTTGACATATGAACAATCAATGTATAAAATATCGAGCATCTCTAACTTTTGCTTAAACGGTTATTGTCAGCTTCAGTTGCATTTTCACAATGAGTGATCACAGTAAAAGGTTGTATTGCTCAAAATACGCAAGACTTAATTTTTCATATATTAGTCTTGGAAAGGATCGTTTCCTCAAATGCTGTGAGTGTGGGCAGACTTTAAAGAATAGGACAACGAGTAGGCTTCAACGCCATAATAAAATATGCAAGAAAGAGGTTTCTAATGGTCCTGTGAACAATATAGCTAATTCTGAATCAGGGGCATTTCCGTTGCAAGAGAGTGAAAAATCTGGAATTGATGAATCATCTAATAATGAAGATGGAAAATCAACGCTAAGCGTCCTTGTAAAAACATCTGGAAACATGACATCATTGGAAGAAAGTAATAATCTCCAAGTATCCAATAACATGCAAGATGCTCCTTCATCAAATGCTGCTTTTCGTCTGGAATATCCTTGGTTCGATCCAAATGAATTAGTAAAACGTTTAAGATTATTAATCATGTCACAAGAATCGACCGGACAGAATCACTATAAGGAAATTCAAGGAATTATCAATGAACTGAAATCGACTGGCATCATTGAATGATTAAGAAATGAAATGAATATATGTGTATTGTCTTTCAATAGTATATGCTTGCTTTCTGAATGGTAATGGTAGTGTATTCATCTTTATAAGTTAAATAAAATTATCTGATTGTAATTATGTTCTTTTGTTAATTTATATCATGCATTATGTTATTCCTGCATGCATTCCTAGTTAAGATAGGCTAAATTTGGATAGGGTAGGCTTGCTTAGGCTAGGATAGGTTACGACAGGTTAAATGATAACGCTGATATTTCTCTTCATAAATTTTATTAAATGAATCAAAATCGTTTTTACATTTCAACATATTTGATGATTTCACAATATAAGTAGATACTGCTTCAGGCTAAATGCCTGTGGATATTATTCAGAATTCATAAATATGGGTAAAACACCTGCACATAACAGTCAGTCTCTCTCTCTCTCTCTCTCTCTCTGTGTCTATCACGCTGTTTTTCCGCCCTTGGAATAAAATAGAATACCTGTTACTTCTGATAACTGCGACTCTGCAGGCTAAGCATGAATTACATGATGAATGATTGTTACTGTCGTTAGATATGACCTAGAGTCCCTGCCAAAGTCAATAACGTATCTCTATAAGAGCTGGTTATCTGTTCTAAGAAATCTTATTGAATTATAAAATAAGTTCTATGGCAATTTTCAAAGTATCACATTTCATAGTTTCACAGGTATGAATACATATCCTTGTCTTGTTTTCGATCAATTCCTTTAAGTTTTGTTGAGTTCTTTGCTGCGGGCTGTTGAATTGCTCCCTTGTATGAGTATGACATCTTTTATTTGAAGGTTCCCAGCTGTACTTGCGTTGTTGATATAATTGTTCATCTGTAATCTGATGGGTGTTTTCATGCGGCTGCTTATTACTCTGCGATATTGAAGAAGATGTGCTCTTCCCAGCTTGATTAGCGATCTTGCAATCGCAAAGTGATTTATGGTATAATTCCCTCTTTTGCGCTGATTCTCTGTGTAAAGCTGTTTGTGAAGGTCTCATGGTGTGCTGCTCCTTAGGCTGGCGATTCAATGAAAGGTCCATTGGTTCATATGGGCCTGAAGTAAGATAAAACAATAAAATTAATTAATGGTGTTATAATATTTGAAGTGGATATTCATATTCAGCAAGTGAACATTTATTAAAGATTGAATAAAAGACTATATTTAATTCAGGTATAAAAGAAAATGTTTTTGGCTTAGAGACAGATTATTTGAGTTAAGTCACTTTGATATGAAGAAGAGAGTATTAAAAGGGATATTATAAGTCAGATGAATGATGAAAAACAAAATATCATATATGATATTTCGATTGAACATATGGTTTGGAGCTGTAATGCTAACGGTGGAAGACAGAATGTACACAAAAATTGCTTACGATGGAATTCCTACAATGAGACAAATAAGGAACAATATAAACTAGCATTTCAATATTTAATAATTCTTACCTTGAATTTCCCCCAGTAGACTTTTCAGTGATGAAATATTTTTACAACTATCACAACTGCATTTATTGGGCCTAACTGGCGTTGTAACTTTGTCAAGTCGTGTTGTGCAACGTCCAGGGGGCGAGCCATTGATGCTCGTGTTAGATTCATTTGCCCTGTTGATGTTTCCTACAAAAGAATAAAAGAATAATAATAAAAATAACAACAAAAGAAAACATTTAATGAATAGTGGGAAAAAAAGTTATCGTGTTTTCCTACATTTGGCAATTTCATCGTTAGTTCGGATTTCCACTTTGACTTAATCTTTCAATGTGTAAAGGCAATGAATGATGAGCTGATAATTTCAAGTCCATTGTAAGGAAATACATGCCATTTAACATATAAAAACTTTTTTCTGCGTATTTTGTTCCTATTTAATAACTTTCACTCGTAGAAAGACACCAAAATGTTTCTTTAAAGTATAATAAAATGGGCTTACCTGCCATTATGGAATGTATGTTATTCTTGCAGTGATGTGTAAATGCCAACTGATGTTTCGCCCTCTAGAACTGCAATCACTCCTGCGGCCGGTGTACTCTTTTATAGGTTAGAATGCTTTCCCCCACCACACCTGTGCAGCTGCGCAGTAAAACAGCTACCCCCCCACCCCGCCGAACTTTGTTTCTATTGGCTAAACTAAGAAGTTAGCTTTCTTTCCAATATTTGGATACTGTGAAATGATATACATAATAGCTTGTTTTATAATGAAAGTGACAAAGCCAGCCTTTAATGTAATTTAAAATGAATGTATGAACATCTGAAAGATGTCTTTATTCTCTTTTCTTATTCAATGAACTGAATGCTGAAGGTTCAGTAAGAAATGACAAGAAATGTTATGCTTCAATAAAAAAATAAAGATGAATAACACCGAACAAAATGTTTAAAATATAGGCTGGCGGGATTCCTATTCATTATCATTGTTATTGTTCCCATCTCCATGCTACCATCAGTCATTCCCTGGGATTAAGTCACATAAGGAGTTTTGCGCCTTTAATTTCCTTTAACACCATAGAGCTCGTTTTGTATTCTGTCTACAAGCCCCACTTATCCGTTTTGGTTTGTATTTGTAATGAATATTGGTACGCAGTTTTCACTCATTCTTTGAGTTGTTTCCAAACATATTCTCCCCTTAAAAGCCTCTGGATTGTAAGATTTAATAGTACAATTGTTTTATACAAACCTGCTATAAACTGGCAAACTTATTAAATAAACTTACATCTAGTGACAAAAAGTTCCTGTTGATATTTTATTAACCCCTTATCTATTACTACTTGAGAAAAAATAAATACTTTCAGAGCATCAGGTCTCATTCACTAACTTTATTCAATAGCAAGGGTAAGATGAATGAAATTTTCATTATTCTGTCTCTTCAATTTTTAATCATTTGATAACAAAGAATAATATCAGGAGTTTCATATATTGAAATGAAATTAGCGTTGTGTATTTTTTATGCTCAGTTGTCGCAACCTCTATTTTTACTTTCTCTACTGGTCAATAGGGGAAGTATCGTACTCCACCCAAAAATTCGAAGTCAAGATTTCACCGGAAATATATGTTCGAGGCCCCCTGAATCCAAAAAAGCAGGTTTACAAAAAGGTGCGTGTATGTGTGTGCTTGGGTGCATGTGTGTGAGTGTATGTGTGTAAGTGGGGGTGTCTGCGCGTGTGTGAGTGTGTGTATGTGTGTGTATGCTCGTGTGTGTATGTGTGCGTGTGTGTGCATGTCTAAATGTGTGTGTGAGTGTAGGTGTGTTTGCTAAAAATGTGTGTGTGTATGTGTAGGCATGTGTGTGTGTGTGTGTGTGTGTGTGTGTGTGTCAGTCTGTGCTCAGCATAACTCAGAACGAAAATTCGGTTAAACCAAAGTCAGTTTTTAAGTTTAATGTCTTTCAAGGATGCGCCACGAAGAATTTGAAAAGAAAATATCCCCCTTAACTACCCTTTACCTGGAACATTTTTCGAAAATTTTGACTTTCTTGGAAATTGCTCTAACGATTTGATTAAAATGTCATATGTTTGAGATATTTTTTTGATAAATGAAATGTATATCTTGAATTTTCTGGCTATAGCCCCTGTAGTCGTATTTATTCTGGGCGACTTTTGCATAACTGGTAAACCGTTAGAGATGGACCAAATCATACTATAGAGAATATAGATCTTGCTAAAATACACAATTTTTGACTGAATAAATTTTCTTGTAGTGTGAATCATTTCGGAGATATTCCTTGTTATGTGTGTGAGTTTCGGAAAAACTTAGAACTTTCGTGAAATGGATCATTGTTGTTCATTTTTTATATCTTAAGTGTGCAAAGACAACAGAATCTCAAAGCTTTTAAACATTAGACTATGGCAGAAAAGCCTGCAGTATTCTAACATTCTCCTTGCACCTGCAAGGAAATAAGCAATAAGATAATTTGTACAAATGTTTATCACAACTAACACGAAGAAGATATAGGAATAAGATTTTGTAAGAATGGGAAGTACAAGAGGGTAGAAGTCACGTGAGTGTAACACATCAGATTTTTAATATTTGTGTTTATGTAGAAATGAAGTCAAAAGAATTTTCTGTATGATTGAAAGGGGTTATTATATATGTTAACATGTGTTATTGCAGTAATTACTTTGACCAGAACTCTCGAATTTGTCAATAAAGAAACTAATAATAAGGCGAGATATTACTTAGTGTTTGAAATTTGCCCATTACTTTGAAACCTGTATTGCTGATGGTTCAATGATTCAGCTACGTTCCTCGGGTGCTTACTGTTCCTGCATTGTGGTATCGTTATTCTTTGGTGCGATTTAAAAAATATTACTTGCTAGGATTAAACAAGCATAGTAATCTCGTAAGATACTATAAACAAGAAAATAAATGTATAAATAAGTGTCCTCTTAAACACCCCGGATATTTCACAAAGAAAACTGAGTAGAGTATCCTTGTGAAAAGTGATGCATTGGCTAACATAAAGTCCTTAATTTAAGGAACTTATAAATGAAGCTTATGCGGTTTTGTGCGTGTGTTTGCGCGTATGTATGTCTGTTTGTGTGTGTGTGTGTGTGTGTGTGTGTGTGTATGTGTGTGTGGTTGTGCATTCATGTGTGTAGGTGTGCATGTGTATTTGTGTGCATGTGTGCGGGGTGTATGTGTGTGTGTGTGTGGGTGTTTACGTGTGAGTATGTGTGTGTGCCTGTAGGATTTTTTGGAGATATTTCCATGATTTTAGTTGAGTTTTGGGAACATAAACAAATGCGAAGTCAAGAGATGTGGATGGACCCAAAAAATTCCTTGTGAATGCTTTTTCAGTAGAATTGCATGTAGCTTTTGATCAGTACACAAAGCCTTCCTTACTCTAATATCCCTCCTTGCACATAAAAGGAAATAAGCAGGGAGATAATTTGTGAAAACGTTTATCTCAGCTAACACGAAGATGTTATTGCAAATAACATTTTGTATTAATTGTTAGGGCAAGAGTAGAGAAAGTTGCGTGAGGGTAACAGACGAGACAATATTTTCAGCTTAAGTAACATGTTGTCAAAGCTTAAATTTGCTTGAAAGAAACGAGAAACAGCCTCTCTGATCGTCGAACATGATACTATACACAAAATGAATGTTGCAAGTATAAAATAACGTTATTTATAAAATAATACTGAAATTAAATGCGAGTATAAGCCAGTATTTCCATGAGGATTAACAGAATGCAAACAAACATGTCACAGTAAGAAACGTGTGTAGAGAGAACTCTATGAGCGTAAAAGATCGTGAGATAGTGCTTGCGTTGATTGTGCGGGACATCATTGAAGTCCATAAGGAACCAAAATAAACAAAATAGATAAATAAAGAACAAAAAACTAGAAAACATGACACAGGAAAAGTGGACCGATAAAGCCTTGTGAATGTAAAAGCCTCATTACCCTTCCGCTTAATGACTAGTGCAAAGTCAAAGATGTGTGCAGTCCGAAAATTTCAGTGAGAATAGGTTTTTCTTCGGAAGAATGCGTGTGTGGGGGGGTAGATTTTGATCAGTAAAAGTTTCGTTATGTCGAACTGCAAGTTTGTTTTCTGCTAAGAGTTATGTTACAGGTTTCCTTTTGTCCCCACTGTGTGGGAACGCATTGAAGTGTTGGAGGGGTTGGACGGCCATTCAACACAATGGGAAGGCAGGGAAACCCTCGCAGTGGGGGATCACATGGGTGGTCCACGCGTCAATACAGAAGTATTCTTTCGCTATTGAAAAGGTTTCTTCCTGCAGGTGGTGATCTTTGGCTGCTTTGTTAAGAGAAAAACACTAAGCCTGTTCAGACAGGAAAATGGGGATGTCTATGCTCGCCCCCCCTTGCAAGATGAAGCCTTGTTCTTTTCAAAACTGTCAGAGGGAAACATTTCCAACTGTCACATAAATATATCAAGATCTGAAAGGGGCCATTCATTGTAGGGTTTCTTACCCTCACGTTCTTCTTTCGAAAACACATGCAGACACTAGAATAGGAGGGTCAGGGGGACATTAATTACCCTTCCTTTGTCATCCTCTATGCTCGCCGTTCCAAAATGAAGCTTGTTCTTTTCAAACTGTCAGAGGGGAACATTTCCAACTGACACATTCGAAAACACATGCAGACACTAGAATAGGAGGGTCAGGGGGGACGGGGGTCATTAATTATCCTTCCTTTGTCATCCTGATCGCGACAGCCCATCCGACCTCTCTTTTCGGAATTCCCACGTGTCCAAAGAAATACCCATGTCACTTAAGGGGGGAGGGAGAGGAGTGTGAGGGGGCGGATTATTAATGGGATATTTATGCTAAGTGGGCCAGAACATACAGATGACTTTTTGGAAATTCCCACATGTGGGGGTGGAGTGGCAGGGGGAGGGGGAGGGGGGGGAGGGGAGGGGGGGGCGTGACAGGATTTGATTAATGGGATATTTATGCAAATTGGTCTAGAACATACAGTATATCACTACTCTTCACGAGCGCTTACGAACCTTTTTACTTTCTCTACCACATATAGTAAAGTAGAGGAAGTATTGTATTCCACCATAAATTTCGATGTCGATATTTCACCGGAAATATATCTTTTGAGACCCCCTAAATACAAAATAAAAAAAAAGCATTTTTAAAAAAAGGTCCATGTATCTCAGTGTATCTGTCAGTCTGTTGGCAGCATAATTGAAAAACGAAAAGTCGGTTAAAAACCAAAGTTGGTATTTAAGTATATCTTTCAAGGATGTGACACGAAGATTTTGAACAAAATTCCTCCACCCTAAGCTACCCTTTACATGGAAAATTATCGAAAATTTTTATGTTCTTCAAAATGGCTCTGACGATTTTGATTAAAATGTCATATGTTTGAGATATGTGGTCGTATTTACTCTGGATGACTTTTGCATAACCGTAAGAGACACAAAATCTTATCATACAAAAACGTAGATCTTGCCTAAACACTTTTAAGTATAAATAATTTTTTTTTTTTGTAGGGTGAACCATTTCAGAGATATTTCTTGTTATTTGTGTGAGCTTTGGAGAACTTATACTTCTGTCAATTGAAACATTGTTATTCATTTTTTATATGTTAAGTGTGCAAAGAGAATGGAATTTAAAAGCTTTAAAAGATTTGACTACTGTAGTCCCTATTCTACTTTTAGATAAAAAAGATAGAGATAATTTGTAGGCCTAAGGTTCTTCTACGTACCGTAAATCTATGACACGGGACCATCGGCTTTACTTCCCTTCTGAAGGAACCTATGCTAAGGATGCTTACGCCCGAATAAATTCATTCCCTCCCCTGGGTTTGAACCTGAGATATCTGATACAAGGTATGTCAGCTCTCTCAAATATAAAAGGTCTTCTGCACTACTTACGTATATGTTCCCGGTGAAATCTCGACATCGAATTTTTGGGTGGGATACAGTACTTCCCCTAAAAATTATGTATGATAATCTGCTGAAATTTGTCTTTGTCTGCACTAAACTTGCCAGGAGAAAGTCTTCGTCACTTTACTGTTACTGTATGATGTTCAGAAGCTGTTGCATGAGTAACTGGATGGGATACAACAATTATTACTCGTATTCTCATGGTGCAAATTTGGGAACTCCGTGACAATGTAGCATGTTTTTGTTCCGGAGGCACTAATTCTATCCCACATACTGTAACCAAAGTGCCAGATATTCCTAATAATGTTGAATCAACAAGCCGTTTGCACTTCAAATGAACTAGAAACTTATAATGATGTGTAAAATTCACTCGAATGACGGGTGATTGAATTTTCATGCAAACTTTTGCTGTAACCACCAAGTCAGCGTTCTTCGTATGTTAATGTATACGTCATTTGCTCCATAGAGTAGCTATGGACGCCTGTTTCGATGAGATATGTAATCCATCTGATCTATCGTTAAACTGAGACTGCAGGAAACAAAACCTCCATCATTTGCTGACGTTAGTGTGGGGTATTTTAGTTTGACGAGTTTCCGAAGTTTTGTATATTGGACTGCCGAAATGAGCATGAACTTTGGCATTTATTTGCTCTAAAATTGTACTTAAAATGTATAACACTTGATTAATTTTATCCACTAACCACATTTGTACGATTAATATTTCTTGCTATCACTGGTTGGTGTTGCAATATCATGCTATTGTATTCCCTGGTCTAGCTGCAACCGGTGAGTGTGTAGAATATTTGTAAATTCTATCTATGCCAGGCGCGGAACGGATGAACTACTGTTATATAAAGTTAGAAGTTGCTTTGATTACCCTTTATTGATATTAATAAACACTTCTCAAACAGTAATCTTCAACTTTTTACGTCGCTAAATAAACCGCTAAATAATGGTGGATTCGTCGTTATACAAATCAATCTACATCCGATTAATGTTCAAATACTATGCAGAACGTTCATAGTGCAGTTCAAACTTCACGAATATCACTTAATTCGCCGATAATCACACTTTTAAACATACTTATTCGTATTTAAAGACAAAAGTAAATTGCAAACACTTCTTTCCACTATACATTAATTGCAAGAAGACAAAAGAAAGTCAACATAGGCCAACCATATAACAAATTATTATAGGAGGCTGTCTATACTTCCTATATTATACATTCTAGATACAGAGGACTTATAAAGGAATAAATTGTTGCAGAGGGCTTACTGAGAAATACTGCCTCAGTAACAGCATAAAGGGTGCATTAGGACTGGAATTACACGATCTTTCAGAAGAGTGGCGAGTGTCAGGGTTATAAATGTTTCGTTTTATTTCCTTCTCATTTCCGCATAGACACTGTAGAACAGCTTTGTTGGACGGGGGTTTATCAGACTCTCATTGGTTGGACAGGTCTTCGAGCCAGGAATGTTAGGGACTTCCGTGCGTCTCTGTGGCCCTCCCTCTTCAATCCTTTCTGCAGAGCTGTAACTATAGCACCTAACACCGGGCGTGATGGAGACAAATGAAAGATCGTTTGATTTTACTGAGGGTGAATCTGAATTGTTTTCGGAGTTTAATGTTGAATATATAAGGGTTGGAAGCGTCGGCGAGCGTCGCGGCAGCAGCACGATGAGGGGAACAAATGCGTTCTGTAAATCCCGTTCCTTGGATTGGAAGGCGACTCACTAGTTTCCGGGCCACCAAGGGATGGCACAAACCCGAGGGGGGAGGGGAGCTAATCCAGCCTATGCTAGTGGGCTTCTAACTGGGAAAATGTAGCGACCCTGCCCTCTGATCTGGCGTAGCAACTTCCAACCACCCTTGGGATACATTAGCTTCATCCAACCTCCGGGGGGATGCCCCATCAGAGGCATAGACTCAAAACATCGCCTTTCGGTCGAGTTGTCATTCAGTCATTGCACCTAATGAAAGAGAAAAACTTGAATTAAGAATTTTGGTAATTAAGACTCCAAGTTGGGCATATTTCGTTTGTGAAGCAACTGCACTCGTGTTCAGTAAACGTAGTTTACACCCATTATCCCTAATACACCTATGTAAGTCCAACTATTAACAATGCAAGGCGAAGATTTATAAACAATATCCAAAAAACCCTTTGACTGACAATTATTTCCTTTATTTTCAAAAGTGCTGAAAAACTTCTAATAGAGGAAAAAACAAATTGTTTACGCCGATGAAGAAAGAAATAAGAAAGAGATTAGTGAATTATTTTGCGTGGAGTGTAATTTGAGTTTCCCTCAATGTGAGCAAAAGTGATTGGTAACATTGGAAGTGTAAATGTAACAAGAACGAAGGAAGGATATCACTGAACGTTATCAACAGGAAACAAAATTGACCGAAATATAAGTTGAGAGGAAACTGCTTTGCAGAAGCCATACTGGGAGTAATGCTGGACACGAACAATTTGGGCAGAAAAAAACTGCTAAACGAAAATAGTTTTCACATATGAAGAGCCGAAGAAGAAAGGGATAACAGGTAAGAATGACGTAAACAGTGAAGGATAACAGTAAACAAACATCATATGACTTTCTCTACTCACGCTTGTGCAAATTATAGCCTGATTCTTATATATAAATCATCTGTAGATACAATTTAAATAGAATACAAAGGCTTTAAGTAATAGTCTAATCTTTTAAGAGCAGGTTGCTATGTGATGACTTTGGAATTCCATTCTCTTTGCGTGGCCAGGACATAAAAAACGAATAATTCCCATTTCAGAAAAGTATAATCATTGAACAATTCAAACAAATAACAATGAATATATAGCCCACTCCATAAAAAACTACCGCCTTCGTAGCACAGTGGAGGATCGGGGTTCGATTTCCGGTACCGGCGTGTGGATTTTTTCCCCATTGGAGAAATCTGGCACGGGGTGCACTCAGCCTCGTTGGGTTCCAGAGGGGCCAATTGAGGAACTACTTGATGAAGTAGTGATCCCAATTTAATTAATTTAAAAATTCGAAACGGACATTTTATTCCCGACGTTCTGAACTATACTGGAAAAAGTTAGATCTCTAGCTAGATTTTTGTGGGAGAAGATGAATTTTGAATATGAGAAAGTAACAAAAAATCGTTTCCGAGAAAAATGAGTTTAACGTTGAAATGGAAGATGAAGGCATGTACATTTAAAGGGCAGAGGAGCAACATTTTAAAAATGGCATCCAAAATATGTCTCCCCTCTCTCTAGGGGATTAAAACTTTGCAGAAATGCTCCTTAAGGTATGGTGCATTTTTCAATAAAAATCCAAAAATAGTTTCTTTAACTAAACAGGCTAAAATATCACTTTAATGTTCCCTAAGTTGGTAGAAGTGAATACGGAATAATTAATTTACCCGCAATGTTAAAATAACCAGAAAGGCAATGAAATCGTACTATCTCCCAAAACAAATATACTGGTGAACATATGACTAACGTATTGGTCCATGTAGGTCATGATGTTCACAAGAATAGGTCAATTATACCTTAATTTCACCTCATTTTCAAAAGTAAAAAGCGATTATGCTATCGCCCTTTTGAAACTGAGAGTGCGCTTGTTAGTGGTATTTTGAGTGTGCTGTGAGGAATTACTGGAACAGTTGTTAAAGGGGAAGTTTGTAAGTAAATTAGAACAAAATTTAGTTGAGCTATTCATGTATGTCGTTATTCCGCTCTTATTGGCGTGTACCCCCCCCCCCCCCCCCATCTCGTTACCTGGAGAGCAACAATGCCCTGCAATAAAATATAATTACGTATGTAAAACAGCTAGGGTATTAATGAGCAAGTGCTTTATTATATACACGTCTGCAAGTAGATGCTCTGATCGTAAAGTCACGAACTAAAATACTGAACTTTATGAAACTTAAAAATCGTATGTGTGCACTCATATGACTTTCTCCACTCACTCTACGTATCTCCTTGTAACTACAGTGGGAATAGGAAAATACGTAGACTTAAGCGATAGTCAGATCTTTTAAGAATTCTTCACTATGCGATGCTTTGGAAATTCTATTCTCTTTGCATAACCAGAGATAATGAATAACGATTTCCCATTTGAGAAAAAAATAAGTATTGAAAAATTCAGACAAATAATAACTGTCAGTGTGTCAGTCTGTGGACAACATAATTCCAAAACAAAAAGTCGTTAAAAACGAAAGTTGGTAGTTAAGTTTAATGTTTTTCAAACATGCGACACGAAAATTGCTCCACCCTAAACTATCCTTTACATAGAAAATATTTCGAACATATTTTATTTGAAACGGCTCTAAAGATTTTGATTAAAATGAACAAGTTTAAGTTATCTGTATGACAAATGAAATGTATATTTTGAATTTTCTGGCTATAGCCTATGTAGTCCTGTTTACTCTGGATGACTTTTGAATAACTGGTAAAGCGTAAGAGATAGACCAAATCTTACTATACAAAAATGTAGATCTTGCTAAAATATGCAATTTATGTCTAAATACGTTGTTTGTAGAGTGAACAATTTCGGAGATATTCCTTGTTATTTGTGCAGTTTCGGAAAACTCGTGAAATGCAACAACGTTGTTCATTGTTTTATATGTTAAGTGTGCAAAGAGAACGGAATCTCAAAGTTTTAAAAGATTTGACTATCGCACAAAGCCTACTGTATTCTAATATTCCCCTTGTACCTACAAGGAAATAAGCAATAAGATAATTTCTGAAAATGTCTACCTCAACTAACACGAAGAAGATATAGGAGCAAGAGTTTGCAAGAATGGTTAGAACAAGAGTAGAGAAAGTATATTTTCCATGGGTTTAGCATTTGGTTTACACTACGCAAAACTGTTCATGTTGCTAGATACATTTATATAGACATTAATTATTGGTTGTTGTTGTAGTGTTTAACGCCCGCTTTTACTACTACGGCACCGCAGGCGGTGACACTGTGACACTGATGATACATGGAATGAAGATGGAGCACCGGTGGAATGAGATGGCGGGGAAAACCGGAGAACCCGGAGAAAACCTGCCCTGACGCCGCTTCGTCCACCACGAATACCACATGCGGGTCCCTGGGATCGAACCCGGGCCGCCTAGGTGGTAGGCGAGCGCGCTAACCGCTCGGCCACGGCGCCGCCATTAATTATTGGTGTTAAATTTAGCGCATGCAGGATAACCAGCATGTGAACCTCGTGACATTATTCGTCTTGTCTCACAAAGCAGAAACGAGTTATGTTAACATTTAGTAAAGTCCATTGAATATAAACGAGAGACGTAATATAAGTTGGCGAAAGGCAATCAGCATGCGCTGTTATAATTTATTGACTCCAGGGATATAAATTGTCTGGTACATGCCAAATGTACATCTGTGTGTAATTTCTCAGAGGTATAATTTTTCTAAAATACACCAACATAAATTATTTTTGTAACTAGAGCTCGATGGTACCCACACCACTTTTTATTCCCATGGTCCGTAGCTACAGAACCAATAATTGGATTAATTTCGAACCTACATTTGACATTTAAACTTTCACATGCAAGCTTACAGTGCCTTCAGCCTCGACTGTGTAGCAAAAACCTTGGTTGTTAATCCAAAACCCCCTTCAAACCTATTTAATTCATTAACAGACATGAATTCTTAGGTCTCAATTCTGAATTCCCAAACTATCAACACTCAAACCGTCATCACTAGAAAGAGCACACCCAAGAGCCACTGATAGACAGGTAATAACCGGGTTGAGTGCTGTCTCCAAACATCAAAAGACTGTACGAGGGATGGGGGGGTGGTGGTGTCTGGTTATCCGTCCTGGATTTAATGCTTACAACGGTTAAAAATAAGTATCTCACTGACATTTGGAAGAAAGGCCTAGTCAATAACATTTATGAACCAGTAAATGTACCAAAAACTAATCATTTATTATCTAAATGATCCAGCATCAAAATATTCTATATAATAATCCCACGGATGCTTATTGACGTAAATATTAATTTTTTCTCTTACTTACCTACAGTATTCCACCCAAAACTAGAAACGGAAAGTAACTATTATTGTTTTGAATTTTTAAATACCTATACTTTCCTAAAATGGGAAGTCGCTATTCGTTTTTCTCCTTCTAGTCATGCAAAGAGAATGGAATTTCAAAGTCATTGCAGAGCTATCAGGTCTTAAGACATTTGACTATCACTTTAGCCTACTGTATGCCAGTAGTTCTCATGTACCTAAAGGCAAAATACAATACGACCATTTCTACAAATGTTTATGTCGATTAACATGAAATGGATAGAGGAATAAGTATTTGTAAGAATGCGTTGTACAAGAGTCAGAAGAAAAAGCCATATGAGTGCAACACATCAGATTTTTAGAAAAAGATATTGAACTAACCATTCTTACAAACTCTTATTCCTATATCTTCTTCGTGTTAGTTGAGATAAACATTTGTACAAATTATCTTATTGCTTATCTTCTTGTAGGTATAAGGGGAATATGGGAATACAGTACGCTTTGAGTAGGTCTGGGTGGCTCAGTTGGTTAGACGCTGGCTTACTGATCCCAAGGTCGCGGGTTCAAACCCGGCCCAGGCCGATGGTTCTTAAGTGTGCTTAAAAACGACAGCTCCATGTCAGTAGATTTGCTGGCATGTAAAAGAACTTCTGCGGGACGAAATTCCGGCACACCGGCGACGCTGATGTAATCCTGGCAATTGACAGCGTCGTTAAACAACATTTTTTTTTTTTTTTTTCAGTACGCTTTGAGCGATAGTCAAATCTTTTAAAGCTTTAAGATTCCGTTCTCTTTGCACGGTTAACATATAAAAAATGAATAGCGATGTTCCATTTCACAGAAGTGTTCTCCAAAACTTACAGAAATAACAAGAAATGTCTCCGGAATGGTTCATTCTACAAAAAAAAATTTATTCAGACATAAATTGCACCTGTTAGCAAGATCTACATTTTTTATAGTAAGATTTCGTCTATTTCTTACGGTTTACCAGTTATGCAAAAGTCGTCCAGAGTAAACAGGACTACATACATAGTCTTCAGCCAGAAAATTCAAGATATACATTTCATTTGCCATAAAAATATCTCAAAGATATGTCATTTTAATCAAAATTGTTAGAGCTATTTTCAAGAAAATTAAAATGCTCGAAACATTTTCCATGTAAAAGGTAGTTTAGGGTGGAGATGTGTCGCATCTTTAAAAGATGTTATACTTAAATACCAATTCTGGTTTTTTACGTAATTTTAGTTTTTGAGTTATGTTGTCTACAGACACACACACACACACACATACACACACACCTGGACCTTTTCCTAAAACATATTTGCGGTGAAATTTCGACATCGAATTTCTGGGTGGAATACATTACCTACTTCCTCTACTTACTATACGTGGCAGAGAAAGTAAAAAATTGTTGTAACGCCTTTAATTAAAATACCATATTTTTAAGATATTTTTATGAAAAATATTAAGGTGGATTCCAAATGTATAACGATAATTCTGTATCGTTGGTTTTCTTGCTTCTCGTAATAATAACTTAAATCTAATACTTTACAGAAAGCACAAGGAAACCAAAAGCATTATGAATGCAGAGCCAGCAATTTTCTCATTCCTTTGTAAGGAATCTAAACCTTAACCTAACCTATTCGTGATAGTGGAGCTGGTGCCACACGCATATGAAAATGTGTTAAAACTGACGCTGTGATTTTAATGTTATATGCATATTTTATATTCAGAAGGCTGAATACATGTTTGAAAAATGTCATTAAAGTAATTTCCAGTGAAGGGAACGTACTTTTTAGATAACGGTAAGGTAATTTCATTAATACGAAATGCATATTCAATTACGTTTAATTTTCCGCAATATATCAACTCAGTCCTGCAATCTGGACTGTGTAACAATTTCAGGACTTAATTTCCTCTAGTAAGAAAACATCCTGTTATTTTGTAATAATGGCAAACTTAAGTTACACAATGGAATGTGGAATTTTATTTTGAGACAATTCAGTAGAGAGTAAAAGAATATTTCTCCTACAAAAGAAGGTTATAAGAATTATTTCCAACACCCAAAGCAGGCGCTTATGTGAAGATCTCTTTAAAAAAAACTCAAGATATTAACCTTACCTTGTCTGGAATGTTCCGGAGATTTTTATCCAAAGCGTTTTAGATAAGTAAAAGGACGAAGATGCTGAACATAAATACAAAATTTGGTATTCAACCAACTTTTCCTTTCCGGGTTATGCTGTTCTCACACACACACACACACACACACACACACACACACACACACACACACACCAGAGAGAGAGACTTTTTAAGTTTTTTTTTTTTTTTTTTTTTTAGATTCAGGGGTTTCAACACATGTATTTGTTTATTGAAATCTTGATATCGAATTTTTGAATTTTTGGATGGAATTCAATACTTCTCTACTTACTATACGTAGTAGAAAAAGTAAGAAATCATATGAATGTAACACGTCAGAGTTTCAGGTCCGTGTGTGTGTGTGTGTGTGTGTGTGTGTGTGTGTGTGTGTGTGTGTGTGTGTGTGTGTGTGTGTGTGTGTGTGTGTGTGTGTGTGTGTGTGTGTCTGTTGCCTATGAACAGAATAATAATTCAAGAACGAAAAATCGCTTAATAACCACAGTTGGTATTTAAGCTTAATATTTTTCAAGGGTAGGAAACGAAGATTTCGAAAAAAATTCTCCATCCTTAACTACCCTCTGTATGGACAATTGTTCGGAAATTTTTATTTTCTCAAAAATCACTCAAACGCTTTTTATTAAAATTTTATTATTGTTATTATTGTTATTATTATTATTATTATTATTATTATTATTATTATTATTATTATTATTATTATTATTATTATTATTATTATTATTATTATTATTATTATTATTATTATTATTATTATTATTATTATTATTATTATTATTATTATTATTATTATTATTATTATTATTATTATTATTATTATTATTATTATTATTATTATTATTATTATTATTATTATTATTATTATTATTATTATTATTATTATTATTATTTTATATAATTTTTATTAACATATTTTTATGACAAAGGAAATGTACATTTTGAATTTTCTGGCTATAGCTCAAGTAATCCACTATGCTCTTGATGACTTTTGCATAACTGGTAAACCGTAAGAGATAGACCAAATCGTACTATACAATAAATGCAGATCTCATTAAAACACACAAGTTATGCCTACACTAATTTATTTGTGGAGTGAACCGAAATGGATATATTCCTTGTTAGTAGCAATACTTAAACTTTTCTCAAATGGAAGGTCGTTATTCACTTTTCTATCTGTTTGGCCGTGTAAAGAGAGCAGAATTTGAAAGGTTTAAAAGATTTAACTATCGCTCAAAGTCTACTGAAGAGTGAAGAGTTTCTAAGAATGGTTAGTACAAGAGTAGAGAAAGTCATGTGAGTGTCTCAAGACCTACTGCACGTGTCTTCCTAAAATGCATGAGATTGAACACATTGTGTTTAAGCAAATTTTGCGCAGGAAGTTAAATAAAATGTTATAAGTGCGTGTGAGAAGCAATTAGTGGTGCATTAGGGGTCCAGTTCGTGCTCTAGGCTAATGAAGAGAAGTTTTATCTGCCCTGGGAATACACCTACCTGTGTTATTTCGTGAAGTCCACTAAAACAAGGCGATTATTAACGATTAAACACAAGATAAAGCGTAACGCATTTTGTACTCAAGGGCGTGAAAACATTTTTTTAATCCCAGCGCACTGTTTAACTCTTATTTACACTTGCTGAGCTATAGTCTTTCATATGTTTTCTGTGGGCGAATTAATGCAACATTACATAGACCCTAGTGCAGTGGCGTAGCCTATCAGTCTCGGGTGTATAACGTAAGGAATATTGTAAAATTTGTTAAAATACGATCCAATCGTAACGGTTCGATTGCTGTGGCCAACCTTTCTGACGAGGAGATGTAGGTTTAAGGACGCTCAACTGCATGGTCATCAGTGACCTTAAAAGCATTCTATAGCAAAAGCTAGATATAAACTTCAATCAAAAATAAAATTACTAGTAACAAAGAAAATATACACAAAAGTATAACAAACAGGGTGGCAATAGCCAGATGTAAAACAAGGTGATAAATATGCCAAAAAGCATAAAAAAGAGATATCTAAAATTTCAAATCCTCAAACTGGTATTACACTCCGCTAAAAACTTAAAAACTCTATCAACCGTTTTGTTGTCCGCTAAGACCTCTGCAAGTCTGGCAGGCAGCTGTAGAGAGTCTCGAAGGTGCGCAACACTCTAGCAGCACGTGACGGACTTACAAAAGGTAGCTGCATAGCGGACCTAGCCAATCTTTCTGACCTTAGGTTTTTTCGGGGGTTTTCCCGGGTCATTCAGCTTCATTGTCTTTCATTTCGTTCTCTCTATGCGGGTAAATATCCCTCTAAAGTTTAAGCATCTTTTCCGCACCGCAAAAGGTTTCCACTTGGTATTTTCAAACATTGTGCGAGCATTTTAAACATATTCACAATAGTTTCTAATTTGTTCTTATTTTAGAATATTCACAATAGCTTACAGCCAATGTTGACTTCATAACGTTGTATTGTTTCTCAGAAGCCTGATTTTGTAAACAGTTGACTGTTTCAGTAGAAATGTGACGGTCAGATTTTTGTTAACAAAGGAAGTGTTATGTTGTTGCCTACAGACGGATGAAGATCGGTGATTGTTTATGTCGACGCACAGAGAATGCAAGCAGAGCATGTGGCGGCTAGCAATCGATTAGCATCAGCTGAGCAGACCTACATACCTTCTGCAGGAGCTGGGGTCGGTTGTCCAGCACCGGAGGCGGTGACGTGGGGTTCGCCGTGCTGGTGCTAGGTCCTACGTCGCCCGCCGTAGCGATGCCCTTGGTGAGACGGCAGGCTTCCACCCGTCGTTGTAGGTTCTGGAGGGCCTTGGCCTCCTCGCGCCTCCTGTTGGGCCTGGGGCACCCCGCCCCACAACCCGGGGCGAAGCTCACCACTTGCGGTTGAGGTTGCGGGTTCTGTTCCATGAGACGTCGAGCCGCGGACGTCCGCATCGTCCGGGGCCCGTCGGCGCCGTCGTCCAGCGGCAGTTGCATATCGCGAGCAGGCAGGCAGCTACTACTGAGCTGTCTGTCCCAGCATCCGGCGGGCGGCCGCCACTTCCTTTCCGACCCGAGTACGCACGGTCTCTCCCGACCGAGGGGCCCACTGATCGATGCCTGCCTGCCGACGCACGTGTGTGTGTATATGTCCACACGAGCACTAAGTTCAAGACCACAACCAACCTCATAAAAAGGGCATTCTCACGAGAAAAAAAACCATTCAGACATTTAATATCTATGTACGCTGCGCTGGCGTTGTTGTTTTAATTTAACAATATGAACATAATTTAAGTATAAACTTGTTTGTAACTGACATCGCCAGGATCACATCCACACCGCCGGTGCACCGGAATTTATTTTACATGCCAGTAGATCTACTAAAATGAGTTTAGTGCTTTCAAGCGCACCTAAAACCATTCGTCTGAGCCGGATTTGAACCCGTGACTTTGAGCTCAGTAGGCCAGACCCTAATCAACTAAGTCACCCAGACCAACACATGGTTGTTAAATAAAATAAGTAAAGAGTGCATTAGTAAATTAAAAAATCTGATGTGTTGCACTCACATGACATTCTCTACTCTTGTACCAACCATTCTTACAAACTTTTGTCCCTTATTCCTATATCTTCTTCGTGTTAGTTGAGATAAACATTTGCAGAAATTATCTTACTTACTTTCTTGTAGGTACAAGGGAATATGCGAATACAGTAGGCTTTGAGCGATAGTCAAATCTTTTAAATTTCGTTCTCCTTGCACCGTTAACATACACAAAAATTAACAATGATCTTGCATTTCACGAAAGTTGAACATAACTCCTGTATTATGCAATGAAATTATAATAGTAATAATAAAGATTCGAGTTTCATAATTTTCATGCGAGCATTTTAATGCTATTATAGTCAAGTTTCATAGGCCTATTTTCTTTGAAGATGTATTTAACCTTAAAATATTGCAACAAAACAGCAAAATTCGAAATCCTGTTATCTTTGCATCTCTTTATTTTCCTCTAAATTTTCCCACAAATGCTTTTTTCCTTCTGGTTGCTAACACAAAACAGCAAAATTAGCGGGAAGTTTCTGGGCACTAGTGGTATTATCACGCTGTTCGATCACATAGTCACTAGTTGTCCTGTAGTCTCAGAACTTTCTTTTGAGTTTTACCGCCATTATTACGGTCACGTGCACACACAGCTACTCGCAGCATCCAAGGTGACACTGGCCCCCTCTCGTCCGCATATTGTTGACCATATTTATAAATTATGTTTAATAATCTACGCTTATGTAAGTCAATAAGGACATTGACCTTACCTTCGCAGGCAACAGCCGGCAACGCTGTGATTATCGTGTAGATATGACATTATTGACTTTATTCTCATCTCAACTTTGAACATTTTATTTCAAAATAGAGTAGTGGGTTCACAAGGTCGGTGGTTTTATGTTTCGCGACAATTCTTCAACGAACATGAGCAATTATTTTATAAAAATGAGGTTATGCATTTTAATTTCCTCCGAGCCATGAATTGTGTACAGAATTTTTGGTGTATGTTTCTTGGTTTTTGTGGGAATACATTGTTCAACACAACGTGCACCTTTACAGAAATTTCCGGCGGTGTCTCGCTCGTCTCCAAGGTTTTTACTTTTTCTAAATTCGCACTAATTGTTCTTCGATTGAACCTACGATAATAACCGATATTGGCGCTTTCTTCTGATTGGTGGAAACTTACTCTTTAATGAGGTTCATTAAAGTGCAACTACCAGACGCATAATTACTACATTTAGGCATGCTTAAGCATAAACTAGTTTAAGTTTTAGAATTATTCTTTAAGTTTCGCTAATCTGCCACTCCTTTCATTAGCCTCATAGAAGCGCTGGCCCATCTATTTCCTTTCTGAGATATGTCCCTGTGAAATAGAATTAGGCTAAATTTATAATTTTAAAATATTAACCTTAATTTTCTGTTTATTTATGTCCCCTAGTTGAACAGCTTAACTTAGACATTAACGAATGCTCCTTGGCTTTATAAGCACTTGAATTTTGATGGCGGCTTCAACCTTTATGTAATAATATTTAAATATTACAATAATTAACTGACTAAAATAGCCGTCACTTTTTAACTTCTGCCAAATCAAAGCATGATTTTTAAACGTTTCCTAGTGAATTTGTAATTTATTGTAATAGAATAAGGACACATACGACAGTAAAAACGTAAATGTTTTGCCATTGACGTCAGATGTTTCAGTTTTTTGGATAGTCATCAATTGATTACGCCTATTACTACGAAGCAATATGATACGTCGCTTAAACTTTCTGCTGCAGTCGGTTGTCCTGGCACCAAGAAATTTCCAGTACTGCAAGGGAGTGCACATAATGAGTTTGTTGCTTGGCCTTACTACGCGAGTCATTTGTTCCAAAGGGCCAGCCGAAGGCGCTAACAATCGGAGTGGCTAGGTAAACTGAGTCGGCATACGTTTACACGTGCGCGGCCTGTCGGGAGGTTCACTTGTATAAAATATTGCAATATTTGAGGTTCCAGATTCGCTGGAGAGTAGCAAGATTATTTTAATGTTTTGCTCTAGGCTTTAAAGCCTGAAGTTTAAATAAATATCAAATAAAACATTTACTAATAATCTAGTCTTTGGCAGGTTAGTTCATGCAGGGAGCCCAAGGTCACGAATGTGCAATATCAAAGAGTAATAAAAGTACTTTCGTTTCAATATTCCTAGACAGTACACTAAAAGTACGCTAAATATGGTTGAAACTTTATTAAGACGATTACACAACTCCCAGAGAGAGAAAATCCAGTATTTGGATAGCTGTTCTAGTTTAGGGTTGTCAAAGAGACAAAGCCTAATAATAAATCTGTAGAAAGACAATTTTAAACATGGATGATAAAGGATAAGATATAATAATGCACAAAATTGTTGTAAAATTTGGAAATAGGGCAACTAACCATTTTAGTATTATACATTTATTTCATTCGGTGTAGTAAACAGATGACTGTGTAAAATGTGTAAAGAATCACGGTTAATTTGTAAACTAATATCTTCTAAAACGCTTAATTGCAATTCAAGTCATCGGAACAGATTAACAGTAAACTTACTAACCACTCCACGAGCACCAAAGTGTAGAACAATTACTTCGCCTGAATCCTAATATAGCACTTTGGAACAAAATGTGTATGTTAAATATCAATAAAACGACATTCTCAGGAGTTTGTCCGAAGTATCCATATACATTTTAGCTTTACGCCCTGTATATTTTTGCCAGCTCCTCTGGCAAGCACAGCCGATAATCGCCCTCTTATCTGCAGTCTTGTGTAACAGTTATTGACATTGCCTCAAGTTCTGGAGTCGTCTAATAGCTCCAATATCCTCTCTCTGTCCAGCGAAGCCTGCAGATAAGCACCAAAGTAGTGCGGCAACTGAAACAGCAGGGATGTTAGAGTGGTTGCCTGCCTGCCAGGCGCCGTGTAATGTTCGCCTTGGTTCGTATGTTGCAGGCTTACACTAGTATTTCACAGCCTCTATTATTCACATGTTTCTCTATTCACGTAGCTACATACATAGTTTTTTCACGATACCTTTGGGGTTTTAAGAAATGCAGACGCAGAAACTGAGGTGCAAGTGAATATTTGAACACGGCACTGCGAGGAAAGTAAGTACGTGAAATGTGAGATGACCTTTACGCAATATTCAGCTGTTTTATACAACACACACTTCAACTACCACCTGGGATACCCAGAAACCATCACTGACACCGATAAACTATCCTCCCTTGATACAAATACGCCCATGATAAGATTTCCTTTCTAGGTGCTCTGCCCTTGTGTAACTATCCAAAAATTCCATATACACATTTCACCTGAAAATACTTTTTGGGGTCCCCTTATACAAAAATCTGATGTGTTACACTCACATGACTTTCTCTACTCTTGTACTAACCATTCTTACAAACTCTTATTGCTATATCTTCCTCATGCAAGTCGACATAAACATTTGTACAAATTATCTTATTGCTTATTTCCTTGTAGGTACAAGGGGAATATGGGAATACAGTAGACTTTGAGCGACAGTCAAATCTTTCAAAGCTTTGAGACTCGTTCTCTTTGCACGGCTAACACATACAAAAATGAATATGTTCCATTTGACGAAAGTTTAAGTTTTCCAAAAAACGAAAATAACCAGGAATACCTCCGAAATGTTTCACTCCACAAAAACATTTATTTGGACCTAAATTGTGTATTTTAGCAAGATCTACATTTTTGTGCAGTAAGATTTGGTCCATCTCTTATGCTTTGGCAATTATGCAAGTCATCCAGAGTAAAGAGGACTACATAGACTATAGCCAGAAAATTCAAAACATACATTTCATTTGTCATAAAAATATCTTAAACATGTGTCATTTTAATAAAAATCTTTAGAGCCATCTTCAAAACAAATCAAAATTTTCAATGCAAAAGGTGGAACATTTTTCGGAAATTTCTGATTTTCTTGTCAATGACTGATTTTTAATAAAATTCCATATGTTTAAGATATTTTTATGACAAATTAAATGTTTATTTTTAATTTTCTGGCTGTAGCCCATGTAGTCCTGTTTACTATGGATTACTTTTGCATAACTGGTAAACCGTAAGGAATAGACCAAATCTTACTCTACAAAACACACAATTATTTCCAAATAATTTTTTTTCAGAGTAAACCATTTCGGAGATATTTCTTGTTATTTGTGTGTGTTTTGGAAAACTTAAACTTTCGTCAACTGGAAGATCGAGATTCATTTTTTATATCTTAGCGTACAAAGAGAATAGTATCTCAAATCTTTAAAAGCCAGCATATCCTCTAGCTCATCTATCATTAACAGGTCTTTAATTTTTCCAAGCCATGCATTTGTCTAATATATCAAAACTGAATTATAAAACTGACAAACCTTTGCGTAACTTTAAACCTAACGCATGTAGAGATGGGCAGGTATACAAAACATACATGCTCAATATATATACTGAGAATAAATAAAATTATGAAGTTCATTCATTAGCGAATTTAATTCTACAGAAGTTTTCTACAATATTCCAGCAACAAAGGCCGTTGCTGGGTAAAATAATGTAAACATAACCTAATTTACGCAAGCTAATTAGGTTAACAAGTGCCACTCGTGTAAAGGAAAGAGGAACGGTGAAGCGTATAAAAATACACTTTTGTACTCGTAACATAATTACATTTCCAAAGAAATTTCAATTAGTTTTGTTTGTATTCTTGGAACTGTTCTACTTGGAGTAAACAGAAGGTTCTTTAAAAGATCTTTTGTAGGGAATCTAGTTGATGGAAGATGAAAGGAAGAGTGGTGTGTTATTTTAAAGGAATATCTGGGAATGTATGTATCTGATATTGCATGTATTTGCCTACCACAGTCATAGAGCTTAAACCTCCACCTCAAAAACCCATCAAACTTTATGGATATCGGCAAGCTGGCTTTCTTACCACAGTTTAAAAGGCATAAAAGCGCTGACAAATTCCAGACTCATTAATATTAACAACGGGGGCGTTACACACATACGTCATCTTTTTCCTTTTTACTTTCTCTACTGGTAAGTAGGGGAAGTATTGTATTCCACCCAAAAATTCGATGTCGATATTTCACCGAAATATATGTTTTGAGGCCCCCTGAATCCAAAAAAGCATTTTTAGAAAAAGGTCCGTGTGTCTCTGTGTGCCTGTCAATCTGTGGACAGCATAACTCAAACACGAACAGTCGCTTAAAAACCAAAGTTGGTATCTAAGTTTAATGTCTTTCAAGGATGCGACACGAAGATTTTGAACAAAATAGCGCCACCCTAAACTACCCCTTACATGGAAAATTTTTCGAAAAATTTGTATAAAATGTCATATGTGTGGGCTATTTTTATGACAAATGAAATGTATATCTTGAATTTTCTGGCTATAGCCCATGTAGTCGCATTTACCTATAAGGAAATAAGCAATAAGATAATTTGTACAAATGGTTAGTACAAGAGTAGAGAAAGTCATGTGAGTGCAACACATCAGATTTTTTATTTTAACTTTAACTTATTGTATATTTCTTCTGCAAATCATTCATCCAAGAGCTTGCTACTTTCTCTAATGCGTATAGTAAGCAGGGGAAGCATTGCATTCGACCCAAAAATTCGATGACGAAATATCACCGGAAATATACGTATGTTATGAGGCGCCCTGGATAAAAAACAAAAATGATTTTTAGGAAAAAGTTCCCTGGTGTGTCTGTATGTGTTTTGCCTGTGAACATGTAACTCGAAAACGAAACGTCGGTTAAAAACCAAAGTTGGTATTTAAGTTTAATATCTTATAAGAACAAGGATTTTGAAGGAAAATTTATGCACCCTAAACTACCCTTTACGTGGAAAATTTTTATTTTCTCAAACATGGTTCTAAAAATGTTGATCAAAATGTTTAGGATATTTATATGGCAAGCGGAATGTATTTGTAAATATATTGTCACCGCGTCCGCCGCATCTAATTGCCGACAACAGCAGTGTCACCCATCGCATTATTGTCGGCACTACCGCAAAGGAGCCGAAGGAAAGAGACAGAGAATGGCCGCATTGTTGGGCGCTTGCCGAAAGAGAGAAAAGGATAGATTCTTCTGGAGTCTTCTACTTTGTATCTCGCCGCAATAAGTGAACGTTCCTGAAGCTTCCAGAATAGTGCCTGGGAGATATAAATAGCGGTAAAGTGTGAGAAGAGTCAGTCAGACGTATGTGAAGGCTGAGTAGTCGTGCCGACGGAGACGGACAGACGATGTGAAGAGTTGTGCCGACGGAGAAGAGTTAGTTCTTTGTGTTACGAATTCGGAGTCGTGCTGTTGGAGAATCGGAAAAGACTTTCTTGCTGTTGCAACGAGTGTACAAGTTACTGTTTACGGAAATAAAAGTGTTCTTTATCTAGACTACATCCGTCTTCTTTACTTCACAACCAACCAAAAAGTCACAATATACAGATATGTAGATTTCGTTAAAACACACACTTCATGTCAAATTATCCTTTTTCTGAAGTGAACCACTTCGGAGATATTCTTTGTTGTTTACAAGAATTTTGCAATACTTACAGAACGTCCTCACATGAGAGGACATTAATAATTTTTTATCCATTGCAAAGAGAACGGAATTTCCTAGTGGTCACACACTAACCACTCTTAAAACATCTGACTATCGCTTAAATACTACGGTATTGCATGCATCTACAAGAAAATGAATTTTAATTCACAATTAAAGTGAAGTAGAAGAATAAGTGTTTTAACAATTGTTTGTGCAAGGGTAGGGAAAATCATGTGAGTGAAACACATACGATTTTTTTCTCGCTACTTCCTGCTAATCATGATAAATGTTAGTAGAAAAATCTGTGTTGCACCCAATCTACTCTTGTACTAACCATTCTTACAAACTCTTATTCCTATATCTTCTTCGTGTTAGTTAAGATAAACATTTGCAGAAATTATCTTATTGCTTATTTCCTTGTAGGTCCAAGGGGAATATTAGAATACAGTAGGCTTTGTGCGATAGTCAAATCTTTTAAACTTTTCAAATTCCGTTCTTTTTGCACGGATAACATATAAAAAAATGAATAACGATGTTCCATTTGACAGAAGCGTAAATTCTCCAAAACTCACAGAAATAAAAAGTAGAAATTTCCGAAGTGGTTCAGTTTACAAAAAACAAGCATTCGTACATAAATTGTATTTTAGCAACATCTACATTTTTTGTATTATAAGATTTTGTCTATCTCATACGGCTTAGCAGTTATGCAAAACTCATCCACAGTAAACAGGATTACATAGGCTATAGCTAGAAAATTCAAAATATACATTTCCTTCGCCATAAAAATATCTTAATCAAAACCATTAGAGCCATTTTCGAGAAAATTATAAATTTCGAAAAATTTTCTATGTAAAGGGTAGTTTAGGGTGAAGCAATTTTCTTCAAAATCTTCGTGTCGCATACTTAAAATACATTAAGTTTAAATACCAACTTTGGTTTTTAACCGACTTTTCGTTTCTAAGTTATGTTGTCTACAGAGTGACTGACACACACACACACACACACACGCACACACACACACGCACGCACGTACACACACTCTCTCTCTCTCACTCTCTCACACACACTCACACTCGCACACACTCACACTCTCTCTCTCTCTCTCACACACACACTCACACTCACACACAGACACTCACACACATGGCCACGCCGTAGCCGAGTGGTTAGACCGTTCACTTCTCACCAAAGCGGCCCGGGTTCGATCCCTGGCAACCGAATGTGGGATTTGTGATGGACGAAGCGGCGCTGGGGGGGGGGGGTTCCTCCAGGTTCTCCGGTTTCCCCCGCCATGTCATTCCACCGGTGCTCCATCTTCATTTCATGTATCATCAGTGTCACCGCCTGCGGTGCCTTATGTAGTAAAAGTGGGCGTTAAACATTACAAAAAAATCACACACACACACACACACGCGCGCGCGCGGATCTTGTTCTTAAAATGCTTTTTTTGGATTCAAGGGACATCAAAACATACATTTCCGGTGAAATCTCGACATCGAATTTTTGGGTGGAATACACTACTTCCTCTACTTACTATACATAGTAGAGAAAGTAAAATGCGTTCATAAATAAAACCTCAATTTAAATTTGCTCCTCTTGGGGCGCCCCCTTGTGGTACACAGGTGCTGGTCCCCGTTCTATATACTTACCTTATCTTTAACAGAGTTCACGCAAGCTAGCCTAATTAACTTTAACTTCATGAAATTAACATCCCTGTTGACACATAAAACTGCACTTGAGTGATGCCATGCCTAACAATATGCTCAACTGCTGCCATCTAATGAGGTCGTTGGGAACTTTTCACTCCGGCTGCATAAGCTTCAAGGGGTGCATGTTCTTGCATTGCAATTGCTTGTCTCAAGTATCGCTGGTAACGCTGTTTCTAGGTCACTGCTATGGCAATTATTGAATCAGGGATGTTATATCGTATGTCATTTCCTACAGAAGCAGGCGTAGCCCACAAAGGTGGGCAAAAGAGGGAAGGTTAGATTTACCTCCTTCCACTTTATGTGGACTGTGCCACTCTTTTAACACTCACGACGTGCATTATGTTGCAGTGATTGATCATATGCGATACACATCTGTTCATTAGTTGCTAAAGCGTTCCTGAAGGACAGGTAAATCCTTAAAATGTAACAGAAAATAAAAAATATTTTAAAAATTCCCACGAAATTTTCCTGCCCTTATAAACCAAGCATTTTGTTTCAGGATAGTCAAGATATCTGTTAATATACAGGGGCCTTAATAAAAACACCGACGAAGCTTAGTATGTTGTGCGGGACGGCAAACTGGTCTGTTTTCAAGAAGGAACCCCTGTCCGGAAGTGCACGGTTTGGACACTGGAGAATGTGCAGTCTGAGGTGGGTGTGCGTCCATATTTCGTCAATAAACCCAACATCGAGCTGTCTACATTACAAATGGGCTTCGAACTGTGTACCTCCTACGTCATTGCAGAGCCTATATCGGCGGTGGTGAGCCTCATGCACTTGACCCAATACGTCAATCTTTAAAGATTTTCAATCGCTCCGTGGACTCGAGCCATAAGGTCCTCCGCTGACGTTACAGGAGAGCCATACTCTTCATACAGCTTCACAGAAAGTAGTCCAGAGGTGTCAAATCTGGCGACAGTGCTGGCCTTAAAACTGGTCCACCTCTAACAATCCATCGATTTGGATATGCCATGTTGAGGTGATTCCGCACATTTACATCAGCGTGCTGAAGCTCATGTCGGCCACTTCAGCAGCTGTGTACTTGTACGTGTTGCTCTGCAGTTAAATAACCTTACTATACTGGAAACTATACAAGTAACGCAGTAGGAAGCGCACTGTGGAGGAATGTAGCGCATGCGCAGGAATGTTATTATGCTCCGGTCGTTCATCCCAGTACAAAGGGTTGTATACCTTCCGTATTCAGATACCAAAGCGAATCTGAACAAATTGTCACAACAGTTCGTTCTCAAACTTCGACATTCTCCAGCGTCCAAACCGTGCATTTCCGGACACGGGTTCCTCCTTGAAAATAGATCAGTTCGCCATCCCGCACAATGTACTAAGCGTTGTCGGTGCTTTTTGGAACACCTTGTATACTTACTGAATGTAACAGGAAGTTACAGAATTCAACCACAAACTTCCAGGGGACACAAACATCTTGATAAAGGACACATAAGGTGTCTGACTTTCAGTTGAATATTCATACTGATAAATGCGAATAAATGAAGACTTGATAAAAGAATTTGCTACTCACTTACACTCTAAATTAGTTACTTTATCTCACTGATACCTTCACATCTGCCATTTCTTCACAAATTCATTATTGCACCACGTACACAAATACATACTGCGCGAAGAGTGGTCAGCTCATCGCAGAAATAAGCTTATAGCATCCGATAAACTGGATAACCTCCTCTCGTGTATCGCCGCAAGATGATCCCGGCTCGGTGGCTCACTGTTGCCTTTCTCTGGTGGACTTTACTCCTTGTCTGCTGTGCGGCAAGCTGTCGTGGGTGTCTCATTGTTGTTGGCTTATGTTTCCCTAGCACACCTTCTGGATTTTCTGCAACTGTCGCCCAGTCTTGCAGAACTCCTAGCAGACGAAAAACAGGTGGCCGAAAGAGTTTTGAAGTTCTTATCAATGGTAAACATCGATCAAATGATTCAGAATTTTAGATATCGGATTTCATGCATTTTTATTTTATATTGAAGTTTATCTGACTTTTGCCACAATCTATTTTATAATGTCGCTGATGACGAAGCAGTTGAACACCCTGATATTCACATCATCGATATCATGGTATCATCATTACTTGCATACTGAAAAGAAAGAAAGAAAGAAGGGAGGTAGGCAGGCAGGCAGGCAGGCAGGATGGCAGGCAGGGAGGGAGGAAAGGAAGGAAGGAGGGAGGGAAGGAAGGAAGGAAGGAAGGAGGGAAGGCAGGAAGGGAGGAAGCCGGGATGACGTGGTAAAATAAAGGCAAGGATTTTTAATTAACAGCTCAAATTTATATATATATATAATTTAATAATGATAATAACAATAATAATATGATCATTGATGATGATGGTGGTGGCGATGGCAATGGCAATGGCGGTGGCGGTGGTGGTGGTGGCGGTGGTGGTGGTGTCGTCGTCGTCGGTCTGGATGGATGAGCTGGTTAGATACTGGCCTACTGATCTTAAGGTCCTGGGTTCAAATCCAGCCCAAACCAATTGTTTTTAAGTGTGCGGATAGCTCCATATCTATCTTACTTTACTGGCATGTAAAATAAGCTCCTGCGGGACAAAATTCCTGCACACCGGCGACGCTGATGTGATCCTAGCAATTGACAGCGTCGTTTAACAACAAAATAATAATAATAATAATAATAATAATAATAATAATAATAATAATAATAATAATAATAATAATAATAATAATAATAATAATAATAATAATAATAATAATAATAATAATAATAATAATAATAATAATAATAATAATAATAATAATAATAATAATAATAATAATAATAATAATAATAATAATAATAATAATAATAATAATAATAATAATAATAATAATAATAATAATAATAATAATAATAATAATAATAATAATAATAATAATAATAATAATAATAATAATAATAATAATAATAATAATAATAATAATAATAATAATAATAATAATAATAATAATAATAATAATAATAATAATAATAATAATAATAATAATAATAATAATAATAATAATGATGATGATGATGATGAGAACAAATAGTATATACATTTATATAGGTGTTTATACAAATTAACAGGTACAATATTTCGGGCGAAATGCCCATTCAAAATGGAAAAAGTACAATTATTTACAATTATAAACTATCCTCCCTATATTCCCTTACCAAGTAGCGCACTTTTTTATAAACATGTTTTTGATGGTTTCACTAAATGACTATACCTTTTATTTGTCATATTTTAGTGGAAAATTTGTCACAAATGTTTATTCCTGCAGGAAGTGGGCTGTTTTCAAATAATGTAATTAATTGGTATAAAGGACTTGCTGCCAGTAAATTTAGATATTATACCGGGTGGAAGGGAAGTCTGTATCTTAGGGGGTTTTTTTTCCTGTTTTTTTTTTTTTTTTTTTTTTTTTTTTTTCCCTCCGACCATTTCCTGCGGAAATATTTTAGTTTTATCGAAAACAACCTTACAACACTGCAGATTGTGTGGATGTCACTTTCCCTAGCTCAGTACATAAACAAACAGTGTAACGGTGCGTTTTGAAAACAATCTTGTACCCTGCCTTGTCCTTCCGTGTTTACTGTTCGAGTGTAGGCCAATCACAAGCGTTAGCTCCCAAAACATTACCAAAAGCGAAAGCTGTTTACATCCACAAACCCCATCAATTCTCTGACCAACCTCAACACAACGTTGTCGAGTTACATCATCTCTGAAGTAGCAGCTCAGAGTATTCCTTCACGTCTTTTAAGTGATTAATTATTTCGAAACCCTATAATTACTACCGAAGATGTCAAAAATAAGTTACTCTACGCATCTTACAAGTAACAAACTGTTATCTTTGCACATTCTTGTGGAATTACGCATCCAACTTAGATTTAAAAAAAAAAAAAAAAACTTTATTTTTTCAAAATCGGCCGATCGAAGTACAAAATGCCATTCGACTTTTTTGTTTGCAATACTTCTATGAAGCACATATTAGAAGGAATGTAATGACTTCCCTTCCACCCTGTATATGTCTGGAACTGGTGTGGTAAATGTTTGCATGGAAGTAGTTAATTATATGTCTCGTTACTAACAATGGTGAAACTAGGAACTATAAAGTTTGTAAAATTTTCTTCATGGTTACAATTCACATAACGATAGGTAACAAGTAATTTTGTTATATATTTCTATGGTATATAATCATATCAATGTAAGCCATGTCTTCTGTATTTCTTATATTTAACTACTTCCCCCATGAGGAGACTGCCTCATGGACAAAGTATACAAAAACAAAATTTGTAAGATGAACATATACAGAGGTGGTACAAAACATAAGTAATAAGTCAAAGAAAATAATAGAATTAATAACCATAATAATAGTTCAAAATAGTATAAAATGAATATATGCACATATTAAGTTATAAATATATAATAATATATAAAGCATACAACAAGAAAGGTGGAAAACATCCTAAAACATACAAACGATTTCTTAAAATGGCTATGGAGCCCCGTATTGCTAGGATGGACTTCAAAGTATTGCTCCAGCAAACAGCTGATAATTCATTTACAAAAGTGATAATAGATGTACTGAAAGGCTACATCATTATATAATGAATGATAATGGTCCTGATACGATACCTTGGCGTATGAGTACTTAATCACTTTTATTTTAGAATGCACTATGTTAATAAGTTTATCATTTTTATGATCAATTTCTGTTAGCTGTTCTCTTCTAATTAATGCAATTCTCCTGCACAAATAGTTTTCATCGTTTACACTTCCCGCCTCCACTCCATTTTTTTAGAAGCAAATACTACCAACCTAATACGCAGAATTTTGTATTCCATCACGCAAAATTTTAAGTTAGACAGTGTCTTTATTATTCTAGAACCATTTTTTTTTAAATGTGTATCCAATTAAATTTGTATACCAAGCCATAAATTAAATCAAACATTTTTATATTCATGTTTGGATAAACTGTACATTGTAATACTGAATAGGAGGAGGGGGTTTTGTTCTGGGATGGTGTTGGTGTTCTGTGGTGGGAGCAGAACGCAATGAGGTATTGGTGTATCTCCGAGCAGCTGCGTCAATGAATATATTTTTAGAATTATTTTCATTTAACAAACGTGCCACTTTACAGACCAGTTTATTAAAAAAACTTGCAGATTCAATGCCAACAGAACAAACACAAAATACATTTACACGCTACGCAGCAGAAAGAAAACAAAAGACGGTCGCTTTAAACAATTTGAATTTGTGAAAATGGTCTGAGTACTTCTTCACTCTGAGCATCAAAATTTAATTCTGTCTAGGGCTATAAAATTTGTGTGCACGTGTTTTTACAGCACATGTAAACAGTAACACTACTGTCACACTATTACCCGAAGAAAAATCCAACAGATTTCAGTATGGCGAACAAGGTAAGATAACTTTTTGAGTTGTAGTAAACTAGACGATTATCAAATGTCTTAATGTTTCGTTCCCTTGCCTTGAAAAACTTTACGTTTCTGTTATAGCCCATTGATACCAAAAGAGAAGAATTTAGGAAATACTTAGAAAGTGCAGGAGTTATGGATGCACTGACCAAAGTTTTGGTTAGTTTGTATGAAGAACCAGAAAAACCAGAAGCAGCGCTAGAGTATCCTTTATTTGACGAATCTTGAATCTTGTAATTGTAAATAGTATATAATCGAGCACATGCCCTCCATTGCCTTGTTATGTCTAACTAGCACTTTTCTACACTTTTTGTACTTATTCATCATGCAGACAATGAAGCATTAAAATGAGAGTTATGTAAAAATTATTTATAATATCATATACATATCAGTGATTTCCACAAATAGCGGAATCTCTTGTGAATTTGTAAGATGTGTAAGCTGTTACTTGAGCTGCAGCTCAGATACCAAACAGTGAACCAATAATGATTAAAGAAGCAAAGTAAAGCTTTAGTGAATTCAGGTATGGAACAAGGGTTGTATTATTGAATATAGTTCATCTATTACGTTCAAGAATTTGTAGGTTTAGGGTTTGTTTATTGCCATAGTAGGTATATTCAGTCAGTATCAAATCTCAGTTGGTATGGTCTTTCTATTTCATTCAATCAAGTATCATAGTGAATGTGGTTCACGCAATCATAGTGCGAACTTTAAATTGGCTAGCCATACTCTGCACATGGCTGCAAAGAAACTCAACAAAAGGTACATATTTATGATTCAGAAGGAAAGCTATTTATTTAGAGAGCCAATTAGACAATTCTGTCCTAAAAGCTGTTATTAGGCTAAATAATACTTGAAATGAATGATATGAATAATAGTATAAGTAATCATTTCACAAATAGCTGTAGCTGTAAAGCCAGTCAGAACTATTCTGTAGATCAGGCTACACTTTGCAATTTTAATAAGAAATAAAAAACCTCATCAAAATCAGTTGAATCAGCAATGTTCCCATTACACTAGTGCCATTGCCTTACAGAGTGGCAATACTGATTCTATGTCTCAAGAAATCGGTAGAACGGCGGAACACATTAAGGGATATTATCTTGAACTATAACTGGTACAACCATGGAAAAAATATTGAACACTGTAACATTTCAAAGCACGTCACAGCACTCAATCATTTTTCCCATGGCTGTACCTGCATACTTTAAAATCAGCTGTAGACGAATGTGTGTGTGCGTGAGTGTGTGCTTCTGTCTTTGTGTGTGTGTGTGTGTGTCTGTGTCTGTCTGTCTGTGTGTGTGTGTGTGTGTGTGTGTGTGTGTGTGTGTGAGAGAGAGAGAGTGAAAAGTATTACTTCAAAAAATAAACATTTGTATGAAAATCAAATTTTATTGATTTAAATGTGTAAGGCGCAGATTTTCAAGACCACCTCTCCGCTCCAACTGACGTCTTACATGAAAAAGTTTTCATTATTACTAAGTTTGTCAAAAATGGCTATGTCAGGGTAAAAGATTATTGGTCCAAATTTTTCAATTAGCAAAGAACAAATTTCAAATTTTCTCAAATCGTTTCACATTTCAGGAACTTTATCGGCATCAATCAGTATGATAATTGAAAACTGTCCACAAGTAAGACTAGACTCTTGGATTTATCCAGCTAATCTCTAAAATATAATTTTTGGACTTATAGCTCTTTCCTCAACATCAATTTTTTTTTTTTTTTTTTTTTTTTTTTTTTTTTTCCAAACATGTCTTTAATGATTTTCATTAAAATACCACATGTTCAAGATATTTGCATGACTAAAAAAATGTTTAACTTGTATTTAAACTGAATAGCCTCTAAAATCTCTTTGACCTTAATTAATTTTATATTGCTGTTAAACCATAAGCACGAGATGAAAAATGTAGAATTAATTGAAATAAAAGATGGATGTCAAATAATTTTTTGTCTCAACATTATACATAGTGAGTGGAAGGTACTGCTTCAGCCATAGATTTCTATATCGTGAACGTAACAAGTATGTCCAATACAATTTATTGTCAATAAAGAACCATTTCGCTGAAAAAAAATTATTTGTGTCAAATGTTCGGAGACATGTAACTTCTTGACAAATGAATATAAAGGTTTATTATTTCACTGTCACACAAACAAATACTGTAATGCATTTCTTCCTTAATTCGAATGTATTTAGTCACAATTTAATTTTAACATGACGTTGCCAAATGTCTCTTAGAAATTAAACTTTGCATGACATTTTAACATTAAATTGTGACTAAATTTGGTAAAATTAAGGTAGAAATGCATTACAGCATTATTCACAATGTTTGTGTGACAATTATTGAAACAATAAACCATTTATATCCATTTGCCAAGAAGCTAGATGGCTACAAATATTTGACTTTTCTTTTTTTTGCAAAATAGTTCTTTATTGACAATAATTGTATTGAATGTATTTGTTACGCTCACCGTGTAGAAACTCTGGTTAACGTATGGCTGAAGCAGTAACTTCCACCTGGTATGTGTGTTAAAAGCTTTTCCAGATTGAAATGTCAATAGGGCATAGTAAAGCATCTTAGCAACAAAAACTGACTGACGATATTCAAATGGGTGTGTTTTGTTTTTTTAATAGTGTATAGAATCAAGTCCATATTGCTTAATATACGTTAAACTTGTATCTAATAATCTTTAAATGAGCAATTCTTGTATATAAATAATTTTCACATACCTCAGAAATGGCTCTTAATGATTTGGATCAAATTTTGTGTTCAAGTAAGGTTTCGCTTTTTAAGTTTATCTATACAGGTGTCTCCAGAAAAAAACATGATTTTACACAAACGTTTTTTATTATCTCTTCTACAAATAATTCATATAATTTTCTGTATGTTTGAAATAGAAATGCTATGTATCACATTTACACTATTTTCTCTACTCTCTTGTACAAACAATTCATATCTATAGGTGGATGTTTCTCTGTGTGTAACCGTTAATCTCGAAAACTGCTTGACCAATTATCGGGAAATTTAGCATGTACGTAGTTTTTTATAGAGAACCTTTTCATGCTACCCATTTTGCTAAACAATATATTACTTTCACATGGTTTTGCCTACTCGCTTTTCTCTTACATGAGACATGTATCCTTCTCCACTCGCCCTTCAGCATACAGTTCATACAATTTTCTGTTTGATATATAAATGCAACGTATTACATCTAAGTATCTCCTCTGAAAAAACACAATTTTACAAAAAAGAAAAAACACAGAGCAAAGTTCGGTTGCCCAGGCACTAAGGGATTATGTGTGACGATAATGGGTAGCAAAAGTCATGTAAGCATACATCAGTTGACTTTTACTTCTTTGCACAAGAATTGCTGTACTAATTCTTAAAAAAATATCCACAACAGGTCTCACTTAGAGAATAGACTGAATGGATCTTGTTACACTCCCCTAAGAGGCTTCCAGTGGAGCGTGAAATCAAAAAAATTGAAATAGCTTTCATATCATTGAGTAATTGGAGATGTATTTCAAAGTGACAGTTTATAAGCATAATTCTTCTGATCAGTTTTATTCACTAACAGAAATGCAATAGGATAAATATATACAAAGTTATACCAGTTTTGCATTATTATCCTGGAAAACGGTATAGAATTGCATAAAGAATCATTATTTGCAAGTTTCTTAGCTACGAAATCATTTATTTATATTTTAGCTTTCATTAGCACCTCAAAAAGATCAGTTTTATTACAGGTTTTTAAAGCATTGCATGACATGTTTTTTGCAGAAGTAATGCGAGTAACAGATAGGAATCTCTGAATTTTATATAACAACACAAGCAGAGCTGTGAGCTCTAATATAGAGGAAAAAGAGTAGATTTATGTCCATGATTTAGTTCTAAATAATTTCCACCTAAATGAACTTTAGCCAGTCTCCAGAGGGCACAAGGTATTTAACCTGTCGATGGACGGTTATGGAATGAAGCTTAAAATCAATTAATTGCAATGTGAGTCGAATTTAAACTGACCTAAACAATTAATTGCCTCAACATGTTTTGTAGACAATGTAAATTTCTACAGTTGGGCCTGCCTCTATGGTGTGGTGGTTGCACGTCTGCCTCACATCCAAGAGGTCATGATTTCAAATCTTGCCCCAGACGAGTTTATTCCGAGGTTTTCCCTTATCCTGAGAAGACGAATGTTGGGTAGCTGTATGGACCTCGGGTTAATTTAAGCATTATTTCACCCATTTCATTCATTCAACATCTGATATGACACTATGTTGGAGGATGTTAATAACAATATAATAAAAATTTGACAGTCGGAGTTGTTGCTGTTCCTGTTCTCAGTGGATTGATGGAATCTCTCTGTAGATATGTTGATAAACTTGTTTAATGGGTTGTCTTTGATGGGAATTTCAAAGCTCATTAGTTTTTCTTTGTGCTTCAGTGTAAAAATCTTTTTCCCAGATGTGTGGTTCTAGTGATGGTTATATTGATCATATCGGGTATGCATTATTTTTATCTTGTGGTTTCTACTGCAGATGTGTTCCTTCATTCTGGTTCCATGTTTCTTTCAATCTTTCCTATGTATCTTTCTTCATAGTTCTTGCAACTGATTCAGTAAATTCCTGATTTCTTGGATGGCTAATAATTTAGACAACATTGACTATATCAGGCATATCGATAAGGAAACAAAAGGGAGGTTAGCAACTGTTCCCACACCACATTACAGAATGACACAGGATGTGTCAAAGCTTTACATGCACTCATTATACCGTTGTTTGCCCGTACAAATATACAGCACATTGTAGTAGTAAAAATAAGCCCCATTTATGCAGATATTTTAAATCACTTAGTTCTAGATTGACAGTCATGTTTTCTCATTACCAATTTATTTAAATCAGGTTAAATAAGTGCACATTTTTAAAGTAATACTAATGCTCAACTGTGACAAAAATTTCCTAGAATTAGATCGCAGCACCCAATACAAAAATTCTAAAATGTGGTCGCATCGCTGCTTGTCGGATCCAATTGTGAAACTAAACCATCCAAAGATCAACACATAAATTTAAAATAAGAACAAATTAGAAACTAAAAGCTCCACTTATGTTAGTAATATTGCAAGACTTTCCACAACTGACATGTTTCAAGTTGTAATCCAACTTATTTTCAAAGCTATACAAATAAGTTGCCATAATTACTAACGCTCATTTTAAAACTCTGTCGCCAATCTCTGAAAACAAAAATATATAAATACAAGAACCGCATTATGAATTTGAAAAACCACCAATAGATTGTATTCATAGATTTTTGTTTTCAGAGATTGGTGACAAGAGTTTTAGAACAAGCATCAATAACTAAGGTAACTTGTTTGTATAGCTTTGAAAATAAGTTGGATTACAACTTGAAGCACTATCAGCTGTGGAAAATCTTGCAATATTACTACGATAAGTGGACCTTTTAGTTTCAAGTTTATTCTTATTTTAGATTCTGTTGCTTCACTGTTAATAGCTTCAATATTTCCTTAACACATAAATTAATTAAATAAAAAGAACATGTTTTCTATTGGGTCATATTGTGAATATAATTTTATGTTCATGCAAGGTTATAATAATTAACAATTTCAAAGATATAATAATATCTGCACATGCTTTCATAAGTAACCCATAACAGCGAAAATAACGTTTTTCATTATGTAAAATACAAAAATAATCTTCTTCTCATTCTCGATGAAATGGAGGGGTAGTCATTCTGAAGGTCCATCCAATACTGTTTACTAGTTTCAACTGCACTGTGTAGCCTGCTGCCATGGAGGGAGGTATACAGCTGAGTAGGGGAGGTGGCTGATAGGAGACAGTTAATGACATGCCTGGACTACATGTTCAGGTAATTAATTGTTTAGTAAGATAACCCAAGTGTAAAGTAAACTCTCATTGCAGTTAGTACTGTAATTAAAGCTTCACTGTCTACAACTTCCACTTTTTTAGATTTCTTGATCACCTAGATTTAATGTTGGTGCTTTCTGTTATGTTACACTTTTCTTAACAAACAATAGTTATGTGATCACACATTTAGGCGGCAGTCCTATATCTACAGAAGACCTGGAAAAGTTACAAAATGACCTGAAAGAAGCGCAAGATAAAGTTGCTGAGCTAGAAAAAGAGAATGCAAGTCTGAAGGAAAAGGAAGGTGGAGCACCGGGTGAAGGAGAGGAAGGTGCACCACCTCCTGAGGGTGAAGCTGACGCTGGAGCTGATGCGCCACCCGCTGATGCCCCGGCTGATGCGCCACCTGCTGATGCTCCAGCTGATGCGCCACCAGCCTAATAAGTTGCGGAAGATTTGTAAAAAAGATAGGTATAGTATGCCACTTTAGAATCGTCTAACCTATACAATAGTTTATAAGAAACAATGAGGTTTTAATTTAAAATATTAATCTGCATTAGCTATGATATGATTTTTACTTTCACTAGCACTTGTCTACGGAAGAAGAATTATTGCATTTAATCCAAAAGTTTGATATCAAAACTTCACTGAAAATTTTGAAGACATGTGTAGGAGAAGGCAGGCTTTGTTCCAATTCTACCTTTAAATATTAATTGATGCTTTGGGCAATAGTAGGCATTTTATGACTGTGCTGTTCATAGGGAAGAGCTGTCAACATCCGAACGAAAAACAGTGGGAGAACAGAGTACAATGGCTTAGAACTTTAGAATTCATGTTAGGCACACGTAGGTTAGTGTGTGTGTATATGAGTGCAATAACAGTGTCTTATGGCATCGAAATTTAGCCTATTTAACCCTGTAAGGCTAGGTTAGTATTTGTGTACATGAATGGGTTAACAGGTCTCATGGTAACAAAATGTAGCCCATGTTAGACTTCAGGCATAGGCCAATGTGTGTATATGGACAGGTTGACAGACTTGTGTGATATGAAAACGTAGCCCCTGTTAGGCTGTAGTACCTTAGTTACTGTCTGTATATGAACGGGATAACAAGGTTCTGTGTATCAAAATTGAAGCACGTTTGGAAAACGAAGGACTAAAAATATTGTTATTTTCGCAGATTTTACTACTATTCATGGGTTGACATTTTCCTCTGCACAAATAGCAACAAAATGGAGTACTTTGTTGCAGTAACAATCACATCTCTTACCTTTGTCGATCATGCTGTTATAGATTGCTGTATTCTTTAATACAAGCTTTTCCCCATGACCCCTCACCCTAAAGGTTCCTTTGCCAATTACAAAATCTGGTTTATGTGTCTTTACAACTTGTTGACTGAATGTGCTGGCATTTGGTAAAGAGGGCGCGGGAAAATTAAACAAATCAGCTTATATAGAAGAAAGTTCGACATTTGACTTTCTTATTTGCATGTCTATAGAGGTAAATACACATTCACATACAGGAAAAAATTACTGGGTGAGCAGCTGTGAGTAAGCGATCACCCAGGAACTGCCACTGCTTTGTTGACATTGAGCAATGTATTTCATATATAAGAAAGTGTCGTTAAAAGGCAGGTGGTGTTACACTCACAGCTGGGCATTTCCTTATTGTTACATAAGGACCGTTCCCTTCGCCTAGACTACTTCCTTACTCCTTTGCACTAAAGCCCTTGTAGGGCCTTGGCCTCGTACAATCTTGGCCCACTATTCCCTACTCTCAGCCTTCCTTCTCCATATCTTTACATCCATTTTCTTGAGATCCTCCTCAACATCAGTAATAATTACCATCTGAAGGTTATTTAATCCTGGGACATAAAGTACTTGCAATAGTAAGTCACCATTGGGGTAAATGTCTCTGATGTGAGACTGCCTTTGTAGTTTACTGGGAGAAATACGAACTGGTTTGAGAATTCAATGTCATTCTGGCAGGTTGTCACAGTACCCACCTAGTAAGCGGAAGGTCTGTGGTTTAAATCCCATCTGTGGCATTGAATTTTTAAGTTCCAGTTCTACCTCTCAAACATTGTCCACACACGGCTTGTGTGTTTAAAAACACCAACAGTAAATTAAGGAAATTGAAGCTATTAACAGTGAAGCAACAAGATTCTAAAGTAAGAACAAATTAGAAACTAAAAACTTCACTTATCGTAGTAATATTGCAAGTTCTTGGTTTCAAAGCTGACTAAAGTTTCGAGTTGACTCCAACTCATTCTCAAAGCTATACAAACAAATTTGTTGACTTTATGTTGTGGCTTTCTGTCCAAAAGTGATTGGAAACTGTTGATTTTTCCAACTGTTCGTTTTTTATGTTTCTAAAGAGTTCCTTGGATCTTATTTCTACAAACAGTTGGAAAAATCAGCAGTTGCCAACCATTTTTGGACAGAAAACCACAACCGAAGCTCCTAAAACACGTAACGGGAAAACAAGAGCTGTCCACGTGGGAACAAATCTTCATTTTTAAAAATAGAAACAGAATATTCAATTTCATCATCCCCCAGAAAGATATCTCCAGTAAGTTCTTGAACCACCACCAGAGAAAACCTGAGAAAACATCTCCATCCACACCAGGAAGAACCAGTGGATGTCCGGTTGATAATGAAGGAAAGTCAAGCCTTTGAAACATGTTCCGGTAAAATATAAGTGTTGTGTAGTGTTGTTAATCAACTTACCTTTTTGGTTTAAATTGATTATTACAACACTGTTTTCAAACTTTCAAGGAAAGAAAACACTTGAGTGCTGGGAAATTCTTTGCATTCTTAAAAGGCGCTTAACTAAAAACTTACACACACGCATGCTATTATAGAAGTACCATTTTGGACTTCAAGGGACACATGTTTATATGAAGTCTCTATCAAATTTTGGATCAAATGCAGTATTTCCTCAGTTTAGATTGCCAAATTAGAGAAAAAGTAAAAAGTTTATTCTCTTAAGATATATATATATATATATGGCATAATATGCTTGCCAATTAAAAGAAACACAAGCTTTTTACACACATTTTCAGTGTATTCAGTTCGTTTCTTTAATCCTTTTTTCTCACTTTGACTTATAATCAGCTTGATAAAATGAAAACTTATGATATGAAAAACATTTCTGTTAAGAGCACAATTTGTTTGATTTCAGAGAGAAAAGATGGCAAAGCGGCCAGACATTTGGAATGTTCTTCAAATTTCTCTTGTACCAGCTACCTTGTACATACAGTGAAATACAAACCAATGAATGAAATACGGGTAGGAAGTGTTGAGTAATACCAATCATTGGACATTAAAGTATTTATTTAAAAGGAACCGGTGAAAATACTGTTGACTGTAAAAATCATTGAATGAGTTTTCATTATTAATAAAAGTAACATTTACAAAACTGTTTAAATAGTATTATAAAGTACTTAAATCTGTTCAAAAACTATGAATGTTTTTGCATAGCCCTTTGATAAAAAGCTGTCCATTTCAAGTTATGTAGCAACCTATATTTTTGTCACAATGTTAAAAAAAAAAAAGCATAAAGTCAATTACATTTAAGGTATAAAATTCTTTTTCCCCCATTATCAATCCTAATCCCTGTCTTCATAACTAGAGAAAGTGCAAAACTTGATGGCATATGAACGCTGGGCACTGTTGCCAAACAAAGTAGGTGTATGAATGCGTAGGCTTCCATGGCCTGTGTCCTGATCAGTACTCTTGGCTTTCGGTGAAGGCCATGAGATTGCCAACGTTTCACTCATCCTATTGTGAGCTTCTGGGCTCTTGTCTGATCTTTGCTCTGTTGCTCTTGCTTATATACCCGATAGGACATGATTGTCTGGCAAAACATTTAAACAGAATTGGGATATATTCTTCACCACTCTGTCCTCTGTGTGATCTGCAAGAGGAAATGAATCAAGACCACCTTCAAATATGCCCGGCCACTTCTAGTGCCCCATACATCAGTGAAAAATATTGGAGAGCAAGAGGATTAATGACTTAATTGTCAGAAATCCAGCATTAGCTAACAACAACAACAACAACATATACCCGATGCAGTTCTCTGGCACTCCCGTCCCCTGTCTCTGATTGGTCTTTTGGCTCCACCCTTGCCTTCCATTGGCTGACCTCCGGTCGATGGCTGTGCTGGTGAGGAGGGTTTTCCATGTGCTGTGCAGCTGCTTTCCATTGTCTCTATTGATAATGTTCTTTCCTTTGAAAATCTCTATACTTTTGCGAGTCAGCCTGTGAGAGAAATTGGCCAAACTGGCAGATCAGTTATAACATGCAGAAAAGAATACATATACAGCCTAAAGCTAAACCAACCCAAAAAATCTGCACTAGCAGAACACTTGTTTACAACCAGCCACCACATCGATTTTGATAAAATAGAACTCCTAGCAACCTGCAACAATTTCTCCCACAGGTTGACTAGCAAAAGTATAGAGATTTTCAAAGAAAATAACATTATCAACAGAGACAATGGAAAGCAGCTGCACAGCACGTGGAAAACCCTCCTCACCAGCACAGCCATTGACCAGAGGTCAGCCAATGGAAGGCAAGGGTTGGAGCCAAGAAACCAATCAGAGACAGAGGACAGGAGTGCCAGAGATCTGCATCGGGTATATAAGCAAGAGCAACAGAGCAAAGATCGGACAAGAGCCCAGAAGCAGCTCACAATAGGATGAGCAAAATGCCAGCAATCTCAAGAAAAATGATGCTGGCTTCACCATAAGCCAAGAGCACTGAAAGTAGGTATATAGCAGTTGTAACTCTGTATGACAGCACATTGCACTTGCCACCCAATGTTTCTGCAAATAAACAACACATTAAATATCCTTAAAACACTAAAATCTTACCGTGGTGTTGTTAACACCGGAAACTTCACAACCATCCGAACTAGCAACTTGCTTTCCAAATTTGTGGGTCTTTTCCCGGAGATCAAAATACGGTACACTGCCTTTTGTTCAGATGAAGCTGCTTCACTGCAAATTTGTGACACTGTGTGTACGCTACCTACACCACAAGCTTCCACTGTCAGTTTCTGGGTGTTTGAAAAATCTGCACTTGCCTTATATTCTGGATTGAAGAGCTTTAAAAAAGTTGGTGCGGTTTTTGTAAGATGGTTTTGCTATGTCGTCTCTTGTACTATCTTGGGTCATGGTACACGGCAAGATGAATTATTGGACTCGATTTTTATGTTTACTGAACTTTTTTTTTATCTGCACATTTGTAGATTATTACAGTTTTTAAAATCGTAGCACAATTTAAAAATCTTTAGTTTTCTGACTTGTATTTCCTAGCACAATCAAGATTACGCATAGCTTACTTTGGCTCAATCTAGCTTGACGCGTAAACCATCTTCTTTTCTTGTCGATTCAGCAGTTTTTATTAACTAATACATATATAGTTTAACTTCTTGAAGTTAAATTGATAAATAATATCTTCTTCACTTTAAACCTTGGTCCACAAATGTTAAATTATTTTACAATCACTTATTTGGAGCCATGCATTAAAAATGTGTCCACTCTCTTCGAAGTTGGCAGACCAAGAGAAAATTTAATATTACCGCCTCACTAGGGTAATGTGTTCGTATATGGTCTTGCTTAGCTATGTGTTCCCTGTGATGTCTTTTTGTCACATGATATTAATTGGTCTTTTTAACATTTTTGACACAAAATAACCCTTAATTATATGAATACAGTTGAAATAACATTTAACAGCAATTATCATATCAATAAATAGACAATCCTTTTGGCAATAAAAGAATGATATGGGAATGACAGTAAGTCACCATTGGAGTAATTGTCTCTGATGTGAGACTGCCTTTGTGGTCTATCGGAAGAAATACGAATTGGTTGGAGAATTCAATGTCATTCTGGCAGGTTGTCACAGTAGCTTAAAGGTTACAGCATCCACCTGGTAAGCGGAGGGTCTGTGATCAAATCCCAGCTGTGGCATTGAATTTTTCAGTTCCAATTCTACCTCTCACTTCACGTTTGTTAATAGAAAAATCACTTGTCCTAGCTTTGATGGACATGTTTACACACTTGTATTACAAGAAAAATAATTGAATTTGTATAGTGGGAGAGCAAAGAATCTCCTAACACTGTATTTTACCTGTCCACATCCTCGGCACTCATTGCCGTCTGCCACTATCATAGAAAGGTGCAGTGAAACCATACAACATTTTTAAAACTACTTTTAAAGGCTTTACTGACCAGTTTTATGAAAGATAAGAGATCTTAAAAGTCCAGAACTTAACCAATTCATATCATTTAATGACCAGGGCTCACACATGCTTTTTTGGCATATAAATCATATGATGAACTCAGCTCACAATGTTGTATTGCTCTATATAATTACATGTAGTCTAGGTTCCATCTCACACATGTCATTTGTATACGTTTGGGATGGTGTGCTGACGTGTGATGTTTGTAATTCCTCAAGCATGACCTCGCCAACTGCATTTCAACCAAGCAAAAATAATTTTGACTACTAGCTAAGTTTATCTCTTTCGAGCTTGTAGGCATCAAAGATACCGACATTTCACCAAGTACTGTGGTTGGCATCTTCAGGGTAACATGATCCATTGTCTCCACTGGTCAGAATTCTAATAACTTAGCTAATAGTCAGGACGCTGGCCATGAAAGCCTAAGTTTATACAAAAATAATTTTATTGTATTATTTCACTTGCATGAGTAGCCATGATGGTTGCAAAAAGAATCTGTGTGGATGACAAGAAAAGTTTGAGAAAACTGATAAAGTATATTAGACAGTGTTAGTGAAAGTGGTCAGTTTTCTAAGTATGAAACTGAACCTGAAGAATGTTCTATCAATGTCGTGCAGAAAGCAGCAGGGAAAATAATTATGAAACCCATGATGTCACACCAGGCCGTTTAGAATGCCTTCATATTACAAAACAGAAAAAACTGTGACTGTAATTGGACTAAAACTGACAATAACAGTTGTTCTCTACCATTTTATTGTAAATAGTGGTGTTTGTAAAGAGTTTCTGAACAAGTGTGTGTCAGAGATGCCATCTGCAGCTTCAATTTCTTCGGAATACATGGATCCTGAGCCATCTGCTCGAGTATTCGGTTCGAGGCCAAACTTCTTGCACAAGACTAAAGGCAAAATCATGGACTGACTTTCCTATGTATATTCTCTCCACCAAAAGTTACCAAAAGGTTGTGTGCCACAGCAGAGGCAAATGAAGTGAAAGTGTATTATGATGTAAAAATTGTAATGTTGTTAGCTAATGCTGGATTTCTGACAATGAAGTCATTAATCCTCTTGCTCTCCAATATTTTTCACTGATGGATGGGGCACTAGAAGTGGCCGGGCATATTTGAAGGTGGTCTCGATCCATTTCCTCTTGCAGATCACATAGAGGACAGAGTGGTGAAGAATATATCCCAATTCTGTTTAAATATTTTGCCAGACAATCATGTCCTGTAATCAACCTGAAGGTTGCAACTGCCGTTTTTCGAGGATACTCAGGAATTACTGTTTGGTAGTTCCCATCTTTTATTCTTTGATTTTTCATAGTGATATTTTGCAATAATTTTTTTGAATTCAGAGTTGACTAATCTTTTAGCTGCATAAAATGGTAGATTAACTATAGATTTCTGCACATTGCCTGTACCCTTTTTTGCAAGAAAATCAGCTTTCTAATTACCACTCAGCCCACAGTGAGCTGGTATCCATTGGAAGACTAGGTGTTTTTGAAGTGCTGTTAGATGGGTAAGGATTTTCCAACATTCTATAATGTTGGAAAATCCTTACCCATCTAATTGTAATGTTGAGAGGATTGTTTTGAGATATATCTCTCACAAATGCAGCACTAGAACATTACTGGCGAGTTTATACTTTTAATATTGTGCATACAAATTTTCAGCAAAAAAATACTTATTGGTTGATTGCAAATTATTTTTTAAGCATTAAGCTGTCATCACCCTCACTACAAGGGGATTTAAATCTGATTTCTTGGTTAGTTGAATAGGCTTTAAATATGATGTGGTTGGGTTAAGTATTTACAATTGTAAGTCACCATTGGGATACGTGTTTGGAATATGAGATTCTCTTATGGTCTACCGGAAAAAATCGAATCACATGAACTTAAGGCTATGCCTACATGTTGCCATGGTAGCTCAGAGGTTAAGAGCAGCCACATGTAGAGCAGGAGATCCATGGTTCAAATACCGGGTATAGTATTGAATTTTTCATTTCTCATTCTACCTTTAATAGAATAGTGTATAGTGTTTTTCAGGCCTATCTGTGTTAAGTGACGATAACCAAATGAAATTCAAAAATACATAGCTCTTGATCTAAATATTGTAGACAGAATTTCTGTACAGTTATGCATAGTTAAAAAATAAATTTCTTTAGAATCGTGTTGCTTCGCTGTTAATAGCTTCAATTTCCTTAAATAAATTTCTGTCTAATTATAAGATTAACATCTATCATTTTCAAGTATTTATTGATCCTAATTAATCCATTAACACCTAACTTATTTATTTTTTATTTTTTTAAAAATTAAGAAAAGCATACTTATTATATTTATTTAGTATACATTATGTAAGCAATATATTTTGTTTGCCTTTTTATTCGCCCAGTCTATAAATAGACTGCTGGGCAATAATAGCATCAAAACATACTTTATTTCTTAAAGCAATTATAGATCATTTAAAGCTAAACCACTTGCTAACTGAAACATTTGGCGTGGTCAACTGTGGTAAGGTTTCAAAACATGTGAAAGAGCGTTACATCACACTCCTTGCAGAACCTCAGGTGGCGTGCAATCCTTCAAACTTGTTTTCATTTCTTCCCATTTTTTCCTTTGAAGCATGGCCATTTTGTGGAATTTTTGTTTACTTGGAAGCACATTTCTTGTATTATGTCAGTCGGTTTCAAATTTTTCTTTTTTTGGTTGACTTTTCAAATCTAGTCATTCGTCACTCTTTTCAGAGCTAGTGAAATGTAATTCAGCTGGGCCAGGAACATCATTCACATTTACTATACCTGTAGTGCCTCATCTTCACCAGTCAGACTGTGAATCAGGAGGAAGAATCACATCAATTGTATCATAAGCATCATGAATTTCAATGGAAAAGTTATTGTCACAATATCCAGCATAATTCCTTTGAATATGATGCCATAATTATTACATGCCATATCTTTGAATGTAATATAAAAATTATGAAAAGCAAAAAAGAAAAAACCAACAGATTTGTATGTTATCGTTTGCATTTTTTATTAGTGCATAATTGCAAACTTATCCCAAAAACAAGACATATGTACTTTGGGAATCCATGTGCTTACATGTTATTGTTGCTTCAAAGAACACAATATAGAATACTTTTGAACACTAGTTCATTCTGTTTCAAACCGAAAAACTAGAAGACAACACACGTGTAAGATGCTTGCATATTATTGCAGCAGTAACAATCTTGCTAGCGTTGCGTCAAGTAAGAGTTTCCATGTGCTGATGTGAGATATCACTTGTGCCCAATGGTCCATAAATAGATCACTTGACTTTAGGATCATATTTCCTGCATTAGAATTGCTTACACTGGCAAATCCTTTGTGTGGTGCAATAGTACGAACCTTCATTGTATTACAGGAAGTTGGTAGGGAAACATAACGAGGAAAAAAAAACGTTTTCACAGGCACTGTAGTCATTTGCATCTTATTATTGTAAAGTAATAAACTACACACTATTCTAGTTTTTAGGAGACAATGTATTCACATAAGCAGATAACATCAATGATGACATACATGGTCAAAATAACTCTTGAGAATTCATGTAAACTAAATAAAAAAGATATCTGTAGTGGTCTATAAATAGACCTCTGGACATTGATGGATTAATGAAGGCAAGTCTATGATTGCACTTCCTTTAACATCCAGTGTTACATGAGTGACTTACTAAACCTTAAATGAAGATAAATTGTGTTACCTCTCTTCACATTCTCTACCCAGCTACCATCCTACAATGGTCCAGAAAACTTTTGTGGTGAAACATACCATTTATAATTGATTTCATAAAGCGCCATTATAACAGGTGATCCAAAAGACTGTGAACTGGCTGTGCTGTGTTTTGTCTGTACGGGTCCTCTGTGCTCGTCTCCAACTGCCACTGTCATAGAACAGCACAGATAAAGCCATACAGCATTTTTAAAACTACTTTTAAAGGCTTTACTTACCAATATACTTACAGTAGATGCTGAAACTGGCCACCGTCGTCCATACATTTTTGGCACCTCTTTAGGAAATTATCCATCATTTTCCGTAGTTCACGTTGAGAAATGCTGGCAATTTCCTAATGGATATTTTGTTTTAATTCTTCCAGGGTGTGTGAGTTTGTCTTGTACACTTTATGCTTTGTTACACCAGAGATAGAAATTGCAGGGGGTTAGGTCAAGGGACTGAGGGAGCCACTAATTTCTACTAATAATTCTGTCCTGAAACACACTTTCAATTTATATCTATTTAGGCTTTCACAGCCGGTGTCTTGATTATTCGAAATGTTTAGTTCTTCTACCGTTTCACCAAGTACTGCTTGGCACCACCAGGGTAACACGATCCTCTGTCTGCACTGGTCAGAGTTTGAATGTGGAAGCAGAGAAGTAGTGGAAGAAATGACCATTAACGACCGTTACGTTTATTTATATGGGTGGGGGTGGGCGGGGCATTGTTGTGCCATCTACAGTAGTGATTGGCTGGTTGTAGGTGGGGTTTTATTACAACTGTTGTGTGTGTCTGAAAGTCTATCTAAAACCGGTATCCATGTTTTATGCTCACATAGTATTTTTTCTTTGCCATCTGATTCAATTAAAATGTTGAAAAAATATGGTAAATCATTAATATGAGTTTCCATATTAATACAACATGTACCCATCATATGAGCCTAACAACAGCAGAACAAAAATATTACTAACTTTCATTGGTTTGTCTGCAGTTTTTAATGAATACTGAAAAAAACCTATTTTGTGGCTTGGCCGGTTTTGATACTAGACGCCTCAAATCCAGATGTCTCAGAAATGTCTATCTCTGATAGCATTTAAACAGCTCTTGAATGGGCAAGTTGCTAGTTTACAGCAAACAACATGAGGAATCTATGTGACAAATTAATGTTTCATAAATTAAGAAGAGTGATACAAAAAAACAATGCACTTCTTTGAAACAAAACCTGGTTAAAAGCTACTTTAATAGGATTTGAGAGATCTTAATTGTATGAAAATAGAGCAGAATTTTTAAGAATGGTAAATAGCTTATTTTTGCTGAGAAAGTACAGTAAAACCTTGTTTATCCATTCTAACTGGGACCAAAGGCAGAAAATTCAATTAATCCAGGTTATATGGGTAATAAGCAAAACAAAATTCTTAAATCCTTAAATAAGCAGACTTGCCATTTATGATGATAAAAGCTATGTCTTGTAACAAAATTATGTACAGTACATAGTATGTATTGCTTACAAAATATAAAAATCTTAATCACATAAAATCACATCATTTCTTGTACACTGAATTACACTCCCAAACACTTTGATAAGAGAAAAACAATCACACGATACATTTAATGACGCATGCCATTTGAAAACAGCAGGAAAACTGAGGAGATTGAGGTGTAATGCTGGGTAGGGATCAAGGTCAACGCTTTCTTCCAGCGCTATTTATAGCTGGAGAGACATACCACCCGTCAGCACTATCTGAAACACTACTAAATCCTTCTTAAACTCAATAGGTAGCATTTTACAGTACAGTATGTATATAACGCTGGCCCCGTAGCGAAGTTGGTAGAACACCTGCCTGCTGTGCTGGGGGTCCTGAGTTTGATTCCCGGGGTTAGGAATTTTTCTCCAACCAGGATTATTCCTCGTCCTTCGTCTGGAAGTATAATGGTGGCGCCATGGCTGAGTGGTTAGACTGCTCGCCTACCACCTAGGTGGGACCCGCATGTGGTATTTGTGGTGGACGAAGCGGGGTCTGGGCATGTTTTCTCTGGGTTCTCCAGTTTCCCCCACCATTCATCCACCAATTGCTCCATTATCACCCATCCAATCATCCATTTCGCCTGCATTTCATATCATCCTTGGCTGACCACCTGCTTCCAGGTCTTCACTCTGTCTGGTCCAGAGGTCCCTCTGCTCCCAGACAGCGATCTGACCCTAGGCACTGGCTTGTAAATCCTATATAAGGGGAGGGTAATCAGGGAAAAAAGAAGTACATATATAACTTATTGTACAATTTATGCAGGAACCCTACATTGAATAAAACTAAAAAACATGTTTGGCATACATACATATAGTTACATTCTTGCTGTCATAGTTACATTTATTTTCTAGTGTGAACATTAAATTTAAAAAAAAAAAAAAAGAGATCTACAAATCTGATCCAGATCATGCAGAAATCCAAATAAACAAAGTTTCACAATATTGTTAAAGCAAAGTGAACCGAGGGGTATTGCTAAATAGATCTTTCTGATGAACATGTATTGCGAGTTGCATAGTAATTTTTGCATTGTATAATGAAAAATCTGATGTGTTGCACTCACATAACTTTCTCTACTCTTGTACTAACCATTCTAACAAACTCTTATTCCTATATCTCCATGTTAGTTAAGATAAACATTCGTACAAATTATCTTACTGTTTATGTCCTTGTAGGTGTAAGGAGAATATTAGAATACAGAAGGCTTTGTGCGACAGTCAAATCTTTTTGACCTTTGAGATTCCATTTTCTTTGCATTTTCTTTAACATATAAAAAAATGAACGTTGTTGCATTTCGCTAAAGTTCTAAGTTTTCCGAAACTCACACACATAACAAGGAATATCTCCGAAATGGTTCACCCTACAATAAAATTTATTGAGACATAAATTGTGTATTTTAGCAAGATCTACATTTTTTGTATAGTATAATTTGGTCTATCTCTAACGGTTTACCAGTTATGCAAAAGTCGTCCAAAGTAAATACGACTACAGGGGCTATAGCCAGAAAATTCAAGATATACATTTCATTTGTCATAAAAATATCTCAAACATATGACATTTTAATCAAAATCGTTAGAGCCATTTTCAAGAAAATCAAAATTTTCGAACAATCTTCCATGTAAAGGGTAGTGTAGGGTGGGGCTATTTTCTTCAAAATCTTCATGTCGCATCCTTGAAAGACATTAAACTTAAATACCAAGTTTGGCTTTTAACCGACTTTTCGTTTTTGAGTTATGCTGTCCACAGACTGACAGACACACACGGACCTTTTTCTAAAAATGCTTTTTTTGGATTCAGGGGACTTCAAAACATATATTTCCGGTGAAATCTCGGCATCAAATTTTTGGGTGGAATACAATACTTCCCCTACTTACCAGTAGAGAAAGTAAAAACTGAAGCTATTAAGTGAAGTGTTAATTTCAAGAACTTGCAGGAAATACTAAGATAAGTGAAGCTTGTAGTCTCTAAGATGTATTTGTGGATTCTGCATTGTAGCTTACTTAATATAAACATACCTTATATTTGTACATTCTACAGTGGGTATAACAATTCCATTAATTATTCGAAATGTTTAGTTCTTCCGGGCTTGTAGGCCATGGTCTAGAAGGCATTGTAGATACCAACGTTTTGCCAAGTACTGCGCTTGGCATCATCAGGGTAACACGATCCTCCATCTGCACTGGTCAGAGTATGAATGTGGAAGCAGAGAAGTAGTGGAAGAAATTACTGTTAACGTCTGTTAAGACGCCGACCGGATAGGCAAGCTTCTGCACTCACATGGAGTTGATACTGTCTACAGACTGACAAACAAGATCAAAGACCTCCTGAGATCGGCCAAAGACAAATGCCACCCACACACATCTGCAGGTGTATATAAAGTTCCCTGCAGTTGCGGCAAAGTATATATAGGCACTACCATGCGCAGTGTGGCCACCAGATTAAGAGAACATGAGTGTCACACCAGATAGGGACATACGGATAAATCGTCTGTGGCAGAGCACGCCTTATTATTTGGCCATGATGTCAACCTTAAAGAAACCCAAGTCCTGTCTTCTACAGTTAACTACTATGCCCCACTACAAACATAAAGACAACTTCAATCACAAAGAAGAAACACTACGTGTACATAAAGCATGGATACCGGTTTTAGATAGACTTTCAGACACACACAACAGTTGTAATAAAATCCCACCTACAACTGGCCAATCACTACCGTAGCCAGCACAACAATGCCCCACCCACCCCCACCCATATAAATAATCTTAACGGACATTAACGGTCATTTCTTCCACCACTTCTCTGCTTCCACATTCATACTCTGACCAGTGCAGACGGAGGATCATGTTACCCTGATGATGCCAAGTGCAGTACTTGGCAAAACGTTGGTATCTACCATGCCTTCTAGATCACGGCCTACAAGCCCAGAAGAACTAAAAATTTCGAATAATCAAGACACCGGCCATGAAAGCCTAAATACATGTATTACAATTCCATTAAGTTGTTAGAAGTTTTATATCGAGTGATGTGTAAGCAACTTAAAGATAGCATATGTGAGTCTGTTTACTGATGCTACGTCACTTATGTTTGTGTAAATAAGTCATGTTTTGAGAGCTGTTGCTCCCATCAATCTGGTGCTGACTGCTGAAGCGTGGTTTCCTTGTGTTGGCAGACTTGTGCTAATGTTGTCTTCTGGTGTCTTTTCAAGGAATTTCTTGCTGCACTTATTCTTGTGTAGCTGAGGATTTTACTTTTAAATATTCAGTATTTGGAAAGAATGTTTGGAAAATTACTCCTTTATTCATATGCTCCCAATGCAATTCACAAGAGTTTGTTTTCTTCTCACGTTTTGTTGAATTGTTCTTATGGGTATTTTGTTGTAAACCATGTACAAGCTTTAAACCATGCTGCTGCTTTAGTACATTTGTGCTTAGAAGGAGAGAACAGAACTCAAAAACAAAGGAGTCAATAAATACCAAACTTGGTATTCAAGATTTGTATCTTCCAAAGATGCAACATGAAAATATCAAAGAAAATTCCCTCAACCAAATGGAAAATTTTTTGTTATTTATTTTCACAAGCATAGCTCTAAAGATTTTTATTAAAATACTTTTAATTAAGATATTTTCATGACAAATAAAATGTCTATCCTGTCGAGAGGTAGAACTGGAACTTAAAAATTCAATGCCACAACTGGGATTTGAACCACAGACCTTCCGCTTACCAGGCGGCTGCTCTAACCATTGAGCTATTGTGACAAACTGCCAGAATGGCATATATTCTCAAACCAATTCGTATTTCTCCTTACAATAGTAAGTCACCATTGGTGTAATTTGTCCCTGATGTGAGACTGCCTTTGTGGTTTACCAGGAGAAATACGAACTGGTTTGAGAATTTAATGCCATTCTGGCAGTTTGTCACAATAGCTCAATGGTTACCGATCTTAAGTTTTTCGGGGAAAGTACCTTCATTAATTGAATAATTTATTAAGTACACCAGTATGTCCATTAGAGCATTCTTGCATTTTTTTGAGCATAACAAGTGAAAAGTCATCCCAACCGCTGGATCTCTTGCTCTTAAAACCATTACTATATTTAATTCTTGAGCATTTGTTTCATTTACATACATGGATTTGGATATATTTTTATTGCCGATTCCCATTTTATTTTGGACAGAAGCATTTCCAATATTAACAAAATAATCATTAAATATGTTACTAATATGTACCGGGTTTGTTATTCTTTCTCCGTTTCTGTTTAGGTAAATATTGTTTTGCTCTTTTACTTTTGGATTTTTTTGCTCATCTATAATTTTCCACATTGTTTTAGATTTATTTTCTGAATTTTTAATTTTGTTCGAGTAGAAATTTACTTTCTTTGCTTTTACAGCTGATCGATAGTGTTTTTTATACTTTGTATATGTTTTATATCTAGCTTAGTATACCTATAATAGTTAAATATCTCTTTCACTTTGTTTCGCAGTGAGCTCAACTCGTAACTGAACATTAGTTTAGGATTTTGCTTAATGTAATGTTTTATAGTCTTTCTTATTTTGGCACATACAATAGTTAGGTAATAACTCAGAATATCAATGAAATGGTTCCATTTTTCCTCTGCGTTTTCTGCACTATATACTTTAATCCAGTCTTCTTTTGACAGCATTATATTTAGCTCAGCTATTTTGCTCTCGCTTGTGTCCACTACATAAGTAAAATATTTCTTATGAATATACATATAAGTATCGGCTGGAGAGAAAGGCTAGTATAGGCTCACATAGGCTACACCAGATCTGTATATAAGTATAGACTGAGGAGATACGCTAGTATAGGCTCACATAGCCTACTCCAGATGTGTATATAAGTATAGACTAAGGAGTTAGGCTCACACAGGCTACACTAGATCTGTATATAAGTATAGACTGATGAGATAGGCTAGTATAGGCTCACATAGGCTACACCAGATCTGCATATAAGTATAGACTGAGGAGATAGGCCAGTATAGGCTCACATAGGCTACACCAGATCTGTATATAAATATAGGCTAAGGAGATAGGCTAGTATAGGCTCACATAGGCTACACCAGATCTGCATATAAGTATCGGCTGGGGAGATAGGCTAGTACAGGCTCACATAGGCTACACCAGATCTGTATATAAGTATAGACTGAGGAGATAGGCTAGTATAGGCTCACATAGGCTACACCAGATCTGTATATAAGTATAGACTGAGGAGATAGGCCAGTATAGGCTCACATAGGCTACACCAGATCTGTATATAAGTATAGACTGAGGAGATAGGCCAGTATAGGCTCACATAGGCTACACCAGATCTGTATATAAGTATAGGCTGGGGAGATTGGCTAGTATAGGCTCACATAGGCTACACCGGATCTGTATATAAGTATAGACTGAGGAGATAGGCCAGTATAGGCTCACATAGGCTACACCGGATCTGTATATAAGTATAGACTGAGGAGATAGGCTAGTATAGGCTCACATAGGCTACACCAGATCTGCATATAAGTATAGGCTGGGGAGATTGGCCAGTATAGGCTCACATAGGCTACACCGGATCTGTATATAAGTATAGACTGAGGAGATAGGCTAGTATAGGCTCACATAGGCTACACCAGATCTGTATATAAGTATAGGCTGAGGAGATTGGCTAGTATAGGCTCACATAGGCTACACCGGATCTGTATATAAGTATAGACTGAGGAGATAGGCTAGTATAGGCTCACATAGGCTATACCAGATCTGTATATAAGTATAGACTGAGGAGATAGGCTAGTATAGGCTCACATAGGCTACACCAGATCTGTATATAACTATAGACTGAGGAGATACGCTAGTATAGGCTCACATAGGCTACACCAGATCTGTATATAAGTATAGGCTGGGGAGATAGGCTAGTATAGGCTCACATAGGCTACACCGGATCTGTATATAAGTATAGGCTGGGGAGATAAGCTAGTATAGGCTCACATAGGCTACACCAGATCTGTATATAAGTATAGACTGGGGAGATAAGCTAGTATAGGCTCACATAGGCTACACCGGATCTGTATATAAGTATAGGCTGGGGAGATAAGCTAGTATAGGCTCACATAGGCTACACCGGATCTGTATATAAGTATAGGCTGGGGAGATAGGCTAGTACAGGCTCACATAGGCTACACCAGATCTGTATATAAGTATAGACTGAGGAGATAGGCCAGTATAGGCTCACATAGGCTACACCAGATCTGTATATAAGTATAGACTGAGGAGGTGGGCTAGTATAGGCTCACATAGGCTACACCAGATCTGCATATAAGTATCGGCTGGGGAGATAGGCTAGTACAGGCTCACATAGGCTACACCAGATCTGTATATAAGTATAGGCTGGGGAGATTGGCTAGTATAGGCTCACATAGGCTACACCGGATCTGTATATAAGTATCGGCTGGGGAGATAGGCTAGTATAGGCTCACATAGGCTACACCAGATCTGTATATAAGTATAGACTGAGGAGATAGGCCAGTATAGGCTCACATAGGCTACACCAGATCTGTATATAAGTATAGACTGAGGAGGTGGGCTAGTATAGGCTCACATAGGCTACACCAGATCTGCATATAAGTATCGGCTGGGGAGATAGGCTAGTACAGGCTCACATAGGCTACACCAGATCTGTATATAAGTATAGGCTGGGGAGATTGGCTAGTATAGGCTCACATAGGCTACACCGGATCTGTATATAAGTATCGGCTGGGGAGATAGGCTAGTATAGGCTCACATAGGCTACACCAGATCTGTATATAAGTATAGGCTCACATAGGCTACACCGGATCTGTATATAAGTATCGGCTGGGGAGATAGGCTAGTACAGGCTCACACAGGCTACACCAGATCTGCATATAAGTATAGGCTGGGGAGATAGGCTAGTACAGGCTCACATAGGCTACACCGGATCTGTATATAAGTATCGGCTGGGGAGATAGGCTAGTACAGGCTCACACAGGCTACACCAGATCTGCATATAAGTATAGGCTGGGGAGATAGGCTAGTATAGGCTACACCAGATCTGCATATAAGTATACGCTGGGGAGATAGGCTAGTATAGGCTCACATAGGCTACACCAGATCTGTATATAAGTATAGACTGACGTGATAGGCTAGTATAGGCTCACATACACTACACCAGATCTGCATATAAGTATCGGCTGGGGAGATAGGCTAGTATAGGCTCACACAGGCTACACCAGATCTGCATATAAGTATAGGTTCACATAGGCTACACCAGATCGGTATATAGGTATAGACTGTGGAGATAGGCTAGTATAGGCTCGCATAGGCTACACCAGATCTGCATATAAGTATAGGCTAGTGTAGGCTCACATAGGCTACACCAGATCTGCGTATAAGTATAGGCTAGAGAGATAGCCTAGTATAGGCTCACATAGGCTACACCAGATCTGCATATAAGTATAGGCTAAGGAGATAGGCTAGTATAGGTTCACATAAGCTACACCAGATCGATATATAGGTATAGACTGTGGAGGTAGGCTAGTATAGGCTCATATAGGATACACCAGATCTGCATAGAAGTATAGACTAAGGAGATAGGCTAGTATAGGCTCACACAGGCTACACCAGATCAGTATACAAGTATAGACCGAGGAGGTAGGCTACTATAGGCTCACATAGGCTACACCATATCACCGTATAAGTATAGGCTAAGGAGACAGGCTACACCAGATCTGTATATAAGTATAGGCTAAGGAGATAGGCTCGTATAGGCTCCCATAGGCTACACCAGATCTGCGTATAAGTATACGCTGGGTAGATAGGCTAGTATAGGCTCACATAGGCTACACCAGATCTGTATATAAGTATAGGCTAAGGAGATAGGCTAGTATAGGCTCCCATAGGCTACACCAGATCTGTGTATAAGTAAACGCTGGGTAGATAGGCTAGTATAGGCTCACATAGGCTACACCAGATCTCTATATAAGTATAGGCTAAGGCGATAGGCTAGTACAGGCTACACCAGATCTGTATATAAGTATAGGCTGGGGAGATATGCTAGTATAGGCTCACATAGGCTGCACCAGATCTGTATATAAGTACAGGCTGGGATGATAGGCTAGTATAGGCTCACACAGGCTACACCAGGTCTGTATATAAGTATAGGCTGGGGAGATAGGCTAGTATAGGCTCACATAGGCTATACCAGATCTGCATATAAGTATAGACTAAGGAGATAAGCTAGTATAGGCTCTCATAGGCTTCACCAGATCTGCATATAAGTATAGGCTAAGGAGGTAGGCTAGTATAGGCTGACATAGGCTACACCAGATCTGCATATAAGTATAGGCTAAGGAGATAGGATAGTATAGGCTCACATAGGCTACACCAGGTCTGTATATAAGTATAGGCTGGGGAGATAGGCTAGTATAGGCTCACATAGGCTATACCAGATCTGCATATAAGTATAGACTAAGGAGATAAGCTAGTATAGGCTCTCATAGGCTTCACCAGATCTGCATATAAGTATAGGCTAAGGAGATAGGCTAGTATAGGCTACACCAGATCTGTATATAAGTATAGACTCAGGAGATAGGCTAGTATAGGCTCACATAGGCTACACCAGATCTGCATATAAGTATAGGCTGGGGAGATAGGCTAGTATAGGCTACACCAGATCTGTATATAAGTAAAGACTCAGGAGATAGGCTCACATAGGCTACACCAGATCCGCGTATAACTATAGGCTAAGGAGATAGGCTAGTATATGTTCACATAGGGTACACCAGATCTGCATATAAGTATAGGCTAGGGAGATAGGCTAGTATAGGCTCACATAGGCCCTACCAGATCTGTATATAAATATAGGCTCACATAGGCTACACCAGATCTGCATATAAGTATCGACTGAGGAGGTAGGCTAATATAGGCGCACATAGGCTACACCAGATCTGTATATAAATATAGGCTGGGGAGATAGGCTAGTATAGGTTCACATAGGCTGCACTTGATCTGTATATAAGTATAGGTTAAGGAAATAAGCTAGTATAGGTTCACACAGGCTACACCAGAATAGTATATACATATAAGCTGGGGAGATAGGCTAGTATAAGCTTACATAGGGTACACCAGATCGGTATGTAAGTATAGGCTAAGGAGATAGGCTAGTATAGGCTCACATAGGCTACACCAGATCTGCGTATAAGTATAGGCTAAGGAGGTAGGCTAGTATAGGCTGACATAGGCTACACCAGATCTGCGTATAAGTATAGGCTAAGGAGATAGGATAGTATAGGCTCACATAGGCTACACCAGATCTGTATATAAGTATAGACTGAGGAGGTAGGCTAGTATAGGCTCACATAGGCTACACCAGATCTGCATATAAGTATAGGCTGGGGAGATAGGCTGGTACAGGCTCACATAGGCTACACCAGATCTGTATATAAGTATAGACTGAGGAGGTAGGCTAGTATAGGCTCATATAGGCTACACCAGATCTGCATATAAGTATAGGCTGGGGAGATAGGCTAGTATAGGCTACCATAGGCCACTCCGGATCTGTATATAAGTATCGGCTGGGGAGATAGGCTAGTATAGGCTACACAGATCTGTATATAAGTATAGGCTGGGGAGATAGGCTAGTATAGGCTACACCAGATCTGCATATAAGTATAGGCTGGGGAGATAGGCTAGTATAGGCTCACATAGGCTACACCAGATCTGTATATAAGTATAGCCTGATGTGATAGGCTAGTATAGGCTCACATACGCTACACCAAATCTGCATATAAGTATCGGCTGGGGAGATAGGCTAGTATAGGCTCACACAGGCTACACCAGATCTGCATATAAGTATAGGTTCACATAGGCTACACCAGATCGGTATATAGGTATAGACTGTGGAGATAGGCTCACATAGGCTACACCAGATCTACGTATAAGTATAGGCTAAAGAGATAGGCTAGTGTAGGCTCACATAGGCTACACCAGATCTGCGTATAAGTATAGGCTAGGGAGATAGGCTAGTATAGGCTCACATAGGCTACACCAGATCGATATATAGGTATAGACTGTGGAGATAGGCTAGTATAGGCTCATATAGGACACACCAGATCTGCGTAGAAGTATAGGCTAAGGAGATAGGCTAGTATAGGTTCACATAAGCTACACCAGATCGATATATAGGTATAGACTGTGGAGATAGGCTAGTATAGGCTCATATAGGATACACCAGATCTGCGTAGAAGTATAGGCTAAGGAGATAGGCTAGTATAGGCTCACACAGGCTACACCAGATCTGTATACAAGTATAGACCGAGGAGGTAGGCTACTATAGGCTCACATAGTCTACACCATATCAGCGTATAAGTATAGGCTAAGGAGATAGGCTACACCAGATCTGTATATAAGTATAGGCTAAGGAGATTGGCTAGTATAGGCTCCCATAGGCTACACCAGATCTGTATATAAGTATAGGCTAAGGAGATAGGCTAGTATAGGCTCCCATAGGCTACACCAGATCTGCGTATAAGTATACGCTGGGTAGATAGGCTAGTATAGGCTCACATACGCTACACCAGATCTCTATATAAGTATAGGCTAAGGCGATAGGCTAGTATAGGCTACACCAGATCTGTATATAAGTATAGACTGACGAGATAGGCTAGCATAGGCTCACATAGGCTACACCAGATCTGCATATAAGTATAGGTTGGGATGATAGGTTAGTATAGGCTCACATAGGCTACACCAGATCTGTATATAAGTATAGGCTAAGGAGGGAGGCTAGTATAGGCTCACATAGGCTACACCAGATCTGCATATAAGTATAGGCTAAGGAGATAGGCTACACCAGATCTGTATATAAGTATAGACTCAGGAGATAGCCTAGTATAGGCTCACATAGGCTACACCAGATCTGCATATAAGTATAGACTGAGGAGATGGGCTAGTATAGGCTCACATAGGTTACACCAGATCTGTAGATAAGTATAGGCTAAGAAGATAGGCTAGTAAACAACACCGTCACTGAGCTCCTACAGCGCCATGACCACGCCACAACCAACGCCTAACAGCAATCCAGACACACCTCACGGAGCTCATACAGATTCTCACCAAAACCAGCGAAGAACTCGCCCGACTACGCCAACACACTGAGACCATCTACCGCAACACAGAGAAAATCCAAGACACCACACCACTAGAGACTAGTCAACCAGATATACGACTTCATAACACTCCCCAGATTTCCCATTGGTCCCCAAATGCCACACATCAATGCTCCAAGTCGTAGGCCAATGTCAGGGCATCCACCATGATATTAGACCTGCCTCCATGCACCACCCATCATAATATGCACCCACAATTTTCCGGTTTCCTTCGGCGGTACCAGACCTCATGTCACCCCTGGTTAACAAATTAATTGTATCACCACAGAATAACTTTAGTTTAGGAAAAATTAAAAAAAAAAAAAAAAATAGGCTAGTATACCCTCAAATAGGCTACACCAGATCTGCATATACAGATAGGCTAGTATAGGCTCACATATGCTACACCAGATCTGCATGTAAGTATAGGCTAGTATAGGCTCACATAGGCTACAGCAGATGTGTATATACATATAGGCTGGGAAATAGGCTAGTATAGTCTCACACAGGCTACACCAGATCTGTATATAAGTATAGACTGAGGAGATAGGCTAGTATAGGCTCACATAGGCTACACCAGATCTGCATATAAGTATCGGCTGGGGAGATAGGCTAGTATAGGCTACACCAGATCTGTATACAAGTATAGACTGAGGAGGTAGGCTACTATAGGCTCACATAGGCTACACCAGATCTGCGTATAAGTATAGGCTAAGGAGGTAGGCTAGTATAGGCTCACATGGGCTACACCAGATCTGTATACAAGTATAGACTGAGGAGATAGGCTACTATAGGCTGACATAGGCTACACCAGATCTGTATATAAGTATAGGCTGAGGAGGTAGGCTACTATAGGCTGACATAGGCTACACCAGATCTGTATATTAGTATAGGCTGAGGAGATAGGCTAGTATAGGCTCACATAGGCTACACCAGATCTGTATATAAGTATAGGCTGAGGAGATAGGCTAGTATAGTCTCACACAGGCTACACCAGATCTGTATATAAGTATAGACTGAGGAGATAGGCTAGTATAGGCTCACATAGGCTACACCAGATCTGCATATAAGTATCGGCTGGGGAGATAGGCTAGTATAGGCTACACCAGATCTGTATACAAGTATAGACTGAGGAGGTAGGCTACTATAGGCTCACATAGGCTACACCAGATCTGCGTATAAGTATAGGCTAAGGAGGTAGGCTAGTATAGGCTAACATGGGCTACACCAGATCTGTATACAAGTATAGACTGAGGAGATAGGCTACTATAGGCTGACATAGGCTACACCAGATCTGTATATAAGTATAGGCTGAGGAGGTAGGCTACTATAGGCTGACATAGGCTACACCAGATCTGTATACAAGTATAGACTGAGGAGGTAGGCTACTATAGGCTGACATAGGGTACACCAGATCTGCGTATAAGTATAGGCTAAGGAGATAGGCTAGTATAGGCTCACATGGGCTACACCAGATCTGTATATAAATATAGGCTCACATAGGCTACACCAGATCTGCGTATAAGTATAGGCTAAGGAGGTAGGCTAGTATAGGCTCACATAGGCTACACCAGATCTGCGTATAAGTATAGGCTAAGGAGATAGGCTAGTATAGGCTCACATAGGCTACACCAGATCCGCGTGTAAGTATAGGCTAAGGAGATAGGCTAGTATAGGCTCACATGGGCTACACCAGATCTGTATACAAGTATAGACTGATGAGATAGGCTACTATAGGCTGACATAGGCTACACCAGATCTGTATATAAGTATAGGCTGAGGAGGTAGGCTACTATAGGCTCACATAGGCTACACCAGATCTGTATACAAGTATAGACTGAGGAGATAGGCTACTATAGGCTCACATAGGCTACACCAGATCTGTATACAAGTATAGACTGAGGAGGTAGGCATAGGCTAAGGAAATAAGCTAGTATAGGTTCACACAGGCTACACCAGAATAGTATATACGTATAAGCTGGGGAGATAGGCTAGTATAGGCTTACATAGGCTACACCAGATCGGTATATAAGTATAGGCTAAGGAGATAGGCTAGTATAGGCTCACATGGGCTACACCAGATCTGTATATAAGTATAGGCTAAGGAGATAGGCTAGTATAGGCTCACATAGGCTACACCAGATCTGTATATAAGTATAGGCTGAGGAGATAGGCTCAAACAGGCTACACCAGATCTGTATATAAGTATAGGCTAAGGAGATAGGATAGTATAGGCTCAAACAGGCTACACCAGATCTGTATATAAGTATAGGCTGAGGAGATAGGCTAATATAGGCTCAAACAGGCTACACCAGATCTGTATATAAGTATAGGCTGAGGAGATAGGCTAATATAGGCTCAAACAGGCTACACCAGATCTGTATATAAGTATAGGCTAAGGAGATAGGATAGTATAGGCTCACATAGGCTACACCAGATCTGTATATAAGTATAGACTGAGGAGATAGGCTAATATAGGCTCAAACAGGCTACACTAGATCTGTATATAAGTATAGGCTAAGGAGATAGGCTAGTAGGCTAATATAGGCTCAAACAGGCTACACTAGATCTGTATATAAGTATAGGCTCACATAGGCTACACTACACCACATCTGTAAATTAGTAGAGACTGAGGAGATAGGTTAGTATAGGCTTTAAAATCTTCTTGTCACATCCTTGAAGGATATTAAACAAATATGAACTTCGGTTTTCAACAGACTTTTTGTTTTGAGTTATGCTGTTCAGAAACACACATGGATTTTTCCTAAAAATGCTTTTCTTCAGGGTTCACGGGACCTCAAAACATATATCTGAGCATCAAATTTTTGGCAGGAATACAATACTTTCCCTATGTACTATACATAGTAGAGGAAGTAAAAAGAACGGATGTACACAGGATTCTGGATCTGAGCATTTATTTAAATAAAATTACAAAGTTTAGGTGTTTGTACACAAATTTTATTCAGTTAATGAATGACAAGCAGCATATTATACAAATTCCATGTGCAAAAGCATGGTTTCTTGACTATAATTGTGTAATTAAAAAGAACTTTTCTACCATTAATTTTGATAATACATGGGCAGTTATTGTATTCGGCAAGTAAAACTGGACAGTCCCACCAAATTGTTTTGTAAACATACTCCACCAAATGTATTCATTCCATACACCAAATTACAGAAACATTTATCACCCCAGGATATGTGATAGTTCATATCAACAATGACATACATTTACCTTTAGTGTTTTGGCAAGCAGGAAATACTGTTAGAGTACAGGGCACACTCTGGGACTGTCCCAGCCCAACTAGGAAACAATCCAACTTACTTCAGACTTATTCACAAAATGGAATGAATCATTGATTTACATTGTGTTAGTAAAACAGCTAAGTATATGTCTACTGCATGAAAAATCTAAATTTCCTGCTTTTACATTACACTTAAGTTCTACAAAAACGAATATTACATAAGCAACTTCATTATGTGTACAAAAACCATATGAAAATATAAATGTATCTATCATGATACGTCAAGGAAAAAATTCAAGTCTTAATGTCAAAGCAAGGTCTGTCTTGTATAGAAATTTTCAAAACTGGTGATATAAAGCACTTTTAAAAAAGCTCATGAAGGTTGATTTTCATACAAAACTTTTCCTGCCTGATGTGAGCAAAATGTACAACCTAAGCTGGAAACTATTTGGGAATCCTTATCACCTGTTTAAGCCTAATGCATGACTCCATTTTGTTTTTGTTAATCAATTAAGATCACTTTATGTTTCTTAAAGCTAAAACAGAACCCATTGCACCAAGGCAATTGTAACCAATAACGAGAAGGAAAAACTTACTAAGTACGGTGTACACAATAATATTCTGCTTTTTGTGATTTATTACGCAACAAGTGGAAGCACTTGACATTCTCGTCAAATCATCATTCAAATAATTTCTTTTTCGTTGTTTGTTGGCCAGATAAGAAAATATCTTTTTCCACTCACAGAAAATAAGTAAACAACATCGCAGAAATTATAAAATATGATCCCAATTGAGCTGGTATGGGTGTTGAAGGAGCAGTCCCTCCAACACATGTTGGTTGAACAAATGCACCCGAAGGTTGAAATCACTTAGCCATGCTTATACCTTCTTCTCCTCTTCGATTACTGAAAAAAAATATTAAAACCAAAATTAGCATTCATAAACTTCTATTAGAGCTGAAGTATTTTGATAGAAATAGAGTCAAAACCGGTTATAACAATGTCAAAAGGGACTGATGGTTTGCAGTCGTTATAACCAATAGTCGCACAAACTGGGTGTTCTTTTTATATATACAGGGAGGAAGGGAAGTCTTTTCATTCCTTCTAATATGAGCTTCATAGAAGCATTACAAATAAAAAACTCAAATGGCATTTTGTTCTTTGATCAACCAATTTTGAAAAAATAAATAATGTTTTTATCCAAGTTGGATGCGTAATTCCACAAGAATGTGCAAAGATAACAGTTTGTTACTTTTAAGATGTGTAGAGTAACTTATTTCTGACATAGCTTCAGTAGTAATTATGGGTTTCGAAATAATTAATCACTTAAAAGGCGTGAAGGAATACTCTGAGCTGCTACTTCAGAGATGACGTAACTCGACAACATTGCATTGAGGTTGGTCAGGGAATTGACTTTGTTTTTGGATGTAAACAGCTTTCGCTTTCAGTTATGTTTTGGGAGCTAACGCTTTTGATTGGCCTACACTGCCACAGTAAACGCAGAAGGACAAGGCATGCTATTACTTGTTTTCAGAACGCAGTTATGCTGTTTGTTTAAGTACAGAGCTAGGGAAAGTGACTACCCACACAATCTGCAGTGTTGCCAGCTTGTTCTCGATAAAACTAAAATATCTGTGGGAAACGGTTGGAGACAAAAATGTAAGATACAGAATGTGTTCCAAATGCCGAGATATATCACTGGTTTAAATTAATGTAATGACTTCCCTTCCTTGAGAATAAGCTGTAACAGAGGTATTTTTAGACATGTTGAATAGCTGCAAGTTGTGCAGTGGTTTGTGGTTGGATTCACTTTTGTATTTTTAAGGCCATTAGGAGTGTCAGGTTAGTATCTCTCCAATTTCTGTGTAGTGAAAATCTCAGAACTGCACGTTTAAGTACAATGCCACTCACATCATCAACAGTGTCTTCTTTACTTCCAGGAAAGAAACAGATACATTATCCCCACTGTATTTGCACAATGATATTCACACAAATCCTAGCAAGATCAATCGCCACGTGTAACAATAACATCTCTACACTGCTATATGTGACATAAATGAACATTGGACGTTATAGCCAATATATTTTTCCGAAAAGGTAATAAAAAATATGTTGTATATGATAAGATGCTATATGTGACGTACTAAGCAATTTTTTAGATAGCATTTACACGGGGTTTAGACGGATCAGCTAGATTGTATCCAATATGTCGTTAAAAGCGATGTCACTAAAACCGGTTTTGACTGTAATAGATTTATTACAAAATAACTAAACCTGAATTTATACTAAACTGCTCCATAAATGGATACATTTAAAAAAAAAAAAAAAAAAAGAAATCCAAAGACATTTGGTTCATAAACACTTATTTTATTATTGACTGTAATGTCTGTCTTTTCTATTATCTTTTATTTTTATTTTTATTTTTATTTTGATCACAGTGACCAAATTCATGATGTTTGAATTTCTCATTAAATTTGTTAAGTTGTTGTATGTTGTATTATGTTTCTTTTCCTACCTATGCTACGTTATTTACATGTACCAAAACTACCAAACCACAGTTTTGCTAGAGCACAACTCTTTACTCCTTTTCTTACCTTCTTTTGTTGGCAGTGGGTTTTTCTCCTGAGTTTCGGTATGTTTCAACTTTTTTGTATCAAAATTTTCAATTCCAGCAATCAGATTCTGTTTCTCCTTCTCTTGCTCAATAGCTGAAACAGAAATTAATAAACGCATAACTCTCCAGTCATACTAAACTCAAAATCATAATATACACTTTCACAGTACCAATGGGTGTCAGAACCAACAGTTTAGGTTGTCCATTAGCTAATAATTAAATCTATGACAAATATAACACTTCAACTGAACCTGCTCTTCATTGTTTACTTCTCAACAGTAACTCGAGTTTTACCCTATAGTTAAACTACACAGAAGTCAAGAAATCATATGTAATTCATACTGCACAGTTTATTCAAATTTTGAGTTTTCACATTGTCTTCCTCTACTTGTGCCTTTTCCAAGGATAAAGTGTAAAATGGTTTTGCCAATTACCAATTATTCACTAAGATTTGTTCTCCACCTCAAAACAAATTTATCCCAAGATTATTTGAAGCAACTTTTAAACACAATGCATTTTAGTAATAAAGTTAGTGTGTTACAGAACACCAAAATATGTTAATGGGTCCTGAGTAACCTTAAATGTACAAATAATATTTTGTACTTAATGATGTAAACTAAATTCTGTTAGATTTATTTGTATTGTTCACATATTTAGTTTACATTATTTCTGTTTAATTCACCTTACTGCAGAGCTATTGACATCTTGGTCATCAGCAGCATAGGAATTTTTAAGGATTAAGGCCAGAACAAAACGAAATTAGGCTGAACTGTTACTGGATTTTACACTGTGACGTATATTAACAAACCATCCCCATTCCTCATACACGTCTGCTGGCACAAGCAGACCAATGAGGACATTCTTTTGCAATCAGTGACTATAATCACATTGCCGCTGTGGTGTATATTCTATGTATCCATTTTGAGTGTAAATAATTTGAAGCCAGCAGAAGTACAGTCAGTGGTGCTGTCCCATAAATCTATGATACATAAAAGAACCTCAGTCTGCTAAAGACAAAAATTAACAGTATTTCCCACCCAACATAGAATGGAATGCTAAGAATCACAACAGTTAAAGAGCATCCATAAATAAAAACTCAATTTCAATTTTTAAGCCAACTGCTCAAGAATTCCTATGCCTGGTCACCAGTAACCATTCATTTTGTGTGGGCCCTCCCCATCCACAACAGAGTTTCAGTTATTAAATTGAAGCCCATGTTCAAACTGTAGCTGACAGTATTCAGTGCTCTGAACAACAACCAGACAGACAGACAGACAGACAGACTTAATCAGTTACTTGAAAGTTTCAGGGGTACATAAAGACTTCTTAGGTGGTATGTAAAATTTAATTTAAACTATCCCTTCTTTGGGTAGTATTAAATAAATTATAAATATTATAATCTACTTTAGATATGGTCATGTACAATTTGAATTAAGGATAATTCCAGGGTGAGGCATAGGGGTACGTGCTGAAATGGAAAAGTGTCTTTGGGGGTATGCAGAGAAAAAAGGTTGAATGCCACTGCTTTACAGTACCAATAAAAATAATAATAAAACATTTTGATCATGCTTCTTGGAATTTAAATGGAATTTCTGAAAATCATGGCTTCAGCATTATTATTTTTGTTACCTACACCTCTGTTGTTTTGGATAACCAGACCTATTGCAAAACCTCTATTACCATAATTATTATTTATTTATGCCAACAAACTTACTGTTGGTGTTTTTAAACACACAAGCCGTGTGTGGGCAAAGTTTAAGAGGTAGAACTGGAACTTAGAGCGTCCGCCCGGCAAGCGGAAGGTCTGTGGTTCAAATCCCAGTTGTGGCATTGAATTTTTAAGTTCCAGTTCTACCTCTTAAACTCTATTACCATAGTTACCCATGAAATTATCTCCAGCAAATGTTTATTGTGTTTAAGATAAAGCAATAGAAAAATAGGATCCACATGAATAATTTATACAACATCTGGTAATTAATTAATAATAATAATATGTAGAAAGTAATTCATATTTACATTAGTTTTTTAAGTGGGTAAAGCCCAACAAGGATACAAGTAAAAACAGATTATCAGATATAGACTGGTATTACTATGGATGCTTGAAGAGACCTGTGGAAACAAGTGACATTGAAAAGCGGTGGAAAACTGAAGCAAAGCAGAGTGAGGTGAACTAAATTGTGGATAATGTGCAAAAGACCATAATTGCTTTTATGGGGACCAGGAGACATGGGAAAGTCCTTCGCCCTTCCAATAAGTTGAACTGTGACTGTATTCAAATATAGAGGCAGTAATCATAGGTTATAAAGCCATTAGAATTGTTTACTATTTTCATAACTCAACAACACAGATGAATTTCTCGAATATTTGACATACAGAGTGATCCATATATAACTGAACATTTTTGAAGACTTATAATTTACCTCTGTCTATTGGAATACATTCATGAACACGCTTGGTAATCCTGCAACTTTGGTGTGTGTAGAGTGGCAGGTCAGGAATGTTGAGAGTGAAAACAACCTGCTCAGGTGTTGCAATGACTGCTCAGAAAGAAAACCACCCCTTCCCTTGTTACTTGAAGACAGGAGTTCCCCATCCATATCTACAGTAGCATGCTTTAGCTAGAATAGTTTTCACTTTTTTCTCTGCTTTTCCACTTTCATGGTCATGATGGGAGGGGAAGTAGGGGAATGTGTTCACACCTGCTGAGTAATGTTCATCAGCCCTGCTGTAGCTGATAAAGAAACATGTGGCAAAAACAGTTTTTGAGCCCTGACCTACTTTGGACTTTCATTCTTAGGTGTGAATATGTGCATGGTAGCACAAGTCGATTAGTAAACAAAACATTTGCCAGTGCACTCCTACTCTGTTGCCAGACTGTGCAGATAGTGCATTCAATAATTTTCAATTATCTTCTTTACCTTTCACAAGAAAGGTGAAGGTGATGAATTTATTATTGGACTTTGTTGTATTTGAATCCATCGTCACACAAAATCTGGACACTCATACCTCTGAAATAGATATGTACTTGAAGGAATCTTTAAGCCATATGATCATTCACAACACTTTGATTTTGTTAATTGAATGTTTTTTTGTTATTTAATGTGTTATCAATTTGTGGAAATCATTATTGCTGAATTTTGATCATGTTTATGCAATTGATAATTGTTTTGCATCATACCATGTACGGGGGAAGGTTTGAAATTCAAATTAATGTTATTTGTGGCATGACCGAAATAACCTTCAAATCGTATATACGTAGCACATGACATCAGAATAATTCAGATGAAATAAGAAAATGTATTATTAAGAGGGACAAAAGCCAAATAATAATGTTACACTTACATATAATATTTTTCAAACAGCACTTGGTCAATGGATTCGTGGAAGATGGAAGCCATTTTCAGTAACTTACAGAAGAATAGTAAATTGTATGGTTTCGGGCACATCAGTTAGTTGGAAGTGTTTAAAAAGTGAAGAAATATTGTAACAACGTAAAAATAATAAAAAAAAGTGTATAAAATGCATAAATTTAATTGGAAAAGTCAAGTCTATGCTTTATTTCCTGGCCACAACCATTTGAGATTAAGATAAGAGTTCTCATTGCTCAATGGGCTATAAGTACATAGTAAAAATGGCCGTACCATCCCTAACATCTGTGTATATATGTATATATAACTAAGTTTTATATATGTATATAAAGTTTTATGAACCCTGGGCTCACCTGAGCATCATTTCACACATTTCATTCATTCATCGTCAACATGGCCAACACAGTCAAAGGATAGTAAACTTTAAAAATTATACAGGATGTATCTTTATTGGGGTCATATATTTGGGGGATGCATTTCTGACATCAAAACAGTAAAAAAAAACTTCATATGTACATGGGTCTGGAAATCGACCATTTCTTATAAGTCAAAGAAGATATATTCCATGAGTGAACAGACGGATATGCACTACACGTATGGCCGTGCAACATGAGCACTTGAACTTTATGCAAAAAGTAGCCTGACAAGCAGTTACCATGTGGAAGAACACTTGCCGAATTCACCAACGCTTGAGACAGAATGGCTCATTTGAGAGGAATAATAGTGATGTTGGGAGACCAAGAGTGGTACGAGGCATTGAGTTTGAAGAATGAGTTCTTCGTGCTGTGGATGCAGACCCATCACAAAGCACAAGGTGTGTGGCAATAAGGGAAAGAGTCATATGACATCTTCAGCATGTGCAAGTATTAAACGAGGCAGACTTTGAGCCAAGAGCATGTTTCTGCCAATGCATGTTACAGCAGTGTGCTGTGTTCATCAATTTCCTAGTCTGTCTTATTCATGGACGATGCTGGTTTTACTTGCAATGGCATCTTCAATTTTCATTACACTCATAACTGTGCATTTGAAAATCCTAATTAAGCACGACAAGACAACCATCAACACAGGTTCTCTCTCAACATTCGGAGTGGAATCATTTATGATCACCTTATTGGTCCCTACTTCTTCCTCATCTCCAGTTTCTCAGAAATGAGTTACATCACTTAAATGAAAATGTACCTCTGGACATCATCCAACGAATGTGACTTTTACATGATGGTGCTCCAGCTCATTTCAGTACGATAGTTCGTAAGTTTTTGAATGATCGATTTCCGCAGAGATGGATTGGTTGAGGGGGGCCCATTGAATGGTCTGCTCGATCACCTGATTTGAATCCAATGGATCTCTTCGTTTGATTTGAAGTCCTTGGTTTATGCGACTCCTGTACCTGATGTTGACATTTTGAGAGAACATATCCAAACTGGATTTGAGCAAATACAAAACACACCAGGAATTTTCAACAGAGTACGCCAGAGCTTACTGCATGCATTAAATCAAAAGGAAGCCACTTCAACCAATTTTTGTAATTTCCAATTTTGTGTTGCAACTCTAAAATAAACAATTTTAAGAACCAAGTACATATGAACTTTTTTTACTGTTTTGATTTCAGGAACACGTCCCCCAAATATATGATACCAATAAAGATACATCCTGTATATATCAATATCAATCCTCCCAAAAGGCACTGGAAAGCTTAATTTTAACTTTTTACAACTTTCCAGAGAGAAATTATAGGTCTTCAAAAGTATTCAGTTTTATATGGATCCCCTTGAATAACAGTCAAAAGTCCACCCTAAGCTTTACTACCAAGACATTCAAAAGAACCCATGGAATACAAATGTTACATGAAACACCAAACTGAACATGCCCCTACCTTGTGGGTCCGGCAGAGGGTTCTTTTCCTGTGTTTCAGTATGTTTCATTCTTGCTTTGTCAAAATGCTCAACTCCTTCCAGCAAGTTTTGATGGACCTTCTCTTGTATGACCACTGAAGGTCAGGCAAGCAACACACAAAGCAACAACAAATACATGCACAGCATTAGGCATAAGCAATCCAAACCTTCACAACTTTCATGCTCTCTCTTTAAAAGTTAATATCATTAGTTGCCTTTCCAGCATTATATCCAACTGTTTACATCATTTCATAACCAATCATTTCTTACACACACTTACAACATCAAGTTCAAATGTTCTTGTGCATTACACATTTAAAGCAGATAATACGCTGAAAAAAGTTAAAAAGCAATACACATCCAAGTCTAAGCATAAGCAAAATTGGATATTACGTCTCATTACAGTATACACACAATTTTTAAGTCTATTGACACCAGATAACCATCCCACGATCATATTTTTAAATTAAAGACTTCATTGTTAGTCTGTACACCTTGCCTTTAGTACACAGGATAGAGGGAATGATGAGATATGAAAACTGCCTGCTTTTTACCAAAATGAAAATGATCTAAATAACAATATTTTTTAAATGATTACATAGAATTTCACAGCCTCTGTCCATTACTTTTTGGTTTCCAGTATGGGCCATGTCCTGTTGACTTTTTAAGAAATTAAAAATTATGCCGACATTTCATCGCAAAACCATGTCTGGCTTCAATGGGAGACTGCAAAAAATCCATTTAATTAGTCACTGCCTACTCTGACTGGCCTCATTGTTCCGTCCCACTTGTAATCCTATTGGTTCCTTCTCCTCCAATAGGAAGTTGACCTGCTAATAGGATATTATGGCGTTTTCTGCATGAAACTCTCCCAACCAGAAAAATCTGCCATCGCAGAACATGCAGAAAACACTGGTCACCACATTGACCTTGACAATTTAAAAATTTTAGCAATCCGACAAGTTCTCTCAACGAAAAGTGAAAGAAAGCTCAGAAATATTTGAACGAAAGAGCAGTCTGAACCATGACACACACAAACCACTCAACATGATATGGCAGATCCTGTTAGCAGGTCAATTTCCTATTGGAGGGGAAGGAACCAATAGGATTAAAGTGGGATGGGATAAACCCAATCAGAGTAGGCAGTGACTAAATGGATGGATTTTTTGCAGTTACCCATAGAAGAAGCCAAATAGTTTTTCTTAAAAAAACCAACAAGATGCGACCCATACTGGAAACCAAAAGCTAACAATATTTATCAACTTCCCTCATTTTAATATTTATAGACATCAGTGGGCTATTAAGATGATTTCTGTCTGCCATGTGTCTAATTCAACAGTGTACCTTAGGTTTTAAAAAAAACTGTAAAAGACTTATTAAAAGTTTGCTTTTCATAATTTGAATTTGTTTGATCAACAGTTTTCTTCAAGGTTTTCAAACAGGAGAGCAGGATATTTTTAAGTCGTGTTACAGCGTGGTTTACACAAATCAATATTTCCAACATGCAGCCTCTGTTGCATATGTTGGACACAGCCTATTTGTGTGTCTGACAAGTAACATAATATGGAATGTTGGAAATCTCAACTTGTGTAAACTGAGCTACAACACAATATTCTGCTCTCCTAATGCACTCAGTTTTTCCATGGCTGTGCCTACACAAAAATTGTTAATATGGTCTGTTTAATAGTTATAACTGAATCTAAAAATAATTTTAATAAAGTGAAAAGAATATAAGTATTCTCAATTTCCTCAATGTAAGTGTTCCCTCTGTGCATACTCACTGTAGCATTTAAATTTTTAGAATTCCGCAATTTTGGATCAGATGCAGAAAGCTGTAGACAATCCATTACTAATAAAAACAAAAACTCAAATGTTTTTAATATTTTTCACATCCCAATATCCTATATGCATAGGATTTTATGTTAAATTTGTGTATTGCCAGCATGGAAATCATTGTTTAATCTTTCAAAACAAATTGCTATTTAAAAATTTGTTATCTGCTGTAAAATTTCTCCTCTATTTTGTGTATGCTTACAGACAAAACAGTGCAAAAAAGCTTAGATACAAATAGAGCTGAACAGGTTTTCTGCACAATAGTTGCTGTTGAAGCAGTGACAAGATAACTGTGATCTAAAACAGTTCTAAATAACTAAATACTTTACAATGTGACAATGCTTATAGTATGTCTATAAAACGAACATTCACTGCATCATTCACCAAAAACTAATTCATCAACAGCATGAGATACAAAATGGCATCCCTTCGCTCATTACAGCAGGTTCTCAAAACCTGGATGTGATTAACTCACTGTTTATAATGTCATTTACTGAAAGTCACCTGCAGAAACTTCCAAATAATTATAATTTGGATCTTTTAGATTTCATTACTTTCACTTACATTACCACCATTTCTCTGCTCAAGACTTGCATATTTATATAATTTTGGTATGATCATATCAATATCACAATTGGTGGTTCAAATGCAAAACTTAACACTCAGTCACAAAATAATAACAGTTTTAACTGGTTCAGAACTATCATGCAAAAATTGTCAAATGAAAATGGAAGACTTAGGGTTATCAGCAACCATTAATATTAACTAATTTGCGACACATATTTTATATTAACATTTCTTACAATAAGCGTACTTGTCAACTTCCTGAAATTTAAACCCATAAAAAATTCCCTCTTGACATGAAATTAGAATACACAAATTGTGCACCGGTAAATGTACAAAAAATTATATTTAAAATAAATGGGAATTCTGTTTTATAAGAATCTTTCAAGACTAAGGGTCACATTTGCTGAAATTCTTCCTGGTACTACCTAAAGCAAAGAATATTCCCCAGTCATAGGACGTGATTAAGATAAACAATTTACATGATGGAGTTCACTTTATAGTTTGTATTAGCTACAATAGAATGTTCATGCACATTTACTGCTGATTAGTAGAGGTCGCTAATCATATTTTAACCTCTTAACATACAAGACCGAGTATATTCGTGTTTTTAATTTTAACAAAATAATAAAATGTTGAGTATACTCAGGCTTAACATTTTCAACTGACACACGTTTTAGAATACAAAATCTCCCCGTTCTGTCTTGTGTTTTAGTAGTTCTTTGACTCATCTAGATTTCACTGTGGTCTGATATTTTGAATGTATATTTCTGCTAACAGGTGTCTCTGAATCAGCCAGTTCATGAACATTTTTTCGCGCTAGAGGTCTCTGTTACACTCTGTTCCTGCAGTTTATGTGTGGCTTTCTTGCACTTTATAAAAATGGAGAGTGAAGGAGAGTTAAATATTGAATTTAGCGGTCTGAAAGTTTTGAAGATAGCTATGAGGAGACTTCAGGAGAACAAAGTGACAAATCAGTTTCATCTGAGAGCACCAGAGTGTGGTCCGAAGCTGATCCTTCTGGGCCTTCAAGGTATTTCACACAGCCACAAACATATAAACAATGGTTCTAACATGTATTATTTATTGTTGCTGTGCTTCCATGTCCTAGATTTGGTTTGTACATGCCATTTCAGCAAGGAAAGAAAGGTTTAAACATATCGAGAATATACTTGTGATTTCAATCTACGGGATATTCAGAGACGCGACGTTGGGATGGGTTTTCTCTAGCTTCACCATTTCCCCCACCAACTGCTCCATCATCTTTCCAATCATTCATTTTGCCTGCATTTCATATAATCCTCTTCCTCACTCATACCTGGTGCTGTACTGACCACCTGCTTCCAGGTCTTCACTCGGTCCTTAGGTTCGCCTGCTCCCCAATAGGCATCTGACCCTAGACCATGAACGTCGGCAGACTTTTTTCCAGGGTGGGGCAAATGTTGGAGTTTTGCAATCAGATAATATTGATTCATTATTTTGTTGTCAAAAGTTATAGTATTTGTTGAGGATAACCGTATTAATTTGCGCTAAATAAAAAATGTTCTTTACATAAAAATTAAAATAATAGTTTAACAGTCAGCACATTAAGTTCATTCATTTCCAAGGAGGGGCCGCAGCCCCCCTTGCCCCACCCCTTGCGACGCCCATGCCCTAGACACAGGCTTGTAAGTCCTAGGCAGTGTCAAACCTCCGTATGGGGAGGAGAATCAGGTAAATAATATTCAGAGATTAAAATTTCATTGTTAAGGTCATAAAATTAATTTCTTTGTTAATATTATTATTGTACTTAATGGAATATTTCATTTCGGCAATAAAAAAACTAGGTGACAAGAGCCATCACTTTATAAAATAACAGGTATGTTAAGAGGTTAAACCAGCTTGCAATGCATTTTGTTGCAGCCCAATGAAGGGGTATAATGAACATGGTTAATGATATAGACAGATAAGTTTTGGCCTATCATAGTATGGTATACCAATTATATTCATGGTGCAGTCTTAAGTTACAGTATAAAGCATGGAATGTAATGCTTTGTCATGTCCATGATGAAAATGTGTAACCATTTGAATCCACCCACAAAGCCGTAAAATCATAAAACAGCTTCCGGCCCCATACATTTTATGGCAAAATCATAAAAGTTGGCAAGTGAAGATACTCAAAATTAAGTTGTTTAAAGTATCTACTTTAAAGCTACTTATTTCAATTAAGAAAAGTTGAGGAAGTGAAGGTAGGTAATTTGCTTGCAGAACAATTCAATATATGTATAATTTAGTTTCTAAAGCCATATGTCTGAACACAAGTGCTTCCTGGAGATTTAAGTGGCAGACCACCTGCTTGCACAACAACTAGCATGACTCAACGGTTATTGGGCTATAAAATTGCTTACGACCCATTCTTTATCTTCTGACTGCGTAGGAAATGAATCACTGCGATTAAACTTCTATGTGTGCTTTTGTTTCTCTGCTTCAAATATCAGCAATGCTTCACTTGCTTTCATTGTTGGAATGTGTTTACTGGTCATGCTCAATATAAAACTGGAACATCTATAGCATTAAACCCATTGGCTAATGAAATTGTTGAATTTATTGTCTCTCCTTAGGAAATTAAGGACAATGATAAAATGTAATAACTTGGAAAGATTTGAGTCAATTAGTGGATCGTCCTACACCACTTACACTGATAACTAGGAAGATCTATCCTCTCCATTTTCAACCTATGTTCAACAGCAGAATTATTATGAAAAACTGAAGCTATTAACAGTAAAGCAATACAACTCCAAAAATTATAACAATTATCTAAAAAAGGCCATAAGCTTCACTTATCTTAATATTCACATAAAGTTCTTGAAATTAAACACAGACTACGTAGTTTCACAGTATTTTAATTGTATCGTCAATGTCAATGTTATTTATATGGTCGCACTTTCATTTAATGTCAAGAATGTTCAGCAAATACTAAGATAAATGAAGCTTATAGTCTCTAAGATAATTGTCACAATTTTTAGAGCTGAATTGTTATGTAGATGAATTGTAATTTCAAAATTGAAAAATCTGTGTTCTCCTAAATATAGATTTGCTCCTAATTGGCCAGTATGTGTTACTTTATTAACTGTTTTAAGAGTCTGTAGCAGGATTTATATGATTTTTAGATCAGAAATGTGCAATCGCTGAGACTTTATGCATCAAACTTCAATTTTTTCTCTCCACATGTACCTATCTGTCCATAAATTTTCTTCAATATTTCTTCTAACTGATGTCTGAATTCTTTGTATCCACTTAGCGGTGGTCTCCTTTTCTTCCTTTCTGATTATCTGTCAGCAATTTCTCTTCTGACTTTTCTAATTGTTAATTTGCCAAACTACAAGCTGCAAGCAGCTTTTTATAACCTGCCTACAAACTTAGAGAAACAAATAAAAGAAAAGTATGTCTGTATTAGATGAATTATTCATGAATTTCAGACAATAAAATAAAATTAAGTAATCAAATTTTTAATTCATATACAGTGTAATGAGCTATTGAGTGACAAATACAGGAAGGTTATTTTAGTTGCTTTTTATAGCTATTGGCAAGTGACTCTTCCCCACTTTGTAACTTTGCACCAGGATTAAGATCCACGTTCACATCAACGTATATTTGTCAAATCAAAATATAGGTCTTCTAGAACTGATGAACATTTAGAGTCCATTTTAATAATACACGGCACAAAATTAGAATAAAAAATTCCTGCAATTATAGCAAAAAAAGTCTGTTTCATTTTTCTCATTGAATATGAACTGCTACCAACATAAAAATACTTGATGTAACAGGTGTCAATATATGGGGTATTTCAAAAGTAAGTTCAAATTTTCAAGCACTATAGTAATACTTGAGAAAAAAAAAAGAAATAGTGTTGGCAAAACAATGGGGTTTATAAAACACTGGAAAGATGGTGGCCGTTCCTTGTTCAACATATATTATTATCAGCAACACCATGCACAGCATTTTGCAGATGTCTTGGAATATTGGCAATTCCATCTTTCAGTTGCAATGGGGTTGTTGAATGTGTCAGGGAAACTAGTTCTTTAAGATAACCTTACAACCAAAAGTTAGCCAGATTGAAATCTGGAGATTGTGGAGGCCACATTGTTGGCAACTTCCTACTGAGGACATAATCAGTATGACACATGATTCTGGGCCAATAATTAATAAATAAATCTAGCCTGAGAAATCCCTTGAGGGTAAAGGTCTCCTGACGTTTGCAGGGATGAACTCATATCTAACTCTTAGGTGAGCTATTCCTGAGGAATGTATTTTTGAAAGTCATATATCAGTGCTTATACTGTAATATTCAAGTTTGTATCTTCATCTTGCACACTTTTCTCACACTTATTTACACACACTTATGTGCTGGAGATTGTTTTCTCTAGTTCTGTCAACACTTGTCTGTCTCTTGCTCTGGTCGTCCACTGCGCCCCTGCAAATCTTTTGAGAAAGTCCACCCAGGGTGTCTGTTGATGCCCCACATTCCTCTTTCCGATCCTGGGATCCCACATCAGACTAATTCAACAAGCTCTTCATGATTTAAAAGTTACTGTATGGTATGGCTTCACTTCACAATTGATCTCCATATTTCTTTGAAGAAGACAATAATTGAAAGACAGACTGCTACAGTCAGGGCCGTATTTACGTAAGGGCAAACCGGGCAACTGCCCAGGGCGGCACATTTTAGGGGGCGGCAAAATTACTGGAAAGCTGCACCAAACAAAAAATAATAATAATAATAATAATAATAATAATAATAATAATAATAATAATAATAATAATAATAATAATAATAATAATAATAATAATAATAATAATAATAATAATAAATAAATAAATAAATAAAAAAATCAAGTTCCTTTTGATTCTGGATAAATTGATTGAAGAACTGGACAAGACAACAGAGTTTCTTCCTACAAGGAATTCAGTGAACCATTTATGTTTTTGACAAATCTGAAGATGCTTAGTCCACTTGAAATTCAGGAAGCATCATCCAGATTTCAGAAAATCTACAGTTCGGATCTTGAAGATTCAGCATTTGTACTTGAATGCTTACACTTCAGAAGCTACATAGAAAAGAATGAAAATGCGACGCACTCTCCTACACAGCTGTAAGGTAACTGTCTAGAGAGTGTTTACCCAAACTTAAACATAGCTCTACAAATATACTTGAGCACTCCTGCTTCCAACTGCTCAACTGAGAAATCATTTTCTGCTCTAAGACGCATAAATAAGAACATCACAAGTGAAGGATCGTCTTGGTTATCTTGGTGTTGTTGCAATTGAATCTGACTTAACAGTGAAAATGGACTATAACGAACTCAAACTTGTTTGCAAATGACAGGGCAAGGAGGAAGCCTCTTGTTATTTAAACAGTATATGTTTTGACATCTAATATGGGGTGATGCCCCTTTAGTGTAAGTTCTTTCTATTAAGATGTTCCTACTTAAATTTTAATAACCTCACTTATGGTGTTTGCCACTCATACTTAAGTAACCAAACTAGTGAAACCATTCTCTATGTTGTGAAAATTTAAGTAATATATGTATTGGCAAGTTGGGGGGGGGGGGGGGGGGGGGGGGGGGAGGGGCAGATTTTTTTTTTTTTTTTTTTTGCCCAGGGGCGTCAGAGGTCCTAAATTCGGGTCTGGCTACAGTAAACAGAAGAATGTTACTAAAGCATGTTACAAAGCTTTTCATCCTTAGACTGAGGAATCACAATATGGGAAACATAACCATCACCCCTGCAAAACAATTGATTATCCAATGTTTTGTAAATGCTACTGATTGCCCAACACTGATGTATTTTGTTTTTTTCTCATCTCAAATATTATAATACAGTGGTTCAATGTTTTAACTAACTTTTGAATAAGCCTATATGTTGCCTAAGAATGAAGACTATCGATCATTTGATAAGTAATTACATCTATTATTAATATGTACGTGTAGATTTTAGTACAATAAAACACTATTTGAAAACTAAGCTAAACAGTATGCCTCAAGCCTGCAAGTTTATTGTTCCCACTTAAACTTGCATGGCTTCACCCACGATTCATTCTGATGGTTAATGTGCCCCCCCCCCCCCCCCCCCCAAATTATGAAAAGCTAGGCAACTCCTAAAGTAAGAACAAATTGGAAACTAAAAACTTCACTTATCTTAGTAATGTTGCACGTTCTTTTTGCACAAACCAAGATAAGTGAAGGTTTTAGTTTCTAATTTGTTCTTACTTTAGAATCTTGTTGCTTCACTGTTAATAGCTTCAATTTTCCTTATTTAAGCAACTCCTGTTTAAATAATCAGCTCAAATTCTTCCCAAATTATTATCTCTTATTTCCGAGTCCCTTGACTCGATAAACAGCAAGGGGAAATAAAAAAGAACTCAGTGCACTACTATGGACAGTTTAAGTCTGCATTAAAGTTTAGAACGTCATGTTAAACATCTGCAGATGTTTTAAAAAATTCTCACTTGTTGAATTCACTGCATAGCAGACTGATATGCTAGAGCCTTTTTGTTCTTTTATTGAAATAAAAAGCATGCTTCCAACATGTCGACAGCTATATTTACTCCAAACATGCAACAGAAATACTCGTGCAGTAACACAATCCAAACCTACCATCTTTGTCTGGCAGTGGGTTTTTCTCCTGCGTCTCCGTGTGCTTCAGCTTTCCAGTGTCAAAAGCTTCTACACCTTGCAACAGCGCCTTCTGGGTCTTCTCTGTTGCAACATCTACACAACAACAAATACACTTTCAATAAATTGCAACATAGAGGGGTTTAGGTATTGTTTCCGCACAACAATATACATACAACCTATTACAATTATATACATATCTTGAAGAATGCTTAAACATTAAATTTATGTACACATTGCTATTCAATAATATGCTAAATAGAATAAGAAGATATGTTACGGAAACCTTCAGGTAACATGGAATGTACATTTGACGAACAGTTAGTCTTGCAACCATATTTAAATAAGTACACTGGTATACGCTACACTGTGTGACAGCATTCACTTCACAAGTTGAGTTATGATGGACAAGCAGTGAATATATATCTTTTTTATCTGTTTATTTTTACTTTCTCTGCCACTTATCTGTAGTAGGTAAGAGGAAGCATTCTATTTTACCAAAAAATTTGATGTTGAAATTTCCATTACAAGAACATGTTTTGAGACCCCTTGAACAAACAAGTCATTTTTTAGGAAAAAGTCCTCATCAATGTGTATGTCAGTGTTTTTGTAAAAAAACCAAACTTCTGATAAATATACTAAACTTGGTATTTCTAAAAGTCATTTTTGTTTCTCATCGAATATGAACTGCTATTAATGTAAAAATACTTCACTTTTTTTTTCTTCTTCTTTTTCTTTTTTCCCCATTCTTTAGTAACACATACACGTTTGTTGGATACGTCAGTTTACATCAACTACATAATCATTAATATTTACATAGTAATATGTACATTCTGAAATTATATACATTTCTATTATTAGTTAGATAATCATCAAGCCAAATAGAACCATGACTTTATACAAAAACCTTTTAGTTCCCTTTTAAACAAATGTATTACTTTTATATTTTTTATATAATTTGGTGGTTTATTATAGAGTTCACTTACAGCCACTAGGTTTCATATTGTAGATTTCCAAAGCATGTGCCTGTATATAGTAACTATTTTTTCCTCTTGTATTGTGGTCATGAATCATTTGTTTCTATGCTGGATATTTTATTTTTTTGTACATTATTGTTTCATATGTGCAGAGAGAGAGAGTATAGTGTGAGTATATTTAATGTTTTACGGCCTCAGGGGTCTCCGTCTAGGGGATATGTGGATGGCAACCACAAGGTACCCAAGCTGAACAGAACATTACTTCCACTTACTGGTGTTTTGCTCCTCACTGTAACTTTTCTATCTGACCTTACCTTGGTCATCTCTTGTTCCCTTCCGACCCCGATGCTATTAGGGTTCCTGAGGGCTAGGGAGTCTTTATTTTTCCAACCTCTCCATTTCTCTAATTTCTCTATAAAACCTTAACCCCTAACATGCTGACCTGTCATGGCTTGTAATACGTCCTCTGATTGGTAATCAGAGGATATGGTCGGTGAATTTATTTTGATAACTCTCCAGGTCAGGTTGGTGAGACCCGTAAACCAACGACAGGTGTGGTCCTCCAGACATTCTGGGGGTTGTGAGAGAGCGATGTGACTGCCAAAACATAAAAATATGGTGCTCTCTAAAAACGGTTACTATAACTGCTATTGCTCTCTTCGATATCATTGTGAAAAATATTGGAGAGCAAGAGGATTAATGACTTCGTTGTCAGAAATCCAGCATTAGCTAACAACAACATTTAATGTTTTACAGCCTTCTTTACGACTCTGTATTTTAAGCCTAAAATTAGTTGTATTGCTCTTTTTTGCAACTTAAATACTCTCTCAGCCAAAGAGTTATATTATCATGGAACATGAATGAAAGACTGCTGCACATTTGCTAAGTATTTAACTACATTAGAGTCCCACTAATCCAAACTAATTGGGACCGAATCCTGTTCAGATTAGCGAAAATTTGGATTAGGTGGACTTCCATCAAATACAACATATTAATTTTAAGTGTTTATGCATTACGTATTAAAATGATTGAAAGTACGAAATTAGTACATATGCTGTAATTTATTTTGCAACTACGAGTATATTCTCAGGCTCGAAAACCCATTACTGCAATGTTTTTATAAGCACATTGGTGTCCACATAGTGCGAGTAGCCTGGTCAGAATGGAGTCAGAATGGAAGTTGGCGAGACATTGCCTCTTCAAGTCGTTTCAATGCATTGTGTCAAAAGAAGATCACTGACTTCACTTCTTAAACATTGATTTGCTTTTCCATTTTATTTTCTCATTAACGTAAAAAAAATTGCATTCAAACTTTGTTATGCACATTGTTGGTAGGGTAGGGCTTCCGTTCTTTAGTTTTTGTGTGTAAGATATCTGACAGATTCATTGTTTACTCCTGTAGCATTTATTTCATGTTTTTGGTGCTAATAAATTTAAGTTTTCACTTGGAAAAACAAATTTAAAGTTAATTTTATTTATGCCAACAAGCTTACTGCTGGTGTTTTTAAACACACAAGTCACATGTGGGCAATGTTTAAGAGGTGGAATCAGGACTGAAAAATTCAATGCCATAGCCGGGATTTGAACCATGGTTCTTCCGCTTAGACCACCAAAATAATAATTACCATCTAAAGGTTACTTAAACCGTGACATAAAGTACTTACTATTGTAAGTTGCCCTTGAGGTATTTATCTCTGATGTGAGATTCCCTCGTAGTCTAATCGGGAAAGTACCTATCAGTTGGGGAATTTAATGTTGTACTGGCAAGTTGGTCATGGTAGCTTAGTGGTTAGAGCAGCCGCTTGATAAGCGGAAAATCCAGGGTTCAAATCTCGGCTATAGCATTGAATTTTTCAGTCCTGATTCCACTTCTTAATCTTTATTTTTTCCTGTTTTAGATTCAAAACAAATTTTGTACATATTTTTTCATAGCTCTGTTAGGCGGATTTTTGGATTAACAGGGTTCGGATTGGTGGGACTCTACTGTATATCAGTTATTAATTTGTAATTGTAGATTTTAGTTCAATGACACCATGTTTGAAAACTAATCCGATCTATCACCTTGCATCTGCGACTCATTCTCTGGTGATTAATGTGGCCCCTTTTATGAAAAGTTTGGCAGCCCCTATAATAATCCATTTTAGTTCAGGAATGGAAGCATTACTGTTAACAGAAGCATTACATACATGAAGCATAAGCATATGCTCTCTGCAGCGATGCAGAATCTTGGATCTACTATTCTTGTCACATTGTATATATTTAAAGAATGTTCTGTCAAAGTCAAAAGATAAGATGTTTAGATAAGGCTAAAATGCACTCTTCCTTGACACCTACACTTTCATTTTAATGATAGCAAAGTTATTGTGCATCCACTATCTTATCTCTTTAATCACAAAATTATCAGGCAAAGGCCTCAAGAATAACACAGGTTAGAAAATATACTCTAGTTATAAAATCTATCAACCTGTCAGTTCAGATATGAAGTGAAGAAGTTGTAAAACCAAAATAAATATTAGATATATGTACATTCAACAACAGATTACAGCAGAACCTCAATTATACATCAGTCAGTTAATCATTCAGCTCATTAACATAATATTTTTATTATTTATTTATCTTTTGATGTTTGTGTTATATTTTGTGACAGTTGAGTTATTCATGAAACGAACGTCTATGATGTTTTCAGCGTATGTAATTGAAGATAGTTCGAGTTGGTTAGGCACTGCTCTACTGATCCTTTGGTTGCAGGTTCAAACCCAGCCCAGCGCAATGGTTTTTAAGTATGCTTAAAAACGACACAACTTAAAAGCAACAGTCCCATGTCAGTATATTTATTAGCATGTAAAACAATTCTTGTGGGATAAAATTCTAGCACACTGGCAGCGCTGATGTGATCGTGGTAATTAAACAATGTTAACAAACAAAATATGTATGAATATGCAGGTTAGTTTAAGCACGCTATATATCAACAATTGATCAGTATTCCGAACTTTCTCAAGCGAATTGCGTTTTAAAAAAATAGAACAAATGTTACGCACTTTTATTGCTTATTCCAACTACAAGGTTGGAAATGGCAGAATGAGACTAAAGGTCAATGCCATAGCCGGGATTTGAACCACAGTTCTTCGGTTGCTCAAACTACTGAGCTACCATGGCAATGTGCCAACAGAACATTAAATTCTCCAACTCGCTAACATTTTTCCTGGTAAACTTCCTTTGTGTTTAGTGAGCTTTTGTTAATTGCTTATTATAGCAGACACAAAATTTAATGGCAGCTGATAGCTAACCACTACTATTCTATTTCCTGTAGTTAAAATAAATTTTGTGGGCATAAGTAATATTTATATTACACTGTATTTAACTGTAAAACACCACAAGATGTGGCAAGCCTCTGATTGGATGTTGTGTTGGCTGGCTCCTCCTACCAGCCGCCATTAAATTTTGTGTCAGCCATAATGCTGCTGTTCACATTAGTCATTTTTGGTTAACCATCAACCTCATCCCTTCCATTATAACAGTTAATTGGGGTTCCACTGTACTTCAAAAATTGTGACTGGGGCAATTATACAACCATTAGTTCTTTGGAAGATTTAGTGGTTACATAATATATTTTAGATGTTATTAATATCTAGATAAAATGCTGTTAGCACAAAGGTAGAGTTAACAAAAACACAGTAAATCTGGACAAATAAGGCATTATAACAACTATTTATTTCATGAGTCAGGCATTCAGTATTTACTAATTAAATTCACAAACCCTGTCAGTCTCAACCAATCAAATGTGAGAGTAACCAATTAGAGTTGCAATTGTTTGGGAATGGTTACAACAGATTTGCAGTTATTTCTTATTTCTAAGTTAAGAAGTGAAGAAAACTTTCCTAACATAGAAGGCCACGCTACGTTATGATACTGGTATGCAGTAAACTCAAATAACATTATACGTATGTTATTTTTATTATATTAGTATTGTTTATTAACCCTTGGAGCATGCATGGGGTCTTTTTTGACCCCAACCATTTTGAAACCCTAATAACTTCCGTTGTTTAATTTACTGAAATCAATTCCTGTAAATATCGTAAGCCTCATTTGAACTTTCTTCTTACATAATTTTGATGTTATAAATTTTTTTCCAATCTTGTTTGTTTATAAAAACTAATTCTTGAATTGTGATCAACTATGACCCCAAATATGCAGTATGAAACTTTTATTTCCCTGTATTTTTTATTTTATTGCAACAATATTTTTGAATAATTTGATACACCATTGTTGCATTAGTCAAACTGATTTTATGCTTCAGTTTAAATTTTCATTGTTGTGCTGATTCTTGAGAGATTAGTTCGGTCATTATTTCTCTTTTTATGTATTTATGCATTTACTATTTTTTTCATTGTTTTCAGACAAATAGTTTTTATTGATAAATATTTTTTATGCTTTCTCTCAGTGCATTACAAAGGGCAACTGTTTGAAGAAACGTTTTTCTTATGAGAGTTAACATTCTGTTCTCCGTGAAACTCAATTGCAAAAACATAAGTCCAAATGGGATAGTAATATAATAATGGTTAGTGTGTAACCTGTAGAAAACTCATTTACAAAGATTGCTCCAAAATAAAAATGTGTTAAATATTATTTTGATTTTAATTTAATTTCAGAAAAGGAGATATAACAAATTATTACATAATCTGGCCAAAAAAAATATTTTAGCAAAAAAAAATATAAATGGGGTCAAAAAAGACTCCATCAATGCAGTATGTATTTTTGAACTAGGTACGCTGAGAGTGTTTAAACATAATAGTCTTAACAAATATATCACTTGTGTATAAATAGAAATAACTGCAAATGATAGAACATCTTATTCAAAATTATTAACGAAAGGACTTCTTCGTAACACTAGTAAAATGAAAATCATTGATGGTTGAATAGTTCTTTTGTTGATGATAGATATGCAGTACTTTATCTAGATGGTTTGTATAAAATTTGAATTTGTATAAAACATCAAAGAAAGCTAACTGTCCATCTGACTAGAAAATGCCACTAATGGTAAACTATTAACAACTTTTCTGTTTTATCCCTCTTAATGTATTTATTCACATGAAACAAATCCAGAATTATGATGTAAAGGTTTAGAATTTATCCTTAAATTATATTTCATACATGGTTACTACAAATGATTCATTTGTTTTCAAAATGCTATATTTAAAAAATATTACACATACAACAGTGGTTGGTACATCAAAAGAAGCGTAAACTCGCCAAGTTTACATTTTGCGGAAGAAAGGAAAGGTTTATCAAAAACAAAAGGTTGATGCAGCCATTCAGACTTTTGCACAAAAAGCGTCATTACTAAAAGATTTTGAACAGGTATGTATTTAAGGAATACAACACAAAAAAATTGTATTTCCATTTCATTTCATTATTAAGAAATAGTGTTTTACAGGTGTTTACATTATTTTGAGACACACTGTAGTTTCTCTACTGAATGTCAATACCATGTCTGTATGCCATGTGGTTGTACCTTCTTGTACCCTGTAAATATCAGGTTTTAATTGGTGAAGAGTGATTTAGTTACATGCAGGCAAGTGTGCTATACAGGGTGACAAATTCCATTTAGACTCTTTTAGCACCACCTTTTTCCACACTAAACTTGAAGGAAAGTAAGTGAAGTAAATATTCTGATAGACCCACATCAAATGTACAAATTTCTGGTAGTTAAAATAAGATACTTTAACATAAATGTTAACAATGATTTATATAACAAATATGACTGGATGTATGGTTGTGATGTTAAAAATACACTTTTTGCTTTCCTTGCACTTTATTTGGTGATGATGTACTGAAGATCCATGGATAATGAATGATTTACAGCAGGCTTGTTGAACATCACTCCAAAAGTGTGAAGAGGAGTCGCCCCACCTCCTTAACTGCAGTAGCATGTTTTACGTGCAACTGGTTTTTGCTTTGCTTTTCCCCAGTTTTCCACTTTGATTGAGAAGAAAGGAGGGGAAGTAGGGGAATATCTTCACATCTGGTGAGTACTGTTTGTCAGTTGTCAAAAAACTTGTGCTTACAATAGCACAGTTAAGATACCTTTATAAGAAAAGTTGATGACACTGGCAAGCGTTCAATTGTTAATAATCAGTATTTATAAAACAAAATTGACTAAATTGTTTATTACTGTAAAAAATCCAAATTGCAGTGACAACTTTGTGAATCACCAAAATCAAGCACTAGCTCATACCTACATTTAATAATAAGAGAATATGTCTGGTATAGTTCTGTAATTCCAGTATCTGATTACTAAGTGATATTATAAGGACCATGATGGTCACCAGTGCTAAGTTCAATTGGGTTTATATAAAATTTAACAATGTAAGTCAATTCGGTTAGTGAAGAAAATTGCTTTCATTCTAAATAAGATTTCTATTCTTAAACATATATTAATTGGACAGGCACTGCTCTGGGCTTTCTAAATTCACATATTAATCAAACATTAGGATTTAAGTACAGACAGTACATGGAAGATATTTGTAATGCAATTAATAACATTGTTAACAAATAACACAACACTGCATGCAGATATTTACTCAAACCATTCCAGTTATAAAGCGTTCAGTTTAGAAGCCAGCTTAGGAGTGCAGTAGACTACATACCTTGTGCATTAGGAAGAACTATTTTTTCCTGAGTGCTCGTCCTCTTTAACCTCTCGGTTTTAAAGGTCTCGACTCCTTGAATAAGTTCACTGTGTTGCCGTTCTTGTTTCACATCTAGTCAAGCAATCAATACTCAACAATATACTTCTAAAATAATACATGCCACATGCTAAGAAGCCATACAGATAAAACAAGCACTACTGCATTTATTGCTACCCAATGTTCTAGCAACAGAAATAAAGAGAAGAAACAAAGAAAGAAGGCTGTTTACTTCCTTGCTACTCAGATGCAGGTAACTAGGAGCTAAAAGTAAAGAAGGAATTTTCTTTCTTTTTAAAGAAACCCACAAGTATCAGCGCCATATGCAACAAATAGTACCAAGTGTTTTGTTTACCTTAACTGAGTAGCAACCTTCAGAAGAAATAAGTAAGAAAGTACAGGAAAGTAAAATTCCATGAACAGTACTTGATGAAGAAAATACATATTTAAGAGAAACTTTTTCATAAATATTTATTATATTTTTAAAAGTTCATAAAATGCTGTCATTTCCACTTTCAAAGTGGCGTTTCTTCATTAATGAAATATTATTCAGTATTTTAATAACCCTACCTGTCGATTTGAAGCAATACAAACATTAGTTAAGCTCATATAGTGCACTTCTCTGTCTATAGCATTTAGGTTTATTCTCTGATTTGTTGTTCATTTATTATGTGAAACTACAAGGAGCAAACGTGCTTTTCTATTTTAAAAATTTTATAGGAGTCTTTTGAATTAACTAAATTTGATCAAAAATGAAGAAAGCATAGTCTTTTTTCCAAGTTCTTAATATATTCCACAACTTACAACTTTGCAGTCATTTTTTTAATTTCTCTAGCACTAAAGTTACAAACATTATGTACTAATGTTAAAGTTTTTTTTTTCTTTACCTCTTTATCCTCCCCTTATGTAGAACTTACAAGCCAGTGCCTAGATTCAGATGCCTGTCGGGGAACAGGGGAACCTATGGACCGGACAGAGTGAAGACCTGGAACCAGGTGGTCGGCCAAGCACCAGGTATGAATGCAAGTGAAATCGAGGAATGGAAAGGTGATATGGAGCAATTGCTGGAATGAGTGGCAGAGGAAACCGGAGAACCAGAGAAAACCCACTGTGACGCTTCTCCATCCACCACGAATACCACATGTGGGTCCCTGGGATCGAACCTGAGCCACCTAGGGTGGTAGGCAAACATTATCTGCTTGGCCAAGGCACCGCCTTTCAAGTTTAATAATTTATGACTTTTATGTGACACTAGCAATGACAGTTTTAAAACAATTATTGTTAAATTATTTTCGCTAACCACATAAATTTTAGTGCATAATGAATGAAGACATGAAATAAATACAACATTTAGGTATTTATTTAAATTTAAGGATACTTTATACTAAATTTTCAAAAGCTAGAAAGTGTATTTTTTCAATATAATATTGGATTTAAAAATTTAATATATGATTAATTTAAAAAAAAAAAATATAGCAAACTTGATTTTTCTCCCATGAAAAATGTTGACATTAAACAAAACTTAACCTTTAATTGCACAGCACTGTAGCTCCAACTTTGCATATTTTTTGGAAAATGTATTTCTTCAAAACTTAAGGCCATGAAAACTAATTTTATGTTGTAATTATGTTCAACAAAAACTATGGTAAAATGTTCAGCTACATTGTTTGAAATTTATAGTAATTTTATTACCATGCAGAGGAATTCTTAAGCACTTGGCTTCAAGTTATAAATGCTCCAACTATTATCATCATTGCAAGGAATGTAAACGATAGTGCCACTAGTTGCTGACAGGAGGTAAACATGTGGCTGCTGTCTGTAAACCAGTGCTGCCAACCCTCGTTTTTTCAGTAGATCAACCAAAATCACATAATAGCTGCCAATCTATTGAAATGTTTTATTACGGAACCAATATTAGATATAATCACTTGTATGTTTAAAATATGTGCTTGACTAAGCAAGTCAGTATAGTGAACGGGACAGGAAGAAAGGGACAGCTGAGATCTTAGATCCCACAGTGAGGTTTGAGACATCCTTAGACCAGCCAGCAGAAGTGGATCGTGAAAAGAAGAAAATATATGAGCCCACAATTCCATTCTTCAGTGCCTCATATAATATCAGCAACATCGTGGTCACAGGCCTATTCTTCGGAGCAAGGGGCACAATACCAAAATCATTTGTGCAATGGAGACAACAATATAAGCTCCCTAAACAGCTACAGGACGACATTGTCCTAACGACTATAAAATACTCTGTGGCAATATGCCGAAATCATTTGTATGGAAACCACAACATTTAAATTTGAAAGTACTAAGATATAAAATAATCTTTTAACTGTGTCATATACTAACAACTACTTTGTTTTTTAGTTGTTGTTTTTTTTTTATTAACCTTTTTATGTATTCATTTCAAACACATGAAAGCTATTCTGTGTCACATGGCAAACCTTTATATAAGGTCAGATTTAATAATAAATAATTTGCTAAATGACTTGCACATGCTTAAACGGAAATGGCTTCAAAGGTATTTGCTTTCCTGGTCAACAAAGCCTAAACATTGGTTTATTTTTAACTTCAGTGAGCTGGTATTATGCTACACACCATCAGTCGCAGTCAATTGTTTTCATTCATTCATATTCATCATAAATATTCAGTTCTATCTGGAGAAGTAAAAATTATACTAGGTCTACTCGATGTTTATGCTTTTAAGAAATCCCATAACAAGATTATATTTGTAGCATACTATACAATAATGTTTTAAAATAATAATATATCTTCCTTTACTTCTAAAATTGAAATTTTAAACAATACCAATGTTTCTTCCCAGTCTCCCAAATTTGTTTGTTACAGGTTGGCAGCAGTAGCGATAGACTGTACGAGAGATGGAGATGATTTGTGACTAGTGACACCACTATGTTAAAGTCTAGTAAAGGCTGGTTCACTTACCCAACAATGGTAAGTATAATGATTTCAGCAACGGCAAGCAAGGCAGCACTGAATATTGTTTCACAACAGTATGGCAATAATGATAAGACACCAGAATATGGAGGGGAATTGCACATTGGGAATTCATTTGTTTCTAACTGGTCAATGCTATTTTTCCTAGCTTGCAACTAGAAAGAGTTCTAGCGACTGTTCCATGACATAGCCGCCTTGATTAAAATCTACAGCAAAAAGCCCAATACACTAATAGTAATCTAACATGCGGTTTCCAGTAACGGCAACAAATATAACTTAAAACAGGTCTTCTTTCCCGTTCCTGGAGCCCAGGAAACTTCCCATTGGTAATGAACACTCCCATTTGAATACATGCATTTTAATTATTTATTTATGCCAACAAACTAACTGCTGGTGTTTTTAAACACACAAGCTGTGTGTGGGCAATATTTAAGAGGTGGAATCAGGAGTGAAAAATCCAATGCCATAGCCAGGATTTGAACCAAGGATCTTCCGCTTATCAAGCGACTGCTTGTAAGTCGTCCTTGGGGTATTTATCTCGACTGTGAGATTCTCTTGTGGTCTAGCAGGAAAGTACGAATCAGCTGGGGAATTTAATGTTATACTGACAGGTTGGCAATGGTAGCTTAGTGGTTAGCACAGCCGCTCCATAAGCAGAAGACCCGTGGTTCAAATCCCAGCTATGGCATTGAATTTTTCAGTTCCAATTCCACCTCTTAAACATGTATTTTAAGTTTATCATTCTGGCTATCATTATCATTGTTGGTGGTTGTGAATCAGTCTTCACACTTCAATTTCATTTCTTTTCATCCTGGCTTACTGCTTGGAAATTCCTCTGACTGGTAATTACCAATTTTGATACAGAGAATTTTTAGTCATATCTCCTAACAATTGATATTGCTTATTACCATGATCCCTTAAATGTTCATAAGATAAATTTATTGATATAACTTCTACACTAGCTGTGGTAAGCATCTCACAACCATAAAACTCTAAAACTGCCCCTTCTACGCTAAATTTGCTGACAATACCAAGTGCATTTAACACATTCATAGCACTCAATTTCATGCATGGCTGCAACTGAGCGAACCTTTCAAAGAGAAAAAGGAAATGACAGATGTGCTTTGTTTGCATAACAAGAAGATTTGAAAACAGTCTTAGAAGTACAGGGTGCTATCTGAGAAACTGAAATATTTAGAGTATTCCATGCAGTCGTTTCTGAACTGTAGTTTTTATTTACCTTCTGCTGTCGGCAGCACGTTCTTTTCTTGCGTTGCCGCTTTCTTCATATTTGATGGCTTGAAACCCTCCAGCTCACTCTTCAGGTCCAAGTTCACCTTGGGCAGGTCCTTAAGTGATGGGCTTACAGGGTTCGACATTCTGTTGCTTTAATTTATCAGTCTGAAACATACAAAACAAAGCATATGAAGTAATACCTCATAATTAAGACCTGTAATCTACTGGCACAGAAAATATATAATATATCTGAAAGGATAAATGCTAAAATATTTGCATCTTGTGTACCTCTGTGTTGTCAATGTAAAAACAGAGTTCCTCAAGATGCACACATTTGTATTTTGGATGTGATATATTGTTGCACATACAGTAAGTTATGTACTGCTTTCCATAACAAAGAAAGTCTCAGGGGAATGAGACGAAGGGGCAAAATTGCCAATTAGATACATGTCCGATACCCTGCCTACCCTTGTTTATGATACGCGGTGCAGCTCAGTGACAGTCCTCAAAAATATGAGTCCAACATCTGGCACCTTCTACTTTGGCAAAGAATATTTTCTCATTTTTGATATACATAGTAAAGTCTATTTGTGTAAATCAATCCTGTGGTACCAGCGGAAGTACCAAATGGCAATGTCTAATGTGGATAAAGACAAAACTGTTCACGATGGGGTGCAGGTTTTTTTAATAGTTAATTCCTTGTGTAGCATGCATTCTCTGTCACACACACACACACACACTTACTGTCCTTGTCGCACTGTTTCAAACAGAAAAGGGCAGCACATTCCAGTCGGACTTTCTTTCCGTTGGTAAAGAGTAGCTCTGGTGTAAACAGCACCACCATTCTCAATCACTGGTGAAACATGTTTTAAAAAAGTGACTATGTTACTACAGAAATACTGTAGTTTAAATCATAGGTGGGGAGAAATGACTCAATGAGTCACTTCCCCATAATCACAGTTTTAGCCCCTTCCACTACCTCATAGTGGTTAGCTACCAGACCACGCCTCCCGCTATTGTCTGTCTACCTCAGGAAACTGGTCAGTCCTTCAAATGGTGTGAGGAAGTGGAGAGGGTAAATGTTTGACTGCATTCCTGTCACCCCTCTTCCCATTGACTTATCATTTTAAATGTTGTTATTTATCTTGCACTCGATGACTGCGTTTATGAAAGGCATTACTTCAATGAACAGGCCTTTACCTGTATTATAAACTCATTTTTTTCACTGCCTTTACCTGCTAACATGCAAGTAATTTGGCTACAAATTGAGGTATATGCAATGCCGCCCCCTCCCCCAACTTTATTTTATGTCATTTTACTCATAATTAAATAGTCATAGGTGCTGTTAAGAGAGAACCTTGTGACTGAGTGGCAGACAGCCTTTTAGGTCACAACCTTGTATCATACCATTTTGCTTTGTCACATATCCAAAGAGGCTTTAGTGCTAGGAAACTGTATCTCTGCTTCTATATGTAAAGGGTAGATGGAAGCTTTGATGCATGTCCATACAGACCTTAGTGCTAGGCAACTGTAACTTTGCTTCTACAGATGACGGGCAGATGGCATTAGGGTGCCGACCAGTCTACCTGCTTTCAGAGCATTTGTTATTACCATCTATTTTCATTTTTTTAAATTGGTTTAAACTTCAGGTATAATTTCGGGTCATATATTAAATATCCAATTTGGTGTTTGCAAGTGTATTATTTAGTTTGAAACACAGTCTCATTCCCAATTCATTAACTCTAACGGATAGTTACTAATATTTAATATTTCAGTCACCTGCCATCAATTTGGATTAAGAAATTAGCAGGCTGCCCACCAGGATACAAAATCAATCCATTAAATGTTCGATTATTCATTACATTGTGGCACGCTTGCATAATTGTTTTTAAGTAGTGAATCGCCGTTTTCAAGCTTCATTCACACTTCTACAGTATACTATTTGGGTTTAAAACGTGAGATACGTGAGGCAACCACAAAAACATCCCACTATTCCTTTTGTTTGGGGCTTAGATTGCATATGCATATCTCCCAAAAGGTAGCTGATAAGCTATATCTTAACAGAAGAATGTGGTGTCCAACTGAAGTTATCATTTAGTTACAAAGACAAAGGAATAACTGACACAATGGACGGTAGTGCAAAATATCTATACGTATACGCAAAAGAACTGATGTATAAATGTTTAAGTATTCTGTGGATGCATTTATTTAAAATATTTCCTACCAAGATTACACTGGATAGTCCAACCTTTAAATCCCATAGAAGAGCAAACGTTTTCAAGCATGCATAGAGTATAAATCAAATCTCTTCACTCACAAATATGCACGCAGTAAGAAGTGGTCAAGTCCAGTCTCTCCCTTTTACACCCTCACTTCTCTTACTCTCTGTGAAATCCTTCAAAGCGGCACTTCGATAACAAGGAAGGCAGCCTGCTGGTCTACATCACATCTCAAAGGGGCATGACCATAAAGCGTGAATATGGAATTTGCGAACGGCAGGAAACCTTATAAGGTTTCAGCGGCATTTACCGCCAACAAATCTTGTTTACTATCAGGAAATTCTTGCTGTACTAGCACATTCCTTGTTTTGCTCACACCCGCGCGAAATATGACACAGAAACCTCCTCTTTTCATGCAAAGGAAATCATTTGTTGTTTTGAGGCATCATAGGTGACCGTCCTAGTTTTGGAATGCATAACATATCTAAGCGATTGATCTTGACAACTTCACGGTTTTTGCTCCAAAAATACATAACATAAAATATTAAATTCTAGTAAAACTACACAATTAATTTGCGAGGTACCTAAGTGATAAAATATAATGTAACAATTGAAGCAGTAAAGAAAGGAGGCGGATGTTATTCTTTGAGGTTAGAACACCGTATTTATGTTGGGAAGTGATTTGTTCACGTCCAAGAGCTTAAGCGCTTTCATCAGAAAATTAGGCTTCTAAACTGCGTTTTCAGTGTGGATTTCATACTCATTTACATATGCGTATTGCTGTTTTCATTGTTTGCATTAACTCATTTTATAAAGCACTTCTGTAAGCTAGGAGTATGACAAACGTTATTTTGGTAATATAACCGCCATAGTTTCTGTCACTGGTTACAAGTAACAATTAAAATGCCTTCTTTTACACCTACCTATTATCGTTAGTAGTAGTTTACCATCCGTTGGGTAACTATTAGTTGTTACACTGGATAATAATGGCTGTATACATAAGTTATGCAAGTATTGCACCTTAACAAAAATTAATGAAATTTCGAATTAAAAGTCTTACCCACTTTTTCTAATTACGCAATAGTATGCATATTTTGTTTCCGCTCGAATACGTCTTGGTTAAGGAGTGAAATAACACCAATATTTTCAAGATTTCTTTCATTTTAGGGCTCATGACGTCATTGCGCGAGTACAGTGACAGCACAAAGCTCAACTCACCTCACTGCCTATAGTGCAATGTGTGCACTAGTTCCACACACAGAGTAAAATGCCTCCAGCACGAAAATCGAAATAGTCTCTTATTGTTGAACCTGTACAAGAATTTGAGAGTGAATATTTTACTGCAAATGGTGTCAGCATTGAATGTAAGGTGTGCAACAACGTTATCTACAAAGTTCGTGCGTCGACTGTACTTGGTCTTTTCTGTGCTGTGATCATGTGAAAGACTTAGCCCCTCCACTTCCTATAGTCCACACTCCGCAACTGTTCGTTCCCTGTATGAAAGTTGACTCCCTACTCATGACTAATCATTTGAATCGGGAGACGAAAGACCTATAAGGTTGATATTTCTGTGGCTGTGGTATAATAGAACGATAGTGCCACGCTACCTTGAGGAGCCAGTACAAAATTGCAATATGGAGCTCAGCTATAAGGAGTTGTTACTGGGTATACGCATACATATGCAGTATTACAACCATTGCTGTCCTCGTAACTTGTGTAACTATTACATTACGTTTTTGGGCAACCCTGGTGCAAGTACGCAGAGTCTGGAAAGGAAGGATGGACTTGAAAACTCAATGACATGATTAGCCAATGGCGTGATGCTTCAGATAAATTGGATGGGCTCTCAACTAATCGGCTACGTTACAGTTCACTCCAATGAGCTTCATTTCGAATGCGCCTTGCGCTCATTAGACCATCCATTCTTTCATTTAAGAGATTGGGAACAGAACAGAACCGCTGGCTGTAAAGCATTTCATCGTTAAGTTGGAAATGCTCCCACTTATTGAATATTTACATCAGCCGAGAAAGAACAAATACTTGGAATACTGAACTTTGTTATTTGTCTTCAGAAGCCAAAATATACTTAAGGGAACATGTACATCAAACAGGCATATAGAATCATATTTGAAATTAACTATAACATACACCAAACTGCACTTTTGCACGCATGCATATTTCTCAATCTATTTTTACTTTCTCAGCTGGTAAGTAGGGGAAGTATTGTATTCCACCCAAAAATTCGATGTCGAGATTTCACGGAAATGTGTTTTGACGCCCCCTGAATCCAAAAAAAAAGCATTTTTAGAAAATGTGTGTGTGTGTGTGTGCGTGCGTGCGTGTGCGTGCGTGCGTGTGTGTGTGTGTGTGAGAGAGAGAGATATTTTTATGACAAATGAAATGTATATTTTGAATTTTCTGGCTATTGCCTAAGTAGTCCTGTTTACTCTGGATGCATTTTGAATAACTCGTAAACCGTAAGATATAGAAAAAATATTACTATAGAAAAAATGTAGATCTCGCTAAAACACACAATTTATGTCCAAATAAATTTTTTTGTAGAGTGAACCATTTCAGAGATATGTTTTGTTATTTGTGCGAGTTTTGCAATTATACTTTTCCTAAGTGGATGGTCGTTATTCAATTCAGATTTGACTATCGCACAAAGTCTACTCTATTCCCATATTCCCCTTGTACCTACAAGGAAATAAGATAATTTCTACAAATGTTTATCTCAACTAACACGAAGAAGATATAGGAATAAGAGTTTGTAAGAATGGTTAGTACAAGAGTAGAGAAAGTCATGTGAGTGCAACACATCAGATGTTTATATTTATGTAAAAGTTATTTATAATTTAAAAACGTGCTATTGTAAGATATTTAGAAAATCAAAATGTGAAATTCCAATAAATACATATTTTATCTTGGTGTATAATTGTTAAAGTAGGAAAAGTTTACTACAATGAGTTGATCCTGACTTTTTAAATATCATCTATAAATTTGATGAAGATTCACTGCATATTTTCAGTAAAAATTGTACCTAAATAGAATTGAACGTCCACTTATAATTTATAGAATGTCAATATATTTATAAAATCTAAAATAATTCAAATAGGATAGTGAAACTCTTGGAAACCATTCACTGAACAATGTTTAACATGTGAAACCGAAATTATGTCAATATATATATTTGATAATAGAAAGAAACAAAAGGAGATTCTAGTCAATAGTTAAGGGGAAGACGTAATAAAGCTGAATATGTTAAAGTCTCAAGAATGGAAGCCTAGGCAGATTTAAATGAGTGATAAGGTTACAATTGTTGTACGTACAAAGCTTTAACGATTCCGCGGGCTGATTGGTATCTTACCATGACGTGCTCTAAAGTTGGCCAATGGAAATCGCTTCCTTCGTGTTGCTCACGCAAAAACAAATGCAACGCAACACACTCGTGTTGAATCGAGTCTAGATAAAGCACGTGCAACTTGGGAGTTGTACGTAAGCTAGCACGTATACATAATTCGGCGGTTGCTAAAGGGTGACAAAGTTAAAGTGTTATAACGTTGTAGTTGAAGTTACAAAGTTACATTCTATTTAAATATCGTCGGCAGTTCTCTACAAATCTGGAAATTTACAAATAAAGTGATATGTTGGTTAATTCTTCGTTTGGTCCCATTCCCACCATAACCCACGCACACCCTGCAGCTTAGGACCTCTTGCTAGAGCTAGTGCGGACACCAAACACGAGATCTTATAGGTCTTAAAGGCGACGTCTTCAACGGAGAGGAACGTTTGCGTCACATGTCTGCAAAATTGCACTTTGTTATCCTTAATAGTTCCGGTTAAATAGGATTTTATGTAATGACTCGCAAATGTGGCCATATAATGCTTATATTTCCTTAACTTTTACAGATGAATATTGTCACCTCACGTAGTGTCAGGTTATGAAGCCATGATAATACGAGATAACCTTTGAAATACTGTAAGACAAGCTGGGTGTAAGGAAAGAAGTAATGGGAACACCTCATAGACCTGGGCAATCCCAGAGGCACTTCCCAGATACGCTATGCTGTGTGTCAGCCTGAAAAAGTGTCTAACCTTTTGGGAAAAATTAGGGTTTACGTTCCATTTAAACAACCTGAAGCTTCTGACTTTCTTGGAGGGGTCCGTTTCCATGGCAACACCTTCTCCGCTGTTGCATTAGCCAATTAGGTGCCACCACCCTCCTTTCTCTTCGCACATAAGCTGAACTAAGGGTAACGAGTCACGTGCTTCAGTTTCGCTTACTAGCGTTCATATGTTTGTTGTTGAGTGGTCGTGTACTCAGTTTATGATCCTAGCACTATAATCTTCGCAAAACTTAAGGCATATGGAGGCGGGGCGTACTGCGGACTCCAGCGAATCCTACGCTTGCCCCTCCTACCAGGGCTGCCAAATACTGTGCCTGCATCTCACACAACCTTATGTACAGACTCTCTGCCGGTACACGCACTACGCTTGGCAACAGCGCTCTGCTTGAGCATTGGCCAGCGTTCACATGCCTTTAACTTTTGCGAGCGGTATAACAGTATCGGATTTATTAAATGCTAAATTCGTGCGAAAGGTTTGCAATTCGTCGGACATGTGGCAACACAGCTCTCCCATTCTCCACTTCAAGTGAACTGTCACAAGTTTCACCTTGTTTAAATGCAACTGTAGCAGCACTGTGCAAAACAGTATAGCTTGGACAACTATTAAATACCCCATTACTATTTACATACCTAACTTAAATTGGCAGTAATCTGACAACTATATTTCTAATTGTTCTATTGCTTTAATTAGTTTCATTTTATACATTTAATATTATATTTCATTAGGTCCACGTTTGCATTTAGTGTAGTCAGTCTTTCACAACAGAAATAGTTCGAGATTTCACGACGAAGGAACAAGTCTAAAAGAGAATTGTATCAATGCATATCAATGTAAATATCAGAAATTTTGTAACAATCACAATTCACAAGAATTGAATACTAAAGGGTCTCGCAGCTCTCGGGCAAAAAATATAAAAAAAAACAAATAGTTATATTTAAAATGGAGTTAAATTATTTAAGTAGTAAAGTATCCAACCGTTAAATGGCTGAATTCTCAAACAAAACATAACCTCAACATCCAAACGATTACAATTTTGTAAGTGAACAATAGCGTAGTTTTAACTTGTTTCATGGTTACGTTAATATTCTTTCCCTCCATTGCACATAATGCCACAGACAATGGGAAGGAGTGAGATTATTGAAAACCATTATTCAAGAGCTTAGTTTCCCAAGCTATTCACAGCTTTATTCCCCATATTGTGTGTGTCGATACTCGAACTGCATTGCCTCAAGTATTTCTCTGCTTCTTTCTTCACAATACGTTTTTGTTGGCTCATACGTCCTCTATATAACAACTTCCTTTCTCGCCCACAAACAGATGCCAAGGACAGATAGCTAGTGAACACGACGCCTATCTTTAATCGGATGGAGGAAAGGCTCAGCGAAAATGCTCCATCAGATAAACACACTCCAGATTTTGACTTTGCAACATGGAAGTGGATGTCTAAGGGAACAACCAAAAGGGAGTCCTCAGGCCTTTAGTCTTCTCAGCAAATTCTGAAGGTTAAGTACACCCATCTTATCTCATAGGACGAGAATGTATATATGGTACATGAAAAGTGTTGCAACATCTACTTCAAATCGTCATTTGTTTCTCTCCCAGGGATTCTTCTTGGGATAGTACTAGGGTTGCCAATGTTTAAAAGTAAAATTATCGTACCGGCCACTCAAAATTATAGATTTGTATCCAAAATTATCGTACATCATAAACCAAAAGCTACAACTGTATCAGCATAACACTTAAGAAAATGTAATACTATTGATGTTTAGGTATCCACTTACAAGATTGATGACCTCAAGCAGTATTACAACTTTAATACTTAGTTTCTCGCACTATTTACTTGAAAGTTCATCTTCCTCAACTGTTGCAGCATTATACAAATTTGTTGTTGAGATAAACTAACATCTCAGTGGCTTGCAAATTTTCGGACCCACCACATTCTTTCATAAGCTGAGGCGACCGAATAAGTCCATTTACCGTATCTAGCGCCAATCTGTTTCTAATTTTGATTTTTATTAAACCTAGTTTGGAAAAACCTCTTTCACAAGAAGTGTTTCTGTGGGGCAATGAAATCACGGATAATGCCAACTCCGCCAGTTCTTTGGAAACACCAAGGTTACGTGTTTAACACCACTCCAGAAACTGCCAGATTCAGGCATGTTCTTTATTTCACAAGGAATGTCACTTATTCCGGGTTTTCTCCATTGATCAATTTTCTGAACAGTGCCTTCTTCATTGAGATTACCAGATCTGGGTACACTGGCAACAAGAGGATAAAGGGTAGAAGGATTAGTAGGATATGAAATGGTTGTCTTAGAGGGGTGGAGACAGGCCATGAGGGAAAAATGGTATCGCTATTTGTAATTAATTTAATTTCGCTGATGTGACAAACCAGTAAAAATGATATTTCGCCGGTATCGAAATTATCGTACACCCCCATGATTATCGTACGGGTTAACAACTATGAGTACAAACATTCAGATTATCGTATGCCCCCATAATTATCGTACGGGTTGGCAACCCTGGATAGTACTGTATACTGCGGATTTGGCCAAACCTTCTTCACTCCTATGCCACACTTATAGCATTAGGAGAACGATTTTCTGGTAAATCACATACAGTCCACCCTTTTTAGAGTGCTAGAAGTCTAGCGTGTCTGCCTCGCGTTCAAGAGGTCGCGAGTTCGAATCTCGCTTAGGGTAAGTTATCCGGGTAAGGTTTTTTTCCGAGGTTTTCCCTACCCTGAGAAGACGAATGTCGGATAACTTAAAGCTCCGTGGACCTCGGGCTCATTTGAGCATCATTTCACTCATTCGTCCGATATGACAGAATGTTGGAGGACGTTAATTCAAAAAAAAAAAAAAAAAAAAAAAAAAAAAAAAAAAGTGCTAGAAGTCTAATACTGTTGTAGATTGTTACAAAAGTTTGCGTCCCATAAATGCTGTGTCGGTTTCGGACCACAACTGTGAAGATCACTTCTTTACCCATACTTAAGAAACTTATTGTCCCCATAATATTAGCTCCTAATATCCTGCTAATATGCACAGTGTTCATTATTGAGCGTATGTTCGAATAAGAGGTAGCAAATAAGGGCTAAATTGTCTACGTCATGTGGAGCAGATATTACGCAGGTCTGTAGATGTCTTACACCAGACATTTCTTGGCAGTGTGTCTAAGCATTTGGTGGAATGGATGCTTATTGTGAAAACTTGTAAAGTATGAATAAATTAAAGTTTTATGAATAGATGTTTGCGACGTATTTTAAACATAAGATGGCCAGAAATATGAAATGAAACTTTATGGCAAAGTACAAAACAAGAACCCATTGAGACCCGAATTGGAAAGAGAAAATGGAGAGGATAAGCCATGGCTAAGAAAGCTAACTGGAGCAATAGAAGGAGAAGTACTTGACTAGAACTTTCAAGGATAAGCAGAAAAGGAAGACTTAAAAATACCTGGAAAAGGACCATAGAAGAAGAGATATCAACAAAGGGAAAAACATGGAGTCAAGTAAAAACACTTGCAACAAAGAAGACAAAATGGAAGGACTTCAAGGAGCCCTAGGAACCAAAGGAATTGAGTAACTCAAGTCAAGGATGCACGATGTCTGGCTTAAGGACAGCTAATCACTCATTAAAACGAAGTTACCGTAGTACCAGAAGTAGGTCCTGACAGTCTAGAATTCCTTGATAATAACGGGGAAATATTCCTGAAATATCTTTAAACTAGGTCAAAATGCAGGTCTGGTCATTTTGGTATATGGACGTTTCACCACATTCTATCTTCAGCAGTCCGGACATCTAGGAGGGGTGAAATTGAGTTCCACAGCACCAGTAAATTCTGTTCTCTGGTGTTCTAGGTCAGTTATGCGGTCTATCGCATGGAAGTCTTAAGAAGCCAGGAGGTGGCGAATACCTTTGACACATTTCTGTAAATCAAGACATTTAGGAACACAAACTATTCTTCCCAAGCCAATCGCCTTCATATTTTAATCTACACGCCTGAACTTCGATCTGGATATTCGAAACTGGATAAACACTTTTCTCTACAGCATTTTTTGTTTTTCTTCGTGTCTTTTTTAATGAAGTTGTTCGCTCCTGTGAAATTAATTTCAGATCACGGACCCGCTATTCAAGTTATATCAAACTTTTCCATCAGCTATTTTTCTCCCCTTTTGCGTGCGTCTGCGTGCAGAACATTTAGAAGCTGCTGATAAACTTCTGAAGGTGTCGATTTATCTACCGGGTCACCTAGTAAGGTTTAAAGAATATCGCAACCTAATGAGTCATCTTATTTTGTTTTAGAAAATGAGGCACTATTATTTTAGTTTTAAAAATGCCAATTCTAACCTAACTTCACGAATTGCTATCATGCGCCTTCATCTGTCTAGGTTTGACCGATGTTTCTATGTCATTTAAATACATAATTTCACCAACTTTTTCCCATAGATCTGCCTGGAAAAATCTCGCGAGGAACAGAAATATATCTTAATTGGTATGCTTAGAATCATACAGGCGTGTCTACAAATAAACTGTTGCTATTAATTGTATTTATATAGTTCGTATTCCAATGGAATCAAGGTAGAACACCAACCTGTCTAAATATATAGTTTAGATTGCAGAGGAATTATTAAAAATTAAGAAATTTCTCCTCGTTTTCTTAAACATGCAAGAACATTTATATGCGCTCTTATATCCTAAGATTGCGAATTTATGTTTTCAATTCGCTTCACAAAATTGAGAAAGATAAAAAACACCATCTCTTTAGTTTGATCGCACTTTTAAACGACACAAACGCTGCTATTAAATTCGGAATATGTGTCACTTGTTTCCAGGGTTTCTGAAGCAGAATCTGCAGCACAGTTGTACGGTCAACGACCTGGAAATGCTACAACCGGAACAGGCCAGCTGTATACGACAGTAAAGTCGTTAACCCCCTCTACCGGTTATAGCGACGTTCACCATTTATGGTCCAGGACTCACACATACTGCATACAAATCCAAACAGCAGCTATCAGCGTTGCCAAACTTATGGATTTGTCACCCCAGGTTAATCGTGTTAACTCTGCTTTCCATAACATGTCACTCCGTAAATGGTTCCATTCCGATCTCGGAAACACAGTTCCATTCATGGACTGAAAGCTGTCGAGGAATGTGCTAACAGAACACAATGTAACCGACATTTCACCCTTTAGCACAAGGTATCGCTTGTTATTTAACACTAAAGCAGCGCTTCTATTCTCTACGGAGATGCTATTCAATAACAACATGAACTACGCAATGACAATCGTGTTCAAAGCACTAAAACTAACAAAAGAAGCAAAATAAGATATTGTTCAAATGTTCCCTCAAGCTTAATTATATACTCAAACATTTAATACCAGCGTTGCCCGTGGTTTGACGATCTTATCCCTGCAATTTTTAGGCTTAGGTACCTTGGATACCATAAAGAACACTAAATAAATAAAAACACCGGGAAAAAACTATACAAAAGCACTGCTGAACAACTCCAAATACCACAGGAAGAAAAGCAAGTAGAGAAAGCTGTGTGAATGTAAGGCGTTGCATTTCTATGTCAATAATATAGAAAATTGAATGAATTCGTTGTAGAAGAGGCATGGGCGTCGGCAAGACCTCTTTCCAGGCGGGAGGGGCATGTTGGAAGTTTACAATCAGATACTATTAATTCATTATTTTATTGTCAAAAGTTATAGTATTTGTTACGGATAACCGTATTAATTTGTGCTAAATAAAAATGTTCTTTACATCAAAATTTAAACAATAGTTTAATAGTCAGTAATTGATTGCACATTAAGTTCATTAACTTCAGGGGGCACCCGCGGCACCCCCTTGTCCCCCCTTCGCGACGTCCATGAGCAGAGGGAGCAATACAATTGTAGTAAAAGAAAGGTGAGTAAACAACCGTGTGAATGTAATGCGTTACATTTCTATTTCAATCATAGAAAATTGTATAAATTGTATGCTGAAGGGATATGTGAATGAGTTCCGTAAATGAAAAGTGAGTAGAGAAAGTTATGTAAATATAACAAGCTGCATAGTAAAATGACCAGCACTAAAAACCTCCGTTAAAAAGAATTAAATGTGCCAATTTTCGTGGTGATCGTGATTTATACAAACGCTTTTCTCTATTCGCACGAAGAAGATAAAGGAAAGTTTGTAAGAATAGTACAAGAGTAGAGAAAGTCATGTGAGTGCAACGCATCAGATTTTTCCCCAAGTTTTGCATTAAATAATTATCACGATTTTATTACTTCCTAGTTCATGAATTACAAACACTTCTGGATCGGCCACCAATATTTAAAACTTGAATATTGCATGCTTCACTTGTTCTTAGCTCAAATCGTGAAGAGCTGCAATTGTTTCATTAAGTCAAATGCGTTTCTTTCGTGATGTTTCTTCATAAAATGATTGCCGTGAGGTCCACATGACCTTGATGGAAGCGCGTGCTAAGAAGATTGATTCCAGATGCAGCAGGATAATGTTCCGGAAAACCGCGTCCCGCGTAACATCCGCTAAGTTTCACAACCGGAACTTCACGTACAATAATCGTGTTGCTAAATCAAGTGCTTCTAGCACATAATTACTTTTCCAAGCCATTAACTGCGGACATTATTTTCTCTTCCACACCAAATAAAATGTCTTCCAGACTCGGTATCGCAGCAGTAGTGAAAATGTCCTGAAACTTTCATACAAACTGGTACCCGGAACTTAACACTATTCATGTGAACGTCGCAACATTTTAACATTATTGCCTTTCATTCCCTTTTCTGCCTGATTTATAACAATTTTATTCTGTTAATTAACATATTATTCATCAACACCATCTGGTGTTCCAGATCATAGACAGATACTTTCACCGCCACAAACTTTAGCACTTAAACTGGTGTCTTCCGTCATGTTACATTAGCCGGTGCCCCACGGTCCAACTTTTATGACCAAACATTTTGTATCCAGTGGAATTGCACACAAAATGTGTCTGTCACACTATGATGCATTTTGGTCGAAAACAAATGACAGTTCACGCAGCAAGCATGAGAAATAAACATGGCGGACACATTAAATTAGCAATTGCTATATTAAGTATAGGTTTGGGATATATTTCCACGAGTCTCGGTAGAAAAGATGTATACTGGGTCTACTACAAAACGAATTGAGGTTAGGGGACCCGGAAAACTATCGCAATTTTCTGTGAATTTACGACGATTTATTTCTCAACCTTTTGCATCGTGTCGAAGACAAAATTACACACCAGAACACAAATATAAGACAATCTGTTACAGCGCGAAAGGAATAATTGTAATAATTTTAATCTTAGTATAACATAAAATTTGAACATACTGTAAACTGGATTTATTATTTATTAAATATAGCCATGTAATAACCACCTCAGTAATAATACTTACACAACAGCTGACTACAGTTGCATGCGCAGTCCGCCATATTGTTACGTTACAGGCGCTGATTGGCTATTTTCAAGCTGTTGGATGAAAAAATTAGATGAAACTCAATAGCGTTGGATACAGACAGGTTGGATACAAAAATAGGATAGAAATTGTATGGAACAAAATTGTATCCAACTCTCGATGTCTCACGATGCACTTTTGTTGTACACAATGCTTTGGACCAAAACGTTGGACCGTGGCACATCGGCATAACGCTTATTTTCATCCAATATGCCATTATTTCAGAACATTAACCTTTTTTCTAGGCTACCATAAACATTTAGTTCTGCAAGATTGGCAATTTAACTTCTTACTGCAAACGGTATTTTTCGTTGTGAATGGTTTACCTTATCAGGTTAATTTAAAGTTATGTAGGTTTAATTTTCATCTTCAATTGCCATTGTTTAAGATTATTTTAACTTTTTTTCTAAGCCGGGAGATGTACCAACAGTAATTGTGGTGTAAAAATTAGACTAACGATCGTCTTCTTTTCTCGATCTTCAGGTATACCAACACAATTGCACTGCGGTTTAACCAGGACCTCCTAAATAATCTAGAAGGTCCTGGGTTTAACTAACCAGAAAGTTATAAAACTAAACTTCCATAACTACGTTTATAATACCGGACTTAAAGGACATTCAAATAGGGGAAAGAGGAAGAAGAAGAAGAAGAAGAAGAAATAGTTCTACTGAGCGGAATAGCAGCTCTATATAACTGCTGATTTATAAAGCTACAAAAATATAAGGTGTTGCACTCGCGTGATTTTCTCTACGCTTATTCCTCTATTTACTTCAGGTTAATTGAGATAGGCATTTGCACAACTTATTTTACTGCATATTTCGTTGTATGGGGTGTGGAAATAGTAGGATTTCAGCGATAGTTAAACCTGATCGCTATGTGACGACAAATTCCATTCTCTTTACATGGCAAAGAGATAAGAAAACGAATGACTTCCTTTTTGAGCAAAGATAACATTTTTAAAATGCACACTGATAACAGGGAATATTTCGGAAATGGTCATTCAGAATGAAGAGGATTTCAGAGGCTACTTCCAGAAAAACAAAGATATACATTTCAGTTGTCATGAAAATATTTTAAATGTATGGTACTTTAATCAAAATCATTAGAGAATAACAACTTTCCGAAAAAAAAAAATTCATGGAAAGGATAGTTTTGGGTGGAGAAGAGATGATGTTGAAAATCTTCGTGTAGCATCATTGGAAAATATTGAACTTCTATACCAAGTTTGATATTTATCAGACATTTTGTTTTGAGTTATGTTATGGTGTACACAGACTCGCACACACTGGTGTACCGTACACCGAGTCACTGATACATAACACGTGGTGGAGAAATTAAAGGTGGTCAGGAAACTTAAGTATAAAAATCTGATGTGTTCCACTCACATGACTTTCTCTACTCTTGTACTAACCATTCTTACAAACTCTTATTCCTATATCTACTAGGATAAACATTTGTACAACCTATTGCTTATTTCCTTGTAGGTGCAAGGGGAATGTTAGAATACAGTAGGCTTTGTGCGACAGTCAAATGTTTGAGATTCTGTTGTCTTTGCACACTTAACATATAAAAAAATGAACAACATGATCCATTTCACGAAAGTTCTAAGTTTTCCGAAACTCACACACATAACAAGGAATATCTCCGAAATGGTTCACCCTACAAGAAAATTTATTGAGACATAAATTGTGTATTTTAGCAACATCTACATTTTTTGTATAGTACGATTTGGTCTATCTCTAACGGTTTACCAGTTATGCAAAATTCGTCCAGAGTAAATACGACTACATGGGCTATAGCCAGAAAATTCAAGATATACATTTCATTTGTCATAAAAATATCTCAAACATATGACATTTTTATCAAAATCGTTAGAGCCATTTTCAAGAAAATCAAAATTTTCCATGTAAAGGGTAGTTTAGGGTGGGGCTATTTTCTTCAAAATCTTCGTGTCGCATCCTTGAAAGACATTAAACTTAAGTACCAACTTTGGTTTTTAACAGACTTTTCGTTTTTGAGTTATGCTGTCCACAGACCTACACGGACCTTTTGGATTCAGGGTGCCTCAAAACATATATTTCCGGTGAAATCTCACCATCGAATTTTTGGGTGGAATACAATACTTCCCCTACTTACCAGTAGAGAAAGTAAAAATAGTTTTATCGTTGTCATCGTAATTATATAATTTTTCCTTGACTTTAGTTCCTGTTTTGGACCATTTTGGAACTAATGTATGTACAGTAGTTTGCTTAGAAGCGTGCTGTTCAAATGTTTTCTTCTTGCAAGCTAATTGATGCGAGATCGCTGGAAGCGGAGTGGACAAGGCAGTATCGAGGGTTGGCGCGGTGCGGTGCGGCGCACCCCTAGCGTCTGGTATTGATCCTGCCGCGCCGCGCCGCGCCATGTTGGGGGTCAGGGACACGAGACGTGGGTGGGTTACTGACTGGTAGCCTCCTCACGGCCACGGTCTCTCTCAAGGCCCTTCGTAGTGTAGCCTTGTTCCTCGCTACAAATATAGATCTACGTCATGTTCCAGAGAAGGCTGATCACATGGCAACCTACAGATTACTGCCAATTCCGTTACAACTGTCCTGTAAGTGAGCCGGGATGTTCGGGCACACTCTCATATTCACTTTCTATACTACGTATAGCAACTAATAGCAATTGCTTGACAGAATATACTTTAATGTCAGTACTACTAATTTTAGAAATCGTCAGCTATTTCAATTTAGGACTCCGAAAACGTCATCCCAAAAGCCTATGTATCTTATAAGACACATCAGGCATGAAAGGGTTAAATACATTAATACATTTGAATCCACACAATTTTCTCAAGAAATTTCGGAGAACACGTTGATGTAAGATGAAAATAGTTCTGCATTATTTTCAAGTTCCATGTCCCATTAAAAACATTCCGCCCAAAACATCTGCTTTAATTGCCACGATTCTCTTCTCTTCAACTGTAAAGCAGCATATTAAAGCATGCCTGCTGATATTTGGCAAAGAGTGCAAGATATTCGTCTCAATAAACCACCATCACCAACGTAGTTAAGGACTAATAGATGTTTGGTTTCCAAACCAACACATAGTATGACTCAATAACACGAGAGCCATTAGAAATACGTGCATTCACTCCTCACAATAGAGGTAGTTCAATGTTCCATTTCACAACTGGCATTTTGGGCTGTTATTCTGATAACATTTACTTTACGATCTAATCAGTTTGAAAGCTCAAGACAGTTACGCGTCACTGGATAGTCTTGGTCAATTAACACATTAATTACCACAATTATATCCAAACAAGGTCACTGCCGACATTACTGCTATTGATGGTTGGTCATAAGCTAGCTCGCAATAAAACTGACTCAATTTTGTCCTTTCCACCTCTAAGCATTACGCAGTTACTTTTGACTGCAAAATACCATCCTTGTGTTCCCAAGCATCTTGACCAATATTGACATCCCATTTATGGCAAAGCTGGAGTTCTTTATGACCAAATAGTAGCTTAACTCTCGCCAAAATAATCCAAATCAAGCAAACAAGGCTTCTGAAGATATTCGAGGGTGAAGTAACAATAAAAACCCAGGTATACTTAGAAAACACTACCTCACATTCTGCTGCTCATGAGATAGAAGGGAAATCAAAATATTATAAACATGAACTAATCTTTTGAGGATAATTAAAATGGTCCAGAAATGAATTTTCGCATAGTGCGCATTAAGGAACTATAAGTGACTATTTATATGATGAAAATACGATATAGAGAATACTGTTTAAGACACTAATAACATCTTGCCTAGAGGAAAATATGCTTCCACTATGTTCAAATACACTTTTATTTAGTGAATATTTTCTATTGTAGGAGACTCAAAACAAAACGGCAGCTTCAATATTGTCGCCCATCGCATTATTGTCGGCACTACCGCAAAGGAGCCGAAGGGAAGAGACAGAGAATGGCCGCATTGTTGGGGCGCTTGCCGAAAGAGAGAAAGGGATAGAGACTCCTGGAATTTTCTGCTTTGTATTTGACCGCAATAATAACTGAACTTTCCGGAAGTTTCCAGAATAGTGCCTGGGAGATATAAATAGCGGTAAAGTGTGAGAAGGGACAGTTTTTGTGATACTAATTCGGAGCCGTGCTGTTGGTGAATCGGAAAAGACTTTCTTGCTGTTGCAACGAGTGTACAAAGTTACTGTTTACGGAAATAAAAGTGTTTCTTTATCTCGACTACATCTGTCTTCTTTACTTTACACCCACCAAAGTCACAATATTCGCTCATCATACGTTTCATTCATGTTAAATGCAAATGTTCCTACAGAGAATTTTTATTTCTATCCTGTTAATGCAACTGGATATCTTTGCTTTTGAGGTTAGGTATTGTTTTATACGTAATTATGTTTTTTACTTTCTCTACTAGTAAGTGGAGAAAGTATTGTATTCCACCCAAAAATTCGAAGTCGAGATTTCACCGGAAATATGTTTTGAGGCCCCCTGAATCCAAAAATAGCATTTTTAAGAAAAGGTTCGAGTGTGTGTCAGTCTGTGGACAGCGTAACTCAAAAACGACAAGTCGGTTAAAAGCCAAAGTTGGTATTTAAGTTTAACATCTTTTAAGAATGCAACACGAAGATTATGAACAAAATTCCTCCCCTTTACATGGAAATGGCTCTAACGATTTTGTATAAAATGCCATCCGTTTGAGATATTTTTATGACAAATGAAATGTATATCTTGAAGTTTCTGGCTACAGCTCATTAAGTACTATTCACTCTGGATGGCCTTTGCATAACTGGTAAAACGTAAGAGATAGACAAAATCTTACTATACAAAAATGTAGATCTTGCTAAAACACACAATTTAGTGGATCATTTAGGAGATATTCCTCGTTATTTGTGTAAGTTTTGGAGAACTTTAACTCCTGTCAAGTGGAACATCGCTATTCATTTTTTATGTTAACCGTGCAAAGAGTTTGAAAGCTTTAAAAGACTTGACTATCGTTCAATGCCTACTGTATTCCCACATTCCCCTTGTACCTAAAAGGAAATAAGCAATAAGATAATTTGTACAAATGTTTATCTCAACTAACACGAAGATATAGGAATAAGAGTTTGTAAGAATGGTTGGTACAAGAGTAGAGAAAGTCATGTGAGTGAAACACATCAGATATTTTCTACTGTACTACAAACTATTGCATACTGCATAAAGGAATTAATAATTGTAATGCCAAAAAATCACATTTCAAGTGAAGTATTAAATTCGATAACAACAAATTCAAGAACTAATAATTAGAGGGGATGGGAAATGTGCGTACTTGGCTCATTTTGGCGTAATAAGCATCCAGTATAGTGCACATCGTAAAAACATAATAAACTTATATTTAATATTGCAAGAAGAGTCATTCGCGGACTTTTGTTCACTAATTTTGGGGCATGTGTACATACGATATATGTTATATGGAATATGTGGAACTTTTGTTCAGCCATCTGCTCAGGGACAGTCCTGTTCTAGGACCAGCAAATGTGTTTACACTATTCACTAACAATAGTCCATTTCATATCGAACCAGAAGGGTGCAACTGTACACTCACGCCCTTCCATCTTTTATTGATGTTAGATTCTGCCCTCTCCGGGGAGAAAGAGGGGGGGGGGGGGAAAGGTGTCCGAAATATTCCTCTGACGACTTAGCATCATTGGCAAGGATACACATTCCTCCATTTATTGCACTGATGTCACTGCGAATACCAAACAGCTTTTGAAGGTCGCACTGTTGAGCCGGAGAGCGTTCGGAGGCTGCACCAACACTTGGCTCAAGCCTTGCACGCAATTAGCTACACAAACTACCCGTTTAGTGCACAATAGTCAACGAAGTTGCAACAAGTGTTTGACTAACTATTGCACAGATAAAATACACAAACAACATATGGAAAGACACAACTTGTGTTTCACTTAAACAGCAATACTTTTTGACGGCAGTATTTCACAGAGAAGCAAAGGCGATTTCTTTCTTTCTTTTCTTTTTCTCTGTGCAGTTTATTGGAACATGTTTTAATTTAAAAAATCTGTCAGGTTTTCTTTCGAAGTATTCCTCCAGCAAATTACAAAATAACAGTACGTGGGTGCATTAGAGTAACTTTTACCGTTCTGCGTTTCTTTCAAAATTCGTTTATATGGCTGAAAGATCATGCGACAGTTTTCCCAACTGCTAAAACATACAAATCACGCACAAATACAAATTAAAGTTACCGATTTCTCTCTTAAATTTGCTCAATCCCTTTCAGACCAACAAAATAACATTAGATGGTAATTATTATTTATTTATGCCAACAATCTTACTGCTGGTGTTTTAAAACACACAAGTAGTGTGTGGGCAATGTTTAACAGGTGGAATCAGGATTGAAAAATTCAATATCATTGCCGGGATTTGAACCACGGATCTTCCACTTATGGAGTGGCTGCTTTAACCACTAAGCTACCGTGGCCAACTTGTCAGTACGAATCAGGTGGAGAATTTAATGTACTGGCAAATTGGCCATGGTAGCTTAGTGATTAAAGCAGCCACTCAATAAGTGGAAGATTCGTGCTTCAAATCCCGGCTATGGCATTGAATTTTTCAGTCCTGATTCCACCTCTTAAAAATAACTAATTTGTTTCGCTGACTGATTTGAACAAAAGAACGATATTTTACTGTGAAAAAAAGAAGACGGTAGCTTTCTTCTAAAGGTTTTAACAAATCTTTTCTTTTTTCCAAACGCAAGTAATCCATTGTTAGATCGATCAAAAAACGCGTTTATATTCCAACAAAGTGACAGTTTCACTTTGTTGAAATATTGACAAGGCACCTAATTGATTTAACTCTGTTCCAAGAATGAAATTTGGTTTCTCCTACCAATCGTCGCCATCATGACTTGATAACAAAAATATTCTTATTCACGAAACGCACCCCCTTGAAGTAATACATTCCTAACCCAGCCTTATTGAGGTTTTAAACGTAAACTTTGCACCCAAATTTTGTCTTGCATCTCCCCATTTGCGCTCTCTTAAATCGCATGGTGTTTCGAGGTTGGAAATTTGTTTCATCTTCAAGTTTAAACGTGCTTTCTTGTTCTCCCCCCAAATGTAGAGACCATCCTAAGGCAGTTGAAGAGCAACCAGAGTGAATTATCGGCATTGACAGTCTTTGAGGACATTACATTAACACGTCAGGTAGAAACGGCAAACCAAAAACTGATAAAGTGTGTATTCACGTTTTAATGAATGCGCTGTAGTCACGTTTTCAACACTTAATCACGCCGACATTTCGAGCATCCTATCTCTCCACGCTTAGACCTGCTTGTCGCGCCAGTGTGGATTGTTGCCTTTGTCGTTCACTCAGTGGAAGATAACGAATAATGTTATTCAGAAGCACATGAACAGTTGCCGTAATATATTCGATTCCACGTGGAACTGACAACTGCCAAATGAAACAGTTGCAGTTTCAGTTTCCCCTCTAAGATGATTTCAGTAGAAAAAATTATCTACAGCGACCCAAGCTCAACAAGATTAATACCCCCATGTATGTTAACCTAACGAGTAGGGTTCCAACTTTTATAGAGCCATCGCGAAATGAGGCGATGGCAAGCTACCTGTCGCATGGGCAGTGACGTCACTGTGTGCGTACAGTGACAGTACAAACTACTGGGCTCACTGCCTACAGCGCCTTGGGAGTGAATATTTATTTCACTGCAAATGGTGACAGCATTGATCAACTGTACTTGGGTTCCTCTGTGCTGTGGCCATGTTTCAGAGTGACCCCTCCCACTTCCTATAGTCCAAATTCCACAAATTTTGTTTCCTGTATGAAGGTTCGCTCTCTACCAATAAGTTTAGCGATAATACCACGCCGTGGTCTCGATCGATATTGCAACACTGCAATGCTAAATGCTCCACGATGTGTTGGTATACGTGAGTTATTCTCCAAGGCAGAAGCACAACTTGATGTAGAGGAGAAAATTGTACGGATTCACTTCTGCATCATTCTAGACGGGCTTGTCAACTGTTAACGGGGATAATGGCGTCTGCATCATCTGAAATGTCGCGTATATTCTCGCGCGGTGCCCTGATATGCGCCATTGTTAGTAACTGAACAGATGACTAACGTTAAGAACGCAGCTCTCATAGTATAAACATGTCAGTCTGCTTATCAACCTCAAAACATCTATCCCTTCTTACCAGTAGCGTATTCTCCATGAATACACAGCACGCGTTGTAGGATAATGAAATGATTAACATTCATCAGTAATTAAAATATAACCATTTCAGTAGCAGAGGAATCTACAATAACCCACGAACTAAGAGAAAAGACCATGAATTCTGCTCCTGAGAAGCGTTTACTAGGCTGAATAGAGAACGGCATGCTTGTGCGGATTTCTTATTAGCTCTAACAGCTAGGCAAGATGCTGAGGTATTCTCACCACATATCCTGCTGTCACAACCTGTGAGATTAGCAGAAATGGATGCACAACGTGTCAGTGCGACAGTGCAGTCAAGGTGCGAACAGTCTTTATTGGGTGCATTTCAGTCAATTTTGCCACTGAATATTCAAATTATGGACGATGTGGACAGTGATGTTATATTAAGCGTAAACCGTTCACGTTCATTCTGTGATAAGAGTAAAGGCTGGTTCACAACCACCCGACAACGGCAACCATAACGGTTCCGGGAAGGGCAAGTAAGGCAAGTCAATATTTTGTTCACAGCAGCTCGGGAACGATAACGACAATTGGAGGTGGATATTGGGCATTGGGAGTTCATTTGTAACTGACCAAGGTTTTCAAGCTTGCGACTAGAGAGAGCTCTAGCGGTTGTTTTATGGCACAGCCGCCTTGATTTATTTCTACAGCAACATACGCACATTATGAATCTAACATGCCGTGCCCGGTAACGGGAACTAGTTAAAACTTAGCTAAGACTTCTTTCCCGCTCCCAGGACCGGGAAAGCTCACTGTCGGTTGTGAGTACTCCCATTTGAATATATGTACTACTTGGCAAAGCGTTGAGGCGTATTGACTTTGGTAGCCGAGCGCTGCGATCGCTTCGTATCTTATAAGAAGAGCGAAATAATAGTAACTTGGCGTATAGTCAGTGATAAAACACAAATAGATGATCTCTCGCACCTGCAGATATAGGAGACGTCCTGAAAATTACATCGGAACAGAATGTACATACACTCTCTCGCCGTGCTTGTGCGATAAGCTAGCATAAACAACTGGGCAGTCTCACATTCTTTCCGATACGCCTCAGGGCTTTGCAAAGTAGTATAACAAGTTTATCGTTACCGTTGTTGGTGTTTGTGAAACAGCCTTTATTAAAAAACAGAAGAAAGAAACCTATTCCCGATTAATAATAATAATAATAATAATAATAATAATAATAATAATAATAATAATAATAATAATAATAATAATAATAATAATAATAATAATAATAATAATAATAATAATAATAATAATAATAATAATAATAAGTAAATAAATAAAAAGCAGAGAATAACTTCGTGGGTAGGTACGTACTCGGCCTGCTTTTTAAAAAAAAACGTATTACATTATTGCATAGGTCTATAGAACGCACTATAGCTATTTTCACGTCATGAAGGCACAACGGGCTCTTATGGGCCATGTTATTCTTATGGAAGAATCAGGTGCGCCGTTGCCAAATTTGCGTGTTTTCAAATGTGACTAAGATAAAATATGAACATGCATTTCGGTGTAAAATATGTCGAAGAATACTATGGTATGCACGATAAACCATCTATGCAATTGTACATTTTTTTAAATAACAAAATGTAAAATTTTGTTGAAAGCAGATTTTTTAACATCTTTCTCGCTCCGCACGTTTAAACATGGCTTTAAACAGAAATAATTGCAATGAAAAAGATCTGGATTATTCGCTTGCTTTTATAGGCCACGTTAGTATTTAGATTGTATCAATGTCTAACATATTTTTTTTTTTAAATAAAGTTTAAAACAAAGTGTTAAGATTCTTTGTTTATACAGTGGAAATTGTCGCTGGCTAATTCTCGTTCTGTAGGTCCACGTAAAAACTTCCAGCGACAAAGTTGTTAGGAAATAACTAAATTATTTTTTATATAAATATAGAACATCTCCAGTAACAAGCCATCCATAAATCACCATTTAAAGGCAAATGTTTTTAGCGCGCCAAGCACACGGCCAACACCCGGTTCTCCTGTAGTAATAGTAACAAATAATAAACCTGGTTGTGTGCAAACGCGGTAATCACATTGGCGCAACATACGTGGCAACGCCGCGCTGATTCTCCACAAGAGCCATTGTGCCTTCTTAACGTGAAAACTCCTTTAGTGGGCTATGGTACATTCAACTAAAAACTTGATAGAAAGTATTTGGTTATGTGGTTCTTAAAGTTCGTGCAAAGCACTTCTGCTGCCGTGTTTATTGCCCGGGAATGATAAACCTCATTGGAACAGTAAATATCGGGGTTATTCGTGTACAATTTTATGTTGCATGCCGTTTTAGCATTTTCAGGATATGCCACTACTTTTTCCCTTACTTCATACGTCGCTGGCCATTTCTTCAGCTCCCAAAGCTCATACTCTTCTATCCTGTTCATGTATTATTTTCAATTATGTTCTTTGAGGGTCTCAAGACCGAAAACTATAGCATTTGAGTAGACTGTGAGTGTCGGCACGCTATTAACGTGACGAACATACCGGATGTTGCGCCAAGCGTATCGTCTTCATGCTGCGCCGTCGGAAACGAGTTCCCCAATGAAGAGGAAACAAGCTGGGAACGCCATTTCCGGTATACGATAAACAACGCTGAGGTGAACACACTTGCTCGGAGCATCATACGGAAAATCAAATCTCGGCACCTCGGGGAGATTTAGGGGAAGGGTCGCTAACACGTCATTCACATGAAATGAACCGAAAGACTGAGTGGTGATGAATCATGAAGGATAGTTTGCCGAGGGTAAACTCCAGCTTCAAGTGGGCACAGCAAACAAGTTCGTTATCCTCTTTTTATTGCGAGATCGATCTCTACTCGAGACGTACGAACAAACAAATGACAGCTTATGAACGACTCCTTATTCGAGAGATATTCGAGGAATCGTTTCAGAGTGACGAAGTCGGAAAATAAACAGTCGAGCAACGAGTATTTTATGCTTACCCCATCATAAAACGTGCTGCCTGTTTCCAAACCCACATACTTCTAAGCTGTACTATAAATAAAAGTCTGATGTGTTGCACTCACATGACTTTCTCTACTCTTGTACTAACCATTCTTACAAACTCTTATTCCTGTATCTTCTTCGTGTTAGTTGAGATAAACATTTGTACAACTTATTGCTTATTTCCTTGTAGGTGCAAGGGGAATGTTAGAATACAGTAGGCTTTGTGCGATAGTCAAATGTTTTAAAGCTTTGAGATTCTGTTGTCTTTGCACACTTAACATATAAAAAATGAACAACGATGATCCATTTCACGAAAGTTCTAAGTTTTCCGAAACTCACACATAACAAGGAATATCTCCGAAATGGTTCACCCTACAAGAAAATTTATTGAGATATAAATTGTGTATTTTAGCAAGATCTACATTTTTTGTACAGTATAATTTGGTCTATCTCTAACGGTTTACCAGTTATGCAAAAGTCGTCCAGAGTAAATACGACTACAGGGGCTATAGCCAGAAAATTCAAGATATACATTTCATTTGTCATCAAAATATCTCAAACATATGACATTTTAATCAATATCGTTGGAGTCATTTTCAAGAAAATCAAAATTTTCGAAAAATTTTCCACGTAAAGGGTAGTTTAGGGTGGGACTATTTTCTTCAAAATCTTTGTGTCGCATCCTTGAAAGACATTAAACTTAAATACCAACTTTGGTTTTTAACCGACTTTTCGTTTTTGAGCTATGCTGTCCACAGACTGACAGACACACAGACACACACACACGGACCTTTTTCTAAAAATGCTTTTTTTTGGATTCAGGGGGTCTCAAAACATGTATTTCCGGTGAAATCTCGACATCGCTTCTATTCAGAATAAAACCTTCCAAATTCATCGTAATGCATCAATACTTGCTATAACACAGGTATAACTTGCAGCTGTTTATCTTGGTAAGCGATATTAGCACGTCGTGAAAAAGGAAGAAGAAATCTTAAATTTGGAGAGTAGTAGTATATTGTATGTTCTGGCTCAAGAAGTGGCATAAGTGACATGTATGTTCTGGCTCAAGAAGTGGCATAAGGGACATATCAGTCACGCCCCCCCTCCCCACCTCCCCCTCCCCTCCCCCTTAAGTGACATGGGTATTTCTTTGGACACGTGGGAATTCCGAAAAAAGAGAGTGGATGGTCTGTCGCGATCAGGATGACAAAGGAAGGATAATTAATGACCCCCGTCCCCCTGACCCTCCTATTCTAGTGTCTGCATGTGTTTTCGAATGTGACAGTTGGAAATGTTTCCCTCGGACAGTTTTTGAAAAGAACAAGATTCAACTTGCAACGGTGAGCATAGAGGATGACAAAGGAAGGGTAATTAATGACCCCAGTCCCCCTGACACTCCTATTCTAGTGTCTGCATGTGTTTTCGAATGTGTCAGTTGGAAATGTTCCCCTCTGTCAGTTTGAAAAGAACAAGCTTCATTTTGGAACGGCGAGCATAGAGGATGACAAAGGAAGGGTAATTAATGTCCCCCTGACCCTCCTATTCTAGTGTCTGCATGTGTTTTCGAAAGAAGAACGTGAGGGTAAGAAACCCTACAATGAATGGCCCCTTTCAGATCTTGATATATTTATGTGACAGTTGGAAATGTTTCCCTCTGACAGTTTTGAAAAGAACAAGGCTTCATCTTGCAAGGGGGGGCGAGCATAGACATACACATTTTTCCTGTCTGAACAGGCTTAGTGTTTTTCTCTTAACAAAGCAGCCAAAGATCGCCCACCTGCAGGAAGAAACCTTTTCAATAGCGAAAGGATACTTCTGTATTGACGCGTGGACCACCCATGTGGTCCCCCACTGAGAGGGTTCCCTGCCTTCCCTCACAATGACCGTCCAACCCCTCCAACACTTCAATGCGTTCTTGCTACAAGCGGATGTATTTAATCATCATTTATCTTGACAAGACAAGCGACTGTCTTTAACCCTCACCCCTACCTACAAAGGGGACCTTCGGTGGCATGTAGGCGTTCTTGCTAACGTATATAAAGGCATCGCTAAGAGACCTTTCCGTCAGTTTGACTTGAGACGTCTAGGAGTGTATTTTTTGAAGCTTATACACAGCCAGTGAGGAAATTACACTTGTGCTACAGTCACCATTATCTTCATTGAAGGTAAGTCTAGTGTTTTTCAATTTTCTATACATTTTTTAAATGTATTTATTTTAAGAAGTGAGATTAGATGGTTTTAAAGGGAAAAGAGAAAACATTATATACACATTGTCTATATGATTTACAAATTATTTTATCATAGTTTTTTTTCCTTTATATGTTGTTTCGTGTCTATCGCCGCAGTGTTTATATTTAAGATGATAAATATTCCCGTATAAGGCTTAAAACATATTAATTAAACAAGTTTAAAACTAATTTTAATGCTGAGAAAGAAAGTATGAGAGAAAGTATGTTCTGGAAATATTCTATCTAAATGATGGATCTAATACGCAACAATAATAAAAAAATCAATGAAAAAGAACATTGCTAATGATTAAAAACCTAAATATGGTCCTAATATATGTCTAAATTAAACACTTTTATGTCATTTCAGTGAGTCACATCGTTTTTATAGATAGCATTACAATGTGTTCCTACCGTGGAAATTATAGTTATTATCAGGTTTATGTATTTAACATACATACCAACATTGAAATTTATCATATCATTAAACAAAAACAAAGGAAAGGCTAAATATTTTATATATTCAGTCAATTTATGTCCTTGAAATTATCATTTCAGTCAGAATGAGAACTTATAATCAGGGTAACAAGCTGACCCTGGCTGGACGAGCTCGAAGGGCAGCTGTTTCTGAAGGGTCTGCCAGAGGTGTTGCAGAGCCTGAAGCAGACACCTCCCCCATTCAGGAAGATATTATTCCACCACCCCCTGGTTTTGAAGACTCGCCATCGCAGCAGCAAATTGGTGATTGGAGAGACATCCCTGTGGAGGGGTTATGTATTTGCACCAATTGTGGTTACAAGACGGCCCTAATTCAACTACTACAGTCCTTGCAGGGTAAGTTTTCCTTACTAAAAATATATTCTAGCAATATTCTATAACTTTTTCATCATGACTTTTCACATCTTAGCTAACAACACGCTTTGTATACTACTACTACTACTACTACTACTACTACTACTACTACTACTACTACTACAACTACAACTACAACTAGTACTACAACTACTACTACTACTACTACTACTGCTACTACTACTACTGCTACTCCTACTCCTGCTATTATTATTATTATCATCATCATCATTATTAGTATTACGATTACTATTATTGTTATTGTTGCAGTTCTGTTTGAGCTGTTATTTTCTTATAAATAAAACATGGCTTATATAATATATCCTGTATTTAACATTATCTTTCACTTTATTTAATGAGAAATTTTTTCTAACTTTGAAGATACTGAACCTGTGCCTCTTCAGCCTGAAGCAGACACACACGCATCTACTGCTTTGGGTCGAGGCTGTAAGAGACCGCACAGCGATGACAGTGAAGCCCAGGGACTCAGTAATGAACATCTCTCCAACACCGCTCAGATGTCGCAAACGAGTTCTCTGAACCAGGGGGCTGTTTCAACAAACAGCGCTGCAGACAGCAGAAATATGCCGGGCCCATCATCCGCATCCTCACCATCACCGGCAAAAAGGGTATGTCGGAATGATTATAATGACCTAGAATGTAGGGTTATAGAGTCTGCATTCAAAGGCCGTATATTCAATAGCAAAGTTGAAAATACAGTTGGAATAATGGACCCAAGCGAGTTCCTTAATGCATGCAAGGATCTTGTGATTAAAGAAATGGAATCCACGCTTAAGAAGAGCATGTCTGGGTTAAAGATGAGTTGTTCAATGAACGTCTCATATTTAATCCAGACACCTGATAATGAGAAAGTGGAATCGATATACTTTAATTCCAAGACAAAGGAGATTCAGCGATCATCTAACCTTGATGCAATCTTTCATGCAATGAAAAACGAAATCTTATAAAACCTGGCCTGTTTTGAAGGCCAAGCAAGTTCAAAGACGCTGTTCGCAATCCACTCTCTGGTCAATAGTGCCGCAGAATACAATCCCCTTCGGGCTTCAGGGTATATTGAGCTGCCGGAATGCATCAAGCGGAAAAAAGCTGTTCTTAATATTAAGAACAAAGATGATTACTGTTTCGCTTGGTGCATGCTGGCTTCAAGATACCCTGCAAATAAAAACAAGGACCGCATTTCATCATATCCTAGAGATTTGCTATTCAAAGCTTTCAATTATGAGGGAATCACATTTCCCTTTTCATTAGACCAAATTGATCGTTTTGAGAAGCAAAATTCTGAAGTGTCTATAGCTGTATTTGCTCTCAATGACAACAACTCGGTGGAGTCTATTCGCAAACCATCTGAGAGGAAGGCTAGCCCCATAAATATATTAATAATTGAAGAGGGTGGCAAGTCTCATTACTGCCTCATAAGTGATATATCGAGGCTCATTAGAAGTCAGGTAACTAAGCATTGTAGAAAAATGTGGCTGTGCGAGGCATGCATGACAAGGTGTCCCAACGAAGATGCCTTGAGATTGCATAAATTGAAGTGCAATAAATGTCAGATCCTCAAAATGCCTAAGCAGGGAGAGGTTCTCGCATTTAATGCATTTTCAAAGTCTGCTCCTGTACCTTTTGTTATATATGCGGATATCGAATCTGTTTTGAGGAAGGTTCACTCATGCGAGCCCTCAGACGCAACGAGTTGGACCCGAACCATTCAGGAACATGAAGCGATATCGATAGCGCTGAAGGTTATATGCAGGCATGATCAGACCTTGTCGAGGTTCAAACTCTTCAGGGGTGACAATGCTCTCAATGACTTCTTCAGCGAACTTAGACGGATCGCTGATGAAGTTATTGAGATATACGGGCATATAGTCCCGATGCATATGTCACCCGAGGATGAGCTGGATTTCCTCAATGCTGATCTGTCACATATGCCTGAAAGGTTTTGCTATAGATGACATTAGAGTGAGGGACCATTCACATATTTCTGGTCATTATTTGGGATGTGCTCATAATGCTTGCAATTTGAATAGAAAGTTGCCGAATTTTATTCCAATTTTTTTTCATTGCTTAAGCAATTATGATAGTCACTTCTTGATTAGACACCTGGCTTATGACAATGGTGATATCTCATGTATAGCACAATCTTCTGAGCGCTATCTGGCATTCAGCAAATTGTACAAGGGCATTCAATTCAGGTTCCTCGACAGCTACAAGTTTCTCGATGACAAGTTATCCAGCTTGGCAGATATGTTAAGCGATGATGACTTCAAGGTCACTAATGCCGAGTATTCGAGGCCAGAACACCTAGCCCTCATGAAGTGCAAGGGTATATTCCCCTATACTTATCTTGATGCTGTCGAAAAGCTCCAAGAGGAGGAGCTGCCCCCGATCGAGCTTTTCGATGGCATTTCGGAAGAGGAGTATGCCCATGCACTTAAGGTATGGAAGACGTTCGACATAAAGAATCTCGGTGAATATAGTGACCTTTATCTAAAGACGGATACGCTGCTTTTAGCAGATGTATTCGAGAAATTTAGAGACTTGTCGCTTGAAATGTATCATCTAGACCCTGCCTGGTACTACACCCTACCGTCGCTAGCCTTCGATGCCATGCTTAAGACCACCCAAGTCAAGCTTGACTTGATAAATGATGTCAGTATGTTAGAATTTTTCGAGAAAGGTATTCGTGGCGGGCTTTGCACAGTATCAAAGCGGTACTCCAAAGCCAACCACCAATACATAGCAGACTACAATCCTGACCAGAAGACGAACTTTCTATCATATGTTGACATCAATAACTTATACGGGAAGGCCATGATGGAAATGATCCCATGTGGCAATCTCAGATGGCTTGAAAGGGATGAAATTGATACCATCAACTTTGCGACGATCCCAGAGGACTCCAAGACAGGATACGTTCTAGAAGTAGACCTAGAGTATCCTGTCCATCTCCACGACATTCATAATGATCTTCCCCTCTGTCCCCAGAGCGAGATACCACCCGGCAGCCAATACAAGAAACTGATTGCAAGTCTAGAGAATAAAAGCAAATATGTCTTGCATTATAAAACCTTGCAGCAGTGCTTAGATCTGGGGCTGTTATTGAGACATATTCATCGGGTGGTATCGTATGACCAATCAGAATGGCTTAAGGTTTACATTAACCTTAATGCCGAGAAGCGAGCCAGGGAAACTTCAAAGTTTGGTCAAGCGCTTTGGAAGAAAATGAACAACGCTGTGTACGGTAAGTTCATTGAAAATGTGCGCAAATACCGTGATTTCCGTATTGTACCTACCTGGAAGCAAGCACGGAAATTAACGGCTCGTCCAACATACGTACGCAGCATAATTTTCAGTGAAAACTTAGTTGGCATAGAGTTGGCTCGAGAGGAGATCCTCATGAACAAACCAATCTACATTGGTCAGGCGATTCTAGACCTTTCAAAATTTATTATGTATGATTTTTTTTATAAAGTAATGAAACCCCAACTGAATGATCTTGTCTTGAATTACATGGACACAGATTCATTCATTTTCGAAACTAGTTCAGATATATATCACTTCATGAAAACACATCCCCAATATTTCGATACTTCAAATTACAGCCATGATAATGTATATGGTATAATGCCAGCCAATAAGAAAAAGATTGGGTTGTTCAAGGATGAGTTGGGTGGAAGGGTGATGACTGAGTATGTTGGTCTTAGAGCAAAACTATACAGCTATAGATATGATCAACATACAGTCACGAAGGCGAAGGGGATTACCAAAGGTGGAATGCGAACAATCACCTTTGAAAATTATTTCGAGTGTCTGAAAGACTTAAACAAAAAGATTTTGGCAAAACAAATTTGCTTCAGAAGCACCAAACACAAAGTTTCGACTGTTGAAATTAACAAAATTGCATTGCATGGAGGAGATACCAAGCGTAAGATGATTGATGGCTCTCATGCAACTCTCGCATGGGGTCATTATTCTCTTAGGTCTGAATAATCAAATCCGACTTCCCTGGCTGCCTCATCACCATCAAATTGTAAATTTTTATATATTTTATTTATTATATTAAATTATTATTGTAAATTTTGTAAATATTTATTATATTCAATTAATATTGTAAATTTTCTATGCATTTTATTTAATATATTTTTGAAAAAATTGTATATACTTTATTTTTTAGTTGTTGAATTATTGTATATATATTTTGTATATTGAATAAAAACACATATATTGGAAATGAAAAGACTCTTTATTTCAGAATTATTATCATTGCTACAACAAATCCTTCCTCTCAATCCACTGACTCTCAGGAAATCCATACCATTTAACAAGAATTCTGTTTCCTTGACGCCTCAGAATCTTCTCCACCAAATAGGTGTTAGGATACAGTGTAGAATGAAGTTCATGTCCATAGAATGTTCCCTTTATCACCTCACCATCCTTATCCTTTAGTATGTATGTAGTAGGATTGCTGCGTTTCACTTGAGCCACTTTGAAGATTTCAACACTCCAATTAGCTTGAAAGCCTTTCTCGAAATGTCCCTTATTCTTAGATATCCTCACATAATCACCAACACTAAACTTCCTTGGGCTCATCTTCTCTTTTTGAGGATGATTGTAGTTGTAAACAGTCAGAAGAAGATCATTGTTCCTGACTTCGCTAGGCTTCATCCTGATGGTTGAGTGGTAAGTGTTATTGTACTTTGTGATGATTTTGGGTAAAAGATCCAGCCACTTGTATGATCCTTGCGTTAGAAACTCACGATACATCATGTTCTTTAAGGTTCTTATTAAACGTTCTACAGCTGCAGCCTTGACATTACTATAAGTGCTGTAGTGATTGATATTATACTTGTCCATTAAATTCTTAAAGTACTTGTTATAAAATTCCTTTCCATTATCACTCTGAATATTCTTGGGAATCGTTTCCAATTCTTGTAGTATATCTTCCATAGCCTTCGTAACTTGCGGACCTGACTTGTCCTTTAATGGTCGTGCATATGCCACTTTTGAATAGAAGTTAATTGCAATAAGGATGTATTTGAAATTCTTGTTGATTCTTGCATGAGGTATCATCTCAACCAAGTCGATCTGTAGTAAATCATTGAGTCCTTTGCTGACAATTTTTCGACGTAAGAATCTTCTTCGAGCAGGGGCATGGAGCTCTCTCGCTATATTTTGCTTCACTGTTGTCATGCTATGATTTGGGCTGATTTCAACTCTTGAATAATTTCTTCAATTTCTTGGGTGTGGTTGTTATTGCCAGCGTCTCTGGATGCAATGAGAAGTCGCAAGCGATTCACTAGATCATTGGGGTCGTTCCAGTAGATGTAGTCATGCTTCAACTCAGGACGATGTTCTTTCCACTGCAAGCCTAATCCCTTATGGTTCTTCACTAAAGGACGTATAATGTTTTTATACTTATAGGAATTACCGTGTCTCAGTTGTCCCTGCCTGCTGTAGTTTCTGCGATGAACCTTGGATGCTTTCAGTATTTTGCTATATGTATGAAGATCGTCTTCTGAATAGGAGTGCATTTCAGGTATCTTCTTGAAAATGAGATCAATCAATCCAGGTGTAACATCATACATTTCATCTCCTATTCTAACTTTATCGTTAATAAAGTCAATGCTCTTGTTTCCTAGCATATAGATTCCATCTTCGTATCTTACTCCATATGTCGTATCTATTTCTCCCTTGTCATTCTTTTGAACTTTCTGTAGGTAGCTCAATATTTTTTCATCTTTCTGATTGTTAGGGGCAGAATTCTTCTTTTTCTGACTTTCCTCCTTATCTGAAGTAGTCATAGTATCCTTTTTCTTCTGTATTTCCAGTATATCATGTAGCGGTTCTGTTACTGGTTGAAGAGCTTCACTCATTACCCTCTGAGTTTCAAACTGTTGACCTTTTAGGGCGCGTAGCTTTTCTCTTATAGCCCTAGCATGCTTGGCTACAGATTCTTTAAGCCTTATACTCTCGCTGTCCATCTTAAAATGACACTAAAACACGTTTTCATGTCAATATATATGTTGTTTTTTTTTTTTTTTTATTCTGAATGGGTCAAATTATATGAAAATTTCAACTCAATATTTAAAATATGGCCGTCTTTTGCTCGATTGGCTGGAGCAGTGAAGGATAGTATATCACCTATGTGAACGGTCGCAGGGTAACTTTCAACTAATCGACTGTTTATTGCAAACATTGTACCTGATCTTGTATTCGGTTGCGGCGATGATATCATAGAGCAAGAAATCACATCCCCGTTTATAGTCGATTTGTAGTATTCGAGTCCTGATGTTAACATATACCTTAGCGAAGGACCTCTGTAAGGTTTCGTCTGTAATGTAATAATGAGCTGACCTTTCATTTGCTCTAGAATAGCATTTATGACGGTAACCTGTGCTTTGAGAGTATTAACATTATTCATGGTTGCTGTCAGGTGTTTATCCATGGAACTCTGTCGATTTGCTATATTTTCTGTGTGTTTTCCCATTACTTCAGAAATGTCATTTCCAATAGTTTGTATTCTCCTGTTGAACTCTTGCTGTGCTTCATTTTGTTTCCTTCCAATGGCATGTTTAACAAACCTTTTGGTTGCTGCATCACTATCATCTATAGGATCTGCTATTTCTCTTAATCTTCTTTGTTGAAAGGAAATGTTCCCATTTGAATCGATCGGAGGCGTTCTCGAGTTTACAAAGTCTATTACATACTTCTTGTTCGGTACATCGTGATCATCCTGCGGCGGTATTAATGACTTCATTCTTATTGTATCGAGTATGATATTGTTTCCATTATCTCGTTTAAGTGTATTTTTGTCTAAGTAGCTCATAAGATTATCATGCTGTTTGTCTAGTGATTTCTGGATGTGGCTCCTAAGCGTAGATTGAAGTTGCTCCATGCGTTGATATGCAACCTTTTCGGTGAATTCTTGCAGACGATTTTCGCTAGAAGCCGTAAGCGAATCAACGTAGCGTTTAGTGGCCCCATCATTATCTTCCTCAGGGTCCTGAACAATGCACAATCTTTTGTTCCTGAATTGGTAGTTTCCTTTTCCATCTCTGGCTATCATGAATTGTTGAAGTGATCTTTTAAGTGGCGCTGTCCTGCGGGACCCGAACCGGTCAATACTCATCTTGAACTACAAATGATCATTTTCTTTCTTTTGCACTTTAATATATACATCAAATCCATTCCTATATCGACCCTCATTCATGGGGAATTCGGGGACTATCACTACAAATGGTCTTCCTTCTGAGGTACTCTCCCAGACATTTTTGCACAATTCTTTGAATTCAATGTAAGACATGTCAGTGTTCACATAATCTTCATATATATGCTTCAGGTTTAAATTATCTTGCCTGAAAAGGATAATCATGTTTGTATTATCTCGAATGAGATGTTTCGGTACTTTTGCATAAGACTGCGCTAAATATATAGAGTCGACATTGCGATGTCTCCCCATACTGTAAAAGGAGGCTATCTTGTCCTGCTTTTCAGTTATGACATCATCGAATACAAAGATTGAGTTTTCTTTAACTTCTGAAGGATGCAATACATTTTCGCCATCTTCATAGGTATTCACTTCTATTCCCTCAATGCTTTTAAGTAGGCTTATTAGATATTGATACTTTGGCTGATATAATGACTTTGAATAAATGTACAAGTTCTCAAAACGTAATCCGTTCTCATGAAGCAGCATATTCAGTAATACATTTGTTTTCCCTGCACTGGAGCTCCCTAGGATTAGAGCTCTGACATTGCTAGGAAATAGCCTTCCGTGTCGATCACTTCTAAAATCGCTTTCAAAGTCTAGCACCTGAATAGGCAGAGAACATTCCTGCTTAACAAGCTCCATCCTATCGACTAAGTTTTTAAATCCATGTCTAATATTTATATATACTAAATATCCGGGGACTCTCACTATCTTTTACGCACTTTAATGGAAAGTATGATGCATTGATTGGTTAATTGGCTTGGAAAACAAGGTATAAAAGCACCCCTGCAAAAATGAAAATCAATTAGTGTACCATGAGAGCTAAGAGGATAAGGGTCTCGAGTGGCTCGGGTTTACTTAATTCCCTCATCAATAGGTTACCGTTTGAAGCACATCTACCTGGTTACAGATATTGCGGACCAGGGACGAAGCTAGAAAAGCGTCTAAAGAGAGGAGACCCAGGAATCAATCCGTTAGATGAAGCTTGCAAATTTCACGACGTTGCCTACGCCGAGCACAAGGACACTGCATCGAGAAATATTGCTGATAAGATCTTAGCAGAGAAGGCGTGGAAAAGAGTTCAGTCATCGGATGCTACCTTAGGTGAAAGGTTGGCTGCAAGACTGGTAACAACAATTATGAAGGGCAAGGTTGCTGTTGGTGCTGGCTCAAGGAAGAAGAAACGTGGCGGATTTCTGCCGATCATACCCATTATCGCAGCCTTAGGTGCTGCAGCTGGTGGTGCGGCACAAATTGCCACCGCGGTGAATAAGAAAAAAGCTGCAGATAAAAAGCTTGCAGAAATGATGCGACATAACAGAGAGATGGAGACAAGAGGAAAAGGTCTTCGGCAGGCAAAGAGGAAGAGGAATAAAAGGAGAAGCGGAGGTTTTCTACCAATGCTACCGCTGGCTGCATCTTTAGCACTTGCCTCCAAAATTGCTTCAAGTGTAAAGGGAAATAAGGCTGCTAAAGGAAATGGACTGAAGAAGAGAAAGAACCGTCAGATCAAAAACAAGATATCAAAAAACTCGGGCGGAGGACTATACTTATCCCGGAAAAAGCCCTAAGTAACATCGAGCTCAATCTATATGCGCGACGTTTAAACATTCCTTATTTTAGAGGTGTATATATGATTGATAAGCTGCCTTCAAAACCAAATTTCCGAGAGAGAATTATTGTCAATCTAGATTCATCACAGAATGAAGGCACACATTGGGTGGCTGTAAAGAAGGATGGAAATACTGCATTTTATTTCGATAGCTTTGGAAACTTGAAACCTCCGAAAGAGATAGAAGGGTACCTCAAAGGCGTTAAGTTGATGTATAATACTCGAAGATTTCAGAGTTTTAGCTCAGTCATCTGCGGACACTTGTGCTTGCAATTTCTATCGCAATGAGCTACACTATTGCTGTTAGCGGTAATGAATCTGTTCTTACCACGTATCTAAATCCTCCACTCAGGATTGATCCTAAATATTATTATGAGATTGCGCTACTGAATTTCGAAACCTTCTATTCAATCCCCAACGTTGATCAAACTAATAACCAGTTTCATTACATTTACAATGAAGAGCCTAAGGTTATTCATATACCTCACGGTACATATGAAATTTCAGACATTAACAATTATATAAAGGACAAGCTTGAAGTGGAGGAAAATGCCTTCTTTATTCGACCAAACAATAATACCATGAAGGCTGAAATTAAATGCCCATTCCCTGTAGATTTTTCCAAGGAGCACACTATAGGATCTCTTTTAGGATTCGATGAAAAGAGAGTTGTGCCTGCTAATCAGCTGACTGAATCTGATTTTCTAGTAAACATATTTAAGGTGAGCATCATTCGAATCGAGTGCAGTATTGCAACAGGCTCTTTCATTGACGGTAAAAGCGGACACTCTATCTACGAGTTTTTCCCTTCCGTCCCGCCTGGATATCACATTTCGCAAGAGCCTTCAAATCCCATTTACCTGCCTATCATAGACACCAACCTTATTGACCAAATCACTCTTCGAATAGTCGACCAGAACGGACATACAATAAACTTTCGAAACGAAGATATAAGCATAAGACTCCACATTCGTCGGAATGGGAATCGATTTTAGCAGAAGGAGAAGAGGCTGGACAGGATATAAGAAGTCTAGGATTCATCATGTTCCTCATACTCTGCATTTGACATTCAAGGCGTTAACATCAAGCAGTCGCAAGTTCCTCGAAGCGTTAGGATTCAGAATTCTGTAATGGATATCTTCAATGTGACCGAAACGCCTACATTTGAGGACAAGATTGCTAAAGAAGAGGAGCATGTGTTTCTACCATATAATACATCAGCTCTGGACGCTAATGATGAGATTAGAATACCCTGTCAAGCTGAAGATTTGTATACTCTACCTAGCCGGAGTTATCTCTACATTGAGGGATCTATTACGAAACCTAATGCATCAGCTACTACAGCAAAGCTCTCTAATAATGCTATGGCATTTATGTTTGATGAGATTCGCTTGGACATGAATGGAACAACTATAGATAGAACAAGAAATCCAGGGATTTCATCAACTATTCGCAACTATGCTGCCCTCAACCCCATGGAATCAAATCGGTTGCTAAATGCTGGATGGTGCTACCCTGGCAAAGATGTGGATATTGTACATTCTGAGAGTGGAGCATTCAACGCCGTAGTACCGCTGTCAATGCTTCTGGGGTTTGCAGATGACCACAAGGACCTGATTCTCAATAGCAAGTTTGAACTGGTGCTCATTCGTTCCAAGGACTCTAAGAACTGTATTGTTACATCTGCCGGAGAAGCGGATGCGTCTGTTAACCTTATTCGCATTGAGTGGAGGATGCCTGTAATGCGCCTTTCAGATGCTGAAAAGGTTGAGATCCTCAAGATTGTCAAGTCGGACAGACCGCTACATATTGCCTTTCGAACTATGGATCTTCATACTCAGCCTGCTGTACCGCAAACTAGATCCTTTACATGGAACGTTGCAACAACATCGAAACTAGAGAAACCAAGATTTGTCATTGTCGGAGCACAGACTTCAAGACTGAATAATGCAACTAAGGACTGCTCCATGTTTGATCATTGCAACATAACAAATTTGAGACTTTACCTCAATAGTGAATGTTATCCCTACCACGACATGAACTTGGACTTTGGAAACTCAAGATTTGCAACATTATACGAAATGTATTCAAAGTTCCAAAACTCTTATTATGCTAAAGACAATTACCCCTTATTGAAGAGAAAGGATTTTCTTAAATATGCACCAATATTTATCATTGACTGTTCACATCAGCCTGAGGAGATTGTAAATGGAGCTGTTAATATTAGACTTGAAATTCAAACAAGTGCAAATATTCCTGCACAGACCTCACTGTATTGTCTAATAATACATGACAAAGTATTTACATACAAGCCCCTCACTCATGTGATGCAGTCATTATTTTGAAGAAAAAAAAAGTGTTCCAATGTAAGCTGGATTTTCATGAGGAAAATAAGGAATGTAAGGTGTTTCTTAATGAATAAAAACATGTTATAAGCAGACAATCATTTATTTATTCTTTTTTCATACAATTCCAGCATCTTCCTCCTCCAACTCCTTGTCCCTACATATATATCATTACTTGCAGTGGAGAGGTTTCGCAAATGTCTATCAATATAGGGTTCAAGTCTTTTCACTTCTGCTATTTCATTACAGTCTAAAAGTATTTCACCATTACTGAAAATTGTATTCAAAAGTCTTATTCTCTCATTTTGCATAAGTGCAATTAGATTATACGAGTACACAATATTTTCACCGTAAGCGCTGCAAGGGCACTTTTTCACTTTGAGGAAAGTTTCGAACATGGAAAGATTTTGTTGAAAAATCTCCCAGTCCAGCAACGACATGTACACAAATTCGTTACTGCATGTTTTTTTTATGAATATCACTGGAATATCATGAAACAACCCTACATTTACGCTATGGTTTCTTGAGATGGATGCGTCTTGGAGCACGAGTGTTACTGGCGGTGCTTCCATCTGACTTTGAGTTGTCAAGTCGTTTCATTCGATCTTCCAAGAGCCTGAGCCTTCTATGGAGATCAGAAAATGTATTCTTCTTCTTCTTCAATGCTTTACTGGACCTGAAACATTTCACATTGACTAAGTTAGAAATTTTAGGTCTCGGTAAAGGCAAAGGGTTATCTTCTGAAAGAAATACATGAGATATGGTTAAAGCTCTTGCCTAGTTTTATGCAATAAATGTTCTTTCAGGATAAGGTTGAATACTTACATCAATTTTTTGTGTAGTTCTGCTTGTTTACTGGGTGAATGCTCTGGAGTCACTTGCAACAGATCGTCTATTGGAAGGGTATCACGCTCTGCAATGCATGCATCTACTTCATCCACCCCTCTGATGTACGGATCTTCACACTCTTTAGGATTTGGTGTTGTCATTCGTATTCTGAAGTCAAGAATGTTTTGGTTAATAAATATTAAATGATCTCTCACTGCTAAGTATATTTAATTATTTGCTGTGATCCTACTTACTTTAAGTTTTTCTGACGGAGTTGATATACACCGCAGTTTTCGTTACACAGAAAGTATGATGTCATTTGGTTATGAACCTCTGGCTTGTCACATAGGGTTGCATGAGTGTAGCCGTTACAAAACTCCGAATGGCACTCTGCAGCGTGGCTTGAAGCAAATGCGTCTACCTCATCCACTCCACTATGTTCTTGATCCACGTCGTCAGCTTCTCTGGAAAAAAAAATCCCTTGTATTGCAATAAACATTTTCTTAAAGACCTGCTAAAGAATAGTATTTAAAAAAATGTAACAAAGAATTATCTACTTACAAGTATCTTCTTCTGTATATGCGGCAGTTTTCCGTACATACATCTCTAGAAGACATCTGATCGTGATATGAAGGTTTGTTGCATACAATTGAATGCATGAACCCATTGCATGACTCCTTGTGGTAGTATGTATAGTGATGTGCTTCCTCTCCACATTCGCTCCAAAAGTCATCCATTCCACTCATAACAATATACTTCTTTTGCAGGAAACGTTTGTAAATTTGTAATCCAACTAATATTTCCCAGTCTTAGCAGGCGTGCTTATATACTACTTGAGCTGTGACGTAGTGTGGGGGTGGGGGTAGCTTGCAGAAGGGTGGGAATACGCATGCGCCTAAACAGAGTTGGCAGGAGGGACATAGGGCTGAAACAGGTTCAGACAGGAAAAATGCAGGTGTCTATACTCGCTCCTTAAAGAATCCATTAAAATTACCATCTTCTATTCTCGCTGGAAATTCTCTCATGCCAACATAAATATACTAGGCCTGTTGAGAAACTAATAATAAGGCGAGATACTACTTAGTGTCTGAAATTTGTCCATTACTTTGAAAATGCGCCCTTATGCAATTTTGCTTCTATTTTATGATGTAATAACAATAATAACATGTATTGCTGATGGTTCAATGATTCAGCTACGTTCCTCGGGTGCTTACTGTTCCTGCATTGTGGTATCGTTATTCTTAGAGTATCCTTGTGAAAAGTGATGCATTGGCTAACATAAAGTCCTTAATTTAAGGAAATTATAAATGAAGCTTATGCGGTTTTGTGCGTGTGTTTGCGCGTATGTATGTCTGTTTGTGTGTGTGTGTGTGTGTGTGTGTGTGTGTGTGTGTGTGTGTGTGTGTGTGTGTGTGTGGTTGTGCATTCATGTGTGTAGGTGTGCATGTGTATTTGTGTGCATGTGTGCGGGGTGTATGTGTGTGTGTGTGTGTGTTTACGTGTGAGTATGTGTGTGTGCCTGTAGGATTTTTTGGAGATATTTCCATGATTTTAGTTGAGTTTTGGGAACATAAACAAATGCGAAGTCAAGAGATGTGGATGGACCCAAAAAATTCCCTTGTGAATGCTTTTTCAGTAGAATTGCATGTAGCTTTTGATCAGTACACAAAGCCTTCCTTACTCTAATATCCCCCCCTTGCACATAAAAGGAAATAAGCAGGGAGATAATTTGTGAAAACGTTTATCTCAGCTAACACGAAGATGTTAGTGCAAATAACATTTTGTATTAATTGTTAGGGCAAGAGTAGAGAAAGTTGCGTGAGGGTAACAGACGAGACAATATTTTCAGCTTAAGTAACATGTTGTCAAAGCTTAAATTTGCTTGAAAGAAACGAGAAACAGCCTCTCTGATCGTCGAACATGATACTATACACAAAATGAATGTTGCAAGTATAAAATAACGTTATTGGGCGATGCTCCCTAAGAAGCAAACAACACTGTCCTTTCTCAATACAATACTGTTGCTGTCTTTGCCTCTATGTGTAAGAGAAACCCCTTAACTTTTTGTCGTCATTGTCAATGCTTAAATAATGCTTGAAGCAGCCACCTGCAAGTACAATAGGGAGAAGACCTAATCTTTTTTGGGCGATGCTCCCTAAGAAGCAAACAACACTGTCCTTTCTCAATACAATACTGTTGCTGTCTTTGCCTCTATGTGTAAGAGAAACCCCTTAACTTTTTGTCGTCATTGTCAATGCTTAAATAATGCTTGAAGCAGCCACCTGCAAGTACAATAGGGAGAATGAGTTACCCTTCCGCTTAATGGATAGTGCAAAGTCAAAGATGTGTGCGGTCCGAAAATTTCAGTGAGAATAGGTTTTTCTTCGGAAGAATGCGTGTGTAAAAGTAAAAGTTTCGTTATGTCGAACTGCAAGTTTGTTTTTCTGCTAAGAGTTATGTTACAGGTTTCCTTTTGTCCCCACTGTGTGGGAACCATTGAAGTGTTGGGGGGGTTGGATGGACATTCAACACAATACGGTCATTGTGAGGGAAGGCAGGGAACCCTCTCAGTGGGGGACCACATGGGTGGTCCACGCGTCAATACAGAAGTATCCTTTCGCTATTGAAAAGGTTTCTTCCTGCAGGTGGGCGATCTTTGGCTGCTTTGTTAAGAGAAAAACACTAAGCCTGTTCAGACAGGAAAAATGTGTATGTCTATGCTCGCCCCCCCTTGCAAGATGAAGCCTTGTTCTTTTCAAAACTGTCAGAGGGAAACATTTCCAACTGTCACATAAATATATCAAGATCTGAAAGGGGCCATTCATTGTAGGGTTTCTTACCCTCACGTTCTTCTTTCGAAAACACATGCAGACACTAGAATAGGAGGGTCAGGGGGACATTAATTACCCTTCCTTTGTCATCCTCTATGCTCGCCGTTCCAAAATGAAGCTTGTTCTTTTCAAACTGACAGAGGGGAACATTTCCAACTGACACATTCGAAAACACATGCAGACACTAGAATAGGAGTGTCAGGGGGACTGGGGTCATTAATTACCCTTCCTTTGTCATCCTCTATGCTCACCGTTGCAAGTTGAATCTTGTTCTTTTCAAAAACTGTCCGAGGGAAACATTTCCAACTGTCACATTCGAAAACACATGCAGACACTAGAATAGGAGGGTCAGGGGGACGGGGGTCATTAATTATCCTTCCTTTGTCATCCTGATCGCGACAGACCATCCACTCTCTTTTTTCGGAATTCCCACGTGTCCAAAGAAATACCCATGTCACTTAAGGGGGAGGGGAGGGGGAGGTGGGGAGGGGGGGCGTGACTGATATGTCCCTTATGCCACTTCTTGAGCCAGAACATACATGTCACTTATGCCACTTCTTGAGCCAGAACATACAATATACCACTACTTTGGAGGATTGTTTTACTTCCTGCATTTAACTGCAGGTTTAGAGACATGGCATTCAAAAAAGATTTAGTGACGTCTTTGTAAAGAGAGGTGAAGTTACTATCCACGAAATACAAAGGACTGATTACAAAGGCACAAAAACATGGTGAATGTTGGCGAATGGGGAATTGAAATCGACGAGTCCAATTCCATTCTCAATACAATCCGCGTTTCCATGTTGAATTCAATACTGAGATCGCAAGACCCGAACCATAAATAATTCAAGCTTTTGTGTTGGTCACTTGGAATAAGCGAACCTGTGAAACATGTTTTCTACGTATTTTAAGTAGGTTTTTGAGGTTAGTAAATGTTTTTGCGAGATTATAGAAACAATAGAAGTGGCTTTGTTGTGTTTTATTACACCACTTTTGCTAACAAAACAAAACGACGAGCTGCAGCGTACAGTATAGTATAATTTAGCATCTTTGGCGGATTCAAATAGGTTTGAATCCGGTAGGTGTTTCCATGGAACAAAATTTTGATCAGATCCCACTTCTAAGAGGATCGGATCCATGCAGTATTCAACCCGGAATGAGAACTCAAATAGAATCCAATTCCCCAAGGGAAGGTAGTGATTTTGTGCGAAATTCAGTATTTCTAGGTTATGTGTAAGTTTAACAACGAATCGGAGAAACTCGCAGTCACTTGTCTAGATACGATGCAAAGCACTGGATCACATTAGAAGCAAGTTTTGGTCTTAAAGAGAATACGATCAACAAAAGGAATGCTCTGGATGTCATTACTTCGATTGAGCAATATTTCATGTTTCCTGATGTCCTATTTGTACTTAGCATTCTAATAGTAAATTACTTAGGTACTTGATCTTGGTTCAGCAATTCAATTAGATCCATTTGGCAGTGACGTCAAAGCTCGAATTAAAGAGTATTTTAGGGAAACTACGACAGAAGACAGAAAACGCAAGACACCATAAACTTGCACACAATTTTGTACAAAAGATAGGTTATATACTCCCATACTCTTGCCCACTCGCAAGAAAACACAGCGTATGTGCTTGTATTTTGTATAGCATACTTATAAAGTCATAATTTTACAATCTAACATATTTGTGAGCATTCATAATGATTCCACAATACCGCAAACAGTTAAAAATTATAGTTCAGGGGCAGCTGATGGTAAAAACAAAACAAATTGTACACAGGTTTCAGCAAAACAAAACACTGATTACGTATCAAGTTGGCCATGCAATTAGTTTTAAACCTGCATCGTACAACTTGTCGGCATATTTATACTCCAGATCGGGCATTCTAAGAATAAGAGAAAACTTTAGATTTAATTTTATTAAAAGCTTCCTCCTCGGCTGCTTACAGACAAAAGAATCTTTATTTTTGTATATATTTACTTTGTAAATTGTAAATGTTTTAAACAATATACCCAAAATCAAAAGGTGATAAGACTTGAATTCAAGCGACCTCATTAAAAAAATAGTATCCGGACATCCGGTCCTAAATAACAGAATTTAAATTGCCGACTCAGGTAATGTACAGCTTTTCATTTGTCTCTAATGAAAGGTCAAGAAGACATTATCCAACTCTCAAAGTTTTCATTCTTTTCACCGGTGGAAGTTTCCTATAGCTTCAAATATCAAAAAGGTTTGGAAAATAAATCAAATAGCTGATTAAACTGTTTCAAAAAAAAGTATATTTACTTCAGCCTTTTCAGATTTTTTAATGTCCAACAAATACACTCGTTGAACATCAACTACCGGTCGGCGTTTGTTTCCTATCGACTGTAAATTAGACATGGCCGTAATATCGAACAGTCACTTGTTTCAGATTTCCCATTCATAAGTACACAACAAAATTATTCATTCATTCTACACAACCGCGACATAAAAATAACCTTCAAGATTTATAGATTAGTGAAAGTAGCACAAAAGCCGTTAGTTGTGACCCTTATCATGCATACGATCTAATGGATGACAGCCAACTCATGAATTTTCAGCGCTTAGTCAGGAGTTCGCTGCCCACAGGACACAGTTTGTTACCCTTGAGAGTAACCAGAGAGTTCTACCTGGAAGAAAAGACGTCGAAAAAAGAGGGAGGGTAGGAATCACGTCGACTAGTGATTTTCCAAGTTCTGTACTTGTATTATTTAACTGGATTTTACCAACATAAAATATACTTTGGAATCTTAAAATTGCATCTCAAAAACTTTGGTGGTTAAGAAATTGAGACTTCTCCCTCCACTCTTCTGTTTTGAACTCTGCAGCTTAAAGGGTACAGTCAAGCGAAATTCCACATAATTTAGTGACAGCCTGTAAATTTTATTTCCATTGTTAACAGTAGCCGTTCTGAAAAATGTCAGCCTTCTGTTTCAATTAATTTCCACTTAATTAACCAGTTAATTAAAATGTTATTGTTTGATATACATGTTCACGGAAGAGTTTTCATATACACACATATACAAATAAAACGTTCTGGATTTTACTTTATAATGAAAGGAAAACAGAGGGTTATTTAGTATTTGAGGTTAGGTAGAAAACTGTTTCGCTATTTATTGGCAGACACAGGGTATATCTCGTCAAAACCCAACATCGTATTCTAAAATAACTTATTTGCTAAGTAGCATAACACACAGGTCAAACTTGAACCACAAGAAACTTTCTATATTACGAAAAATGGCATGATAAACAGCGAAAATTAGATAAACAGCAACACTAGAATTATTGTTTCACGTTTAAATGGCGGCTCAGGCTTAAACATTGGCGCAAGTGAAATGGTATTAAATGTTCACTTTCTCTACTGCATATAGTAAACAGGGGAAGTACTGATTCTACCCAAACATTTGATATCGAGATTTCATCGGAAAAACATTTTTAGACTCCCTGAATTAAAAAAATACATCTTTCGAAAAAAAAGTTTGTGTGTATGTGTGTGTATGAGAGAGTGAGTGAGAGAGATATCAGCAAAAATTAAAAACAAATGGTTCAGCATTGATTTTCGAGAAAATCAACCACCTGAAACTGTTCTACATGGTAAATGTTTAAAAAATATCCATTTTCTCAAAATATCTAACGACTTTATTAAATTATCACACCTTTAAGGCATTTTCGTAAAATAAAATGAATTTTCTGAAAATAACCTCTTAAGTCTTTCTCATTCTGAACGACTTTTGCGTAACTGATAAACCGTAAGAGATAGACCAAATCTTACTGTACAGAAATGCAATCTCAATTAAAAGCACCATTAATGTCAAGTGATCTTTTTTGTGAAGTGAACCATTTCGGAGATATTCCTTGTTATTTGTCCGAATTTTGCAATACTTCTGGAACTGTTCTCAAATGGGAGGTCGTTGTTCACTTATTTATCTCTTGGTCATGCAAAGAGATCAGAATTTTAAAGTCCTCGTATAGCGACCACTCTTAAAACATTTGACTATTGCTTAAAGCCCACGTATTCACCTTGCAGGCACAAGAAAATTAGAAATAAGATAATTTCTACAAATGTTTGCCTCGATTAACATGAAATAGATAGAGGAATAAGAGTTTGTAAGAATTTGTGCAAGAGTAGAGAAAGTCATGCGAGGACAAGCAGATTTTTTTACTTTCTCTACTGGTAAGTAGGGGAAGTATTGTATTCCACCCAAAAATTCGATGTCGAGATTTCACCGGAAATATATGTTTTGAGGCCCCTTGAATCCAAAAAAAGCATTTTTAGAAAAAGGTCCGTGTGTGTGTCTGTGTGTCTGTCAGTCTGTGGACAGCATAACTCACAAACGAAAAGTCGCTTAAAAGCCAAACTTGGTATTTAAGTTTAATGTCTTTCAAGGATGCGACACGAAGATTTTGAAGAAAATATCCCCACCCTAAACTACCCTTTACATGGAAGATTTTTCGAAAATTTTGATTTTCTTGAAAATGGCTCTAACGATTTTTATTAAAATATCATATGTTTGAGATATTTTTATGACAAATTAAATGTATATCTTGAATTTTCTGGCGATAGCCCCTGTAGTCGTATTTACTCTGGACGACTTTTGCATAACTGGTAAACCGTTAGAGATAGACCAAATTATACTATACAAAAAATGTAGATCTTGCTAAAATACACAATTTATGTCTAAATAAACTTTCTTGTAGGGTGAACCATTTCGGAGATATTCCTTGTTATGTGTGCGAGTTTCGGAAAACTTAGAACTTTCGTAAAATGGGTCTTCGTTGCTCATTTTTTTATATGTTACGTGTGCAAAGAGAACGGAATCTCAAAGCTTTAAAAGATTTGACTATCGCACAAAGTCTACTGTATTCTAACATTCCCCTTGCACCTACAAGGAAATAAGCAATAAGATAATTTGTACAAATGTTTATCTCAACTAACATGAAGAAGATATAGGAATAAGAGTTTGTAACAATGGTTAGTACAAGAGTAGAGAAAGCCATGTGAGGGCAAGCAGATTCTTTTGAAGTTCAGTTTAGTGTGCTGCAAAAAGCTGAAGTTACACTTTTTTTTCGCAAGAGCTTGTTATAACCAAAAAGTAAATGTAACCCAACTAGATGTGTTTTCAGATTTTGCATGCCAGAAAATCTACGAGTATACTCCCAAGTTAGCTAATTTGCTGGAAATGTTAATGGCAAATAACGAAGTCGAAGAAGAAAGTAATATTTTTCGAGATCTTTCGTTGAATCTTTAGGACTCATTTTCAGTAAATCTGTTAAGATTATAGGCTCACAGTGGGTGAAAGTTCGATCCGTTCACTCCGTTTACTGTCACTTGTTCACGCTTGCGACGTGGTTGACAATCTGACAGAAGACTGCCCATATGGAAACAACACAAGTGGAGCATTTTATCTGTGTAGATAGCATGTGCCAGTTTACATAATGAGGGTACCTTGTGAGGTCATGACATACACACACACGCCCAACACAGCAATACTTGTTCGGCTTCCCGACGCAGAGGCGTCTTGGTGTCCTTGTTTTACCCACATAAAAGGTCCTTCAGCACCTGATGCGTGTTCTTGCTGTAGGTACTTCCAAATCCAGGGTTAAGCTCTTCAACGCACGCGACGCTCCAAGGGGCAACATGTTGCTCCTGTGGAGTAATGAAGCGTTACACCCTAGAGGAGAACTTCGTCATGGGTCGCGTCTCAGGGTGCAAACCTTTACAGAATAAAGCTAAACTGCCCTCCTAAAAACCCTTTAAGCTTCAGCGAGCTACCACTGCGAGGAAAGTGTCAAAATTGATCTTTATTCGACAGAAATTATATTTTAAAATTCAACTAACACTTTAAGGATCAACTTTCTATGTCTATAGTAGCAATTAATGCAAGCACTGGATAAACTATCTTTATGTCATGAGTTGGAAGTGATACTGGGTGGAAGGGATTCTACATGAGTAACAATATGTACAATACAATTTCTGTTAATAAAGAACAGCTTCACCGAAAAAAAAAAATTGTGTAAAATATCTGGTCATCTAGATTTTTGACGAAAATTGTTTATTTCACTAATTGTCGCGCAAACATCGTGTGAACAATGTTGTGACGTATTATATTCCACCCAAAATTCGATGTCGAGATTTCACCGGAAATACATGTTTTGAGGTCCCCTGAATAAAAAGACTTTTTAGAGAAAGGTCCTGTCTGTGTGTGGACAGCATAATTCAAACACGAAAAGTAGGTTAAAAACCTAAGTTGGTATTTAAGTTTTAGTGTCTTTCAAGGATGCGACACAAAGATTTTAAAGAAAATTCCTCCATCCTAAATTACCCTTTACATGGAAAATTTCTCGAAAAGTTAATTTTTTGAAAATGCCTAATGATTTTGATTAAAATGCTATTTTTGAGATATTTTTATGACAAATAAAATGTATATTTTGAATATTCTGGCTATAGCCCATGTAGTCCTGTTTACTCTGGATGACTTTTGCATAACTGGTATACCGTTAGAGACAGACAAAATCTCACTATACAAAAATGTAGATCTTGCTAAAACACACAATTTATGTCCAAATAAATTTTTTTGTAGAGTGATCCATTTCGGAGATATTCCTTGTTATTTGTGCGAGTTTTGGAAAACAAACTTCCCTCAAATGGAACATCGCCATTCATTTTTTTATGTTAGCCGTGCAAAGAGAACGGAATGTGAAAGCTTTAAAAGATTTGACTAACGCTCAAAGCCTACTGCATTCCCATATTCCCCTTGTATCTGCAAGGAAATAAGCAATAAGATGTTTATCTCAACTAACACGAAGAGAGAGGAACAAGAGTTTGTAAGAATGGTTAGTACAAGAGTAGAAAAAGTCATGTGAGTGCAACAGATTTTTTTCTTCTTTACTTTTTGTTCAGGGGTCCAAAAGTATGTATTTTATTTATTATTTAGTGTATTGTTCACAGGCACGTTTTGTGTTAGGTGATCTCTGATATTCAATTCTTGTGTTGAATTTAACACTTCCTCTGCCTTAGGTAAGCGGCAGAGCACTATCTAGAGTCCTGTTTTGCGGTTGTAGGTAACCATTGTATTCAGAGGGTCATTGCTCCAACCCCACCGCCATCTTCATATTGTTCACCCACGTCACTTCAGAACATTAATCCCGTGTTGTCGAGTGATTCTCCCACAGCCTTTTAACACGTTCAAGTGCCCAGCGTTTCAACAGTGGCGCGAAATGTAACTGCGTGCCAATTTCTGCGAGAGATATTCCAGACGACTTCACAGCTAGAGGGAGAACCATTGTCTGGAACAACACGAGAAAACAATGCCTGATTTATCGACGAGGGTGGCAGTCTCTCTGGCTGGCTAATGCACCAGATACAGCCATTCACAACTTCCACATTTCGGTAAAACTTTTGTTTCAAACACTGAGCGACGCTGCAGTCCTTCGTTACTGGCTTTAACGAACATGTTTTATTTCTGTACTGGTCGATGTAAGAGGATATAAAACTAAATTAACTGCAAAAGGCTAGATATAAATCGAGTGGCTACAGGAATAGGGATGAAAGAGACCGTTCTTTTCGTGCAACAGTTATAACAAAGTTTGCATTCAACTGTTCCCAGAGGCAGTCACTCACCCTTAAAGCAAAGATGCGCAGTAGCACTGACCAGACCGCTCGCATAATAACGTTACGCCGACCGCGCGGCGCACAACAAAGGAGGGCCAGGTCTATGCGCTTCACGCCACATACCAGGCCGGCGCTGGATCAGGCTGCCTCGCGTGACTTTCTGTACATACCGACAGCAGTGAGCACAACGCATAACAAAGGATTGCTGGCGCATTTGAGAAGTATCCCGCAGCCAGCGTGTTTGTAAAGTTCGAGAAAGGTCGGTGTTACGTCATCCTCGCTACATAAGGACACGAGGCAACGAGTTAGAGGAGTTACGGTTAGACATGAGTCGGTCAGTGTGTCAGTGAGTGCGAGACTCTGTGTGTTTGTGAGTGGGGGGGGGGGGGTTTACTGTCGTGAAAGATACATCGCGTTGAAGTGAAAAAGTATTGAGTGATTGTATCGTCAGAGGTAAGAGAGACGGAAAAAATTAAGAAACACAGTGAAAGGAGTGAGTCAAGGTTATGAGAAGAAAACGGTTGTGAGTTGTAATATCACGAAAGACTGTAGAGTGTGCTAATGTTAGTAAAAGAGAACTTGGTTTTGCGAATTCAGTTACAAGGTAGATAAATAAATGGACTGGGCTGTTATTTTTTGTTACAATAAGATAAGAGGGGGTCAATGTTCTAACTACTGGGAATGTGCAATATAATGCGTTGTATGGTATATGTGACTATTTTCAAGTTCTCATAACACTTCTAGATTAGTTCCTGCTACCTCACTTTTTAAAACGTAGTCCTCCGTAGTATTTGGTTCCCAAGTCGCGGGTTCAAAGCCGGTGGAGGGCGATGGATTTCTTCAGGCGTAAGAGTCATGGCTTCTTTTGGACGGGAAGTAAAGCCGGTGGTTCCATCTCGTAGACTTACGCACTTAAAAGAACCTCTGAGAAAAATTAAGTGGTCTTCACACCCAATATTAGAATAAGACGCTGAAAATCATAGAAGTTAAAGAGCGTCCATAAATAAAAAGTCAATTTCAATTTTTGCGCGACTTTTTATACAAACTGTTCTGCGTTACAGACTGTTTTACAGCTCCAGATGGTAACTGCAAGATAAATGACTAGTCGGCCACGCTACCAGTGACAAGAAGGCACCACTGTTTTGTTGACAGTGCATAAAGACATCAATGCTAGCATCAGAGGGGAGTTAGAGGCAAGGCGATGTACAGTGAAACAGTACATCAGCCTCATTAACAAATGCAACTCGGAACTGTGGAAATTACTAGTACAACAACTTATAATAAAGTGGATAATTTTGATTACTATGCCACTCGTGGGACAGTTTTCACGAGTGCCACAAGATGAATACATTTTATGCATAGGAAATAAAACATGAAATAATTATAGTTGGTATTAGTGAGAGCGTGTTTGTCGAGTTCATAAATGAGACGTTCGCTTCTCACCAGCAGTCATTTGTTATTACCTGGCGTGTTGAAGCGATAAGCAAGACAACTGCTGCACGTTTCCTATCTGGGAGGGAAGAAAGCAAAAGTCACGTAGACAATAACTATCACCACAGAGCACAATAGGTAATTATAAATTCATATCTTAATAATTTTTCTGTATTTAATAATGTAGAGTAGAAAGGATTGTGAATCTTCATTGCTCCAAGAAAAGAATATCAAAATGATTTCATTTCTCTCTGTATGCCAAGGCAATCTGGAATACCTTGTTACAGCAAGTACGTCATTGCTATTATTGGTACGCGTGACAATTCTGCAAGATATTGAATACGGTAACAACCTGTTTATAATTGTAGGATTAAAGTAATTAAACTGTGTATTAAACTAGGCCCACTCAATCCCTTCGTAATTACTCAGCATTGTAACTCTTTAGAGCATATTTATTTCCGTTTAAATTACTTTTGCGTAACAATCATGAAATCAGCCCGCATAAGGGATTTTTTTTTTTTTTTGGGGGGGGGTTACATAGCCATTTCTCCTGTGGCATAAGAATACACCATTCGTGATTATATTTACACAGAGGAAAATTCAGAATTCCAAACATGAATTCGGCTACAACAAAATCCCTATCCATCAACATACATTTAGGGGCTGCAATAAAGAAAATACACACTAGAGCGGGAAATAAAAGATATTCCAGTAATAACTTAATAACACATCACAGTGACTGGAACTCCAGACAGAGTAACTTATTTGGAACATTGAAAACTAATTTATGGTGTAATTAATACATCACTCTAGATTTGTCGCGCACTCAATTTTCCATGCCTCTTAAAGATCTACTTCTTTATAACCCACATCTAAAGACTTCAAATTCTTCTTAAAACATCTGCCGCTATGGAAATACGGTGTTCGGCTGAGGGGAGCCACTGTGGTGGACTCACTGACCGCCAGGGAAACTAATTAATCAGTCGCGCCCAACTGGTGGCGCGCCCTCTGTGGCTTCCTGGAACTCATTCAGCTAAAGAACTGCCTGCACCTGTTAGAGACCCACCGAGGTAGTTCTGCCTGTGATACGTTATAGCCCCCTGTAGTGTACTTTTCATATCATCCTTCCTGCAGTGGTCTCACCCACAATAACCCATTGGCTAACGTGCCGGTATCCCCTCCGTGACAGATACAAGATAAGACTACTTTTGGCTATTATATTAAATTCACACACACACACACACACACACACACACACACACACACACACACACACACACACACACACACACACACAGATATTTTCCTAAAAATGCTTCTCTTTTGATTCAGGCCTCAAAACATATTCCCGCTGAAATCTCCACATCGAATTTTTGGGTGGAATACAATACTACCTCTACTTTACTATAATTTTCGCAAAACTTAAAGGCATATGGAGGCGGGGCGTACCTCGGACTCCAGCGAATCCTACGCTTGCCCCTCCTACCAGCGCTGCCGAATGTGGTGCATGCATCTCACACAACCTTATGTACAGACCGTCTGCCGGTACACGCACTACGCTTGGCAACAGCGCTCTGCTTGAGCATTGGCCAGCGTTCACATGCCTTTAACTTTTGCGAGCGGTATAGGTATATGTAGAAGAGAAAGTAAAAATACGGTTGTAATAAACATGTGAAATCACGTCAATCATTTGTAGTAACCTGTATTTTATAGCTTCCATCAAATCACGGACAGAAGAACGCATTTAAGGCATATCTAACACCTGAGGGCGACATAATTAGGGATAATTGATACATTTGGTTTGTAGCTAAGCCATGTTGAATCTATAACTTCATTTGCAACTAATATTTCGCCTAAATACCGACTAAACAAAGTATTTCATGAAACCTTAGGCTGTGGTAGAGTTTATGAAAGAAAAGCGAGGGGTAAATAAATGAAAGGGTGACATCGGCGGGGAAAACAGCAGCTTCAGGATGAAAGAAAAACGATACAGGTGGAAATGAAACAAATGAACTCCCGTAAAGTCATTGAAACCCAGACGCAGGGCTCCCAAAAGCGGATATACGCATGTGCACAAAAACTGCGCCAGTTCCTCAACAAGAGTGTCTATTGTTTCACAACTCCGTTCCGAGATGCGAATTTGTTCGGCTGACAGCTCACAGCGCTCTTAATTATCTTCTCGTCTGCCTGGAATTCCCTCCCATAGAGATATAAACGTACTACGCTCCTTTTAAACTGTCAGCTACAGAAAAGTCCCGACAAAAAATGGCTGCGGTTGCGGAATATTTCATAAAGAACTTGATTCACCGAAGAAAATTAAGTACAAACTAGGCAATAAAGTACGCATACTTTTGTGTACCGAGACAAATGTGAATAATCCCTAATATGGCCTTCTTCAGGAGGCAATAAAAACAGGCCAGAGTTAATATTCGTAAAATTCAAGAAAAGATCCTAGCCTTCTACATGAGCTCTAGAAGAGGCCAGCTTATGTCGTATGGTTGCAATGTTTACTTTCAAGATTGATAACTTTCTAACGCAAATTCGTTTTACTGATCTTTTTTAGCAGCGCTTATAGTTTGTCATACTATGACGTATTATATTTTCTTTCCAAAACAAACGATATGGAAAATAGATCTCCACACTTAAGAGCCTATTTTCCGGACTGCCCCACCCCTTTGATGGTGCGTGTATCGAAGGCGCTCAAGGTCAGGCTGCCTCGCGCGACTGTTTGTGAAGACGTGACAATCAGAGCTACAACACAACGGGGTTTTCGAAATTATTCGCGAAACGTCCGGCGCCGGCGTATTTGTAGAAGTTCCGGAAAGGACATGTGACACCATCCCCACTATATAAGGAGGCGAGGAAACAGCAGGGGGAGTTACAGACATGAGTGGGTGAGTGTGTGCGAGACAGCTGTGTGCGTGTGTGTGTGTGTGTGTGTGTGTTCGTGCGCGCGCGTCTGTAGTACTGTGTGGTACGTGAAAAATACGTCGCGTCGAAGTGAAGAAGTTTTAATGACGCTTTAAGTAATTGTATCGCCGGAGTTAGTATTTGGTACACAGAGAAAGGGAAGAGAGACCGTGTAAGGACTGAGTCAAGGCTACGAGAAGAAAACAGTTGAGAGTTGTAATATCACGAAAGACTGTAGACTGTGTTAACGTCAATACAAGGGAACTATGTATTTGTTAACATTTTGGAGGGAAAATAAAGTGGTAGGAAAGTAACTGGACTAGATTTTGCGTTTTGTCACAATACTTGTATAACACAACTGCTAAGAATGTCGATTTCTTACTCGTATTGCAATTTCAATCTTGCCTACGACTAGAACGAAATATCTTCCTAATCAGGAAGTTCGGCACTTTCTTCAGCAATCTTAAACTTTTCAAAGCTCTATATTAAAATTCGAAGTTCAAACGCTGACGCTGTCGATTTTACTTCTAAACCATTACCAAAACGTGTAACAAAATAAAATTCTGAAAAATTTAACTCAAGAGTAATGTTATATAAATATTTACATTCTTAAATGATATAATTTTACTGTATTGCTATCACACTGAAAATCGAAGTTTCACACCAAGAATTAAAAGGCACATTGTCACAAAAACTGCATATTGCTCAATTTATCGGACTAAACCAACTCAATAAAAACTCTACTTTGAAACAGTTTTATAATATAAGGGTATTTTCCTCGTTCAACATATTTCAACTTTTTAAAGCAGTTTGTGTAAGTAATCAGACCAAAGTCCTTTCCTCCGTAGAATCAGAAACTTTGTAAAAAAAAAAAGATTGGTTTTAACTCCATAAATATCAATTTAACCTTTAGTGGTTTGATAACCTCCAATAAATCAATTATAATAAATGTTTTGTTTCTCCTATGAAATGGAGACATTTACTGTAGATTGTTTCCTCTTTGTGATAACGAGCTGAAAGGTCAAAAATATGGTATCACAATGTTAATAAATGCTGGACTATTTAAACCTTGTTGACTTTCTTCCTTCCCCCTGTCCGCCATTTTACAGTAGTTAGTAAGTTTGTCTTCTATAACCCAAACCAATGAGGTAATTAAGGAATTAGTTATATAACTACAATACGTTTAGTTTTCATGACCAAAGTAGGCATCAAAGGTTTCCAATACATAAGAATAAGAAATAGCTTTGGTCTATTTATTGTTGTCAAAGCTTGAGTTTAAAATCACCACATTTAGAACATCCATTACGAAGACTTTGGTATTATAGTTGCACACGACACAGTAGTGGATCTATGTAGTTTAACTACGAGTATCTCTTGCACTAACAAAGTGTAACAATGTCTTCAAGGTGATCCAAGTTAGATCTGGCGATACAAGAAAACTGCACTAGCTTGAACTGAAGGTAGGTGTAACTAAAATACGACCCATTTTGTTCAAGGATTAACGCTGTAACAAATGAATCTCGGCCAAAGAGTAATTAAGGACAGCGCCTACTGTAACTTTTACTCCACTAGCGCCGAGAGCGTTTCAAGGAATAATAGAAGTTATTGCACTATAAATCAGTTCAACTGGTGATGTATTAAATAAAATGAAACAATATCGTATATTAACGTACAAAGTTAAATTCCAGTTATGAAATAAGTACGAATGTGGTAGCACATTTACATTTGGAGAAAAAATCCTAAATAACTTACAAATTATTTCAACTGCATTACGTGTAGGGGTTAGTGATTTACGTCATGCGTGTAGACTGTAAACGAGCCGACACAGTGACGTCAATGGGTGCTACACGACAGCGAATGCACCTATGAAAGATTTATCAACATTCTAAAAATAAGCTCACGGCGCTTCAAAAAGGTCAAAAAGAGCTGTGTAATGTTCATCTGCATTTGGAAAAGAAAAACTTCATTTCTGCAGTTAAAACGTTCTATACAATAAATATAGTGTAGGATAATTCAGTACAAAGTCCATCGACCATTAACTTGTATATTTATTTACACACCCAACTCCTTCAATTAGCCCCAATTACGAAAAGTTAAACCGCCTACAAGCAACAAGTTTTTACTTTATCTACTACGTATAGTAGAGCATTTTTAGAAAAAGGTCTGTGTCTGTATCAGTCTATGGACAGCATAACTCAAAAATGAAGAGTCGGTTAAAAACCAAAGTTGGTATTTAAGATTAATGAAGATTTTGAAGAAAATAGCCCCACCTTAAACTAACCTTTACATGGAAAATTTTTCAAAAATTTTGATTTTCTTGAAAATGGCTCTAACGACTCTGATTAAAATGCCATATGTTTGAGATATTTTTATGACAGATGAAATGTATATTTTGAATTTTCTGGCTATAGCCTATGTAGTCGTATTTACTCTGGATAACTTTTGAATAACTGGTCAACCGGAGATAGACCAAATCTTACTATACAAAAAATTTAGATCTCGCTAAAACACACAATTTATGTTCATGTTTGTTGTTGTTGTTGCTGCTTTTGTTGTAGAGTGAACCATTTCGGAGATATTCCTTGTTATTTGTGAAAGTTTTTGAGAACTTATGCTTCTGTTAAATGGAACATCGTTATTCATTTTTTATATGTTAACCGCGCAAAGAGAACGGAATTTGACAGCTTTAAAACATTTGACTATCGCTCAATGCCCACTATATTCCCATATTCCCCTTGCACCTACAAGGAAATAAACAGCAAGATAATTTCTGCAAATGTTTATATCAACTAACACGAAGAAGGTAGAAGAATAAGAGTTTGTAAGAATGGTTAGTACAAGAGTAGAGAAAGTCATGTGAGTTTAACACCATGAAATTTGTTTTTATTCGACCCAAAATTTCGATGTTGAAATCTCACCGGAAATACATTTTGAAGCCCCCTGAATAAAAAAAAAGAAGCTATTACTACTACTAGCTTGCAAGTAGAGAAAGTAAAAAGGTTGGACACGCCTGCTCTAGTGTCATTTTGGTGAAACCCTCGCAATTCTTAAGGACTATACCAAAATTTGAGACACACACTGACCATTCAAACTCGTTTCTCAACCAAAACCCAGCTACTTTCCAACTAAGCACTATGATAATAGAAAAGAGAGATTCTACAAGCTGATTAAGGTTAAAGCCAGATTAGTCTTTTCTGTGAAATGTGGCTTTCGTGGTTACCAAACGCATTCTTACACTTGGTCCTCACTGGATGGCTAAAGCTTACCAGATCAACCGCTAGGGCGTCAAATGAAGATCATCTGTATGACCACCGGCCATATTCTTCATGCAAACATAACTGCTGTGCAATTGTTTTAACACACCAATGTTGTGTCACCATATTTCGACCAGGACTCCAAACCAGTTATATTTTCTATTACGAAACATGGTGGAGCTGAAAACGTTACGCAGATTTAATAGGCGTGCGATTAATTTATGAACTCATAAAGCATTTTATGTGCAGCGATATTTGATGTATGACATGGCTTGCGATCATAAAAGGAGAAAAAGTCATTAAACTTGCGTTACGACATATGAAACAGCTTGGTACCTCGTCACCATAAAAGTATATGTCTTGCTCAACATTTTCTTCTTAACTCTAGAACTAGTGGCTTTAATTTCTAACAAAAATAATAGCGCGATTTAAAGCTGATTTGTATTAGGGGTATTCCTTTCAGCCGTGCAACACAATCTCCAAATTATTAGATATTTAATTCAGCCCCCCTTTGACCTGCCTCTCTAGCATGGTGGTACCGTGTCTGCCTCAAGTCCAAGAGGTCGCGAGTTCGAATTTTCGCTTAGGGTGAGTTATCCGGATAAGGTGTTTTTTAACGAGAGTTTCCCTTATCGTGAGAAGACGAATGTCGGATAACTTAAAGCTCCATTGACCTCGGGTTCATTTCAGCACCATTTCAACCATTTCACCCATTTCATTCATTCACCATCCGATATGACACTACGTTTTCCTACATCCTCGTGTTAGTTGAGATAAACATTTGCAGTAATTATTTTATTGTTTATCTTCTTGTAGGTACAAGGAGAATATAGAAAGACAGCAGACTGGACGATAGTCAAATCTTTTAAAGCTTTCTAATTCCTTTCTCTTCGCACGGTTAACATATAAAACACGAGTAACGATGTTCCATTTGACAGAAGTATAAGTTCTCCAAAATCCACACAAATAATAAGGAATGTCTCCGAAACGGTTCACTCTGCAAAGAAATTTATTTGAACATAAATTGTGTATTTTAGCAAGATCTAAATTTTTATATAGCAAGATTTGGTCTATCTCTTACGGTTTACCACTTATGCAAAAGTTATCCTAAGTAAACAGGACTTTATGGGCTATACCAGAAAATTCAAGATATACATTTTATTTGTCATAAAAATATCTCAAACATAGCATTTTAATCAAAATCGTTAGAGCCATTTACAAGAAATTCAAAATTTTCAAAAAATTTTCCACGACGTTTAGGATGCAGCAATTTTCAACAACTTCGTGTCGCATCTTTGAAAGATTTAAATACCAGCTTTGGTTTTTAACCGACTTTTGTTTTTGAGCTATGTTGTCCACCGACTAACACACACACCACGTACTTTTTCAAAAAATGCTTTTTTTGGATTCAGGAGGGGGGGGGCTCAAAACATATTTCCGGTGAAATCGCGACATCGAATTTTTGGGTGGAGTACAATACTTTCTCTACTTTACTATACGTAGTAGAGAAAGTAAAAAAAGGCCTTCCTTTATGAGCTTACCCATTAAAACATATGTATAGGTTTTATAGGCCAGGTAGAGCTGTAACAATTCAATGAGCAAGGTGCTCTCACCCGATGGAGCGCCACCTCATTTTGTTCGCGCTTTTCTTTCCTCTCTTTCATGAGTCTGCATATAAACTATAACTACTATAACAGTAATTCTTGCAACAGACAAAATCTTCTTTCAAATTCTCCACTGTTTGTAGATTAAATAACTGTCTTTGTGGCGCTTTTACTGCCCTCTTTAGCTTGCCTTTCTCTGTTCTAATAATTACTTATGGAACTGCACCTGTTAAAATATTAATATCCATCTTTTAACTTTCTCTACTACGTAGAGTAAGTAGGGGAAGATAGTATTGAATTCGACCCAAAATTTCGATGTCGAGATTTCAGTGGAAATATAGGTTTTGAGGCCCCCTGAATCCAGAAAAGCATTTTTAGAAAAAGGTCCGTGTGTGTGTGTGTGTGTGTGTGTGTGTGTGTGTGTGTGTGTGTGTGTTCTTTACATGAAAAATTCTTATTTTCTCAAAAATGGCTCTAACGATTTTGATTAAAATGCCATGTTTAATATTTCCATGACAAATGAAATGTGTATTTTGAATTTATAGCCTTTGTAGTCAGTTTACTCTTGATGACTTTTTTTTTTTTTTTTTTTTTTTTTTTTTTTTTTTTTTTTTTTGAGTGAGCCATTTCGGAGCTATTCCTTGTTATTTGTGTGAGTTTTCCAATGCCTAAAACTTTTCTAAAATGGAAGGTTGTTATTCACTTTATGTCTTGGCCGTGCAAAGAGAACAGAATCTCAAACCTTTAAATGATTTTACTACCACTCAAAGCCTACTGTATTCCCATATTTCCCCTGTACCTACAAATATGGAATAAGAACTGCAAATACTTTTCTCGACTGGCATGAAGAAGATAGAGGAATAAGAGTTTGTAAGAACAGTTAGTTCTAGAGTAGAGAAAGTCATGTGAGTGCAACACATTTTTTCTGCGTATTTTCTACCATCTTTCCCATATTCTACAAATAACGTGGAAAAGATTTTATATTTCTCTTATCTTTGTTATTTCTAAATGTTTACTTTCTTTTCCGCCTTTTATTCTTTCTCTCTTCTTCTTCTTCCCTGAATTGCAAGTTATTCCTCTTGATGCAAGGGTTACCACCTTCCTGTTTTGAACCTGATATTCCTGTTTCGTTGGTAATTCTATGGTGTCCGGTTGCAAGTTTTAACCGGGTGCCTACTATCCGGTTTTCAACCCCCCCCCCCCCCTTTCTAAAGAGCACACTTATGTCAAAGTTAAAATATATACTTGCTGAAGGTTATAACGTCATCCTATACCCTTAAACTACAGGAAGATACATAATAATCACATGGTCAAAGTCATTAGTGGTCTTCTCTGTACTCATCGCCTCGATATTTAATGCATTACAAAGATTTTTTGAAAATAAATAGTATCTACAGTAAATACACTAAGGTAGTTTTTTTGCTGCTTTTATAGAAATTGATATTGCATACAGCAATCTTTTCCAAACGATTCATGCAAACTTACACATGTATGCTAAAATTAATGCTACACAGATACAGAAATTAAAAGTTTCAAATTTATCATTGTTAAGGGAGTATTAAGGTGCACATTCCTCTAAAACTATATATTATTTTAGTCAATTTTTATAGATTTTAATATTTGCATTACTTGACAATGTTCATCTAAATTTGCTTCTTACATTTGAAGATATCTACCCCAAACAATTTTTATATTATGAACACAGAATTTATGCTAAAGTTTAGAGGCATATATACTTTAAATAAACTATGATTAGAAATGCGAAGAATAATTTTATAAGCAGATGTTAGACTGAGAAATGGCTAGTAAAAATTTCATTCATGTAGTTTAATGGGTTATAAGAAAAGTGCATCTAAAAGTATGAAAAATACAAATTACGCTAAACTGTAATTGCAGGTTTACTGTGAAGGGGCATGGACATGGTCTGTCCCTTATGAATACAAAATCTCAAAATGATTAAGCATAAAAACAAAGCAAGTCTATTTTTACCCAGCGTCTTTAACAGATTAACATATCAGCGTGACAAAAGAGGTTAGAGGACAGTGAAGCGATTGTCAAATGTTTAACGAGCTACAGTGGTTTTCAATGCAACCAAACTTGGTATAAATGCGTAAGTTAACTTCAGTGTTGCAATAGAGATGTCTACTACATTTCTACTCAACTTGTCAATTTTTCAAAAATAAATTCTGCTTAAATTTCCAGAGAAGTTAAGAGAAACACGGAAAGAAGTAATTCATAAAATGCATTGTGTAGGATTAGGGCTTTTCTTGGAAATCTCCTTGTCTCTTCAAAATATTCACGGCTTCAAAATAAATTATTTATCTACGCGACATTTCATTTTTTACTTTCTCTACTACATAGAGTACGACTGTATTGTATTTCACCCAAAAATATGACGTAGAGATTTAACCGGGAATGTATGTTTTGAGACCCCCCTGAACCCCACAAAAAGCATTTGTAGACGCAAAATGATTTAAGAAACTTCCCTACCCGAAATTACTTTTTACATGGAAAATGTTTCCAACATTTCGAGTTTCTCATAAATGACAACGATTTTGATTAAAATACCACACAAAATATTTTCATGAGGAATGAAATGTATGTTTTGAATTTTCTTCGATGTTCTCTTCATTCAGAATGGCTTTTTCATACATGGTAAACTACAACATATGGCAAAATCTTACTACAGAAAAAATGTAGGTCTTGATTAAGCACACTTTTGTACTTATCTTTTCTGAAATACTCCTTATTGGTTTGAATCTTCTAATATCTTTCTCAAATGAGAAGCCATTCGTCGCAACCCCCACCCCCCCCCCTCCTCGTTAAAGAGAAGGAAATATCAAGCCCTTACATAGGGACCAATTCGCAGAAGATATGACTATCGCTTAGGCCTCTGTATTCCCCTATTCCATTGTACCTACACGGAAATATGTACTAAAACCATTTCTACAAACTTTTATCGCTATTTTTATGAAGTAGATAGAAGAATGAGTGTTTGTAAGAGAAGTTTGCACAAGAATGAATAGAGAAAGTCATGTGAGAGCAACACTTCAGATTTTTAAACTGTATTGTTAATAGGAACGGACCGCTTACTGAAAAACATAGGGTAACGAGCCCTCATTACGTGCATTTCCTAAAACTTCGATACTTTATTTTTGAGGGAAAGGCATTCAGTGCTTTTCCCACCTTGGCACGTTTAAGTGAAGTGAAATAGATCTTGTGCTTGTCGCTAACCTAAAGGAAACATTACCAGCAGTGTTTGAACATTCAGGTCATCTTTCACTTCACTGTCAGTATCAGATGTCTCACAAATAAAGTGTAAACGAACGTGAGCAATTTGCGTTGCGGTATGCGGGAACATACAGCGTTGCCACACTTGCCTTATATGGAAGTAGACAGGCAGCAGCTGTAGCCACATACGTCACTCCCCATCCCATCCCTTGCTTGTCCCTACACGGAGCTATTTTTATTCGTGAGCTGCTAGTCTTCCCTGAGTGTGCCTCATAATTTGTATAAAACGTCATCAAAACAACCGACTGACGGAAGCATGTTTGCAGGTCTGCCAATTGAACTTAATGCTGTTTTGCTACATTCTGCTGTTCATAGGTTAAATTATCCAGGGCTGGTTATTCTTAAACATCCCATTGTTCTCACCTTCTTATTAAGAAAACTTCAAATAAAATTCTAAAATAACTGATCTCTTTTTCCTACTCATCCCACTACTAACGTTAAACTTTCTTCTACTTTTTATGACTTCCACTAACTTCCCTTTTAGGTTATGTTTGGAGAACTAAAATAATACATTAGCGTAACCTTCCAAAAAGTTAGCTTCCGTGAAATTCATTGTTATTTCTCATAGCAAAGCACCTTTGACACCAGTTTCAAGTACATCTGGTCCATTTTTACCTTCTCTGCTGTGTGTAGTGTAGGGGGAAGTATTGCATTCCACCCAAAAATTCGATAGAGGTTTCACCAGTTGTAACAAACAACCAAATTCAAAAAGCGTCCGAGTGAAAGAGAGAACAGTTTAATTAAAAAAACGAACACATTTGGTAGTTCACCATCTACTAAAGATGGGACACGAAAATTTTCAAGAAAATTCACCCCCTTGCCCATCCCAAACTACTCATTTCATGGAAAACTTCATTAATTTCTTAAGAATTGGGGAGTCAAATATATTTACACCACAATTTGCTCCAAGTTCCATGGTATAAATCACTATAAAACAGTATAATGCTTGTGAATTATTTTACTTTTCCATGTACTTGATTAAAAACTTCCAATAAAATAATAGACTATTATATTAGGGAATGTAATGATAATTACAACAGGAATTCGATGAATATATTACAGAAAACGATCCACTGAAGGCATAATTTTACAAAACAAGTTCCCTGGTCAAACATTTTCATTAATTTATGTTATAAATGGCGCCGTTTCAGGCCTTTTTACCTTCTGAACTACTTCTAAAACCGTAGCATGGATAAATAGCTGTCTAACTTTCAAAATGTTTGCTATTTTGTGAAATTACCCAGCTATGCTTTTCACTATCCTCCAAAACGAGTCACTCGTGACGAGATTATAAACGAACAGATGAATGAAAGAAATGAGAGATAAAATATGAATTCAAAGGACTCAAAGAGCTCCGGATGTTTTCAAATCATCCTCTAATTTATTTTTTATCCTGGCAGAAGAGTCCCAAAGCCATTAATATTCACAAAGTCGGCAGTACAAAGGGATATACGACTTCTGTCAATCATTGATTCACAGGAAAATGTGCGCAGTTCCCTAAGGATGCACGAGGGAACAATCAAACAAAGCCTGCACGCCCACAAAGGAATCCCAGTTTTTAAACCCTTTCTCAAAAATTAAACGGGGCAAACTAAAGAACCTGGCTTTTAGAAAATAAATAGGAAAAGTTTGCTTTAAAAGTCAAACAAAAGTATATCACGAATAATTCCTGTTGGCAGTTACAGGCAAAGACCCAACAATTAGAGGGCAATAACGTTACCACGCCCACAAAATTAATGACAAATTCAATAACATCTAAGACCTTCATACCGGGAACTTTTCAGGTCCCGTGCATCTAACAAAATTGCCAATTAGGCAAGGGTCCGACACCCTGCCTCACACTCCTTGTTTATGACACTAGGACAGTTCTTTACTGCTTTACTCCTTGTGCAGTATACTTTCTGTGTCACACACAATCGCTTTCCCTGTCGCACTGTTTCCAAGCACATCCTGCCAGGGACTTTCTTTCTGTTGGCGAATAGTAACTGAGTGAGTGTGTTGGGTTTAAGGGCCCGTCGACAACTTGGTCATTAGGGCCCCGAGTCCAGAAGTAAAATTACGTACGGTCAAGTGTTAAAACATCACCCATTAAAAACTAAAAATCTAAGGTTAAAATAGATAAAAAAATTAAAAAAAAAAAACAGGATCATTTGGTTAAATACCAAACTTGATATTTAAGTTCAGCATCTTCCAAGGATGCGACACGAAGATATTGAACAAAGCCCCCCACCCAAACTACTCTTTAAACAGAAACATTTTCGAACATTTTGACTTTTTAAAACATGGAATACGTATGTTTATGACATGATAAATGAAATGTATATGTTGAATTTTCTGGGCATGTCCTCAAAAATCCTCTTCATTCTGTATTGCCTTTGCATAACTAGTAAACTGTAAGAGATATACCAAATCTTACTACACAAAAAATTCAGAGATATTCCTTGATATTTCCAATTGAGCGTCGTTATTCGCTTTTTTCCCCGATCTTGCAAACAGAATGGAATTTCCAACCCATCACATAGGGAACAGCTCTTAAAAGATTTAACCATTATAATAAAACCATTTTCATATTTATATCTCGATTAACGTACAGTAGAGGAATAAGCATTTGTAAGAATAATTTGTACAAGAATGAGCAGAGAAAATTATGTGAATGCAACGCATTAGATTTTAAATATCAACTGCAATCATATCTAAATCATTGTCAATACGTAGATAGTTTAATGGGAATCTTTTCATTTGTTCTACCACGTACCTCTAGCAGGTAGAGGAAATTTTGTTTTGAACCGAAAATTCGATATCGAGAATTCATCAGAAAAACATTGAGGCCCACTAAAACTCCAGGCCCAAAGGCCCGGTGTGCGTGAGAGGGAGGGGAGACAGGGTACAGGAGAAGGCTGGAGTGAGGGGCGGGGTATGGGGTAAAGGGATGCAGAGGGGTAACTCAAAAAGCGAACTGTAGGATTTCTCATTTTCTCAAAAACTGTTCTAGTTTCTTATTAAAATGTCATACGAGAGATATTAATGTACGCAACTTGCTGTAAACATTCCCTGAAGTCCTCTTACTAGCGTTAGAAACAGCTGCAATGTTGTTTAATGGAAATGATAGCAAACAAACAAAAACACCTCAGAAAAAAAACAAAGAACTCATTATGGCTGCGTCAAACTCTTTTCTGTGGCATTATCAGGGTTTAAAATGTCTTTTAGGCTTTTTTCAGCCTTCCATTTTGCGTTTTAGGCTTCCCTACATCATGTGACTGACATGCTTTAAAGTGATTTTTTCTCCCTCCATCGCAACAGCTCCACGCAAACGAAACATCTATTGTTTCGATAAATTACCAGAAAGCCCCAGTTTAGTCCGTCTGTTTGTGACGGGCACAAAATTTGTTACAGCTGGCAACGCTGGTGACATTCAATCAAGAACGAACGAGGATAACATTATCTTTTTGACCTCTACCTGCCTCTCAGTAACTTGTTTCGTGTAAAGTGAATTATACATGAGATTACATACAAAGTTACAAATAGCAACCAGACACCAGATGCAAGCTGGCACACGTTCGTGCCGAATCAAAACATTTCAGTAATGCTTAACTAAAATTACCGCCTTGTTAATGTTCTCGTGTAGTTTCTGTGCTAAGAATTAACTTCAAAAATCTGATGTGTTACATTTGGATGACTACTCACTGTTCTACAAAAACTTACTGGCCCTCCTCTGTGTTGCGGTGGTAGCGTGTGCGCCTCGCACCCCAGCGGCCCGAGTTCGACTCTCGGTTAGTGTGATAACATTTTAATCGGAGTTTTCCCTTATCCTGAGAAGCTCTATGAACCCCGGGCTCATTAGAGCATTGTTCATCCATTCCGATATGACCAGCAGGTTAAAGGGCGTTAAACTTAAACAATAAAAATGCTTATTCTTCTATCTCATTTTTGATAATTGATATCAATTCCAAGCTCTTTGTATAACTAGCTGAAAAACAATAGCGATTTACAAGTACAAAATTGCGTATGCATTTGAAAATTCAAAGCAATAAAGAATGTCTTGGAAAATGGACGTTACAAAAAGAATTGACATAAACTGCCTGTTTTAATGAAATCCACAGTTTTTGTGCAGTAAAATTTTGTCCAGTCTTCTGTTAGCCAAAGATCATTCACAATGAAGACTACTTCACACGCTTTTCGCAGAAAATTCAAGATGTACATTACAATTGTCACAGAAATATCTTAGATGTGTGTATGTAAACCAAAATCGTTGAGTTCATTTTTGGCAATATAAAAGCAGCGAAGCATTCTTCTATTTAAAGAATAGTTTCGGCTGGGGTAGATGTTGAAAACCTTTGTATCGTATTCTTATAATATCGCAAACCTTTTCCTAAATAAACATTTACATAAATTATCTTCTTGCTAATTTTCTTGAAGGTGCGGATAGCCAAATGTGGTCGGTATATAAGGACTTCGAAATTCTATTCTCTTTGCGTAATCAAGATATAAACAAATTAACGACCACCCATTTTGAGAACAGATTAAGTATTGCAAAATTCTGACAAATAACAAGGAATATCTCCGAAATGATTCACTTCACAAAAAAGATCATTTGACATGCGTTGTGTGTTTTAACGAGGTTTGCATCTTTTGTATATTAAGATTTGGTCTATATCTTACGGTTTACCAATTATGCAAAAGTCATCAAGAGTAAACAGTACTTCATGGGCCATAGCCAGAATATTCAAAATATACATTTAATTTGCCATAAAAATATCTTTAATTAAAATCGTTTGAGCAATTTTTGAGAAAATCAAAATTTTCGAAAAATTTTCCATGTATAGGGTAGTTTAGGGAGAAGCAATTTTCTTCAAAATCTTCGTCTCGAATCCTTTAAAGATATTAAACTTAAATACCAACCTTGATTTTTAATCGACTTTTTGTTTTTAAGTTATGCTGTTCTTGGATTCAGGGGGCCTCAAAACATACATATTCGAAGTCTCGACATCGAATTTTTGGATCGAATACAATACTTTCACTACTTACTATACGTAGTAGAGAAAGTAAAAACGTATTTCTAAGTAGGGACCTCAAAAGGTGCATTTTCAGTATTATAGGTAAACATTTAAACATCTGCAACTGGCACAGTACATTTTTATCCATTTATACGGTTTCCATTTGTTTCCTCCGTATTTCAATACGTAACTATGAAGTAGGCAAAAATGTCTACGCTTTGCTGATTCCAAAAATATCTCAGATACCAAATTAGCAAATGAAAAGTCGATCGATATTTCAGCAGCAGCGTAGAAAAATCATCATAACGGTAGATTTAAGAAACAGCCTATTTTTTGTGTCAGTGAAAGCTTTTAGAGAATAACAGCCCTGCAGCGATATTTCCTAGGGTTCTTTCTCTCAACACAAGGGAAAAGGAAAGAAAAAAAGTCGTGAAACCGCGACTGCATTTAATGCTTCGCCTATTTTGGTACGTGCGCAATGCACCAGACATAGCCGTCTGCAAAAGGGGAAAGTTTTCCATTTTTATCCATCCCCTTACTTTCGAGAGAGAGAAAAAAGAGAAGCAGTCCCGTCGCCTGACAACTGCAGGAAGTTGTGGTGAAGTTGGGAATGACTAGGCAATGGCTTCGTAGAATTTCTCCAGGGGACCGTTTATTCTTAACGAGTCAGTTGGCACCTACAGCGTTCTTCCCACAGAACATGTATCGGGAAAATGTGCACATTCTCCATGCTCTGCAGAAACCTTTCTTCGTAAGCCCCACCAAAGTGCAACTACCTAAAGACGAACTACAGACCCATCTATTAAACTATAATAGGAGTCGGCAAATTGGTCATCGCGATTACAGGAATGACGTCACGGAACGCAACCCGACCTGCGCATAGGTAATGCACGGTTCGAACAAAGGGATTTCAGAAGCCAACATACCTTTGATTTTATATACATATTTAATACATAGAAGTATTTAACATAATTCATGCACGACCTTACCCAAATGTATTAATTGTCTGATAGCGACCCTATAATGGACCTCCTTAAGTTCAAACTTTCATTAAAGGACTGGTCTTCATCCAATCGGACTTCAATTTTCATTAAAGGACAGATGTTCTACCAATCAGAGAATTCCCCTGAAGCAATGGCAAAGCGCAATATCGATTAATTCTCGAAACACAACTAGCAGTTTAGAAAACGCTAAAATGTCGGACACTACTGACAGTGAGATGCAACTTACACAAATTAAGCTCAATACAGCATCAACTTCCAAGAATATTGCACTAAGCACAGTCCCACAAATTAATTTTACTAATTGTACAATAACATGAAATAAAGTTTCGTCTGGAAACCAATATATGCAATTTGCCTTCTATTTTTCAATGTTACGCAGCATTCCAAGGTTATTTTCATCATGCAGCTGTAACGTGCTGGAAACGAATCAATCGTTTAGCGCCTGCGCAGAACTCCAAATATCAGTTGATGCAATATGTAGGTCATTGTCCCTGGTGTGTGTACATTTTACAATATTTCAAACTTTTAAGAGCTGGTCGCTATGTGAGGGCTTCGAATTTCAATTTCGTTTTCCCATCAAGAAAATACGCCCACCCCAGATTAGCCTCTACATGGGAAAACTTTCGAAATTTCGTTTCTCAAAAATAGCTCTAACGATTTTAATTAAAATACATGTTCTAAGTTATTTTAATAACAAATGGAATGTTCTTATTTCTTGAATTTTTTAAGAATAGCCTGTTAAGTCATCTTCATTCTAGGTGACACTTGTACAACTAGTAAACCGCAAAAGACAAACTCTTGCTGTTAAAACACAATTTATGTACATTGTCTTGCGGAAATAATATTTTTCGAGATATTGCTTGTTAATGGTTTCAATTTTCAAATAGTTACAATTTTAGGAAGCCCTTATTTGTTGTTATATGTCCTGGCCATGCAAAGAGAATACAACCTCAAAGCCATCACATAGTGACCAGCTCTTACAAGTATACCTATAACTTAGGCCTGCTGCATTCTATTCTTGTTCTTGAAGGTTAACCTGCAATAAAATCATTTCTACAAAATATGTCCATCAACATGAAGTAGATATATTGGTGTTTTTAGGAGAGTAGAGAAAGTCATGTGAGTGCACTTCTTTAGTTAGATTTATTCCCTAATTTAATTTTCAAGACTGTTACGTCCTCATTTCTACTTTACGGTTCAAGAGAGGATAGGGAATAAGTTAGAACGAGTTGCCCGGATAAGGTTTTTATTTTATTTTTATTTTTTTTCGCCCCTTTCACTTTCTTAGGCTTTCTCTTACACTGAGAAGACTTATATCAGGTAAGTTCTATGGACCCCAGGCTCATTTGAACATCATTTCACTAATTTCGTTCATTCGACGTGTGATATAACATACTAGGTTAAGGGCGTAAAAAAAAAAAAAAAAAAAAAAAAAAAAAAAAAAAAAAAAAAAAAAAGAGCATCGATTATTCAATGTTTAATACCAACTGTCTTTGAAGTCAATGGCATCTATACGATCTTCATTTGTTGAAGGCACTTAAAAACAAGGCATAAAACAAACGCACATCGGCCCGTGTTCAAAGTCACCGCTTGACTCAAGCTCTATCAAACAAAACTTCTTTGTTCATTTATTCACATCAAGTCGCTAACTTTCAAACAGTGGAATGTGTTGAGTCAACACTTCAGATGGCAATTGTGTGACAATGCAAAATCTTGCGAGTAACTGCTGGTGAAAATCTGCGGCTGCATGTCAAACGTGAACAAGAAATTAACTTGGAATGCAAAGCAGTTCGAAGATAGGCGCCTTTTGATCTGCAAGTGTGATCAAAAAAGGGCAGCATGCAACGTAATAACTCGTGTGCCAGGAAACAATTTCGCATCGGCTTCCATCTTTAGTTCGTGAACAGGTTTAAACTGTATAAGGGCATGTCATTAGGCATCTTGATAGCAGTCAAATACGGAGCGATCTTCCAAGGATTTCCGTGGGAAGGGATTTAGGTCAAACTTGTCGACTATGGTATGACGAACCGATCCTCTACAGCTCACATATATGGACCAACTGAAAGTCCAAACTCCAGGAGCATGAGCAGGTCCAAACTCCTGCTTTGACGGGCCAATGAAGGAAAGCCAAGGACGGGATGGCTACAGGTCGCAAGCCACCCCCCGCTCCCGGGTTCCGGAAGTCCCAATTAAAGGGATCAAACTGTAGCTTAAGCGTTATTGAGCCACCTCCTCAGAACAAATTGAACTTCTGTAATATGCAATCTTATTCTATAACTTTTTCGTAGCATTAGACATCTGCAAACTATTCGCTTACAGATCTTTCAGGTTTTGCAGGTATCACTGAAAACACGCTATCACCTCCTAGAACGGGGTCATTAGCAGCAAAAATAAACTTGCGATATATAAACATTTATTTTGTTTTTACATCATGCACGCATCCAAGTCCATATTGCTCAATTTGAGCTTACTTCTTGGCAAATATTTATCATGAAATACTTTATAAGCTATAACGTACTTTACTTAATGAAAGGTAGTTTGCGTTCTACCCTCCCTCAAGATTCAAGGCGGTGCGCACCTGCTTCTTAGTGGGTTGCATAAATTTAAAAAAATCAGGGGCATGTGATTCACCTAATATTTCCTTATAGATACAATAGGAATAGGAAAATACAGTAGGTTTAAGTCCGTTTAAGTGACAATCCAATCTGGTCACTGAGTGATAGGTTTTAATTCCGTTCGCTTTGCATGTCCAGAGCACTAAAAAATCTGATGTGTTTCACTCACATGACTTTCTCTACTCTTGTACTAGCCATCCTTGCAAACTCTTATTCCTATATCTTCTTCGTGTTAGTTGAGATAAACATTTGTACAACTTATTGCTTATTTCCTTGTAGGTGCAAGGGGAATATTGGAATACAGTAGACTTTGTGCGATAGTCAAATGTTTCAAAGCTTTGAGATTCCGTTCTCTTTGCACACGTAACATATAAAAAAATGAACAACGATGACCCATTTCACGAAAGTTTTCCGAAACTCACACACATTACAAGGAATATCTCCGAAATGGTTCACCCTACAATAAAATTTATTCAGACATAAATTGTGTATTTTAGCAAGATCTACATTTTTTGTATAGTATAATTTGGTCTATCTCTAACGGTTTACCAGTTATGCAAAAGTTGTCCAGAGTAAATACGACTACAGGGGCTATGGCCAGAAAATTCAAGATATACATTTCATTTTTCATCAAAATATTTCAAACATATGACATTTTAATAAAAATCGTTAGAGCCGTTTTCAAGAAAATCAAAATTTTCGAAAAATTTTCCATGTAAAGGGTAGTTTAGGGTGGGGCTATTTTCTTCAAAATCTTCGTGTCACATCCTTGAAAGACATTCAACTTAAATACCAACTTTGGTTTTCGACCGACTTTTCGTTTTTGAGTTATGCTGTCCACAGACTGACAGACACACACACGGACCTTTTTCTAAAAATGCTTTTTTTGGATTCAGGGGGCCTCAAAACATGTATTTCCGGTGAAATCTCGACATCGAATTTCTGGGTGGAATACAATACTTCCCCTACTTACCAGTAGAGAAAGTAAAAATAAGAATAGCGACTTCCCATTTGAGAAAAGTATAAATATTGGAAAATTCAAACAAATAACTATCTCCACAAAAGTTGCATTTGATACAAACTGGGCGTTTTAACGCATTTACATTTTTTGTGCAGTAAAATGTTTACGGTCTACCAGTTGACGCTAAAGCCGTCCAGAATGTGTTTATTAAATGGACTGCTGGTTGGGGCAGCATAAACTTGATACTCCCTCTTAGAGCTGTCCTTGACTTAAGTGGCAGATAAGTCTATATTACAGCCCTGCCCATCCCTACTAAGTGTACGATTGAAATTCTTTTACACTGTCACGATTTTAGTTGCAATGCTTGTTGGAATGTTATCTAAAACAGAATCTTCAGTGGTCGGTCCATAGTTCTGGGAATTCTCTACGATCCATTTATCAGTGCAGAGATTTACAGCAATAGCCTTTCAACTTACGTTCTTTAGGGAGGTTCAAGATCGTACTGGTTTTGAATGGGCACCGTTGTGATGTTGACCGGAAAGGTACTTTCCGAGAAGCTGATGGCTATCTCAGTGATGCATTAACCAACTTCCGGGTGTTTTTCCAGTTGGGCATGTTTACAAACGATTTAGAAACTATTCTGGCATCTTTATCACCAGTTAGGTTTGTCCACAACAGGCAGCACATGTCGGATCGACATTATAACATACCAAAAAACAGCAAAAAGCTATTTATTATTGATCCAACCAGAAGGTTTGAGTACGTTGTTGGTTACCCAATGGAAGTCCATCTCGAAAAACAATCTATGCACCTACCATATCCTTTTATAACAAATAAATACAAATACTTCAAAATTATTGATCTCATGGTAGATGTCTCAGAGACAACTCCAGCCCTTTTTGTGAAGTTTTCGAAAGAATTTGAACTACCAACATAAGGAAAATTGTTAAGGGACACTGGGAGTGGTCAAAATTGTCAAAAAGTCGAAAACTGTTTTTGTACCTTAAAATGTTCCTGGAACACCGGTGCATTTGGATCAGCTAACATTTTTCATATCCCCCACTCCATGTGGTCATTACGGCCCTTTCAAATAGCGCTCTTCCCTTAACGTACACAGGATGCTCCTATATAAAAGCCTGTTTTTCTCAAAACTACATTTCTGCACATTCCAAAAGAAGGTCGCGCCTGAGTTTTGCTTCAAATTCAATGAAAATTTCCAAAAGTATTCATAAATAGCAGCTAAACAAAACTATGATTCAATATTGATGTTATCTTTAACATGAATTCCAAAAACATTTTTTGTATGAAAAAAATCAATTTTTAAGATAAAATTTTCTTTGTTAAAAAATATGTACAGCATAATCAGCAAATGTATTTGAAATATCTCTTCATACAATTGTTACCCGTGTTTTAGAGTATCAGTTTTGCCAATATAAATGAATTTTGAAAAGTCAATAGACGCGAGCTCTATTTTGAAAATGTGCCTATTAAATTCATAAAATAATTTATATATCCTAAACGAATTATCCAATTTTAATGAAATTTGGTGTACCTCCTATTCTCATATAAATACAAACATAGTAAAAATTTCAGAAAAATCTATCAAGAAATGTGGAACTTTCAAATTTCACTCCCAGTGTCCCTTAATGCCACTATACATTCAGTAAACATTCTTTGATCTCTCTTATTTGGACTTTAAAACGACAAACAAGATATTTTTTGTTTTATGATCTGTATTTAAAAGTTTGAACAGCATGAAACCACATACTATCACCGTGTCCTGTCTGAAAATTGTTACACCGAAGCCCAAACTTTGTCTAATGGCCAGTAATATATTTTTTTTCTGTCAAATTTGGCAACTTACAAATGTGGGAAGTTGCTGATTTGTTTACATGTAGTAGTAGGTACTCATAAAAGGAAGCAATGCTTTCCACTCAAAAATTTGAAACCAAGATTTCACAGGAAACGCATATTTTGAGGTTCCTTGAATCCAAAAAGGATTTTTAGAAAAACGTCAATCAGTCCGAAAGTGCGCGCTCCCGTCTTTGAACAGCATAAATACCAAAATACAAATTATTAACAGCAACTCCTAAAGAAAATCCCACTCAACCCAAAATACCCCTTTCGTGGAAAACTTTTCTTTATTTCTGATTTTTTAAAGCAATACTCAAACGATTATAACTAAAGTAGCACATGTTTAAGATATATACATAGGAAATAAAATTAATATCTTGAACTGTCTAGTAGTATTCTCAGAAGCCCGCTTTCTTCTGGGTGACTTGCAGCAATGTAAACCGTAAGAGATAGACAAAATCTTACTACTCAAAACATGCAGGTCTTGTTAAGACAATTTGTCATTTTAGAGTGAACATTTCGGAGATATTTCTTTTTATTTGTTTGAATTTTCCAATACTTATACTTTCCTCAAATAGGAATACGTTATTCGTTTTATCTCTTGGCCATAGAAACCGAAGAGAAATTCAAAACCATCACAAAGCGACGAGCTTTAAAACATTTGATTATCACATAGTCTACTGTATTCCCTTACACATATGAGAAAATTAATGAACAGTAACATAATTACTGCAAATGTTTATCTCGAATAATATGAAGTAGATAGAGGAATAAGTGTTCCTAAGAAGCCTTTACAAAAGTAGAGAAAGTCATGTGAGTGCAAGAAATCAGATGTTTCACTTTCTCTACTCCATGTAACAGACACATGTAAGATTAAGAATAGAGCCCATATTACTCTGGGAATCAAAAATTAGAAATTAAATTATTTTGTTGTTGCCAGGACCACATCAGCGTCGCCGGTGTGCCGGAATTTCGTCTCACAGGAGTTCTTTTACATGCCAGTAAATCTACTGTCGTCTTTAAGCACACTTAAAAACCATCAACCTGGGCCGGATTTGAACCCGCGACCTTGGAATAAGTAGGCCAGCGTCTAATCAACTGAGCCACCCAGACCGACAAAGTTTATAAAACTTTAACCATATCAGTAAATGTAAGAAGAGAATTTGGTAAAAACAAGAAGTACACGTTAAATAAACCTTACTATAATGCTAATGAATACCAATATGGAGGAAGTACATCTTTGAAAAATCTGATGTGTTGCACTCACATGACTTTCTCTACTCTTGTACTAACCATTCTTCCAAACTCTTATTCCTATATCTTCTTCGTATTGGTTAAGATAAACATTTGTACAACTTACCTAATTGCTTATTTCCTTATAGGTACAAGGGGAATATTAGAATACAGTAGGCTTTGTGCGATAGTCAAATGTTTTAAAGCTTTGGGATTCTGTTGCCTTTGCCCACTTAATATATAAAAAAATGAACAACGATGATCCTTTTCACGAAAGTTCTAAGTTTTCCGAAACTCGCACACATAACAAGGAATATCTCCGAAATGGTTCACCCTACAAGAAAATTTATTCAGACATAAATTGTGTATTTTAGCAAGATCTACATTTTTTGTATAGTATGATTTGGTCTATCTCTAACGGTTTACCAGTTATGCAAAAGTCGTCCAGAGTAAATACGACTACAGGGGCAATAGCCAGAAAATTCAAGATATACATTTCATTTGTCATAAAAATATCTCAAACATATGACATTTTAATCAAAATCGTTTGAGCCATTTTCAAGAAAATCAAAATTTTCGAAAAATTTTCCATGTAGAGGGTAGTTTAGGGTGGGGCTATTTTCTTCAAAATCTTCGTGTCGCATCCTTGAAAGACATTAAACTTAAATACCAACTTTGGTTTTTAACAGATTTTTCGTTTTTGAGTTATGCTGTCTACAGTCTGACACACAGATACACACATGGACCTTTTTCTTAAAATGTTTTTTTTTTATTCAGGGGGCCTCAAAACATGTATTTCCGGTGAAATCTCGACATTGAATTTTTGGGTGGAATACAATACTTCCCCTACTTACCAGTAGAGAAAGTAAAAAGTATACTACCCCTAAATTGACATGTGCAAAACTGCTGTATTTTTGTACATACAATATAACTTTCATTGTTTAGTCAACTATCTGCTCATTGTATGTAAATGTTTATCTACATGACAATAAATGGATATATTACGATATGATTATATCGGGAAGATAGCAGCAGAAGTTGAAACAGAAATGGGAATCACCAACTATCAGCAATATCCTTTGCGACAGTGGTTACAATGGAAGAAGTGCATGAATAAGGTGAACAGAAGGAAGAGGTTTGCCTACGGCAAGACAAACAGAAATGGCATTTATGAATTTTGAGAAAACGTTGTTTTCACTGAAGAGATTCCATTTTGTATTTTCAAATCAAAAGGACGAGTAACAGTGTGGCGTAAGTTAAATACTGAGCTAGATAAGAGGAATCTCGCATTGGGGGGGGGGGGGGGGGGGGGGGGGGTTCTCTGATGGTATGCGGGGTAGAACTGTAGGAGACCGTCGTCACGTGGTTCACTGACAGTTCTGTTATGTCACTGACCTACAACGGAAGAAGATGGCGCTGCAAGGCAGAAATATCTATTGCCAACTTAACATTGTACAACTCGCTAAAACTACCAACCACGCATCACAAAATGCCAAAACAATGTACTATTATTCATTAATATTGTTGTTGTTGTTAATACTGCGTAATGTGTAATAACATTACTGTATTACACAACCTCAATATTATTAATTACTTCATTATTATTGTTGCACTATTGCGTAATACTGCGTAATCTGTAATAAAATTATTGTATTATACAACCTCGACATTACTATTGTTGTTGTTGTTAGTACTGCGTAATGTGTAATAAAATTACCGTATTATGCAATCTCAAATAAGGATTGTTGTACCTTTGATAAGTGTAGTCATCTGTGAAAATGCGCAACAAGTTCAAGTTTATTATTTATTTATGCCAACAAGCTTACTATTGGATTTTTAAACACAAACCGTGTGTGGGCAATGTTTGAGAGGTAGTACTAGAACCTAACAATTCAATACCACAGCTGGGATTTGAACGACAGACCCTCCACTTACTAGGCGGGTGCTCTGAGAGCATCCCTTCTCGGTTTACCGCCTTCTCTTGTGCCTGTTGTGGTAATTTTCATTTTTATATGCTTCGATGAGCCACAATATCTCTTCCTCAGTCCAATTTTTCATTTTCAAACGTATGTAGAATACAGATTAAAACCACAACCGCACCGCACAAGAACTTAAGTCACATCACTTAATTACAAAACAATAACTCTAAATAACAACAACAAATAACGTTAACAAGTTGGTTGGCAACATTCACATACTTCCGCTGATTTCAATTTTCCAGCGTTGGCAAATACATACGTCACCAACGAGTTAAAGGAAATGAACCTTATAACAACAATGCTTCAGTCACAAACAACTGCCTATCGACCACGTGAGGACGGGCTCCTACAGGATAACCGGTATGGGGTTGTATGAGTGGTAGTGGTGTAGCAGATTTGTGTTTTGTTGACGGCACAATGGATCACAGGGTGTATATTAACATTTTAGTCTCATCTTCCTCAAAGTCTGGAAAAAATTAACCTTCCTGGAAATTACATTTACATTCAGGACAACGACCCCAAGGACACGGCTTTAAATACCAGGCTGTGGTTTTTGTACAACACGCCATGATGGATGGAAACACCACCTCAATCTCCAGATGTAAATTCAATAGAGAATTTGTGGCAAAAACGAAGAAAATACAAGAAAACATGAAATATCCAACAGGAGTGATTTGGAAAGGTCCCTACTGACTGAATGGAATAAATGTTCTGCAGGAAGAACAGAATCGCTAATGAAATCAATGCCAAGGAATTAACTGAAGCTATAAAGAGGAAAGGCAGGCCTGCAAAGTATTGAAGTGAACAAAAATGGCCAAGAACTTTTGTTTTCTCATAAAAGGACCAATATTTATTTATTTTGTCATAGTTGGAAACAAAACTTTTTCATTTCAGTTTATCGCTTATTTCGAATTGAAGGAAGTTCATGTTTTGCATAGTTTCTATTACATATATGTTGTTAGCTAATGCTGCATTTCTGACAATGAAGTCATTAATCCTCTTGCTCTCCAATATTTTTCACTGATGAATGGGGCACTAGAAAAATATTGAAGAGACTTAGCAGTACATGTAACCGCTTTTTAGAGAGCACCATATTTTTACGTTTTGGCGGACACATCGCTCTCTCACAACTCCCAGAATGTCTGAAGGACCACACCTGTCGTTGGTTTACGGGTCTCACCGACCTGACCGGGAGAATTATCAAAATAAATTCACCGACCATATCCTCTGATTACCAATCAGAGGACGTATTACATGCCATGACAGGTCAGCATGTTGGGGTTAAGATTTTATAGAGAAATGGAGAGGTTGGAAAAATAAAGACTCCCTAGCCCTCGGGAACCCTAATAGCATCGGGGTCGACCCCTGAGTAAATTACATATATGTATAAACATTCAAAAAACACAATTGTCTGTGCTCAGTACTGTGTTTACTCCTTATTCTATGTCATCAAACCTGAAATGTATTATCAGACCAATACTTTTTGGAGTCACTGTATATTTTATAGAAGTATTTGCACAGCAGAATCTAATTGACTATAAGCTTCACACTGAGCTGTACTGTAGTACAGATGTATAGATGGTTATGCACTACAAAGCAGTAAAAATGACTAACAGGCTAAGGAAATTGAGCACATTAAGTTCTTAGGACAAAAAACGTACCTGTTTGGAGTTTCATTGCAAAAACGTTTGTCTTCAACAAACGCAAAACAGAAGAACATAGCTATAGGTCAGTGTTACCAACGCACGTCGGCCACAACACTTAATATTCTTCTGCATGTAGCTAATATCCCAAATGAAACAAGGCCTGCTTCTTTCAAATGTAAGAAATTGCGAAGTTCTGTATGAGGGAAGTGGATGTGGATCGTTAAAAGGCTCCGATGGCAGAAAGGGTAACGTATAACTGAAGCTAAAGGTCCAGGGTATTTTTATTTTGGGCACAAAAACAAAACATTGACCATATTTTAGCCAAGGGAATCCTTACTGTAAAATAAGCCTTTCAGGTTATAACAGATATCGACAAAGCGCGGCACACGTATTAACTCATTTTACTCTTAGGTTGGTAGTAAGGTATGGTTGCTAGTAACAACAAAACAACGTCGCTAAAACACAATCTTTGTAATTCCTTGGTCCCGCAAGTAAACGAAATATTTCGAAATGGACGTATTAAGCGTGGAAATACCTCAAACGAAAGTTGTGGATTTGGCACCACGGGCACTTCCTACTAGCGATCCCCAACAAGCCGTTGAAGCATTCTTTGTATCGGAAGCTGAAGTACGCAGAAAGCAACCGGAATGGGATAAGCCAAGACTGGCACCAGATGTGGATCTAGTGATAGCGCTTAGGAGACTGGAATTTTCCAAGAAGTATCTGGTAACCGCAAGAAAAGAAGCCATCCAGAAACGTGCTGATCTAGACAAAAAATGGGATGCATTAAGAGTCGAAGAGGAAGAGTTTCGCTATATGTTCATTACGTATAACAGGTTTCTGAAAGACAACAAGGCAAAGCGAGAAAAATCAGAGAAGAAGCTTGCAATGCAAATGGCCAAATTTAACCAAGCGCAACAACGTACCGAAAAGCTCAAAGTTAAACAAGCGAAAATAGATAAACTGATAAGCACAATGGAGAAGTATGTCCACGATTATAAATTGTACGAAGATTTCTTAGAAAAATTCTGTAATGAATACGAAGAGTTCACCGTAGTGGGTGACGTCCTGAATCGTTATCAGACATTAGTTGCAGTTCGCGAGGACCTCGCAGTGCGACAAACTGAGGATCTGTCTGCAGCAGAAGAGTGCAGGAACGAGTTGGCCAAGATGACAGAGGAACACGCCAACGAAATGATTAGCCTCAACAACAGCTTAGCGTTACTGCAGCAACGGTTCGATGAAGCCAGGTCCGAGACGCTGCGCTGGGAAGCATCTATGAGTCGCATCAAGAATGTGACAGCAGAGATGACCACTGCCCAGGAGAGGGCCATAACTGCATGCTGGAGCATGTACCAGCTCATATGTAAACGTAAACAAATGCCTATCAAGCTATCACCGGATGATACGGAAGGGCAGCTTAACAATATCAAACATACTATACTCAACTTAAGGCAGATAGAGAAGGCCGCCAAAAAAGACATGAATAGGGCTCTTCATGGAACGCCAAGAAAGACAGTTCATATAGCAAACAGCAAGTAAATTCTTTACTTATAAATTCCGTGCTTGTATTAACATGCAAACAATTAGAAATTAAACGTCAAAAATCTACTATACATGAAATTTTACTTTCTCTACCATTTATATAGGTAGAGGAAATATTGTATTCTACTTAAAAATCTAATATCGAAATTGTATTGAAAGTATATGATTTAAGGTTGAACTATGTTTAGAAAAACCATTACACAAAAGCGAAAAGTGGATCCAAGAATGCGACAGTAACAGTTTCGAGAACGTTCCACCACCCCACATGGAAATAATTTCGGTTATTTTAGTTTTCTCAAAAATGGCTATTTTTTAAATTAAAATGTCATACATTTATATAACTGCTAACATCTGCAGATGCCTTGAACTTTCTGTAAACAGGCTGTTAAGTCCTCTTTTTTCTATCCTTCCTTTCATGGACATTAGGCCCACTGTTGCCATGTCTGCTGAAGTAAAAGCATATTTGATTTGAGAAAAAGCAGAAAACATTTTTAACCGGCAATTTTGCTTAGTGTATACATATTTATGGCAATAATAATAATAATAATAATAATAATAATAATAATAATAATAATAATAATAATAATAATAATAATAATAATAATAATAATAATAATAATAATAATAATAATAATAATAATAATAAAACACTCGCTCCAAAATTCTTCCGCTGTAGAGTTACTGCCACATGCAATGTCAGTATTGGGCAATAGCCTCCGTTCTGTATCTATTTGTTGGATTTCTTCTGCTTTCACCAAATTAGGTGAATTTGAAGCGTAATTTGAAAACTTGTACATAATTGTCGGGCAGGGATGGTTTTATCAGATATTTGAACTTTGGCACCAAAATGCAGGTTTTCCACAGGAAGAAATACTTTTGTATCCCTGCATTCAACTTTATTTCAGTGGAATTCAAACGTTCAGGTTTAATGTAGCAGTCAAGGATAGTTCGCAATGCAGAAACAACAGATGTGGTATACTGTTTATGTATACAGGCGATTATATAATGTTTTGTTGTTATACACGAGGGAAATGCCTTGCCTGAAAATCTTTTTCGGAAGAGCGAATTATATGTTAAGGAAAACAGTATTTAAAAATGGAAAAGCAGATTTTGAAGTGCGTTCAGTTTCTAACAGTAGATTTCTAAAAAAGCATATCTGCAAAATCAGTAGAACTGGCAACCCTGATTAAGCCATGTGACTTGTTCCGTTCTCTTTGTTTCTTTATTGGACTACTGTTCCCGTATGGAGGACTGTGTGACGGCGTACTCGCCACCTTGCGTGAGTAAACCTGCAACACGAAGCACAGCTCTGCTCTGGGGTAAGCTGACGTCACAGCGCTGTCGGTACTGGCGGAGATCTGCGGCGGGAATGAGTGGGGCTGCTATGGCCTTTGTCCAACGACGTATTGGCTATCATCCTTTGGCACATTACCTCTACAGCCATGCCTTTGTCTGTCTCTTACTGTTTACTATTTCTACAAAAATCATCCATTACTACGTCATTTATGTAGAGTGTAACTCTAATACTAACCCTAGTGACCGTCAAGTGAGTTTTCAGAGCTTCTGTTTCCCCCACTCCTCGGTGTTTGTGAAAATATCTCACACTAAGCGATTCCTCCTTGGGTAATGCTGCAAGGTGACGCATAGAATTTTCCTGAGTCCAATAAGGAAGGTCTTCTTAGACTGGTCCTTCATGCCATGTGTGAAATGCAATCACAAAGACGAGATTTTGGTGTCGAAAGTTATGTAAATGACCTACCCACAAACCCGTTTATCTATCCTACGCGAATATTAAAAGGAATGAACCAAGTGTATCAAGTCTGTCATTACTGAGAAAACAGGTTATCCATTTGATTCAAATCACAATGCAATTGTGTGTAAAAGGTCAGCTATCATTTACGCGGAATACACAAAAAGCTACCAGCCAAAACACATATTTATATTTTTATGCTTCACTATTTGGTAAACTAATTTCTCCCTTTTTTACTTTCTCTACTGGTAAGTAGGGGAAGTATTGTACTCCACCCAAAAATTCCATGTCGAGATTTCATCGGAAATACATGTTTTGAGGCCCCCCGAATCCAAAAAAAAAAAAAAAAAAAAAAAGCATTTTTAGAAAAAGGTCCGTGTGTGCGTCTGTGTCTGTCAGTCTGTGGACAGCATAACTCAAAAACGAAAAGTCGGTTAAAAACCAAAGTTGGTATTTAAGTTTAATGTCGTTCAAGGTTGTGACACGAAGATTTTGAAGGAAATAGCCCCACCCTAAACTACCCTTTACATGGAAACTTTTTCGAAAATTTTGATTTTCTTGAAAATGGCTCTAACGATTTTGATTAAAATATCATATGTTTAAGATATTTTTATGACAAATGAAATGTATATCTTTAATTTTCTGGCTATAGCCTCTGTAGTCGTATTTACTCTGGACGACTTTTGCATAACTGGTAAACCGTTCGAGATGGACCAAATCATACTATACAAAAAATGTAGATCTTGCTAAAATACACAATTTCTGTCTCAATAAATTTTCTTGTAGGGTGAACCATTTCGGAGATATTCCTTGTTATGTGTGTGAGTTTCGGAGAACTTAGAACTTTCGTGAAATGGATCATCGTTGTTCATTTTTTTATGTTACGTGTGCAAAGAGAACGGAATCTCAAAGCTTTAAAACATTTGACTATCGCACAAAGCCTACTGTATTCTAATATTCCCCTTGCACCTGCAAGGAAATAAGCAATAAGATAATTTGTACAAATGTTTATTTTAACTAACACGAAGAAGATGTAGGAATAAGAGTTTGCAAGAATGGTTAGTACAAAAGTAGAGAAAGTCATGTGAGTGCAACACATCAGATTTTTTCTGTGTTTTGGAGGAAAGGAAGAAGTTCCTTCAGATGTGACATACGAAATGAGTTCACAACAACTGTTTTCGAAAATGACATTCCAAGAGGACTTATTCCAAAGGGAATTCTTTCTAATCCTCCTGATAATCGACTCAGAACGAAGTAATTTGTTATTTGTGTTCACATGTGGAAAAATCTGATGTGTTGCACTCACATGACTTTCTCTACTCTTATACTAACCATTCTTGCAAACTCATTCCTATATCTTCTTCGTGTTAGTTAAGATAAACATTTGCAGAAATCTTCTTGTAGGTACAAGGGGAATATGGGAATACAGTAGGACTTGAGTGATAGTCAAATCTTTGAGATTCCGTTCTCCTTGCACGACAAACATAACGACAGTTATCAGCACAAGGCAGGGATCAGGCTGTGCCCAGTGAGCACCGGTTGTCCAGCCCTGTTTAAACAAAATGGACCCTATTTCCAGGTCATAGCGAGGCGTTTCAAGCGATAGTCAATACATTTGAAGCTTTGAGTTCAGTGTTAAACATCCTACATCTGTTTTAACAGAAATTAAACTAGAGGAAATCAGTGTTAGTTTAGAGACATTGCCTCAAAAACTGTAAATAAACTAGCTCAACAAATTAAAGTGAACACAGTCCATATTGGGCTTCAGAAAACCCTGTACTCTTGCATAAAACGCCTCACTCTGACTGAAAATTGGAGTATGGTGTGCTATAACTGCCAGGTGAATAATAGGATCCATTATGTTGAAAGAAACTATGAGATATGCTGCCTGTTTGCACCTCTGCCGGCACCATTACCCCGACAACTCTCGGCTCTCGCGCAGTGAATGGGTTAGCATACATTTTAACGATCCTATAATAAATTATACTCGACGATAATCGGCTGTTCGAAAGCATCTTGGCAAATTTTTGCGAGGATTTAGGGAATTTAAGGTATGCAACACTTCAGTCGTTATTTCAGGGTATTAAATGCTTAGAATATCATATGCAGGGCTCGGAAGTTCATGCCCTAAAAAACACTGAAATATGCATGCAAATATGCTCTTAAAAACTTGAAAATATGCACTATTTAATTAAAACAATTAATGTCCCTTTGCAGTAGACAAGACGAGTTGTATAAATAATAAATAAAGTTAGGTACCTTATTCTTTAGAGGTTGAAGCAGAAGTGGTCCCGCTGCTAGTATTAACTGCTAAATTGCAGTTCACAACCAACACTTTGCACAAATTTTCAACTGTAAAACATCGTCTGTTGTCTCGTAAAACACTTTTGTAACGTGAAAAACTTCTCTTTACGTCACAAGATGTTATCAGGGCATATTTAAATGATGCTAACTGCTTCACAGAGAGAGTCAAGTCTCTTGGTGTGACAGATGGTTTTCTTTTGAGGATGTCTCGAATATCGCACATCAGTTTATAACCAGAATTTTTTGAAATTACATAATTCACTTTCTCTTTCACTTTTTGTCCTATGCTACCAGGAACCGAACTTAGATCACATATTGTTTTTTCAAAGACAGTAAGTGATTCATGCAAAGGAGATCCTACAGCTTCCAATGCCGTTATGGCTGTTGGTAAGAAAGAAAAATGGGCAGATATGAAACTAAGATCCTCTTTTAACCCAGTGCCTGACAGAATATTTTGCAGTTTCTATTGATGAAGCATCTTTCAAGTCCAACGAATTAACAACCTCTTCTGCTATTTCTATGTGCTCAGCGTAATATAAAACTTGTTTCCCATCGAGTTAACACTGGTGCAGGAGGAAGTCAGATATTAGGTGCTGTTGATCTAAACAACTTAACTCTTTTAGGAGATTTAACAAAAATTATCTTCGTGCTGGACACAAATCTATCTACCAATGGGAAAGAACCATTGTCTCAGAAATGCTACCAATATGAAAAATATTATACAGATGAAAAAATAAAAACATAATAAAAATCATTAAAATATGCAATATAGGGGCAATAATATTGAAATCTTCGTGAGTTACATCATGTGCAGTACTGCCAATATGAAAAATATTATCCAGATAGAAAAAATAAAAAAACATAAAAATCATTAAAATATGCAATATAGGGGCTATAGTATTGAAATAATATGCATTTATCAAAAATCAAGAAAATATGCAGTTTATGCACTATAAAACCAAGTCCAAATAACTGAAAATTCCGTAATTCGTGCACATAATGTAAAAGCATACATTTTTAACCGCTATGAAAAAACATGCAAATGCATGAACTTCCTAGCTCTAGTCATATGTTTATTGGTCAACTTGTCGTGTTACAACAACTCTGAGCTTGGGACCTGAGATACTGGACACTTGTCCAAATTGCTTCTCAATTGGGCAGGATTCACTTCTTTGTCAAGGTTATTACCTTCATTTAAAAATAATGTGCAGTGGGCGTCAGTGCGACATCTGAACTGGCATTACGCCAGGCTTCACTATATCAATATCATGGTGCAGTGCTTCGACCTTGGTGATTCCACAATCCACCCATCAAAACAATTTGGACAAGACCTGTTGGCAAAATGTGGGCAAGTTTTCTTTTGTTTCTGACAGGGCGAGGGGATATACCTCAATAAACAAATGCAACAAATATTACAGAGCAATTCTTACAAGTGCTTCAAGCACTAAAAGTACCTAACATCACATATTTGGCATCGTATCATTTTGGTTCCAGTATACCAACACTATCATTAACAACAAATCTAATGTTTTGCACTCACATGACAAATGAATAACGATGTTCCATTTGACAGAAATATATTCTCCAAAGCTCACACAAATAACAAGGAATATCTCCGAAATGGTTCACGCTACAAAAAAAAAATGTTTAGACAAATTGTGTGCTTTAGCAAGATTTACATTTTTTGTGCGTAAGATTTGGTCTATCTCTTACGGTTTACCAGCTGTGCAAAAGTCATTCAGAATAAATATGACTACATGGGCTATATCCATAAAAATATCTCAAACACGTGGTATGTTAATTAAATTCATTAGTCATTTTCAAGAAAATCAAAATTTTCGAAAAAGTTTCCAGTGCGCTTAAAAACTGTGATGCTGTGATGCGTTTTGGACGCCTGTAGGGTACCTTCATCTCATCCTTCCTCCCGGGGCTGAGGCACAATAAGCCATCGATCGATCGATGGATAGACTTAGACCTCGGAGAACAACTATTTTTAATTGATTTTACTGAATGACTAATTTACTTTTGTATCCAAGAATCATTGTTGTATTTCATTGTAATTTTCCAGTTGTATGTAGCATGTATTTTTAACTTTTTTCACGACTAATATGCATTGGCTGTTATTGGTTATTATAAATTTTAACTATAAATCATTATTATTATATCCTTCTCTGATACATCGTTATTCATTTGACGTCTATTGCAAAGTTTTACATTATTATTATTACTATTATTATTATTATTATTATTATTATTATTATTATTATTATTATTATTACTATTATTACTATTATTACTATTATTACTATTATTACTATTATTACTATTATTACTATTATTACTACTATTACTACTACTACTACTACTACTACTACTACTACTACTACTACTATTATTATTATTATTATTATTATTATTATTATTATTATTATTATTATTATTATTATTATTATTATTCGGGTGTGTGTTTCATAGCCATTTCTTCCAGCGAGAGTAGCGTGTTACAATGGAGTGTACTAACGCTCCCGTGATGCGTACATGAAAACCCTCGACAAACCCCAGAGCAGGACCATTAGTGGATTCCTGGCACTCGAGCCACTGGGAGAGGAACAAGTGAAGTGCTGAGCACGTTTACCGTCAAGTGTTTCATCTGGCTTCACAAACACAAGACGCTGGTGGATCTTGATTAACTTCTTCATTAATGCAAAGCACCCGCTCGTTCGTCGTATTTACACAGCTCTTCTGCAAGAGGTCGGAATGGACTAGCAGCTTTTGTCACAGGCTAGCGTGTGCAGTTTACTGTTTCCCTCAACGAAACCTGCTCTATTTATATACACGAAAACGCCAAAATAGTTCCAACGCAATGACCTACCTAAAAACTCATTATTTTATACGGCAGTTGTTTATTTTTCGAAGCTTTCGAAGTTGAAATACTCATCAACTGCAGTACGAATCGGCGACATTGAAACATTTGATGGTGTTTAACTTTTAGGTTAGGTTACTGTAGATTTTGGTCGTTTTTAAATTATTTTACACACTCAAGCATATATCAACAATTTCACCCTCTATGAAGGGTAGGGAATAATGCTGATGCGTCCTTGGTAACCAGTCTAGTCAACGCGCGTGTGCAGTTCAGCCGCCTCCTTTGCGGAACCCTTGTAATCGTTTTATGACACCGGCCCTTGTTCCTCAGTTCTTTCTGCGGAGTTGCAACATCTCAACAAGAACCTTTGGCACCGATTGAGCTGGAATTCAATGGCAACTGAGCCTCCACGTAGAGTTAACATATAACTGTCACTTTCTTAAAATCAGGGTCGCTATTCGTCTTCAAGGACAGGAATAGAGGTTTTCCTTTTCTAAAGTGGAGATGGATGCCAGCCATTAGATGTGGGTAGCGCATATTTCCTTCGTGAAGCAACTGCGCACGGCACGAGTTGACTGAACAGACCTAAAAAGCCATGAACTCTATTCCAAAAAAGCATTTACTAGGCTGAATAGCAGATACATGGCTGTACAGGTGGTCGCTTACTATATAGCGTTTCACTCTTAGAAGACAGTATGGAGTTAAATGGGACATCTCTGTCTCTATCTAGCGCATACAAGTTGCCATTAGCCGCGTCCTTTTCTACCTTCGCTCTGTTGCCAGATTCCTAATAGCATGGTATAAATATTCATTTGTTATAAATTTCAGGTTTGAACACATTATCCTATGCAGAATTTTTTTCTCTATCAGGTTATATCCTTTTCAGAGTCATTATACATTTCTATAGGTCCAAATTTCTTCAGAAAACGTTCTTTTCAATAGAAGTCCGATATTTGCTGTTTCTACACTCATCACGCGCTAACTAACAAACTAACTGCTGGAATGCATCTATATTTTTTACTTAGGTAGAGTAGACCATAGTGCTACTACCTGCCTACTTTGAATTCTCTATGTTTACTCAGTTAAGTGTTATAATTTTTTAAATTAAATGTTTTCGGAAAATTTTATACCTGTGCACTGCAAAAGTTACGCAGTGTGAAACTTTTTTGTTATTGAGTTTACATCAGGGAACCAGCGAGAACAAATGTTGAGGAAGGTTGGAGAAAGTTTTTAAAATAAACCAAAAGGCAGTAACCTCTTTCTTTTATCCAGTAAGGCAAACAAAAGGTATTCATCTATTCAGCGTCAGGCCTGACACAGAAGATAGTATAAGGAGCAGCACTAGTATTAGTTCGAAAGAAGCCGTGTGTGTAACTGTGAGCTGTTATTGCGTTATTTGTTTAATATTTTTGTAAATATTTGTAGTTATGGAGGGTGAAGCTAGGAAGGGACGATATGTTGGTAAATAAAGAAGTAAGGAACGCCAAATAATTATGAATGTGTTAGATTATTTTTTAAGTAAAATGCGTGTAAGTAAGGCGATAAAAGAAACAGCTAAGACTATCGGGTGTTCAGAAGCAGTAGTGTGTATGATTAAAAAGGAACTAACGAAAGGACCTATAAGAACGCCATCGAAAAAGAAAGCAAAAAGGGCGGGACTACACAAAACGCTAGGTTAACGCAATATGATTGAATAGTGCAAGGTGGAGTGCGGCGAATTGTTCATTCTTTACAGTTTGCAAATATTCCACCCATGCTGAATATCATTTTGTCACGATTCAACAGTGATGAGACCCTACCAAACTTCTCAAGGGCCACTCTGATTTGGGGTTCGAATATGAAAGAAAGGGTAACAAGTGCATATTAATAGAAAGAGACGATATCGATATCATCAGATGGCGACATAAATATCTAAAAGGTTTAGGGACCAGGGGAAATCAATTGTTTATACAGACGAGTCATTTGTAAATTTAGGTCATACAGTAACAAAGGCATGGAGGGATACCAAAGTTAAAAGTGCCCATCTCGTCAAGCAGCAATTGAAGGACTAAGTACAGGACTCCGGCCACCTCGAGTCGCTCGCGGAGAAAGATTCGCAACTAGTACATGTTGCAACACTGCGCTCCATTTAACGTGTACTGTCTTTTAAGGGTGAGACGCGCTTTAGTTCTACCAGCAGCCTAGGGCGAGGTGCGGAGGTATTCTCACCACATGGCCGACTATGACGTCATACCAAGCAAACAGTTGTATACCGAGAAATGCATGCACGGCGTGTCCATGGATTCAAGTTGCAAAGTGTTGGGTGCATTTCAGTGCAATTTGCCGCTAAATATTCAAAGTATGGGTGATTCTGAAAGAGATAGATGTTATAAACGTAACAGAATCTAGTTTACAGACACACCCTTATCTTATCGCGGATTAATTTCCGAACCACAGGAACCAGCGGTTTCCTGCGGCGCGCTAATGATGGCACAAGAGTCCTTTGGTAAGAGATTACCCACAAAACAGTGAGTTTTGTTTATTTGCTTTTGCACATTATGATCTTTTACATTTGCATGCACATTTGTCTATTCGATTGTGAGCGCAAATCTGGACTCTTAACAAATCAGAAAAATCCTCATCCATTCTAGTTAAATACCTATGTATTAGTATTTTCATTTCTGAAATGGGCAAGTTTCCAAATGATTTAAGAAGGGCCCTGAGGGTGCATGCACCGGTGCATTGCACTGTGCAAGGTGCAAAATGCAGCTACGATAAGTTGACCTCGGTGCAAACTTGCATTCGCTCTTTTCTTACACTTCTCTCTTCCTCACTTTCGCAGCTGTTTCTTCCTCACGTGCGGTTCGCAGTGTTAAATTGGATACCAAATTTGGTTTCTGGTACAAATCTTATTTTTTGATAAAGACTGCTCTTTTCCAAGCTATAGCCGCCTCAATCGTACTCTAGGATTTCACATGCAGATTAGACATTTGGGTCTATGATCAAAATTTATAAAATATAAAATGTTCCCATTCTGATATTTCAATGGTAAGCAACACAAGCTTCCTCGATTCTTCACTTCTTCGCTCTGCAATGTGCGAGTAGCACCTTGGGTTGCACCTGTTGCAATTTTAAGCTTTGAGAGGCCCAGGTTTAAAGCAATAAAGGTGCTACAAGTTTGATTCATGAATCACAAGTATGGAAGATTACTAATTAGTTCCATGTGGACATAGGAGACGTAACCACAGTTCAATCTTGCTGACCCCTTAGACGTTAACAAATGTTAATGGCTCGTGCATACAAGAGAGACAGACACAAACAAACCCGGTTCACGGGCCGCCTACGTCTCATTTCCCAGCATACGTGACCCCAAACCACTTTAATTTATTGCAACCGTTCTGTGTGCACGCAACAATTCTCTAGCACAGACCACACTTGTTCTGCCGTCTACCACATCTTCATTTCTCATTTCATTTACTCGTAAGCAAGGCTTCCTTAGCAATACAGCCTCTGTTTTTACAACCTTGACATGTATTTTTCCGTGTTGTGCTTTCTTTCCCTTTCCCATGGTCCAATAATGTTAAACAAGCCGTGTGCAATGCAAAATACGGCTAAATGCTATAGAAGGTGTTATGGGTATGAGTGCACAGACTTTAACGGCGACTTCTTGACGTTAAACTAGTTTAACTTCCTCTATCATTCTCCTCTATAGTTCATGGTTCCATAAATAACAAATCAAATTGATCGAATATTTAATTGCCAATGTGTCACCACTCCTTTATCGTTTACATCTGCAATTGGCATAGAGACGCAGAGCTTGAAAATGTGTTAGTGTATATCTTCCTTTAGTTGAAAAAAGAATTGCAAAATTATATTAAATAATTGGATTCCAGCGTGTCTATTGGTATAAATTCGTGCACATTGAAACCGAAATTATGTCAATATATATAATTCATAATAGAAAGAAACAAAAGGAGATTCTAGTCAATAGTTAAGGGGAAGACGTAATAAAGCTGAATAGATTAAAGTCTCAAGAATGGAAGCCTAGGCAGATTTAAATGAGTGATAAGGTTACAATTGTTGTTTGTACGAAGCCATAGTGATTCCGCGGGTTGATTCCTATCTTACCATGACGTGCTCTAAAGTTAGCCAATTGCTTCCTTCGTGTCGCCCACGCATAAACAAATATAACGCAACAGACACTCGTCTCGAATCGAGTCGAGATAACGCACGTGCAACTTGGGAGTTGTACGTAAGCTAGCGCGTATACATAATTCGGCGGTTGCTAAAGGGTGACAAAGTTAAAGTGTTATAACGTTGTAGTTGAAGTTACAAAGTTTCATTCTATTTAAATATCGTCGGCAGTTCTCTACAAATCTGGAAATTTACAAATAAAGTGATATGTTGGTTAATTCTTCGTTTGGTTCCATTACTACCATGACTCACGCATACCCTGTAGATTAGGACCTCTTGCTAGAGCTAGTTCGGACACCAAACACGAGGTCCTAAAGGTCTTAAAGGCGACGTCGAGGAACGTTTGCGTCAACATACACTCGGCAAATGCGCAACTTCAGCGTGTGTGTAGAATGGAAGGTCAGGAATGTTGACTCTAAAATCTACCTGCCTGAATACTGCTCGGAAAGCTTGAAAGAGTACCAACCCTCCCCTTGTTACTTGCAGTAGCTGATGAACACACAGACAAGGACGAAACCTGTATTAATCCATTATTCAACTACTTCACATCGCAGAACCAGAACATGCCACGGCAGCAGCCAATGAGAGATTACTGGTCACGTGACAGAAGAGACCGGAAAAGCTATATGGAACAGAGTTTAATACCTATTAATAGTAAGGTATTAGAGACATTTCCAGGCATTAGATCTGTGTGGGCTTTTTTATACTTTTTACGTAAGTCACATAGACTGAAATCTTTTTCTCCAAGCCTGGCTTCCTATAAAATTGTAGTACAAGATCTGATGTGTTGCACTCACATGACTTTCTCTGCTCTTGTACAAGCTATTCTTACAATCGTTTATTCCTCTCCCTACTTCATGTTAGTCGATAAAAATTTGCAGAAATTATCTTTGTGCTAATTTTCTTGTAGGTGCAAGGGGAATATGGAAATACAGTAGGCCTATCTTTTGAAAGCTGGTCGCTAAAATTCCCTTCTTTTTAACAAGGAATATGTCGGAAATTGTTCACTCCGTTAAAAACAAAACAAACAAAAAAGTTAACAAGATCTAATTTTTGAGAAGTAAGATTTTGCCCATCAGTTACGGTTTACCAGTTATGCCAGTCATCCAGAAGAAAGTGGACTTCCTAGGACATTCCCAGAAAACTCAGAGATTTGTAGCTTTAATTTCTCGTGAAAATATCTTAAACGTATAGCACTTTAATTAAAAATCGTTGGAGCCATTTTTGAGAAAGTAATAATTTTCAATGTAAGGGATAGTTTGGGGTGGAGGGATTAAACCTATCAGTTATGTTCATTATATTGTTTAATCGTAATCTGATTTCATAAACTATTATCTGCGAAAAAGCTATGTAATTACGCAAAGAATAATGATGCATTACAAATTGTTCTTGCTGAAATGAAAAATGGTAAAACAAAACTACAATGGAATGGACCAAGAACTTCCGTACATTATATTTATGAAATTAAATTAAATTATTTTGTTGTTTAACGACGCTGTCAATCACTGTATACCTCAATTATTGGCGTATTATTCTTTTAAATATGTAACCTAATTGTAGTCGTTACTATAGAGGTAAAAATGAATAACGTTGCTAATACCTTAAACCATAATTTAAAGAAAATGGCCAGAAAAGCCTGACTTAACCACAAACTTATTGTGATAGCATAAAAATATATGACAACAGTGATAATTTAAGAATTGATCATGTTTATGTGTATACGATTATAAATGTTACCCATATGAATTTATTATTCACTTCAATTAAGAATTCTGTAATATTATTTTGCAATCGATAGCAACCAGACAATAGAGAAGATCAACAAAATTCAACTATTGCGATTGTTAATAAACATTTTCACACAGCGTGAAGACGCTTTCCTGCAAAACGTAAGAAGTGTGTGGATTCGCTCCCCGAAATATCAAACTAAATAAACTAACGAATTATTATTACAATGTTGAACAGATCTACAAAGTATTATTTAAAGTAAATGTATAATTATGAAATAATGTACCAAAGTAAATCTTCGATTCAGTTAACACAGCTTGTTGTTAAAGTTCATTGATTTACAGAACAAAACGTGCAATAGTGAAATTCAGACTTACCTTTCAAAACGATTCACCAGTTCTATAACTTAGGAGCTAATACGCACTTGAGTAAATCTTGATACAGAACGGGCAAAACGTGTAAAGTTTCCTAAGCGTCACAAACATACGCCACAATGCTGCGTCAGTAATACCACTCTCCACATAACACTTACCAACTGTGATAGAGACACGGAAAATATAAACTTATAATTCCAAGAAACGGGCAACCAGAACACGCAGAATTTCAAGAGCTTCCACCAGCAGCACTCGCAACCCCGTCCCAGTACCACTTCAATTATTATACCGTAACTATTTCAAAAAGGCGCTAATGTATCGTATCAAATTATACCTGCTCATTCTTTTGTTTTGAACAAATTATCACTACGTCATTCTTTTCTTTAGCCAGAGCCGCCAACCGCATCTCGCAAATCGCTGAAAAACAATTTACAATCAATCAACAAAATGGCACTCCATTTCAATTTAACAACTGTGTTTTTAACAATTTTTCTTTTAATAATTAATGTATTTTTTCAGAACAAAGGTTATTTGTTCATGTTAAAAGTAAAATGAGATTTATTTTACATTACAAACTGGTTTTCTTTTATAAGAATAAGAGAAGATCGAAATACACGTAGGTAATTCTAGGGTTTCGTTTTCCTCAGTTGGTAGTGCTGAGTACGTCGAACTACACTGATAGAAATGAATATATTTTAGGTGTTTTTTTTTTATAGAATTTAACATTTTCTGGTTAAATATTTGCGATATAGCATTTAAATTTATATTTTATTTATGAAATAGTGCAGATAGTCTAGCTCTGCTCGAGAATTTATGGATTATGTCAGATGTCTTATGACACTATTTGTGATAACTGACAAATCATCTACGTAGTCTAAAGGGATTCAGTTTGGCATAACGATAGCCTGTTAACAGATGTTAATGACATTTTCAAATCTGACAGGTCTAAGGAATATCCAACCTCATCAAGTACTCTACAACATTTGACAATTTTTCTTATACTCTTGAATTGGAGGGGGGGGGGGAAAGTTTGTTCGTGTACAAAAGGCTTTAACCATTGCTCGCAACCACTCATTGTTGTCCTCTCTGAACTAGGGGTTTTCCAGGTCACGGGTTCAATGGTTTTTTTTTTTTTTTTTTTCCCCGGATGTAAAATTCCTTAACATGGCTTTCTTCAGAAGGAACGTAAAGCCGTTGGACCCGTGTTGTAGATTTAAGGGACGTAAAGAACCTCAAGCCTGATAGACAGGCCCACGAGTAAAATTAAATGGTCTTTAACGTCCAAATGGGACAGTGAGAACTATGGCAAAGAGCGTCCATACACAAAACCAAATTTTTTTTTTTTTTTTTTTTTTTTTTTTTTTTGCCAATCATGTTTATATGAAACGTTTAATTATAGTAACTGAACCTTCAACACTTCGGTTTGTGATATCAAGTGTTTGGCATTACGTATACAGCAAAAACACTCCCGTGTTTATTGTTGACAACATGAAAAGATGGCTCAAGATAAAGGTGAATTCTCCATGGATGTTTGTCTTCCTTTTGTTGAAGATGATTTGCAGACTTCAAAGACTAACAGTGCGAGAATGTGCTGCTGATGGTAGATGGCTTCCACGAAGCAAAGAATGCATTAACCTTTCTCATTATAGGCAGTCACCCGTGCAGAAACTCCTTCATGCTTTATACACGTTAATGAAAAGGAAGCTCTAACATATAGCGTAGTCCTTGGCTCAACGTAAAGGTTGTGGCTTCATACGCCAGCAAGCAAATGCAGTAAGGGGGCCCTTGTTAGCTTCTGTGAAAGCGTTAACTGCAGTATGCTATCTTGTTGCATTTTTTCCTTTGCTGATGTGCTATCTAACGTTTGAAACAACTCACAAACTGCTTGCACGTAGGTTTTCCATATCTATATAAATCAAGAGCAACATTTGTTGATACGTTTTGAAAACATTGGAAGCATAGCCAGAAGGAAATGACAAAAGTAAAGGTTTCTGGAAAGAAATTAAACAAGAGTAGAATAATGAAAAGCAAAAAAATTGCACGCAGCTTCAAGGAAAGAAGGTCATTGATAAAATATTGTTGTTTTCTAGTGCCTTGCATCTGGCAATGAAGCCATTAGCATTCGTGCTTTCCAATACTTTGGAACTGTAGTTTCTTCTGATCTTAATGCTTCACAGGTCTTCAAGTGGTCTTCGTTCATTTCTGCTGGATCGTTACACAGGACACATATTGGTGAGGCTGAGATACCTATTCTGTAGAGATGACTTGCTAAGCAGTCGTGATTTGTCAATAGTCGGAAGGCTGCAACCGCTGTTTTCCTTGGTCTCTGGGGGATTATATCTGGGTTGGAAAGTAGTGTAATCCATTTTTTATCTTTGGCATTTGTTTCTATTTCTTGTAGGTATGAATGAGAAAATTTTTTAATGATCAAGCGTTTTATTGAGGAATATGAGCAATTGAATTTAGACTTTTGTTTTATTGTTGTGCCTTTCTTTGCAAGTGAGTCTGCAGCTTCGTTCCCCATGACTCCACAGTGTGCTGGAATCCACTGGAGATGAACAGTCTTATTAACTTTTTGGAGTTGTGTTAACATTTTGTAACATTCTCTAATTTTTGTTGACTTCTTTGTAGTATTTGAACACATTCCCTGAATTGCAGCTTTAGAATCTGAAAGAATTACTGCCTTCTTAAATTTATTTAAGGGAAGATTTAATAATTGTCGGAGAGCAATGTATATAGCCTCTATTTCTCCATCATAATTTGTTGTGTCTCTGCCAACAGAATGATAAAAGGAAAAATGTGAACACGTAACTCCAGCTCCAGTAAGGTTTTCCTTGGAGGATCCATCAGTATATATGTGCAGCCATTCTTCTGTGGGATACCTAGTATTGATTGTTTCCAGAGCTAGAAGTTTTTGTATTTCTTTTGGTGTGTCTGATTTACTTATTTCCTCTATTAATTCCAAACTGAAGGTAGGTTGCAATAATTCCAATGGATTTTCTCTTATAAGTAGATTTTCTCTGGTGTCCATTTAGAGTTTGGCAGTCTTAACATTTTCTCGTGTTGGAGCAATGCTTGTTCTTCTATTTTTGTTGTTATTGATGGGGTCCGTGTTAAGGCAAGCATGGGGAAGAGCAAAATACATCGAAGTAACAAAGAGGCCAGTGTAAGGTATGCACAGACGAGGACTGATTGTATTATTTAAGTGGCCCAAAAGGGAGATGTACTAAATGTAGTAAAAAGAGCGCCAAAGAAAATCTTCGGCCGATTTTGTATCGTTTTCTGGGGTATTTTGAGGCGTGAGCTTCACCGCTAACCTGGGTGCTCAAGTTTCCCCTTAGAGGTTAACCACTTCTAAGGCATGCCCTGCACAAATGATATTTATATCACCGGCTGTACAGTCTGATTTCACAGTGTGTTTAACTACAGTACTGCAAGGCGTGGCAAGCCTGTGATGGATTTTGTGTTGAGCCAGCCGTCATTAAATTTTGCGACAGCCTTTCCCTTTTAGCCAATACGATCGAGAGCGCAAACATATTTCGTTTCTGCGCCATTTTGTAACTATTGTTGTGGTTATTGGCGTAACTATTTACCACAAGGAATGGGGCACCTTTGCACCATGACCTAATGCAACCAATAAAATAGCCATGACATTGTGCAACGACAAATAATGTGACAGACACGAGGTACAGCAAGATTTCCTTTGGCGCTCTTTATAGGTTCATGCAATAGATTGCACTATATGCCGGAATATGATATGAAAATAGGAACAGAGAAATTAATAATAGAGAAATGGTAAGTTTCCAATACAGCTAAAAGTTTATAGAGTAACACAAAATAGAACGAATATATTGTGACAAATGACAAGTCCAGTAATTTTTATGTTACTTTATTTCCACAAAAAGTGAATCACAATTCACAATTCGTGATCTTACAACTCACAACTGTTATGTTGTATTGTAACCTTAACACTAAAGCTGCTAACTATGATGACAATTACTGATAACTCGCTCTGTGCTGACTCGCTTATACAGTCGAAAATTACCGGCGACTTCTCTGGAAACAGAAGTTTCTTGAAGCTTCTCGCAAACAGTCTCTGCGCGTCGAAAGCTTCCAGAAAATGGGTACTACAGTGTCTGTGCTAAGCCTCCTATAGTCGCGTGTTGCGTAGTGGTGTGAGGTAGCTGACACCTCATTCTCCTTTGCGCACGGCCGCCGCAACAATATGGAGAAAGCTGGGAAATATTTAGGAAACAAGGTTAAAATGGTTAAAGTAAATGTAAATTGGAGAAAATGCGGCAAAAGGGTAATAAGGTATACAAGCAAATAGTGAATACATTATACTTCCCTATTTATATTGCACAACAATGCTAAATATAAGAGGAAGAAATAAAAATAATTCAAAAAGGGAGTAATATGATTTATTCATGCAATGTAATTAGCACTAATAAATTATGAATGGAGATTTCTCAAATTGCTGCGCACCTGTATCTGAAACTATTTCGATAAGAGTTTGCAAAAATTTACACACACTGTAAATTTATCAGAAAGTGGTAAAAATAAAGGACTTTTACATTTATTTGAAATAACCAAGTCACTGATGCTTGGGCGAAGAATCTCATAAAATATTAGGGTTCTGATGTCGGAAGGATAGAATCAAACTGAAAATGTCAATGCTACAATTGGTTTCAGTAACCAGACAGAAACCGGAAGATCCATGGTTAAAATGCTAGCCATGGTGTGGACTTTTTCAGTCTGACTCCACTTTTTCAACCTTGTCTTACATAAGGCTTATGTGAAAGAACAATTAAATTATCATTTAAGAACCTTTTAAACTAAAAAACAATATTTTATTTTAATACAGCCACACGATGCGAATACGCGCCTTGTAGGTATGCAAACAAAGTTACTCTAATGTGAATGCAATTGCCTAGACACAAAGCGTAAGTATTTAAGAAGATAAAGGGTTTCTCAAATCATGTTATATCATCTATGCACAACGGACATGGCAAAAAGAGCATGATTTTTCCTTTCTCTGGCAGCACCAGCAGTAAGTAAGGAAGTATTTATTCCATCCAAAAGTTTGATATCGATGTTTCACCAGAAATATGCGTTTCGAAGTCCTCTGAAACACTTCCGAGCGCTTGCGTGTGAATAGCATTAATACAAAAGATCTTCAAGGAATGAAACACGATATATTTTTAAAAATACTGCATACTTGAAACTCTTAGAGAATATTTCGTTCATTTTACTTTCTTTTCTATGTAGTTTCATACCCAGAGTTCAGCAGAAGTTCACGCTTTGAGACAGCTAATAAAAGAGAACATTTTTTTTGTTGGTGTCCGTCCGTTAACAGCATAGTCGGTTAAATACCAAACTTGGTATTTTAGTTCTCCATTGGCCGCGCCGTAGTCGAGTGGTTAGACCATTCGCCTCTCAACAAAGTGGCCCGGGTTCGATCCCAGGCTACCGCATGTGGGATTTGTGGTGGACAAAGCGGCACAGGGGCGGATTTTCTCCGGTTTCCCCTGCTATATTATTCCACCGGTGCTACATCTTCATTCCATGTATCATCAGTCACCGCCTGCGGTGCCGCATGTAGCAAAACCGGGCGTTAAACAGCACCAAAAAAGTTCTCGATCTTCCAAGGATGCGACACGAAGAGTTTCAGGAAAATGACACCCCAAACGACCCGTTGCATGAAATATTTTTCGAAGCTTTTGATTTTCTTAAAAAATGGCTTTAATAATTTGTATTACATTGCCACATGTTTAACACATTTTCATGTTAATGGAATGTTTATCTTGAACTTCCTGGGAATAGCCCTTCTTCATTCTGGAAGACTTTTTCATAACTGGTAAACCGTAAGAGATACACAAAGTCTTAATACACAACTTGTAGACCTCATTAAAGCCAGTGAAGTCTACGAGACAAAGCACTCGCAGTAAAGTTCCGCGGATGCAACATGACGGCTACTGCACAGGAAGCAGGTGCCGATGCGCACCTGTTCTAATACCAACCTCCTAGAAGCCATATAATCGACTTCGCACATCGACTGCGATATCTCGCAAAAGCGCTGTTACTTGATATTATTTCTTTGTAACATAACACCAGCTTGTATTGCAACGCCCGCCTTCATCTGTTCTCCAAACTTACGACACTTTCCCATATATGTAATACCCGATGAAATAATAAAGGAAAGTGTAGATAATATTACCAAAGGCTGGATTTCTATGATGAAGCCTTACCGGTTCTCCCTGATCCATGGTTCAGGTTTGCTTACAAATAAGGTATTTGTCGACCACGAGATTTGTGGAAGTATCTACCTACTGGAAACAAATGCTGTTTACGTGGGCGCAGAACTCTGTTTTTTTAGCTGCAAGCATATGAGTACCCTTTAAGATGTGTTTTCTTGCTTTAAACACAGTTCCCAATGTAATACTTTAATACCAATCCAATGTGATTAATATAAATCAATCTACTTATAAACTACGTTTCTATGGGAAGTGAAATCGATTAGTCCAATCCTATACTAAATACAATCCGCATTTCCATGTTAAATTCACTACGTATGAAGATAGATTTAGATGTTCAAGGTCGAAAAGAAATAATTCAAGCTTTTATGTTGGTCCACTTGATTTGAGTTGGCGAACCTGTGAAATATATGTTGGTTTGTTGTTCTGCGTATTTTAAGCAGGTTTTGAGGTTAGTGAATGTTTTGAGAATATATTGCGAGACTGTAGAAAGGATAAACGTGGCGGCTCTGTTTTATTACACCAGTTCCGCAAAGAAAACAAAATGCGAGCGTGCAGCTGTGAAAGATGGCGCTTGCAAAATTTTAATTCCCGTCGTAGTTTGCGTATGGCATGTGAAGTGACGAGGTGTTTGGCAGCTTGCTCAAAAGACAAACGACAGGAAGTTTAGATGTTCTATGTATTCACATGCTGTGAGCCTCTCCCAACACTATTACCTCAATGTCCTTCATACCCAAGCCTCAGTTCGGCGATTCCACCACACAGCCGCAAACTACCTTCTTTGAAAATAAAGATATACTAAAAGCACATGTATATGTCACCGGAATTTAAAATTCAGAGTAAAACTAAAACGCCATTTAAAAACAAACGAGTTTCGGAAACATATTTTAGGTTATGATTGTATTATTGTATTCCTTATTCTTAATTTTCTTTCCCTGCACTTGCCTATAGCGAGGTGCGACTTAAAAACGAATTCTCAAATACTAAACCTGGCTTTTAAGCTCAGTATCTTCCAAAGTTACAACACGACGATTTTCAAGAAATCCACCACTCGAAACTACGCTTTGCATGCAAGCTTTTCGTTATTTTTAGGTTTCTCAATAATGGCTAACAATTTTGATTAAAATACCATAAGTTTAAGATATTTAATCACAAAATGTCTATCTTGTATATTCTGGGAATACCTGTGGCCCTCTTCGTTGAGAATTACTTCTGTATAGCTGTATACGTAGCAAACTAAATCTCGCTTACATCCGCTGTTTATTTTTGTAGCGTTAACCACTTCCGAGGTATTGCTTGATTTCACTTTTCAGCCGTCCAGATATTTTGAAAGCTTGTGCAGTACTGAGATGTTCAGTTGTTTGTTAAGTCTGAGGAAACAAACTACGGAAGATCAGACAGGAAATGTCAAATGATAAACCCTAAGATATATATTTCCTTCTTTGATTAATTATGACAAGCTGCTTTTCTTTGGAGAGTGCAGGAAGACGAACTGTCGCATGGATCTCATCACTCGTCGCCGCTACCCTAGACATTTTAGCAACCCTGCCTGCATCAAGGGTGGAGGTTTACTCTTCAACCCCTCTGAGCGTTTGGGTGTGTCTGCAGCAACGGAGGGGTTGTTGCCAGCCGTTTCCACCATTATCACCCGCACAGATGCTGAACCCTCATGAAATACTGTAACATCCAGGGGCGTAGACCACAACCTAGCGCTTTCAAGAAAACTGCTATTCTGAAAATGCATTTAAAGAACTATACAGGAACAATTTGCCTATTTTTCCCTTCGTATCCCTCAGAATTACTCATAAGAAAGGCGATTACTTTACAAAAAATCTGATGTGCTGCACTCACATGACTTTCTCTACTCTTGTACTAACTATTCTTACAAAGTCTTATTCCTATATCTACATCTTAGTTGAGATAAACATTTGTAGAACTTATTGCTTATTTCCTTGTAGGTACAAGGGGAATATGGGAATACAGTAAACTTTGTGCGATAGTCAAATCTTTTAAAGCTTTGAGATCCCGTCCTCTTTGCACGGTTAACATATAAAAAAATGAACAACGATGTTGCCTTTGACGAAAGTTTTAAGTTTTCCGAAACTGACAAAAAGAACAAGGAATATCTCCGAAAGGGTTCACTCTACAAAAAATTGTATTGGGACATAAATTGTGTGTTTTAGCAAGATCTACATCTTTTGTACAGTAAGATTTGGTCTTTCTCTTACGGTTTACTAGTTATTCAAAAGTCGTCCAGAGTAAATAGGACTTCGTGGGCTATAGCCAGAAAATTCAAGATACACATTTCATTTGTCATAGAAATATCTCAAACATATAGCATTTTAATCAAAATCGTTAGGGTCATTTTCAAGAAAATCAACATTTTCGAAATATTTTCCATGTCGTTTTTGAGTTATGCTATCCACACGGACCTTTTTCTAATTTTTTTTCTGGCAAAATCTCGACATCGAATTTTTGGGTGAAGTCCTCTACTTTACGTAGTAGAGAAAGTAAAAATGTTAAATCAAAAAGTTCTTTTAAATAGAAAGAAGTTTTAAGCAGAGTACTTGAACCATAGAAGGAAGCTTTCAGTGTCCCATTTTTCATGTAAATAAAGCCAGTGTCCCTTCACAAGGAAACACTGTTTACCCTGCACCAGTCTTCAAAAGGACTAATGTACTCTTTCTCATACAGCTGTCGAGATTTTGCTCAATGTACTAGCTCGGATTGAAGTTTGCCCGGGATTTTCACCCACATTTCCAGTCACAAGCCTGTTTAGAATAAGCACTGCATCTACATCCGTATCGCGTATTGATAGGTATGGCCAACTGCGCAATGTCAACAAATGACTGCCTTTTTATACACTTCTTTAGTCATAGACATTAAAAGCTTCAATTAAAACGTTGACACGTGCTGATACTTTTTCCCTTCCTCTGTCACATTAAATTAATTTTAAACCCATGACAGCAAAAATTTGCTTGAACAAACACTACTTGTCAACATTTTCACAGTTGTATCAAAATGGTCCTCATTTGTGATTTTTAATATTACTTTTGGAAATGCAAACCACATCCCAAAATGGTCTTAGTAGATTCTGCTACGCTATTTTCCTTCCAAAATAGGAGATATATTCCTAGTGTTTGTAATTCACTGCCAGTGCCAGCGACAAAGATTTAAAAGTCGTCGTTAAATGTTATAGAAATGTCACGAACATCACATGAAGCAAGTTTCCTTATATGTGGACGCGGCTCGCAGAACGCCATGGACCAGCCTCGCTAAAAGAAAGGCTTCCTGAATATCTATTGAAACCCCAAATATAACATTCATACCTTTATCAATTTGATTCTATGTTCTAGTTATATAACACAGGCTGGAAAACAGTTCTTTGGTCAAAGAAAAATTAGTAAAGTGGCTTAGTAATAATAATTCTAGCCCATAATTCGAAAACCCTGATGTGTTACATTCATATACATTTCTCTACTCACTCTTTTACAAACTAGTCTCAAAACCACACTCTAGTTACTTCTTACTACTCCAGATGACACTTCCATGAGATATTTACACCTTCTTATTGGCTGTATAAGGATACAATAGGGCTAGGTTAAATATAGGGACTCTCATATTCTTAAGGGCGTGTCGCTCTGTGGTGGCTTTGAAGTTCTATGTTCCTTGGATGACCACGAGAAAAAAGGAATAGCGATTAAACTAATATAGACTTTCCATTTGAGAAAGGTATAAGTATCGGAAACTTCAAATCCAGAGATTGTCAACTCCAAAAGAGAATTTACAAAGAAAGTTCATAATTCACAAAACAGTCATGACAACTTTAGTAATAGCCCCATAGCTCAGTCGATAGAGTATCTGTCTGCTGTGCAAGAGGTCCCGGGTTCGATTTCCGTCTGGGAGGTAGAACTTGTCTCTAGTCAAGATTATCCTCCCCTGAATCTGGAAGTGTGAATGTATAACAAAAACCAAAGTTGTAAAACACACCTTACACGAGTTAACACCATTGGCTATAGACAATCTGTTCCAAAGACAAGGCCGCCGATATGACCACTGAAGTTGAAACAATTAAAAAAATACAACTTCACTAAGTGTTCCTAATACTTGCACACTTTATCTTAAACTCATACTTGTCGGACACGGCAACAGGACTTCTCCATTTCTTTTACGCAGTTGTTTAAATTATCTCTTAAAAAGGCAGTGGATTGCAGTTCCTGCAATTGTTTTTTCCAGGTTAGCCAACGGCTGAAGTAAAGAGCTAAACACATGGCTCTTTCTTTTACTATTTACAGGGATTTGTGGTGTCGATGATGGATTTGCTTCAGACATTTAATACACAAAATTACTGTTTGAGTTGTTTAACACAAAAGCAAGCCAGAATGATAACAAAAGAACAGCAAGAAAGGTAATGCTATACAATGAAACGCACATTGGAGTACGGAGAACGATGCTCAGATGTCTTGGCAAAGCACCGCCTTCTCGGCTCATCGTGTCAAAACAAACGACTTTCACACATTGACTTCTTACGTTCAGGGAAAATAACGAAGAAATGCTTTCAACGAAATGCTTTTATTGCAACAGAACTGGTTGTTTCTACACATTTATACTAACTCCTTTCAGAAATCCTTTAAAAACCTTCCGATTTAACTTGATTATTTTCACAGAACAGTTGTGCTGGGTTTCCATTATCTCTGGTGCAACACAGTATACCTTCATCGGCAAGTCGATCACTGAGCACTTTGGACACCTCGAGAGACGTTTGTCCATGACCAGGGGTACCACCGGCGCGGCGTCTGGATCACAGCTGTTCAAGCAAGAGATGCAACTTTCCCGTCACGAAGCATCCAACCTCGCCACGCCTTAAAGAATGACGTCATCCCGTCCTTGAGTTAATCCGTAACCGATGGGGACCAACCACATCATAAATTCTGGCACGTAGCGATGCGACAAGGGTACAATATGAACAAACCAACCTCTCAACTGGGGTGAGTGGATTCCTGAAGACAGGAAAAGTTATTTTTGGAACACCAAGATGTCTTAACAAAAACATCCACATCTATAGCCGCGGTTCAGTCTCCTGCAAAAGTATTTATAGCCCGGTCTCGATTTCGAATCTCGGTTAGGGCGACTTATCCGATAACTGTTTCCGGGAGACTTTCCCTTTCTCTGAGAAAACAAATATCGGTAACTTTAAGCTCTTTGAAGCCTGGTCATGGTATTCAACTTTTCAGACTCACGCTACCCTTTCCAATTACGTCCTACACACGGCTAGAGTGGAAAAACATTAATTACTTACATTAAGAGAGAAATATTCTTTTACCTCTTCAAAGGCTTACCAACCCCTTTATACCCCCAAGTACTCAGGGCACTCACCGGCTTTCCAGTTTCACATAAAGAGGCGAGTCATTGTGGTGAAAGTTCACTACATATTTTGTATTTTCCTTTTTAATGAAACGTGAACAATGCTGCCTTAAGTTCGGCAGCAGTGTCCTAAATGTGTCGTGGAAACGGAACCACCTCCTCCTATAGTGAATATGGCTCGGAGCAGCGAGTCATTAGTGCCATAAATGTGTTAAGGAACACCAAGGCCAGATTCAGTGGCAACTTCAACAGCGACCCTACTATACAAGCCTTGGGTCAGTAGCCTGTTGAGGAGCAAGCAAAGTTCGAACCATACCATATCCAGCATGGCTATTACGTATTTGTTTGTTAAAGACGCTGTCAACTGTTACATATCATGGCCGCCAGTGTGCTGGAATTTTGTCCCGCAGTGCCAACAATGCAATGTCCATTGAACGATGGACGAAACAAAATATTTTAAGAATGTAAATATCTGGCAATTTGTCAATTCACATAATGCTGCATGAAGATCTGGAGGAATTTCGTGGAAGATCCTTTATAGAGTAGACGGTAAATTAGGTTACAATCAAGCACGTATTCAGAAATTCATTTCGAGCAGGGGAGGGGGGCGGGGGGGGGGGGGGAGGTCCCAGTCAACTGGCTAGATGATAACGAAAACATTAAAATTTGCCTTTTATGAAATCTTGTTTTCAATATATGTGATTTTTTTAAAACTCAATGCCCTTTTAAAAACTATGGTAGTCATATTTAAAGTAAAAGCTTCATCTCTGGGTTAATATTGCATTTTACGGCTTAGTTTTGACATTCTGATTTTCAACATTTTATGTTTTAAACAAGGTTTTCCTTCAGTTGCACTTAACTCGACACAGAGTGTAATAATTTGTCACATATCCATTTTGTATAATTATTGACATTGTTAACGCCACCAGTATATTGTTGCGGTGATGCCAACAGTGAGCAGAGGGTACTTCCGCGTGCTATTTGCTGAAAGGCAGTTTTGCCAACCTAGAATATTTTGGCCTTAAAGAAAACAGTTGAGCAACTCTATACACACAGTGCAGACATGTAGCAATATGGTCATTTAACTTTAAGTATAAGAGCATAAGGCATTATTTAGCAACGATTATAAAAGACAATATGGCTAATTTATATTATTTGATTTACCTAAAACTTATTTAATATATTTCCATAAGCTATAATAAGATAGTTTTACAACATAATACTGCGACTGGCTTCTCCTATAGAAGATGAAAGAATATTTCGGGGTTAAACACGTCCTTAATTATAATGTGTTTGAGCGTCAGTCATTTGTTACAATGTTAACAAGATGGAGGTTCCTGCCTGGAAACAACTAGTTAATTTTATGTGGGCAATTCCTAACCTGAGAGCAACATCTGTTGATGCCAGTCGACAATTTTATACGTAGAGGCACGTTATTTAATTTCACTTATTGCGTTTGGTAGCTCAGATAGATTTCAAAACAGTTGCATCAAAGTTTTCTTAATACACAAAGACATTTTAGTCGTACAGACCGTGGTGATTATGTTTAATCCTATAATACATATGTATGTACTTACGTGATAGATTTTAAACAATTCTGCTATCGGGGGTATTTTCGATTGTCGATATCGCACACTTTCTTGCTTTGACTGACGGACGTTAATTTGATAGCAGTAATATTGAGGGGAAAGTCGTGGGTAATCATTATTTTGGCCGATGAAAGCGTACACTAGTATGTCATTTGCAAGTGTCAGGTAAAATAATTGCTTCCCTGATAGTTGAAGGGACAGCTATTCAGCACTGCGTGAACAGGGTCATGACCTCGACAAAATGTCTGGTGTCGGGCGCCAAGTAGCAGGTGTTGCACATTGTCGGCCCAACAAAGCATTCCTAAGTCTTAGCTTTATGTTAATAACACGGTTCACAGAAACCCTATATAAAATTCTGGTAAACTTCAACGACATATGATATGACTGCTCAAAACACACCGATTTTTTATTTGTTCCACTCAAATCCTGATTGTTGCAGGACGGGCTCCGGAACTTCAACATCCCCCTCCCCACCCAATAGTCAGGGGGGGGGGCGAGCCCCCTCTGCTGTTTTGTTCATGTCTTATTATTTTTACTACGTTGATACAACTAAAAAATAAATACTTATCTATACACAAACCCTAATACTAAGTGTTGGTATTTTGGTTGTGATCAGTGCACTAATGTAGCATGCATGCACTTAAAGTAAATATGTAAGCCTTGTTTTGACAGATAACTACAATAATAATTTTGTAATTTCACTATTTTTTCTGTGTCTGAGTTGCAGGGAATGTTACATCCTTTTGGCGCCTTTAGAAGGCAATTTCTTCAAGCAAACATCAAAATGCACTTCTATTGTGTGTATTAAGGACCTCTTACCTCAAAACTGTATATCAAATACAAATTTAACAGATGAAATCCAACTTTGGCGCACCCTATCAGCGTAGACGGAATCGATTTCAGTAGTGGGCATAGGTCAGGGGAGGAAAGGAAGCTAGACTGTGACGTCATCATACGAGCGTGCGCCAACCAAAAGTGAGAGTGAAAAACAAATGAAACCTACTGGGAATGAGACTGCGCAAGGAATACCACATATGTTCATTACCTAACTGGTTGATATTAATTATGTAATATTCTTAATTCTTTTGGCGATTATGCAAAGATATTGAGGATTAATTTTATAAACTGTTAGGTAAAATATTTTCCAAGCGAGCTTACAGAATAATTAAGAGGCTTTTAAAAGGTGTGCACTAAATAGAGAACACGTATAGCAGTTTTCTGGTCCTTACGCATTTCTGTAGCATTTGTGCTGCATTTTGTAACTTTGGGGGGAAGGGAGGAGTTAATTTCTATAGCCCTCTGTAACTACTGTGGTCATATCAGGAGCTTGGACTGGAACAACTGATGTTTTCACTCTCATTTTTAGGTTAGGTTACTGTAGGCTTTTCGTCGTATTATTTTCACACGCCCATTCACACTTCCAGACTATGGAGGGTAAGGAATAATCCTAATTAAAGAGACCCCCTGGCCGGGAATTGAACCCGGGGCCTCCGGATGTTTTTACACAACTTTTCTCTAACAAAGAACTTATGTTTCTGATTTTTTAATTTTTTAACGCTCTTCGCTTAACTTCGTATACAGTTGCAGATACGATTTTGTTCAGCTAATATTGCATAGTTCAGTCCTTATTTACAATTTACTTTCCACTCCTGACGTTAACACACGTTTTCTGCATAGTTGGGATTGTACTTCAAAACGCATCTGAGGATATTTGAAAGGTTAGATACTCATGACTGCAAAGGTGATAGCAACTTGGTCAAGGCTATCTTGTGATGCAGCATTAAACAAAAGCATTGCAAAACGAAGGCGTTCTTGCTTTTGTGTGCGAAATTCAATTCATTTGGTGAAACGAATGCTATTCTTTTACTAAGAGAGAAAGACAAACGTATACAAATAAAAAATCTAATATGTGTAGCACTCGCACGACTTTCTCTACTCACTCTACATACAAAAGCGTATTCTTCTATTTATAGTTAATATAGATTACATATTTCGTTGCAGGTTTCATACACAAAGAAGGTATAAAAACAGTAAGGTAAATAAGGTTCTTTCCGAGGTTTTCCCTTATCTTGAAAGATGAATGTCGGGTAACTAAGCTATATGCACCCCGGGCTCATTTGAGCATCATTTCACCCTTTTCATTCATCGCATGATATAATCTAACCGTCCGTGACGTATTTTTCTGGCGCCCTTCATAAACAAATATTTACTCTGCGATTTATAATAGTTAAAATTTCAAGACAAAACTATTTCCGAATCTCTTCCCAATGCACAACCATGTAGTATGTTTTTGTACACCTAAAGTTGTGTTCATTACTTTCCTAACCAGTACTTTCCCTATTTCCTCTCAAAAGAAGGTTACTTGCCTTAAGGCGGTTGTGCTGGCGCCCGCGCCTCCTTAGGCTCGAGTTAAATATGCCCGAGCACATGAGAAAGTTGGACAGCAATGATCTAAACATTTCAAGTATATTAATCCTTTAAATTAAAAAAACTAAGTGGACGTCTGAAGCTATCAAGATATACATTTTGTTTTATGACAATATAAAGTGTTTTTTTTTTTTTTTTGAGGGGGGGGGGGGAGGGGGTCCAGAGGGTGAAAACGTGTATTTCTGGTGAAATATCGGGATTGAATTTTTGGGTGGAAAACAATACTTCCTTTACTTACTGTAAGTACTTAATAGAGAAAATAAAAATGTTTGGAACGTATTTGTTTTTTTGGGAATATGGAGAAGTAACAAAAGAACAACTCGTGTATCTAAGCCGTTAATTTTAATCCTGCAGGTACTTAATACACGCGAGCGCGAGTGTAGCTTAAGTAATGAGATGCCATTCCTACTTTTTTAAAAGTAATACCCCTATCAGGAAGGATTGGTGCTATGTGAGAGTTTTTCTTGCATTCCTTTCATAAGCACTGCTATAAGGCCCGGATACTTATACTGCCTCTGTACGCCAGCCAAACAGATAAACCAGTCTTCCTTATTTGACTGCCTAATTAAGTGTGGAACATTACTGAACTTGGAAACCCGGCGTCAGAGGTTTATGGACCGCATGGGCGAGCTTGTCGCGTATCACTCATCCTTTTTTCTTTCATTCCTTTACGTCACGCTGCTCATAGACCACCCGCAAAGGAATGACACAAGATTCTCGATATACTTAAACAACGTTTCAATGCGGAATTGAACCCAACGAGTCTATTCCCATTTCCACGTTTCCATGCTGAATTCAATCCGGAAACGAGATCGATTTGAATGTGCAAGGCTCCAGCGCAAACAATTCAAACTTTTTGGTTTATGTTGGCGAGCCTGCAAGAACATGTTTTGTGCGTATTTTAACAAGGTTTTGAGGTTAGTGTGAGAAGATGGGGAGATTATAGAAACAATAAAAGTGACTGTTTGTTTTGTTACATCACTTTCGCTAAAAAAAACAAATCAGGATCGGATCTAGTGTTTTAGCTTCATCTGAAGTGTTTCCGCGTTTCCATCGGGTATTGAATCTGGGAAAAGAACCGAAATCTACTTGAATTTACCATGGAAACGTAGTAATAATTGTACTACATTGGATTTGGTTTCCTGAGTGCCCTGAAAACTTTGGGTTAGTGATTGCATTTAAACGGTACGACAGGGTCTTGTGGGATCGAAATTTTGCCCGTGTTAGGTTACGACACCCGAGTTATAATAGTGTGTGTATATGAACCTGTGCTATCGAAATTTAGCCCTAGTTGGGTTACGACGCTTGGGTTAATGTGTATATATGGACATTGACAGGCTCCTGTGCCATCAGAAGCAATTTCTACTCCTGCCATCAATAACCATATATGTATAATACCATATCTCAAATTCTTTCTCTACTTTTACAAATTTAAGCGAAACTAAGGGTAGCTAACATGGAGAACTGTTTAAACATTTACAATTTCCTTACTCTCCGCATTACAGCTTTAAGCTGGTTGGTATTGAGTAGCAATTACGAAGAAACTCCTAAAAATTTCCCAAGATACTAATAACGTTTTACCAATACGTGCATTATTTCCAAAATGATCATAGTCGAAATTTAAGCTATGCGTACATTCACCGTGCTATTTGTTTTCTTATGAATTATATTTCCCTGCAATTTGATTTAAATTGTTCCAATTTAAAATAATTCTGTCACAATATCTTGAGTACTGAGTACAGCGCCTTTAAATTAATGTTAAAGATTTCATTTAAATAAACTGTTAATTTGGAGAAATATTTTCACCCATTATACATATTTACTACGTTACCATGGCGAGTTCAAGTCGATATGAATTCTTTTTTCGGATTGAATACCGCATCGAACCGCGGATTCAAGCGAATTTCAACCACTGAATCCGATCGGATCGAAATCTTATTGCATGAACGTTGTTCGATCCATTTCCGGATTGAATTCAACATGGAAATTGACTGAAATACAGTTCAATTCTGCATGGAAACTTGGTATATGAAATGTTGGGTCTCTGTTCCTTTGTTTCTCGCTAGCTCGTTTTTGTCATAGGTATCGATTTGTTTTAAGCGTCGACTACACATCACCAGCATTGAAATCACTACTAATACTAAAAGAGAAGGAGAAAAGGTCAAGATGATCTACAACATATCTTTCACCCCCAACTAGCAAAACTGGTAATCACATGCGAATAGTTACTAAACCGGTAATGAGGTAGGAAACTCAGCATTCCTATTTAACTTTCTAACTCCCATCCCTCTGTGCCGCACATTTAGCTTAGCGTTTTAAATAACGAGCCAAAGTGAACAAAATTTCCACCAAATCGCATCCCTTGGGGTTACCTTCCCTTGTGTGAAGCCCGCAAGGCGAGTGAAAGCGAAATGGTCGATAAAAAGCCAAATAGGGGTGCAGATGTTCAATATTACAACACCGGAGACTTCATTTTGAAATCCGGTTTTTCGCAACTGGGCTCATACGGCCATATACGGATTATACCAAGATTTCTCTCAAGATACATTCTAACCGCAACTTTCAAAACGTAAAACTTTCCACATTTTAACATCATAAATATAGAAACATTACACACGCGGTATGTAAAAACAGATATGCTAATTAATTGCTTAGATACATTAGGAACTGCTGCATTTACAGTATATCAAGGAAACATTTCATTCAGAGAACTCTTCTACGACTTAAAATAACAAATCTCAAAGCCAGAAATTTAATAAACTTAGTAGCAAAGTCTTCTTCGTAAGAAGAAAACAAAAACCACGCCCAAGAATGACAATGGTGGGCACGAGAAAACAAACGCTATTATCTATTCATTTGTTATGCCCTAAGTTCTCATTTTATACTGAAGATGATGTTAGGTGTTGTGCTCTGCACTTACCTGTTAGTAAACAAAATACAGAAGATATTTGATGTTGCCGGCGAAGTGGAAACGTGGCGGTTTCACGTGCAAAGCGGAGAAGAAACCTCTGTCTTCCGTCCCTATTCACTGACACTCGCAGACTGACTGGAGGAAAGCGCTGTTGCCTGCCCGCCGGCCCGCCGACCGACCCTCTGGTGAATCATCACGTCTGGAGTGGGGGAAAGGGCTGGGTTTTGGGGAGGGAGAAGCGATTGTTCATTCATTCTCTGCTATTTCAGGAAATATATTTATAGAATCCTGGATACAACTTAATTAACCATCTACTTCCTTTTTTATACGAAATGCACTGCATGCTTAACTTATTCCATATTAGAAGATACCTTAAATCAAGGTTATTTTCAGTTTTCAGGAAACAGATGCCTTCAATAGATCCCTTTATTTGTAAAGAAAATCTTATGTATGCACTCACATGACTTTCTCTACCCTCTTACAAACTATTATTCTTACATGTAATTCATGGTAATCGAGATAAACGTTTGTAGAAATGGTTTTATTGTGTATTTCCTTGTAGGTACAATGGGAATAGGAGAATACGGTAGGCTTAGGTGATAGATCTTTTAAGAGCTGGTCACTATATGGTGGCTTTGATATTCCATTCTCTTTGCCCGACCAGGACATAAAAATTAATAACGTCAAACCAACAACAAAGAATATCTCCAAAATGGTTATATCCAAAAACATAATTATTTCAGATAAGGTGTGTACTCATTTTTTGAGTACTTAGAGTATGAGTACTATGAAAACTAGCGGAGGTGGACTTTGCACCTCGACCGAAAGGCGATGTTTTGTGCCTATGACCCTGACGGGGCACCCCCTGGAGGAAGGACGAGGCGGATGCATACCCTCAGGCGGTAACGTCGCGGAAGGTCGCGGGTTCGATCCCTGTGGCTGACCTTTCTCACCCATGGGCTTTTCGGAGGTTTTCCCGGGTCGCCAGGCGAATGCTGGGAAGGATTTCCATATCCTCCGAATTTCCTGTCCCTCAATTTCGTTGCATTAATCATTTCATTTCAGCTTTCAGCCTGTTAGTTTCTATCAGGGTTGGAAGCGTCGGCGAGCGTCGCGGCAGTAGCATGGCAGGGGGAACAAATGCGCTGTGGAAATTTCGTCCCCCAAGATTGGAAGGCGAGTCTACTGGTTTCCGAGACCCCATGATAATCTAATGCGATAAATATGTTACTTGGTAATTTATCTAATTCTGCTTACGTTTAAGAAGTCTATCAATATTTGACATAGCCTTAGAAGATACACCAAGTGATCGTCACGTAACATATTGCGATACAGACATTTAATATAGTTCAATTTGGAGAAACTCTGTTCGCAAATATGTATATTGTAGTGTTTAACGCCCGCTTTAACTACATACAGCACCGCAGGCGGTGACACTGATGATACATGGAATGAAGATGGAGTACCGGTGGAATGAGATGGCGGGGGAAATCGGAGAACCCGAAGAAAACCCGCCCCAGCACCGCTTCGTCCACCACGAATCCCACATGCGGTTACCTGGCATCGAACCCGGGCCGCTTTGGTGAGAAGCGAATGGTCTAACCACTCGGCTACGGCGCAGCTTTAGCCGATAGTGAAATGTTTTAAGAGCTGACTGCTATGTGATGCCCTTGAAATTTCTTTCTCTTTGCAAGGAAAAAAAAACGAATAACCTTCATATTTCAAAACAGCCTTTGTGGTCTGCCGGGAGAAATACGAATTGGTTCGAGTATTCAGTGTCATTCTGGCAGGTTGTCACAGTAGCTTAATGGTAAGAGCACCCGCCTGGCAAGCGGAGGGTCTGTGCTTCATATCCCAGCTGTGGCATTGAATTTTTCAGTTCCAGTTCTACCTCTCAAACGGTATAAATATTGACAAATTCAAACTAATAAGAAAGAATATCTCGGAAATGGTTCACTCTAAAGAATAAAAAGTGTTTGACATAAACTGTGTTTTAAAAATATCCACATTTTTTATTTAGTAAGCTTTTGTCTGTCTCTTACTGTTTGCCATTTATGGAAAAAATCATCCAGAATGACATTCTGGATGATTCTGGGGACATTCACAGAAAATTCGTGCAATGACTTAGAAACTTCCGTGGAATCACTTGTTTATGTCCGTCACTGGATACTGATTGTCCCTCCCACTGAGGTGTGGAGTGGGGCATAGCCGCTCACTGCGTAAGGTTCTCCAAAGAGAGAAGGTCGGACATTCCTAGTGTAACACCAAATCTAATTTAAAAACCTTTCTCTACTCTTGTACTAACCATTCTTACAAACTCTTATTCCTATATCTTCTTCGTGTTAGTTGAGATAAACATTTGTACAAATTATCTTATTGCTTATTTCCTTGTAGGTGCAAGGGTAATATGGGAATACAGTAGGCTTTGTGCGATAGTCAAATGTTTTAAAGCTTTCAAATTCCGTTCTCTTTGCACGGTTAAGGTATAAAAAATGAACAACGATGTTCCATTTGACGAAAGTTTGTTTTCCGAAACTGATACAAGTAACGAGGAATATCTCCGAAATGGTTCACTCTACAAAAAAATGTATTTGGACATAAATTGTGTGTTTTAGTGAGATATACATTTTTTGTATAGTAACATTTCGTCTATCTCTTACGGTTTACGAGTTATTCAAAAGTCATCCAGGACTACATAGGCTATTGCCAGAAAATTCAAAATATACATTTCATTTGTCATGTAAATATCTTAAACATATGGCATTTTAAAGAAAACCGTTAGAACCATTTTTAAAAAAAATCAAAATTTTCGAAACATTTTCCATGTAAAGGGTAGTTTACGCTGGGGTTAATTTCTTCAAAATCTTCGTGTCACATCCTTGAAAGAGATTAAACTTAAATAGCAACTTTGGTTTCTAACCGACTTTTAGTTAATGAATTATGCTGTTCACAAACGAGCTTTTCCTAAAAATGCAACACGATGCTCTCCTAATGCGCTCAATTGTTTTTTCGTAGACGTACGAGTTTTAGAATTGAATCTTTGGCTTATATTCCTCGTCATCCTGCACATACTTCTTTACCCGAAGGCAAGTAACCAACACTGTGATCATTACTTTGTCAGAAACGTGCATTACAAATAATGAATCCGCTTTAGACAAGAAGTCTCATGGAGAGTAATAACAAGAGAACGTGGCTTCGATTCCTCGCAGGCTTGCAGTGAAGTTTTCGGCGATACGCTATGTGAACGTGGAGTTCGTTCAACTTGCAATCGTTATCCTAACCTAGCACAACCGTGAAGGACTTGCAGGCTCATTCATTTGTTTCCAATACCAACTTGAAGCTCGTTACATTCATTTTAGACTGGTTTTCCCCCGAAAATGTCTCAAGTGTATCTTCAGAGTATGTACAAAATGGCGCAGAAGCTCTAAACTGAATGATCCATAGATATTCTTATTATTATTACTATTATTATTGTTAATTTTACTATTACTATTGCTGCTAAAGGCAACACTTTCTATAAATAAGTGGTAGATGAAGTAACAGTTGAAGAGCACAGCGATCTGCTGCCACACTTGTTCAGACAGTAAGATGACTTGGTTGGAAAACCATTTAAATATATTATTTCGTAAAATTCTTTCTTGCTGTGCCTGGAATCGAACCTGAAACACTGACACTTGAATGCTCGCTACAAGTTCTAATATTTTACAGTAAGTTTTATTTCAGCTGGTGATTTCAAGATGATGTCACTGCTTTATCTTCCATTTGCTGATAATCTCGTTAGCATCCATTAGTAGGGAAGAACAACTTGCATTTAGAACGTTCAAAACAACTGAAGTGTATCGCGCCTGTCCTTTGTTTAATGACGTGTTAGGAGCAATTACAGATATCTTTTGTCCTTTGGAATGAGTCCAGTTTCCAGCAATCGCTTCTAAATAAACAGAAAATGTTCAGTTGTATTCACACTTCCAGTCACACTAAGTAAAAACACCATTTGTCTGGTTCGTTTAATATTAATTATTCCTATGCCTTAGATTTTACATCATTATCATTAGGGCTAGGAAGTTCATGCATTTGCATGTTTTTTCATAGGGGTTAAAAAGTGTGCTTTTACATTATATGCACGAATTACGGAATTTTCAGTTATTTGGACATGATTTTATGGTGCATATAACTGCATATTTTCTTGATTTTTGATAAATGCATATTATTTCAATACTATAGCCCCTATATTGCATATTTTAATGATTTTTATGGCTTTTTATTACTTTTTTCTGTCTGGATAATATTTTTCATATTGGCAGTACTGCGCATGATGATGCAATTCACGAAGATTTCAATATTATTGCCCCTATATTGCATATTTTAATGATCTGTATGCTTTTTTAATTTTTTCATCTGTATAATATTTTTCATATTGGTAGCATTTCTGAGACAATGGTTCTTTCCCATTGGTAGACAGATTTGTGTCCAGTACGAAGATAATTTTTGTTGAATCTCCTAAAGGTGTTAAGTTGTTTAGATCAACAGCACCTAATATCTGACTTCCTCCTGCACCAGTGTTAACTCGATGGGGAACATGGATCCATGCAGTTTTATATTATGCTGAGCACATAGAAATAGCCGAAGAGGTTATTAATTCATTGGACTTGAAAGATGCTTCATCAATACAAACTGTGCAAAATATTCTGTCAGGTACTGGGTTAAAAGAGGATCTTGGTTTCATATCTGCCCATTTTTCTTTCTTACCAACAGCCATAACGGCATTGGAAGCTGTAGGATCTCCTTTGCATGAATCACTGTCTTTGGGAAAAAAAAAAAAAAAAAAAAAAAAAAAAGAAAAAAAAAGAAAAAAAAAAACAATATGTGATCTAAGTTTGGTTCCTGGTAGCATAGGACAAAAAGTGAAAGAGAAAGTGAATTATGTAATTTCAAACAATTCTGGTTATAAACAGATGTGCGGTATTCGAGACATCCTCAAAAGAAAACCATCTGTCACACCAAGAGATTTGACTCTCTCTGTGAAGCAGTTAGCATCATTTAAATATGCCCCGATAACATCTTATGACGTGGAGAGAAGTTTTTCACGTTACAAAAGTGTTTTGCGAGACAACAGGCGATGTTTTACAGTTGAAAATTTGTGTAGTGTTGGTTGTGAACTGCAATTTAGCAGTTAATACTAGCAGCAGGACCACTTCTGCTTCAACCTCTAAAGAATAAGGTAATTTTATTTATTATTTATACTAACTCGTTTTGTCTACTGGAATGGGACATTGTTTTAATTAAATAGTGCATATTTCTTGGCATATTTTCAAGTTTTTAAGAGCATATTTGCATGCATATTTCAGTGTTTTTTAGGGCATGAACTTCCGGGCCCTACTGATGATGCTCAAAACAGATTTGAGCGAAACGTCAGGAGCAATTCCTACTCGTCAACCACGGTCTAGAAGCCCAGAATATACTTTACTACAAATGGACACCGGCTGTGAAAGCCTTAGCACATACATAAGTTGAGAAGTTGTTTGCGAGAGTTGTGTTACCGTAGCAGTGTCAAGGACAGTTAGAACAGAACTGTGAGTTGTAAGGTTATGATACCCACAACAAAAAAGCTGTAAATTTTGATTCTGTAGTGCAACAAGGTATTTGTAACAGTGTTGGGACTTCGCTATTTTAAAGGGAATAAAGTGACAAAATTAACGGACTTTACGTTTTGTCGCAATATATTGCTGGTGGAACCTCGACATTGAAACTTTCTATTTTAGCTTCTTAGTTTCTTTCGTGGTATAATTTTTTCGTATATTTGTATGTGGTAAAATGATACTTTTTTACCTTTATTTCTAAAGCAGGATCTCAGTTCCTTCTTTTTGCTGCTTGTTGTTCCCAGTTCTAACTCAGCCAATTTTTGCATCAAAACTCTTAGTGCTGACGTTGATGACAGAAAAGCTATTATTGTATATACAATAATAATAATACTTAATTTTTACATACAATTTATTTTTATCCTCTTTATTCTGATTTGCAATGATTTATAGCGCTTTGTAATTACAGAGGCACTAGATTCATGCAGATTTCGGATACACTATATTCTTTTCGCACTTTTGCGAAGCGTTGTTATTTGTCCTTAACATAAGACTATCGTCTTTACAAAGCCTCTGGTTTCGCTATAATCAGACATGCTCGTAAAGGAATCTAAAACTGGGTAGATTACAATTTTTCTTAGCTTTTAGGCAACTATCATTTTATTCCTAACAAAGCAATTTTAAGTGTGTTTTGTCTTATTTCTCGTCAGGTGATCCAAAACTCTTGTTCGGGAAATAGCTGTAAGCTACAAATGCAGGAGAATTACTTTTCTATTTCTCAGAGTTTATAACAATGGCAGGGTGGTGTTAAGAAATGGCCTCTGGCACTCCTGCGAAGGGAGATATTAATCAGAATCTGCGCCGCGTGAAGTTTTTCCTTCTTTTTTAAACTTTTTCATTTCTTTTCGTTTTAAACGTATCTTAATTTGTCCCAGTCTGTTCTTCACCTTCCTTGTTCTTATTGTACGTACTTACACGTTGTAAGGGTGGAACCAGAGCCGTCTACGGGAATTGCAAGTCACAACCATGATGGTTCCAAAGCACCATACATTTAACACTTAACCCTAGAAAGAAAACTGGATACAACATGCACAGGGAATGAACACGGACAAATTCCCTAGAACAGTGACCGACTACGTTCCAATCAGTGTAACCTCGTAAAATAACTTGGTGTCCTAGGACTAATATTTTAAAGACAGATAATTCTTTCACGATAAAGAGCACAATTCGTTCTGACGGACATGGTGCTATAAAACACTTTTTAATTTTTATTTTCTCTACTACGTATAGTAGAGGAACTATTGTATACCATCCAAAAATTCGATGTCCAGATTTCACCGGAAATATATGTTTTGAGATCCCCTGAATCCCAAAAAAAAGCATCTTCAGAAAAAGGTCCTGTGTGTGTGTGTCTGTCAGTCTGTGGACAGCATAACTTAAAAACGAAAAGTCGGTTAAAAACCAAAGTTGGTATTTAAGTTCAATGTCTTTCAAGGATGCGAAAATTTTGATTTTCTTGAAAATGGCTCTAACGATTTTGATTAAAATACCATATGTTCAAGATATTTGTATGACAAATGAAATGTATATTTTGCATTTTCTGGCTATAGCCTATGTAATCTTGTTTACTCTGGATGACTTTTGAATAACTCGTAAACCGTAAGAGATAGACCAAATCATACTATACAAAAAATGTAGATCTCACTAAAACACACAATTGATGTCTGAATAAACTTTTTTGTAGAGTGAACCATTTCGGAGATATTTCTTGTTATCTGTGTCAGTTTCGGAAAACAAAACGTTCGTGAAATGCAACATCGTTGCTCATTTTTACTCTCTCTACTGGTAAGTAGAGAAGTATTGTATTCCACCCAAAAATTCGATGTCGAGATTTCACCGGAAATATATGTTTTGAGGTCCCTGAATCCAGGAAAACGCATTTTTGGAAAAAGGTGCTGTGTATGTGTGTGTGTGTGTGTGTGTGTGTGTGTGTGTGTGTGTGTGTGTGTGTGTGTGTGCGTGTGTGTGTGTGTGAACTAAAAAACGAAAAGGTTAGAAACCAAAGTTGGTATTTAACTTTAATGTCTTTCGGGATGCGACATGAAGATTTTGAAGAAAATAGCCCCACCCTAAACTACCCTTTACATGGAAAATTTTTCGAAAATTTTGATTTTCTTGAAAATGACTCCAACGATTTTGATTAAAATGCCATATGTTCGAGATATTTTTGTGAAAAATTAAGTGTATATCTTGAATGTTCTGGCTATAGCCTATACAGTCCTGTTTAGACTGGATGAGTTTTGATTAACTCGTAAAGCGTAAGAGATAGACAAAATCTTACTGTATAAAAATGTAGATCTCGCTAAAATACAATTCATGCCAAAATAAACTTTTTTGTAGAGTGAACCATTTCGGAGATATTCCTTGTTTTGTGTGGTAGTTTCGGGAAACTTAGAACTTTCGTGAAATGGAACATTGTTGCTCATTTTTTATATGTTAAGCGTCCAAAAAGAACGGGATCTCAAAGTTTTAGAAGATTTGACTATCCCACAAAGCCTACTGTATTCTAATATTCCTCTTGCACCTACAAGGAAATAAGCAATAAGATAAATTTGTACAAATGTTTATCTCAACTAACATGGAGATATAGGAATAAGAGTTTGTAAGAATGGTTAGTACAAGAGTAGAGAATGTCATGTGAGTGCAACACATCTGATTTTTAGAAAAACATATGCACTTATTAGACAAGATCTGCTTTGAATATTCGCCATGTATGCCGAGTATAATGGTAACAAATGAGAATCATTCCCATTACGTTAAGTTGGTCACCTTGGCATAAAAGAAGCCAGACCTTCCGCCAATGATTCACGTCCTTTTGCGTAAACATCAGAGGATTTTTGATCTGTTATTTGGAATAGTCCTGATTACACGAAGTTATAAGCATTAAAGGAATAGATTGACTATAAAAATTCTCTAGATGATTAAGCAATAATTTCATAAATAACGTGTGGGAGGTAAATGAAATCATTTGAGTTGAAAAAGAAAATCAAGTAATATTGTGTAAGCCAGATAACTTGATATCGTTAATGTTTATAGCTGCTGACACGGAAATCGTAACTTTGAGTGGAATGTGTCTATAAATACAGCAATATCAAACATTAAGTGTTCTGAACAATAGATAGTAAAGTCCACGATGAGAGCAACGTTGCCAGGTTACGTCCCACGCTGCATTTATGTTGGAAATTATAAGTTCATGGCAATCTGACGCAATAGGGATCGTTAGAGAAAATCAAAATCTTCGAAAGATTTTCCATATAAAAGGTAGTTTAGGCTGGCGGGAGTTTCTTGAAAATCTTGGTGGCACAGTCTTAAGAGATGTTAAACTTTAAATACCAACTTTGGTTCTTAACTGACTTACTTCTTGAGTTATGCTCTCCACAGACAGACATTTTTCTAAAAATGCCTTTTTTTTTTTTAGGTTCAGGGGGCCTCAAACATATACGAGTTTACTTAATTACCTGTTTATGCAAATCACAAACACGTATTATAACTTCAAACTCCTAATGTAACAATGATTTCCCTTTCTGTATTACGAAAACAAATAAACCACAGTAGGTTATCGTCAGATCATATCTGAATTTGATCTAGATATCCTCATATGCTGAAATAACGTATAGGCACGTTGCACATGTTTTGATTTAATCTTCGCTATCTGTGGTACATCGCAGTGAAAGCACGTATCTACTCAATAAAGCACACACTTTTCGCGTCTGTTTTTACCACATATTCGTAACAGTCATGATGTCCTTGAAATGCAGTTATCTGCCATTATTTTCAGCTTAAAACAGTAACACTAAACATTGATAAAACCTATTCTAAAACACGGAGTTGATAAGAAAGTTGTTTATCGATTGGATAATCGATATATCATTTACGATGTCATAATCTCTTGCAGCCCTAACAGGAGCTTTCATAGTGAAAAACCACTATATAACACAAACCGTAAACCATGTACATATATATAATAAAAAAAATCACTTTTAGAAAAAGGTCCGCGTGCACGTATGTCTGTGTGCGTCTGTGAATAACATAACTCAAAAACGAAAACTTGATTAAATACCAAACTTGGTGTTTAGCTTCACCATATTCCAAGATGCGACACGAAGATTTTCAAGAAAATACTACCCTTTCAGTAGAACATTTTTAAAAAATTTTGAGTTTCTCAAAAAATGGCTCCAACGATTTTGATTAAAATATCATATTTAAGATATTTTTATGACGAATGAAATGTATATTTTTAATTTTCTAGCAATATCCTCAGTAATCCTCTACATTCTGGATGACTTTTGCATAACTGGTAAACCGTAAGAGATAGAAAAAACACACAAATTAAGCCTAATACGCTTTTTTTATGGAGCTAACCTTTTCCGAGATATTCCTTGTGTGATAATTGTCTGAATTTTGCAATATTTATACTTTTCTCAAAAGGGAGGTCGTTATTCATTACTTTATCTCTTGGCCATGCAATGAGAATGGAATTTCAATGCCATTACATAGCGACCAAATCTTAAAACATTTATTATTAAATCATTACTGTATTCCCATATTCCCCTTACAGCCAGTGCCGGATTTAGGCACTTCGCCGCCCCTATTGCTAAAATTTTCGGGACCTCCAATTTTCCCCAAACAATTATCAGCTCAAATTAGCTTTAAATGGACGACATTAAATAAAAGTTACAGTTCAGGAAAAAATAAAGTATCTGCAATAAAAATACATGCATCCTATTTGTAAATTATGAGGATTTCCTATGTACTTTCTTCATAGAAAAAGCACCGACGACGTCAATCAAAGTCGATCTGATAAAGCACACCAAACTCCATGCAGAGAATTGATATAATGTTCAGTTTTTCTTGGCGTGTTGCTGAACGAAGTTAATGTGATTCAGATCCACTCAGTTTTGGAAGTTGTGATTTACGAAACGAGTAGTTAGAATTTCTTATAGCTTCTGTGCTTACAACCGTTCACCATCTAAGTCGATTGCACTCACATGACTTTGTCTACTCTTGTGCTAACCATTCTTAAAAACTCTTATTGCTATATCTTCTTCGTGTTAGTTGAGATAAACATTTGTACAAATTATCTTATTGCTTATTTCCTTGTAGGTGCAAGGGGAATATTGGAATACAGAAGGCTTTGTGCGATAGTCATGTGTTTGAGATTCTGTTGTCTTTGCACACTTAACATATAAAAAAATGAACAATGATCCATTTCACGAAAGTTCTAAGTTTTCTGAAACTCACACACATAACAAGGAATATCTCCGAAATGGTTCACCCTACAAGAAAATTTATTGAGACATAAATTGTGTATTTTAGCAAGATCTACATTTTTTGTATAGTATAATTTGGTCTATCTCTAACGGTTTACCAGTTATGCAAAAGTCGTCCAGAGTAAATACGACTACAGGGGCTATAGCCAGAAAATTCAAGATATACATTTCATTTGTCATAAAAATATCTCAAACATATGACATTTTAATCAAAATCTTTAGAGCCATTTTCAAGAAAATCAAAATTTTCGAAAATCTTCCATGTAAAGGGTAGTTTAGGGTGGGCTATTTTCTTCGAAATCTTCGTGTCGCATCCTTGAAAGAGATTAAACTTAAATACCAACTTTGGTTTTTAACCGACTTTTTGTTTTTGAGCTATGCTGTCCACAGATTGACAAACAGACACACACACGGACCTTTTTCTAAAAATGCTTTTTTTTGGATTAAGGGGGTCTCAAAACATGTATTTCCGGTGAAATCTCGACATCGAATTTTTGGGTGGAATGCAATACTTTCCCTACTTAGCAGTAGAGAAAGTAAAAATCTACACTAGTGTTAATATTTCTAAAGATATTCAAACATTCAATGTTTAATTTGACACCGGTGGTCGATGCACACTCATTTGACTTCGGCAGTCTGACACGTTCAGATGAACAGTTTTCTTTAAAATTTCGACTGGAAGACGCTTGGGAAATCACTTGGCGGTTGAGCGCGAGTGACGACTAGGTGCTGTGTAAAGTTTCTGTGTTAACCAATGGTCGGCATATTTCCATTTATGTCATTGAGTTGCTTCAAGTATTAAAACTCATGAAAATATCTGTTCCTGTGTCACTTTTCGACCAACCCATGCAAACCCTAAGGATAAAGCTCATTAGTTCTACTGTAGCAGCCGTGGTAAAGATGCAGAATGAAGTCGACCAACGCAGGAAATCAAGAGAGGAGTTTCCAGGCTCGACGGAGAAGAAAATCTGCATCAGTTGAAACTAAACTGATTTCTGAAAGGCAGGCTGTGATTTATTTTCAGGTATTGACGACGATATACGTCTATATTGAACATATAATTGAATTGCATTAATAGCGACAAACAGGAAACATACATCCAACAAGACATTGTTGTTTATGGAGATGTAATAATTTCCTCCCCGCCCCTTCTACACGTTTTGCAATAAAATTACACAGCTTTTACTCTCGCAGCCAGCCCACGACAATGCGATAAAACAACAGTAATCGACTTCCATAAGTTGCAGAAGATCAAACTTCAGAAAAGATTTGCTAACATTTTTACTTTCTTTACTGGTAAGTAGGGGAAGTATTGTTTTACCCAAAAATTCGATGTCGAGATTTTACCGGAAATATGTCTTGAGGCCCCTTTAACCAAAAGAAAACTATTTTAGGACCTTTTTCTAAAAATGATTTTTTTTTCAGGGGTCTCAAAATATGACTTCGCCTCATCCGTTCCCCCTGGGGTTTCGGCGGGTCGAGGTGTTCCCCTCCGTTACAACACACTACCAGTGCACTTATGCCAGAGCCGAAACTGCCACTAGATGACTCTAGGGGCGGTTACATCCACGACCTTCTTGAGTAATGGTTTCCATGTACTCCCAGGGCTCCTGTTAAATGTGAACCCTCACACTAACGCGCGTAATTTAACTTAATAGTTGCCAGTTATTGTGTACCAGCTTCTAATGTCAGCACATACCTCTCTCCTATGATATACACTCAGCCTTCCTAAATACAAACATTCCGCCGTGCACCGCACAATTTCAAGGCATGCGTTCTGCATTTTTTACATTGTCCACTACGTATAGTAAAGTAGAGGAAGTATTGTATTCCACCCAAAAATTCGATGTCGAGATTTCACCGGAAATACGCTTTGAGCCCCCCCCCCCCCCCCGCCCCTGAATCAAAAAAAAAAAAAAAAAAAAAAAAAAAAGCCTTTTTAGAAGAAGGTCCGCACGCGTTTGCACGTGTGTGTGTCTGTGTGTGTTTGTGCACAGCATAACTCAAAAACGAAAAGTCTTAAAAACACCAAAGTTGGTAATTATTACTTATTTATGCCAACAAACTTACTGTTGGTGTTTTTAAACACACAAGCTGTGTGTCACAATAGCTCAGTGGTTAGAGCAGCCGCCCGGTAAGCGGAAGGTCTGTGGTTCAAATCCTAGTTGTGGCATTGAATTTTTAAGTTCCAGTTCTACCTCTCAAACCAAAGTTGGTGTTTAAATTTAATGTCTTTCAAGGATGCGACACGAAGATTTTGAAGAAAATAGCCCCACCCTAAACTACCCTTTACATGGACAATTTTTCGAAAATTTTGGTTCTCTCGAAAATGGCTCTAACGATTTTGATTAAAATGCCATATGTTTGAGATATTTTTATGACAAATGAAATGTATATCTTGAATTTTCTGGTCATACCCTATGTAGTCCTATTTACTCTGGATGACTTTTGCAGAAGAAATAGCAGAGGAAGTAAAAATTTCACAATAGTTCAAAAGAACTGACTTGTTAAACAGTGTTCTTTATAGAAGCAGTTAGGAGTAAGTCAATTGTCATAATTCTTAAGCAGTTTGGATGTAATTACAAGTGGCGAGGATGACAGTTATACGACCTAAGCCCCATGGATAATGAATAGCGCCGCCCATATGGGGGAGGGGTGATAAATGGGGGACGTGATTTCAAGCGGTTGAAGGAGAAGTTAAACGTCACTTTCCTATACGTCATTTTGTGTTTTTCTGCCCTATACACGTCACTGCATTCCCATTTTTAATTTCTCCCCCATAAGTATAGGGGGAAACAGCAATACTGAAGTGATATTTTAGACTGTTTGGCACACAAAAAAGTTGATTTTTGGACTTTCATTGCAAAAAATGCACCATACCTTAAAGAATATATCTGCGAAGTTTTAATCCCCTAGGAAGGGAGAATACATATTTTGGTGTGTTTTGGTGCGCCTCTGTGTTTTAAATAGACATGCGCACACTTTCCACTTCAACTTTAAACTTAGTTTTCTCGGAAACAATTTTTTTTATTAATTTCTCATATTCAAAATCCATCTTCTCCCACAAAAATGTAGCTGGAGATCTGAAACTTCTTCCAGGATAGCTTAGAATATGTCCGTTTGGAATTTTGATATTGTTTACAATTATAAAAAAAATTATAATAACGCTCTGTTTTTATGATATTTTTACACTTTGCATTAAAAAAATTACGACAAAACTATTCATTATAGGAAAATTTCTATCCTTTAATTTGTTACAAAGATAATAAGAAAGAGTTATAATTTTAAAAAAATCAACTTTTAGTTCAACACCTGTTGAAGGGGATACATTTTTATTATACCCAATAAAATTGATATAAATTAATTAATATGTCAAGAATGTGATTAGATATTGGAATGAAATTTGGTACACATATTTCTTTAGTTGCTGGAAATTATGGTCGACATTACACTAAATTGTAGTGGAAATTACCCCAAATAGCAGTACTGCCAACCTACAATGGAAATTACTAACAGGTCTATGAGAAAACTACAACGAAATACGATCTGATTTTCAAGGCGCATTTTAATAAAGATGTAAACAAAGATTGTGCACAAAATTTTTAAGTTCAATAAGCCATATTTGTACTGAAACCATTAACCAGTTAAGAGGATACATCTTGTTTCTTGATTAAATTAAGAATTCTTTGTATTTCAATACTAAATGAATTGAATGCTTTCCCTACAAAGATGGCTGCACTCCACTTCAACAATGAAAGAAAAAAAAAATCAATAACAAAATATATAAGCTACACAGCTGATTATATAAACTGTTACTAAGCAGCCATCTTTTCTTTAATTCTCTTCAACAATAGTAACAATAACTGTATATAATGCTCTAAAAGAATTCAAGACAAAACCACGCACACGCGAACAATACAATGGCGTCCACACGACGTCTAAACAGGATTTGTTTTAACATATATCGTTTGCCTTCACTGCAAGTTTTTCTCTTCGAATTATTTCACCTTCAGCATTAGATGCTTCACCGAAGCGAGAGTCAGCCATTTTTGACATTTGAATAGGGGCTTTATTGTGGATCGTTTAAGTACATTTGTTGGAACGGAATCAAGGCACGCACAAGTTGGTGTAATGGAATGATGTACTTTCCAGTATCCGAAGCCAGGCGTATTCACCCGATATTAGTATAAATGGTGTTTGGCTTTGGGATAAAGCAGAAAAGAGCCTAACTCCATGAGGGATTCGAACTGCAATGTCCACATACGTCCCACAGAGCTGGCCAACCTCGAAGCGAGTTCTGATCAAGCCTTGAAAGGTCTAGCACACTGCAAGTGCCACCCGTATACGGACCCCATTCCCTCAGCGTCACTTTTTTTTTAATTGCTACCACATCGAATTTGCCTTTACGGAAACGCCGTTTATTGCGTGCACTTCTGAATTTTTCAGGTCATCTGTTTGGTGTCTGATATCCCAAATGCTACTATCGATGTTTCAGTACTAGCCTATTCCAAATCGAATATTTACTCGAACTTTTTCTGTTGTGTATAGTAAGAAGGAAAACTGCGGAAGACCCGGGTTCGATTTCCGGTACCGGCGTGGGGATTTTCTCTCGCTAGGAGACATAATCCGGGGTCTTAGATTCCTGAGAGGAGCTACTTGACTATGAAGACCACATAACCGGCCGGGGCGTTGACCACATCCCACCTGCACCCCATTCATGACGCCTGTGATGGGTAGAGGTGGGGGACGCAGCGGTCGAGCCGTTGCGCCTTGGGAATATTAAGAAGGAAAAATATTGTATTCCTCCCACCGGAAATGTATGTTATGAGATCCCTTTAAACCCCAAAAATTGCTTTTAGAAACAAATCCGTGTGTGTATCTACGAACAGCATAACTCAAAACCGAAATTTGGATTAAATAGAAACCTTGTTTTTAAGTTCAGCGTCTTCCAAGGATGCGACACGAAGATTTAAAAAATAAATCTCCCTATCCCAAATTACCATTTCTATGGTAATATTTATAACATTTTTTAGTTTTTTTTTTTTTTTTTTTTTTTTTTTGAAAAATGGCTCAAACCACTTTAAATTAAATTAGGTATCATATGTTTAAGCTATTTTCATGACAAATGAAATTTCTGGGAACAGTCCCTGAAGTCTTCCTCATTCTCAATGTACTTTACGGAACTGGGGATGGCTCAAGCGGTAGCGCATGGGCCTACATTTGGGACGTCGTGGGTTCGATTCCCCTATCCAATCTTCTTGACCGGACGCCATGATAAAAAAAAAATCTAATGTGTTACATTCACATGACTTTCTCTACTCTTGTACTAACCATCCTTACAAACTCTTATTCCTATATCTTCTTCATGTTAGTTGAGATAAAAATTTGTTAAAATTATCTTATTGCTTATTTCCTTGTAGGTGCAAGGGGAATATTAGAATATAGTAGGCTTTGTGCGATAGTCAAATGTTTGAGATTCTGTTGTCTTTGCACACTTAACATATAAAAAAATGAAATACGATGACCCATTTCACGAAAGTTCTAAGTTTTCCGAAACTCACACACATAACAAGGAATATCTCCGAAATGGTTCACCCTACAAGAAAATTTATTGAGACATAAATTGTGTATTTTAGCAAGATCTACATTTTTTGTACAGTATAATTTGGTCTATCTCTAACGGTTTACCAGTTATGCAAAAGTCGTCCAGAGTAAATAAGACTACAGGGGCTATAGCCAGAAAATTCAAGATATACATTTCATTTGTCATCAAAATATCTCAAACATGTGGCATTTTAATCAAAATCGTTTGAGCCATTTTCAAGAAAATAAAAATTTTCGAAAAATTTTCCATGTAAAGGGTAGTTTAGGGTGGGGCTATTTTCTTCAAACTCTTCGTGTCGCATCCTTGAAAGACATTAAACTTAAATACCAACTTTGGTTTCTAACCGACTTTTCGTTTTTGAGTTATGCTGTCCACAGACAGACTGACACACAGACATACACACGGATCTTTTTCTAAAAATGTTTTTTTTTTTTTAATTCAGGGGGCCTCAAAACATATATTTCCGGTGAAATCTCGACATCGAATTTTTGGATGGAATACAATACTTCCTTTTCACAGAAAAGGTGGTAACGTTCACCTTTTGATTTTAATCTTTAACGCACACGCCAGAATCTGTCCAGTCACCAGTCAGAAAACAAAAAACTTCTAAACGTCACAAGCCGCTTTGATAACACGGAAATGTGACCTTATGAGATAACCTTTTATTGTAGCCTTACCGTTTGTATTGTTGGGCGGCTTTCTTTGTCTCTACCAAGAATACTTATTTTGTAGTATCGTTACAAGTTTATCTCAAAAGAAGCCCGATTATTGAATTCGTAAGAATTAAATGGGAGTTCTTTAATTGTTATTAAAACCAAAACTTATACACGAGCGACAATGAGTCAATTAATTAAAAAAAAAAAAAAAAAAAAAAAAAAAAAAAAAAAAAAAAAAAACTTATTTTTGTAAGCAAAATTTTAAGAAAGTAGATATTTTCATTTATCGCTAAAAACACTATTCTCGAGAATATGAAAAATTTGCAAAAATTCGCGAAAACATTAATTGCATATATCACATCTAAACTATGTCAAATGCATGCAAAGCAATTTGTTCTGCAATTGAACGACTTTCTCATTTATCGTTATGAGTATTGGTGGAGTTTCGGCCTAAATGGCAGGAATTTTGCTTTCTATAAACCGTCGTGCTCAGAGATTTCCGAGTCCCAGGTCCCCCAGGGATTTCTAAGCCCTCAAGGAGTTTCAATCTGTAGTTGTTAGGGACCCCGCTCTTTGCTGTAGTACCCTGGCGTCCCACCAGGGGCATAGGTAGAAAAGATTTACACGTGGAGGTATAAAGTCCCTTATAGAATAATAGAATAATAAATAAACCGGTCGCTTTGTAAAGAACTGGAAAGCCGATTTTCGGCCGAACTATATAAGTGGTAAACCGTAAGAGAGAAATAAAATCTTATCACATAAAAAGTAGATCTAATTAAAGCACAACATTTGTCAAATATTTTCTAGGCAATAATTTATTGTGATTAATGTACAACAGGCAGAAGAATCAGTTAAACAACTATTGTTTAACGCCTGTTTTCGCTACATAGGCACCACAGGAGGTGGGCGCAATGAAATTAAATGAAAATTGGGAAAGGAATTTTGGGAAGGGAACGTTCCAGGTCTAAGCTTGAGGAAGGACGTCCTGGAGTTATTTAAAAGCAGATATTCACGGCCTTAACGATCTCGGCTACCCGTTACAGTGGAGAACCAGCTAGAACAGCTATGGACTGGTAAGAACTCAGCATTATGTGTGCGACTTTTTCTTTTCGTATTGATTTGATCAACATGACAACTTCTATCAGAACTGAATGGGTGACCTGTTGAGGAAATTATCGTTCTTGCTTCCATGGACAACCATCTGCTTTTTGTGTTGTAACTGACAGGGTCTGTGTTCGAATCCCCTCGCTGCTCGAGGAGTGCCTTTGTATTCTGTCCTTTTGTTGGTATAGGTCTAGCATGCAGATGTTCTTCTCTTGAATGACTTACTCGCAGACGCTTGAGTTGAGAACGGTCTGTTCACGTGATGGAATTTCAAATAGCATACATATAGGATGTTCGAAAAATAATATTCTGGGACATGAAGGCCTGTATTCCTCGGTACCGAACTGTTGGGTAAGATGTAATACATCCTCTACCTATTAAGTACCATGGTAGAGAAAGTAACAATTTAAAATAATCTGATGTGTTGCACTCACATGACTTTATCTACTCTTGTACTAACCATTCTTACAAACTCTTATTCCTATATCTTCTTCGTGTTAGTTAAGATAAACATTTGTACAAATTATTGCTTATTTCCTTGTAGGTGCAAGGGGAATATTAGAATACAGTAGGCTTTGTGCGATAGTCAAATGTTGTCTTTGCACACTTAACATATAAAAAATGAACAACGATGATCCATTTCATGAAAGTTCTAAGTTTTCCGAAACTCACACACATAACAAGGAATATCTCTGAAATGGTTCACTCTACAAGAAAATGTATTGAGACATAAATTGTGTATTTTAGCAAGATCGACATTTTTGTACAGTATAATTTGGTCTATCTCTAACGGTTTACCAGTTATGCAAAAGTCGTCCAGAGTAAACACGACTACAAGAGCTATAGCCAGAAAATTCAAGATATACATTTCATTTTTCATAAAAATATCTCAAACATATGACATTTTAGTCAAAATCGTTAGAGCCATTTTCAAGAAAATCAGAATTTTCGAAAAATTTTCCATGTAAAGGGTAGTTTAGGGTGGGACTATTTTCTTCAAAATATTCGTGTAACATCCTTGATAGACATTGAACTTAAATACCAACTTTGGTTTTTAACCGACTTTTCGTTTTTGAGTTATGCTGTCCACAGACTGACAGACAGACACAGGGGCCTTTTTCTAAAAATGCTTCTGTTTTTGGATTCAGGGAGCCTCAAAACAATCTCGACATCGAATTTTTGGGTGGAATACAATACTTCCCACTTACCAGTAGAGAAAGAAAGAAAAAAAAAAAAAAAAAAAAAAAAAAAAACATAAATTGTGTGTTTTAGCCAGATCCACATTTTTATTTAGTAAACTCCGACTGTAGGAGCGGGATGGGTTCAATACGTAAGCTTCTCCAAAGAGAGAAGGTTGGACATCCCTGGTGTACACGAGTACCTCCTTGACTCACTGTAGATTTAAGTATTTCATTTCTCTAAACTGCACATTTCTGTTTGTTGCTGTTTAGCAAATAAATGTAAAAGCTTATAAAAAGCTTTAAAATGCAGTTTGCACTTCTAAAGCATTGATGAGAATTTGTTCGAGCATCACAAGTGGCCATTTGTGGAACTGCTACACCTTCTTTTGTTTCCGTTAATTAACTAGGCCTATAGAAAGACACGATGTGCTTTAGTTCAGTAACCTGACGTTACATTAAAAATTCATGAAGTAGATGGGCGTTACCACATCGTCATTTCTCGTCTAAAATTACAGAAAATAACTCATTAGGGAAATGTCTCACTCGAACGTATAGTTTCCTGCGCTACTCTTGTGGCCTTGGCCTTTATTCCTGGAGCACTCGCGTTTCTGCTGTTTTCTGTATTGTTTGCCTGCTCTTATTTTTTTAGCTGCAGCGAGAATATGTTCGTCTAGCTAGACTTGGTTTTAGAATTGCAGGAACCGCTGCCAAGCGCTCTCAAGTTGAATTTCGCAGCGTAGATCAGCAGCAGTCATTCTCTAACAATACATTTTAAAATTCCACAGTACGTAAGATGTGTTGAAACAGAGTGGGCCGGCTCAGGCGGTAGGTCAGTGACCCGTATTTGGGAGGTCGTAGGTTCGACTCTTGTGACCGTTCCTTCTGACCCAGGGCGTCTTAGGTATTTCTCTGGGTTGCTAGGCGAATGCTGGGAAGGATATCTACATCCTCCGAATTTCCTGTTCGTCCATTTCACCTCACTTCTTATTTTGCTTATACGATTTACGTATGGTGGTAGAAAAAAAAGTAGAAATACGTATCAAGAAAGTCAGCTTTCTGTGAAAGTGTTACCAAAAAAGTGTCTAAAGAATGGGATAAATCAAAGGTTATTTCCCCAAACGAAACATAAATCTACAGTAGCTACGTAACAAGAATGAACATGGGCCTAGCCAATGTTGCTCTCTCGGCGTTGTCAGTTGTCCAGCGGGTGGGCCACAAGGATGAAACATTTGACTGTCTCTCTGTCACAGCGAAACCGCCTTGCGTGTAAAACTGTTAATACCAGCATTGCTGCATTAGCTAGGTCCATGTTCATTCTTGTTCTGTAGCTAGTCTAGTAATTATCACTGTTAGAATTATCGATATTTTCAAGACGGCATTTTGTATGGAATATTAGAAACTACTAGACATAATTGCGTACAGAATTGTTATACAAACAAGTTCATAAATATGTTTTCATTTTCCTATTGAATGTACACGTAAACAGGTACATTTATTTTCTCTACTACCTGCGTTATTACTGTACTAACCTATCGGGGTACACAGACATCATCACATTAACACAAATTACAGGAGATGAAAGAAATATAAATGAGCTGAAATTATATATTACAGTGGTTCGTGGTCCCGGGAGGTCCCGGTTCAATCCCCGTCGACCGGCCACTCTGATTTGGGTCTTCCTCATCTCACTTAGGTGATGCTGGAGTGCTTTACTCTCTTCTCTAGGAATTCCTTCCCCTTCATTTCTCATTTCCCTCCCTTGTCATCTTTCAGGTTTGGTTAATACTATGGTTTCGTTCCCAAGGATGTGGACAGATGGCAAAGATGCTTGCGCTCTGGAAACCCTTCCGTGGCCCTCCTGCCAGTTTTCATATTATAGTCAGATTTTCTCTTAAATTTTCGTATTTGTATCATATTTTTATATTTCTATTCCAGTTCCGCATATAGGATTGCAGTCGTCGCATCTCCCAATTTTTGTCTATAATATTAGGAGTTCCTTTTCCCGTTACAATGCTACGTGAAAATAGATCGCTCATTTTTGAAAACTTTAAAATGTGTGTAATTTGCTACTGTGATTCTTCTTAATTATCGTTCTTCAAAATGTGACATTTATTTCATTCTGTGCAGAGCTGAGGGTTAGCTCTGGATTGACCAATTAAATAAATTCAAAAGAAGAAAATTAATAATATTTATTTATTATTGAGTGTGCTAGATTTTTAAAGTAGACTTTCAATATAACGTTAATTTACACAGCATTTCATTTTTGAAGGTTTCGAAAATGCACCCTAAAATTTTAGGTCATATTTTCTACTGTGTTACCCAGTGGGACACTGCTGAAGTGGGATGGTATCTTGAAAAACGTTGGTTTTCCAGCAGGATGGAGCTCTTCCTCATTTCGCTCGGATTCTTCATAAGAACGTAAATGTTGTATTTTTTATGTGGATTGGGAGACGATCACAAACAATTTGGGCTCTGTCTACAATGGGTCCCTCTCGACCAAGACAACTGCCTACTTGGCATGCGATGGTCAACATCTAAACATCTAGGAAAGTAATTCTGCTGCAGTACGTTACTGGGAATTCAACTAAAAGTCTACTAAGTGAAGAATGCGAAGAATTATGTTATGGGTTTCATTTAATCTATTGGTACGTATTTAACTATTTTTAAAAAATATATATATCCAAAATCAAAAGCCTGTATTCATTTAAAACGGGAAAACCTGAATCTAACTACTGAATTCTTCAGAACATCAAATTTTACAGGCTTAAACACACTTAATTAGTCTTAGGCAGGTACTAAGCCACCAGCACGAAAATAATACATATGAATAAAACCTAGAATAGGGAATTTAAATCATAAAAGTAGGTTTTCTAATAGTGTTAAATTGTAACAGTCATTTTCTTCCCTTCTGGATAATCCATGTTAAAGATTAGCAAGGTTTCTCAAAGCTGATCATGGACTGGTAACCGCAGGGAAGGAGGAACAAGGGAAGACCACCTATTACGTGAATCCATGGAATCAACGGGAGTAGAAAATAGCAGAAGATATATGGACGAACACACAGGAATGGAAAAATGTGTTAAATCAAGTTTATTAAGGACTGTGAATTAGGGCGCCGGAAAAATGTTTATTCATTGTAAAACCGGTTTAATAAAAAAATATGCATGTATTCAACGAAGCATATTTTAACCATGTTAATCAAAAAATAATAAAGACGTAGAAAAGGTGGTTTAGTATTTCAATGTCACCGTTGTGGAAATTCTAGGAAAATGTCCTTCGTGACTGAAAGGCAGCTCGTCGAGGTAATTCTGGATACATTTCCAGGGGGGGGAAGTATCTGATGTGTCACTCAGATGAGCTTTTCTACTCACTTTTGTGCAAACTATTCTTAAAATATAGTACATGTTGAAGAATGGGTAGTAAATGCCGTATATAACATTTTCACTTTCTCTACCATTTAGAGGAAGTTTTGCTCTTCAAAAAATTCGATATAGAGAGTTCACCAAAAACATGTTTTGGGACCTCTGAATCTAAAAATCTGAAGTGCTACACTCACATGACTTTCTCTACTCTTGTACTAACCATTCTTACAAACTCTTATTCCTATATCTTCTTCGTGTTAGTTGAGATAAACATTTGTACAACTTATTGCTTATTTCCTTGTAGGTACAAGGGGAATATTAGAATACAGTAGACTTTGTGCGATAGTCAAATGTTTTAAAGCTTTGAGATTTCGTTCTCTTTGCACGGTTAACATATAAAAAAATAAACAACGAGGTTCCGTTTCACCAAATTTTTTAGTTTTCCCAACTTGACACACATAACAAGGAATATCTCCAAAATGGTTCACTCTACAAGAAAATTAATTTATACATAATTTGTGTGTTTTAGCGAGGTCTATATTTTTTGTACAGTAAAATTTTGTCTATCTCTAACGGTTTACCAGTTATGGAAAAGTCGTCCAGAGTAAATACGACTACAGGGGCTATAGACAGAAAATTGAAGATATACATTTCATTTGTTATAAAAATATCTCAAACATATGACATTTTAATCAAAATCGTTTGAGCTATTTTCAAGAAAATCAAAATTTTCGAAAAATTTTCCATGTAAAGGGTAGTTTAGGGTGGGGCTATTTTCTTCAAAATCTTCGTGTCGCATTCTTGAAAGACATTAAACTTAATTACCAGCTTTGGTTTTTAAGCGACTTTTCGTTTTTGAGTTATGCTGTCCACAGTTCCTCAAAACATGTATTTCCGGTGAAATCTCGACATCGAATTTTTGAGTGGAATACAATACTTTACCAAACGTAGTGGAGAAAGTAAAAAGTGCAGTATTGCATGGAAATATCTAAAAACGCGGAAAAAATTATCCTTAGATGTGATTTAATTTCACTGAAAATGTTATGAGTCATATATATTTTCCAACACAGCATCGCCTTAGTATCAGCAGAAAAAAAGTTGAAAATCATCGGGCTCTAGTGTGCAGTGTGCTCGAGGGAAAGATTCCGACATGCACGTATCTATGTATAGAGAGAGAGAGACGGACAGTAACCGAAAACTCCGCAGCATGATTCAGCTTGCAGAGTCGACGGGAGAGTGACTAATTCCCCAACTTCCCCGGAATAGATCAATAACGGCCCATTGTGTGCACGACTTGCACATCATTACGGACTATTCGCATGTCCATGCCTTTGAGACAGCCGATCAGTGTCAGGGGCTAATTCCGTCACATCCTATCTTATGTTTACATTTTTGGACTTCTTCTCCCACTTAGGTACACATCGAGTGTCATCTTTTTGGCTCAACAATGTCACCATCGCGATTATATTTGAAATACACTAAAAAAATCTGATGTATTGCACTCACATGACTTTCTCTACTCTTGTACTAACCATTCTTACCAACTCTTATTCCTATATCTTCTTCGTGTTAGTTAAGATAAACATTTGTACAAATTATCTTATTGCTTATTTCCTTGTAGGTACAAGGAGAATATTAGAATACAGTAGGCTTTGTGCGATAGTCAAATGTTTGAGATTCCGTTCTCTTTGCACACTTGACATATAAAAAAATGAACAGCGATGATCCATTTCACGAAAGTTCTAAGTTTTCCGAAACTCACACACATAACAAGGAATATCTCCGAAATGGTTCACCCTACAAGAAAATTTATTGAGACATAAGTTGTGTATTTTAGCAAGATCTACATTTTTTGTATAGTATAATTTGGTCTATCTCTAACGGTTTACCAGTTATGCAAAAGTCCTCCAGAGTAAATACGACTACGGGGGCTATAGCCAGAAAATTCAAGATATACATTTCATTTGTCATAAAAATATCTCAAACATATGACATTTTAATGAAAATCGTTAGAGCCATTTTAAAGAAAATAAAAATTTTCGAAAAAATTTCCATGTAAAAGGTAGTTTAGCGTGGGGCTATTTTCTTCAAAATCATCGTGTCGCATCCTTGAAAGACATTAAACTTAAATACCAACTTTGGTTTTTAACAGACTTTTCGTTTTTGAGCTATGCTGTCCACAGACTGACACAGACACACACACGGACCTTTTTCTAAAAATGGTTTTTTTGGATCCAGGGGGCCTCAAAACATATATTTCCGGTGAAATCTCGACATCGAATTTTTGGGTGGAATACAATACTTCCCCTACTTACCAGCAGAGAAAGTAAAAATCTGATGTGTTGCACTCACATGACTTTCTCTACTCTTGTACTAACCATTCTTACAAATTATCTTATTGCTTATTTCCTTGTAGGTACAAGGGGAATATTAGAATACAGTAGACTTTGAGCGATAGTCAAATGTTTTAAAGCTTTGAGATTCCGTTCTTTGCACGGTTAACGTATAAAAAAATGAATAACGATATTCCATTTGACAGAAGTATGTTCTCCGAAACTCAAATAACAAGGAATATCTCCGAAATGGATCAACATTTTTGTATAGTAAGATTTGGTCTATCTGTTACAGTTTAGTAGTTATGCAAAGGTCATTCACAGTAAACAGCATTACACGGGCTATAACCAGAAAATTCAAAATATACGTTTCATTTGTCAAAAAAACATAGCTATTTTCGAGAAAATAAAAATTTTCGAAAAATTTACGATGTAAAGGGTAGTTTAGGGTGGAGCAATTTTCTTCAAAATCTTCGTGAGGCATCCTTAACAGGCGTTAAACTTAAATACTAACTTTGGATTTTAAGAGACTTTTCGCTTTTGAACTATGCTATCTACAGACTGATAAACAGACAGACAGCCAGACACACACACACACACACACACACACACACACACACACACACACACACACACACACACACACACACACACACACACAATCTCCGGTGAAATTTCGATATCGAATTTTTGGGTGGAATACAATGCTTCCTCTAGTTACTATACGTACTAGAGAAAGTAATTGTCCAAATTCAGAGTTTGCACTCGATAAATTAGTGATATAGCCCATATAAATGTTTGTTTGAGACTGGGAAAGTTTTAGCCAAAGCTTTTGCTTGCACCTTTAAAAGAAAATTTAATATTTACCCCATTGAAATGTCTTGGATTTAGGGGAGCTGAAAAATGCAGCTTATATGGAGCTACGCATGGCTGGGATAGACTTATGAGAAATAACTGAAGAACAGAAGTAGGCAATAAAAGAAAAATGTGTGAAATACCAAGTGCTGAATGCCCTCGAGGACGCAGAGCTTTATGATATATTAGTGTCTTGTCTGTGGAATACAGAATTACTAATTAACGCGTGGTGGTGATTATGAAGCTGGTTCGCTGGTTCGAGTCCCTTGGAGCAGAACATGAAGCTGGTGTACTTACTTCATGCCCAGCGGACGCCTGCTGCATAACAGTTCAGGTCAAGCCATCTGGTTGATGACTAACAAGAAAATCGCCGTGCTGCACCTGGTCAGTTAAATACTCTATTTCGGGCCCGATGCTAATGTACCACGAGCCTTATCCACACATAGAAAACCAGCATTGTCTGTTTTTGAAACACAAGCTGCTTACCTGAACCTCATGGCACTTCTGGAAACTTCCAGCACATCAGTTATACGCTCCTCAAATGTTTCTAGTAACATAAGATCAGCGGCCGTACATTTTACAATGCTTGTAAGCAAGCCCGGATTTTTAGGTTATGTCGTATTTTATTCCTAATTTACTCTTAAATTTCAGCTTACTTTAATGTTTTAGGTACCAATGAGTATTATACTTCAATTTTATGGACTATAAATGAATTACCTAACCTAATAGGACTCAATTTCAGACTCAGTTTTGCCAAAAATATAAAAATTTATAATTAAACGTTGAATTTTCGCTCGTCTTAAAGATTTAGTCAGAAGGAAATATTGGTATGAGCAAAGGCAAGACTTTTTGGTGATTATTTGAAAAATTTACATTAATAATTTAAGTTATTGGTGTTTTGTGTTGAATATTATTACTAAAAATTCGCATTAATTTAGCACAAATTTTCGGTTAAAATTAATATACATACACATTACTGAAATTAAGATTGACAGCTAAGGAATGTTACTGTAACATTATCACCCATGCTCACCCATGCTTGATTTAGTAATTAATCTAGCGGGTTCAAACAAATAGCCTAAAGCTTTTATTGCGGCGGCTTTGATAACACGAAAATGTGACCTTGTGAGATAACTTTAATAGCCTCACCAATTGCGTTGTCGGGCAGCTTTCTTTATCTCTGTCAATAATATTTATTTTGTAATATTGTTACAAGTTGATCTCAAAAGAAGCCAATAAGTATATTTAAAATAAAAAAAAAAAACTTTTTCTAAGCAAAATTTAAAAAAGTAGATATTTCTTATCTATCACTAAAAACACAACATTCCCGAAAACATGAGAATTTGTCGAGAAATCGCGAAAAAATAATCCCACATATCAGTTCTAAACCATGCTAACCAAATTGTTCTGTAATTTACCAACTTTCTCATTTATCGTTAAATACAAAAACTCTTGCCTCTGGGTATGACTAACACTTCGAAATTCAGCCAATCAGAAAGATTCACCATAACCTCTGCCGTAGGGTTAGTGGCGTATTCTCCATGAACGCAATGAAGGCACTATATGCGTTGTAGAATGACGAAATGATTAACATTAATCTATAATTAAAATATCACCATTTAAATGGCATAGGAATCAACAATAACCCCAAAGGCTAAGAGAGAAAACCAACAATTCTGTTCAAATGAAGCGTTTGTTAGCGTATGGCTTCCTTGTGCAGTGATTGCTTCTTAGTTTTCTAATAACCTAGGCGAGGTGCTGAGGTATTTTCACCAACCTGTAGGAAAAGGAGAAATTCATGCACCACGCGCCAGGGCATTCAAGGTGCGAACAGTACTCGCATTTGTTGAATGCTTATCAGTGAATTTTGCCAGTGAATATTGAAAGTAAAGGTGATTCTGAAAGTGATGTTATATTAAGCTATTTAATATACCTTATCAGTCACACTAATTCTGTGATTAGTTAAAAAAGGTTTGAAAACTCTCGATTTGAAACACTTAAAGACGGAGAACAAAGTGAATAAATTTGTCCGTACATTAACTCTAAATTTTATACAAAAAGTTTGGTTATGTGACTCTGAAACTTTGAATTCTTCTCCTGGCTGTGTTTGTTGATCGGGAAGGCCAAATATCATTGAAGCATTGAAGATCCGTTGTATTCGAGTATAATGTGTATAATTTCTAAAATTAAATTCAGTTTTATTTATGGATACTCATTAACTTCTATGGTTCTCAGGGTCCCATTCTATATTATACATTAAATACCGCTTAATTTTGCTCAAAGTCCCCTTTATCAGGCTTGAGGTTGTTTCAGTGCCGTATAGCTAGGATACGGGACCGCCGGCTTTACTTCCCTTCCGAAGGAAGCCATGCTAAAGATGTGTACACTCCACAAAAATCATCACCTCTGCCGGGTTTTAACCCGCGACCTTGGGATCCAGAGGCATAATTTGCCTTTGCAAAATTTTCAGAATATGCCATTGACAAATGCATTATTGTAAGCGTTTTGTTGAACGTTACATATTAGTTGATATCACAAAGAAATTGAAGTTTAAGAAATGAAACAGGTTGATTATAATTTACGTCCTTGATATGTATTGATTTTAAAAGTGTTGTAACTCATGTGGTGGAAAGATAACCGGCGCCGAGGTGTCGTTTATCATTTTCACAGTTGTAAATTCGGAAGACTTATGGGTTATAATCGCAGATGTTAATCAAGCACCCAACAAGTTTGTGTTGAAACAGTATGTTGATTTGGGTCACTTCGTGAGGCACACTGCACAGCATGACGCATCCGTCACCTTGGTCAATTCACTTGTTTCTGAGCTGCATTCTTTACCACTCTAGTCATAACACCTGAAGGCGCCGCGCCGTGTGCTGTCTGACAAGCACTGGATTCACACCTCGCCTCAGGAGGACTGCTAATTTTGGATGCAAAAATTGAAGTAATGTTTCGCCTGTAACGGACGAATTAAAGACAATCCAATGTGTTGCACTCACATGACATTCTCTACAATCTCTTATTCCTATACCCTCTTCGTGTTAGTTAAGATAAACATTTGTACAAATTATCTTATTGTTTATTTCCTTGGAGGTGAAAGGGAATATGGGAATACACTAGGCTTTGTGCGATAGTCAAATGTTTTAAAGCTTTGAGATTCCGTTCTCTTTGCACACTTCACATATAAAACAATGAATAACGATGTTGCATTTGACGAAAGTTGTTTCCGAAACTGACACAAATAACAAGACTATCTCCGAAATGATTCACTCTACACCCAAAAAAAAAAATATATATATATATATTTGGACATAAATTGTCTGTTTTAGCGAGATATACAATTTTTGTATAGTAAGATTTAGTCTATCTCTAATGGTTTACCAGTTATGCAAAAGTCGTCGAGAGTAAATACGACTACAGGGGCTATAGGTCTCATGACCTATACTCTGGAAAAAAATATGAACTTCTGAATAAATACTGAGAAAATTGTAAAATATTCTTACGAAAGTTTATTCTTCTGTATATTCCATGCTAATTGAGCTAAACATAGAAATTGTTCCATTACATTTTCCCTCCTAGGTGCTAGGGGAATACAAGGCTTAAGCCATAGTTTATAGGTATGGGTCGCCACATGATTGCTTTGAAATTCGGTTCATTGCATGGTGGAAAAAAAGAACGAATAGCGACTGGCCCCGTCGCTCAGTCGATAGAGCACCTGCCTGCTGGGAAATTTTCTATAAAATAGTCTAGATTACTTCTATCGTACCTAGAGTTTAGAAGTGAGCGAGAGAGAGAGAGTGTGTGTGTGTGTGTGTGTGTGTGTGTGTGTGTACCAAACCCAAAGAAAACCCACTGAAAACGAGCTAACACCATTGCTGACAAAGATAAACGCTGCCGGTAATGATCACTGAAGTTAAACCCGGGGTGCTTGTTGAAAAAGCACAATGACTGCAAATTTAAACTTGAAACAAAAACATCTTGGAAATGGTTAAAGCCACAAGACATTTTATATGACATAAAGTGTGTGATTTAACAGATCTACAGCGTTTGTTGTAGTAATTCTATATCTTACAGTTTACTTCCTCTTCTTCTTTACTTGATTACCCCCCCACCCCTTATGTAGGACTTACAAGCCAGTGCCTAAGATCAGACGCCTGTCGGGGAGCACAGGGACCTATGGACCGGACAGAGTGAAGACCTGGAAGCGAGTGGTCAGCCAAGCACCAGGTATGAGAGTGAGGAAAAGGATGACATGAAATGCAGGCGAAATGGATGAACTAGGTTATGATGGGGCATTTGGTGGAATGAGTGGCGGGGAGAACCCGCAGAAAACCCTCCTAAACGCCACTTCGTCCACCACAAATACCACATGCAGGTCTCAGGGGTCGAACACGAGCCACTTAGGTGAGAGGCGAACGGTCTAACCGCTCAGCCACGGCGCCTAGCACTTATACCAATAAATTAAATTAATATACGTGGAAAAACATTACTAAGAATTTAAGATAGCGTGTATTCCATTTAAAGAAATGTTTTAGTAATGCTAGAATGCTTTATTCAGCTGAATCTTGGAAGAAACAAAGAACTTATCTTTATAAACAATATGAAGTGCCAAAGTTGATCATTTATATTTCCCAGTTCCTTAACGTGGTTTGCTTCGAAGTTGATGACGTCATCACACTGATCCAAATCGTGCGTACTGGTTATTACAGAGCTGCCGAATAAAGTAAAGTTACCATTGCATTATCGCTATTATTACGATGTTCACGCTTTCACACTTGATAGAGTGGGTCATGGAATTGAGAAATGTACCACGAGAATTATGTGCGTTTCATTTGCAGTTTTTAAGTTAATTTGAGCTTAATAAACAATCTTTCTGAATACACAGTGCAGTGATACAATTGTGCGTGTTTTGTGATAATAAAATCTGTGTAAACATAACATTCAGTGACATAATTAAGCCACTGGCAGGGAACTTTCCCTAACCTATATAGGTTATCTTTTCTGTTCCTTTTTCTTTACGTTCAACAAATCCAGCATTAAATATGGCACAACAAAGCTCATCCAGCTTCACTAATAGTAATGAAAGCTGTTTAAAGAGAATAAGAATGGATAATGAAATCACTATACCAACATCAAATGCTTTTGCACCTCTAGCCAGTCTTGATGAACAACATGTACAAGAATCAGCGGCACAACCAGTGATGGAAAATTCACAGATAAGTAAACCTCCACCAATTTATATTCACAACATACACGACATGAATGATATGATTAAAGAACTAAATTCCCTTAATTGTGGAGAATTTAGATACAAGACAGTGGAGAATAATGTAGTCAAGCTAAATATGGATCTAATAGAAGGATATAGAAAAGTAACTGCGTTCTTAGAAATGCACAAGGCAGAATATCACACCTATCAATTAAAATCTGATAGGGCTTTCAGAGTAGTTATAAGAGGACTACATTACACCTGCAGCACAGAATTAATGATGGCTGAATTAAAAGAGCTGGGATATGAACCATTACAAATGTTACCAGTTAGACACCCAGTCACAAAATTACCCATACCACTGTTTTTTCTGGATCTAAAACCAAATTCAAAAAATCCAGAAATCTATAATCTAACCCGGCTTTACAATGCTGTTATTAAAGTAGAGCCACCCAAACCAAAGCGAGAAATTACACAATGCCATAGATGTCAACAATATGGGCATACCAAAAACTTTTGTAATCAAACAGCAAGATGCGTAAAATGTGAGGGACTTCATCTCACGGAAAATTGCAACAAACCCAAGGACACCCTGCCGATTTGCACAAACTGCAAAGGATGTCATCCAGCCAACTACAGGGGTTGTCCCGAATATCAAAGACTCCAGAGAAGATCTCCTAAATTCCAGCAAACCACAGTCAGGAAGCATCCATTAATCGTTCCCACAACTCAGAACGCAACAACAGAAACTGCAACTACAAACCAAGGAGGATCAGCTCTACCCAACTACACTGACGCTACCAATCGACCTACTTATGCTTACACTGCAGGTAACTCCAGAAACAAACAAGATAACACTGTTAACACAATAAATAGCACAGTAATGACTGATATGATCAAAAAGATTGACATGCTTTTATCACTACTACAAACTACCATTAACACATTAAATATCCTGATTCCAAAAATACTGCACAATGAATAATACAGCATACAGAGTATTCAAAATTAGCACATGGAATTGTCAAAGTCTAAATAATAAATATCACGAGTTGAACTTTTTTCTAAAAAATTACAATATAGACTTATTGATGGTGACAGAAACAAAACTCACTCCATCTTTAAATTTTTTCATGCCTGATTATAAAATATATAGGGCAGATCATCCTTCTCACAGCAGAAAAGGTGGGGCTGCAATAATCATTAGAGCTAATATTAACCACAATCAGCTTCCTCCTATCTCAGAAAATGAAGTGCAAGTTGCAAGAGTAGAAGTACAGATCGATTATGTAAACTACCAACTAGGAGCTTTCTATTCAGCTCCTGACCAACATGTAACTCCTAGCATAATATGGGGAGTAATGCATGAAATGGGGGATAAATTTATATTAGGAGGAGACTACAACAGTAAGCATCCAAGGTGGGGATCTAATGTAATTAATCCACGAGGAAGAATGCTGTATGAACAAATACATAAATTTAGACTACAAATAGCACATCCATTAGAACCTACGCACTTTCCAGATACAGGAAATAGACCTGATGTTCTTGATTTCTTTGTTGGAAAACAATTTTCTCACTTATGCAGCTTCCCAAGAGTTATTCATGACCTAAGCTCCGACCACTATCCTGTTCTACTTGAAATATCTGCAACTGTCCCAAATAGCACAAAGAAATACTCCCTCATACACCTTCCATTTAACTGGTCAACGTACAAGTCATATCTGAATAGCACTACAGTTACAAAAATTTCTTTAAAAACCAAGAGGGATGTTGATATAGCAGTCAGTACAATAACCAAAAATATCCAGACAGCAGCTAATCTTGCATCCTCCATGTATTCAGATAAATACTTTAGAAACAGAAGAGTTATTTTTCCACCTCACATATTACAACTTCAATATGTGAGAAATTCAGCTAGGAAACTATGGGAAAGAACTAAGTACCCTCCACATAAGAGAAATTATAACAATGCCACCAATGAGTTAAAACTGGCATTAAAAGAACTCTACAGAGAAACCACGGAAAAACATTTAGTCTTTAGAAGCCAAAGATGGCAGCCTTTGGAGAAAAACAAAAATTTTGACCAAGGTTGTTGACAAAATCCCTCCACTTAGAGTTGGTAATCAATGGCTTACAACCTCAGAAGCAAAGGTTAACAAATTTTCTGAAATTCTACTGCATCAGTTTAAACCCAACATCTCAGAAGACCCTACTATGAATGAGAAAGTATATAACACCCTAGCGCAGCCACTACAACTGTCACCAATGTGTAAACTATTTACTCCAGGAATAATACAAAATACCATTAATAGATTACCATCTAATAAAGCTCCTGGGTTTGACCATATTGTGCAACCTTTGCTTAAAAATTTACCACGCAAAACCATAGTGTTGCTAACACAAATCTACAATGCAATGCTACGTTTAACATACTTTCCAACAGCATGGAAGCATGCCAATATTATAATGATACAAAAGCCCAACAAAATTCGCAGTGATCCATCAAGCTACAGGCCAATTAGCCTTCTACCACTGTTCTCCAAAATATTTGAGCGCTTGTTACTGCCCAGACTTTTGACACTTCTTGGGCCATTACTGCCCATTACACAATTTGGATTTAGAAAACTCAACTCCTGTCCACAACAACTTCACAGAATTATCGATGAAATAATGGACACCTATGAAAACAAGCAGATCTGTTTAGGCGTATTTTTAGACACTGAGAAGGCGTTTGACAAAGTATGGCATGATGGTCTTTTATCAAAAATTAAGTATCATCTCCCGGACACATATTACCGAATAATTCAATCATATCTCTACAAACGCACTTATTCTGTAGTTTACGAAGATGTACAGTCCCACGTCAGACCTATTAATGCAGGAGTTCCTCAGGGAAGTATCCTGGGACCCTTTCTATACATAGTCTATACACATGATTTGCCCAAATCTGATGATCTGCATATTGCCCAATTTGCAGACGATATAGCTATTATGTGCAGAGGAGACACTGGTGAAGAAGTTACAGCACATATACAAGACTACCTATATAAAATAGAATCATGGAATAAACAATGGAAAACTGTAATAAATCCAAGAAAATCGTATTCCGTCACCTTCACCTATCTCAGAAAAGAACATACTTATCCTTTATTCCTAAACCCCACTGCCATACCACAAGCAGACGAAGTAAGGTACCTTGACACACGTTTAACATGGAAGAAACACATTGATCACATTCTACAAAAACTAAGAGACAGACTTCGACAGTTAAAACCGTTGCTGCATCAAAACTCAACCCTTTCCATTTCTAACAAGAGACTCATATACAATATGGTTATCAAACCAATTTGGCAATATGCATGCTCCTTATGGGGTTCTGCCTCTAATTCTCAAATTAAGCGTATCCAGACATTCCAGAACCGGGTGTTAAGGATAATCACCAGTGCACCCTGGCACATAAGAAATGAAAATCTCCACTTAGATCTAAATTTACCTAAAGTAACCACAGTTCTCCACTCTTCCTATAGAAATCTGTATACAACGTTAGCAAATCACCCGAACGTCTTGATGAAACAAATACCACAAAACATGCCACCAGAACAACCACAGCGCCGTCTCAAGAGGAAAAGACACACAGATCTATTGATTGATTGAGGAACATCAATGGATGTAACCCTCAGAACACGCTTCATGACAATATTAGATTAACCCATGTAGCACAATTGTAGTACTATGTACAAAAAATTATGCATTAATAATAAAAAAAAAAAAAAAAAATAAAAAATAAAAAATAATAAAAAAAAAAAAAAAAGCTTTCACACTTTCGTAATTAAAAATCCAGAAGGCCATGTCCAATTGAGACGTGCTACATTGACTGTTTGTTTATACACCACCATTAGTCCATGCAATCTTGATTTTTAGTCTGTCAAGGCTACGTAAACTTCCAGTACTCGTGTGAAATTTTAGAATTTACATTAAGGTTAGCATTGCTGTTATGAGCTTTCTTGTCCATGTCTTAATTTAGCACTACTTTGACATTAGGTAGCATATATTGTTCGAGTGGGTTTACTTTCAGAGGGAGAGGTTATGTTTGTCTGACTGACTAGTTTTTTCCTAGGGGATTTGTGTTCATTTGCTTTCTGGGAGCCGAAACAGCGCTTGTTCTTGTATTTTCAAGATTAAAAAGTACGAGCTTAGATCCTCTTGAACCAGCCCAAAACATTTTGACCTCAGGCCAGTTAAATGATTTTGAAGGCCTACCTAACTAAACATACATTAGCAGTACACTACTAAATTTTTCTAAACACTGTGAGATATCCGAATGTTTAATGTTTACTTATTTATTACCCGTAATTTATTATCTTTTATGTTCCGCATTGATTTCCTTGTTTTCGGTCATATAAATGCCAGTTTTTAAGGTGAGAAATGTGCATTCCAAAGTGTTGGAAATCTTTAACGCAAGTTTTCTCCCATTTAACATTTTCTTTGTTACAAAATTGTACAAAATGCTTATAAATGTATTGTAAACAAAGTTAGGTTACAATTTTGGACTTAACACGAATGGTTTGGTAACACTGGGCATTTCACTTTGCATAATGTATTAAAAATTCAAAGTTTATCAGAATGTAAAACTAACAAGTCTGATGTGCTGCACTCACATGACTTTCTCTACTCTTGTACTAACCATTCTTACAAACTCTTATTCCTATATCTTCTTCGTGTTAGTTGAGATAAACATTTGTACAAATTATCTTATTGCTTATTTCCTTGTAGGTACAAGGGGAATATTAGAATACAGTAGACTTTGAGCGACAGTCAAATCTTTTAAAGCTTTACTTAATATATAAAAAAATGAACGAAAGTTTCGTTTTACGAAACTGACACAAATAACATGGAATATCTCCGAAATGGTTCACCCTACAAGAAAATTTATTTTGACATAAATTGTGTATTTTAGCGAGGTATAAATTTTTGTACAGTAAGATTTTATCTATATCTTACGATTTACGAGTTATTCAAAAGTCATCCAGACTGAATAGGACTACATAAACTATAGCCAGAAAATTCAATATATAAATTTCATTTGTGATACAAATAACTTAAGCATATGGCATTTTAATCAAAATCGTTAGAGTCATTTTCAAGAGAATAAAAATTTTAGAAAATTTTTCCATGTAAAGGGTAGTTTAGGGTGGGGCTATTTTCTTCAAAATCTTCGTGTCGCACCCTTGAAAGACATTAAACTTAAATACCAACTTTGCTTTTAACCGACTTTTCGTTTTTCAGTTATGCTGTCTACAAACACACAGACTGACACACACACACGCGCGCGCGCGCGCGGACCTTTTTCTAGAATTTTTTTTTTTTTTTTTTTTTTTTAATTCAGGGGTCTCAAAACATAAATCCGGTGAAATCTCGACATCGAATTTTTGGGTGAAATACAATACTTCCTTCTGCTTATCAGCAGAGAAAGTAAAAATCTGATGTGTTGCACTCACATGACTTTCTCTACTCTTGTACTAACCACTCCTAAAAACTCTTATTCTTCTATCTTATTCAAGTTAGTCGATATAAACATTTGCAGAAATTATCTTATTCTTGATTTTCTTTTAGGTGCAAGGGGAATATAGGAATAATGGCTTTAAGCAATAGTCAAATCTTGTAAAACTTTAAAATTCTGTTTTCTTTGCAGGACCAACAGAAAAAAAGTGAATAACGACCTTCCAATTGAGAAAAGTATAAGTATTATTAAAGTCACGCAAATAATCTCTGAAGTGGTTCACTCCACAAAAAGTGTATTTGGACATAACTTGTGTGTTTTAACAAGATTTAGTTTTTTTGTATAGTAAGTTATGCCTTCCTTTCGTTTGTCACAAAAATGATAACAGAAAGTTACTTCATTCCAACTTGAGCATCTTATTTCTTCTTTTCGTAGCTTTTATATCACATAACTGTATACGCCATCTCATTCAAGGTGAGTGAATGAATGTTCCAGAGTTCATTGAGCTGTGTGACGTCTACACCAGCTTGGTAAAGGAGAAAGACAGCTTAACCCGTCCATCTGAACCCTTTTATGAAGAGCTTATTACTAGAAATTGAGTGAACGGTACAGGATGTGAATTAATGAGGCATGGTGGAATTTCCTGAGTCCGTAATGTGAACAAATTCCTTCCTTAACGGAGTGCGTTCTGGAATCTTACTGCGTAGCTAAGAGTTCCTTTTTTCTGAGCAGAAATCAGCATCGAAATACAGGGTTATTGGCTGTCATATTACTCTACGATCTATATCAGAAAGGGGATCAACGAATATTAGATGAACTCGCTGTTCCTTTGTTATTTTGTGAGGCTGTGAAAACATTGTTTTTAAACACCGAATTTACGTTTAACTCTAAGCATCGTTTTCTCAACATAGTAGTCGTACTTAGTGGTAATGGGGAGGTTGAAATCACCTCCTTCCACCCGCTGGGACAGAATGGCACATTTATCCGTGGTTACTGAGTTTCAGTGGCGGCACGTTCTTACGTACAGGAAATCAAAGGCGTACACATTCATATTCTACTCCTGATTAACCCACAATATATATATATATATATATATATATATATATATATATATAATAGAATTTAAATGATAAATTTACATTGTTTTTGCATTGACCGACAATGTCCTACATTTTTACTTTCTCTACCACGTACAGTAAAGTAGGGGAAGTATTGTATTCCACCCAAAAATTCGATGTCGAGATATCAGCGGAAATATATGTTTTGAGACCCCCTAAATCCAAAAAAAGTATTTTAGAAAATGGTGTGTGTGTGTCTGTGTGCCTGTTTATCTGTCAGTCTGTGGACAGCATAACTTAAAAACGAAAAGTCGGTTAAAAACCAATGTCTTTCAAGGATGCGACACGAAGATTTTGAAGAAAATTCCTTCACCCTAAACTACCCTTTACATGGAAAATGTTTCGATAATTTTTATTTTCTTGAAAACAGCTCTAACGATTTATATTAAAATGTCATGTATTTCAGATATTTTTATGACAAATGAAATGTATATCTTGAATTTTCTGGCTATTGCCCCTGTAGTCGTATTTACTCTGGATGAATTTTGCATAACTGGTAAACCGTTAGAGATAGACCAAATCATACTATACAAAAAATGCAGATCTTGCTAAAATACGCAATTTATGTCTCAATAAATTTTCTTGTAGGGTGAACCATTTCGGAGATATTCCTTGTTATATGTGTGAGTTTCGGAAAACTTAGAACTTTCGTGAAATGGGTCATCGCTGTTCATTTTTTTATATGTTAAGTGTGCAAAGAGAACGGAATCTCAAACATTTGACTATCGCACAAAGTCTACTGTATTCTAACATTCCCCTTGCACCTACAAGGAAATAAGCAATAAGATAATTTGTACAAATGTTTATCTCAACTAACACGAAAGAAGATATAGGAATAAGAATTTGTAAGAATGGTTAGTACAAAAGTAGAGAAAGTCATGTGAGTGCAACACATAAGATTTTTTAACATTATGTCATAAAATAATCCGGTAACCCTATTCTTTAGCTACTTGTGAATTTGCTGAACGCAATCCAATCCAATCTAGTACGTATAAATAGGGTGCCGAAATTCGCAACGTAACTTTCCTGCTGTTGAAAGCTCCCTAAGGAAGTGGATTGTAATCTCTCAGGATCCCTAATGAACCTGAACCAACAGTGCATCCCTCTGTGCATCCCTTAATTTTAAGTATTGTAGGAGAGAATCGACTTGATTATTGCAAGCCCAGCCGAGTATGTCTCTGTAACTTCCATAATTAGAAAGTTGTCTGATATCGTCCCAAGACGACAGCCTTAAACTTCTAACGAATCCCTCATTCAAGTCGTTTAACTTCGAATGATTTTTAAAGGGAGTTTTCCGATCCGTTTTAATGATGTACCTCGTTAGAAAGAACAGAAGTGTTCTATGGGTGAGCTCGTAGATCTGTCATCAATTGCGTCAGCAGAACCATCGCATGACTTGCTGCAGCTTCATCAAACTAAAGGAAACATCATCTACAAACAGAATATAAGTAAACTACCACACACGAAAAGGAAAGATGGCAAATTCTCTTTTTATGCAGGAGACAAGAATCTTAGACTTTTTAATAAGAGGTTCGGGTTTCAAGGCTCGGTTTTTTTTTTCTTCTCATCTCTTCTGCTTTACTAAACATTTTTAATTGGATTCGTGGTTGTACATACTTTCTTCCTTCTACTTTTTCCAAGAGAGGAAGTAATTCATAACGTAAAATAGGGAATAATTGCCAACTTCAGCAAACTGAATCAGAAGAACAACTTTCTTTTCATGCTTTTGTCCACTTATCTCCTAATTCAGTTCGCTAATTGGAAGACCATTTTAAAACCAATAAGTCTGAAGGGCAAATAAGTAATCAATGCGCTGCTTAAGATTTTATATCGCGAGGTACAGTTCATTGTAAATATGTGTACAGCTTGTCATTATGTTTGAATTTTAATAAATAATTGCAGCCAAATAGCCATTCTTGGAAGATAATTTACATTAATGGTTTACATTTTCCTCCGCTAACGTCCTGCCATCTGTCTTCAAGTAGGAGCAATATGTTTGGATTACTGTATATTTTAAATATTGCAATAATGTAAATACAATTTGTCGCTACAAGAACTATAATGTCAAGCGGCATTAAATAAAGTTATTATATAAAAATCTGATATGTTGCACTCACATGACTTTCTCCACTCTTGTACTAACCATTCTTACAAACTCTTATTCCTATATCTTCTTCGTGTTAGTTGAGATAAACAGTTACAAAAATAATCTTATTATTTCCTTGTAGGTACAAGGGGAATATGGGAATACAGTAGGCTGTGAGCGATATATCTTATATAGTTAAACGAACAATTCTTATATATATTTTGCATTCAGATAGAGTTTTGCCTTTTAAGTTCATCTATATAGGCGTAATTCCCGAAAAAACGTGATTTTACATAAAAAATAACATTTTTTTATTCCCGCTTCTACAGTGCAATTCTTGTATATATTCCCGGTATTTCAGAAACGGCTCTAAAGGTTTGGTTAAATTTTTGTATACATGCATATTACATTCACAGTGTTTTCTCTACTCACTTTTAGGTAACACATTCACATCTCTTTCTCTACTCAGTCTTCTATAAACAATTTTCCATAAAAAAACGTGATTTTGCACCAAAAAACACTTTTATCCCCACTTTTAAAGTAAGTCAAACCATGTTCTGTACGGTTGAAACAGAAGTGCTATTACATTCACACTGTTTTCTGCGCTCATTATTAGGTGATACATTCACATCTCTTTCTCTACTCACTCTTCTACAAATAAGTCATGCAATTTTCTGTATGTTGGAAATAGAGATGTTGCATATTACATTCACAGCGGTTTCTCTACTCACTTTTAGGTAACACATTCACATCTCTTTCTCTACTCAGTCTTCTATAAACAATTTTCCATAAAAAACGTGATTTTGCACCAAAAAACACTTTTATCCCCACTTTTAAAATAAGTCATACCATGTTCTATATGTTTGAAACAGAAGCGCTATTACATTCACACCGTTTTCGCCTCTCACTTTTAGGTAACATATTCACATCTCTTTCCCTACTCACTCTTCTGTAAACAATTTTCCATAAAAAGTGTGATAACAGAGGTGAAAAACGCCGAGCGAACCTCGGTCGCCCAGGTACTAAAGCTTTAAAGCTTTCAAATTCCGTTCCATTTGCACGCTTAACATATAAAAAATGAATAACGATGTTCCATTTGACAGAAAGTTCTCCAAAATTCATACAAACAACACGGCATATCTGCGAAATGGTTCATTATACAACAAAAAATTTATTCAGACATAAATCGTGTAGTTTAGCAAGATCTACATTTTTTGTATAGTAAGAATTTGTCTATCTCTAACGGTTTACCAGTTATACAAACGTGATCCAGAGTAAATACTACATGGGCTATAGCCAGAAAATTCAAGATATACATTTCATTTGTCATAAAAATGAATTGTCATTTTAATCAAAATCGTTAGAGCCATTTCCAAGAAAATCAAAATTTTCGAAAAATTTTCCATGTAAAGGGTAGTGTAGGGTGGGGCTATTTTCTTCAAAATCTTCGTGTCGCATCCTTGAAAGACATTAAACTTAAATACCAACTTTGGTTTTTAACAGACTTTTCGCTTTTGAGTTATGCTGTCCACAGGATGATAGATACACACGGGCCTTTTTCTAAAAATCTTTTTTTTTTTATTTAGGGGGCCTCAAAACATATTTCCGGCGAAACCTTGACATCGAATTTTTGGGTGGAATAGGAGCAATACTTCCTCTACTTACCATTAGTGAAAGTAAAACCTTTCATAAGATTAGTGGGTAAAAGTTTTATAAAAATAAACGATACTGGGTAGAGAAAACTATGTAAATGTAACAACAAATCCTTTATATTGGTTTCTGTTAAACCATCTGGACTGCACAGCCCAAAACGTGACGCAGAGCTCAGATCAAAGTTGTGATTCTCCAAGACGCTTCTTTTTGGAGAAAGGACAGGGACCTGAAGAAAGCAAGAAGAGAATTGCAGAAGCAGTGAAGTGAAAGCAATAACTGCGTCTGTCCGTCCTTCAACCCTGACCGGGTTGCTGCTTCAAGCAACTTCGATTGTATCGAATGACACTGTGATCACGTTTACAACAAAATGGCAGGTCACTATCGGATTCTAGCATCTAGGTCACCTTATTTCGCACACAAGGGGCAGGTTTAACCTGTACTAGTAGTAAACTAGAGTCTCTTCCCCTTCCGAGCGCGTGCAGAGCTTCCATATGCGCTCCTAACATTATCTAACATGCCTTTAGGCTAGAAAATCGCCAGGCGAACAGAAAATTTCTGACACGATCAGTGACAAACTGTTTTGCACTAACAGTTATTGTACAGGGTGTTATGTAACGGAGATGCGGGAGCAGTTGGTAACAGAGTATTATGTGATTTACAAAAGGTTATCCGAAATCTAAAAGCACACATTAAAGATTGAAAGAAAACGAAATGAAAGCGAAGTGATGGAAAAAATCTGATGTGTTGCACTCACATGACTTTCTCTACTCTTGTACTAACCATTCCTACAAATTCTTATCCATATATCTTCTTCGTGTTAGTTGAGATAAACATTTGTACAAATTATCTCATTGCTTATTTATTTTCAGATACAATGGGAATATGGGAATACAGTAGGCTTTGTGCGATAGTCAAATCTTTTAAACCTTTTAAATTCCGTTCTTTTTGCACGGTTAACATATAAAAATGAATAACGATGTTCCGTTTGACAGAAGTATTTCTCCAAAACTCACACAAATAACAAGGAATATCTCCGAAATGGATTACTCTAAAAAAATTATTTAGACATAAATTGTGTGTTTTAGCAAGATCTGTATTTTTGTATAGTAAGATTTGGTCTATCTCTAATGGTTTACCAGTTATGCAAAACAGGAGGCTATAGTCAGAAAATTCAAGATATACATTTCATTTGTAATAAAAATATCTTAAACATATGACATTTTAATCAAATTCGTTAGAGCTTAGTTTAAGGTAGAGGAGTTTTCTTAAAAATCTTCGTGTCGAATCCTTGAAGGACATTAAACTTAAATACCAACTTTGGTTTTTAACCTACATTTCATTTTTGATTTATGCTGTCCATACTGATAGACACCCACGGACTTTTTTCTAATTTTTTAAGGGGGCTTCAAAACCTATTGCTGGTGAAATCTGGACACCGAATTTATGGGTAGAATACAATACTTCCTGTACCTATTATACGTAGCAGAGTAAGTAAAAAATGAAGCACTTTAAAGCTGCATTGAAAAATATTTAATTGAAAGATGTTTGTATAGAATAAATGAATTATAAAATTGAAGCTAAGGTTTTATTCTGTAGATAAATGTATCTGAATTTCCTGCAAATGTGTAAAATTTTCTTTTATAAATTGTATAGAAGTTGAAATTTAAAACATTGTATGTTTATAAATAAATATATGTATTATTATTGTTGTTGTTCTTGTTATTAACTGGTGTTGCTTATTCTACACACTCCCACACTTCCCGGAGATAAAGTTCTCATTGTTCATCACTGGAACAGTTGGCAACACTGGTGAACGAGACTGGACATGACTGAAAAGGCGACGCGACATTATAAGTAATCTCACTTATAGGTTAGGTAACGACAGGATTTATTTGGCTTTGGGCTGAAGTGAGATCTTGTCTCAGCGATATACAAAGCGTTATGTGTGTGATTTCCCTGATGGTACATTCAAACATGAGGAATAAAAGGCTCCATAACAAATTCATCTACCATGAAAGGTAAAAGAGATAACTGAACATCATTGATACATTGTCTACACAGTCTGCCAACAGAACAGCACTGAAGAAGTGAATGTCGGAAAATGGTGGAGGGAGTTATGTTTTAGTTTAACCTCAACAAGCCAGCGTTGAAGTCTGCACGCTCATAGCCCTAGCACCTTAAGTAAAGGCAAGGTTTTCGCATGCATCGCTCGTGTATGTATTAAGACACTGTGACAGTTCTGTGGCTCTGAAGGAAATGGTAACATCTGTTCGTGGTTAGTGAGATGGAATCCATGCATTACACATGAAGTGTCGTGCGCAGCTGCCGTTCAGCTTTTTGTTTACCCCATTACCCGATTCTCATTTCGGGAAGAACAGCCCTGCTTAGCGTTTCAGTGTTCCCCCGTTTAATTTAATTACACAAACACAAGGGACTACAGCGTTGCCTTTTTTCTTTCCACTGTCTCTGAAGTTTCTTCTCCTTGCAGTCAGGATGTTCAGCGTCGTTATCTGCATGGGATTTTTCACGATTTGTATTTATATCTAACAGACGGACGCGTTTTTAACTGTGCCATATTTTATTAACTTCGTTCACCTCAACATCATTCTTGGTTACCCAATATATTCGTGTGAATTTATAACTTTTTCTAAAGCTTTTCTAAGGGTGCACTGATATTGAGACTGGTTTACAGGGTGGAAAGGAAGGCATTACATTCCTTCTAATACGTGCTTCATAGAAACACTACAAACAAAAACGTATAATGACATTTTGTTGTTTGATCAGCCGATTTCGAAAAAAAATATTTTTTTTATCCAAATTGGATGTATAATTCCACGAAAATAGCCGTTTGTTATTTGTAAGATGCGTAGAGTAACTTATTTCTGACATACCTTCCATAGTAATTATGGGACATCACACAGTGTTTCGAAATAATTAATCAATTAAAAGACGTGAAGGATTACTACGAGCAGCTCTCTCAAAAGTGAAGTGTGTCGACAACGTTGCGTTGAGGTTGCTCAGGGAATTGACCTGGTTTGTGGATGTAAACAGGTCGGCTGCTTTCGCTTTTCTGTAATGTTCTGGGAGTTAACGCTTGTGATTGGCTTACAGTCGCACAGTAAACACAGGACAAGGCAGGGTATGAGTTTGTTTTCAAGACGCACCGTTATGGTGTTTGTTTATGTACTGAGCCAGGGAAAGTGACCACTTACACAATCTGCAGTGTTGCCAGCTTGTTTTCGACAAAATTAAATATCTCCGTAGGAAATGGTCAGAGGCAAAAACGTGAGATACAAAATGTGTTCGAAATACCGAGATGTATCACTGGTTTAAATTAATGTAGTGAACTTCCCTTCCACCCTGTACATTATGCACTACCTGAAATATCCGGCGTTTTTTTTTTTTTTTTTTTTTAAATTAACGTCCTCCAACATTGTGTCATATCGGACGAATGAATGAAATGAAATGGGTGAAATAATGCTCAAATGAGCCCGAGGTCCATGGAGCTTTAAGTTACCCGACATTCGCCTTCTCAGGGTAGGGAAAACCTCGGAAAAAAACCTTACCCGGATAACTTACCCTAAGCGAGATTCGAACTCGCGACCTCTTGAACGTGAGGCAGACTAGCTAACCATCACGCTACCGAGGCGGGCATATATATATCCGGCGTTGCCTGTAGTTTGACGACTAATTCCTAAAACTTTTGGACTTAGGTTGCACTTGTCCAATCGCCCTGTGTTTCTTTGGAGATATTTAAAAAAATATTACTTGCACACTCAAACAAATATTTAATTAAAACTCTTAATATACCTACTATAAGAGTAATGCATGTAACAAAAGAGGCACAGAGAAGAATAAATATCGAATGCAACAGAGAAACAATGGAGCAAATTGAAAACTTTCACTATTTGCGGACAATCAATTCAAAAGGAAAAATCTGATGTGTTGCACTCACATGACTTTCTCTACTCTTGTACTAACCATTCTTACAAACTCTTATTCCTACATCTTCTTCGTGTTAGTTGAGATAAACATTTGCAGAGTTTATCTTATTGTTTATCTTCTTGTAGGTACAAGGGGAATATGGCTTTGAGCGTTAGTCAAATCTATTAAAGGTTTTAAATTGCGTTTTCTTTGCACGGTTAACATATAAAAAGAATGAATAACAATGTCCTATTTGACAGAAGTGTTCTCCAAAACTCACAAAAATAACAAGGAATATCTCTGAAATGGTTCATTCTACAAAAAAAAATATATAGACATAAATTGTGTACTTTACCAAGATCTACATTTTTGTATAGTGAGATTTGGTCTATCTCTTACGGTTTACCAGTTATGCAAAAGTCGTCCAGAGTAATTAGGACTTTATGGGCTACAGCCAGAAAATTCAAGATATACATTTCATTTCTGATAAAAATATCTCAAACATATGACATTTTAATCAAAATCGTTAGACCAATTTCAAGAAAACTAATATGTAGTATTATCCAGTAATCGTGCTTCCTTTTCCCAAGAAGTCAATGAGTGTCAGATATTTACATCCTAAACAATCATCGCTATCACTTCCCTGGCCGATGGGACCGTCTTTGCCTTCTTTGGAGCAGATTCACCGGAAACAATCCATTGTTTTGATTGTTACTTGGTTTCCGCAGCATAATAATGAATTCAGGTCTCATCGACAGCTACAAGTCGACGCGAAAGTGCTACGGGTTTTGCTTAAATATCTCCAAACAGGACTTTCAAGTTGAAAGCCACACCCACTCCTGTTGTCCAGTTGTCCAATGTGAGGAAACGCTGCATCTTCAACTTATTATGCAAAACAAAATATGGATTGCTGTTCCGGTTGACATATCTATGGCCTCTGTCAGTTCGCGAACTTTCGTTAGAGGATCAACGAGAATCATATCGTGAACTTTTTCGATTACTTCATCGAAAGGTCCCACAACCAATTTTGCTTTTATCTCTTTGCAAATTTTCCTATCTAAAAATAAAAATCTGATGTGTTGCACTCACATGACTTTCCCTACTCCTGAACTAACCATTCTTACAAACTCTTATTCCTATATCTTCTTCGTGTTAGTTGAGATAAACATTTGTACAAATTACCCTATTGCTTATTTCCTTGTAGGTGCAAGGGGAATGTTAGAATACAGTAGGCTTTGTGCGATAGTCAGATGTTTGAGATTTTGTTGTCTTTGCACACTTAACATATAAAAAAATGATCAACGATGATCCATTTCACGAAAGTTCTAAGTTTTCCGAAACTCACACACACAACAAGGAATATCTCCGAAATGGTTCACCCTACAACAAAATTTATTGGGACATAAATTGTGTATTTTAGCAAGACCTACATTTTTTGTATAGTATAATTTGGTCTATCTCTAACGGTTTACCAGTTATGCAAAAGTCGTCCAGAGTAAATACGACTACAGGGGCTATAGCCAGAAAATTGAAGATATACATTTCATTTGTCATAAAAATATCTCAAACATATGACATTTTAATCAAAATCGTTAGAGCCATTTTCAAGAAAATCAAAATTTTCGAAAAATTTTCCATGTAAAGGGTAGTTTAGGGTGGGGCTATTTTCTTCAAAATCTTCGTGTCGCATCCTTGAAAGACATTAAACTTAAATACCAACTTTGGTTTTTAACCGACTTTTCGTTTTTGAGTTATGCTGTCCACAGACTGACAGACACACAGACACACACAAGGACCTTTTTCTAAAAATGCTTTTTTTTTTTTGGATTCAGGGGGCCTCAAAACATATATTTCCGGTGAAATCTCGACATCGAATTTTTTGGTGGAATACAATACTTTCCCTACTTACCAGTAGAGAAAGTAAAAAATGAACAACGATGTTGCATTTGACGAAAGTTTGTTTTCTGAAACTGACACATAACAAAGAATATCTCAGAAATGGTGCACTCTACAAAAAAAATTATCTGAACATAAATTGTGTGTTTAAGCAAGCTCTACATTTTTGTATAGTAAGATTTGGTACATCTCTTACGGTTTACTAAATATGGAAAAGTCATCCAGATTAAAAATTGAGAGTAAAGCTGTGAGGTTCTGTTTCCATGACGGATTTGACCGGTTTCTGCATACGAAGTTATTATTTCTGTTCTTGCCTTTTTAACAGTATGCTTTACCTGAGATTGAGACTGTTCTAGCGGATCAGCTAGTGATGGTATTTCTATGGAAGTTTCGCTACAGAGGGAAGCTGGGATAGGACGTTACTTTCATGATGGTGGACGTGATTCCTTTAAGCCGAGTTAAGTGAACAGTAGTTAAAACAAAAACATTTAGACATAACACCGCTTGTACACTGTTAAAAGTAGTGAAGAATTCGCGCATGCGTGCATGGCTGAATGTAGCATAGGAGATGGGCTCTTACAGCTTGCTAATATTACTAACGGAACAAAAGAATTACGGCTCAATGCAAAAAAAATGACGGGGGCCTGTCAAGTAACAGTGGACCAGGAGTAATTGCTCGTGAACGTACCTATTATTTTGGAACGGTTATTTGACACTGAAACGATCAGTACTGTTACTGAAAAATAGCATTTTCCCCCACTACTCTCAATGCGTTTCCTACTCTGGTTGGATGTTCATTTGTTTTCCACGTATTGTTAAGTCGCGTAATACATACGTGTAATATACTTGGAATTTGGTGAACTCCTAACTTAGACCTAAATGCTTTAAAGTTTAAGTGTTTACGAGTATCTTTAAACTGCTGTAAATACAAAATATACATTTCTAAGCAGATTATTTTTCGCCTATTTCTTATGGTTTTCTTATAACATAAATGTCGGTCAAAATCAAGAGAATATGTTTTAATTGCGATGCTATTGAGAAAATAAAAATATTAAAGTTTTTCTAACTAGTGTTGTTTGTTCTGCAGTATTTTGTGAAAATATTCGAATTGTATCCTTGAAATATTGTTTTTCTTTAGCTGATTACCCTCCCCTAGGGTCAGACACCTGTCGGGGAGCAGAGGAACCTCTGGACCGGACAGAGTGAAGACTTGGAAGCGAGTGGTCAGCCAAGCACCAGGTATGAGAGTGAGGAAGAGGATGATATGAAATGCAGGCGAAATCAATGATTAGAAAGCTGATAATGGAGCAACTGGTGGAATGAGTGGCGGGGTAAACCGGAGAACCCGAAGAAACCCGCCCCGACGCCTCTTCGTCCACCACCAATACCACATGGGGGTTCCTGGAATTGAACCCGGACCGCCTAGGTGGTATGCGAACGGTCTAAACGCTTGACCACTGCGTCACCATCTTTGAAATACGGTAAATTTAAATGGGAATTTTGAAGTTAATCCGAAATTCCATTTTAAAATTATGCCGCACACACACTCTCTCTCCTATCTTTTTTTTTTCTCAAAGCGCTTCTTTTACGGTTTCAGCTACCTCAAAATGTGTACTTTGGTGAGATGTAGAAACTGGATTATTGGATTTGAATATCCACATATTTCCCCTTTTTTACATGAGGGTGGAGTAAATCATCTACTCTAAAAGGCGGTGCTTTTACTGCTGTTTAATAAATTGTTGCCATTAAAAATTGTACTTTATTTGGATTTTTACTGCATATATTTGATTCTATACTATGTATAGTATGGGAAGAATTATTCTATTCCACCCAAAAATTCGATATCAAGACTTCACCGAAAATACATGTTTTGGGACGCCCTGTACCTTAAAAAAGCATTTTTAGAAAACGGTGCATGTGTGCATATGTCCGACTGTGAGCAGCATAAATCAAAGACGAAAAGTCGATTAAAAACTAAAGTTGGTATTTAAGTTTAACATGTTTTAAGGATGCGACACGAAGATTTTGAAGAAAATAGCCCCACCCTGAACTACCCTTTACATGGAAAATTTTTCGAAAACTTTGATTTAGTTGAAAATGGCTCTAACGATTTTGATTAAACTTCCATATGTTTAAGATATTTTTATGAGAAATGAAATGTATATTTTGAATTTTCTAGCTATAGTTCATGTAGTCCTGTGTACTCCAGATGACTTTTGCATAACTGGTAAACCGTTAGAGATAGACCAAATTATACTCTACAAAAAATGTAGATCTTGCTAAAATACACAATTTGTGTCTAAATACATTTTTTGTAAAGCGAACCATTTCTGAGATATTCCTTGTTATTTGTGTGCGTTTTGGAAAACAACCTTTGGTTTAATGGAACATCGTTATTCATTTGTTATATGTTATTCGTACAAAGAGAACGGAATCTCAAAGCTTTAAAACATTTGACTATCGCACAAAGCCTACTGTATTCTAATATTCCCCTTGCACCTACAAGGAAATAAGCAATAAGGTAATTTATACAAATGTTTATCTCAACTAACACGAAGAAGATATAGGAATAAGAGTTTGTAAAAATGGTTAGTACAAGAGTAGAGAAAGTCTTGTGAGTGTAACACAGACATGCCTGTCTCCCTTGAGACTGGGAAGAAGGGTGCACATTTTTGGCATATTTGAGCTAAAGGTGCAATGCCCCAGTAGGTACAAGAAATGTCATAATCAATACGAGCGCTGTGACCTGGCCGCAGAGCAATGCAGTAATGGATAAGAACGGTGCTTCTGGATTCCCACGTGAAAGGCGTAGGCGCGACTCCCGAGAGGGACATTTTCCGAGCAGTGTTGCCAATCTCATTACTGCTGTCGCGCAAATACCAATCGATAATGATGTGTTCACAAAATTGCCATGACAGTGGCTGCCTCAAATTGTAACTTTTGTTGAAATTATTTTAATATATTGTTTTGTTGGCAATGTTCTCTTTAAAATCAATGCAAAAACACTTACGACAGACTGAAATTAGCACTACGATACTACAATTTCTAAATGAATAATATGAGAGGAACTGTTCTTTATAAACCTAGGTTATTTGAGTATTCTATTATGTTGCTTAAATTCGAAAGGATTAGAAATAAAATAATCTACAATCAATATTAGGGCAAATTTGAAAGGACGAAATTTCATGTTAGCTTTAAGAATCCCCAAAATTAATAATGTAAATATGGAGGAGATATGTCAGAATAAATAACTGCTCCGGATAAAAAAAAAAAAAAATGTTGCACTCACATAAGTTTCTCTACTCTTGTACTAACCATTCTTAAAACTCTTATTCCTATATCTTCTTGTTAGTGGAGATAACGTTTTCAGAAATTAACTTATTGTTAATTTTCTTGTAGGTGCAAGGAGAATATGGGAATATAGTACGCTTAAGTGATTTTAAGAGCTGGTCGTTCTGTGATGCCTTTGGAATTCCGTTCTCTTTGCATGGATAAGAGATAAAAATGAATAACGATTTCTCATTTGAGAAAATTGTAAGCATTGGAAAATTCAAACAAGTAGGAAGGAATATATCGAAAGTGGTTATCTTTACAAAACAACTGTGACATAAATTATTATTTTAAGGAAATCTATATTTTGTGCATTTTTACTTTCTCTACTACGTATAGTAAGTAGTATTATATTCCACACAAAAATTCGATTTCGAGATTTCACTGGAAATATAAGTTTTCAGGGCTTTTAAATAAAAAGAATACATTTTTAGAAAATAGTCTGCGCGCGCGCGTGTCTCAAAAACGAAAAGTCGGTTAAAAACCAAAGTTGTTATTTAAATTTAACATATTTTAAGGATGCTACACGAAGATTTTGAGCAAAATCTTCCACTTTAAACTACCCTTTACATGGAAAATTTTGTTTTTCTCGAAAATGGCTCTTACGATTTTGATTAAAATGCGATATGTTTAAGTTATTTTTATGAAAAATGACATGTGTATTTTGAATTTTTGGCTATAGCCTATGTAGTCCTGTTTACTCTGGATGACTTTTGAATAACTGGTAAACCGTAAGTTGTTGCAGTGTTTAACGCCCGCTTTTACTGCTACGGCACCGCAGGCGGTGACACTGATGATACATGAAGATGGAGCACCGGTGGAATGAGATGGCGGGGGAAACCGGAGCACCCGGAGATAACCCGCCCTGACGCCGCTTCGTCCACCACGAATACCACATGCGGGTCCCTGGGATCAAACCCGGGCCGCCTAGGTGGTAGGCGAGCACGCTAACCGCTCGGCCACGGCGCCGCCGCAAACCGTAAGAGACAGACCAAATCTTACTATACAAAAAAGTTGATAAAACTCACATTTTATGTCTATATATATATATATTTTGTAAAGTGAATAATTTTGGAGATATTCCTTGTTATTTGTATGAGCTTTGGAAAACAAACTTTCTTCAAATGGAACATCGTTATTCATTTTTATATCTTATCCGTGCAAAGAGAACGGAATCTCAAAGCTTTAAAACATTTGACTATTGCACAAAGCCTACTGTATTCCCATATTCCCCTTGTATCTACAAGGAAATAAGTAATAAGACAATTTCTGTTAATGTTTATGTCCACTAACACGAAGAAGAAATAGGAATAAGAGTTTCTAAGAATGGTTAGTACAAGAGTAGAGAAAGTCATGTGAGTACAACACATAAGATTTTTTTAAATCAAAATCATTTTTTGATTTTGATTTTGAATTTTTTGAAAATGTTCGAGTCGCATCATTGGAAGATGTTGAACTTAATTACCAAGTTTGGTATTTAATCGATTTTTCCTTTTTTGAGTTATGCTGTTCACGGACACACTGACAGATACGAACATTTTTCTAAAAATGCCTTTTGTTAGACTCGGAGGGGGTAAAAATGTAAAATATCGATATCGAATTTTTGAGTGAAATACAATACTTCCCCTTTATCTCCCTACTACTATATATAGTAGAGAAAGGAAATAGAACAATTTAGGGCTAAATCAGAAGTTCAATAATAGAACAGTAAACTAATCTAGGAATAAAAGGTGCAAAAGTAAACTGCAAGTATGAAGATTTTTGCATGTATTTTATTTCTATATATCTGCGAATATATTACTTTATTGTGATTTCTAATTAAGTGCAAATGTTCGTTTTCAATATATTTTGTTAGTCAATTCAATATTAAGTATGTTAAGAACATATGTTGAACGTTCACTTTTACATAAGGTGAAAGTAAGTGTAAAATGACTATGAGGTATGGGTAACACAGTAGCGCGACTGTCTGCTATCGACCAGCAACAACTCGATTGCAGTTAACCTGCGTGTCGCAAATTGTAACATCGATACTCTTCTAACTGGGACAACCATTCATTAAAATTGATAACTCTTCTCCTTTAAGAAGCTTCGGACGTGTTGACTATCACGTTTTAAAATCATTGGGAAACTTGATCAGAGTAACTTTCTGTGTGGAAAAACATATTCTCGTATAATTTCCATGGCAGCAAATACGAGTCTATCTTTCCTCACCAGAAGGGATATCGTAACATCAAAACATACAAATTCTCCGCTACACGAAGGTTTTGCAATGATATTTCTACTGGAATTTTTCAGGCCTTTCATTTCATAACTTTCTAGTCAAAATGATTAAGTTTATAAAGGATTCCACTCTTATACTAACCATTCTTACAAACTCTTATTCCTATTACTTCTTCGTGTTAGTTGAGATAAACATATGCAGAAATTATCTTATTGCTTATTTCCTTGTAGGTGCAAGGGGAATATGGGAATACAGTAGGCTTTGAGCGATAGTCAAATCTTTTAAAGCTTTGAGATTCCGTTCTCTTTGCACGGTTAACATATAAAAATGAATAACGATGTTCCATTCGACGGAAGTATAAGTTTTTCAAAAGTCGCAAAAATAACAAGGAATATCTCCGAAATGGCTCACTCAACAAAAAAATTACTCGGACATAAATTGTGTGTTTTAGCAAGATCTACATTTTTTGTAGAATAAGATTTGGTCTATCTCTTATGGTTTACCAGTTACTCAAAGGTCCTCCAGAGTAAACAGGACTACATGGGCTATAGCCAGAAAATTCAAAATATACATTTTATTTTTTATATTTAATCAAAATCGTTAGAGCCATTTCCGAGAAAATCAAAATTTTCGATGTAAAGGGTAATTTAGGGTGGAGGAATTTTCTTCAAAATCTTCGTGTGGCATCCTTAAAAGGTTTCAAACTTAAATACCAGTTTTGGTTTTTAACTGACTTTTCGTTTTTGAGTTCTGTCGACAGACTGACACACACACACACACACACACACACACACACACACACACACACACACACACACACCCCATTAGCTTTTTGGCTATCGAAAAATATTTTTGTGTTAGTAGTGTAAATATTTCCGGTTTATTACGCCAATCATTAGCAAAACATTTCAAAAAATTCTGGTTAAAAATATGGATTTTTGTTCCCAAAGTGAAAATGTACCTACTACATTTTAATGCAGTAAGATTTTGTCTATATCTTATGGTTTACCGGTTATGCAAAAGTCATTCAGATTGAAGGGAAATTCAAAGGTAATTCCCAGAAAATTCAAGATAAGCATTTCATTTTCCCTTAAAATATCTAAAATATATGGTATTTTAAACAAAAGTGTGTAAGCCATTACGAGGAAATCACAATTTTTGAAAATTTTACTAATAAAGTGTAGTTTGGCGTGGAGGGATTTTCTTGAACATCTTCGTGTCGCATCTTTGGAAGGTGCTGAACTTAAATACCAAATTTGGTATTCGTTTTTAAGTTATGACATTCACAGACACATGGACCTTTTTCTAAAACAGTTTTTTTTTCGATTCAGAGGACATCAAAACGTGTATTTCCATTGAAATCTTGGTATCGAATTTTTGGATGGAATGCAATCCCTTCTCTACGTACTGTTGCTGGTAGAGAAACTAAAAAAAGTCAATTTTTTACCAATTTAAATAACTGGTAGATATATGCTCTGACCTAGGTAGAATAGAACTTCCCGAGCCGGGTGAAGTTCGCCCGAGATCAGGCTTAAAAAAATATAAAATAATCGGCAAGCCACGTAGAGTAAATAACACGACTAAACGGTGACTACAAATTGTTTTGAATTGATTAGCTGAACTGCCTGAAGAGAATGAAACAAGTGAATAAGAATAGTGGAAGTGTCTTGGTACGTACGTTGCTGAGACTGAGTTAGGGACGTTGCCACCGTATGATGGTCAATGGCCAGGCTGTTCGCTGCAGTCTGTTGAACATGAACACGCTACGGGAGTTTAGCGTCCTGGAAGAGGTTACCTTCAGCAAATTAATTGACAGAGTCTGCTCATTACAGTTCTGACTACTGTCGTGTCCGGGGCGATAGTCATCTGAAAACGGCATGCAGCGGCGTCACACCAACAAATAAAACTCTATCTGTAACACTCGCAACTCATTTGTCTGTTTTTTGTAGTCACTACAAACATTTGCACAGCAATACAGAGTGATTCTTATAGAACAGTTGCAGTTTTATAACAATACCGAGCGTGATGGCTTCACGGTAACGTGTGAGGCCCGCATTCGAGAGGTTGTAGGTTCGTTTCCCGTGGCCGACCTACCTGATCCATGGGAGTTTTTCAGAGCTTTCCCCTGGCCGCTAGACGAATGCTGAGAAGGAATAATTTCATTCCCCGAATTTCACCTCTCTTCTCATTTCACGACACTCTCCATCTGCTTGGTTGTTTCAGGGTTCTAAGTGTCGGCGTGCATGAGAGGTACTTGCTCCCTGTAAATCCTCGTCCTTTAAATCGCGGAAGGTCTTCGAGTACCGGCCCCCAGAGGATCTAGAGCTCGCAGGGGGGAGAGAGGAATTGTTAGGGACCCTGCTCTTTGCTGCCGTCTCTCCTCTCATCTCATCCCTCCCTCCCGAGAGCTGCGCCAGGTCCGGGACATAAGCACAAAATCTTCTACAGGCCGAGTCCCCCCTCCGAACCCTGTCTATCCTCTAAGATATAATAATGATAGTGATTTTAATTATTTTATTTCATTATAGAAAAATCTGATGTGTTGCACTCACATGACTTTCTCTGCTTTTGTACTAACCATTCTTACAAACTCTTATTCCTATATCTTCTGCGTGTTAGTTGAGATAAACATTTGTACAAATTATCTTATTGCTTATTTCCTTGTATGTGCAAGGGGAATATTAGAATACAGCAGGCTTTGTGCGATAGTCAAATCTTTTAAAGCTTTGAGATTCCGTTGTCTTTGCACATTTAACATATAAAAAAATGAACAACGATGATCCATTTCACGAAAGTTCTAAGTTTTCCGAAACTCACACACATAACAAGGAATATCTCCGAAATGGTTCGCCCTACAAGAAAATTTATTGAGACATAAATTGTGCATTTTAGCAAGATCTACATTTTTTGTATAGTATGATTTGGTCTATCTGTAACGGTTTACCAGTTATGCAAAATTCGTCCAGAGTAAATACGACTACAGGGGCTATAGCCAGAAAATTCAAAGTATACATTTCATTTGTCATAAAAATATGTTAAACGTATGGCATTTTAATCAAAATCGTTAGAGCCATTTTCAAGAAAATCAAAATTTTCGAAAAATATTCCATGTAAAGGGTAGTTTAGGTTGGGGCTATTTAATTAAAAATCTTCGTGTCGCATCCTTGAAAGACATTAAACTTAAATACCAACTTTGGTTTTTAAACGACTTTTCGTTTTTGAGTTATGCTGTCCACAGACTGACACACAGACACACACACACACGGACCTTTTTCTAAAAATGTTTTTTTTTTTTTTTTTGATTCAGGGGGCCTCAAAACATATATTTACGGTGAAATGTCGACATCGAATTTTTGGGTGGAATGCAATACTTCCTCTACTATAGTGTAAATGCAATGCCATAGACGGGATATGAACCACGGATCTTCCGTTCACGTGCGGTATACCTCAAACACTGAGCGCCTTTAATTGCTGCAGTGTCGTTATGTTACACGGCCAATATTAGGTGAATGTTCCAATTTGTCACGCTCTTTGATTACGCTTCTCTCTGGCGGGATGGGCGAAGTTTCTTATACTCTCCCAGAAGCGATCCTCATTTTTCCAACTTCGGGTTAACACATGCATTTTCAACTTTGTCGCACTCCAAACTTTGTCTTCAACTGTCGTTGGGTTCCAAGAAAAGATGTCACCCATTACTTATACACAATGAACAACAGGAGAGGTTCCGGGTTCGATTTCGGGCTGGAATGGCTGAGAATTTTCCCTAGCCGATTATTCCCTATTAATATGAGTGAGAGTGTGGATGTGTGTAAAGTGCAAATAAAATCACTAGTTTACAACATTGCCGATGGACAACATGTTCCAAGGTAAAAAGGTCACCGATATGATCACTGTAGTTTATTTGTTCATCTAGGGCGTCTCCTCTAAGCAAAACTGTGTCCCCCAGCCGCAGTCAGAGCCACGGAGGAGTGCAGCTTGGGGTGGCGGGGGTCAGCATGCCGACTCCCCCGACCGTGAGGCGATTACTTGGCCTTTCTATCAGCATAGCTCCTCAATTGGCCCCTCAGAGTCCTAACGAGGCTGAGTGCACCCCGTATCAGACCTCCTAGAGGGGGAAAATGCCATGCCTGTACCGGCGACAGAAACTGGGTCCTTCGCGCCAGAGGCAGGCGCGCTATCAATGTTTATAATGGATTTTATCAATTTATTTTTATGTGGTGCTTTTTGGTGATTGTGCGACGTTGTAATTTCCTTCCTGTACCTAGATCCATTTTCAAGTAATTTTTTTACTTTCTTTACTGCGTATAGTAAAGTAGAGCAAGTATTCCACCCAAATATTCGATGTTGACATTTCACCGGAAATATGTTTTGCGGCCCCTTGAATCCAAAAGAACAATTTTGAGATAAAGGTCCTCTGTGTTTGTGTTTGTGTGTGTGTGTGTGTGTGTGTGTGTGTGTTTGTGTGTGTCCGTCTGTGGACAGCATAACTCAAAACCGAAAAGTAGGTTAAAAACCAAACTTGGTATTTAAATTTAATGTCTTTCAAGGATGCGACACAAAGATTTTGAAGAAAATTCCACCACCCTAAACTACCCTTTACATGGAAAAATTTTTCGAGATTTTTTATTTTCTCCAAAATGGTTCTAACGATTTTGATTAAAATGCTATATGTTTAAGCTATTTTTATGACAAATAAAATATATATTGTGAGTGTAGATCTTGCTAAAACACAATTTATGTCCAAATATTTTTTTTGGAACAGTGAACCATTTCGGAGATATTCCTTGTTATTTGTCTGAGTTTCGGAAAACAAACTTTGGTCAAAGAGAACATCGTTATTTATTTTTTATATGTTAGCCGTGCAAAAGGAACGTAATCTCAGAGCTTTAAAACATTTGACCATCGCACAAAGTCTACTGTATTCTAATATTCCCCTTGTACCTACAAGGAAATAAGCAATAAGATACTTTGTACAAATGTTTATCTCAACTAACACGTAGAAGATATAGGAATAAGAGTTTGTAAGAATGGTTAGTACAAGAGTAGAGAAATTCATATGAGTGCAACACATCAGATTTTCTGAGTTATGCTGTTCACATACATAAACAGACAACTTTTTCTAAAAAATGCATTTTTCCACTAAGGGAGTCTCAAAGCATACATTTCCGGTGAAAGTCGATTTCGAATTTTTGGGTGAAATACAATACTTCACTTACTGTACTAGTAAACAAAGTAAAAACATAATACTAAAAAGTCAGATAACAAAAGCTTAATCTCAACGTTTGCTCTCTTACAATCACAGGGCTTTTTCTACACATTATAACCTATGTTCTCATTTACTGTGCAGGTTATGTATAAATATACAATTTTCTTCTTCTTTTTAGATGCGATAAATGTTTTGCGAAATGGTTTCATCGTTTTACTATAGCTACATACAAAGTTGGATGGGTAAATGATTTGGCAGAGACTGTACGGTCCTCTCCCCGCTGAGAGACAAGTCATCAAGGAAACTTTATTTTTATGGTATTACAAATTTAGTACCTGTCTCACCAGAATATGTTGCACGTATAAGGTGCATATGTTTTGCAGCTCAACGCCGATTAAAAAGTATTAAAAACTGGTTTTTGGCCTGATAAACTTGGGCTTGGAGCGTTTACTGCTTAGAAATGTTAACAACATGCAGGACGCGTTCATTAGGTGCTAGTTATTTGCAAGAGATTCATATAAATTTGTAAGGGTAAGTGGAACATGAATTAATTTTACATTAAGCGTTTAATTAATGCAATGAAGCAATAATATCAATGAATTTAATATTCGGAAAATTCAATACCTCGGTAGGATCTTGAACTACGAACCTTCCGCTAACCTGTGCTGAACTTGCATTTGGTGACAACGGTTACGGTAGCTCTGTTGTAGAGCATCGGGTCAAAAACCTGAAGATCTATATATTTTTACCTTCTCTACTACGTTTAGTAAAATAGAGGAAGAATTATATTCCATCCAAGAATTCAATGTCGAAATTTCACCGGAAATATATGTTGGCCCCTGAATCCAAAAAAAAGCACTTTTAGAAAAAGATCCGGGCGCGTGCGCGTGTGTGTCTGTCAATCTGTGGACAGCATAACTCAAAAACGAAAAGTCGGTTAAAAACTAAAGTTAGTATTTAAGTTTAATGTCTTTCAAGGATGCGACACGAAGATTTTGAAGAAAATAGCCCCACCCTATGCTACGTTTTACATGAAAACTTTTTCGAAAATTTGGATTTTGATTAAAATGCCAAATGTTTTAGATATTTTTATGACAAATGAAATGTATATCTTGAATTTTCTGGCTATAGCCCATGAAGTCCTATTTACTCTGGATGAATTTTGCATAACTGGTAAATCGTAAGAGATAGACCAAATCATACTGTACAACATATGTAGATCTTGCTAAAACACACAATTTATGTCTGAATAAAGTTTTTTGTAGAGTGAACCATTTCGGAGATATTCCTCGTTATTTGTGTGAATTTTGGAGAACTTACACTTCTGGCAAATGGAACATCGCTATTCATTTTTTATATGTTACGTGTGCAAAGAGGACGGAATCTCAAAGCTTTAAAACATTTGACTATCGCTCAAAGCCTACTGTATTCTAATATTCCCCTTGTACCTACAAGGAAATAAGCAATAAGATAATTTCTGCAAATGTTTATCTCAACTAACATGAAGAAGATATAGGAATAAGAGTTTGTAAGAATGGTTAGTACAAGAGTAGAGAAAGTCATGTGAGTGCAACACATCAGATTTTTTGTTTTATATATAGTAAGTAGGGAAAGTATTGTATTCCGCTCAATCTTGATACCAAGATTTCTTCGGAAATACATGCTTTGAGATCCCCTCTATCCTAGGTCTTGTGCGTGTCTGTGAACGGCATAACTCAAAAACGAAAATTAGAATAAATACCAAAGCTGGTACTTCAGTTCAGTATTTTCCAAGGATGCGACACGAAAATTTTCAAGAAAATTCCCTCACCTTAGGCTGCCCTGCACACGGAACATTTTTTTTTTAAATTTCGATTTTCTAAAAAATGACTAATGAATTTGGTTTTTATGTTTAATATATTTTCATGACAAATGAAATGTTCGCATATCGAAATTTTATGGGATTGTCATTAGAAGTGCTCTTCATTCTGAATGACTTTTGCAAGACTCGTAAACCATAAAAAATAGACAAAATCTTACCCCACAAAAAATGTAGATCTCTTAAAACACAATTTAGTCGTGGAGTGAAACATTTCCGTGATATGGCTTGTTATTTGTTTGCATTTTCCAATACTTATACTTTTCTCAAAGAAAATGGAATTTTAAAGCCCTCATATAGCGACCAGCTTTTGAAAGATCTATATAACACTTAAACCTATAGTATTCTCCTATTCCAATTGAATGTATAAGGAAATATGTAATAAGAACATTTCTATTAACATGGAGTACATTAAACATTTTAAAGAATATTTTGTACCAGAGTGGTTAGAGAAAGTCATGTGAGTGTACACATCTAATTTGTTTTGCAGGGTTTGGAATATTTACTAGCCAGGTGTGAAAAGCTGTGACCCGCTCTCGTGAAAGGGGAACATTTCAAGTCTATAATGTAATAAATCTGAAGTGATACTTTCACACGACTTTCTCTAGTAACGACAAATTCACACTATCTGTTGTACAGGATCCGGTAAAAAATGTGCAGAAAATTATGGACTAGAAAGGCAGTACCAAATTAAGCATTTTGAGGTTATGTAGTATAGTAACGAGCGCTGCATGAAGATAATTGGATTGTGACTTTATGAAACACCTTAATTTGCCAGTCAAAATTAAATGTAACACACACAAGTGTATAAATATTGTCTTAATGATTATTAGGGCTAGGAAGTTCATGCATTTGCATGTTTTTTCATAGGGGTTAAAAATGTATGCTTTTACATTATGTGCACCAATTACGGAATTTTCAGTTATTTGGACATGATTTTATGGTGCATATAACTGCATATTTTCTTGATTTTTGATAAATGCATATTATTTCAATACTATAGCCCCTATATGGCATATTTTAATGATTTTTATGGTTTTTTACTATTTTTTTCTATCAGGATAGTATTTTTCATATTCGTAGTATTGCACATGATGATGCAATTCACGAAGATTTCAATATCATATCCCCTATATTGCATATGTTAATGATTTTTATGTTTTTTTTATTTTTTTCATCTGTATAATATTTTTTATATTGTTAGCATTTCTGAGATAATGATTCTTTCCCATTGGTAGATAGATTTGTGTCCTGTACGAAGATAATTTTTGTTAAATCTCCTAAAAGAGTTAAGTTGTTTAGATCAACAGCACCTAATATCTGACTTCCTCCTGCACCAGTGTTAACTCGATGGGGAACATGGATCGATGCAGTTTTATATTATGCTGAGCACATAGAAATAGCCGAAGAGATTATTAATTCGTTGGACTTGAAAGATGCTTCATCAATAGAAACTGTGCAAAATATTCTGTGAGGCACTGGGTTAAAAGAGGATCTTGGTTTCATATCTGCCCATTTTTCTTTCTTACCAACAGCCACAACGGCATTGGAAGCTGTAGGATCTCCTTTGCATGAATCACTTACTGACTTTGAAAAAACAAATATGTGAACTATGTTCGGTTCCTTGTAGCATAGGACAAAAAGTGAAAGAGAAAGTGAATTATGTAATTTCAAAAAATTCTGGTTATAAACAGATGTGCGGTATTTGAGACATCCTCAAAAGAAAACCATCTGTCACACCAAGAGACTTGACTCTCTCTGTGAAACAGTTAACATCATTTAAATATGCCCCTATAACATCTTGTGATGTGGAGAGAAGTTTTTTACGTTACAAAAGTGTTTTGCGAGACAACAGACGATGTTTTACAGTTGAAAATTTGTGCAGTGTTGGTTGTGAACTGCAATTTAGCAGTTAATACTAGCAGCAGGACTACTTCTGCTTCAACCTCTAAGGAATAAGGTAACTTTATTATTTATACTAACTTGTCTTGTCCATAGCAAATGGACATTGTTTTAATTAAATAGTGCATATTTCTTGGCATATTTTCAAGTTTTTAAGAGCATATTTGCATGCATATTTCAGTGTTTTTTAGGGCATGAACTTCCGAGCCCTAATGATTACTGTTACGCAATGAGAAACTAACTACAACATGCGCATACTGTAGTGAACAAGATGGAATTATACTATCCAGTAGCCTTAACAACAGAGACACCTAGTGACAGTGACTAGTACTGTACAAGAGTGTGTTTTGTTTAGGCACAGAACTTGTTTAGGTCTAACAAGCCACAAACACGCTTCATTATAGAAGACTCTACGACTGTAATTCCATGACAAAGTTCGCAATGGAGAGTTAACACGTCGACCTATAAAACATCTTATGCTCGAGCATACCCAAATTTATTAATTATAAGTCTGATAGTGATCCTTTAATGGACCTCAAGTTGAAAGTTTCATTATAGGACAGATGTTCCACCAATCAGAGAATTCCCATGCAGCAATGGCAAAGCGCAATATCGATTAATTCTAGAAACGCAACTAGTGCTTGTCCGCTAAAATGGCGTACAAACACAAAACACAAATTAACCTCAATACAGCACCAACTTCCAAGCATATTGCACTAAGCACAATCCCGCAAATTAATTTCACTAATTGTGCAATAAATAACTCATACATGAAACACAGTTTCGTCTGAAAACCAATATCATCAAGGTCATCATTTTCATCATGCAGCTCTGATGTGCTGGAAAGGAATCGATCGTTCAGCGCCTGCGCAGAACTCCTACTACTGTATCAGCTGATCAGCTGGTCATTGTCCCTGGTGAGTGTACAACATTTTACAATATTTCAACTATAAAATTAGGTATATGGTCGAGCATAAATATGGGGCAGGAACCGGAGACTTCACCCGATCTGGAAGACCAGGGTTTACATAGAGCAAATTGTCTACCGTGCACGCCGACACTCACAACCCTGAAACAGCCAACCAGGATGAAAGGTGAAGTGAAATGGGGGAGGGTTCTAAGCGCAGGTTTTGGGGCACATAGTCTGGACCCGTTTTCTCCGGGTTCTCTAGTTTCGCCGTCACCTTTCCTTCAATCACTTTCGCCTTCATTTCATGCAATCTTCCGCACTCTTATACCAAGGTTTGGGCCAGGAGGAACTTGGGCGCTAACCATGTCCCATCCTTCACTACTGCTCCCCAAGTCGGGACGCCCGTTGTGGACCGATTTGGGGGTTCTGGCAGTCGAACAGTAGGTCTTGGCGCACTATGGGCTGCAGTACCACGGAGTTCAGTTTACAATGAATTAAATCGTAAGTGAATATCAACAAATAAAATGAAGAAAAAGTTAGGATTTAAATAGTAAAATTCAATCATTAAAGATGATTATATTGCATGTCTGCAACAATATCTATACAAATCATTAGTTGGAGGATTAAATACATTTCATTAACATCCGCGGTAAAAATGCAAAACTCACGGAGTACATGAATTCCAACTTCTCACGCATGATAGTACGAACGGGAAGTGGGTGAAAAAATACTATTTTGTTGCTATCATACGACCTTCTCTACCCATTATCATACGAATTTTCGGAGCTATTAAAAACAAGCTTGTTGTACTGTTTACTTCCTGTTAATTACGGCCGTTTTCTACTGAAGTGGCTTCAATACACCTTTTGTTGTAGATGCACAGTAATATAATGAAGCTAAAACAGCAAAACGTTTAAAAAGCTACTGTTGTATGCTGACTTGATATTGGAACTTTAAGACTTCACTTGAATCAAAAGAACGGCAATGAAACGGCGCTACTTAATACATTAGAATATTCAGATGAAGGCGAATATTTTGGTAACGGCTAATGCTACGAAAAATTATTCGATAGAAAATGTATATTTTACAGTTCTCTGTTTTTCTCTCTCCACTTTTACCACCTAGCTGTAGAAGGTAACGGAAGTGTTATATTCCACCCAAAAATTCGATATCGAGATTTTACTGGAAATATGAACATTGAGGATGCCTGAGTTAAAAAAGAAGTAGAAAAAGTTGCTTGCGTGTTTATGGACAGCATATTTCAAATTGAAACGTCGGATGCTCCATAGTACGAGACAAATATTTTCAAGAAAATGCCCCCACCCCAAAGTACCCTTTAAAAGGCGAAAAAAACGTGATTTTTCTCTCAAAAATTCTTCTTAAGATTTTGATTAAAATATCAGGTGTTTAAGATACATTCAAGACTAATAATACGACATTAAGAATTTACAGATATTCCTAATTCTTGCTATTCATTTTGAAATTATTTCTCTTTTCTGAAATATCTGGTTTCTCGGAATGTAATGCAAAGAGTAATGCATTTCAAATCTAGTACATAGTGACTTTTAATTATTCGAGTACGCTTCAGCCTCTGTATATAGGCACAGAAAAGCTAAATGAAAACATTTCTGCAAAAGTTTATATCGATTAATATGGAGTTTATAGAAAAAAGTCTGATGTGTTATACTAACCATTCTTACAAACTCTTATTCCTATATCTTCTTCGTGTTAGTTGAGAGAAACATTTGTACAAATTATCTTATTGTTTATTTCCTTGTAGGTACAAGGGGAATATTAGAATGTAGGCTTTGTGCGATAGTCAAATCTTTTAAAGCTTTGAGATTCCGTTCTCTTTGCACACTTAACATATAAAAAATAAATAGCGATGTTGCATTAGACGAAAGTTAAGTTTTCCCAAAACCGACACAAATAACAAGGAATATCTCCGAAATGGTTCACTCTACAAAAAAATTTATTCAGACATAAATTGTGTTTTAGCGAGATCTACATTTTTGTAGAGTAAGATTTGGTCTATCTCTTATGGTCTACCAGTTATGCAAAAATATCCAGAGTAAATAGGAATTAATGGGCTATAGGCAGAAACTTAAGATATACATTTCATTTTTCATAAAAATATCTCAAACATATGGCATTTTAATGAACATCGAGTTATTTTCAAGAAAATCAAAATTTTCGAAAAATTTTACATGTAAAGGGTGGTTTAGGGTGAAGTAATTTTCGTCAAAATCTTCGTGTCGCATTCTTGAAAGACATTAAACTTAAGGGACACTGGGAATGAAATTTTGGTCAAAATTGTCAAAAGTCGAAAATTGTTTTTTTTTACCTTAAAATGTTCCTGGAACACCTGTGCATTTGGATCAGCTAACATTTTTCATATCCCCCACTCCATGTGGTCATTACGGCCCTTTCAAGTAGCGCTCTTCCCTTAACGTACACAGGATGCTCCTATATAAAAGCCTGTTTTTCTCAAAACTACATTTCTGCACATTCCAAAAGAAGGTCGCGCCTGAGTTTTGCTTCAAATTCAATGAAAATTTCCAAAAGTATTCATAAATAGCAGCTAAACAAAACTATGATTCAATATTGATATTATCATTAACATGAATTCCAAAAACATTTTTTTTTTGTGTGAAAAAAGTCAATAATTTTTAATATTAAATTTTCTTTGTTATTAAAAAAATATGTACTGCATAATCAGCAAATGTATTTGAAATATCTCTTCATACAATTGTTACCCATGTTTTAGAGTACCAGTTCTGCTAATATAAATGAATTTTGAAAAGTCAATAGACGCGAGCTCTATTTTGAAAATGTGCCTATTAAATTCATAAAATAATTTATATATCATAAACGAATCATCCAATTTTAATGAAATTTGGTGTACCTCCTATTCTTATATAAATACAAACACAGTAAAAATTTCACAAAAATCTAGCAAGAAATGTGGAACTTTCAAATTTCACTCCCAGTGTCCCTGAAAGACATTAAACTTAAATACCAACTTCAGTTTTTAACCGACTTTTCATTTTTGAGTTATGTTTTCCACAGACTGACAGACACACAGACACACACATACCGATCTTTTTCTAAAAATGCTTTTTTTTTTTATTTAGGGGGCCTCATAACATATATTTCCGGTGAACTCTCGACATCGAATTTTTGGGTGAAATGCGATGCTTCCTCTACTAAACGTAGCAGAGAAAGTCAAAAGGTTAGGTTAACGCAACATGATGGAATAGTCCAAAGTGGAGTGCGGCGAATTTTTGACTCTTTACTGTTTGAAAATATTTCAGCCACGTTGAATATAATTTTGTCACAATATCATCACGGTGATGCTACTGTATCAAATTTCTCAACGGCCACTCTTTTCTTACATAATTTGGGGTTCGAATATGAAAGAAGGCATAAGTTTTAATATCTCTAAGTAAACATGAAAAAGAAAAGAAGGAAAATCTTTCCATTTAAAGGACGACTGAGGTGGGAAAGGAGTTGTGAAAATCTTCTGTCTGCATCGTTGAAATATGCCGAACTTAAATAAGTATGACATTTGGTATTTCTGCCGCTTTTTGAGTTCAACTGTTTTCTCTCATGCATACACACATAGCGTATTTCATTTTTTTTGAAGGAACCTCAAAGTTTGTGATTCCATGAAAGTTTGCTATCGTCATTTAGTGTGGAATACACTACTTGCTCTAGCTACGAGCCAAGGTAGGGAAGGTAAATAAGCAGCTTCACTTGTGGAATTATCCAGCAGTTTAACTTACACAGGTAAGTTACTAGGAAAGTCAGATTAGGAGCTGTCTCCCACGAGACGTCTGTTGTTCCATACATAGAGTGTTTAATTAAGGGAACATTCATCAAAAGCTGTCTGGTGCCAGAGAGGCCTTATGTGTCTGACTCAGACACTCACTTTCTTTCTCTCTTTCCCTACGTCATAATGTCTGCTCAACGATTCCACTAAAAAGGATGAAGCAGAAGAAAATCTCTGATGTGTCGCACTCACATGACTTTCTCTACTCTTGTACACACGTTCATCTGTCTACTTCATGTTAATCGAGACAAACATTTGCAGAAATATTATTGTTAATTTTGTTGTAGCTACAAGGGGAATACAGTAGACTTTATGTGAGTCAAATTTTTAAAGCTGGTTTTAATGGTTTTAACATTCCGTTCTCTTTACATTGCTAAGATATAAGAAAACGAATAACGACCTCCCATTTGAGAAAAGTATAAGTATTGGAAAATTCAAACAAATAACAAGGAATATCTCTGAAATGGTTCACTCCACAAAAAATGCACTTAGACATAATATGTGTGTTTTAATGAGATCTACATTTTTTGTGCAGTTAGGTTTTGTCTATATCCTACAATTTATCATTATGAGGAATTCGGAGATTATTTCCAGAACATTCAAAATATACATTTCACTTGTAATGAAAGTATCTTAAGCATATGATAATTTAATCAAAATCTTTAGAGCCATTTTAGAAAAAATTTCCCTGTAGGGCGTAGTTTGAGATGGGCGATTCTTTTAAATCAGGCATGGGCATGATAGGAGAGGTAGCGATTGAACTTGCCTTACTCACCCCACATTCTCTTGCCAAGTGACAAAGGTTGTTAGCATACAACACGTGCAGTGGTGGGTTCGTTCCATAATTTTTGCAGTGTTATGAACTTGTATTTTGTTTATATTAAACATATTTTGCATAAAATAATTATTACAGCCACCTACTGTGGTTAAGTAAATTACTTAATCTTCAAGTTTATAACATTCCTTTCTCTTATACATGTAATATCCTTACACTGCCTTATGATTAACATACTAAATGGTTTATTTTTCACAATAAATAAAGCAGTAAAGTTCCATTTCTATCTAGCCTTAAAGATATGTTAAAACTATTTGATCAACATAATAAATTCTCTGGTTTTAATCTTAATATTATGTTCAAACTTTGAAACACGAAATACATGTTCATATTAAATAAACTAATAGGAAACTAAACTACTAAACAGTGGAATCAGATTGTCTCTTTTATATGTTTACAATTACGAGTATCAGAAAGTATCTTTTGAAATTGTAAATAAATACCTTTAAGATCAGTAACATTTGATTTATACTTCTGATCTAAGTTGTGTTTGATTTTGTAACGCTTTATATTTGGAAATTAAAATCTGCATATCTACTACTCTTCATGAAACAGCCTTGCTCGCCACTGAGTGAGGCGTGTGGGAACCTGAACAACAATGCAGGGAAAGAACGGCAGTTGGAGTGAGGCAAGAGTGTGTTTCAGTAAGTTTATATAAGATGAAGTAAAAAAGCGGGGAGAAAGCTGCTTGGTGCTTCGTAATCCATAGTTTGTTTGGCTTTGGGTTTTAAACTGAAACTTACTGTTTAAAGTTTTCAAAATAAAACGCACAGAATCGCAAGAAAATCTCTAAATTTTCTTCGGCGTGCGTGTTCGTTATCTGTAAAGTCAAGAAAACACATACTTCTGTATGGCGCAATCATAAGGTGGCCAATAAGTTAAGTGAAATTTATATTTTATAACTATCATAGCCAAAAATAAATGCCACTGTTCATAAAACTAGATTATGTTGATACTGTACCTGGGGTGAAGAACCTACAGTAAAACAATGAAAGACTCTAGCTATTTTCTTTCTTTCTTATCACTACACTGCCATTGTCAATTAACGGTCTAAACCCAATTATTATATTAAATTAAAATAATATATTAGAATAACCTGATTTTCATGTTTCTAATTACCCATCCCGTATGGAGGACATAAACGCCCCCCAACCCCGCCCAGGACGTACAAGTGGGCACTTGGGGTCAGATGTCGAGAAGCCAATATGGTGGTCAGGCAGTTCGGTATGAGAGTGAAGAGGGGGCATGATTGAAATAGTGGTAAAATGGATGAAAGAAAAGGCGATTGTGAAGTAGAAGGTGAAATATGTGGTGGGGGAAACCGGAGAGCACGGAGAAAACCTGCCCAGACACCCCTTTGTCCACCATAAATCCCAAAATACCGTTCCCTGGGATCGAACCCAGCCCGTGAGAGGAAACAGGTCTAACCACTTAGCCACAGCACCGCCTAATACTAGAATAAAATCGTTCATAAAAAAATCTGATGTGTTGCACTCACATGACTTTCTCTACTTTTGTACTAACCATTCTTACAAACTCTTATTCCTATATCTCCATGTTAGTTAAGATAAACATTCGTACAAATTATCTTATTGCTTATTTCCTTGTAGATACAAGGGAAATATTAGAATACAGTAGACTTTGTGCGATAGTCAAATCTTTTTGATCTTTGAGATTCCGTTCTCTTTGCACGATTAACATATAAAAAAATGAACAACGTTATTGCATTTCGCTTAAGTTCTAAGTTTTCCGAAACTCACACACATAACAAGGAATATCTCCGAAATGGTTCACCCTATAGGAAAATTTATTGAGACATAAATTGTGTATTTTAGCAAGATCTACAGTTTTTCTATAGTATAATTTGGTCTATCTCTAACGGTTTACCAGTTATGCAAAAGTTGTCCAGAGTAAATACGACTACAGGGGCTATAGCCAGAAAATTCAAGATATACATTTCATTTGTCATCAAAATATCTCAAACATACGACATTTTAATTAAAATCGTTTGAGCCATTTTCAAGAAAATCAAAATTTTTGAAAAATTTTCCATGTAAAGGTTAGTTTTGGGCGGGGCTATTTTCTTCAAAATCTTCGTGTTGCATCCTTGAAAGTCATTAAACGTAAATACCAACTTTGGTTTTTAACCGACTTTTCGTTTTTGAGTTATGCTGTCCACAGACTGACACACAGACACACAGACAGACACACACACGGACCTTTTTCTAAAAATGCTTTTTTTGGATTCAGGGGACCTCAAAACATGTATTTCCGGTGAAATCTCGACATTGAATTTTTGGGTGGAATACAATACTTCCCCTACTTACCAGTAGAGAAAGTAAAAAGCAGCTTGAACGCTCATTATGGGAACACGAGTATCCCTTAGAAACATGTTTATTCATTTCCGTGTACCCAGAATTTAATTGCTGCTATGCTGATAAAGACCAACTGAGGTCTATGTATCGCAATTTCATAAGCACTTCTTTGCTTATGTATATTTGCACACATGAATCTTCAATGAAGATATGTTCAGAGTTCTGATATATCCTGAACAAAGCTTTTTGCAACTTCCGTTCCCAATTGTAACGACAGTTCCAAATATGGCGCTGTTCATAATCTCCTCTAGCCTAGTAATTGATCTTAGTTGCGCGACATGTTTCTTTTGTTTTTCTTTCCCGCTGAGTCACTTCCATTCCAGTTCCTATTTGGATTTCTGTTCAGCTCAACTGGTTAGCTTGCCTTACCAGGCCCTCACTTTTCTCATTCATAACTCTTCTTTATCTTCGGTGCAACGCCCACGAGCCTCAAGCGTTAACCTGCTTACGGTTTTCTTCATTACGGTGTTCAACACCATGAACATACTGCTCGCGACAGGTAGGTACACTTGCCTAAACCTGCTACTCGCGGTCAAATCTAAACTTAATAGCGCTCTTTGCAGGTAATAGAATATACCCAATTATCTTACATAATATAGTGCTGTAATATACCGAACGTGTCGCTCATTTATTTAAAATAACAAGAACACAATGCACCACAAAGTTTTCTATCTTCAAGGTATTTATTTGCTTTATTTCAGGGGAAAAAGACAGAAATCAGACAATATATCCATAAAATGTACTTATGAAATATTCATACTAAAATATTCGTAGACATCCAATAATGAATGTTCAGTTTTGTTTTATTTCTTTCCTTAAATTAACGTCCTCCAACGCAGTGTCATATCGGACGATGAACGAATGAAATTAGTGAAATGATGCTCAAATGAGCCTGAGAGCCATAGAGTTTAAACTTAGCCGACACTCGTCTTCTCAGGGTGAGGGAAAATCTCGAAAAAATCTGATGTGTTGCACTCACATGACTTTCTCTACTCTTGTACTAAGCATTCTTACAAACTCTTATTCCTATATCTTCTTCGTGTTAGTTGAGACAAACATTTGTACAAATTATCTTATTGCTTATTTCCTTGGTGCAAAGGGAATGTTAGTATACAGAAGGCTTTGTGCGATAGTCAAATGTTTGAGATTTTGTTGTCTTTGCACACTTGACATATAAAAAAATGAACAGCGATGATCCATTTCACGAAAGTTCTAAGTTTTCCGAAACTCACACACATAACAAGGAATATCTCCGAAATGGTTCACCCTACAAGAAGATTTATTCAGACATAAATTGCGTATTTTAGCAAAATCTACATTCTTTGTATTGTATAATTTGGTCTATCTCTAACGGTTTACCAGTTATGCAAAAGTCGTCCAGAGTAAATACGACTACAGGGGCTATAGCCAGAAAATTCAAGATATACATTTCATTTGTCATCAAAATATCTCAAACATGTGACATTTTAATCAAAATCGTTAGAGCCATTTTCAAGAAAATCAAAATTTTCGAAAAAATTTCCATGTAAAGGGTAGTTTAGCGTGGGGCTATTTTCTTCAAAATCTTCGTGTCGCATCCTTGAAAGACATTAAACTTAAATACCAACTTTGGTTTTTAACCGACTTTTCGGTTTTGAGTTATGCTGCCCACAGACTGACACACAGACACACACACGGACCTTTTTCTAAAAATGCTTTTTTTGGATTCAGGGGCCTCAAAACATATTTCCGGTGAAATCTCGACATCGAATTTTTGGGTGGAATATAATACTTCCCCTACTTACCAGTAGAGAAAGTAAAAAGAAAGCCTTATCCGAATAATCCACCCTAACCAAGATTTGAACTTCGTGACTTCTTGGAGTGAGGCAGACACGCTACCACAGAACATCAGTAGCACGCTACTACCATTACAGAGGTGGATGAATGTAGTCTACCATTTTAATTTCCAACAAACAGATGAAGGTCGAAATTAAAACCATCCGCTGGATAACACAGGCAAAAACAGAGGAAAAACGACACATGTGCAACGACGAGGTAACAAATGAAAACGATAACATTGACTGATTTCAATCCCGTGTCGGACTCTTGATACTTGAATGAAATAGGGCTTGGGATTTTCATAGAAATAATCTGGCACATTAAACATCCAGGAATTCTGAAATTCTAACTCTCCTGTAGGTACAGGAAGATTCATATAAACTGCCATTTTAATCATCAGCAACTACTGTTTAAAAACAATACACAGGCAATCGTTTTTCAACTGATGAGTAACTGGCAGAATCGTTTTGTCACATTGTTTGAAACGCCTATAACACGGAAACATGACGCACCCGCTTTTCCAAGTGCAATTGCTTAAATTTCTCCACACTTCGCACTCTGTATGGTTGCATTTGCTACTTCTTTACTGTCAGTGCAAAGAAGAGGCCTCGATATAAAAGGTACACCATCTTCGGTGAAATCTGTTCATATTACAAACATTTAAATTGTAAAACAAACTATCGTGCAAACATACTGTACAAGTTTTTGAAACATGTTACACAATCTCGGCAATAAAAACACTCTAATGGCGGCTCGTAAACACTAGTAAGAGGGGTTCAATTTTTAATTTTCAACATTTGGGTCTACAAATAGCCTTTTCCCGGTATTCCGGAGTGCATTATATTGGATCAAATCACAAAAAAGTGGCACTCACTAAAACCAGAAATACGGAAGTGGACGGTACTGCTCAATGTAGCGGAAATCTATCCTTTCCTATTCTGTTGAAAAGGTGTCGATGAATCGGTCGATGACATCCAAGCATGACGCAACCATCGATTTTTGAATGGAGAGCATTTTCAAGGCCATTAGCCGTTCTTCCATCGTACTTCGATCGATAATTATAATTTTTCGATAATACATACCGAGTTTTTATACCTTTTATGGAACATAATGTCTTTGTTCTTCGATACAGCGATTCTTCGTGTTTTTTATTTTTTTGAGTCAAATGACTTAAACACACACCTATTTTTACCAAGCTAGCATTACTCTCGTGAAGAGCAAACACAAACACAAAAAATCGACCTACTTTTTACAGCATAATCACATATCCAATTGTTTTCTTTGGGGCTTTAACAGCCTAGTAAACGATTTGAATGAGTGGACGAGTGAGTGGGGTTTAAGAGCCCGTCGATGGCTAGGTCATTTGGGCTCGCAAAAAGACTTGTATTTACAATATCGGTTCTGGAAAACCTTCTCAAGTGTAAGCGGCCTTCCGAAAACCTTTATTTAACACTTTTGCTGCAATCGAAGATTTGAAAAGTTCATTTCCTGGAGAATATTATAAACACGTGTATAAATGCCGGAAAAATATTTATTTGTAGTGACGCTGTCAATTGCAGGATTATATCAGCAGGTGTGCTGGAATTTTGTCCCGCAGTTCTTTTACATGCCAGTAAATTTACTGACATGGAGCTGTCGCTTTTAAGCACACTTAAAACCCGTCGGTCTGGGCCGGGTTTGAACCCGCAATATTGGGATCAGTAGGCCAGCTCCTAATCAACTGAGATGCCCAACTGCTAGAAGAAGGCAGTTTTCTTACAAATGCATCGGCTACTGACTTCCCCTCATCCACTTTCAAGTGTTCTTGCAAACATTTTGTTAACTGGTATCAGGTGAGAAACGAGAGAGTGGCCTGAAGGAAGGATAGTGACGTGACCGATTGAAGTACTTGAATCACACTGTCTATGGTGACTTCTTCGTTTTTGAACACATTTTTCCTACACCTTTAAACACGTGCCCACCTCCAAGGGTTATGTTAAAGGTTGGTTCATTCTCCAGAATAGAAACCATAGAGCCTCTCCTAATATGCAGCTATAAGTGTTTTACTTAGTTTAGCTGTTGGAAAGTCTTCCAATAAACCGCCGAATAAACTACTGTTGCGGGCTCTATGGAAAGCTTGTTGAACGAAAGCGCAGGTCAACTAAAGTGAGGGAAAAATTACTTTGTAAGCTCCTGTCGGGCAACTGCGAGAAGCCTGTCATCTGTGTATCCATCGAAACTGACCTGGGAGTTTGTGTTCCTGAAGTTATTGGTCCAAGATATACCACACCCTCCAGTGGCTGACTCAGAGAAGTGTTAGTCAATCATAAGGTAATTTCTCACCTATCTCAATTTCCCCTACAGCCTACAACGATCTAGGCCAGTGCTGTCCAACTTTGTTATGTGCTCGGGCACATTTAACTCCTGCCTAAGGAGGCGCGGGTGCCTCACAAGCACTGTTAGAACAAGTACCCTTCTTTTGAGAGGAAATAGGGAAAGTACTTGTTAGGGAGGTAATGAATACAGCTTTAGGTGTACGAAAACATACTTCATAGATGCGTACCGGGAAGATATTAGCAAGGAAACACTTTTGTTTTGAAATTTGAATTAACCCTCGCATTACCAAGGAGCGGGGGGGGGGGGGGGGGGGGCGGTGTACTTTATGCCCACCTTCTGTAATTTTTCAAATTTTCTGCTTTAATTTTTTTTATTAAAGTCATGCAGTTATTACCAATCACTGTTTCTACTACTGAATTGCGTATTTGTTTCAAAATTTTCATTGTTCGTCTTTTTGAGAAACAATTAAACGTTATGGTGGTCATAAAGTTCTGTACATGTGATTCGTGTAAGAAGTGGAAAGGAATAGTTAAACAACGTTAAATATCACCTTTATAAAAATGACAAGATATAATACCCACTTTTAAAATAAATTTGTTTTAAAAGTTGCCAGACATTTTGTTACTAGTGGTGGTTACAAAGTAATCAATTATATAAATAGCTAATAGCTATTGTTGTTATTAAATGCAGCAATAAAATGAGTAAACTCATTTTCAAATATACAAGTTCCACTATGTAAAAAAACTAAACAATATCATTACAGCGAGTTGCTGTACAGTCCGCAAATATATTATATAAATAAAACAATTAAGGAGTTAGAGTACAAAGTTTAACGAGAAACACAGTTATAGTCCGAATCTGCAATAGAAATTAACAGTATCAGCTAGGAGGTTCTCCACCTGCTAACGTTTAACTACAAACAATAACTTGTGACAATTACTGGAAGGACATGCTTTCGCGTGGTTTCCTCTGATGTTGCTGTAGCCGTACAGGTTTCACCACCCTCCTTTCCCTTCGCCAACAAGCTGAACTTAGAGGGTTAGCATGTTGCCATGTTATAGTACATTGTGGCACGTGCTTTCATACTACAACAGATTTACAATCTGGCAACACTGTTCCCTAACTTCCCGCTACGCCTTAACTGCCACAAGTTGCTTCTGTTAAAACGCTACTGTAATAAACGAAATACGATCTTGCATATTTTTTTTATGTTGGTATAATTTAGTACTCTTGCAGTGATTTGCTATGGAAAAAAGAAAAACATGTGTTACATTGACAAAACTTTCTCAATCCTCTATCGTTTATTAGTGGGTAGACAAACCATTCTTATGAACGTTTATATATCCCTAGGGCATCTCCTCCGTTGCCCGGCCGCTGCGTTCTCCAGCCGCGGCCAAAGCCACGGAGGAGTGCAGGTTGGGGTGGCTAACGAGGCTGAGTGCACCCCGTATCAGACCTCTCAGCGGGGGTTGAGTTCCCATGCTGGTGCCAGTCCAGTGTCGAACCTGGGTCCTCCACGTCAAAGACAGGCGCGCTACCACTATGCTACGGAGGCAGTCTTATTTCCCATCTATTTCACTTTGAGATAAACCTTTCTGAAATTGCTACATTACACATTTCATTTAGTAGCATTTAAGTTCAGTTAGCTCATCCTAATCCCGGCATAACGATGCGAATGAACGATTCTACGAATCACTATCTATAGCTGTTACAAGAATAGAGTGGGTATACGCAGAATGTTCGGGACGTAAAGAGACAAATGCTATCGCATATTCAAGGTAGAATAAATACAAAATGCCGTACTGCGTCTCTTACAAACAGTTGAAGAATGATTACGATTAAACTACACATTTAGGCGATAAGAGACTCCTTATCGCGAATTCCTAGTTTCCTGCATCAGCTGAATTACGGGCGAGACCGGAAATGTCTGTCGGTTTTCCAAGAGAGATTGCTAACACATTTATATTGCAGGCACTCCTCAAAGCTTCAATGACTGTTCTGATGTGTAGAAACTGAGCTTTGCCTACTGCTTAGAAGCAATGTTTACTATCTCTACTGCACGTAGTAAGCAAGTGTAGTTTATTCCACCCAAAAGTTCGATGTCGACATTTCACCGGAAATGTATGTTTTGAGGCCCTTAAACTAAAACAAACACACTTAAAAAAAGGTTGAATAGTATAACTTAAAGTGGTTAAAAAAATAAAACTTAGTGTTTAAGTTCAGAAACTTCCAAAGATTTTCAAGAAAATTTCCTACCCCAAACTACTCTTTACGTGGAACATTTTTTTTAAAAAAAATTATCTTTTATATTTTCTCAAAAATATATCTAACGATTTTGATCAAAATGTCACATGTTTAAGATCTTTTGGTGACTAGTGTAACGTAGGTATACTTTGGATTTTCTGGGAATAGCTGCTGTAATCCTCTTCATTCTGGAGACTTTAGCATAAGTGCCAAAGTACAAGAGATATTTTGTGCAGTTAAGCCATTTTCCATATATTCCTTGTAATTGGTTTGAATCTTTTAATACTTACATTTTCTCAAATAGGAATCATTACTTTTTTAGGTCCTGATCATGTAAAGCGAATGGAATGTCAAAGCCATCACATAGTGGCCAGCTGAGCTCTTAACACATTTGACTATCATTTACGGCCTACTATATTGGCCTACTCCCCTTGCACCTACAAGAAAATTAATAATACGATAATTTCTGTAAATGTTTATGTCGATTAATATGAAGTAGATAGAGGAATAAGCATTTGTAACAGTAGTTTGTATAACAATGAGTAGAAAAAATCATATGAGTGCACATATCAGATTTTTTGTTATTGAAATTGCAAGGATTACCACAGAATTAATGTATCTACTAAGTTACTTTATTGACAATTTCATTTCTTCAGATTTCTCATATTAATTTCATTTAAATACTATTTTTGGAATTACTTTACTGCTTCCATTGTCATGGTAGCTGTTGAATGCAGCACAGTCTACCTTAGCCCACCTCTGTGGCAGTGATGAATACAGGCACTTTCCTCGGGGGGGGGGGCAGGGGAATAATAAAAACAAAATCTGCTTATCTATTGTCCTGGCGTCTAGAATCTACACCAGGACATAGTGTCCAGTGATTTTATTTTTATTAAATTTATTATCAATTTATAAATACATGTCTGCATTTGCAGATCAATAACTACTAACAAACATAACAAAGAAAAGAAAACATTTGTCTTGTCTATTTATGCTCTTCTTTCCTTCCCCTAGCCGCCTGCAATCTTCCAGTTAAAATCCAGAATTGACGTCTTCTGTTAATTCCATGGGGTGGTTGGTCTTCTTGTCACTCTCTGGGGTTGTACATCTAGTGTTCATTTGAGTTCTTGTAGACCTCCTTAATGTTTCTACAAGTGAAACTCTTTCATCTTATGTTCTTCTGGGAATCTTGTGGCTATATCCATTTCTCATGTACTCCATTGCTTTTGTGGACAACTTGTTTGTCATTTCTTGCAATATTAGGAAATCCTTATCTGATCTTGTGATATTCCATCTAAATATCATCTTCCTTCCTCCAAAAGAGTACGACTTTTATCACATTCAAAGAGTGCATGCTCTGGTGTGTCTGGTACATTGCACAAATCAGACTTGTCATTGTCTTGATTTCCTATTTTATTAAAGTAGGTGTTAAAAGGTCTAGTCCTGTGAGAAACTGAATTCCACATCTTGTAGGTTTAAGGTGTAAATTCAAATGTTCCTTTATGTCTAAAGAGAATGCTAATGATAAACATATTTACAAATAGATATGAATTTCTCCGGGGGGAATTTTTTCCCTCCTGTGCCATCCCCTGAATTCATCACTGCTCTGTGGTGTGGGGATAGCAGCATGTCTGCCTCACATTCAAGGTATCCCGAGTTCAAATCTTGGTTAGGATGAGTTTAGAGTTGCCAGATTTCAGGGAGGAGATATAGAAACACATATCGACAATGAAATTCTAGTCACCTTTATTCTCATATAGGGACAGAACACCAAGTAGCCGGTAATTGTCTCTGATGTGAGACTGCCTTTGTGGTTTACCGGGAAAAACACAAACTGGTTTGAGAATTCAATGCCATTCTGGCAGTTTGTCACAGTAGTTTAATGGTTAGAGCACCTGCCTAGTAAGTGTAGGGTCTGTGGTTCAAATCCCAGCTGTGGCATTGAATTTTTAAGTTCCAGCTCTACCTTTCAAACATTGTCCACACACGGCTTGTGTGTTTAAAAACACCAACAGTAAGTTTGTTGGCATAAATAAATACTATGCAATCATTTTCAAGATCAGACCATTTGGCATATGGGTTATGATCTACACTGCACACGGAATAAAACTTGAAAGTTCTGTAAAGTTCCTGCTAAAACCATACGTCTGGCAACCCTAAATGAGTTACCTGAATTAAGTCTATTATTCCGGGGTTTTCCGTCATTCTGAGAAAAGATGAGCTGAGGTAAATACGCGTTAGAGTATTACGGCAATGGACCCATTTGAGCATAATTTCAATCATTTTGTTCATTCATCATCCTATTTGGCCTAATCCGGTTAAAGGACCATTAAACTGCAAGCCAAATGCTGCATTTATTTAATTCTCATATCGAGACTGTAGGCTGGACAAGGGAGAATTGCCCAATTGTATTCAGTCAATTTCATCTGTACAATTGGCCTCTGCTTCTTCTATTTCTTCATTAGTGAGCACCAAAAATGGTGCTGGTGAAATATAAAATGAAGTGATAACATCTCCAGCATTTACATTATACAAGGAGTGAGGAAAGATAAGCTGGAAACACCTTTAATCACTGATAGTGCTTCTGGCAGGTTCTACTCGTAAATGAGATCCTTCAGTTCCAGAGGCTACTATGCCATAACGAACTCAACTATCTGTGTTGGTGCCATCTTCCACAGAATGATTAGTTCCTTCATTGGGGTCGGTCTGGATGACTTGGTAGGTTAGACACTGGCCTACTGATCCTAAGGTCGCAGGTTCAAATCTGGCCCAGCTTGATGGTTTCTAAGTGTGCTTAAAAATGACAGCTCCATGTCAGTAGATTTACTGACATGTAAAAGAATTCCTGCGGGACAAAATTCCGGAACACCGATAACACTGATGTGATCCTGGCAGTTGATAGCGTCGTTAAACAACAAAATAATTTTTTTAATTTCTATGATTGGGGGTTAAAATCTGGCACAAAGCAAGGAACCTTTTTCTCCAATATAAACATCCTTAGCATGGCTTTCTTCAGAAGGAAAATAAAGTATTTGATGTACGCAATGCTTTCTTTTACATTGTTTCTCTTGTAGAATCCTCTTTGTCTTCTGTGGTCATACTAGAGGTGTTGATTTTAGAAAAAACTTGGTCTTAGTAAATCATTGACAAAGTTTTTAATGCTGATTTTATGTAGTTTTGCTGTCAAAGTAAGCACATTCATATCTACTTTCATACTTCCACTCCATGGAAGGTGCGGAAGGATTCAAGTTAAATAAAAATCTTATGTGTTGCACTCACATGACTTTCTCTACTCTTGTACTAACCATTCTTACAAACTCTTATTACTTTATCTTCTTTGTGTTAGTTGAGATAAACATTTGTAGAAATTATCTTATGGCTTATTTCCTTGTAGGTGCAAGGAGAATATGGGAATACAGTAGGCTTTGAGTGATAGTCAAATCTTTCAAAACTTTGCACGGTTAACATATAAAAAAATGAACAATGTCGCATTTGACGAAAGTTTAAATTTTCTGATACTGACACAAATAACAAGGAATATCTCTGAAATGGTTCACTCTACAAAAACAAATACTCGGACATAAATTGTGTTTTAGCAAGATCTACATTTTGTTTTGCATAGTAAACAGGTCCACATAGGCTATAGCAAGAAAATTGAAAATATACATTTCATTTGTCATAAAAATATTCTAAACATAAGTGATTTTAATCAAAATCGTTATCCATTTTCAAGAAAATCAAAGTTTTCAATAAATTTTCTATGTAAAGGGTAGTTTAGGATGGAGCAATTTTCTTCAAAATTGTGTCGCATCCTTGAAAGACTTTAAACTTAAATACCAACTGCCTTTTTGTTTTTTGGTTATGCTGTCCAGACTGACACAGACATACACACACACCTTTTTCTAAAAAGGCTTTTTTTGGATTCAGGCGGCCTCAAAACATGTATTTCCAGGGAAATCTCATCAAATTTTTGGGTGGAATACAATACTTCCTCTACTTACTAGTAGAGAAAGTAAAAATCACTCCTTCTACCAAGAATCAAACCAGGACATCTGAGTTGGGTGAGTGGGTGGGTGGGTGAGTGAGTGAGTGAGTGAGTGAGTGAGTGAGTGAGTGGGGTTTAAGGGGCCGTTGACAGCTAGGTCATTAGGGCCCCACGTCTGAGTTGAGAACTCAAAGCACTAACAACTTGATCAGAAAAGGTGTCTGGTGATATTATTTATTCAGAATCTAAAGTAAGAACAAAATAGAAACTAAAAGCTTCACTTATCTTAGTAATTTAGATTCTTGTTGCTTTACTGTAAGTTTCAATATTTCCTTATTTATTCAGAAGTCTAAAAAAGTAGCTTTATACACTGAGTAAGGGTGCTGAGTAGAACTAAACCCTAGCGCAACAGCCCATGAAGGGCCAAGGCTTGCCGCCCAGCTGCTGCATCCCCAACCTCTGCCCACTACAGGCGTTATTGGTGGGGTGCAGTACTGGAGAGTGGGACGTGGTCAGCGCCCCGAACCCTCCCGGCCAGTTATACAGCCTTTTCAACCTGGGCTGCTACTTCTCCATCAAGTAGCTCCTCAACTGGTCCCCCCAGGACCTAATGAAGCTGAGGAAAATGGTAGAGGAATTTATGTTTCAGGGTATGCCATGGTGATTGAGTATGACTCTGGAGAAAGGAAAGGATGGGTTAATAAATCTTAAAAATGACATATCCTTAAAAAAAGAGCATAACAGTTTATTGACGTTTATATAAAGTGAACAATACTGGCAAGTAATAATGGTTTACAGCAATACCATCGCAATTAACATTTATTAAATATAGTAAGAAAACATTAAATGTTCACAAATTAGTAAGAACCATTATGTCACATAAATTCTAAGGCTTTCACGGCCGGCATTGCTAATTCCATTATGCATTCTTTCCGGGCTTGTAGGCCGTGGTTCAGTAGTTTTATTTTCCAACGTTTCATCAAAAACTTCGTCCACCATCTTCAGGGAAGTCAAAGCTGTTAAAAAACAGGTTTCGGCATCCAAAAAAGACTGTTTTTTTCCACAGCTTTGACTTCCCTGAAGATGCCGGATGAAGTTTTTGGCGAAACGTTGGAAAATAAAACTACTGGACCACGGCCTACAAGCCCGGAAAGAATGTATAATGGAATTAAGAACCATAATGGTTCAACAAATACTAAGAAATATTGGCGACAAACTTGGCGGCACCGTGGAAGAGTAGTTACATTGTTCGCCTATCACCAAGGTGGCCGAGTTCGATCCCAGGGACCTGCATGTTGTATTTGTGGTGGATGAAGTGGCATCTGGGCAGGTTTTCTCTGCATTCTCCAGTTTCCCCCTCCACTCATTCCACCAACTGCTCCACTATCTTTCCATTCATCCACTTCACCAGCATTTCATATCATCCTCTTCCTCACTCTCATACCTGGTGCTTCGCTGACCACCACATCCAGGTCTTCACTCTGTCTGGTTCATAGGTTCCCCTGCTCCCTGACAGGCATCTGATCCTAGGCACAGGCTCGTAAGTCCTATCCATGGATGTTTCTGATTGTCAACTCTGCCAGTATAATAAAACTAAGAAGATGTTAACTTAGGACTTAGGACTTGATGATCTTCTGCGAATACGAGAATGTTTATCACACTAAAATTTAAGTAGTGATGATTACGATATTGCTGTTCTAATCCATAGAATATTGCCACTGCTGTCTTGTGTTTTACGCTGAACTACTAATGCAACTAGCAGCCACCTATTTTCTTTTCTCTCCCTGATCAAATGTCCATGTAGACATTTTACCATGGTCCTGTTGATAAACAAGAAATACTCGTAAGACACACTGCATTCATTCATTAGTTAATTATTGCAAAGTATGAGGGACATTCACTAAGTTATGTAATCCAGGATCTTATATTGCTACATCAGGCATGATCATAAAATATTAGGTATATTTTATGTGTATTGGTAAAAGTCTGATATTCTGAGAATTTCCAACTTGTAGAGTCCTTCACTCAGGTGAGAACTATTGGTTCAACTGTAAATTTGACTTAACTCAACTTCTGCTCAAAGTTCCAGCCTACATGATTCTTACCTTTACTGAAATTCCTGATTTGTGAAGAACATCCCGCAGACTGTCACATGCATTCAAGAAATCGTTGGTCTTCACTTTCTTTTGAGATCCATCCTGTCAATGAACACTTAATTTGCTTAATATATACAAAGTGATATAGACAGTGAGACCTTTTAAACTTGAAACTTAATTTACTGTTTAAATTTAACATTATTGTAAGTTCCATACAGTAAAGTAAATAAATACATAAAGTGACATTAACCTCTTCAGCGATATGGACATGAAATCACGTCCATTTAAAATGATGGATGAGCGATATGGGCGTGTATACACGTCCTGTGCATTTGTGTATTTAACCCTTATTTATCCCTTATCTAACTCAACTTATTTTAATTTTCCCTTTATGAAACATTTAAGTAAAGTCTATATACTTTACTAGCTTACCTTTATATGTTCCTTGTGCAGTGATATGCCTCAAAACAGGGATAAACACACAAGGGTACATCTCCACATTCGCAAATTCCCTTCTTGCGGCACACGAAACACTTTCGAGATGGGCAGGACTTCTTTGCTGTTGGTGGTATCCTTTTAGGATAATGTTTTCCTTGAGGTCTGAAGGGTGCAGGGGTTCTGGATTTTCTACCCCCAACGTGGTGTTGTTCAATTAGGCTGCGAACTATTGATAGTTGGACGTCCAGGTAGGTCATTGTCTTGTGTGGGTTTAGAGCTCTCCAAATTACCAAACAACTGTATATGGTTATATCCAGTTGGTGCAAAAATACCTTTTTATACCACTTCTCCCTTCAGCTACAAGCAGTAAAGTATATGTTTGTATTTCAAGAAAGAAAGAAACGGAGTATACTAATGTAATATTTGAAGCTTTCACGGCGAACGTTAGTGATCAGAGTTTCACGGGTGATCAGCCGTGTTAAATTTAAGAAGGTTGAGCTTTCGGCCATTATACACTCCATGGCCATCCTAAGTTACGAAACATACATAAGCAAAGTTGCAAACGTGCTATATTCTGATGACTCAAAGCACTAGTGTATGCGTGGTCTCTATTTCACATTATGCTGACACATAAGCCACACATACAATGGGTCGACCACTGTTTCTTTCAGAGAACTTATATTAGATGCGTTCGACAGAGCAAAGTTGACTTTTCACCACAGTGAAACAAAATAGTGCCATTTCAACGTTTTGTAAATGCAACTCAACATTGCTGATGACGTACATGTATACTGCATATAACAAGTTTTATACCAGTTTTTGTTTCATTAAAATAACTTAATATTTACACAAAATACAGCTGTGTATATATGAAGCACTTTAAATGCCCTGTGCTGGATATTGGGTAGCAGTTCTTGGCTTGCGGATGTTTTAAAGGGCCATCGCTCAAGAGGCTAAGCACAATATATATAAAATTAAAAGATCACTAGAAAGTGCATAGAATTAAGAAACCAGCTTTTTCATTACCTGAGTTTGACTATCTTTCATCAGCTGCAAAGCACTAAGTCTCACTTGATTCCTGAATTCAACAACGCTGTCCATAATTTGTTTTAGTTGCACAGTGTCGTGTACACCAGCAACCTGAAACAGAAATGTAGTTACTAGTGTAATACTATGGTGCCTACTTGGAAATAATTCTAATTTCATGTTCTAGTTATGCTTTGTAAGTGCCAGGTACACATGGTTTTATATGTCAACCTGTTAAGCATGGGAAAGAGCTGTCGTTTGCAGAATACATGCAACCAGCACAAATTCTACATACGTCAGCCATGCTTGAATGATGTCATCTTAGGTGGTAACAGGTTAAACTATTCCAACAGGATAAGTCATGGTTGGCTATGTCAAAGGGACATTGAGTAGAAAGGGGTGGGGCAAAGGGAAGCTTTGGTTCTTCTGGGACTGAAGCACAGTGAGTTTAGCTGCGGCACCTGAGCCAGTAACATTGCCATACATCTTCTTTGGGTCAGTGCGAATCAACATGTGATTCAGGTATTTCATGTAAAATGTAAGTTTTGTTAATACAATTAGCTTTTAAGGAATCTGTTTAATACTTCTAGTTATACTCCCTGATTACCAATAAGATTCTTTGTGTGTACCTTTCCTGCCCTAACCATCTGAGTTCACCCTCCCCCCTCCCCCAGTTATGAACTTGCCTAAATTACTTATACATTGAAATTTTAGCTTAAAACCACATTATTTATTTATGCCAACAAACTTACTGTTGGTGTTTTTAAACACACAAGCCGTGTGTGGGCAAACCACATACCATGACAATATCAGTTTGAAAACAAAGGCTATGAGTAGAGAAATATAGCTGTATTTTGCATATAAAAATCTTAATCACACGTTCTTGAGATACACAGCTCAACAATGAATTTGCAATGTCACTTTCACTATTTGCATATTTATTAGTTTTGCATCCGTCAGCTTAAGGTCTCCAGGGAATAAATGGGAGGGCCTAGGTACTCCATGTTAATTTTATCCAAGACTTCATAGGAGAAATTATAAGCCCAGGATATTTAATTTGGAGTAACAGGAATGGTTGACTCATGGTGATGTTTCTTGTATTTACTTTATGTCCAAAAATATGTAAATTTTCTGTTATATCAATGCTATATTTTATTTTTGTAAACTTTATTGTTGTGTCTGTAATATGGAGCATGACTACCATTGATTATAAGTTTAAACTGAGGGAAAAATAAAGGAAAAACAATCCCTGTAACCAAGGAAAATAGTGAATCTTTCACAGAAGATAGTTATTATTTGTTTATGCCAACAAGCTTACTGCTGGTGTTTTTAAACACACAAGCCGTGTGTGGGCAATTTTTTTAAGAGGTGGAATCAGGACTAAAAAATTCAATGTCATAGCCGGAATTTTAACCATGGATCTTCTGCTTATCAAGCGGCTGCTTTAACCACTAAGCTACCATGGCCAACTTGCCAGTACAACATTACATTTCCCAGCTGATTCGTACTTTTTCTTGTTAGACCACAAGGGAATCTCACATCAGAGATAAATACCCCAAGGGTGAGTTACTTCTTGTAAGAGGAGACCTCAGAGAAAACATCACCGTCCCCACCAGGGAGAAGCAGTTGATGTCCGGTTGATAATAGAAAGTCAGCCTCCGAAACATGTTCCGGTAAATTATAAGTAAGTGTTGAGCAGTGTTATTAATCGACTCACCTTTTCGGTTTAAATTGATTTTATTACAACACTGTTTTCAAACTTCCAAGAAAGAAGATATATTTACCTGTTGCAATGAAAAGTCAACACCCAACATCTCCAGTGTGTTTTTTACAAACAACGATGTCGCTGCTACTGCAGCTGGATGTCTTGCCTGTTCATACTCCTGCAAAATAAAAGAATTGATTTCTTTGCTTATTTTGTTAACTTTGCATCATACTAATCAGTGACTTAGATAAAAAGTACAAATCTGGTTAATAAAATGGAATGATATTAAGTGAAGATACCTGCTGGTCCTCTTCAACATCTGAGTAGATTATTCTACATGTACCAGGGTGCTAATGAACTACACCAAAATGACTTCAGAGATTGCAGATGTAACTAATATCAGTAATTTGAGATAGGCAATGCAAGATCTGCATGAAAAAGACATTTTTAAGATGTACTAAAGGATGAAACTAGTTGGAAGACTTCATCATAAATAGCAACACAATCAAAGCTGTAAACTCATTCAAATATCTTGGATCTATAGTAAATACAATAACTCAATATTATGCTATAAGAAACTTCTTTGGCAGCCTAAGGATTTTAGTATAGTTGCTCTTATGTCAGTATGTATATGTTATAAAGAAAAAGTGAGTGAGTGAGTGAGTGAGTGAGTGAGTGAGTGAGTGAGTGAGTGAGTGAGTGAGTGAGTGAGTGAGTGAGTGAGTGAGTGAGTGAGTGAGTGAGTGGAGTTTAAGGGTCTGTTGACAGCTAGGTCATTTGGGCCCTAAGTCAGATTATAAAGGCTTAAAACACTCAAAACTGCTTAACAATCAATAAAAGCTATTCTATTCTATTCTATTTTACTCACAAGGAGATGGGGTAAAAAAGGTGAAGACTAAAAAACAAGATAAAATGTTGAAATTGGAATGATAAAAGAGTAAGGGCTAAAACACTAAAAGCAAACAGTAAAATCAACAGAAACCAGAGATTGTATTCTAAAACCGTAAAACCAAATGCCCAGGAATAAAACACAAGTTAAACTTATTATTTATTTATGCCAACAAACTTACTGCTGGTGTTTTTAAACACACAAGTCATGTGTGGGCAATGTTTGAGAGGTAGAATTGGAACTGAAAAATTCAATGCCACAGCTGTAAGTTTGTTTCCACATATAAAGTAAGTTTGTTGGCATAAATAATAAATTATACTTGTTTCACGAAATCAATTTCAGTGAGGAACCGCAACACCATATTGATGGAGAGCAGGTCATTGTCTAGAATTGACCAGAGGGTAGAACCCAGGCCAAGGAATTGGCACTCTAGTATATTGTGGACACAACCAAAATGTGCAACACAGAGTTGGATGCCGCACGTATGACATACAGGGGCTGGGTCACCATGCCAAAAGTGCCATAAGTAGCATGTGTGTGGCCTATATGCAACAGCGTTAAAACAACCTCTGACCAATGGGAACCCCTGCAAGAAGTCAGCCAGGGTTGTACCGTGTCCTTGATTGAGTGCCAGTCAATTCTTTCCAAGACTTCTGCCAGAATGAATAAAGATGGCAGCGGAAGTATCGCTGCACATCACTAAATATAAAGAAAAAGTAATGGTTCAAACTCATGGTACAAGTCAGACATATGATGTTTACTTACAGACTTCTGATGAAGCATTTTGTTGCCAACTGCCATCAATTCCATTAGAGCATTCATTGCTGTAGCTGTATTGAAATCATCTTTTAGTCCAGCATCAACCTTGTCCTTTGCATCGGCAAGGGCCTGGAAAAGCATAATTCTTTTAAAAATGGTCAACTCTAGTGCACAATACCAAACTTAGTTAAGTCCAGCATTTTCCAGGGATGCAACACAAAAATTTTCACAAAACTGCTCCCCAATCAAACTACTCTATATGTCAAAACATTCTTATTTTTTCAAAAAGACTTATAATTTTAATTAATATATCATACGTTTTGACTTATTTACATGAGAAATAAAATGCTGTTGATTAATGCCGTGCATTTGGCGACAAAGCCATTAACATTCATGCCTTCCAATACTTCTGCACTTCTACAGGTTCTTCAGATAATAAAGGGCAGACTTAGATGGTCTTAATTCATTTCAACTTTTTAAGGCAAAAAAAAAAAAAGAAGCAAAATCCATGCAATTGCAGTCAAATGTAACCCTGTCAGCTTCTAAGCGTGCCATTACATCAACTACTTTACTTGGGCCCTCCCCTTCCTTTACCACAGGCACATTTGACTGCAGTTGCTGGGATTTGAACTCACAACATTTATCTTTGAATGAATGGCCAGTTCATTGTGCATTGCCCTAACCGTCATTGCTATCTAAATTGCTTTGGCCGAAGTGCCTCCGAAAGGAATATGAAAACCGGTTTAGGAATTAGAGGAACAATGGCATATGTAGCAAAATATCTCAGCAGTGAAAGTGTTAAACAAAGGAAGTGAAACGGGATAGGTCATGCTGAGAGAGCTAGATGGAGTTATGGAGAAGAAGGCACTTGACTGGAATCCTTAATCAACATAGAGAAGAGGACGACCCAGGAAAATGTGGAAGCGATCATTAGAAGAGGAGGCAGAGGGATGTGAGAAAAGTTGGAAAGAAGTAAAATGGCTTGTTGAAGGAAGTTCACTGTTGCCCTGTATTCTCTCAAGGAATAACAGGAAATAAGTCATTTTTGAGTTATACTTGTTTGTATGCATGCACACTTCCCCATACGTTTTACCTGGCTTCAACATAAGCAGAAAAAAGAATATATTATTCAATAAACTTATCTATTTATGCTTTAATGTAGCATTCCAGAGTACTTGAAGTATACGGTAAATGTTCTAGTTACCTTCAACAGAAGTGCTTCATCAATATTTCCAAAGGTAGAGAATCCTTGAGTATAACCTTCTGAATCCACTAGGAAACTTTCAACCTTCTTTGTAACTGCTACTGAGTTCTGCATACTTTTGTCTGTGTACTCCATTCCTTAAAAGCAAAATATCTGTATAGCATGACAGTTACTATTTTTGGAGGGGTTAAAAATGACTGGGAGGTTGGAAGAAGCGCATCTCTAAAAGGGGACTATGTTGACAACTAATTAATTTGTTTTGATAATATAGAAATCATCAATACAGTACAGATTATTATTTAATGGTATTGCGAAACCAAGAAATTAATAAAGATAATAACTTTAATCAGAAAGAAGAAACAAGCAAGATTAACAGGACTTGATTTTCAGTACAGAGAAATAAAGTTTATTTACATTATAGAAACAACAGCCTCCTGCAGCAGGATTGATTTAAAATCTACCAATCAGCAATAAAAAAGGGCCTGGAAGACTAATGAGAATTCCACAGAAATGTCATACCAATGAATAAAACGTACACAAAGGTCTATTTACAAGAACTTTCTGTGCTCCAGATCTTAGTATACTGAAAACAGAGAAAAATATGAGGGTGAATCAGAAAGTAAGTTACACTTGCTTGCCAAGAACATGCTGTGTGTCGTGAAGTGGCCAATAAGTAGCAAGCTACAGTACTGCTGACACGTCTGATAGGTAGTGTGGTGTGGTATCCCGTCATATTGTGTGCAGAGCAGACCTGGCTCAATGGCATGTCAACTGGATGTTCACTCCAAATTGGAGACATGTGCAATGATCAGATTTACGTAGGCTAAACGGCTCAATTGCACGGACTATGAGCATGCATTTCTCACAACACCTCACACAGCCCACCAAACGTCCAAACTGCTACAGCGATTCAAGTGCGAGGTAAGACAACATTCCCCATACAGCTCAGAGTTAGTGCCATGTGATTACCATGTGTTTGGTAAGGTAAAAAAGGATATTGGTGGATGATTCCGAAATGACGAGGAGGTAATAGCAGCTGTATCCACCAGGTAGTTACATAACATTGAAGGTGATCTCTATACACCCGAAATCGAAAAGTTGTTTGCCTGATCCAATAAATGTTTACAGTCCCTTGGGGACTATGTGGAAAAGTGAATTTACATTGTATGTTGCCATAGCTGTGTTGCCTATGTGTATGTGGTTTAATAAATGGCCATAACTTGAAAGTGTAAGTTACTTTTTGATTCGCTCTCGTACAAAAACATCTCTATTTTGATGTGAAAATTTCACCATGTAAACTTTCAATTTCAACCCCAATTATCTGTGAAACATACTTGGGCCTTCTTAAGTGTAAAGCATTATAATTTTTAAATGGTTATGAATCAATTTTCTAATGTTTTTATTTGTATACTCCATAGTTGGAGTCAAGTGGTTTTCAGAACAAATTTTATAAAAAGATAAAGAAATGATGGAATAAAATTTCCATTCAGTTTCTATGTTAGCATCATATAACCAGTAAATATTAGAACATTTTTCTTAAAGTCAGCAGATTTTCCAATGTGACACTGTGACTATCTGACATTCTGCAATTGTGGCTATATGTTGGTGAAAAACAAAACACTACTCTGCTCCAATTTAAGAAATGCAAGTTTACAAGTCATGGATTCTGATCCTGTGGTGCAATTAGAGCAAAACACCAACTAGATCATTCCTTAAAACCTAACACAGAGTTTATAAGTACTTATTTAAAGCAGAGGCAACTATATAGATTGCATTAAAAACTATTTGATACCATGGTATCTAAAACCATTACAAAATTTCATACACCTAGTGTAGTGATGAAATTGATAAATCTGTATGATTTCTTATGGTGAATAAAAATGAGTATGACCTTTATGCAAGGATTTGTTATATCTACTCACCACTTCTATATGATGACTGAAGGCAAAATATTCTAAACTGGTTAGGAGTATATGATTTCAGGAAATCATTAATGCTTATTGTGTTTTTCAGTGACTTGGACATCTTTTCTTTTCCTTTGACATGCAGATGGCCTGCAACAATTGAAAAAATTTACAGGAAATTATTAAATACTAACTTAAATAACTAATAAAGAAAATTATTCTTTATAATATGAGTGTGATGTTGTTGTTAGCTAATGCTGGATTTCTGACAATGAAGTCATTAATCCTCTTGCTCTCCAATATTTTTCACAATGATATTGAAGAGATCAATAGCAGTAATGGTAACCGTTTTTTTAGAGAGCACCATATTTTTATGTTTTGGCGGTCACATCGCTCTCTCACAACCCCCAGAATGTCTGGGGGACCACACCTGTCGTTGGTTTACGGGTCTCACCGACCTGATCGGGAGAATTATCAAAATAAATTCACCGACCATATCCTCTGATCACCAATCACAGGACGTATTATATGCCATGACAGGTCAGCATGTTAGGGGTTAAGATTTTATAGAGAAATGGAGAGGTTGGAAAAATAAAGACTCCCTAGCCCTCGGGAACCCTAATAGCATCGGGGTTGGAAGAGAACAAGAGATGACCAAGGTAAGGTCAGATAGGAAAGTTACAGTGAGGAGCAAAACACCAGTAAGTGGAAGTAATGTTCTGCTCAGCTTGGGTACCTTGTGGTGGCTATTCACATATCCCCTAGACGGAGACCCCTGAGTCTATATGTTTCAAACCTTAATTTCCACTTCAGGACACTTAAATTTCATTATGTAGCAATTTAAATGATTAATTTGATAGGGAACAGATTATTAGGGAAAAAATGTTTTTCCTCCTTTAAGTTTCGAGAGTGACAAAGTATAAATGTTAAACACGACATCTACGACAAATACAAAACTTATTTTCATACTATAGAATAAAACTATGTAACTAAAATATTTTCATAATTTTGTTACTAGCTCATATTTTATATACCAATTTCATCAGATAATGGTCACACTAATATTGCAGATGCTCACTATTGAGAAATACTGAAAAACATGCTGCCACTGCAACCTGTATTGGACTGAACTGCTTTACCAGATATCTTAGAAAGGCAGAACACAGACTACTTGGAATTTTTCTAATTTAACTTAATACTAGGAAGTTGCACAATGTGCATTGATAGAAGTACATTGAAACAATACATATTGCTTACAGCTTGTCCTGTTAATCTATATTTATTCCATCTATCATCTTTTGTGTTTCACTTCACTTCCGCTTTGTCTATTTATTCCCACAAAAATTTTTCTTAAGGATATTGTTCTCTTTTCACACACTTCCACATGGTGTCTTGTGCCTTGTTTCGCACATAACGTGCACATGCATTCTCCGCCTGGCTTGTGATGTCTTTTATCCTTACATATCAAGTGGTGGAAAGCATGTGCTGCAAACCTTGTTACAAGATGCCGCAGTTCATAGTTTGGGCCCTTTCAGTCTTTCTTGGTCATTGCATCTGTGATGCAGAAATCTTCCCATATTTCAGCTTTTTTCCTTCGATGTTCCTTCACTGTTTGCTCACATGTCTCTGTTGCTGTAACAGTATTTGTAGTTGGAGTTCTTCTATCCACATAGTGTCTCTGCACATTTCATTTATCAATTTGGACGGTGAGTACTTCAATAGACATGAATGTTGCCTTCACTTTCTCTATGTTCTCTAAACTTCTTTTCATCAGGTGCCCCCATATCAGTTGCAGTCCATAGGTTATTGGCACATTTCTGCTTTGAACAATTCCATCGCCCTCTTTAGAGATATTTTGTTCAGGTGTTTGGTGTCATACATGGCTTTCACTGCTGACGGTACTTTGTCCTTTATGTGCTGTGTGAATGTGGTTCCTTGTGTCTGTAGCTTTATACCCAGGCATTTGAAGTTGTTGGAATTTTTCCAACTACTTGTTATTTCTACTGCATGCTTGTTTCTTACCTGGAAACTGCATTATCTTTAGCTGCACAATGGTCAAGTCCATTGCAGTGTAATCCTCTACCAGGTTCAGTTGCTGAATATCTCTTCTATCCTTATGCTTTACTGCTGAAATGATACCTAGTTTTTGGGACTACATTGGTTTCTTCTATTTCACCACTTTGTTCATTGTTCACACAAACCAAAATCACTTTCATTAGTGTTTCATTAAACATCCTCTTTCCCAGTTTATTAAGACACATCCCATCTCTTGTGTGGAGTTCCTGTCTTATGTTGGTTTTACTAGCTTCATATGTTCATATTTTCTATATGTCTGTTATGTGTGAGTTTACAGAGGAACAGCTCATGCTATGCCTCCGAGACTGACCTTTATCAGCAGATATGAATGCAGTCCTACATATGTTAACCATTCTCCACTGACCTGCGCAACAGCATCCCTCAGAGTGATCCATGGAGAGGTATAAATACAACCACCATACTCAAACTCCTTTTCACTCAGCTTCACAGTTATGACCAAATAAGATAAGGATTCCCCAATGTGACCACCTATTAAGCTACCTATTAGTGTTGTCAAGTTTCAACACTTCAACAACAGCAAGTATCATTCAAAAGAGATGAAGATCAAATAAATAAAATAAATATATATTCTGCTTATCAAATGGGAAGTGTTCTGATCTGCAGCCAATGAAATAGGTTTATGCACAGAGCATTACAAGCTCATTACCCCCACTCTTCACATATTGCTTGGAGTGCGTCAAGCCCCACTTAAGGGAAAAGCAATATGACAACACAGCAGGACTCCGATTGGTTACCGGCCTGGAGGCGCTCAAGGACAAGCTCCTTCCAATTGAAAAGCACAGTAGTCACTAAATATTCATGTAAAACAAGTAAATATGCAACATAATTTGCACTGTTGAAACATTGCACTCATTACCATAATTAACTCACAAAACAAGTGAGCATTTGTTTTAAAATTCTGTTGCTAATACTTCCAGAGTAGTGAGTCTAAGCTTATGATGGAGATGTACATACATGTTCCCATGTGTCAACATTGTGCTCTATGCTGCTTGGCAGCTCTTTAAACCTCTCAGGAAAATCTTGACTAAGTTTCAGAACATCCTTCCAGTGAGTTAGCCACTCAGCTGGTAATATGCATGTAATATGCATGTATACAAAAATTTAACCAAATCTTTAGTCGTTTCTGAAATACGGGGAATATATATACAAGAATTGCACTGTAGAAGCAGGAATAAAAAAAATGTTATTTTTTATGTAAAATAGTGTTTTTTCGGGAATTACACCTATATAGATGAACTTAAAAGGCAAAACCCTGTCTGAATACAAAATTTGATCAAAATCGTTAGAGCCGTTTCCAAGTTGTGCGGAATAAATATATGTATGTATATATATACAAGAATTGCTCGTTTAAATATATAAGATAGAATACCTGCTACCAAAGAAAAGAAAAAGGCTGAAACCATAAACAAAGGAAATAAAAGAAGCATTTAAAACAGACCATGCACATGAAATTTTTAATTTAACTTTTGAAATACAAGAGCTCCAAACAGCTATTTCACGACTTAAATTACACAAAAGTGCAGGATCTGTCAAAATCACAGGAGAAATGATTAAACAGTTTGGACCAAAAGTACAGAATATATTATTAAAGGTTTTTAATTTGATATGGAAAAGATGACAGAGTGGGTGAGCGGTTAGAGCAATCGCCTACTACCTAGGCTGCCTGGGTTCGATCCCAGGGACCCACTATGGTATTCATGGTGGGCAAAGCGGCATCAGGGTGAGTTTTACCCAGGTTCTGTGGTTTCCCTGCCACTCATTCCACCAATTCCTCCATCATCACCTTTCCATTCATCCATTTTTGCCTTCTTTCATATCATCCTCTTCCTCACTCTCATACCTGGTGCTAGACTGACTGCCCACTACCAGCTCTTCACTCCGTCTGGTCCATAGGTTCCTCTGCTCCCCGACAGGCATCTGACCCTAGGCACTGACTTGTAAATCCTAGGGGGTTTAAATCCTACATAAGGGGGAAGGTAATCAGAGAAGCGGAAGAAGAAGAATTTGATATGGAATTCAACTATACCGACAACCTAGAGAAAAGCTATTATAATTGCAATACTCAAGTCAAATAAACTGGCAGGACAACTTGAAAGTTATAGACCAATTTCCCTTACTAGCACTTTCGCAAAGTTTATGGAACACATGATCTGCAGTCACTTTCATGGTATCTTGAGTCAAGAAGTGTTTTCTCTCAAGCTGGGTTTCAAAACTATCACTCAACAACACAACAAATACTTTAACTTAGGATACTGAAGAGGCTTTAGGGAAAAAATCTGATGTGTTGCACTCACATGACTTTCACTACTCTTGTACTAACCATTCTTACAAACTCTTATTCCTATATCTTCTTCGTCTTACTGGAGATAAACATTTGTACAAATTATCTTATTGCTTTTTCCTTGTAGGTGTAAAGGGAATGTTAGAATATAGTAGGTTTTGTGCGATAGTCAAATGTTTGAGATTCCATTCTCTTTGCAGAATTAACGTATAAAAAAATGAACAACGATGTTCCAAATACCTACATGCTTGTAAACTATCGGTACAGTATAACTTAGCAGACTTTAAGGGTTAGAGTAGGCTGTTGCATTAATGTCCATTATTTGTGCATTATTGTTAAAGTGGCATAAGTAAGACTCTCAACGGCAGTGAAGACCATCTTATATATGACAAGGAGGACAACAATGACGATGAAAAGGGAAAAGAAGAAGAAAGTTCAGATGGCAATTTTCTGGGATTATGAAGGTCAGTTTGTTTTATAAACTAATAAAAAGTTTGAGAGAAGAATCAGAACTGAAAAATTCAACGCCACAGCCTGAATTTGAGCCACAGACCCTCCACCTCACGCGAGGCTGCCCCAACCACTGAGCTACTGTGGAACTTGCCAGTTGGCCACACTGTAGCCAAGTGATTAGACCATTTGCTTCTATCCAAAGCAGTATGGGTTCAATCCCAGGCAACTGCATGTGGGATTCATGGTGGACAAAGCGGCATTGGGGTGAGTTTCCTCCGGGTTCTCCAGTTTCCCCTGCCATCTCATTCCACCAGCGCTCCATCTTCATTGCATACATCATCAGTGTCACCACCTGCGGTGTTGTATGTAGTAAAAGCGGGCGATAAACACTACAGAAAAAAAGAAAAAAAAAAAAAAAAACCTTGCCAGTATGACATTAAATCCCCCAATTTATTGGTATTTTCTCAGTAGACCACTAGGGAATCGCACATCTGAAATAAGTACCCCAAGGGCGACTCACAATCGCAAGTACTTTGTTTCCAGGGTTCAAACAATCCTCAGACGGCAATTACTATTTTTTATGTCCACAAACTTACTGCTAGCACACATTGCCCACAGATGGCTTGTGTGTTTAAAACAACCAGCAGTAATTATCATTTATCCATGCCAACAAACTAAACACACAAGCCGTGTGCGGGCAAAGCCTGAGAGGCAGAACTGGAACTTAAAAATTCAATGCCACAACTGGGACCCGAACCACAGACCCCCCGCCCACCGGGCGGACGCTCCAACCACCGAGCCACTGTGACAAACCGCCAGAATGGCACCAAATTCTCAAACCAGTTCGCACCTCTCCCGGCAAACCACAAAGGCAGTCTCACATCAGAGACAAACCACCCCAACGGTGACTCACTATTGTAAGCACTCCACATCCCAGGATTAAATAACCAGTTCTACCTCTCAAACTTTGCCCACACACGGCTTATGTGTTTAAAAACACCAACAGTAAGTTCGTTGGCATAAATAAATAATAATTACCATCTGAAGGTTATTTAATCCTGGAATACAAAGCACTTACAATAGCAAGCCACCACTGGGGCAACCTGTCTCCGATGTGAGACTGCCCTCGTGGTTCACCAGGAGAAACACGAACCAGCCCGAGAACCCAATGCCATTCTGACAGTTGGCCACAACAGCCCAGTGGCCAGAGCGCCCGCCCGGCAAGCGGAAGGTCCGTGGTTCAAATCCCAGTTGTGGCATTGAATTTCCAAGTTCCAGTTCTACCTCTCAAACCAGCAGTAAATTTGTTGGCACAAAAAAATAATAATAAAAAGGTTTTTTTTTCTGGCTTTGCAATCTAATGATTAATGCTAAAAATGTTATTTTTTAGAAAACTGCTTAAAAATTAAGGGGTATCTTATAGTCCTTAGAAGTCTGTAAAATACAGCATATGAGAGCATGTTCTTGAGAGAGTTAGTAGTTGTGAAATTGATTGCTGTGTTCAATGAGTGATAGAGGGGATAGTCCAGAAGAGGACTCCTGTACTCAACACTTAGTGAGTGACCACAAGAGGAGAGATGTCCTGTGTTTGATTCATAGTGAATGACTAGTAGACAGAGGAGCCTGCTTCATGCCTGGTTTATTACACCACTGTGTGGAAAGAAAGATAAAATGAAAAAGAAAACTGAACTAAGCCACAGTATGAAACAATTATATATTTGGGGTTATAGTACTACACTTCACTATTTTCTTACAATATGATTTAGGATAATTAGCTATGGTCTACAAGTGAGAAAACGTGGGGAATCCTTTGTGTAGACAGGAGATATCTGGTAACTTTGGTAAGTGGGATGATGAATTTGCTGAGTTGGTCTTGGGACACACCTCAAAGTTAATTATGGCATCTTTGTCCTCATATTGTTGTTCCTGATGGAAAATTGACATATTTTAAAAATTTTAGGCTTAGGTTGATTCTATAATTATGGGACTAAAAACTGATTACTACTGTTGAATTATCTTTTGTTTTAATTAAATATTTCCAAAATGTTCCTAGAACTTGGTTTCTAGATTGTTTTGTTTTCCCTACATAAACTTTGGTGACAAACAGAACAATCTATCTGAGATAACCAGACCACAACGTTAGAGAAAGAAAAACAAAACAAGCAATAAAAAGTTCAGTTACTACCCTTGGGCAGACTCGAAGTTCAAAAAGATGTGCAAAGACTATATCTAAACCTAGCAACATACAATAAGTACAGCACTGAAAACCTATTAGGAAGCTCCCCAAAAGACAAATTGCCTCCACTCAAATAATCTGGAATTTCTCTGTCTATACAGACGGTTCCTCAAAGATCTCTGACACTGACACTGATAGCCAAGGTGGTTAAGGCACAGACTTGTGAAGGGAGGTTCTGTAGTTCAAATCCTGTCATGATCTTCCTCCTTGACTGAGGTTTTTTTTAAAGATTTCCTCAGTTCTTGTAATTGGAAAACACAAGGGAGATACCCTTAATTTAGATTTGGAACATCTCCTTTCCTGTCGGTCTGGGTGGCTCAGTTGGTTAGACGCTGGCCTACTGATCCCAAGGTCGCAGGTTCAAATCCGGCCCAGACCGATGGTTTTTAAGTGTACTTAAAAACGACAGCTCCATGTCAGTAGATTTACTGGCATGTAAAAGAACTCCTGCGGACAAAATTCCGGCACACCGGCAACGCTGATGTGATCCTGGCAATTGACAGCGTCGTTAAAGAACAAAATAATTTAATTTTTCTCCTTCCCTTTTCATTTTGTGTGTCATAAGTGTCCATCGCCTGTGGTGCCATGTAGCTACAGATGTTAAACAGCACTCCAAAGAATGGAAGCAAATGATATGAAACATATTCTAACAAATTAAAAGTGGAATGTTTCCCAAGTACATGATTGTTTCATACAAAAATTATTAATATTTAGTCTCCACCAGACTCTTTATGGAAGTTCATCAGCCCACTGCTAGATGTCAACCTAACCAACCACACACCAAAGATCAACAAGAACCAATCGGTTAATTCTGATGATGGGAGCAAATTAAGCTCTTGAAAGCGGTCAAGACTAATTACACGTAAGTGTTTCAATCCAACTCAGTTTTCATTATAATTTAGATTCACATCACTGTTGCTAGCTGTTGGAAAGTCAAATCAAACTTGAAAAAGATTGTCTTACGATTTACCAGAATACTCAAAGCAGATAAGAAGATTTAGTGGCATGCTCAATCTTCTCCTCAGATGTAATAAAAGCCGTGACAAATAGAGCTGAAGATTAGAGGTTTGAGTCCCAGCCAGGGCACTGAATTTTTTGACTGTTCAACTCAGTACCTATGCATTGCTGGTATGAAACATTAGTGTGATGTTTACGCCTGGGTTATCACATGAAGCAGGAATTTGAGAACAAGATCTGTAAAAGCATTTTTTTTAATATTTATAGACAACAATTTGTTTCATAATATGTATTGCATGTCCTTAGTCCTTATTGGAACAAGCAATGCAATTATGTTTACAGTAGTAGATGTTACTATTAAAATTCCAAGAGTGGTTCATAACAAGACCTTGGTTATAATATATTAGAAAATGGTATTTTGTTATTAATATCCAGTAAAGTAAAAGTATTCTTTCAAAATTTCAAACTGTCCATATTCTGGACAGTTTTCTTACATGATCCCATAAATGAATCTGTAATGGAAATCATTGTACTGTGGTAGGAAAGTCATGGGCAGAAACAAATTAAAAAAAGTCTGATGTGTTGCAATCACGTGACTTTCTCTACTCTTGTACTAACCATTCTTACAAACATTTATTCCTGTATCTTCTTCGTGTTAGTTGAGATAAACATTTGCACAAATTATCTTCCAGTTTATTTCTTTGTAGGTACAAGGGAAATATGGGAATACAGTAGGCTTTGAGCAATACTCAAATCTTTTAAAGCTTTGAGATCCCGTTCACTTTGCACAGCTAAGATATAAAAAAATGAATAATGATCCTCCATTTGATAAAAGTTTTAAGTACTCCAAAACTCACACAAGTAACAAGGAATATATCTAAAATGGTTCACTCCACTAAAAAATTCATTAGGACCTAATTGTGTGTTTTAATGAGATATACATTTTTTATAGAGTAAGATTAGGTCTATCGCTTACAGTTTACGAGTTATTCAAAAGTCATCCAAAGTAAACAGGACTACATCGGCTATAGCCAGAAAATTCAAAATTTGCATTTAATTTGTCATAAAAATATCTTAAACATATGACATTTTAATCAAAATTGTTAAGAGCCATTTTCGAGAAAAACAAAATTTTACATGTAAAGAGTAATTTAAGGTGGAGGAATTTTCTTCAAAATTTCCGTGTCACATCCTTGAAAGACATTAAACTTAAAACACCAACTTTGGTTTATAACTGACTTTTCGCTTTTGAGTTATGCTGCCCACAGACACACACATACAGATCTTTCTCTACAAATGCTTTTTTTTTTTGTTGTTGGATTCAGGAGGCCTCAAAACATATATTTCTGGTGAAATCTCGACATCAAATGTTTGGATGAAATACAATACTTCCTCTACTTACTATACATTGTAGAGAAATTAAAAAGTCTGATGTGTTTCACTCACATGACTTTCTCTACTATTGTACAAACAATTCCTAGAAAGACTTATTTTTCTACCTAATTCATTTTAATTGAAATAAACTTTTGCATAAATTGTGTTATTGCTTATTTCCTTGTAAGTACATCAGGGTTGGGGGAATAGAAGTGAGTACACTTAAGTGAGAGTTACCCCCTGTCCAAAAAAAAAAAAAAGAAGAAGAAGAAGGAAAAAAAAAAAAAAAAAAGGAAACCAATAACTTTATGCATGTACAAATGCAGATCTTTTTGTAAAAATGAGGGTTTTTTTTTTTTTGGTTTATGAGATTTTAAAACAATTCTTTGTGAAATTTCACATTGAATTTTGGGTGTAATGCAATACTTGGCCTACTTATTAAGCATAATAGAGAAACTAAAACTGGAGCAAAAACAATACTTGCCAGTGCAAATGATACCGGGTTCAGTTCCCAGCTGGAGAGTGGTAATTTTTCTCCAGCCAAGATTATTGTTTATCCTCCTCAGAAGTATGAATGAGAATGTTTTGTTGTTTTGTAGTGTTTAACAGCCACGTTTACTACATATGGCACTGTAGGCGCTGACACTGATGAAACATGGAATGAAGATGGAGCACCAGTGGAATGAGATGGTGGGGGAACCTGGAGGAAACCCACTCCAGCGCAGCTTCGTCCACCACAAATTCCACATGCAGTTACCTGGGATCGAACCCAGGCCGCTTTGGTGAGAAGCGAATGGTCTAACCTCTCAGATACGAATGAGAGTGTGCATGTGTCTGTGATCTAATGTACAAAAAGCCTCAAATCCCAAAACCAACTGTAAAACAAATTAATGCTATTGTTGAGAGGCAAAATGTTCCAAAGGAAAGGACACCAAGATTATCACTGTAGTTAAAACTGAGATATAAATGGAACTAAAAAGAATAGTACCACTTTCCTTAAAATTTACTGGACCATTTACTTCCGTATTTGTGTTAAATTACTTACCAGAATGTAACCAGTAGTTGACCCACTGGTCTACACCATGGTGAGCACAGCTTTGAGCCTCTTCATTCTCGTGGTGTGGGAAAAGTAGATCTATTCCTCCACTGTGAAAATCAATATTGTTGCCAAATACATGACTGCAAATAAAAATATTGATTTACTTTAGTTTTACAGACTTTTAAGAAGCTCTATAAAATTATGGTAGATAAAACATAACTACACAGTCACACATTTTAACTGTTTAAGAATGTTCAATTTTCTCATCTGCAGGTTGCCTATCATCACTTTTAGTGCACAAGAACTTGAGAATAAAACTAAGTTACAAAGGTCAAATAAATATACATGAAAGAAAAGCATTATAAGAACATAAGGGGAGGGCAAGTCTGATGTCTATTCTTCAACAGACTATTCTTACAAAACCTTATTCTTCATTTCAGGTTAAACCAGATGGACATCTGTACAAATGGTTTTATTACTATTTCCTTGTAGGTACAATGGAAATATGGTAATACAGTATGCCTAATTAATTATTTCGTTGTTTAATGACGCTGTCAATTGCCAGGATCACATCAGCGTCGCCGGTGTGCCAGAATTTCACCCCGCAGGAGTTCTTTTATATGCCAGTAAATCTACTGACAGGGAGCTGTCATTTATAATCATCGGTCTGGGCCAAATTTGAATCCACAACCTTGGGATCAGTAGGCCAGCGTCTAACCGATTGAGCCACCCAGACTTACACAGTAGGTTTGAAATGACAGTCAAATGCTTTAAGAGCTGGTCACTATATGATGGCTTTGAAATTCCATTATCTTTTCATGACCAAGGCGAATAACTTCTTATTTGAGGAAAATATGTTTGAAAACTCACACTAATAGCAAGGAATCTCTCAAAAATGATTATCTCCAAACAAAAAAGGAGAAGAAGGGAGAGGAGGAGGGGAGGGAAAGGAGGAGAGGGAGAGGAGAAGAAGAAAAAGTAGGGGAGGAGAAGAAGAAAAAGTAGGGGAGAAGAAGAAAAAGTAGGGGAGGAGAAGGAGGAGAAGAAGAATAAGAACAAGAGAAGGATGAGAAGCAGAAGGAGGAAGAGGAGGAGGGGGAGGAGGAGGAGCAGAAGAAGAAGATGAAGAAGAAGAAGAAGAAGAAGAAGAAGAAGAAGAAGAAGAAGAAGAAGAAGAAGAAGAAGAAGAAGAAGAAGAAGAAGAAGAAGAAGAAGAAGAAGAAGAAAGGAGGAGCAGAAAAACAAGAAGAATTTGACCTAAATTGGAATTTTCATAAGCTGGACCTTCTTTGTGTATTAACATTTGGTGCATCTTCTGCAGTTTACCAGTTACGCAGTCATATAGAATGAAGAAGACTTCTGCGAACATTCCCAGAAAATTCAAGATTTTGTTTGGCATGAAAATATCTTAAATGTATGGTATTTTAATAAAAATAACAGTGTTGAAAGAAATATCTGGAAAAGCTTATACATGAATCAAGAATTTTGCAAACCTTGGCTGGAATGCCACTAGACTTTAAAAATTAAACCTTAACTGTAGTTCAGGACACATAACTATGTGATAATGTACATGCAGTTAATTGCTGTATTTGGGTGGATAATATTAATCATTGTCCTACCGATCCATGTTGAATTGTTTTTATGGACAAAGAATGGTTTTATTTACACGACCATGAAGAATTAATGAGTGCTAGTGCAAATTTTCCTTAAATATGTGAGAGATGTGTGGCAGGACAAGGACAACATTTCCAACATCTTCTATGTCGAAGGCATGTGGCTATTGTACTTACAGTTATACAGGGTAATCCGTTTGAGATGTCAGAAAAGTATAATGTTATATTTATGAAGTTAACGTATATATCTCTGAGCAATATTCTGAAATGTAAGCAGTAAGGATGGCACTAACAATTAGTGATGATTCCAGTTGACAAAATGGTCATTACGTCACAACAGCATGCTCAGTGTGTCATATGACATGCAAAATTTGTTAGTATAATAAAGACCTGTGAGTATTTAGACGTGAATATGACAGTCGGTATGTCCTATATCTCATACAAACTTGAACGAGAAAGTCCAAAAGTGAATGTGTGGTGTGGAATGACTCATGAGAAAGTCTATGGCCCATTGTTCCTTATGGAGGAAACTGTTCGTGCAATACAACACACTGAGCACGCTGTTGTGGCATAATGACCATTTTGTTTTCTATGCACGATAGCGATCCCATACCAGCTGGAAACATCACTCATTGTTAACTCCCATCCTTTTTGCTTACATTTGGTGCTGTTTTTATAATTAACGAAGGTGATGTTGATGAGCTTTTGACTCTTTTGTTATCTCGGGTCGTGGTACTGGATGGAATGAACATACACTTGGAGTTAACTTTAGTGAAATATTTTATTCACACCTTCTTGTTCACAGTATTTAAATCGTATCACAGTAGCAAGTCTTTTATTTCAGTGGATCGACTTCCCTAGCATCACCGAAATTTAATGTATGAAAATTTAGCGATATTTCGCTACATATGTTTTCTATCACTTTACACTTCGTCTATTTTACGTCCTTTCATTTAATTGCACACTTCGTATTAACTAACTTATCAAAGTTAGCTAATGTTTCACTTCTTTTACACAAATTAACGGTCTTTACACACTTAGTAAATTTACTTTCACTATTTTATGACGTGCACACATAAAAATGCGTCCATCTATACCAAAGACACAGACGCTATTTCCAAATTCTTTTGGTTGCGAGTCTAGCATTCCGACTGCCATGTGTACATCCGCATATCCGTTCATCAAATAGTTCCCGCATTGTTAGGGAAGTGATCCTTAGCCATTCTCCCTTCACTTTCAATATTGAACACATATAATTCTTTTATTTATACATATATATTAAAATTAAATATGGAAATATTTATGACGTCTTTAAACAAACTTAATTGTTTGTAACAATGAACATTAGTAACACATTTTCGTCATTTAACCAACTCATACCAACATCAAAAACAAATTACACTGTTAACAAATATTCACATAAACGATTTTCTTTTGGGGTCTTACAATATCCTGTCTCACATTTAAGAAAATTGCTCAGAGATATATACAATAAATTCATAAATATAATGTTATACTTTTCTGACATCTTAAACAGATCAGACTGTAATTTGTATGAGATATCTATGTGGTTGAATTTATATGCTGTGAATATATGACTCTGGCAGTAAACAGCGGGCTTCCCAGTGCAAAGAAAATTTCTATTAGGCTGGCCATAAAGCCAAACACTGGCTCTGTATTAAAATGAGTCATATATAAATTATAATTCGCATCCCTTGACGACCAGGGCTCGCATGCCTCTTTTTGGCATATGAATCATATGACGAGCTTGGCTCACTAAGCTGCATTGCTCCATTTAATTCCACATAGTTTAGGTTCCTTCTCATAGATGTCATTTGTATACGTCTGGAATGAAATGCCAACATGTGGTTTCTGTAATCCTGATAAGTATGACGTAGCCACCTGTGTTTCAATCAAGGAAAAACAATTTTATCTTAGCATTATTTCACTCGCTTCAATAGCCATCATGGCGGTGAAAGAAATTCATGCCAATGACGAGAAAGGATACAAAGTGTACTGGAGAGTGAAAGTGGTGATTTTTCTGAATATGAAACAGAGTCTCAAGAAGATTCTGGTAACAGTAGTAACAGGGTTGTCAACTCGTACGATAATTATGGGGGGATACGATAATTATAATGCTTGTACCATGGTTGCCAACCCGTACGATAATTTGAATGTATGATAGTTCGATACCGGCAAAATATAATTTTCACTGGTTTGTCACACCAGTGAAATGAAACACATTACAAATAGTGGCACCACTTTTGCCCTTATGGCCTGTCTCCACCCCTCTAAGGTAACCATTTCATATCCTACTAATCCTTCTACCCTTTATCCTCTTGTTGCCAGTGTGCCCAGATCTGTCTCAATAAAGAAAGCACTGTTCAGAAAATTGATCAATGAAGAAAACTTGGAATAAGTGATATTCCATGTGAAATAAAGAACATGCCTGAACCTGACAGTTTCTGGAGTACTGTTAAACGTATGTCACCTTGGTGGAAATACTGATTTAAAGGAACTAGCGACCTTTGCATTATCAGTGATTTTGTTCGTATAATCTGTGTTTCGTTGCCCCACAGAAGCATTTCTTGCGAAAGCTTTTTCTAAACTGGGTTTAGTAAAATCCAAAGTTAGAAACAGATTGGCGCTAGCTACGGTAAATTAACTTATATTGTCATTTCAGCTTATGACAGAATGTGGTATATCCGAAAATCTGCAAGTCACCGAGAATATGTTAGGGTTTATCCCAACAACCAATTTGTATAATGCTGCAACAGTTAAGGAAGATGATGAACTTTCAGATGAATAGTGCGAGAAACATAAGTACTAAAGTTGTAATAATGATTGAGGTCATCAATCTTGTAAGCGAATATCATAAACACATTACCATTACATTTTCATAAGTGTTATACTGATATTTTTATTGTTGTAGCATTTGGTTTATGATGTACGATAATTTTGAATCCAAATCTATAATTTTGAGTGGCTGGTACGATAATTTTATTTTTAAATGTTGGCAACCCTGAGTAGTAATGAATCTAGCGCAGAAAGCAGAAGTCAATGATGACGTGCCAGTCCTTCAAAACGGCTTTGCATTATGATGCAGAAAAACCAGAGTAACTGGAATTGGACTAAAACTGACAATCACTTCATTCTCTACTCTTTTACTGCAAATAGTGGTATTTGCAAATACTTACTGAATAAGCATGTGTCACAGATGCCATCTGCATTTGCAATTTTCTTCAGCATACAACAGAAAGTGTTGAAAGATGATGAAAATTGAGATTAGGGCCTACATTGTTTTAGTTATTTTGAAGACTCAAGTGTGAAAATCGCTATTCAATTGTACCGGAGCAAAAGCCAATGCCTTGACACAACAGAAGTATTAGGACAACAGTATTGATGAGATTATGCTTTTAATACTGTGCACCCAAATTTTCAACAAAAAATAGTTAATAGCTGATTTTAAATGATTTTTAAGCATTAAGCCATCATTGCTCTCATAGCTAGGGGATTTAAATCTGATGTCTTGGTTAGTTGCCACAGCATTTAAATATGACGTGATTGGGTTAAATAACAGTGCTTTCTTGCAAAAGACATTCAGTAAGTACATTGGCAAGAAAGTAGGTGTATATGAGCTATATTTTGGATTTTGTCCTGAGGGATGATGCAAACGCTCCTCTCAGTCGAAGACGTCGCCTTTAAGACCTATAAGATCTCGTGTTTGGTGTCTGGACTAGCTCTAGCAAGAGGTCCTAATCTGCAGAGTATGCGTGAGTTATGGTAGGAATGGAACCAAACGAAGAATTAACCAACATTTAACTTTATTGGCAAATTTCCAGATTTGTACAGAACTGCCGACGATATTTAAATAGGATATAACTTTGTAACTTCAACTACAACGTTATAACACTTTAACTTTGTCACCCTTTAGCAACCGCCGAATTATGTATACATGCTAGCTTACGTACAACTCCCAAGTTGCACGTGCGTTATCTCGACTCGATTCAAGACGAGTGTGTGTCTTGCGTTGCATTTGTTTTTGCGTGAGCAACATGAAGGAAGCGATTTCCATTGGCTAACTTTAGAATACGTCATGGTAAGATAGGAATCAGCCCGAGGGATCACTATGGCTTCGTACAAACAACAATTGTAACCTTATCACTCATTTAAATCTGCCTAGGCTTCCATTCTTGAGACTTTAATCTATTCAGCTTTATTACGTCTTCCCCTTAACTATTGACTAGAATCTCCTTTTGTTTCTTTCTATTATAAAATATATATATTGACATAATTTCAGTTTCAGGGATTTCAACATACTATGATTTTATTACCTGGCCATGGCAGAACATTCGATGTGCCATCCAGGTCTTCCTCTACCTGGTCCCCAAGGACTTGGCCACCATGGTTCTCCTGGCTTACTTGCTTTCCAGAGACAAAAATCTTGTGGAGTTCGCTTATGAGAAGATTCAGTGTCTGATGTATCTTCCATTTTTCTACTTTTACACAGTTTGCCATACCTGTCATATTCTGATGTGTTGAAATAAACAGATCCTAAACAGAAATAATACATGTCATGAGTAAGGGAACCCTAATATTTACAACATTATTTAATTTATACTAAGCTAGTGTAAAAGCACATTATTCAAAAACATTTATACCAGGATAATTCAAAAGCATATGTCTAGTCTCCTTCTTGGGATCTTTCTGAAAGTTTTACAGAGGCTGTAGTGTTAGAGAACACATTGGCTTCAAAACCTTATCTGGGTAATTTCCTCTCAATATCATGAGGCTGGCCAACAGCGGCAGTGCATATCACACGGTCAGGGTCAAGCTACATTACGCCACAGCCATGCTGGCATGTACCATAGGTGCTCAAGGTCAAGCTGCCTCGCACCACTTGCTGCGAGCAAACAATAACAATACACATGGGCAGAACAAACGATCTGCCAGAACTTTCGAGTTATCTAGCTGCCGGAAAGTTTGAGAAAAAAGTGAATTTCCAGAAAAATCCATGCTATGCCATTCCTGGTATAAAAGCTTGCAGAGTGCGAGGGAGAGTGTTTTTGAGACACACAGGAGTTGTGAGTGATGAGTGAGAGAGCTGCTAAGAGTGTGTTAAGTTGTCGTGAGAGATACATTGCATTGACGTGAAGATAGCAAAACAGTTTTAGTGAGTGTTGAGTGATTGTGTCATCAAAGTCAGCTGTTTGTGAGACAGAAAGTGAAAAAAGAGAAAGGAGTGTGTCAAGGTTTTGAGAAGACAACAGCTGTGAGTTGCAATATTATGAAGGACTGTATGTTGTTTATTACAAACTATGTTTGTGCTTCACTTTAGTAAAGTAAAAAAAGGTAATTGGGCTTTGGTCATTTTGTTACACTTGTATCAGAATTGAGATTTGTCAAATTGCAATTTGTGGCAATATATACTATTGCGGTGGCTGCACCTCAGAGAGGGACAGTGACAATGATCTCACACCATTGCCTTTGTATGTGCCGACCAGTAAATGCACAACAATGGGCAGCTCAGAACAAAGGAATGCAGTTCTGGAAGCCTTCAACATGCAAAGACTTGTTTATGACTGAAGGTCCAGATAAGGTTTTTTCTGAGGTTCTCCCTTATCCTGAGAAGATAAATGTCAGGTAATTTTAAGTTCTATGGACCTCAGGCTTCTTTGAGCATCTCTTCACCCATTTCATTCACCATCTGATATGGCATGTTGGAGGACGTTAATATACAACGGTAAAAATGTCCCTCTCAAATTTCAATCTGTGTCATAGCATGTTGTATGTTACATTTATGAGACCCTGATATATTGAACATATCACCTTCACCAATGGTGTGAACACCTTTTTCCTTTCCTTTTTCCAATCATTCAAATTAGGAAGCCCATGCAAAACAAATTTTCATCCAACACCATAGTTATGCAAAACTATGATATCTGGTTTAAAATATGCCATATTTACTTGAAAATAAGGTCCCCTTTTTTTAACAGAATTACAGCCGAAAAATTTTGAGTGTCTTACAAATGGGTATTTCAGAAAATAAAAATAAGTAATGTATTACTGAAGTATGAATTTAATGCCTTTTTTTGTTAAACACTAACTATTGTCAATATTCACATGCTGCTTTGCTGCTTTGTGCCCTTTCATTTGCATCATTTTACAGCTCACTACACAGCGTTTTCTCTTCCCTTCTACTCACTGCATCATCCACTGTAGCATGGCTTCCTTTCTTAGGACTGCAAAAACATCGGACCTGCTGCTTGTACATAATTTTTTGCAGCTATCTTAAAACCTATGGTGAAATTTTTTGGTGACTTTACAAGGGCTGTCTGTAAAATATGGTTCCCAATTTTTTTCACAATGAAAAACATATTTATTGACATTGAAAAATACACTTTTGGAAAGCTTAAACTTTTTCCTATTTTTTGACATAATTGCCATTCTGATCAATGCATTTTTGCATATGGTGCACTATCTTTTGTATGCCTGCATCGTAGAACTTTCCTGGCAAAGATAGCTTGAAACAGTTTCTTTCTGTTCCTCTCCGGTTCTGAAAGGCATCCCACCCAGGTATTTCTTCAAGTCAGGGAAGAAATGGTAGTCACTTGGGGCTAGGTCTGGGCTGTAAGGAGGGTGTGTGACAGTATCCCATCCAAATTTATTGAGACTGGTTGTCAAATGAGGAATATGCGAACAAGCACTGTCCTGATGGAAATGCACTCTCTTCATGAGCATGCATCCACCCACCTTGGTATACACTAAATGATTGGTCAAAATTTTGTGAATGTAGGTCTTACTGACATCAGGGATCATCTCGCAGATCTCCCGAACCACCACCCTTCGATCTTTCAGCATTGTTTCTTTCACTTTCACAATTGTTCGTCCCAAACCGATGGCTGTCCAGAACGCTGGTTGTCCTAGACGTCTGTATGTCTGCCTTTGAATTCTCTGCACCATTTGTGCATTTGTTGTACGCTCATACACTGCTCTCTGTACACTTCACACAGTTGGGAATGAATGTCCACTGGTGGTCTTTTTGTGCGCGCACACACAAAAAAACCGCATCACAATGTGTAATTCAAACCTGGTAGGAGAAGTGAGTGGAAGCTCCACTTCTAACAGTTGCCAAGCCAAGACTGGGCACCGCAGAGAGCTTGCTGGGTCGGGTACTGGGAGAACCAAGCTACACGCCAGTGTTGCCGAATCTCCTGTAACAGCGTTCCTCGCGACTGCAGAAATTTGGGAACCTGATTTTACGGACAACCCTCGTATGCTACCACAGGTACAAGGGAAACTCACTTCGAATAAAATTGCTGCTGTTATAACCAAAGGTCTTGTTTTACTAGTAAAAAGGCAGGTAGAAGAGTTGAAGCTACTAATGAGTGAAGGTCAATGTCTAATTCCCTGCTTGTCCTTGGCCAACCATCTGTATGTACAATAACAAAGAAATTCTGAAGAACTGTTTTAGTAGGAGTTACAGCCTGCTCAAATAAAGGTGTGTGACATTCACATACATATATTCCTTTTCTAAAATTTGCCTGCAAAACTTGGCAGTTCTTATAATCCAGTGATCCAGGGGGTTTTATTTTTGAGTACATACGGTAGATCATGCAAGTACTTCTGTTACCTAAAGCACAATAAAACACTCAGTAAACAATGTGTAAAGAAAGTTACCCTCACTTACCATCTTCAGTTATATATGCTTGTTCTTTGTCAACAATCCTTTGCACGAAATTAACAATCTGTGGAACAAAATCTGTCACTCTTGTTGTAATTGTGGGAGGAAGTATGTTTAACTTCCTCAAATCCTCAAAAAATTCATGTTCATACTCCAGTGCTAATCTTTTAGGATCCTCTTTTCTTTCTTTTGCTCTTGCAATGATCTTGTCATCTATATCTGTGACACCCATCATCATGACCACATTTATGTTGAAATGTTTCATCAGTATTCTACGTATAATGTCGAATTTCATGTAGCAACTGTAAAACAAATGTACTTTGTTTAGGGTTATGTTTAAAAAAAATTTGATGTGTTGCACTCACATGACTTTCTCTACTCTTGTACTAACCATTCTTACAAACTCTTATTTCTATATCTTCTTTATGTTAGTTGAGATTTAACATTTGTACAAATTATCTTATTGCTTATTTCCTTGTAGGTGCAAGGGGAATATTAGAATACAGCAGGCTTTGAGCAATAGTTAAATCTTTTAAAGCTTTGAGATCCCATTCACTTTGCACATTTAAGCTACATAAAAATGAATAACAATGTTCCATTTCACGAAAGTTATAAGTTTTCCAAAACTGACACAAATAACAAGGAATCTACACTTTTTGCACAGTAAGAGTTTGTCTATCTCTTACCGTTTACGAGTTATTCAAAAGTCATAGGATATAGGCAGAAAATTCAAAATATACATTCATTTGTCATACAAATATCTTAAACGTATGGCATTTTAATCAAAATCACTAGAGCCATTTTCAAGAAAATAAAAATTTTGGAAAAATTTTCCATGTAAAGGGTAGTTTAGGTTGGGGCTATTTTCTTCAAAATCTTTGTGTCGCATCCTTGAAAGACATTAAACATAAATACCAACTTTGGTTTCCAACTGACTTTTCGTTTTTGAGTTATGCTGTCCACAGACTCACAGACACACACACATACGGACCCTTTTCTAATAATGCTTTTTTTGGATTCAGGGGGCCTCAAAGCATATATTTCCGGTGAAATCTCGACATTGAATTTTTCGATGGAATACAATACTTCCCCTCTTACCAGTAGAGAAAGTAATAATATTGAAAGAATGTGCTCATTCATGTATTAATTGCAATATTTGTTCAACAGAGTATAAAGTAGTCATTCATGAACCAAATAGTTTTTAGATGTAAGTATTCCGACTTCCGTTTGTTTCTTCTGCCATTATAATCTCCTGTAATTATTTAGAGCTAAGTGTACAACACAAATGAATGAAGACAGCTGTAAGGTCAGATGTACAACATGTTTGAGAGGGAAATATAATCACAATTTAGCAGAAAACTGTTACATAAACAAAGTTTGCAACTGCGTACTTTCTAGGTTCCATCCACTTGACCATAATTTTAAGCCCTCCCTTGCCAATTATGTCAGTGACAACACCTAATTTCCTTTCTGAGCATACCATGTACTCCTTTCACATGCAAACTATGCTTTAATAAACAAAGACTTTCATGGCTGGAGTCATAATTATTAAAATATGCTTCTACCACCAATTCAGTAGTGATAGAGAGACCAAGGAGAGTTTTAAAACGTCGCTGATGATGCTTTCTGCAGCTGCAAGCAAAACGTCTGGGAGTGGAAAGGAGAAGCCCAGTGGACCATGGCCTCTTAGTCCAGAGACATATTTTAATAACTAAAACTATCCTTTTCTTGCCAAGTTATTTTAAAATATATAAATTATAAAGTACTTCTTTCATATACAAAAAATCCTTTTCTTGCCCCATTCTTTAAAAATAAAAATGAATTTTTTTCACGTACAAACTATACTTCCCTTGCCCCATTCCCTTAAAACAAATAAAATGTGTCTCTTTCACACGCAAACTATCCTTTCCTTGCACTGTTCTCTTAAAATAAATTAGTAATGACCAATTTATCTATGATTGGTGAAAATACAAGTGGCAGGGACATTGATGGTCAGAGAGCAAACTATGGAGGTGAGGAAACTAACATGGTTAGAGGGTAGGTCAAAAAGGGTGCTTGAGTGATGGGATCCAGAAAGTACAAAACTGCTTAGGGTTCATCTAGACATAACCTAACCTGAAACTTCTCTTAAAAATATGCATCCAACTTCTGTCCTAATATTTTGACACTTTCACTTGTTTGCAAAAGGCATACAAACAATAGTTTCAGTTCTGTATGAGTGTAGGCTGCCAAAATGGCAATCATTGGGTTTTAGCTACATCGATGTTTCAGCTACGTTTTCTGGTCGCTTCGTAGTTGCAACTGCTCCATTCCTCTTCTAATAAAAACATCCCTTGAATAAGCTTTGCGATTCTGGGACCTGGACTCATACGGAACTTTAACCCAAACAATGAAGTTCATACCAAGCATGTCCCAGATGCGCCGAGTCGTATACGGTTGGCCCACACATATACCATGTACACATATTTGGATTTTTTAGTATTAAAGGCACTTTTTTCTGTACAATACAATTGTGTATAGTAATATCTGTGTTGAAACCTGATGGAGGTAACCAGTGTATAAACTTTTCAGTGCATAAACGTCTGAGAGCGGTGAAATGGACATGCTTTACTTTAAACCGTATCACTTGACTTGTTAAAAACATTGTTATCTATTGAAAAGTTGCCCAGCTCAGTTAATTTCCTGTACTTTCTTTCTTAGCTGTACTAACATGCTTGCAGGTTATGGTCCTTTCTATCATATGTGCAGAATGACAACTATTTTGCTTCATTACACAGATGGGCACTTGTAAAGTATCACATTATTTTTCACCGTATTTCATTCTTTGTTTGTTATGAAACTTAAAATGTTACGCTTCAGAAAAAAACCCATTCCAAGAGCAGAAGCACAACCATACTGTCCGCCTGTCACTATATTGCTACTAGTGGTGGCAGGTTGGCCAACTTATGAACGTTCAATATCTAGGTTATCTATTCATTTTTATAGTATTTAGAGTAGAATATATTCTGTGAAGTAACACTGTGTATGCAAATTATTTTTTTTTGAGAAAAGCACATAGTAAGCTTTTAATGCATTAACCTTATAATTAAATATTTTCATGCACTGTCACAATGTTGGCTCTATGTTTGTTGACATTTGACTGACATTAAAACATCTGCAATTAGTAACTGCGAAGTTAAATGTATTAAATAACCTTATAAATAATATATTTGGTTACGCATTGCAGCATAAAATCATTTAGAAAATTTACTGAATTTAAATTTTGATTTTGTGAGCAGCCATTTTCCATAAATGTAAGTTATTACTTCAGATTTTATGTGATCATAACCTAAATCCTTTACTTTGTGTAGTATTTTTCATACGATTAGCTTCGAGTCAGGGTAATCCGTCATTTCGTTTAAGTTGATGCTGAAACAGCAGAGTAGATACATTCACATCTTGATAGCGCTTCTGTTCTGATATTGAACACCCATTTGATACTTTAGTTGGTGTGTCATATCCATTAAGAAAGGGGGGCAGAGGGGGAGGAAGGAGAAAGTGTTTGTTTATGGATAACTGGATGTTTTGGATGTTTCAGATATCAGTATGATGCAATATGAAGAAAGTGCAGAACTGAAGGATAAAAGTGCTTGTTCAGGGGTTCGAGCAGATTTAAAAATGTGTTTACTGAAAAGTGACTGTGTAACTAAGGTAAAGGAAGAAACAAATTATTACCAAAAGTTTAATTCAGCTACCTACCATAACACTAATATTCTCCATTGCAGGCATATGTTTCCTAATGTTAGCCACTATTAATTCTAGAATGGTTCTTACAGTTGGTTTATAAACTTGCTGTTTCCTTTATAGTATCACAAAACACCACGTGAATGCCTCAGTGTCTATGATGGGAGTGTACCGAATGAATGCTTTGCACTTCGTAATACATTTTTCGAATGCAAGAGATCAATGGTAAGCATTTTTCTATGTTATTTTAAAATAAAATTGGTTAACTTTTCTTGCCATTTATTAATGCTGTGAACTGTATAACAGCACTGAGCAAAGGAAGGAACACATTTTGTTTGTTCGGTCTCATCACGTGGAGAGTTCAAGGACATTGAACATGTCATTTGAGTGACAATTTGGAACATTGTACGTTCAGACTTTACCACACTAGTGATAGCAACATACCATGAATAATACTCTTTTTTTCCTCTATTTTTATGGAAAAGAAAGAAAAAGAAATTTGTATAGCATCACTGTTTCAAGAGTAAATTTTACAACATCATTGCTGTAGTTTAATCACCATCACATGCAATCTGCCCTATGTGGTGAATATTTATCTGATGATGAGATATTGAAGAATTCCTCCATGGGGAGTGAGTGCGTAGGAATGTCTTTAACCTTTTCTTGAAGACTTTACATTTACTATGATGGCCTAGTAGTTACAAGTAACATGGAAGGTTTCTTATACATTTCCATTGCAGAATAGTAACATCCTTTTTGGAAAAAGTTTTAAACTAGGAATTTGCTGGTGTGTGGAAATCACCTGCATGTTTCATACTGTGGTCATGCACAGCAATGTTTGTTGTGAAGTTATAATTATCTATAAGATAGTTCAACAGAGAATATATGTATTCACCTGCAAGAGCAAGAATTTTTTTGAGCTTTGTTCATTTTTATTTTTTGATTCAATTAGCTTAGGAATAAACTTCATGTTGCAAAAGTTATTAATGGAAATTGGATAAATATTTGTATAGTGATTTAAGCAATGATAATTTGTTATTAATTTTATTGCTCAAGGACTAAAAATGGACAGAGGGGCTGGAGTCTGTTCTCATTCGAGCACACACTAACATATATTTTGTTAAGATAACTACGAGGGGCGTCTCAAAAGTAAGTTACATTATTTTTTTAAATCCGCATGGTATGTGGGAAAAGTTCCTAAGTCCAAGGGAATATAGGTATGGGTGTAGTAACATCACTGTAAAATTCCTAGGCACCTAGGTTTACTGATTGGACATTAAAACGGCAGTAACAATGCAGACTCCACTCACTCCTACCGCCGATTGCAAAGTTCTTGCTGTAATTTGTTTTTTGACAGGAAAAAATAAATGTATGACCGAAATTCATCATGAGTTGTGCAGTGTTTATGGTAAAGATGTTATGTTAAGACCAATGGTTTCTCGTTAGCCTATCATTCATGGAGGGAAGAACATTACACAATGAGCAACGAAGCAGTCGACCCTCCACTTCCCAGGCTCCAGATATTGTTGACGTGGTTCTAGTCGTAGACACCGATTGGGGCTTTACACTTGATGCAGTTTTGTTTGAACTTCCTCCTTATATCGAAATAAGTCATGCGTCACTTCACAGGATCATTTCTGAGGATCTGTGTCTGTCGAAAGCAGGTGCAAGATAGGTTCCTTGCATGCTTTTAGAACAACTCATGGAGCAAGGAGTTGATGCTGCATTGCAATTTTTGCAATTTTTTAGGGATGAGGGAGATCATTTATTTGACCAAGTAGTGACTGTGGGTGAGACATGGATCCATCATTGGATACCCAAATCCAAAAAGGCTGAGTATGGTGTGGAAACGAATGGATGAGGCAAAAGTTGTTGCATTGACTGGCAAGGTCATGGCAATGATATTCTGGGATTCAAAGGGAGTACTGTCAATTGATTGCCTGCCCAGTGGGACCATGATAAGAGCTGTTTGCTATTGTGAGGTGCTGAGAAAACTCAGAAGAGCTATACAAAACAAATGGTGGAGAAAGATGAGCAAAACAGTTTATCTGTTCCACGATAACGCTCGCCTGCGCACTACTCATGAAACTGACGCCCTGTTTGGGCAGTTTCGATGGGATGTTGTTGGTCATCCACCTTGTTCACCTGAGCTTGCCCCGAGTGTTTACCATCTTTTTCCGGAGCTGCAGCAACATCTCAGGGGAAAGCACTTCGTAAAGGATGAAGAGCTAAAACAAGATGTGGAAATATGGCTAGCCAGTTTTTGTGGGAGGTTGGTTTGACACTGGGTTAAAAAATCTGATGTGTTGCACTCACATGACTTTCTTTACTCTTGTACTAACCATTCTCACAAACTCTTATTCCTATGCCTTCTTTGCGTTAGTTGAGATAAACATTTGTACAAATTATCTTATTGCTTATTTCCTTGTAGGTGCAAGGGGAATATTAGAATACAGTAGGCTTTGAGCGACAATCAAATCTCTTAAAACTTTGAGATCCCGTTCTCTTTGCATGCTTAACATATAAAAAAATGAATAATGATGTTCCATTTCACAAAAGTTTTGGTTTCCAAAACTGACACAAATAAGGAATATCTCTGAAATGGTTCACTCTACAAAAAAGATTTATTCAGACATAAATTGTGTTTTAGCGAGATCTACATTTTTTGTATAGTAAGATATTGTCTGTCTCTTACGGTTTACGAGTTATTCAAAAGTCATCCAGAGTAAACAGGACTACATAAGCTATAGCCAGAAAATTGAAAATATACATTTCATTTGTCATACAAATATCCTAAACATATGGCATTTTAATCAAAATTGTTAGAGCCATATTCAAGAAAATCAACATTTTCTAAAAATTTTCCATGTAAAGGGTAGTTTAGGATGGGGATGTTTTCTTCAAAATCTTCGTGTCACATCCTTGAAGGACATTAAGTTTAAATACCAAGTTTGGTTTTTAACCGACATTTCATTTTTGAGTTACGCTGTCCACAGACTAACAGACCGACGCATGCACCCACTCACTCACTCACATTTTTCTAAAAATGCTTTTTTTTTTATTATTATTATTCAGGGGGTCTCAAAACATACATTTCCAGTGAAATCTTGACATGGGATTTTTGGGTGGAATACAATACTTCCTTCTACTTAGCAGTAGAGAAAGTAAGAAACTGTTATCACGGTACCAAAAATGTATTGAGATTCAAGGAAATTATGTAGGAAAATAGGTACTGAGCGTAGCTTTCAGAGTATACCCTTTTTAAAATATTTAAATGATTATTTTGTAAAAAAATAGTGCAATTTTTGAGATGCCTCTGGTATTAAAAACATTTTGAAATTGACTAAAACAAGAACGAAATGGCAGTGTGAGGGCTGTAATAAGCATCAGTACTATTTCTGTATCATAATGTGTGATCTGGAGGTACTGAATGTGTTACTGTGAAGTATGTTTAACAAATAAGAACAGTTAATGCATTGCAGCTTACACACTTAAATGTTTTTACTTAACTTTCTCTACATGTTTATAAAAGTGTAAAACTTTGGGATACACTTGTGATATAGTGTAATTAATTGGGTACCTGAAATTCTGATCTATAGATTTTATACATGCTTTTAATATGTGTTAACAGACATGTTTTTGTTTCTGCAGCTTGACAACCGAGCAAGATTCCGAGGCAGAAAAGGCTACTGACTTCACTGTGGATTGCAAGCTTAATGAATCAATGTTGTGTTATGTATTTTAATATTAGTAATATGTAAAACACATGAATATGTATTATTTGTTAATAAAAGCTGGAACTCTTTATAGCTTTGTCTGCTTCTTTTACTGTATACTACTAAATACACATAATCCAGATTGAATTAGAATAGTATAGTGATATCATAATCGTATATCAATATAATTACGCTAAAATCTTTTGTTTCTTTTTCTAAAAATTATAGTTATATTGTAAAGAGGGATGGTATGGAAGGAAAATTAATAAAAATTTATATAAATATGTAATAAAAGTTTTATAATAATAAACTGAGAATTGGTTTCCTATATCAGGCCAAATCATTTATATAAAAACCTTAAAGCCCAGGACTAATACTTATGATCGAAAGTCGCCATTGGGGTATGTGTCTTAAATATGAGCTTCTCTTATGATTTATCAGGAAAATGTAAATCAATTGGGGAATTTGGGGCCATGTTGCCATGGTAACTCAGTGGTTGAGAGCAGCCGCGTATAGAGCGGCTGCTCTGTAGCTGCATATTAATGCCATAGCTGGTTCAAATCTTGCTATGGCATTGAATTTTTCAGTTCAAGTTTGGGAGTTGGTTTTTTAACACTATGTCATATTTTAATTTTTAGGGGATTAGTTTCATAGTTCTGTAAGCCATTGTTCAAAGGTCTAACTGCTGTTGCTGGTTATTGTAGCCCGCAGCCTTCTCTCTGGTGGTGAAACAATGAACTTCTTTACTAAGTTGTTGACTAGCACAGTTTCCAAATTTATTAATCGTCTTTGTTTTTCCATAGATGTTCTCCCATATTGTGAGTTTGCTGAGGCCTGTCATGCTTTTTAGTAGTTTCAGATTTATGTCTAGGTTATGTTTTCCATAATGACTGCCTCCCTAGTGCAGTGATAGCGCATCTGTCTCTGATGCGGAGGACCCAGGTTCAATCCCTGATACCAGTGTGGGATTTAAGTATTTAAAATCCATGACTTGCTCTAATATAATATCATTAATTACAATTTTGGTTCTTACAGTATATTTACCTTGGAACTCCATTGTTTTAGTTTTATTTGTTGAAATTTTAAAATTATAATTGTCACATAACTTATGTAAAATATACACTGCTCTTTGCAGCTTGTTTTTAGTGTATTTAAAATTATCTGGTCATCTGCAAATGCCGTCGGCTTAAGCGTAAAATTTGGTGCAATATGAATGCTTCCTTTAATTTTAAACATCCACTCTCTAATCAGGTCGTCTATATAAATGTTAAACAGCATAGGAGGTAAACTGCAACCCTGCCTTATACCTTGTTATATATCCGTTTGCTATACATTCCATTTCCAATATGTACACTCATTGTTGTATCTTTGTATATGCCTATTAATACTTTAAATGATTTGGATATGCTTTTCGAGACATAATTTCCCATAATTATTCCCTACTTACAGGGTCAAAAGCTTTTTCATAATCTAGAAAAGCTATATGTGTTTTAAGGTTAAATTCCCTTCTTTTTTCTGTTATGTTGTTGTTAGCTAATGCTGAATTTCTGACAATGAAGTCATTAATCCTCTTGCTCTCCAATATTTTTCACAATGATATTGAAGAGTTATGTGTATAACTGTAAAAGTAGCATATGTGCAGGATTGTCATTTTCTAAAACCATTTTGTTCGAAGTCTGATATGGCTTGTAATCTTTTACTTAATATTCTTGCATATATTTTATATCCTGTATTTAAAATACTTATTCCCCTATAATTTTCACATCTGTTTCTAGCACCTTTTTTAAATACAGATATAACTTGGGCATGCGACCAGAATCTCGTAATCTGACATGTATTCCAACAACTATTAATTAAATGCAAAAGTCTCTGATTGAGTATTGGTACACCATATTTCCATAGCTCTGCATTATTCCTTCTTATGTAGCTTTTCTATCCTTCATTTCTTTTAATGCTGTTTCCAATTCCTCTAAGGGAATGGGATCAATATTTCCACAGGTAGGTTTATTTTCTTCTTCTTCTTCTTCTTCTTCTTCTTCTTCTTCTTCTTCTTCTTCTTCTTCTTCTTCTTCTTCTTCTTCCGCAGAAGACTACAAATCTCCATAATGTTGTATTCATTGTTCTTCTCCAATTACATTTATATTTGCTACAACTCTTTCTTCACTGTGTAAATGTTTTAGCACTTTATAGGCCATCATTTGTCTCCCATGTATATAATCTTCAATAGTGCTAATAAATTAGTCCCAAGACTCTTGGTGAGCTTTCCCCATGATGTCTTTTGTTTTGTTTCGCTTTTTCCTGCACATCTCTCCCACTTCATCCGTTTTTTGTTGTAACGCTTTTAGGTGATCTAATTTCTTATCTCTTACTGCCTTTGCAATTTCTTACAGTCCATATTCTTAAACCCTTTTTCTTACAATATTTTTTTTTCTTTCCTAACACTTCATTAGCTGTAGTTCTTACAGCTTATATAATATTGTCCCATCCCTCATTAATACCTTGACTTATTCCATGATCTTGTAAGTAAGCAGATAACCTTCTTTGATACAAATCTCTTCTTGTAATAGGTATATTTTAAATTTCTTCATTTGCTCTTTCATGACTTTTCATTTTCCTCCATCTTGTTAAGAGATGTATCTTTGATATTAACGCATAGTGATCAGTTGATATATCACTTCCTCGATAAAACTCATATCTTTTACACGCACTGACAATTTTTTGTTTGTAATGACATAGTTGATTAGTGATCTACAATACATCCTCTTGTGCACCAGGTAAACTTATGGATGTCTTTTTTCCTAAAGAGAGTATTTGTTATCCTTACTTCATTAAATGCTGCAAACTGCCTTAACTTTCCTCCATTATCATTCAGGGTATCCTCACCAAACGTACCTATGACATGTTTAATTGGTATCTTTCCTACTCAAGCATTCAAATCTCCCAATATTATAAGGTAGTCACTTTTGACATGTTCACTAACCTTTTTATTTAACTCTTCATAGAATGTGTCATTATCTTCTTGCTTGTTTTACTTGATATAGAATTTTGAATTATTGTTTCAGTTTCATCATTTGATGCATCATCCAACAGTTTTGAATGGCCCTTCTTTTTGAGTTTTGAGATTAATGTATCATAAATAGTTTTTCAGCAATTTATGGCATACAATTGGTGACACTGACTAAACAAAATAATTATCTAATGATAAATGATATAAAACAAAAGAATACAACTGTTAAAAACAGTTGTCAAATTGAAATGAAGTGCTATTTTCTTTGTAAATAATGGACATTGAGTTTGGAGATGTAGGTATGAAAGTAACTATTTCATTGTTTAACGACATTAAAAATTATTTCGTTGTTTAACGACGCTGTCAATTGGCAGGATCACATCAGCGTCGCCGGTGTGCCGAAATTTTGTCCCGCAGGAGTTATTTTACATGCCAGTAAATCTACTGACATGGAGCTGTCATTTTTAAGCACACTTAAAAACCATCGGTCTGGGCCGGATTTGAACCCGCGACCTTGGGATCAGTAGGCCAGCGTCTAACCAACTGAGCCATCCAGACCGACGTTTTTTAACGACGCCATTAATTGCCAGGATCATAACAGTGTTGCCGGTGTATCGGAATTTCGTCCCGCAGTTGTTTTACCTGCCAGTAAATCTACTGACATAGAGCTGTCATTTTTAACCCTTTAATTGGCAGCGTTGCTAATAAACCACATATAAATTTGTTAAGTTTTGAGATACTTTATTGGCTCTTTTTTGTTCTTATGCCAACCTAAATAAATTCAAATATTTGCAGCTGTCTTGCATTGTAAAAATATTAAATTGTTTCAATAAAACTAGTGTTTTCTTTTTGTTGAGAAAAAGAAGCAAAATCCATGCAACTGCAGTCAAATGCAACCCCATCAGCTTCCAAGAGTGCCATTACACCAATTATTTTACTTGGACCCTCCCCTTCCTTTACCACAGGTATATTTGACTGCAGTTGCTGGGACTCGAACTCGCGACTTTCGGCTTTGAATGTCACTACGTATTGTAACTTTTGGGTGGGTGTGTAAAGTAAAGAAGACAGATGTAGTCGAGGTAAAGAAACACTTTTATTTCTGTAAACAGTAACTTTGTACACTCGTTGCAACAACAAGAAAGTCTTTTCCGATTCTCCAACAGCACGGCTCCGAATTCGTAACACAAAGAACTGTCCCTTCTCACACTTTACCGCTATTTATATCTCCCAAGCACTATTCTGGAAACTTCGGGAAAGCTCAGTTATTTTGCGGTGAAATACAAAGCAGACAGTTCTAGAAGCCTCTATCACTTTCTCTCTTTCGGCAAGCGCCCAACAATGCGGCCATTCTCTGTCTCTTTCCTTCGACTCCTTTGCGGTAGCGCCGACAATAATGCGCTGGGCGACACTGCTCCCTCCTCAAGGCTGGTCGTCCCGAACAGCACCATCGTAACGGGCCAGACGATCCAGGTGTACCACTAACATCTTCCCTCGGGGCACCTTCTGGATGCGGTAGACTACGTCGTTAATCCTCTTTACTACTCGGTACGGTCCTTGCCACGGTTGTTGAAGTTTTGGGCAGCGTCCCTTGGTCCGTGTAGGGCGGTACAACCAGACCATGTCACCTTGCTGGAATCCTCGGCTGTTGACTTGCCTGTCGTACCGGGTCTTCATGCGGTCGCTCGCCATCTGGATGTTCTGACGAGCCATCTCGTGCATGTCGTGGAGATGGTCTACTAGACTCTCCACATACTCGGTTGCCGGCCGTTTCGCTTCCGGGGGGCTCCCAAAAGCCAGGTCACAAGGGAGGCGTAGCTCTCGGCCGAACATTAGGCTTGCTGGTGTCATCCCGGTAGTGTCGTGTGTCGACGAACGGTAGGCCAGCAAGAACAGTGGTACCTTGAGGTCCCAGTCTCTCTGATGGCTGGCCACGACCTTCCTCAGGTGCTCCTCTAGGGTCTTGATGTATCTCTCGACCATGCCGTCCGACTGTGGATGTAGGGGTGTTGTGCGGGTCTTGTTCACCCCAAGTCTTTCCAATGCCTCCTTCATTAGGTTGCGACTCAAAATTGGTGCCCTGGTCGCTGTGGAGCTCTAACGGGACCCCAAAACGGCAAAACAGCTGTTCCACGAGGCAGTCTGTAATTGTCTTCGCCTCTTGGTTCGGGATGGCATACACCTCCGGCCACTTGGTGAAGTAGTCCACAGCTACCATCAGGTACTTGTTGCCTCGATCGGACACTGGGAATGGTCCAGCTATGTCGACGGCGATGCGTTCGAAGGGCGCTCCGACGTTGTACTGCTGCATGCGACCCCGGCTCCTAGTCTGGGGGCCGCGACTCGCCGCGCACACGTGACATTGACGGCACCAGTTTTCAGCGTCTGCTCGGAGCCTCAGCCAGTAGTAGCGCTGTCGGAGTTTGTCGATCTTCCGGTTTGCTCCTAGGTGTCCACCCGAGGTACCGGCGTGCACTTCCTCCAAGACTTCCGGGACCCTACTTCGGGGAAGTACCAACTGCTCTTTCTGGGTCTTCCCATCAGGTGATTCCCATACCCGGAACAGCACGCCCTCTTTGGTCTTCAACGAGTCCCATTGGGCCCAGTACGACTTGTATGTAGCGCTTCTGGGTGCTATGTCCTCCCAGGTTGGTCTCGTCCCTGCCTGCACTTCTCTCAAGAGTGGCCCCAAGTCGGCGTCCGCCAGCTGCTCCCTCCTCAGGCCCGCGCTATCCCATCCGTCCGCAGGCACTGCCGTGACCACTCTGACAGTTGCGGTACGCTCCTTCTCTTCCACTCTTGCGCATTGGCCGCACTCTTCTAGGCAGGGTCTTCGGGACATGGCGTCTGCGTTGCCGTGGCTCTTCCCTCTGCGATGTTCGGAGGTGAAGTCGTACTCCTGCAACCTTTGGACCCAACGGGCTGTCTGGCCCTCCAGGTTTCTAAAGCTAAGTAGCCAGGTTAGGGCGGAGTGGTCTGTCCTCAGGTGGAATGGCTGACCGTACAGGTACTTGTGGAAGTGCTCCAAGGTCTTCACTACCGCCAGTAGCTCTCGTCGGGTGACACAGTAGTTCTTCTCTGCCTTGGACAACGTCTTGCTGTAGTAGGCTATCACCCGCTCGTGGCCGTTCTGGACTTGGGATAGGACGCCTCCAATGCAATGGTCGCTGGCGTCGGTGTCCACAATGAAGGCGTCGCCTGGTTGTGGGAATCCCAAAATAGGAGCACTGCAGAGCGTCCTCTTGAGCTGCCGGAAAGCGCCTTCGTCCTCCTCCGTCCACACATAAGGTCGATGTTCTTCCGTCAAGCGAGTGAGGGGTTTGGCGATGCTGGAGAAACCCTTTATGAAGCGGCGGTAATAACTGCACAATCCAAGAAAACTGCGCAGTTCTCGCCTATCCTTTGGGCGAGGCCAATCTCTCACGGCCTGTGTCTTCTCCGGATCCGTGGCCACTCCGGTTGGTGAGACTATGTGGCCCAAGTAGTTGACTTCCCTGCGGAAGAGCTGGCACTTCTTGGCGTTCAGCTTCAAGCCGGTCGCCTGCAGTCTCTGCAGCACCTTGCTCAGTTTGTCAAGATGGTCTTCGAATGTCTTGCCGACGATGATGATGTCGTCCAGGTATAACAGGCAGGCGTCATAAGTCAATCCTCTCATTACTGACTCCATGAGGCGTTGGAAGGTAGCTGGTGCGTTGCAGAGACCAAAGGGCATAACTGTGAACTGCCAAAGCCCTTGGCCTGTCGAGAATGCGGTCTTCTCCTTGTCTCTCGGGTCTAGAGCCACCTGCCAGTAACCCGATTTCAAGTCCAGGGTTGAGAACCACTGCGCACCAGCAAGCGTGTCCAGGGTGTCGTCAATCCGGGGTAAGGGGAAGCAGTCCTTCCTGGTGACAGCGTTCAGCTTCCTGTAATCTACGCAGAAGCGTAGCTCGCCATTCTTCTTCTTCACCAGAACTACAGGGGAACACCAAGGACTGTCAGACTCTTCGATCACTCCCTTGGTTCTCATGTCCTCCAGCATGTCTCGTACCGCCGCTTGTTTAGCCAACGGAACGCGCCTAGGTGGTTGCCGAATAGGCCGGGCGTCTCCGGTGTCGATGTGGTGAAGCACTCGGTCCGTGCGGCCGTAATCGCTGCTGCCTTGGCTGAAGACGCGCTGATATCGTCTCAGCAGTTGTTGGACCTTCTCTCTCTGTTCAGCGGTCAGGTGGTCGGCCGCCCTCTCCAGTAATTCTTCTAGCCGGGGCCCCAGGTGTTGCGTCGGCACCGGCTCCTGGGTCTTGTCTATTGGTGTTACGCTGACCACGGGTTCGCACCTCCCCAACTCCGTCCCGGCCTGGACGTCGTGATCGGTGTCTGTTGGGTTGAGCAGTCTCACCGGCACCTCCTCTCGGCACGGCAACAATGTCCCGGCTACACAGAGCCCGTGCACATGCGTCTTCCGGTCCAGAAGCATGTTCTTCTTGCGCTGGCCTTCCAGTCGCGCCGTCACTACCATCTCGCTTCTCGCGGGGACAACTACGTCTTCCCTGAGAATGACCCTGCAGATTCCAAGGCGTTCTTCGGGGTGCCGGAGCATTACTTCCTCTCCCTTAAGCCGCAGAACCTTCTTGCCGATGTCGACCGTCGCCTCGTGGCTCCTGAGGGCATCCAGTCCCAGTATCACCTCCTCAGCCACCTCCGCGACGAACACCCACAAACGCAAGACACTTCGCCCCAATGTCAACTGCAGCAGGGCCTCCCTCTCCACAGGCAAGGTGTCACCCGATGCCGTCACTAGTTGGTACGGTCGGCTCGGTTTTCTCGACGGCAAGCCCCTGGCTACGTCAGGTCTGACGACAGTCACGGCTGCTCCAGTGTCAACAAGCACGCGGCACGGCTTCCCTCTCACCCAACCGTCCGCGATGAGGCTGTCATCCATCCGTCGGCTGACGGCGCGCAGTGTCACTCGAGGGGATGATGGTGACGGCGCCGACGTGCCCCTCGCCACGCCGGTCATTACTCGTTTTCCGGCTGCTCTTCTTGGTGCCGGCAGTCTCTCATCAGGTGTCCCGGCTGGCCACACTCCCAACACACGCCACCTGGTCTTCGTCGGCGTCCCTGGACTGGTCTGCGGTCTTCATCGTAGCGGACACTCCTTGTCTTCGAGGTCGGGGTAGCCGTCACTTTGGCCGCTTCCATCCTTAATGCGGCCGTTAGTGCCTCGTGGATGGTCTTGTAGTCGCCGAGCATCAGGCGTTGACGTATCTCGGCATCGCGTACCCCGTCGACGAAGGTATAGGCGGCTTCTCGGGATACGAATTCGGAGGGGAGGTCCACCAAGGCTTTGCTGGCCAGCTGTTCGATTGCCAGGGCCAACTCCTGCAGCGTCTCCACTGGCAGTTGCATCCTAGATTTCAGTTGGCTGCGGTAGGCTGCGGCTAAGAAGTGGTTTCCGAATCGGTTCTCCAGGGCCTCCCAGATGTCCTTGGGCGCCGCCGCTGTCTGAACTGCGTTCAGGACCTCTGCGGCTCGTCCCTGGAGGCTGGCTATCAGCTGCGCGGCCTCTTCTTCTGGCGACCATTTGTTGTGCTTAGCCACTGTGTCGAATTGACGGCGGAAGACCTCAAACGTTGACGTGCCATCGTACTTCGGTGGTTTGACGCGCGTCGATGTTGTGTCGCGTGCTGGAGCCTCGGCCTTGTAGTTCTTCAGCTTTTCACTAAGCATCCCTTCCACCATTGCATTTAGCTCCTTGGCGCTACCGTCGACCCTGTCTTCGAGAACGCTAAGCCGTTCCCCGACATTCTCCAGGGCGTCAACGCGTTGGCCGAGGTCCTCCATCTTTCCACCGAGCTCTTTCACATCCTTCCTCACGCCAGCCAGTTGCTCGTCAATTTTCGCCGATAGCTCCGTCTTCATCTCTTTCAGCTCGGCAGCGAGGTTGTCGTTTGCCGTCTTCATTTCTGTAGCGAGGTTGTCGTTTGTCGTCTTCATGTCTTTCAGTTCAGCAGCGAGGTTGTCGTTTGCCGTCTTCATTTCTTCTTTCAGCTCGGCAGCGAGGTTGTTGTTTGTCGTTTCCATTTTGGCAGCGAGGTTGTGGTTTGACGTTTCCATTTTGGCAGTGAGGTTGTGGTTTGACGTTTCCATTTTGGCAGCGAGGTTGTGGTTTGACGTTTCCATTTTGGCAGTGAGGTTGTCGTTTGCCGTCTTCATCTCTTTCAGCTCGGCAGCGAGGTTGTCGTTTGCCGTCTTCATTTCAGCCATTTCCGTCTTCATTTCGGCGAATAATTCTTTCATCATTGCTATCATCCTGGTTTCCGAATCTCCCTCCATCTTGGTTCTAACGTTGCAACTTCTGACGATGTAATGAAACTAGAAGCAATTCGACGAATCCCACTTCTGACACCAGTGTGACTTTTGGGTGGGTGTGTAAAGTAAAGAAGACAGATGTAGTCGAGATAAAGAAACACTTTTATTTCCGTAAACAGTAACTTGTACACTCGTTGCAACAGCAAGAAAGTCTTTACCGATTCTCCAACAGCACGGCTCCGAATTAGTAACACAAAAACTGTCCCTTCTCACACTTTACCGCTATTTATATCTCCCAAGCACTATTCTGGAAACTACGGGAAAGCTCAGTTATTTTGCGGTGAAATACAAAGCAGACAGTTGTAGAAGCCTCTATCCCTTTCTCTCTTTCGGCAAGCGCCCAACAATGCGGCCATTCTCTGTCTCTTTCCTTCGACTCCTTTGCGGTAGCGCCGACAATAATGCGCTGGCCGACAGTATCGCCTTAACCATCATGGCTATTCGAATCGCTTCAGCTAAGGCGCCTCCGAAAGGGACACGAAAACCGGTTTAGAAATTAGAGGAAGAACGGTATATGTAGCAAAATGACCTACCTATTAAGGGGTGAAGTACGCTTAAAAACCATCAGTCTGGGCCGGATTTGAACTCGCGACCTTGATATCAGTAGGCCGGCGTATAACCAACTGAGCCACCCAAACCGACTGGTGTGAACGTAGAATGTTATTACATTGCAGAATATATTACATTTGTTCATTACAAAAATCATTGAATTGATTCCATGCTGTCCTTATATTTTTGTTGTATTACTTGGTATAGAATTTTGAGATATTGTTTCAATTTCATAATTTGATGCATCACCAAGCCGTTTTAAATTGCCCTCCATCTTCAGTTTTGATTGTTAATAGATTGCAGGGTATTGTGACATTGGGTCGTTCAACAGTATACGGACGAGAGGGGGCCGAGTGACCTTGGATACGGCGAGCGACTGTGTGTACGTGACCATAATTACGCCAGTAAAACATAAAGGAAGTCCGAGGCTACAGGGCAATTAGTGACTGTGTGTATGTGATCGAACAGCGTGATAACACCGTACCGTCCAGAAGCTTCTAGTAATTCCGCTGAGTCATCGTTGCACGTGTGTATGGAGAGTTCTCGAAGGTCACGTGATGCCGGGTCCAGTATAAATAGGACAGAAAAAGCAGATGCTTGAATTCAAAATTTTAAACACCAATATTTGGTACACACACACCAGCGGTGCCCAACGAAAGTTGCACCCTGACTAGCAGTCGTTGAGGAGCTTAAATTTGCTACCTTTCTTCTACCCTCAACCCTATTCTCACCCCTCACCCTGCAAAACCCCACATCCCGTCATAAAAGTGGTTAAGCCCTAAGCAGGGCAGGTACACAAATGATACACCTCGGGCTGTTCTCAGCCTGCTAACAGAAGCAAGCGAGCGAGCAGTTTGAGTGAGTGTTATTAGTTTTAGGTAGTGATAGAGTTGAGTTGTTTAAGTCGTCGTGTACAGTTAGTTTTATTTACGGGAGTGAGTCGGCCAGCCTGTCAGCAAGTGTGTATGTGTCGTCGAGTGATTGTATCGTAATAGCAAAGATATGAGACAGTGCAACTGGAGAAACACATTGAAAGACTGAGAAAGATTATCGGAAGAACAATTGTGAATTGTAATAGCAGAAAAGACTAAATTGTGTTGGCAACGAGAAGGAAATTGTGATTTGCAGTCAAAAAGTAACGGGATTTCACATTTTGCCGTTTTGTTACAGTATTATTGTCAGCGATTTATGAGTACAGTTGGCGACACTAACAAAAGAATGACTAGTGATCAATGGTTTAAAACAAAAGAATCTGATGTGTTGCACTCACATGACTTTTTCTACTCTTGTACTAACCATTCTTACAAACTCTCATTCCTATATCTTCTTCGTGTTAAGATAAACATTTGTACGAATTATTTTATTGATTATTTCCTTGGTGCAAGGGGAATTTTAGAATAGAGTAGGCTTTGTGCGATAGTCAAATGTTTTAAAGCTTTGGGATTCCTTTGCACGCTTAACATACAAAAAATGAACAACGATGTTCCATTTCACCAAAGTTCTAAGTTTTCCGAAACTGACACACATAACAAGGGATATCTCCGAAATGGTTCACCCTACAACAAAATTTATTCAGACATAAATTGTGTGTTTTAGGGAGATCTACATTTTTTGTACATTAAGATTTTGTCTATCTCTTACGGTTTACGAGTTATTCAAAAGTCATCCAGAGTAAACAGGACTACATAGGTTATAGCCAGAAAATTCAAAATATACATTTCATTTGTCATAAAAATATCTTAAACGTATGACATTTTAATCAAAATTGTTAGTGCCATTTTCATGAAAATCAACGTTTTCGAAAAAGTTTCCATGTAAAGGGTAGTTTAGGGTGGGGCTATTTTCTTCAAAATCTTATTATTAAATATTACGCTTTAATGCGCATTAATGTGCTTCATTTACTGATAGTTTATAAACAAGACCGTTGTTTGCATGACAAATGAACGCTTCTGTAACGAGAACTTAATTAAGCCCTATAAACCCTGTAAGGCGCTATATAAATTTCAGCTTCAGTTAACCCGGGGTAAAAACTCGAATACACATTAACTTCATACAGTATTCCAAGTACCTTTTGTGTGTGACTTGAATTTCACACATGGGAATAGAAAAGTTGTTGACCTCTTTCTTTTTCGTCTTATAAATATTGCAGGCGAGGGCTGGGCTGCCTTGGACCTCTATAAGGCACCAACTCTTATTGCGCTCCTAAATTATGTACAGACCCCAAGAGTCCTGGGAGACTTTAATTCATGTGGGTGAAAAGTAGGAACTCGAAGAAGAACGCAAGAAACTGCGGAAGAGGAAAGGCAAGCTTCAAGAGATGAAGAAATTAAACTCCAGGAACTTAAGCGTATAACAAGTCAAGCCATAAAATTGAATACCGCAGTAATATTTAACTTCAAAAGTAAACCACTATAAATATCAGCCAATGGATGGATTGTGTAAATATTCCATCTGCGTCTCGATCTCGTAAATATTTCTCTGCAACTTAAACTTAATTGAAAAGTACGAAACGGCTCTGTATTTTGTAAACAGAAAATAATAAAACTTTAAGGAGTGTTCGTAAATAAAGATCACTTAGCTGTAATATAATTATTAAACTATTTATTTGCATCTGATTCTGCGTATCAACTCCTAACCTGCATGTTTGAAAATCCTAGCCCCAGAAGGATCCACGAACGGGCTCAAATGGGTCTTAACCTTGACCTAGGTCTATAAGAATACTTAACATTGACTGTTTCATATACAGAGGCATTAATTTATCGCATACGATTTACTTACTTGATCATTTTACTTTCTCTAGTGGTATTGTATTCCACCCAAAAAGTCGATGTCGAGATTTCACCGGAAATATATGTTTTGAGACCCCCAGAATCCAAAAAAAGGCATTTTAAGAAAAAGGACCGTGTATGTGTGTGTGTGTGTGTGTGTGTGTGTGTGTGTGTGTGTGTGTGTGTGTGTGTGTGTGTGTGTGTGTGTGTGTGTGTGTGTGTGTGTGTGTGTGTGTGTGTGTGTGGACAGCACAACTCAAAGACGAAAAGTCGCTAAAAACCAAAGTTGGTATTTAATGTCTTTCAAGGATGCGACACGAAGATTTTGAAGAAAATAGCCCCACCCTAAACTACCCTTTACATGGAACATTTTTCAAAAATTTTGATTTTCTTGAAAATGGCTCTACCGATTTTGATTAAAATGTCATATGTTTGAGATATTTTTATGACAAATGAAATGTATATCTTGAATTTTCTGGCTATAGCCCCTGTAGTCGTATTTACTCTGGACGACTTTTGCATAACTGGTAAACCGTTAGACATAGACCAAATCATACTATACAAAAAATGTAGATCTTTCTAAAATACACAACTTATGTCTCAGTGAATTTTCTTGTAGGGTGAACCATTTCGGAGATATTCCTTGTTATGTGTGTGAGTTTCGGAAAACTTAAAACTTTCGTGAAATGGATCATTGTTGTTCATTTTTTTATATGTTAAATGCGCAAACAGAATAGAATCTCAAAGCTTCAAAAGATTTGACTATCATTCAAAGCCTACTGTATTCTAATATTCCCTTTGCACCTACAAGGAAATAAGCAATAAGATAATTTGTACAAATGTTTATCTCAACTAACACGAAGAAGATACAGGAATAAGAATTTGTACAAATAGTTTGTACAAGAGTAGAGAAAGTCATGTGAGTGCAGCACATCAGATTTTTACTTCATGTACAAAACAGTTTTCTACACGTATTCCAATGTAAATTACGCATAAAATATGTACCTACAGGTAATTTACTTCCCAATTCTGATAATACATGGTAGACTGAGTTAGTTTAATTATTCACGTTAGAACTTGTCATCTCTGGGTGATACATCCAATAACACTTCTAAAAATGCTTAAAAATGTATTAAACCATCGCAACACAAAGGTACGCACGGTTAACCAACAGGGGTAGCCGAGGTAATTAGGGCACTGGGGTTTGCGGTTTTTCCCTAACTCTATTTAACAAGGATAATTTCATTTCATATATCAGCGTTCAACATCTGTGGTACTGTATGCAGTAACAATGGCCCATATGCATATAGCACTCAAAGCAAAAAAAATGATGTGCTGTACTCACATGACTTTCTCTACTCTTGTACTAACCATTCTTACAAACTCTTATTCCTGTTTGTGCGATAGTCAAATCTTTTAAAGCTTTGAGATCCCGTTCTCTTTGCACACAACATATAACAAAAATGAACAGCAATGATCCATTTCACGAAAGTTTTAAGTTTTCCGAAACTCACACACACATAACAAGGAATATCTCCGAAATGGTTCACCCTACAAGAAAATTCACTGAGACATAAGTTGTGTATTTTAGAAAGATCTACATTTTTTGTATAGTATGATTTGGTCTATCTCTAACGATTTACCAGCTATGCAAAAGTCGTCCAGGGTAAATAGGATTATAGGGGCTTTAGCCAGAAAATTCAAGATATACATTTCATTTGCCATAAAAATATCTCAAACATATGACATTTTAATCAAAATCATTAGAGCCATTTTCAAGAAAATAAAAATTTTCGAAAAATTTTCAATGTAAAGGGTAGTTTAGGGTGGGGCTATTTTCTTCAAAATCTTCGTGTCGCATCCTTGAAAGACATCAAACTTAAATGCCAACTTTGGTTTTTTAGCGACTTTTCGTTTTTGAGTTATGCTGTCCACACACACACACACACACACACACACACACACACACACACACACACACACACACACACACACACGGACCTTTTTCTTAAAATGCCTTTTTTTTTGGATTCTGGGGGTCTCATAACATGTATTTCCGGTGAAATCTCGACATCGAATTTTTGGGTGGAATACAATACTTCCCCTACTTACCAGCAGAGGAAGTAAAAATGGAACATATGAACAGAAATTTGCCATTACAAAGCTTCATGTCTTATTTGTTCCTTTACTATTGAGCATCCTTCTTGTTCCGAATTATACTCTATTGCAGCAATAATCAGTTAACATTGTGGGAATCGATTTCCCTTCGTTCTGTTTCTCCATTGTAGCTATGTGTTTATGAAATCTTTCACCATGCTCAATAGATTCATCACTCTAGATGCGAGTCTATGAAATGCGCTTTCAAGAACATTACTGCATGCTAAATCTTCATAAGGTTTGATCAATCTTTCGGTAACTCATATTCAGGGTCTCTTCTACTTTCAAGGAAGTTATGTTACTTTGTTGAAAAATACTCAAGCTCTCTTTTCTTTGTCAGTAATGCGTGCCTCAAAATTTTGGTCTTGTTGAAGTTGTCAAGTCTGTGGGCCCACAAACAAACCTTTAATTTTAGCAGCTGGCAGACGAGGGAATTTGGCTGTTGGATTCATGGTCTTTACAAATTGTTTAATTAGGCTGAATTTTACGTGGAGGGTTGGAAGAACTGCATCTTCACAAGCTACCAGATTTTCCCGATGCACATTGTTTTACCAACTTTCTTAATTCATTTAGGTAATTTTTTTAAGTAGTGGAATCTTCTATCTCGAGTATCCTACTTGAAAAGGAAAATACTCTGATGTGTATTCTTTCTGCATGCCCAATAACAATGCAGTTACTATGAATTCGCCTCACATCTTCCATTTATGCTCATTGTAATTACTTTTTACAATGTCAGAGTGGCGTTCAACTCGAATTGAACTCGCGGAAACATCTCACTCAGTTATTTCTAACCCAGCGACACAAATAAACCTAAAATATCTAAATAATCGTCATTTTTTCTCAAGTTTCACCAACGCATTGCTATAAATAAAACTTCCAGATAGCTAGAAGAATATTACAAGGCAAGATATACAGTTTAGCAGATGTGGAGAGGGAAATAACATCTGAATGAGCACTTGAAACACGTGCCTATCTATAGTTAACAAGATGGCCGATTAGACATATGAATGCACGGCATGGCAAAGAAAGAATGAAAAAGATTTATGGATAAAACGAAGGTAAGTACCCTTGAAAGGGATGATTGGCAGGATGAAATTACATTCGGAGAACCAACAGCGTCAGCTGTACAAGTTCCCTCACATATTTTACTGCCGCAGTGCGGGAGTTTGAATAAAATATCCGTTGGTTACGGATTAAGAACGTATCCGATATACACAACTACAACATTCCGGTCGGAAATAAAGTTTCGAGCAGTCGAATCGAAGAGCACAGGTAGTATCTTCTTTCTATAGTTTACCTGAAGCAGTGCAGTCGACACACAAGGCTGCATCGGAAATACACATTTGAAGTCCCTTGAAACTGGGGGGGGGGGGGGGGGGGGAGAAAAAAATCAACAAATAATTCAACAAATTGTTCTTACAAGGACTTATCATTTAATCTACTTCATATATATATCCCCGTCCCCCCTCTCCACCTCCCTCTCCCTCATCGCACTCTCCCACAATCACTACCACTCAGTCACTGTCAGTCACAGACACTATCACTGTCACTCTCACTGCCATTTGCACTGTCAATCTGTTACTCTCATTCACCCTATTACTCACTCACACTCTCACATTAAACACTCACGCACTCGCACATGCACTCACATTCACACAAACACCCACTCACACGCTCACATGTTGTTGTTGTTGTAGTGTTTAACGCCCGCTTTTACTACTACGGCACCGCAGGCGGTGACACTGATGATACATGGAATGAAGATGGAGCACCGGTGGAATGAGATGGCGGGGGAAACCGGAGTACCCGGAGAAAACCCGCCCTGACGCCGCTTCGTCCACCACGAATACCACATGCGGGTCCCTGGGATCGAACCCGGGCCGCCTAGGTGGTAGGCGAGCGCGCTAACCGCTCGGCCACGGCGACGCCCCACACGCTCACATATTCATTCACTCCCACACCCTCCCTCACCCTCTTTCTCGCTCACTCCTTACTTCACTCCCACTCTCCTACTCTCTCTCCCTCTCACTCCTACTCTCTCCCCCTCTCACTCCTACTCTCTCCCTCTCACTCCTACTCTCTCCCTCTCACCCCTACTCTCTCCCCCTCTCACTCCTACTCTCTCTCCCTCTCACTCCTACTCTCTCCCTCTCACTCCTACTCTCTCCCTCTCACTCCTACTCTCTCCCTCTCATTCTTACTCTCTCCCTCTCACTCCTACTCTCTCTCCCTCTCACTATCAAATTCCCTCACTTTCTCCCTCGCTCTCTCACTGTATCTCTCACGCTCTAACACCCTCTCACATTCCTTCTCTCAATCTTTCACACTCCCACCCATACATCCCATCTCTCCCACATAACTCTCAAGCGCTCTCTCCAACCCACTCTCTCCCACTAACACACACCTCACAGTCACACACCCCTCCCTCACTAGCACGCGAGCGCTCACACTCACGCACACGTCCGCTCCAGGTTCCACGGTCGCCCTCGCGGTGTCACGTTCGTCACTCCCATGTCACTGTCAATGTCACTTCCGTAGTCATTCCCTTCGTCACGCTGGTCACTTCCTTTGTCACGGTTGTTACTCAGTTCGTCACGTTAGTCACTCTCTTCGTCACGTTCGTCACTGTGGAAGTCACTCTCTTCGTCACCCAATGCTACTCAATGTATTACTTTCAATGTCACTCCCGCTGTTACACTCACTGCTGTTGTCACTTCCTTCGTCACTCCGGATGTCACCCCAATGATACTCCCATTATCACTCTCGTTGTCACTCCATTCGTCACTCGATGTCACTCCCTTCCTCGCTCTCGATGTGACTTATTGCAACTCCCGTTGTCATTCCCGATGTCATACTCGGTCTGACTCGATGTCACTCGTCACTCTCTTCATCACTGTCGAAGTCACTCTTTTCGTCATTACCGAAGTCACTCCCTTCGTCACTCTCGATGTCACTCCCGTTGTACTCCATATGTCTCTCCTGCTGTCATCTCGATGTCGCTCTCGATGTCGCTCCCGAAATCACTCGGCGTCACTCCCAAAGTCATTCTCGGTGTCACTTCCGATGTCACTCCTGGAGTTACTCCCGTTGTCACTCCTGATATCGTTCCCGATGTCACTCGCGATGTCACTGTGTCACTCACTCCTTTCGTCCCTGTTTAAGTCACTCCCTTCGTCACTGTCCCGCTCTCTCTCGTATTCTCTCCTCTCGCTCTTTCCAGATCCATATCTGGAACCTGAACAACAGTGCAGGGAAGGATGGCCGGTGGTGTGAGGCGAGTGGCCCAGTTGAGCTGAGTTTGCCCATGCCTGGTTTAGCTCATCATTAAGTACTGGTTTAAGCATAAAACATGTTTGTCTGAGACATATTCGTGTTTCTACTCAGTTCCTCAGGGGATGTAAAGGGAAAAGGAAAACAAGAATGGGCCACGTCAAGAGACTGACCCAAGTGGAACTGTAACGTCCGGGACACCCGGTGACCCGTAAATGTCGGAGCTTTAACACATGCGATCCCAAGGGACGTTCTGACCCCAATGGCAAGAGAGATCCATTCCTTTTGCTCTTTTACAACTTTCCTCATGCCGTCAAACAATTGCTGGCTGGCCTCTTTACTGCTACTTCCATCATAAAACTCAGTGTTTTACTAGAAATGAACTTTTATTTTCTTTTTTCGTTTTTTTCTTGTTTCCCCGATTTATTTCACAGGTTGTTTTATATTTGTCATACATATACATAGTACGCAAACATCTATGCCCGAGGCGGGACTCGAACCCGCGATTCCCTACGCGGCGGAGCGCCAGACATAGTCTCTAGCAACTACGGCTACGACCATGGGCTCGTTGAGGACCGTGATTATAAACAAAACCAGTTTTAAAAATATATCAGCCAGTCAGGATAAGATATGCAATCGTTAGAAAGTTCACACGAATCTGACGTATTTCAGGGATACAACGTGAAGAATTTTACGAAATCATGCCTCACACACCACATCTCAGTCACTCATTCACTCCTCACTCACACTTCACTCACTCACACTTCACTCACTCACATTTCACTCCACGCCTAACTCGCTCCTCGCAGCTTACCCACGCATCACTCACTTCCCACTCTCTCCTCGCTCATTCACTCCTCACTCACACTTCACTCATTCATCGTTCAAACTTCACTCACTCATTCACTCATCACTCAAACTTCACTCACTCATTCACTCCTCACTCACACTTCACTCATTCATCGTTCAAACTTCACTCACTCATTCACTCCTCACTCAAACTTCACTCACTCATTCACTCCTCACTCACACTTCACTCATTCATCGTTCAAACTTCATTCACTCATTCACTATTCACTCACACTTCACTCACTCATTCACTCCTCACTCACACTTCACTCATTCATCGTTCAAACTTCACTCACTCATTCACTCCTCACTCACACTTCACTCATTCATCGTTCAAACTTCACTCACTCATTCACTCGTTACTCAAACTTCACTCAATCAAACTTCACTCACTCATTCACTCCTCACTCACACTTCACTCATTCATCGTTCAAACTTCACTCACTCATTCACTCCTCACTCAGCCTCACGCATTCCTCTCACTGCTCACTCTCCACTCACTCCATGTACCACACGCACCTCACTCACTCCCCACTCTCTCCTCGCTCACCCCTCCCTGACTCCTCACTCACTCTTCACTCTTCACTCACCTCTCATTCACTTCTCATTCACTCGTCACTCATGCCTTTTGCTTAAGCCTGATTCACGCCTGATTCACTCAGTCCTCACTCATACATTTACTCAATCACAGACTTAATCACTCACTCGCTCAAATAAATTTTCTTAAAAGTTTTCTTCAATTGGATTCACGATCGTAGAACATTAATTAAAATGGTACATTTTCCATTCCAGAAAGGCCAGAAGTGATACTTAAAATACGGAATAAATGCTACAAAATCCAGGATTTGCAACAAAATAAATGTTAAAATAGGGGATTTCCCGGAAAATACTGGACATTTGGTAGCCGCAATGTGTAATTCCATGACATTATGTACGGCGAGCTTATTTTTTAATAGGAAAGTTAATCTATTTCCAATCGTAATTGCATTCTTAGCTTCCAAGTGGCTATTGAAACTTCAGTACGAGTCCGGTAAACTTGTGATTTTAGCTTTTAGCTGAAAGCGGTGATAGGTTCTTCAGTGGCGCGGACGAGCGGCCAAACGAGAAAACAACTTTGAACTAATTACCGAACAAATTATTGGCTTGCCTGAAAAGCAGTACGTTATTCAGATGTCTCCAAAGCACTGTGTATTTTACGGCCGTTCGCTGCCGTGCTCAATTTAAATGTAAGTTATCGCTACAAAAACGGAGATTAAAGTAACAAACCACGAGGGAACGAATGGAAAAACAGGGAGCGGTTTTCTATGCTGCTCCTTTTCGATTACACATGCAGCCGTATCAATGTATCATTCTCCAATAGTCAGAAACGGCATCTTTGATGAAGTCAGTGGCGTAAAGGGAAATCAACGGATCCTTGTAAACTTAACCTTATTTTCACTTACTAGATGCGAAGTCTGAGAGATACAGTGGTTATTGCATGTGACACCTAACACTAATATTTTAGCTTCTTTATTGTACTGCCCCAAGAAATGCACGTTTTGACACCCCTTGAATTAAAAAAAAAAGCATGTTTACTTTCTCTACTACGTATAGTAAGTAGAGGAAGTATTGTATTCCACACAAAATTTTTACGTCGAGATTTCACAGTAAATATGTTTTGAGGCCCCCTGAATAACAAAAAGCATTTCTAGAAGAAGGTCCTCGCTCGCCTACGTAAGACGGTTAAATACGAAAGTTGGTATTTAAATTTAATGTATTTCAAGGATGCGACACGAAGATTTTGAAGAGAATTCCTTCACTCTAAATTACCCTTTACATGACAAATTGTTCAAAAATTTTGATTTTCTCGATTTTATTTAAAATGCCACATGTTTAAGATATTTTTATGCAAATGAAATGTATATTTTGAATTTTGTGGCTATAGTCTTTGTAATCCTCTTTACTCTTGATGACTTTTGCATAACTGGTAAACCGTAAGAGATGGACCAAATCTTACTATACAAAAATGTAGATGTTAAAATACACAATTTATGTTTAAATGCTTTTGCTTGCGGAGTGAGCCATTTTGGACATATTCCTTGTTATTTGTATGAGATTTACCACGATTTTTAAATGGAAGGTCGTGATTCACCTTTTTATCTTAGCTTTGCAAAGAATTTCAAAGCCGTCATATAGCGACGAGCTTTAAAATTGCTGTCTTCGTTCAGAGCCTAATGTATTCCCGTATTCCCCTTGCACCTACAAGAAAATGAGCAATAAGATACTTTCTGAAAATGTTTAACTCTATTAACATGAAGATAAATAAGAATATGTAAAAATAGTACAAGAGTAGAGAAAGTCATGTGAGTGCAACACATGATTTTTTTTTTAAACCCTAGCGACCAACTTTTAAAATATTTGACTATCGGTTTAGCCTGCTGTATTCTCATATTTCCTTGTATGTACAAGGAAATAGTAAATAACACACTTTCTGCAGATGTTTATCGCGATTAATATGAATTAGATAAAGGAATAAGTTTTTAAGAATAGTTTGTACCAGAGGAGACAGTCATGTGAGCGCAATGCATCAGGTATTCCCCCCCCCCCCTGAAAATTCGATTCCATTTGTTCTACTTCTCAGAATATTAAAATTGTTTGAAATAACCAAAATACTGGATCATGTGGGAAATTTTTATTATAGTAGAATACGAAAAAGATAATTTCGAGAAAATACAGCTTTAACCCTCGGATTACAAAGGGTAGGGGTACTTTATGCTCAACTTCTGTAGCTTTTCAAATTTTCTCTTAGTTTTTTGATTAAAGGTATTCAGTTAATATTTATTGTCAATCGCTGTTTCTACTACTAAATTGCGTATTTGTTTCAAATTTTAATTTTAATTTCAAATTTTAATTTTTCAAGTTTCAACTACTTTAGCTTTTATCTGTCTTAGTTTTCATTTTTAACTTTCATTTTTAGCAGTTAGAGTTTTCCTGCTTTTTATCTTTCGACTTCGGGGCCAAATGACCTAATGGGCCCCTTAAACTCTACACGTTCACTCACTCACTCACTCACTCACTCACTCACTCACTCACTCACTCACTCACTCACTCACTCACTCACTCACTCACTCACTCACTCACTCACTCACAGTTGGAGTTGAAGGAATGACATTTCACCAGAGAAGGAAAGTTGAAGGAAGCAAAGTTTGAATTTGACAAGTATTGGGACCAAGTCACAGAGAATTTCTGGAAAAGATGATGTTAGAAGTTCAATGAAGAACATACTCATACTATCTCGAGAATGTAAATGAAGAACTTACTTGCATTTATACATATCGTTGCTTTGGAATGATAAGGTTCTAACTACCTTGTTGTTCTGAGAAATCAGGCCTATACAGTTGTTACGTATTGTGCACAAATTGAGTATTTATGATACAAGTTGAATTAAGTTCAGGTTTTTATGAATATGGAGTCCAGTTAATTTAAACAGTGTAAGTTATGAGTAGTAATGCTTTGCAGTTGGAACTGTTACCCTCAGATCAGTTAAACTGTTCGCAATTATAGGTTATAACGGCAGTTTTCAATAAGTTCAAATAAAAATAAATTAAATTACTTGTTTATTATAAACCAAAACGAAGTTTTATTAGTTTATGTATAACATTTACCAATATACAGAACAACTAAAAAACATTTATATAATTTATAATCTTTCAGTTAAATTTGGAGTGGAGAAAAATAATACCATCAAATTCTGGGATAAATTTCATCATGCTTTTTAAATCTTTTTTTTTTTTTCCATTGGAAATTTCTTTATTTCTTCTTGCTGGCTTTGGATTGGCCTTTTTTACGTCTTGCACTTTTTTTACTCCAAATATCTTATCTTACATTGACACGATGTGCTTCTTCCATTTCATTTAGCGTCTGGCTGAATTTAATAGCAGTGGAGGAAAAATCTTTGAAGTCTTACTCAACTGAATTATTGTAGATAGTATGCTGTTACTCCAAAGAGATTACTCGTGCAGATATACTTCTCAGTTCAAATAGATTAATAGTGCAGATAGAACTTTGTCATGCTTAAATCTCTCTCTTATGAACCACTAGGTGGCATCAGTGATGATATATGTTACACATTGAATTAACTCAATGTTTTCAATTTTGTCAGTTAGAACCTTGTTATTCCAATGCAAAGATATGTAGTAGTTTGTGTTATGTTCATGGGAAGGTAGACAAAGGGTCTTACCTGTGTAACTTCCCTCCCTCCTGCTAATCATTGGTCAATACTGTCAGTTTATAAAGGCTTTAAGTCCCATAATATCTACTATTAGGAATTGGATATTGACGAGTCCCAGTATTTTAATGGCCATGTGCATCAATCTACCCGGTTAAGATAATACCGCGGTAAAGTTTATAGTTTACCAGGGTAAAGTCGTATTTCTGTTGCACCAAGCTCGGTTTCGACTTTACCGGCGCTTAACCGTGGTAAAATGTTTACCACTCGCTGGGGACCGATTTTCAACGAAAACCTCGGTAAAGAATCCAACATGGGCTTTAACAATTATATGTGATACCTTCAGTATTTCCATCGATTTGAACGCAACGAAGAGAGAATATTAGAAGACAGGAGGGATGTTTGCAGAACTGAATACGTTTCGTTTCGAACAAGATTCCGTTTGAAAAAAGAAACGGTAACTTCAATTTTAGATGAAATTGGGCAACTCGAGTTTCCTACAGCAAGGAACTATCCAATATCGCCTAGAAATCGCCTTCTTGCAGCACTGCGATTTTATGCGATTGGAACATTTCAAGGACCACCTCCGTAGCGCAGTTGGTAGCGCGCTTGCCTCTGGCGCGGAGGATCCGGGTTCAATTCCCGGGATCTTTTTCCCCCTCCAGTACTGCACCCCACCAATGACGCCTGTAGTGGGCAGAGGTGGGGGACGCAGCGGCTGGGCGGTAGGCCTTGGCCCTTCATGGGCTGTTGCGCCGGGGTTTAGTTTTAGTTTGATTTAGGAACATTTCAAGGGTTAATTGGTGACATGAGTGACATAGACGAACCATGGCATGTCGCATAATACACAGGGTTTCAGATGCCATTGCCTCGTTATCACCTCGGTACATAAAACTGCATAGCCCACATCTGAGTCATGAGGGCTAGCAACATGGTCATCGCAAGCACCCTTTGAACTAAATCCTTCCAGTTTTGGCAATGCTTTAGATCCACCCCCAGTCTTGTATGTTTGCACCTTCTCGTTGGCTGAAGCTCTCCTCGCCTTTCTTTTCAACTTTTCATATAGTTTTCAAGTTTGTGTGTGTCCTTTTTGTGGTACCTGCGCAATAAACAAATAATAAGAACAGAATGCACACAGTAGAATGATAATAAAACATATACAAATTATAAATGTTGTATGCATTAATTTACCAGGCACACAGCTAAACTCGTGATGGATTTTTTGCCAACCATTCTCTTTGTCTTTAATGATAGCACCATCCGTCTTTTTATTTGCTATTATGGACTTGTGTTTGTCCACTAAATTCAATAAAACTGAATTCTCATGAGTGCTCAAATTCGGCACTAGAGCGTTTTGAGGGCTTATCGTCTAATTTCTTATTTTGGTCCATCGCGCAAATGAAATGCCGGTAAAACTTAGGTTATGGACACCACAAATGGACACCACTCACTAACAAACACAACAAACAAGTGAATGTCGAAAGTAATCACTGCCTTCTGAATACTACCGGAATTGCTTCGGAGGAGAAAAATGGCGAGAAACCCAGGCGCTACGAAACCGCGGTATTCAAACAGTGGATTAGCAATGGTGCACAGCTTTTATCACTTTACCACGGTATCGTAACAGCTCCTGTTTACCGAGGTTGATGCACTCGGCCATAAGTCAGGAAATGCCATGCTAGAAGTATACAATTTACATCAGTGCCAGAAATCTGAATGCTCTGACATCAAGGAGTAAGTTGGCAAGAAGTGGAATGCAATAATTCTACTTTCTCTACGTAATACAGAAAGCAAAATCATGAAGAAATTATACAAGCAAGTGTGTACTAAACTTATCCAAGCAGCATTGGTTACGCCACTGAAATAGGTAACAGGAAACATAGCTAGTGAAAATCGAAAGTAATTTTGTGATGGATAAAGCAATGCCGTAAAAGCGTGCGTGCTTTTGTTGGTAGCTTTTGGCAACAGAGCGATAAACGATCATACTGAAATGAAACATAACACATCCGTTCTCAACAAAGACTAGCAATACATGCCTCGAACAAATGCAACTCTGGCTTAAAGGAACGCCATTGTCCAAGGTAAAAGCTAGATGCTCAGATTTGGAATGTATCGCTATTCATATGATGAAGGAAAACAAAACTTGCATGATTGTGCTCATACCTTTGTTACCTAAACTTTCAAACATCAATACTTACTGTATTGAAAATGTAAAACTTTATAACCTACATGTTAATAGAAAATAAACTAAAGAGATTTTTGGATCCGAGGAAATGTACAGGGAAATATAAAATTAACATTGCTTATGTCGCAATTATATAAAATAATGTGATGCCGGGTGCACGCACAACAAAGGACGGTCGGCGCTAGGCTACTTCACACCACACACCAGGCCAGCGAGCAAATAAAGGCTGCCTCGTGTGACTGTGTATACTTGACTAACAACGAGCGCGGCGCTTAAAGGATTTCTGGAACCTTCGAGAGGCATCCGGCGATCGGCGTGTTTGTAGAAGTTCCAGAAAGGACCATGGCTAACGAGAAAGACAGGCTACGGCGCGAATTAATATGGTAATCTGATACAAGGCTAACATTGTATATCATCATAATACAACTATTTTTTGTATGAATTTAATGAACAATTTTTTCGGTTGTTTAGAATATGTTGCACAGGTGATCGTGGTTTTACTTCATTGGGCCATAACTGAACTAGGAGAATTAGGTCACTGCAGTTAGCGATGTGGCCTGTCTATCTTGTTAGCCATTGAAAGGATCGTGTGACGTCATCCCCGGTATATAAGGAGACGAGGCAATGAGCTAGAGGAATTGCACGTAGAGACATGAGTCGGTCTGTGTGTCACTGAGTGTGAGACAGCTGTGTGTGATACTGTCGTCGTGAAAGATAGGTCGCGTCGAAGTGAAGAAGTATTGAGTGTGTTGAGTGATTGTATCACAGAGTTAGTGTATGAGAGACACAGAGTGAAGAAAGACAGTGAAAGAACTGAGTTAAGGTTACGAGAAGAAAACAGTTGTAAGTTGTATTATCACGAAGTACTATAGCCTATATTCACGTCAGTAAAAGAGAACTGTATTTGAGCAAAAGTTTCAGAAGGAAATAAAGTGAGAAAAAGTAATTGGGCTGGACTGATTTTGTCGTTTTGGCACAGTACCTTATTTTTAGAAATTGTTCTCTTTTTATTGTTATTGCAAAATGTAATCATTGTCACAGTTTAATGTCAGTACTTAATTTTTATGTAACTGTTGTATATATGGTGTTGCGCTTTTGTAATATTCATATAACACTTTTTTGTTTAAAACCACTAAATTTATATATCTACATGTACGTATCCCGTGTCACTAGGCAAGCTCATTTATGAGTCAGACTAATATATTACAAATGTTTTGTTCAAACAGATGAAACTTATACAATATTTCTGGGTTTATAAATGAAAAATGCTTGTAATTGGTTTCAATGGATTATGGTGAAAGTTAACAAAACGAAAACAATGGCTATGTTATGACAGGGATGAAAAATGGTATTATGTATAAGAGGCTGAAAATATAATACGTTAAACAGTTCTGTTTAGGAGTAATGTTTAATATGAGACGAAAATGGAAGAAGCAAGTAGGTATATCCCTATCTTTATTATATTTAAGTTAGAAACAAATGGTAGTTGAAGATGCAATTGTTGTGTAATGGAAGTAAACTGGAGTTATAAACATGTTTGACACTCGATAAGAGAGATTTGAACACTTTCAAAGAAGCTGCAAAAAGTTAGCCTTTTAAGACCCTTAGAAGGGTTTTAAGTTGACATAGACACTTTTGAAGGTTAAAGGAACCCATAGGAAAAATTTCTAGATTATGTAGTTTTTATCCAAATGTTTTTAAAATTTTTATCTTGTTGTTGCTGTTGTTGTTGTTGTTCTTCTTCTTCTTCCTCCAATGGCGCCAGAGCCCAAAGCTGACCTGGGCCTTCTTCACTCATATCCAGAGCTATCTGTTACCAATTTTTGCATTTTAGGAGCTGATAACTGTCCTTTTCTGTTAAATCCATCCACCTTGGAGAAAACGTTTTATTTGACTTCTATTATGCTAATTAATGAGGTGTTACCCATGCATATGATGTGGCAATTGTAAGTTAGAAAAAATAAAAATAGTATTTATTATTCAAATATTACTAATACATAAAACTAGAATATAAATTTCTTTTTTTTCCCTGGTTGTTTCAAAACAGCTTTTAAATATTTAAATGTGATTTTTATGTCAATTTACCCTTAGGGCTCGAACTAATTATTTCATATGTTGAGCTTAAAATGTAGCAAATAAAATAAGCCAGTTCATTTTTAGTTCATTCTCTGTAAGTTTGTGCTGAAAATTTGAGCGAGCTTGTTACAGATTACATCGTATGGAATACGGAGGGACCTGCGAAACCCGGACAGAGCACCGGCCCCTTTGTACTTCTGCCGTAACTTCTAAAAGGAAGGGATGGGGAAAGTCCAGAAGGGTGACTAGATTCGGAAGAACGATTGCCGCAAGTTCCTAACGTTTCCAGTACGAACGACGTTCTCCGCCCCCGCACTGACAAGGCTCCAGACCAGCGATGTCCAAACTTTGTGAAAGAGGGGAGTTGAGTTTACCTCCTTTCATTATACGCGGACATTTTTCACAAAATGTTTGTGCGACTGTTAGTGAAATAATAAACAATTTGTATCTATCCGTCAAGAAACTAGATGGCTCCAAATATTTGACACAATTTATTATTTTTCCTCGAAACGGTTCTTTATTGTATGACGAAGTAGCACCTTACAGCCTTATATAACATTTCCAATAGCTTATATCGCCTTGGTCCCTTTGACTGTGTTCCGAAACACAGTCGCCTTTGTGGATCTGTTCAGGGATAAAGTGTAATGTTTGTCAACAAACAAGGTTCATCTTCTAGGGATTATTACACCTTTTACACTAGCTATACCACTTCCTTACTAACTAGGGAGAGAACAGACAATATACAAGTTTGTGGCAAAATCTCGCTATCGCCTACATTTGAGAAGCTTGCCTTGATAATAGAGATGAACTTTTCCCAGTTTGCTTTATAGAGTTCACAGCTAAACCTAAGTTACTACTTTATAGGTAACAAGTTACAGGAAATTATCTGTGACTATGTCTCAGTTAGGGTGATAATTTAACAAACTGTTCCAAAGAGTCATCCGGGCAAACAAATATTTCATACAGAAGATCTACAGTTTATGAAACTAATATCAGACACAATTTTTTATGTATTTGCATATTTGAATTATCATTGCAGTGGTATGCATCCTTCATTTACAGTTATAACTAGAGTGCGGGAGAGCGGGATCTACAGCTCAAGTTATGTGTGCCTGGACTGTTCCGTGGCGAGCATAAACTATTTATACCTATTCTCCTTTAAGTTACTGTCCTGCGCTTTGGCCAAATTGTTCAGTACTGCATAGGCTTTATACCCTCGGACATTTGTAGATTAGATGTTTCTAGTTCAGTTAATTCATAATGTCACATAGATCTAATTGTAGCTTGACTGATTGTTAATATTCTCTCCTACTTGGTTAACATTTCTTTGTATGCAAAATATGTTTTTTGCTATTTATATGTACTTGCTTACTATTAACTTCGATCTAGGAAGCACAGCACCAACTGACTTAGCAGGAGAAAGTTGCCGCCAGTTGACACCCAGCTAGGCTCGGCGCCAGCGCTACGCCCCTGGTGTCAACAATTTGTACCAACGACTTCACGAGAACCGAGACAATGAAGACCTGGACTGGGTCGATAATAAAAATAAAAATAAGTGCCCTAAGAGTTTTAATTAACTGTATATTAAGTAATACATGTTAAATGTCTTCAAAGATACGCAAGACTTTTGGGCGAGTCTGAAAAATTGTAAGGATAAATCGTCAAACCACGGGCGACGCCGGGAATTTCATCTAGTGTTCCTGTTTCTTTCAATTGCAAATAGATATTCGCATTGATGTGTACCAGTTTTATTATTTACCTTGCTTCAACCATTTTCCCTGGGATAAATCACTTTCTTCTGGACTGTTAACCCTCCGTTAGGTGCGCGCCCTGCAAGAACACTCGTATTAGTCGCACCCCATGATGAAATTTTGGTTCCCTTCTAGGTCTATAGGGATGATGCTACACAGATTTCTGAACATTGTGCATAAAATACTAGTAATAACGGCAGCTCCTCAAAAAGATATTTGCCCTCAAGGCAGTACATATCTTATGAATATGGGGCCTGGTAGACCCTTGCTATATATTTGTGCTTATATGTTGGTATTACTTTTTAATTGTATTTTTCCTTCATTCAAATTGTCGTAAATGTGTAAGATATTATGATCACAAGGTAGATGATGCATTTCTTTCAAATCCTTGGGATTTTGTAGATCATACTCCTCATTGTGAGAAGTAGTGATATACTGCTTACAATAACAAAACAATATTGCACAATTAACAAAGAAGAAACATAAGTCAGTAACCCTTAACGAGAGTAGGTGCACATTTTGGTTGATCTCTGCAACATGTAACTGGCGATTAGTCTTCTTAGAGCTAAAGAAATAAACAGGTAAGGTTATTGCTCCACCAAACAGTCAAGTAAGGTGTAATATTACATGTCCTAGTCAGGCGGTTGCAAAGGTGCGTTTAAATAAACGCAGGGGACTCCCAGACCCTTAGCGACCAAGGAATGCTCATGTACAGCACGCATTGTTAAGTATTCTCCGAATGTAGAGATGCTCCTTGAATAAGTTTAGCACAGTTGACATAACTTCTATTGTTGACCTGCACGATGCTCATTTCAAATGATCCTATCTCTTTGAAACTTCAGAATCCAACTTCCATTTGCGGCAGGGAACGGTCCAACATCATGGAAATCAGCCAGATAATGCACATAACAGTTTGGCTGTTATTCCCTGATGATGAATGGCATGAAAGTCGCTTATGAGTTCCGTTAGGTGACAATTGCTGCAGTCACACTCCCATTTCCGCAAGTACAACCTCGCATTATTGCGTTATAAGTGTGCATATGGCTTCAAAATGTCCCGGTCTGTAGCGAGCGTTCGAACCGTGTTTACTGTTTATCCACTGCTGAACGCTTTCCATATCGCCGGGATTTAAACTCAGATCAATGTTATTTAACCTATTTGTAGATTATATTATGGAACAGGGTTACCATATCACAATGTCAAAAATTGGGGGAATTCAGTTAACAAATTTATTTCACATACTTTTCATTTTCTTTGACCTTTTTCAGGAAATCCTTTTTACAGATAATCCTGTCATAACATTGAGCACACGTTATATTTTTCATGTTGTACATTATGATTAACATTAAGTTTATATTTTCGGCAGCGAGCTTATTTCGCTCATCTGTCCACTGAACATTTAGCAGAGAAAATATTCTCTCCACAGCTGTATTATGTGCAGGTGTGGCAAAATATTGCTGTACTACTTTCAACTGTTCTATACACTTAACATTATTAATTCGTACCATTTCTCGGCAACACTTCCCTACCAATGTTGCAGAGTTCATTTTGTGGTAAGTTCTTAAAGCACTTATTTCATCAAAGAGTACAGAGTCATCAAGAACAATGTTAACACTTCTTAAAATAATCTGATGTGTTGCACTCACATGACTTTCTCTACTCTTGTACTAACCATTCTTACAAACCCTTATTCCTATATCTTCTTCGTGTAAGTTAAGACAAATATTTGTAGAAATTATCTTATTGCTTATTTCCTTGTAGGTGCAAGGGGAATGTTAGAATACAGTAGGCTTTGTGCGATAGTCAAATGTTTGAGATTCTGTTGTCTTTGCACACTTAACATATAAAAAAAATGAACAACGATGATCCATTTCACGAAAGTTCTAAGTTTTCCGAAACTCACACACATAACAAGGATATCTCCGAAATGGTTCACCCTACAAGAAAATTTATTGAGATATAAATTGTGTATTTTAGCAAGATCTACATTTTTTGTACAGTATCATTTGCTCTATCTCTAACGATTTACCAGTTATGCAAAAGTCGTCCAGAGTAAATACGACTACAGGGGCTATAGCCAGAAAATTCAAGATATACATTTCATTTGTCATAAAAATATCTCAAACATATGACATTTTAATCAAAATCGTTAGAGCCATTTTCAAGAAAATCAACATTTTCGAAAAATGTTCCATGTAAAGGGTAGTTTAGGGTGAGGCTATTTTCTTCAAAATCTTCGTGTCGCATCCTTGAAAGACATTAAACTGAAATACAAACTTTGGTTTTTAACCGACTTTTCGTTTTTGAGCTATGCTGTCCACAGACTGACAGACTGACACACAGACACACACACGGACCTTTTTTGGATTCAGGGGGTCTCAAAACATATATTTCCGGTGAAATCTCGACATCGAATTTTTGGGTGGAATACAATACTTCCCCTACTTACCAGTAGAGAAAGTAATAACAGTTTTTTCAACCGTATGCCACTGGTTATCCATTGAAACACAGACATACCACTGTATTGGGTCATCCAATTATAACTAACAATATAAAAAGTATACATACATATCACTTTCAAAGACTTTAGCTAAATTTCCATCACCACATTTACAAATAATTTCCTTTACTTTTAAAGGGACAAAATGGTTTTCTGCCCTAATTTTAAACTTGCACTTATAATTATCTTTTGGCATCCTGATCGTATATGATATATCGGCAAAACTAGTCAGTCCAGGCTACAACAAGAATATGTAGGTTTCGTCCAGTGGAAACAAAAACTACGTGAACCTTCTCTTGTTTACAGTTCACGGCGTCTTCACCACAGAACACAAAGAAATAAGAGAAAGTGATGCGGCGTACAGGTGCAGTAAACTTTAAGCAGAGTTCAGCAAAGACCCGCTAGAGGACATACAAAGCAATTGCTAAAGCCGTGGCGTGTAAATTCATTTTCAAAATGAATTGAAGTGATAAACAAATACTATATGTTTACTGCTAACTAAAAAACGCGTGGTTTCGCAAAATATTCGAAAACTGAACGGGGGAGTCGGAGAAGGGTCTGAAAAACAGGTGGTCCCCGGTAAAAACGGGTGATATGGTAACCCTATTATGGAAGAGATAGGAAAAGTTAATAAACATGCCTCAGTTATTAACAATACCGAAATACCAAAAGTAAATACCAGGGCTACTGTTTGCAGACGATCTAGTGGCAGGTTCCGTTTCAGTTGTATAGCTAAATAAACATAGTGTAGCTATTGCCAAATACGTAAAGACTAGGGGTTGAAAATATAAAATCTGATGTGTTGCACTCACATGACTTTCTCTACTCTTGCACTAGCCATTCTTACGAACTCTTATTCCTATATCTTCTTCGTGTTAGTTGAGATAAACATTTGTACAAATTATCTTATTGCTTATTTCCTTGTAGGTACAAGGGGAATATTAGAATACAGTAGGCTTTGTGCGATAGTCAAATCTTTTAAAGCTTTGAGATTCCGTTCTCTTTGCACACTTAACATATAAAAAGTGGACAACGACTTTCGATTTCATGAAATTTTTAAGTTTTCCGAAACTGGCATAAAGAACAAGGAATATCTCCGAAATGGTTCACTCTACAAAAATATTATTCAGACATAAAGTGTGTGTTCTTGCGAGATCTACATTTTCGGTATAGTAAGATTTTGTCTATCTTTTACGGTTTATGAGTTATTCAAAAGGCATCCAGAGTAAACAGGACTACATAGGTTATAGTAAAAAAATTCAAAATATACATTTCATTTGTCATAAAAATATCTTAAACATATAGCATTTTAATCATAATCGTTAGAGCCATTTTCAAGAAAATCAAGTACTTTAGGCGGGATTATTTTCTTCAAAATCTTCGTTTTGCTTCCTTGAAAGACATTAAACGTAAATACCAACTTTGGTTTTTAACCGACTTTTCATTTTTGAGTTATGCTGTCCACAATCACAGACACACACACGGACCTTTTTCTAAAAGTGCTTTTTTTTGGATTCAGGGGGCCTCAAAACGTATATTTCCGGTGAAATCTCGACATCGAATTTTTGAGTGGAAAACAATACTTCCTCTACTTACCAGTAGACAAAGTAAAAATGGAATGATCTCCCATTAGACTTAAAAGTTAGGACAATTTTAAATTCAAAATCAGACGAATATATAGAGATAGCAGGAAAGTATTTAAGAAAATGAGATTGAAATGGTTAAAAGAACTATGATGAAACAGGGAAAGGGATAATGAGGAGTAAAACTAATTAGTGACCGTAATAAACTTCCCCATTATATATAAAACAAAATGTTAAATATGAGGGGAAGTTTTAGATATAAGCAACTCCAAGAGGTAGGAATATATATTAGATAAGGTATACCTATTTGTTCATTAGATAAGCCACTTAACACTAATGCACTATGACGCACATTGTCCTGTCACCTCCGGAAAGGAAATTCAGCTGTCATCTGTCATCTTCAGCTTTTAAGTGGAATTGACTACTTCTAGATGTAGAGCACAAGATATCTCTTTGCCATGGTGTCAAGTTATAGTCTAGACCTACCAGGGCTAATATTTACACAAACTGGACCCATTTCCCTTACCCAAAATTATTTTCATAGCATCGCAAGTTGTAGTTAGAACAGCTTTGAAGTATTCGTCTCATATACTTGACATTAGGTCTTGCAAAACAATAGAAGTGTGAGATAGCGTGACTGTAAAAAACACTCGGTGAAAAATACGGTCTCTGAAAAAGCGGTCAATCTTCTGGAGCAGGTACAAGACAATCTTGTTCTGAAATGTAATAATTTTAAAAAGTGTCTGGATTAATGACACCGATTTTCAACACATTTTTCCAGGTTTTAGACTGGCAAAATTATATATTAACGATCATATTGGCCCGTTTAAAATCACCTTAATAAGTTTTGTCATCGAGATGCAGAACCAGAACTAAAAAATTCTATGGTCCCAAATGCCAGCTGTCGACAGGCCCTTAAACTCCACTCACTCCACTGAAAAATATAATTCTGTACCCGGGAATTGAACCGCGGACCTTCCGGTTTACGCGCGGCTACTCTAACAACTGAACTACAATGGCAACATGCCGGTGCACCACTCCCGGTATCACAATGTATTATGGTTTCACAGTTCCTAGCTTCTCGTAGATTTCTGTGTCCTGTTTTGGATCTGATGTTAAGGTTAGGATCGTTTGTTTCTTAAGCTTGATTCAGTCATGATCATTCCACGTCTGAATGTCATTAGGTCCGTATAAGAAAGTTCAGGAAGCAAGCACTGCCCTTTTACACCTAGCATTAAACTGCACTTAAACGGTACATCAGATCCAGTAAAGTTAAACTGAACATTACCGTTTATAAAACGAAATACAATCTAAAGCTTTAGGTTAAACCTAACTGGAAGTTTAAACCCCTTTATGATACCGGCCCTTAAGAGCTTAATTTCCGCAGTCCTTGTATTCCAGTAGCTTTTATTGCTTTCTCTGGTACCTATAGTAACTATGTGTGTGTGTGTGTGTGTGTGTGTGTGTGTGTGTCTGTGTCAGTCTGTGGACAGCATAACTCAAAAACGAAAAGTCGGTTAAAAACCAAAGTTGTTATTTAAGTTTAATGTCTTTCAAGGATGTGACAGGAAGATTTTGAAGAAAATAGCCCCACCCTAAACTACCCTTTGCATGGAAAATTCTTCGAAAATTTTGATTTTCCTGATAATGGCTCTAACGATTTTGATTAAAATGTCATATGTTTTACATATTTTGATGACAAATGAAATGTATATCTTTAATTTTCTGGCTATAGCCCCTGTAGTCGTATTTACTCTGGACGACTTTTGCATAACTGGTAAACCGTTAGAGATAGACCAAATCGTACTATACAAAAATGTAGATCTTGCTAAAATACACAATTTATGTCTCAATAAATTTTCTTGTAGGGTGAACCATTTCGGAGATATTCCTTGTTGTGTGTGTGAGTTTCAGAAAACTTAGAACTTTCGTGAAATGGATCATCGTTGTTCATTTTTTATGTTAAGTGTGTTAAGGTTCTGTTGACACATTTCTTCGGAAATATTGGTTTTGAGATTTTCGAATAATAAATAAATTATTAAATAATATGTTAACAGTTTAGGAAAATGTGTGCCTGCGTGTGGACGACGAGACACGGATTCCAAGGGTGAGTGAGAGATAGTGTGTCATACAGATATATAGACATACAGATAGAGAGATGGAGAGATATCTAGAGAAGGAGGGATATATCCCTCTGTATATACACACAGAGAGATGGGGAAGGTATATGGAGAGAGACTGGGAAAAGTGATGAAACGAGAGAGGGGAGAGATGCAAAGAACTGCAGAGAGGGATGGGGCGAGACGGAGAGCGATGAGGAGAGATAGAAAGATAGAGATCGAGCGGAACAGGGAAGGCGGGAGAAGGGGTGACGGTGACTGGTTGAGGGTGAGGGAGCGGAGCCGAGAGCGAGTGAGAGGGGTCGAGCGCAAACACGAGGGGTCGAGAGCGAGTGAGAGGGGTCGAGCGCAAATGAGAGGGACCGAGCGCCAGTGAGAGGGGTGGAGCGAAAGTGAGAGGGGTTGAGAGCGAGTGAGAGGGGTCGAGAGCGAGTGAGAGGGGTCGAGAGCAAGTGAGAGGGACCGAGCGCAAGTGAGAGGGATCGGGCGCAAGTTAGAGGGGTCGAGAGCGAGCAAGAGGGGTCGAGGGCAAGTGAGAGGGGTCGAGCGCAAGTTAGAGGGTTCGACAGCGAGTGAGAGGGGTCGAGGACAAGTGAGAGGGATCGAGCGCTACTTAGAGGGGTCGACAGCGAGTGAGAGGGGTCGAGGGCAAGTGAGAGAGGTCGAGCGCAAACCCGAGGGGTCGAGACCGAGTGAGAGGGGTCGAGGGCAAGTGAGAAGGGTCAAGAGCGAGTGAGAGGGGTCGAGCGCAAGTGAGAGGGGTCGAGAGCAAGTGAGAGCGTTCGCGGACGGGAGTGAGAGGGTGAGAGAGTTGGAATGAGGTAGAGGCAAGGGAGTGACATCGAGAGGGACATTGAGAGTGACATCGAGAGTGACATTGAAAGTGACATCGAGAGTGACATCGAGAATTTCATCGAGTGACATCGAGAGTTACATTGAGATTGACATCGGGAGTGACATCGAGAGTGACATCGAGAGTGACATCGAGAGTGACATCGGGATGGACATCGGGAGTGACATCGGGAGTCACATCGAGGGTGATATCGGAGTGACATCGGGAGACCATCGAGAGTGACGTCGGCAGTGACATCGAGAGTGACATCGGCAGTGACATCGAGAGACATCGGGAGTGACATCGGGAGTGACAACGAGCGTGATAATAGTGAGTGACATCGGGAGTGATATCGAGTGACATCGGGAGACCATCGAGAGTGACATCGGGAGACCATCGAGAGTGACATCGACAGTGACATCGGGAGTGACATCGAGAGACATCGGGAGTAACATCGGGAGTGTAATCGAGAGTGACATCGGGAGTGACAACGGGAGTGATATCGAGACTGACATCTGGAGTGACATCGAGTGACATTGGGAGTGACATCAAGAGCGACATCGTGTGTGACAACGGGAGTGACATAGACAGTGACATCGGGAGTGACATCGAGAGAGTCATCGGGAGTGACATCGGGAGGGACATCAGGAGTGACATCGAGAGTGACATCGGGAGTGACATCGGGAGTCACATCGAGAGTGATATCGGAGTGACATCGGGAGACCATCGAGAGTGACGTCGGCAGTGACATCGAGAGTGACATCGGCAGTGACATCGAGAGACATCGGGAGTGACATCGGGAGTGACAACGAGCGTGATAATAGTGAGTGACATCGGGAGTGATATCGAGTGACATCGGGAGACCATCGAGAGTGACATCGACAGTGACATCGGGAGTGACATCGAGAGACATCGGGAGTAACATCGGGAGTGTAATCGAGAGTGACATCGGGAGTGACAACGGGAGTGATATCGAGACTGACATCTGGAGTGACATCGAGTGACATTGGGAGTGACATCAAGAGCGACATCGTGTGTGACAACGGGAGTGACATAGACAGTGACATCGGGAGTGACATCGAGAGAGTCATCGGGAGTGACATCGGGAGGGACATCAGGAGTGACATCGAGAGTGACATCGGGAGTGACATCGAGAGTGACATCGGGAGGAACATCGGGAGTGACATCGAGAGTTGCATCGGGAGTGACAACGGGAGTGGTATCGAGAGAGACATCGAGTGACACCGGTAGTGACATCGAGAGTGACATTTGGAGTGACATTGAGTGACATCGAGTGTCATCGAGAGTGACATCGGGTACGACACCGGGTACCACACCGAGTACGACACCGGGCACGACACCGGGTACGACACCGGGTACGACACCGGGTACGACACGGGGTACGACACCGGGTACGACATCGGGTACGACACCGAGTACGACACCGGGTACGACACCGGCAACGACACTGAGTACGACACCGGGTACGACACCGGGTACGACACCGGGTACGACACCGGGTACGACACCGGGTACGACACCGGGTACGACACCGGGTACGACACCGAGTACGACACCGGGTACGACATCGGGTACGACATCGGGTACGACATCGGGTACGACACCGGGTACGATACCGCTGGTGACACCGGGGGAGGGACCTCATTGATCTCGAGAGCCACTTCGTGACTGATCTCGTGGAAGATACTGCTGGAGCGATGAGCCGAGGCTGGGAGGCTGCGAGGGTGAAGTTGAGAGAGGGCACTGATGTCGGAGGTGGGATTCGTCGATTTGCCGTTTTGCTACATTGCTGTCAGGAGTAGTATATGGATGTCAACATGGAAGAGATGAAGGAATTACTAGCCTACTAGCCCAAATCAGGAACTTGAAACCGGGAATGGAAAAAATGGAGAAAACAAACTAGGGAATGGAAGAAATAAAATGCATACTGATAAGATGGGAAACGAAGAAACAAGGAATTCCGCTATAAGAGAAGATAGAGGTGAAGATAAGGAGTGTAAAGGAAGAAGTGAAGACAAAAATGAATTCTGGAATGGGAAATATGACTGAAGTGATCGATACGAAGATGGGGCTATTGGCGAAGATAGACGGGGAACTGGTCGGCGTGAAGGAAGACGTGGAACAACTCGACGGGAAGGTGGAACTCCTCTGCTAGCGCGTGGACTTCGGGGAATGTTTTAACACCCTGGAAGGAAGAGTCGACGGCATCATTGAATGAGCTAGAAGCCAGAGGTGGGCGGAATAGTACGGATTGGCCGAGGGGACAGTTACGACCGCATTGTAGAACGGAAGTGTACGATACAAAGGGACGTCGACAAGGATCAGCTACAGGAGTGTGTAGCCAAACAGGATACGCGAAGTACTGTCAGCAGGGAAGTCTACGAGCTAGCGAGGAACAAATAATTACCAACTTGGCATAGGTCATGGAGGTACCGACGGAGCCGTCCAAACAGGTGACGTTGATTGCCATGAATAGAAGACTGGTGGACATCGTGGACGGCAAGATACAGGGGAAGCCGTGCCGAGTACTAATGGGCACAAGCGCAGCCGTAACCGTGATTGGATCGTATGTGGCTGAGGACATGCCTAAGAGGAACTAGATCGACTCTACGAGATAGTGGCGGCATCGGGTGATACCTTGCCTGTGGAGGAGGAGGCGTGGCTGGAGTTGATCTTGGGTCTGTGCGTGTTCGTCGCGAGGAAGTGATACTGGGACTACATGCCCTCAGGAGCCACGAGGAGGGTCCTGCAAGTCGGACAAGACGAGTCAATGCCCCGGAGCCCCGTGGTCGGCAGGATGATCCTGGAGGTGGTTGTGGTTGGACCCGCCAGGACCAAAATGACTGAGAAGGTACTCCAGGGAGATTGGCGGTCATGAATCCTTGTGGATCGTTTTCACGATGGGAGCAGGATGACAAGCCAACGCATATGTGTGAAGGGCAACCGGAGGAAGTGGGGTGCACTGCTATAGAGTGGGACGTGGCCAACGCTCAGATACCTCCCAAGCGCTATATAAGGTCTTCGCAACCAGGGGCCGCTGCTTAACAATGAAGTAGCTCATTAGCTACATAACGAGGCTGAGTGCACCCCAGAACAGGTCTCCCGCTTGGTAAGCAGCAGCGCTAGCTAAATAAAACGTATATCTTAAATTTCTTGGAAATAGTTTCCGAAGTCCTCTTCATTTTGACTTACTTTTGTATAAATGGTAAACTGTAAGACAAAGACAAAATTTTACTACACAAAAGATCTAGGTATATCTCGTTTAAAGCACACAACTTATGTCAGTTTTTTTTTCATTATCTATTTCCGAAGTATTCCTTGTTATTGGTTTGAATTTTCCTATACTGATAGGAAATGTGAAGTTGTTATTCAGTTTTTTTATTCGTTTTTTTTCCCTGGTAATGCAAAGAAAATGTAAATTCAAAGTCCTCACATAGCAATTAGGTCTTAAAATATTTCACTACCTACAATGAAGTGTGTAATAAAAGCATTTCTACAAATTTTGTTTCGATTAACATTAAATACATAGAACAATAAGCATTCGTAATAATAGTTTATACTCTTATAATTTATACAAAGAGTGAGTAGAGAAAATTATGTAATCAAATTTTTGTCCGGTAACTAAAGAATTTCAGTGATCTGTAGCTTTAGCCTAACACATCCTTCAAAATTATGTAAATATGTAATAAACATTTATCTCTTATATAGAAAAATAAGTATTCGTAAACATCTGATCTGTTACACTCACATGGCTTTCTCTACTCTTGTACTAACCATTCTTACAAACTCTTATTCCTATATCTTCTTCGTGTTAGTTGAGATAAACATTCGCACAAATTATCTTATTGCTTATTTTCTTGTAGGTGCAAGGGGAATATTACAATACAGTAGGCTTTGTGCGATAGTCAAATGTTTCAAAGCTGTCGCTGTATGAAACCTTTAAAATTCCGTTCTCTTTGTACGGACAAGAGAAAGTGAATAACGACGTTCATTTGAGAAAAGTTAAAGTATTGCAAAACCCGCACAAATAAATAGGAATATCTCCGAAATGGTTCACTTCACAAAAAAAGCATTTGGGCTTAACTTAAGTGTTGAAACAGAACGAAATCTCAAAGCTTTGAAAGATTTGACTGTCGGTCAAAGCCAACTGCATTCCCATATTCCCCTTGTACCTACAATAAAATAACTTCTGCAAATGTTTATCTCAACTAACACGAAGAAGATATAGTAATAAGAGTTTGTAAGAATGGTTAGTACAAGAGTAGAGAAAGTCATGTGAGTGCAACACATCAGATTTTTTCGTTTAAAGATACATACTAGGTCGTGAAATTATAAATAAGATGATTTTTATATCCAGGGATAATTAATTAGGATTTACTGAAACGTAAACATCGTGCTGGTTTCAAAATGGCGATATTTACGTTGAGAACACATTTCTAACCTTATTTTTATAAAAGAATAGACGTAATTGTCATCGACGGGTAACAAAATAGGGGATTAATTCTTGATTCTAGAATCCGATTTAAAAAAATCTAGATTACATCAGTGGCGGCTCGCAGTCAAAATTTTAGGGTAGGCAAACTGTAACAGTAACAACAACAACAACAACAACAACAATAATAATAATAATAATAATAATAATAATAATAATAATAATAATAATAATAATAATAATAATAATAATAATAATAATAATAATAATAATAAACCCCGTTTATCCGAAATATAGGGGCGAAGTGATTGCGGATAACGCAAACAATATATTGTTTGGTTGTTTAATAAGAGCAGAGTGAATGAGTGTGACTTACGGACGAATTACCGCCAAAACTAAAATCACGAGTGTCGGTAGACTTTTTTCCAGGGGGGGGGGGTCTCATGTTGGAAATTTGCATTTATATAATATTAAATCATTATTTTACTGTCAAAATTTATAGTATTTGTTGCAGATAACCGTATTAATTTGTGCTAAAGAAAAATTGTTCTTTACATCAAAATTAAAATAATAGTTTAAAAGTCAGTAAGTGACTGCACATTAAGTTCACCAACTTCCAAGGGGGGGGGGCCGTGGCCCCCCTTGCCCCCGTTTCGCGACGCCCATGACTAAAATAGATTAAGAAATTGAAAAATTGTCTGACTGCAGCTTTGTGTTAAACAGCTAAAACACTCCTCTTTTCATTGTCAGTGCGCCGCGAAAGCGGAATTTGTAATAGTTCACTAATTAAGTCGGTCATACTGGTATTACAGAGTGATAACGACACGATTCAGATCTCTAAGGTATTCGTTCGTGGAGTATGGCTGTTCGGAAAATGTCGCATAAATTCGGATTTGGGCAGGCAAGTGTTCGGACTGCTGGCAGACGCGTCTACGCATGCTCGGAGTGCATATACAGACCGAATGTTTCCTTATCCCTGTTCAAGGGCCTCGTACTGAGGAAATGGGGCCGGGCAGGCAGAGGTTAAGCTAGCCTGCTCTCCACTACCCAGGTTCCATGCGTATCATTTCTGCCGCGCGTTTCAAACACGCAGCGCAGTTTTGATGAATCGGAATTGAGATTAAAGGATTTGACCATGCGCTGGTCATTATAACCGAGAAAACTTTTCTTGAACTGCAATTTAGGGGAAAATGACGGTTCAAATGATAAAATGCAGAATCATAGTTAAACATTATTTGTTGATGTATTACGGTAGAGTAGGCAATGCCTACCCTGCCTACCCTGAGGAGCCGCGCCTGGATTACATTAATGAGTTGATAGGTGGAAAGAACTATATTATGAGCATTGTATTTCTTATTTAGGAGACAAATACAATATTTGAAGTTGGGAAATGATTGGTCTACTTTATGGTGCTTGTAGAGTGATTACTAAATTTAGTATTAATTTGTTCCAAAGTTTTAAATTGAATTAAGTGTTTTAGAAGATATTTATTTACAAATTATCATTGATTCTTTGTAAATTTTACGGAATCATCTGTATACTACACTAAAATAAATAAATAATTCTAAAATGATCAACTGTTCTATTTAAAATTTTTATAACAATTTTGTACATTATTACAAGAACTGTCCAATTACTGGATTTTCTCTCATATTTCCCTTGTACCTGCAGGAATACTAGCAATAATTTCTGCAAATGTTTATTTCGACTGACATGAAGAAGATGGAGGAATAAGTGTTTGTAGGAATAGTAAGAGTAGAAAAAGTCATGTGAGTGTATATTTTAAACAAGGTAGAACCTGATTTAGACTTTATGAATCCTTTTATCACTAGGGAATTAAAAATGTTAATAATTCAAATCAATCATAAGCTTAAAAAGTTAGCACAGTTTTGACATTTTTTGTAATTCTCTAATTAGCCCAGTTGTGAACAACCCCAACTGTGGTGGAAGCGCCGCCCTCTAATTTTCCACATAAGGCATCCCTTCCATAGAAACTACGAGGCTTAATCTCCCTAGATGAACCCAAAAAATTTAATCCAGGTCCTTATGAGTGCTCAGCCATTTCTCTAATTAAATTTTCCCCTCTTGGTTCTCCTGCACTCCAACAAAATGTGTATGCAGTATTCAATATCCTTAATCTTCAGTCGTCTGTTGTGCTTTTTAGGATCATGCCTAAGTCCAGCTCTAAAGGCTGCTAATTATCTAAGTCTGTCTCTCCATATCCTCGTATCTGGAATACACACCCTTTCAAAACCCTCAATTTCTTGTCTGATAACCAGTAGAGCGGTTTTAGTAGGTAAACCGAGCAATCTTATTACCGCAAGGTGACGTCACTGTCTCCTCCCCAATGGACGGTTTCGTTGCGACTTTTCCTAATATTCGCTGCATTTAGTGTCTGGAGGAATGTGGTACGTAAAATCCCTATTATGTTTATGCTAGTGATTCACATATCAGTGCTGTGAAATAGTATTAACCAAAATTAACTAAACCTTATATTAAAATTAGCTAGAAAGTTACTAAATCAAAACAAATGGTAAAATTAATTAAAAGGTATTTTTATAATAGTACCTGGGTGACCGAGCTTCGCTCGGTGGTTTTCGCCTCTGTTTTTCTGATTTTTTTTGTAATATGTTGCATTTATATTTCAATCATAGAAAATTATATGAATTGTATGTTGAAGGTCAAACAGGGGATATATGAATGTGCTACGTAAAAGAAAAGCGAGTAGAAAGCCATTTGAAAGAAATATATTGTGTAGTAAAACTGTTATCACAAAAATTTTCTTCAAGGAAAAATACATATACGTGCCAAATTTCGCGGTGATATGATATGAATTGTTTAAAGAAAAGTGAGTAGACAAAGATGTGAATGTGTTACCTAAAAGTAAGTAGAGAAACCACTGTGAATGTAATATGCGCATTTTTATTTGAAACATACAGAAAATTGTATTACATTTGTAGAAGACTGAGCTGAGAAAGAGATGTGAATGTGCTACCTGAAATTGAGAGGGGAAAAGAGGGTGAATGTAATAGTATTTCCATTTGAAACATACAGAACATGGTATGATTTATCTCAAAAGCGAGGATAAAAACTTTTTTTTTGTGTAAAATCACTTTTTTATGGAAAATTGTTTATAGAAGAGTGAGTAGAGAAAGAGATGTGAAAGATGTGAATGTGTTACCTAAAAGTGAGAACAGAAAACAGTATGAATATAATATGTAGCATTTTTGTTTCAAACATACAGAAAATTGTATTACTTAATTTAAAAGTGGGGATAAAATGTTTTTTTGGTGTAAAATCACGTTTTTTATGTAAATTGTTTATAGAAGCGTGAGTAGAGAAAGCGATGTGAATGTGTTACCTAAAAGTATGTAGAGAAACCACTATGAATGTAATATGCAGCATCTCTATTTCAAACATACAGAAAGTTGTATGATTTCTTTTTAGAAGAGTGAGTAGAAAAAGAGATGTGAATGTGTTACCTAAAAGTAAGTAGAGAAACCATTATGAATGTAATATGCAGCATCTCTATTTCAAACATACAGAAAGTTGTATGATTTCTTTTTAGAAAAGTGAGTAGAAAAAGAGATGTGAATGTGTTAGCTAAAAGTGAGTAAGAAATCACTGTGAATGTAATATGCAGCATCTCTACTTCAAACATACAGAAAGTTGTATGATTTCTTTTTAGAAGAGTGAGTAGAAAAAAAGATGTGAATGTGTTAGCTAAAAGTAAGTAAGAAATCACTGTGAATGTAATATGCAGCATCTCTACTTCAAACATACAGAAAGTCGTATGATTTCTTTGTGGAAGAGTGAGTAGAGAAACCACTGTGAATTGTGTTACTTAAAAGTGAGAAGAGAAGACAGTGTGAATGCAACAGTATTTCTATTCCAAACACACAGAACATGGTATGACTTATTATAAAAGCGGAGGTGTAAAATCAGGTTTTTTATGGAAAATTGTTTATAGAGGAGTGGGTAGAGAAAGAGATGTGAATGTGTTACCTAAAAGTGAGTAGAGAAAACACTGTGAAAGTAATATGCAGGTATACAAAAATTTAACCAAACCTTTAGAGCCGTTTCTGAAATACGGGGAATATATATACAAGAATTGCTCTGTGGAAGCGGGAATAAAAAATGTATTTTTATGTAAAATCGCGTTTTTTTCGGGAATTACACCTATATAGATGAACTTAAAAAGCAAAACTCTATCTGAATACAAAATTTGATGGAAATCGTTAGAGCCGTTTCCAAGTTGCTCGGAATAAATATATTTATATATTTATACATATATGAAAGGATATTACCAGAAAAATCAGAATATGCATTTTGTCATGCAAATATCTCTTATACGTATTTTAATTAAAATCGCTACAGCTTGATATTTAACCGACTTTTCGTTCCGGGTCATGCTGTTGACACAAACAAACACAAATAAACCTGCTGTCGACGAAAACTTGTATTATACAGGTGCTCAAAACCGCTAATAATTGAAACCAAATGAAAACAATATGAAATAGAACTAGAGGAATATAATACATACCGGGTGGAAGGGAAGTCATTGCATTAATTTAAACCAGTGATAGATTTCGATATTTGTAACACATTTTGTATCTTACGTTTTTGTCTCTGATCATTTCCTATTTTACTTTTATCGAAAAAAGCTGCCAACACTGAAGATTGTGTGGGTATCACTTTCCCTAGCTCATTACATAAACAACGCCGTAACGGTGCGTCTTAAAACAAGCTCACACCTTGCCTTTTACTTCCGTGTTTAATATGCGAACACAAGCGTTAGCTTCCAAAACATTAAACGAAAGCGAAAGCGCCCGCCTGTTTAATCCACAAACCGGCCCAATTCCCTGACCAACCTCAACGCAACGCTGTCGACTTACTTTACGTCTGAAAAAGCTGCTCGGAGTATTCCTTCACGCCTTTTAAGTGATTGGTGCTTCATTCCAGATGAAGGAATAGTATTAAATATATTAAATGACATTTTAGTCCAATTGGTTAGCCATTTTCGAAGGAGTAAACATTTTATAAAAATCTGATGTGTTGCACTCACATGACTTTCTCTACTCTTGTACTAACCATTCTTACAAACTCTTATTCCTGTATCTTCTTAGTGTTAGTTGAGATAAACATTTGTACAAATTATCTTATTGCTTATTTCCTTGTAGGTACAAGGGGAATATGGGAATACAGTAGCCTTTGGGCGATAATCAAATCTTTTAAAGCTTTGAGATTCCGTTCTCTTTGTACACGTAACATATAAAAAAATGAACGATGACCCATTTCACGAAAGTTTTAAGTTTTCCGAAACTGACACAAATAAAAACGAATATCTCCGAAATGGTTCATTCTAAAAAAGAGTATTATGTATTTTAGCAAGATCTACTTTTTTCGTATAGCAAGACTTGGTGTGTCTCTTACCAGTTATGCAAAAGTCATCCAGAGTAAATACGACTACAGGGGCTATAGCCAGAACATTCAAGATATACATTTCATTTGTCATAAAAATATCTCAAACATATGGCATTTTAATCAAAGTTTTTAGAGGCATTTTCAGGAAAATCAAAATTTTCGAAAAATGTTCTATGTAAAGGGTAATTTAGAGCAGAGCAATTTTCTTCAAAGGAAATTAAACTTAAATACCAACTTTGGTTTCTTAGCGACTTTTCGTTTTTGAGTTATGCTGGCCACAGACTGACACACACGGACCTTTTTGTAAAACTGCTTTTTTTTTTTTTGGATTCAAAACATATATGCCTCAAAACATATATTTCCGGTAAAATCTCGACATCGAATTTTTAGTTGGAACACAATACGTCCTCTACTTTAAATACGGAGTATAGAAAGTGTATTTTTTATTCGGGGCCTCAAAACATATATATGGGTGTCTAATTTTTTGGTAGGATGCAATATAATTTATCTACTTCCTAGATATATGGTAGAATCTTGTATATTATAACGCTAGTAATGCAGAATCAAACTATTAATAGGTAAAGAATATACACGAACTAAAATAGGCACCTTATTTTAGAATCACCCTGTATTTGTATAGATATGCTGGTAATATGTGCTCGACAATGCGGTGAATTCATACCCGAATCTCTCCTGATTGTGCTGACTGACTCCGAACTCTTGTGGTTATAATAAATTGAGATACGCGAAGCACGTAACATCGTCCCTAACTAAACCTTTTGTGGGGACGAATTGGGGGGTGTGTGTGTATGCTACTGCCGGCGTTTGTTGGGTTGTCTACTGTCAAGGGGAACATACACACGTCCCACCGCAGCGACGCGAAAACTTCTTGAGAATGCCAACAGCAAAAGGGCCTTAGTTTCTGAAATGTATAACTTTCTGTCTAGTGCTGCTGGATTATAGCAAAAGCGCTGGGTAATATTCATTGCATATGTTTCCTTCTGTGCTGTGTATAGTAAGTAAGTGTAAATCCGTTGTAGATATTTCCCTGGAAATATCTAAAAAACTTTAAAGAACTTTTCTCTGCATATGTGTGTATCTGCGCGCATGCGCGTGCCTCCTTGAGCATCTTGTCTCGTCAACGGGATAACCAATCGAAAAGCTGGTTAATTAAGTTAACGCGTTATAAGCATGCGACACATAGATTAAAAAAAATCCTGATTAAAACTACAGTTTACATATAACTTTTCTCAGAAACTGATTTTTACAAACCCTTATTCCTACATCTTCTTTGTGTTAGTTGAGATAAACATTTGTACAAATTATCTTATTGCTTATTTCCTTGTAGGTACAAGGGGAATATTAGAATACAGTAGGCTTTGTGCGATAGTCAAATCTTTTAAAGCTTTGAGATCCCGTTCTCTTTGCACACTTAACATATAACAAAATGAACAACGATGTTCCATTTCACGAAAGCTTTGTTTTCCGAAACTCACACCGATAACAAGGAATATCTATGAAATGGTTCAACCTACAAGAAAATTTATTGAGACATAATTTGCGTATTTTAGCAAGATCTACATTTTTTGTATAGTATGATTTGGTCTATCTCTAACGGTTTACCAGTTATGCAAAAATCGTCCAGAGTAAATACGACTACAGGGGCTATAGCCAGAAAATTCAAGATATACATTTTATTTGTCATAAAAATATCTAAAACATATGGCGTTTTAATCAAAATCGTTACAGACATCTTCAAGAAAATTAAAATTTTCGAAAAATCTTCCATCTAAAGGGTAGTTTAGCGTGGGGCTATTGTCTTCAAAATCTTCGTGTCGTATCCTTGAAAGATATTAAACTTAAATACCAATTTTGATTTGTAACCGACTTTTCGTTTTTGAATTATGCTGTCCACAGACACACAGACACACAGAAACACACACAGCCCTTTTTCTAAAAATCTCGACATCGAATTTTTTGGATGGAATACAACACTTCTCCTACTTACCAGTAGAGAAAGTAAAAATACGGTGACCAGACTAAACATTGTTCTTTGATATATGTAAACTGCAATTTTATGGAGTAAATACTTTTGGAGATAAATTGTGCATTATTTATTGGGCAACCCTCGTACTCTAGCATGAAGAGAGCCAGTAAATAATCTCTGACATATTACAGTTAATAGTAGCGACTGCCTAAGCTGTTTATTAACGTGACTGTCGGATTAAACGTCAATCCCTCATTCTTATGCGAATAAAATGCTTAACATGGAATGTTTTAATGTCCCTTTAGTGTGGCACGAAATCCCAAAAGCAACCTTAAAATTTAATCTTTCTTTTCGTCTAGGTTCTTTTATTGTGTTTTTACGTTTTGTGCTTTTCTTTAGTGAGTAAACGGTGCGCGAAGTAAAGCATGACTTTAAAAAGAAACACAATAAAATACAAGTCCCCTTATCGAGGCATGCTCCACGGACGTTCATGGAGCTCAACGGCGCCAGTATGACGTCGGTGCAGAAACGACAGACGTTAATGTTCTTTATAACTGCTCTGATATGATATGCACGAGAAGAAGCACAATGAATATCGCTCAAGGGAAATTTGTACTATAATTCTTTACTCTCCATAGGCGATTACTACTAAAAAAATCTGATGCATTGCTCTCACATAACTTTCTCTACTCTTGTACTAACCATTCTTACAAACTCTCATTCCTATATCTTCTACACGAAAGTTGTAAGTTTTCCGATACTCACACACATAGCAAGGAATATCTCCGAAATGGTTCACCCTACAAGAAAATTTATTGAGACATAAATTGTGTATTTTAGCAAGATCTACATTTTTTGTATAGTATGATTCGGTCTATCTCTAAGGGTTTACCAGTTATGCAAAAGTCGTCCAGAGTAAATACGACTACAGGGGCTATAGCCAGAAAATTCAAGATATACATTTCATTTGTCATCAAAATATCTCAAACATATGACATTTTAATCAAAATCGTTAGAGCCATTTTCAAGAAAAGCAAGATTTTCGAAAAATTTTCCATGTGAAGGGTAGTTTAGGGTAGAGCTATTTTCTTCAAAATCTTCGTGTCGCATCCTTGAAAGACATTAAACTTAAATACCAACTTTGGTTTTTAACCGACTTTTCGTTTTTGAGTTATGCTGTCCACAGACTGACAGACACACACACGGATCTTTTTCTAAAAATGCTTTTTTTTTGGATTCAGGGGGCCTCAAAACACATATTTTCGGTGAAATCTCGACATCGAATTTTTGGGTGGAATACAATACTTCCCCTACTTACCAGCAGAGAAAGTAAAAATGTACCTGGAGCGATATCTGCATTTTTTGTGTAGTAAGATTTTGTCTATCTCTTACGGTTTACGAGTTATTCAAAAGTCATCCAGAGTAAACAGGACTACAGTGGCTATAGCCAGAAAATTCAAGATATACATTTCATTTGTCATCAAAATATCTCAAGCATATTGAATTTTAATCAAAATCGTTAGAGCCATTTTCAAGGAAATAAAAATTTTCGAGTAATTTTCATGCATAGGGTAGTTTAAGATTGAGGAATTTACATTTGCAGTTAATTTCCAAGTTTAGATTAATTTTTGACTGACATTTCTGAACAAAAAAAAAAAAAAAAAAAAAAAATCGAATTAAGGAAAAGTAAGTTTGAACTGCATGTGATTTTTAGCTTTGCTTTAATGTAAAATTCGAAGGACGAAGAAACGAATTCACTCGAATTATAATGTCCGAATTATCCGAGTACAAGGAACAATATCAACTTGGTGGTGTAAATACGATTTTTCCAGAATTTATGCAGCGTATTTTTGAAACGTTAAATGTTAATTGACTTTTTTGTGATGGACAACATAGTTATTATATCCACTTGTTTCATCAACAGAGCTATTGTCCACATAACAAAGCCTGCATGTCGTAAACGAGACTATTTAGCAGTTGTTATTGCAGTGAAAAAGTGAATAGTAAAACAAAGTCAGTGTGAAATGAAACTGGGCGGAGAAGTCACATCAAAGTTTTTGTTTCAAAACCACAAATTAAACAACTTTATGCTGCTATTCCTTAATTCAGAACACTTTTTAGTGCAAGTGAACAATAAAACATTCTAAAGCAGCGATGCTGAATGTTAATCTACAGGAAACGCTGAGTGCATACGACCCTGCTTTAATCTCGCCAAACAAAACAGTTGCCGCTCGCGAGGTCTTTGTCCTATGCCACTTTAGGCTTGTGTGCAAAACAGAGCAGAAAATGAGGATGGTAGGCAGGTAGGTATAGTCTGGAAATCAGCTACTCCGGAGTAATTACTCACTCGTCGAGTAACAGTTGAAGCTTTTAGGTCACTTCCGGCAATCCCCTTAGTCCGTTATTATCCACTTAGATCACCCAATATGAACATTCCTTCCGATTCTCTGTCTTTCTTTCATTGCTTTCTCTACTGCGTACGAAATCGCACTGTCGACGTCCGGGTTCGATTTCTGTCTTGGGAAATACGCTTTGTAGCGCAGGCAGTAGCGTATGTGACTTGCATTCCAAGGTCTGGGTTCGATCCCCACCGCTATCCTGACCTATGGGTTTTATCGAGGTTTTCTACTATCTCTTCTACAAGAATACTGGAACAACATTAATTATCTATTAATGTCTTAAGTCCTTGTATTACCTAAGAATACTCCTAAATAATTAAAATCACTCACTCATTCTATTAAAAGATTACTTACTCTTGTTTTGACTCGTGTTGGATTATTTCCATAAAACGCCTTCACTTTAGCTTTATTTGGAAATATAAATTTAGTAGCAAATTTTTCGAATTGAAAAAGGACTTTTTGTAAGCAGTCCTCCTCGTCCATTGATGATATTCAAAAAGAAATGTGTGTAATTTTCTCAATTCTAAAGTTATCAAATAAAATGAATTAATATTTTGTTGTACTAAACTAAACCCCGGCGCGACAGCCCACAAGGGGCCAAGGCCTACCGCCCAGCCGCTGCGTCCCCCACCTCTGCCCACTACAGGCGTCGGTGAGGTGCAGTATTGGAGGGTGGGACATGGTCAGCGCCCCGAGCCCTCCCGGCCGGTTATGCGGTCTTCTAGACCTGGGGCCGCTACTTCTCTATCAAGTAGCTCCTCAATTGGTCCCCCCGGGACCTAACGAGGCTGAGTGCACCCCGTGCCAGATCTCTCAGAGGGGATAAAATCCCCATGCTGGTACCGGGCATCGAACCCGGGTCCTCCGCACCAGAGGCAAGCGCGCTAACAACTGCGCTACGTCTTAATAATTTGAGTTGGGGACAGGGTTGCCAATGTTTAAAAGTAAAATTACCGTACCAGTCACTCAAAATTATAGATTTGGATTCAAAATTATCGTACATCATAAACCAAATGCTACAACAATAAAAATATCAGCATAACACTTATGAAAAGGTAATCGATGTTTATGGTATCCGCTTACAAGATTGATGACCACAATCAGTATTACAACTTTAGGACTTATGTTTCTCGCACTATTCATCTGAAAGTTCATCATCTTCCTCAACTGTTGCAGTATTATACAAATTTGTTGTTGAGATAAACTTTAACATCTCACTTGCAGGTTTTCGGACCCACCGCGTTCTTTCATAAGCTGAGACGACCGCAAAAAATCCATTTACCGTATCTAGCGCCAATCTGTTTTAATTTTGGTTTTTATTAAACCTAGTTTGAAAAAAAAAAAAAAAACAAACAAACAAACTCTTTCACAAGAAGTATTTCTGTGGGGCAACGAAATCACTGATCATGCAAACTCCGCCAGTTCTTTTAAATCAGTATTTCCACCAAGGTGACATGTTTAACAGCACTCCAGTAACTGTCAGGTTCAGACATGTTCTTTATTTCACACGGAATAGCACGTATTCCGAGTTTTCTCCATTCATCAACGATTTTCTGAACAGTGCCTTCTTCATTGAGATTACCAGATCTGGGCACACTGGCAACACGGTTTAGTCCGGTATGAAATGGTTGCCTCAAAGAAGTGGAGACAGGCTATGAGAGCAAGAGTGGTGTCGTTATTTGTAATAAATTTCATTTCGCTGGCTTGACAAACCAGTGAAAATATTTCCCCGGCATCAAATTTATCGTACACCCCCATAATTATCGTACGGGTTGGCAACCCTGGTTGGGGAATTCAATGGCCTACTGGCATGTTGCCATGGTAGCTCAGTGGTTAGAGAGTCACTATAACCTGTAATTCTAGTCTTAAATAATTGTTTCATAAATGTTTCATTCTTAGGTTTAGTTTCTTAATACTTTATTGCATTCTTTTTCTATTGTATTCAAATTTTTTATTGTTTATTCATTTGTATCGCTTATTTGCTTGATAAGCATACAGCTTGCAATGTCTTATCTTCAATAATAGGTTAATAGATAGTTTATTCTTAGTTTCTTTGTAGTCGTTTTTGTATTCTTGTTTTGTATTTAGTCAGTTGTGTAAATAAATTACACGCAGCTACTGTAATTGGAACTTTGCTCTGTTGTATACAAATAAACAAATAAATAAACAATAACAGCACTTTTTCCTGCATACCTATATAGTCATTTTTATATACTCTAGAGGTATTTTAGGACATATTAATTTCTAAGGAGGGTTAAGGAAGACGATGGAAGACTTGGGAAGGTAGGGCTGCATCCCATAAATTAAGTGAAGCTACGACACACTTGTGTAAGAATATGCATGAAGTGATATGTTACTTCCCTTAAGTAGGTAGGTAGTACCGGGTGACAGTGGCGCCGCTCCTGCCTAGCGCCACCACCCTCCCCTCACTTCACCTTGGCCCCAGATCAATAAATGACCGCCCCTAAGCTCAGGACGGCTCCTACGCCACTGCATCAAGTGATGCACTCACAGCAAAGATACCTACCTCCTAAGTACGTGTTTGAGGTCTCGACTTCGACTCCTCTCCTGAGTCCCACCAAAAGAGCATTTATTATCAGAACAAGATCCACAAACTCCTCTAGGAACATCTTACAGCTCTGTTCTGCACCTTACTGTCTTCTCGCGGTCTCATCAAAATGCCACGCGACGGGGCAGAGAACGTGGAGGAAGAAATGTCAGTGAACTAGAAACTGACCTAAAAGAACCAAAAAAAAAAAAAAAAAAAAATATATATATATATATAAAAAAATCTGTTGTGTTGCACTCACATGACTTTCTCTGCTTTTGTACTAACTATTCTTACAAACTCTTATTCCTCTATCTTAATATTAGTCCAGATAAACATTTGCATAAATTATCCTATTGCTTATTTTCCTGTAGATACAAGGGGAATATTGCAATACAGTAGGCTTTGAGCGAGTCACATATTTTAAAGTTGGTCGCTATAAATTGAAATTTTGTACTCTTTGGACGGCCAGGAGATAAAGTGAATCACGACCTTCAATATGAGAAAAGTGTAAGTATTGCAAAGCTCTCACAAATAACAAGGAATATCTCCAAAATTGTGCATTCCACAAAAAGATACATTTGAAAATAAATTGTGTTTTAACGAGATTGGTCTATCTCTTACGGTTTACTAGTTATGCAGAAGTCAAGAGTAAACAGGATATACATTTAATATGCCAAAAATAAACATATGGCGTTTAATCAAAATCGTTAGAGCCATTTTCGAGAAAATAAAAATTTTAGAAAAATGTTCCTCGTAGAGAGTAGTTTATGGGGAGGAATTGTCTCCAAAATCTTCATGTCGCATCCTTTAAGGATATTAAACTCAAACACCAACTTTAGTTTATAACAGACTTTTCGTTTTTGAGTTATGCTGTGCACGCACACACACATACACAGAGCTCTTTCTAAAAATGCTTTTATTTTGTATTCAGGGGGCCTCAAAACATATATTTCCGATGAAAATCTCGACATCCAATTTTGGTTGGAATGCTATACTTCCCCTACTTACTAGGCTTATTAACAAAATACAAAGGATTTTTAACTTTCTAACCCTAGTTGTTATTCCCAGCTTACGTGATGGATATTCCAAGTAGCTCTGTTTTTCTAATCTCTACTTGTGTTTTTCTATAAATGAAAACGAAGACTATAAAAATGTGGAGTAAGAAACATTTTTAAACGGCGTATACAGCGAGAAAATGGACATAACCTTATTTCTGAGCAAGACAAAAGAAACCCAATGGCATTACTTCTCGCCGATTGGTTCAAATGCAATATCGTCGTTCATCTTTTTATATGTTAAGTGTGCAAAGAGAACGGAATCTCAAACATTTGACTATCGCACAAAGTCTATTGTATTCCCATATTCTCCTTGCACCTACAAGGAAATAAGCAATAAGATAATTTCTACAATGTTTATCTCAAATAACACGAAGAAGATATAGGAATAAGAGTTTGTAAGAGTGGTTAGTACAGGAGTAGAGAAAGTCATGTGAGTGCAGCAGATGAAATTTTTATTTATTTTGTTTATTTTTGCTTCTTTATACTATCCTAAGGGTTTAGCGCTTTGTTGAAGTATATTTTTTTAAATGTTGCTAAAGAAAGTCAAGGTTATTGGACCAGTGTGACCTGAGTTGCAGGGATACATTGTCGAACGCAGGAAAGGCGGGTATTCCAGCTAGTTAAATTATAAATGCTGGCACTTCGCTATTGGGCACAGTTGAATACATGGTACGTACATACCGCTGTTGAAGAGCTCTCTTGTTTCTATCAAAAGTTTCTTGCAAGTCAAGTGAAGGAGGCTGAGAAATATGTCTACTTACGTCATCAGGGGTCAGGTCATAAAAAGAACTTGCAGCGGTTTTCACAAGAGCACTATAAAAAGAGAAGAAAACCGGCGCCTGCTCGTCTTACAAAAGAGTAGCGAACGTTAAATTACAAAGGGTCGCGTGAATATCTCATGTTCTCCTGCTTTTATTGGATATTCTTTAATATTTATTCCTAGAGTAGCCAAACCTTTGAATGAAGCTTTAAGAACAGTTTGCTGTAATACAGGTTGGCAGTTAGTTTTCACTGCATTGCCACTAATTAAGGGTGCACCGAAGTTAAAAAGGTAATTTTTTAAACTACTGAAGTTAGAGACTTAGCTTTTTGGTATTTCTAGCAGCTAAATCAATGTGCGTACCAAATTCCATTTGAATATATTAATTTATATCAATTTTATTTGTTATAATCAACATCCCCTCCAACAGATGAACTACTTTTTTAATATTATATCTTTTACTAGGTGAAATACCCGGCGTTGCACGTGGTTTGACGAATTACAACTAAGACTTTTGGACTTAGGTTACACTTCTTCAATAGTCTTGTGTTTCTTTGAAGACATTAAAAAATTTTACTTAACATACTTAAGCAAATATTCAATTAAAACCCTTGGGATACGCCTAAAGAAACATAAAATGTACATAAATAAAAACACTGGAAGACATATCTACAAAAGCACTGCTGAATAACTACAAATACTACAGGAAGAAAAGCAATTAGAGAAAACCGTGTTAATGTAACACGCTACATTTCTATTTCGACAATATAGGAAACTGTGTGAACTGTATGTTGAAGACCGAGTAGAGGAGAACGTGTGAATGTAATACACAAAAGATGCGTGTAATATGATGAGTTTCTGCTTCAAACATATAGAAAATTGAATGTATTGTTTGTAGAAGTGGGAGAAGAGAAGAGATGTTTGTGTTTCATAAAGAAAAAGTGAGTAGAGAGAGCTGTGTGAATGTAAAACGCTGCATTTCTATTTCAATCATAGAAAATTGTATGAATTGTATACTGAAAGGCAAGTAGAGAAGGACACCTGAATGTGTTACGTGAAAGAAAAGCGAGTAGAGAAATCCATGTGAATTTAATACTTGCATAGTAAAATGGATAGCATAAAAACATTGTCTATGGGGAAAAAAAAAAAAATTATTCCCTAATTTTCACTACATTCGGATGAATGGTATACCAGCCCATAAGGGGCAAACATTAATAATAAATTACCAATTTCGATTTTTTTCGATTTTTGTGCTGCTGCTTTGGGTTTTCCCTAATGTTATTTTTTTAAATTAATTAATTTATTGTTTAACGACACTGTCAATTGCTAGGATCACATCAGCGTCGTCGGTGTGCCGGAATTGCAAATATGTTCTTTAAGGTTTGGTGCATTTTTTGCAATCAAAATCCAAATCGATTTTTTTTCAACCAAACAGGCTAAAATATTACTTCAGTGTCCCAAAAGGGTACAGGAGTAGCGAAGCTTAAATAACAAAGGGTCGCGTGAATATCTCATATTCTGCTTTTATTCGATATTCTTTAATATTTATTCCCAGAGTAGCCAAACCTTTGAATGAAGTTTTAAGAACAGTTTGCTGTAATACAGCTTTGCAGTCAGTTTTCCCTGCATTGCCACTAATTAAATTGACCTTTGTTTTCCTGCAATATCTGTACGAGTTCTCTTGTTTTGCATCTGCGTGGTTTGCCCTCAAATGGGTTAACGCAGATTTTCAATAACATTAGCAGGTAAGCCGCTGTGCATTTTCCTAATAGTTTCCCTCAACCTCTATCGGGGTCAACTGTACTATTCGATGTAGGGAACTCTTTGCAAAAAAATCTGTGTTGCACTCACATGAGTTTCTCTACTCTTGTACTAACCATTCTTACAAACTCTTATTCCTATATCTTCTTCGTGTTAGTTAAGATAAACATTTGTATAAATTATCTTATTGATTATTTCCTTGTAGGTGCAACGGGAATATGAGAATACAGTAGACTTTGAGCGATAGTCAAAGCTTTTAAAACTTTGAGATTCCGTTCTCTTTGCACGGTTGATATATAAAAAGTGAACAACGATGCTCCATTTCACGAAGTTTCAAGTTTTCCGAATCTGACACAAATAACAAGGAATATCTCCAAAATGGTTCACCCTACAAAAATTTTACTGGGACATAAATTGTGTATTTTAGCAAGATCTACATATTTTGTATATTAAGAATTTGTCTATCTCTTACGGTTTACGAGTTATTCAAAAGGCATCCAGAGTAAACAGGACTACATAGGATATAGCCAGAAAATTCAAGATATACATTTCATTTGTCATACAAATATGTTAAACATGTGGCATTTAGAAGAATATTACGTGCATAAGATAAAGGAAGGTTATAAACTTGTTGTAATTATTATTGTATGCAATATATGTTTAATATAAACAAAATAGTTAATAACAGCGTACCGCGCTGGTGGAACGAAGCCACCACTGCACTTGTTGTACTCAATACTCGGCAACAGAACGTGGGGTGAGTAAGGAAAGTTCAATCGCTACCTCTCCTCTGGTGCCCATGCCTGGCCTCCACCGAGCTGTGTCGCATTCGTGGGACTAAAAAACAAACCTCTCTAATGCTACCTGAATGAAATGCTTCGCCCAGAAAACGAAGGAATGGGGTAGAGCGACGATGTGACGTCATTAGCACACAAGAGGAAAGGTTGGCAGCATTGCTCAGATTGTCTTAGTTAAGCCGTCGATCTGTTGCTCATTAACTAAAGCAATGATTTTCCAATGAGATTTATTTAGCGAAAGACAGTTTGAACTTCGTCCTCAACTCCTTCAACACTTCATTATTCCTTGTCAGCTGATTTTAATTACTTTCAGATTAGTTGAGACAATTATCAGAAAGAAGGTGAGTTATAAAGACTTATTTGTCTTTTTCTGCTGACGCCTGTGGGTCGATGGATGGGACGCCACTGAGCCTAGACGCACAAGAAGGAATTGTAATTAATTTGCGAATCTGACTAACGAACAAGCTGTTTTCATCTTGTTGCCTTTTCATCATGATAACGGGAAGAGACGGAAATTAGATTCACGAACAATATACATTATTTGCATGTCTCCTCACAGTAAAACTTCCTACTTAAGGAAGATTAGTTGTGCAGCTGTAATAACATAAGCAAGGAGGAAAATATCCCAACAGCAGCGAGGCGCTTTGCAAACGAGGACTTAAGGATTTACCAGCACTTTTGAGGCATTTGTTTTCAAAATATACCCACCAACTCAAAAGGGCAAGCAATTTCGGCATTTTAAATGGCTCCTTTTTATAGGGTACACTTGTCCAATAGCCTTGTGTTCCTTTGGAGACATTTAAAAAAATCTGATGTGTTGCTCTTACATGACTTTCTCTACTCTTGTACTAACAATTCTTACAAACTCTTATTCCTGTATCTTCTTCGTGTTAGTTGAGATAAACATTCGTACAAATTATCGTATTGCTTATTTCCTTGTAGGTACAAGGGGAATATTAGAATACAGTAGGCTTTGAGCGATAGCCAAATCTTTTAAAGCTTTGAGATCCCGTTCTGTTTGCACAATTAACATATAAAAAAATGAACAACGATGTTCCATTTCACGAAAGTTTTAAGTTTTCCGAAACTCGCCCACATAGCAAGGCATATCTCTGAAATGGTTCACTCTACAAAAATTTATTGGGGCATAAATTGTGTATTTTAGCAAGATCTACATTTTTTGTATAGTATGATTTGGTCTATCTCTTACGGTTTACCAGTTATGCAAAAATCGTCCAGAGTAAATACGACTACAGGGGCTATAGCCAGAAAATTCAAAATATACATTTCATTTTTCATAAAAATAGCTCAAACATATGGCATTTTAATCAAAATCGTTAGAGCCATTCTCAAAAAAATCAAAATTTTCGAAAAACTTGCCATGTAAAGGGTAGTTTAGGGTGGAGAAATTTTCTTCAAAATCTTCGTGTCGCATCCTTGAAAGACATTAAACTTAAACACCAAGTTTGGTTTTTAACCGAGTTTTCGTTTATGGGTTATGCTGTCCACAGACACACACACACACACAGAGACACGGACACACACGTACTGAAATTTTCTAAAAATGATTTTTTTTTATTCAGGCGGTCTCAAAGTATAGATTTACAGTGAAATTTTGGCATCGAATTTTTGGATGGAATACATTACCTAATTAATACACTTAAAGAAACGCTTAATTAAAGCCTTAGGATACTGTAAAGAACTAAAAATGTACAAAATAAATAAAAACAACAGGAAGACACTACGGGTAGAGAAAAGTGGTGAATGTAATACGTTGCATTTCTATTTCAATCATATAGAAAATGATATGAATTGTCGGTAGAAGAATGACTAGAGAAAGCTATGTAAATGTGTTACGTAAAATAAAAGTGAGTAGGGAAAACCATGCGAATGTAATACCCTGTGTTTGTATTTCGATCGGATACAAAATCGTATGAATTGTATGTAGAAAAATATATATTTGTTACGTAAAAGAAAATTAAGTAGAGAAAAATGTGTGAATGTAATACGCTGCATTTCTGTTTCAATCTGTATGAATTGTTTCTAGAGGAGTGAGTAGAAAAAGATATATGAATGTATTACGTAAAAGGAAAAAGGTAGAGAAAACCATGTGAATGTAATACGTAGCATTTCTACTTCAAACATATAGAAAATTGTATGAATTGTTAGTAGAACAGGCGGTAGAGAAAGAAATGCGGTTATTTCGTAAAGGAAAAGTGAGTAGAAAAAACCCTGTGAATGTAATAAGTTACACTGCTATTTTAATCGTAAAAAAATTGTATCAATTTTATGTTGAAGGGCGAGTAGAGGATATAATGTGTTACGTAAAAGAAAAACAAGTTGAGAAAACAGTGTGAATAGCATAAAATTCTTCTCTATCAAAAAATGCATATACGTGCCGAATTTCGCAGTGATCTTGTTTTGTAGTGTTTAACGCCCGCTTTTACTACTACGGCACCGCAGGCGGTGACACTGATGATACATGGAATGAAGATGGAGCACCGGTGGAATGAGATGGCGGGGGAAACCGGAGTACCCGGAGAAAACCCGCCCTGACGCCGCTTCGCAGTGATCGGTCAAGTGGTTTTGGAGATTAGCGGTTTTATATATATAAACATGCATTTTTAAGAACAAATGTAGCGTTTGACGTTTTTCGTGTGTTTGGTTGCATTATTTTGTCAACGCGCCCCGGGGCCAATTACCCCCTACCTGCGTTAATGATCCGTCCCGGGAACACAATGGGCCGTACGGAAACAATCGCTACTGTGTGTCGTTCTGGGCTCCAGAGACTTCGTTTCGTACCACTCGAGAGCATTCCTTTTCCACAAGTTTCTTTTGCAAGAAGCTTTCTCTTTGTGTGTGGGTTGTTAAAGTGCCTAGTAGGACAGTTAAAACTTCACGAAGTGTTCTGTGAACAGCGACAGTGAACCCTGCTGAGTCAGTTCAATGTGAGTTGTGATTCGATTCAACGGATATGTTGTGTTTGTATAACAGCATGAAAGTGTGACGTCAGCGCTACTGTAACCGTTTACATGACAAAGTATGAAGTAACTGGTCTTCCCATTTATATTATTTTAGTAGAATGAAGTTTCAGAACCTCCTCAAAATCCATACATTCTTTGAGATCTATTGAAATGTGGATTTATCAGCCCAACATTTTTTCCTCTAACTAACACGTCTATTGCAACGCAGACTTGTCCTCTAAGTGAGGTGAATCTACCTGCTACTTTTGAGGGTCGTACCATTCCTACTGTTACAATGCAGTCTTCACACAACAGAAGTTAGTGCTTGAGGTGATATTTTTGCTTCATCGCGGCGAAGTTAAAAACAAGCATTTCCACGAAACAAATATGAGTGAAATTAGCAGCACTTTAGGTGATTCCTTTGTTCTCTAAGGTTATTTTTAATAAACTTTGAGGTCATTTTTACCTTCTTTACTACTTATAGCAACCAGGAGAAGCATTGCAATCCAAACAAGAAGTCAATTTTGAGAATCCACTGGAAATACAAAATTTGGGACGCCATGAGTCTAAATAAAGCTTTTATAGATAAAGGTCCATGTGTGTGTTTGCTTTAAAAGTCAAGTAAGTACCAATCTAACTTCAGCATCTTGGAAGGATATGACATAAAGATGTTAAAAATGGCTCTAACGATTCTAATTAAAATACCACATGTCTTAGTTATTTATATAAAAAATCTAATGTGCTGCACTCACATGACTTTCTCTACTTTTGTACTAACAATTCTTACAAACTCTTATTCCAATATCTTCTTCGTGTTAGTTAAGATAAACATTTGTACTAATTATCTTATTACTTATTTCCTTGTAGGTACAAGGGGAATATTAGAATACAGTAGGCTTTGAGCGATAGTCCAATCTTTTAAAGCTTTGAGATCCCGTTCTCTTTGCACGCTTAACATATAAAAAATGAACAACAATGTTGCATTTGACGAAAGTTTGTTTTTCCAAACTGACACAAATAAAAAGAAAATCTCCGAAATGGTTCACTCTGCGAAAAGTTTATTTAGACATAAATTGTGTGTTTTAGCAATATCCACATTTCTGTATAGCACGATTTGGTCTATATCTTATGGTTTACTAGTTTTCCAAAGTCATCCAGAGTAAATAGGACTACATGGGCTATAGCCAGAAAATTCAAAATATAGGTTTCATTTTTAATAAAAGTATTTTAAACATATGGCATTTTAATCAAAATTGTTAGCCATTTTCGAGAAAATAAAAATTTTCGAAAAATATTCCATGTAAAGGGTAGTTTCGTGTTGCATCCTTGAAAAACATTAAACTTAAGTAGCAACTTTGATTTTTAACCGACTTTTCGTTTTTGTTATGCTGTCCACAGACTGACAGACACACACGCACGCGCGGACCTTTCTCTAAAAATATTTTTCTGTGGAATCAGGGGGCCTCAAAACGCATATTTTTGGTGAAATCTCGACAGTGAAGTACTGTGTCGAATACAGTACTTCCTCTACTTACAATAATTCCTTGTTATTTGTCTAAATTTTCCAATAATCATTTCTTTATCTCTACCCATAGAAGAATAACGGGATTATCAAAGTCATCACACAGCGACTAGCTTTAAAATATTTGACCGTCGCTCAAAGCCCACTGTATTCCCATATTCCCCTTGCACCTACAAGGAAATTAATAATAAAATAATTTTTGCAAATGTTTATCTCAACTAACATGAAGATAGAGGAATAAGTGCTTGTAAGAATGTTTTGTATAAGAGCAGAGAAATTCATGTGAGTGTGACATCAGGATTTTTAATATTCTTTAGGTCACGACGATTCGGGTCCTAATAATAATCTTATGATGGTATCGTTGTATTTGCCCAAACCACAATAAATCTACTTGAAGTGAAATTTAGGAAAACATTTTTGGTAAATAAATTTATAGTGGAAGCTAGAATACGAAACATGAATACGGAGTATAAAAGTAAACACATATAGCAACATTAATTTACGAAAGATCCCCATTGTATGTAGGTACAAAAGCCTGACCTCGTGGGTCATCAGCTGAAATATCAACGTACTAAAAGTGCAATTTTCTAGAGTGGCCGTAAAGTTTGGAGCTCTGCTACTTTCGCTATCAACAGTAGAGTTTAATTTAGCTGGCACATGTCGATCATCACTCTTGTTTTTATCGCGCTGCTCGATATGAATTTTACAACTCCAGCGATTAATTTGTCTGACTGTTACACTGTCTAACTTTGTCCATTCACTTGCTGCTCCACGCATATCTGACCTCATTTGTTTCAGCCTTCCACGCTCCGAGCAACAACATACCCTTGAAAATTAAATTGGAGAAAATTTTTACTTTCTCTACTGGTAAGTAGGGGAAGTATTGTATTCCACCCAAAAATTCGATGTCGAGGTTTCACCGGAAATATATGTTTTGAGGCCCCCTGAATCCAAAAAGCATTTTTAGAAAAAGGTCCGTGTGTGTGTGTGTGTGTCTGTCAGTCTGTCAGTCTGTGGACAGCATAGCTGAAAAACGAAAAGTCGGTTAAAAACCAAAGTTGGTATTTAAGTTTAATGTCTTTCAAGGATGCAACACGAAGATTTTGAAGAAAATAGCCCAACCCTAAACTACCCTTTACATGGAAAATTTTTCGAAAATTTTAATTTTCTTGAAAATGGCTCCAACGATTTTGATTAAAATGTCATATGTTTGAGATATTTTGATGACAAATGAAATGTATATCTTGAATTTTCTGGCTATAGCCCCTGTAGTCGTATTTACTCTGGACGACTTTTGCATAACTGGTAAACCGTTAGAGATAGACCAAATTATACTATACAAAAAATGTAGATCTTGCTAAAATACACAATTTATGTCTCAATACATTTTCTTGTAGGATGAACCATTTCGGAGATATTCCTTGTTATGTGTGTGAGTTTCGGAAAACTTTTTTTCTATATGTTACGTGTGCAAAGAGAACGGAATCTCAAAGTTTTAAAATATTTGACTATCGCACAAAGCCTACTGTATTCCAATAATCCCCTTGCAGCTGCAAGGAAATAAGCAATAAGATAATTTGTACAAATGTTTATCTCAACTAACACGAAGAAGATATAGGAATGAGAGTTTGTAAGAATGGTTATTACAAAAGTAGAGAAAGTCATGTGAGTGCAACACATCAGATTTTTTGGTATGTGCTGCTCATTTGCGGAAGTAAACAGCAGAAATCTAGCAGCGTGTATGACGTAACAGTTAGGTTAGTGGAGATGGAAATTATGATATTGAGGTTTATGTACCTGCCAATTAAGGGCGCAGGTATCAACAAGCTGCGGTAACAAGTGGATCTGATCTGCTCATAATGCGTCTTTTGTTGTCTTCCCTTTGTCTCTGAGGCATTGTTCCCCTACACAGGTGGGCTCGCCGCTAATGGGATATGATTAACTGCCACACTCATTAGGTACCTATGTACGTTCCTTTAACAACGCCTCTGGAAAATAACGACTCAACCAGAGTTTATAACGGTTGCTATCAAAATCTTACTACATTCATTACTTTGTCTACCCCTATCTTTTGAAATTACCTTCTACCACTAATTATTATACTACTTTGATTTTATTCTTGTTATTATACACATTTTCCCATTTAGTTCATGTTAATTTAGACAACTATTTATAGAAATAGGTTAGTTGCACAGTTATAAAGATTAATATGTGTGCACTACGGTGTGTTAGTCATATTTACTTTCTCTAGTACATAAAATAAGTAAAAACTAGATGTCGAAAATATGTTTTGAGGCCCCTGAATCCAAAAAAGCAAAGGTGTGTGTGTGTGTGTGTGCGCGCGCGCGCGCGCACGCGCATGCGCATGCGTGCGTGTGTCTTAGATATCAACTCTTCTGTTTTCTTATGTTGAGGTTAGGAAAACAGCTGAAATAAGTTGACGCAACAAAGCCGCTATTCAGATGTCAAAAATGGCTGACTCTAGCTCCGGTAAACCATTTTATGCTGAAATACATGACACAGTTTGAAGAGAGAAACGTCAGAACATACAATACAGTAGAAAATATGTTTGGAATCAAGTTTTATATTGAATGATATTAAAAATTAACAGCAGATGCTCCTACTGCTGACGTTACCAACTCTTGAAACATTGGAGGTTTAGTTGGTGAAATATCTTATCTTATATATTTAAACGAGCAATTCTTGTATATATATTCCGCGCAACTTGGAAACGGCTCTAACGATTTTCATCAAATTTTGTATTCAGATAGTTTTGCTTTTTAAGTTCATCTATATAGGTGTGATTCCCGAAAAAACGCGATTTTACATAAAAATAACATTTTTTATTCACGCTTGCACAGAGCAATTCTTGTGTATATTCACGTTATTTCAGAAACGGCTCTAAAGGTTTGGTTAAATTTTTGTATACATGCATATTACATTCACAGTGTTTTCTCTACTCACTTTTAGGTAACACATTCACATCTCTTTCTCTACCCTCTCCTCTATAAACAATTTTCCATAAAAAACCTGATTTTACTCCAAAGAACCTTTTTATCCCCGCTTTTATAATAAGTCATACCATGTTCTGTGTGTTTGAAATAGAAATAATGTTACATTTACACTGTTTTCTCTTCTCACTTTTAAGTAACACAATTCACAGTGGTTTCTCTACTCACTCTTCCACAAAGAAATCATACAACTTTCTGTATGTTTGAAGTAGAGATGCTGCATATTACATTCACAATGGTTTCTTACTTACTTTTAGCTAACACATTCACATCTCTTTTTCTACTCACTCTTCTAAAAAGAAGTCATACAATTTTCTGTATGTTTGAAGTAGAGATGCTGCATATTACATTCACAGTGGTTTCTCTACTTACTTTTAGGTAGCACATTCACATCTCTTTCTCTACTCACTCTTCTATAAACAATTTTCCATAAAAAACGTGATTTTACATCAAAAAATTGTATCCCCACTTTTAAATTAAGTAATACAATTTTCTGTATGTTTGTAACAGAAATGCTACATATTATATTCATACTGTTTTCTCTTCTCACTTTTAGGTAACACATTCACATCTTTCACAACTCTTTCTCTACTCACTCTTCTACAAATATCATACAATTTTCTGTATGTTTGAAATAGAAATGCGCATATTACATTCACAGTGGTTTCTCTACTTACTTTTAGGCAGCACATTCACATCTTTCTCTACTCACTTTTCTTTAAACAATTCATATCATATCATATCATATCACCGCGAAATTCGGCACGTATATGTATTTTTCCTTGAAGAAAGATTTTATGATCACAGTTTTACTACACAATATATTACTTTCAAATGGCTTTCTACTCGCTTTTCTTTTACGTAGCACATTCATATATCCCCGTGTTTGCCCTTCAACATACAATTCATATAATTTTCTATGATTGAAATATAAATGCAACGTATTACAAAAAAAAAAAAAAAAGTCACAAAAAAACAGAGGCGAAAATCGCCGAGCGAAGCTCGTGTTAGTGAAATTCTCTAGATAAATAATTGACAATCACTCGTGGCATTACTTCTCATATGAATCTACGCCGGCATGACCCTTTGACTTCAATCAATTCTTTACTTGTCGCTCCATCAAACAGTCGAGTAAGGTGTAATGTTAGATCTCCTAGTCAGGCGACTGCATAAGCGCGTTCGTTCGAAAACTAGAACGTTTAAATAAACTTATGGATCTGCCAGGTCCTTAGATACCACTCGAGGGTTAAAGATATCGATAATTAAAGCACATCAATACGAAACACATGATTTTATTCCGACGTTTTCAGGGAAAATATACGGCGTGAAGCTTGAATACACCTGTCAGTTATTTAAATGTTGAATATATTGTTAGTTATGAGTACCATGAACTGGGCAATTCACTGCGTAGTTCAAGGTTGAAAGATCCCCAAGGAGTACACTGTCTGGAAGCGTATTGTGAAGACAACCGTGGCTATCCACAGTAGAAACGGATCAGCGAAAATTCCAAACCCCACAATCCTATTTGGGAGCTCTTGAAACGAACAAGTGAATAAGGAAAATTGCAACAATACAAACGACCATTCTATTTTTCTGTAGAACAAAAATATATATAATTTTGAGGTCGCCCATCTGCATTTCCTTTTAGGTTTTTGCTCTTTCTTTGTTTTTTACTGCGGACCCAATATCAAAACCAGTTTTCTATAAACTCTCCAAACAACTACAGGACGATTGTGTCTAAAATACTTCGTGGTTTTCTTCCGAAACCATTTATATAGTAAACTAAGCATTTAAAATTAAACATTAAATTAGCCTTCCTCCAATTTTGCTTTTAACATAAAATTAATTCAATTTTATTTTGTTTCTTTAATCATTTATCATTCACTTTTCTCATATTGTTAGGTTTAAATACCTGTTAATATGCTTTGTTTTAAATTTTCTGTTTAACTACTGCTCATTTATCTAATTTACCAATTTCACCTTCCACTTTACGTCGTCTCACAATTAGGTTGGTGATGATAGAAGTTTAGAGCGGGAGATCCGGGTTCGATTCCCGGTACCGGCGTGGGGATTTGCTCCCACAGTTTTGTGTGTTGATCCGGTGCCTGTCTGTGCGACGTGCAGTGTTCCATTCTCCGTTCAGTCAAATTGGGTTGTTCAGTGGGGTGAACGTATCGCACCCCCTCTAGGAGCACCCCTTAACTTTTGATAGGATTTCCAAGCGTGAACTGTTCATGTGTTCCTTGTCAATGTATCGTATAGGAGCGTTTAGGCTTTGCACCCCTAACCACTTTATAGCTGTTTATCACACGTGTCAGCAATCTTGTAGGGTATGGAGGGGTGGGGAGGTGCGTTCTGAGTTTCAACTGTTAATTTCACCGTTCCAATATGTTGCCCATTTCGGACCCCCAATCCTTCCACTCAAAAACCGATATGTCTCCATGATTGCGCCTAATCGAGCGTATTATTCTATTGAAACCCGGTAAGGAAATATCCTAAATCCCTAAATATAGGATGACTGCAAAACTTGTTTCTAAAATTCTTATGGACACGGTTTCCTGTTCATTTTGCCGTCCCGCGTAACATATTAAACATTGTCGGTGTTTTTGGCACAGCTGTATACATATATGCGGTCATAGAAGCATTGCAAAGGGGACTAAACACAATATGCTTATTAACACTGTTATTTGCCAATGACTAAACTATTTTAGCAAAATCAGCAAACAATTTACATACAGTAGCCATACAATAGGTCTTTAATCTATGCATATGGAAATTGGTCCTTAAATACGAAAGGATAAGAAAAATCTGATCTGTTACACTCACATGACTTTCTCTACTCTTGTACTAAGCATTGTTACAAACTCTTATTCCTATATCTTCTTCGTGTTAGTTGAGATAAACATTTGTACAGATTATCTTATTGCTTATTTCCTTGTAGATACAAGGGGAATATTAGAATACAGTAGGCTTTGTGCGATAGTCAAATCTTTTAAAGCTTTGAGATTCCGTTCTCTTTGCACGGCTAAGATATACTTCACTCTACAAAACATTTATTTGGATATAAATTGTGTTTTAGCAAGATCTTCGATTTTTGTATAGTAAGATTTGGTCTACCTCTCACGCTTTACGAGTTACTCAAGTCATCCAGAGTAAACGGGACTACATGGGCTACGGGCAGAAAACTCAAAATATTATTTCGTTTGTCATAAAAATATTTCACACATATGCCATTTGTATCAAAATCGTCAGTCGTTTTCGAGAAAATCAAAATTTTCGAAACATTTTCTTTATAAAGGGTGGTTTAAGGTGGAGGAATTTTCTGGAAAAGCTTCGTGTTGCATCCTTAAAAGACATTAAACTTAAATATCAATTTTGGTTTTGAACCGAATTTTCGTTGTGGCCACAGATTCACACACACACACACACACACACACACACACACACACACACACACACACACACACACACACACACACACACACACGAACTTTTTTTTTAAATGTGTTTTTTGGATTCAGGGGTCTCAAAACAGATATTTCCGGTGAAATCTCGGCATGCAATACAATACTTCTTCCACGTAGTAGAGAAAGTAAAAATAAATATGGTATAGTTTAGGAAATTGTGTCTAATGCTACCGTAACTGTGTTTTGCACGTTGTTGTTCGTAAAAATTATTTTTTAGAGAAAAATACCCAGTGACGTCGCATAGCCTGTGTGATCTTGGTGCACAAGAACGGAGCGGTTTCCGAGTATCCTTAGCAACGAGGCGGAGCGAAGGAAACATAGATTTACAGTTACATACGTATATACAAAATAAAACACGCTAGATATTTTCTTATGCGTTACTTCGCTTTTCTCTTCATCTTACCTTTCCTACACTTCTCTGCGTTTCCCCTCTCTGTATCAAGAGAAAGAGACTTTTCATGTGACGTCACATTTTTAGTGGCTGAACAATGCTATAAGGCAGGGGTCTCCAAACTTTCCAGCCTTAGGGCCGTATTGATTACTCCAGAAAGTTCCGTTTCAATTTTTCCTGCCATTATCTGTAATATCTAGACTAATTGTCGAGCACGCGCCCTGAGCCGAACATCCACTTTCTAAATTCGCTAGGTCAAATTGTGTATTATTGTTACGACCGTGACACGTGACATCTAGTTGTCAAAAGCGGAAATAGGTAGTGGTAGAACCCTCTATCGCTAACAGATGGTGCTAGTAGTCCTTTCGAGAACGCAGTTTCATTCGCGTTAATTTAGCTTTTCCGTTCCTGCGGGATTTTCAGGATAAAAATAATGTATGATATTTCGTATATTTATATTCCAAAGTTCGGTTTACATAAAAATCTTTACAGTAATGTTAATGAGATTCATTTCAATTATTTATTAGTTATAATATTTAAGTTTAATTTTGTGATTATTGTACTTGTCATTAAGCTTTACCTAGCAAGTAAATAAAACAGACTAAATAAAACAAACATTAAGGTATTTTTCCCCAATCTAACCTATCACAGAAATATAATTGTTGTAGCCAAATGGTATAAATAAATATTATTGTAAATATTATTATATGTGTGTTAATATTTATGTTGATTTATAGCAATATGTAACTGACTCGAATAATATTGTAAGAATTTATTTTGTAATTAATTGATAAATTAAATAAATTTGTGATTTATGACACAGATAACTTAAAAAAAGATTAAGAAGCCATTAGCAGTCGCGGGCCGGATTGATGACACTGGCGGGCCGGATTTGGCCCGCGGGCCGTAGTTTGGAGACCCTGGCTATAAGGCATAGTTAAAGTAGTGCATTTGATATTTCATTACTTTATAGTAATTTTATTAGTCATAGTTCATTTTCTTTAACACACAACACGTTGGTTGCACTGTGCCAGAAGTAGTGCTTATGTAAACATTAGACTTGCTAAAAGCAGGAATACTTTCAGTCAACCAGAGGCATACACATTGGACTCGAACCTTAATATAGCAGTGACGTGACTGATACCTCGGACAATATTGTCGTGACACAAATATGTTTCACATCAAGATTGCCAAAAAAGAAAAATACTTCAAATCAATGCTGAAATTATAGCAGGCAGTAAAACCGAACTTGAAAGTTTAGAAGTCTTTAGTCAAGACCTTTACGGTTTCAACTAGCTGTTCATTGGTCTCAAAAATCTTCAATTTGGACAGGCATCAAAACGCCAACAGAGGAATCGTCAGGAAGCAGAAATACTTCAGGTCAGGAAAGATGATGCACAGAATTAATTCGAACCAGAATATTTGGACTTCACCGATGAACTCCAGATTGTTTTGATTTGACTCGTTGGAATTCATTTGTTTGCAGCTTACCTGAACTGCTCCAAAATTAAAGCATACGACAATGCCAGGCTTGCGAAGAAGAAAAAGTACTTCATGTCAATGCTGAAGATGCCATGCACATTGAAATCGAATTGGAATGTCTGGACATCGATTATGAACTCTTTGACTGCTTCAGTCAGCTGTTCATTTTCCTGGATGTTCACTGTCATCTTTCTGAGATTAATACCTATGTCTTTGGAAACAGATGAAGTGATATGAGACACTAAATGTATTACTAACAGATTTAGACACATTATCACCATATAAAACACGCAGGTGGCATACACAGCACCGGTCAATGCCTCGTTTTTCATTATCATCGCATTGTAGAAGTGTAGACATGTAGAGATTATCCACCACAAGGCTGAAGCGACTGGGAACGACATGTAGTCCCTCACAAGGTTGGTAGCATCGTACAACAAACAATATGCTTCTCGAAGTTGCCTCACCTGTGCTTCATTGACTGATACTGTCAACAAGCGGTTGTTGATGAGACAATACTTTTGTCTGAGAATTAACACTGAACAAATAAATTGTTTCAGCATCATGTTGACGCCCAAATGTGTCAAATAAGTAGCTACTATGTAAGTGGTACACCGTGCAGTGTCACAAACCATAAGCACGTAGCAGCCGTAAAACACTGTTGTGTTCAACACAGATACAACTGTCATTGCATAGAAATACATTCTGGCTCGATGGTAGTCTGTTTTTTCCCTCAAGAAGATATCCAATTGGGATATGATTGTTAGAAACTTTGGAATGTTATCTCGCTTCAGTACACCACAAAATAGCATCAGTGATAATACTGTGGAGATTTTCAAAGCAAGCGAAATATTAATAGTGACAATAAACCTAGTTTCTGATTGTTCCTCCAAAAACTTCAAGCAAATTCCAACAGTAAATACAGTTCCCCATAGAAGAAGTAATAACTTTCTATAGTTATCGTGCGAACCAAATGAAGCAAGTCCAAAAACACTGCTGAGAAATAGCAACGGTTTCGCTGCCCAGTATATGTCCTGTTGGTTTGTATCATCCTTCAGGACTTCCGCTGGGTTCTTGGTTTCAACAAGAATTGTATTTGGAGGTGGCATATTCACCAGATCTCAACTTAACTGCAAGAAGATTGCGCTGTTAATGATCTTACTGAAGTGTATCGTAATTTATTAGCGGATCAATATTGTATTATTGCTAAGAGCAAAGTAGTGCATTAGTGAAATTAGATACTAATGGCCAAGACCTTCATATGTTTTGTTTTCTGCATTACGGAAGTTGAATCGAATCTTTTTGTGACTGACAAAATATTATGTTTTCAACGTGCATGCCACTAGAGGATGATTTAACACGAAGATAAACTAGTGAAAGGTCTATTAGTGAAATGTTGACAGAAGCGCGCAAATTACTACAAGAAATGAATATAATATGGTGCTATTAGATTGATCGGTCACACTTTTAATGGCACCTGGTCACGTTCGCGCGCTGCTTACCTCTCGACACCTTTTCCCCCGCACGAACCGTCTTTGCGAAAGAGGCGAGGTTGGATTTACCTCCTTCAACTGTTTATTAGTGACTTCTTTAGTACTGCTTACGTTTAACAAGTCTATCAATATTTGACACAGTCTTAGAAGATACACCAAGTGATCGTCAGTAACATATTGCGATACAGACCTTTAATATAGTTCAATTTCCAGAAACTCAATAGGTAGAGCTATACTCACTCTCATACGTTTCTTGGAAGTCAAATGTTTTGAGAGCTGGTTGCTATACGATGCCTTTAAAATTCCGTTATCTTTGCAAGGCCAAGAGAGAAAAATAACAATAACATATTTCTATTTGAGAAAAGTATAAATATTGGCAAATTCAAACAAATAATAAAGAATATCTCGGAAATGGTTTCTTCAAAAGAAAAAAGTATTTAACTGTGCGTTTTAAGGAGATCCATACTTTAGTCAGTAAGCTTTTCTCTGTCTCTTATTATTTACCACAATGAAGAGGTCCTCTAAAGGACATTCCCACAAAATTAAACCTATGACCTAGAAACTACCATGAAAACGCCTGTTTATGTCCGTCACTGGATGCTGACTGTTTTCTTGTTATTTTACACGTCACAGACACTAGCTAATGCAGCATCAGACTCAATTTCGGAGGCGTGGAAGCGGTAGCTAATTGCTGTAAGTGTCTCTAAAGAGACAAGGTTGGACATCGATGGTCTTATGTATCTAAACATAATACGAACAAGGTCAACCGAAACATTTTTTCTCTTAACCTAAAATATTGAATGTCTCCTACATTGCTTTCCTTTTCAATGACTGTATTGGAAGTTTCCTCTTTGCAGCGGTCATAGACAGGCAATTTAACAGATTACACTACTCGACACCATGCTTGGCCCTGATGAAATAATGGGTTATACTTATGTAGTATGTCTATCTTACTTCATTCCAAAACTGGTAATGAAATTTCTCAATAACCCAGAGTTATTTTCACATTTGAAGTCGTGCATTATGACAGTACGGCTGCAGCGGGTGACAGGTTTCTGGCCTAACGGGAGTGTGGTGAAGTAGAAACTAATTCAAGCAAGTATCTATTATGAATTCATAATAAGAAGAGTGGATAACAAATCTTTGCCCATATAATTTGGATATGGCGTTTCGTTTGTTTATATTGAAAATTCATTTTTCTTAATGTCCAATAAAATATAGCCAAACACGAACTGTAAGTTACTTATCAGATATCGGTCCTGCGAGTCTCGTATTCCAAAAAGGCATTCTCGACCAGATAAGCAGTTTTTAGTACAGAATATACTAATTCACCACTTATTTGTGGATGTTAAAGTACTAACCCGCAGACTGAACACCCTTTGTGTTAAGTTTCTCCAGAACAGGTGTATACCTAAGTTATACATCGTTCTAAGTGTGTAAGAAGCTTCTCCAATACAAAGGAGCCTGTTAAGGAGGTATGAATTACATGCTGTGTTATCTTGCTGTTCGCTTCACACAGCAAACTTTTGCCGCATTACCGTGCGTGCGTGCGTGCGTGCGCACGGTGGTGGTTCCCCCCCCCCCCCCCCCCTTCCGCCGCCCTGCTTACGTTTTATGTCTCTGGATTGCTCAAAATATTGCAATGCCCCGGGGTTACGTAAAATATTGCAGCTATTGCTGATATTTATTTTCCTGTCGCACGTGTCTATAATACACAAGAGGGTAGAGTTCTGTGGTGGGTTAATGTTGGACAAGCATTAGGGTCCCATTAATGCCATAATTCAGACCGTATGTGCACATATTTCGCGCTAATAATATAGAGAGATATGTAATTTAACATTATATACAGAAATCTGCAGGTAATTTGGCGTTGCTTGAAAAGCCCATGGTTCAATACGAAAAATCTGTCAGGTGTTGCACTCACATGACTTTCTCTACTCTTGTACTAACCATTCTTACAAACTCTATATCTTCTTCGTGTTAGTTGAGATAAACATTTGTACAAATTATCTTATTGCTTATTTCCTTGTAGGTACAAGGGGAATATTAAAATACAGTAGGCTAAAAAAAAAAAAAAAAAAAAAAAAAAAAAAAAAAAAAAAAAAAGCATTTGGACATAACTTGTGTGTTTTAACTAGATCTAAATTTTTGTATAGTAAGATTTGTCTATCTCTTGTGGCTTAGCAGATATCATCAAGAACAAACAGGACTACATAGAATATAGACAGAAAATTAAAAATGTTCATTTCATTTGTCATAAAAATATTATAAACGTATGGCATTTTAATAAAAATTGCAAGCCAATTTTGAGAAAATCAAAATTTTCGAGAAATCTTCCATGTACATAATTGGTAGTTTAGGGTAGGGGAATTTTGTTGAACATTTTTGTGTCTCATCCTTGAAATATACTAAATTTAAGTGCAACTTAGGTTTTTAACCAACTTTTCGTTTTTGACTTATGCTGTCCATAGGCTGACAGATAGACACACACACACACACACACACACACACACACACACACACACACACACACACACATCCTCTTTTTTCCTTTTTATTTCAGAGGGCCTCAAAACAAATGTTTCCGGTGAAATATCAACATTGAATTTTTGGGTAGAAATACAATACTTTCTCTAGTGACTAAGTTTTTTCCTGTTCTTTTTCCCGTTCTGTTTCTAGCTGTCAATTGTAGAGATGTCCCTCAGAGATAGATTAATCGGATAATCGATTTTTTTGGGGTCATAAAGATCGATGTTAGCAATGAATCGATTAAGTGAATCGATCAAAATCGACTTTCAATTCATTTACTTATTTTTACCTTTTACTCAAGTAAAACAGTACCAAACGATAATATAAAGAAAAAAACATTTGAAATTTAATTAGTAACTTTATAGTTTGTTAAAATTAACAACTACTTGAATGCATCCGTAGATTTGCCCTTTCTCTTTCTGTGATATACAGTTCGACTTTGACAGTTTTCAGTAGATTATCAATTATCCATGATTTATCTTTGGTTAATTTGTTTTCTATTTATACTCAGTTGAAATGAGACCGGCAAGTTCAAATCTGTAGGTGCAAGGAACCCTGCCCTCCACTGCCGTGCCTCCTCAGATCCGGTTACCCTTAATACCCCCTCATCTCACTCCTCACTTTATACTTAAATAGTGAAAATAGCTTTTGTAAATATAGTTGTAGAAAGTATCAGAATATACATAAACGATATTGAGTAGAGAAGGTCATGTGAATATAACATTTAAAACATGTCTGTGCTTGAATAGTAATCCTTGGTAAGTAATCCTTGCACGCTTAAGAGGTTTTTGATTTAATTTTATACCACAGTTCACTTTGGGTTTGCCCATTCACACGGGGAAATGTAAACCAGTGCGAGAACTGGCACACGTATTGCATTTCAAAGTAAACTGTTCCACCAAGCAAACATCTGTCAACATTCTGGTGGCCGAGTGAGTGTTGTGTGTATCTTATTTCTATTATTATTCTTAACGGTCTTTTGTGAGTATTTTTGTTAATTTCTTTACCTGCAACTACTTCTATTTGAACATGTTCCAAGTTCTCTAGCCTAGAGTCGCTGTATTAGCACGATAACCATCACCCTTGGCAATAATCTCTTGCAGGATGATGAGCAAATGCTTCGCTGATGTGGAAAGTTTGAGGCCATCAGCACACACAGACTTTGAAAGGCAGCCGTTGTGAAGTGCAGATCACACACACACACACACACACACACACACACACACACACACACACACACACACGCGCGCGCGCGCGCGCCAGTAAATCACCGCTAACGGCATCATTCCAGCGATGAAAGCACACCCTCTCTGCCAGGACTCCAGTTTCCTCGAACAATGCTTGTGTCCATGGAGATCTCTAAATAATATAAAAGTTCACACCTCTAGTTACGAGAGTAGGTCAGCAAGATCACGTGATCCAAATTGGAAAAGATTCGCAAGGAAGTTTGGCCTAACTAGCACCAGCTTACACAGGACGTTTGAGAAATTCAGAGCAGAAATATATCTCACAATGAGGCAGTTTTCTCTGGTAGTTACCTAGAATTACTAGACGATTTAATCTAAAATACACGTTTTCAGAATGAAAACCACTTTTAGAAAAAGTGTGTCGTTCCAAGTGACCCAACTTATCCGTCTTTGGCACAAGTAGAAGACGAGCGATGAGAGGGAGTTTCCAGACTTGAACTAGCGTGTGTAGTCCGTGATAATAGAGAATAACAGTATAAACAACAGAAAAAGTCTTAGAAAGTTTTCCACTTCGCTTACAGGGCTTTATTACTTTCTCTACTGGTAAGTAGGGGAAGTATTGTATTCCACCCAAAAATTATATGTCGAGATTTCACCGGAAATATATGTTTTGAGACCCCCTGAACCGAAAAAAAGCATTATTAGAAAAAGGTCTATGTGTGCGTGTCTGTGTGTCAGTCTGTGGACAGCATAACTCAAAAACGTAGTTTAAAAACCAAAGTTGGTATTTAAGTTTAATGTCTTTCAAGGATGCGACACGAAGATTTTGAAGAAAATAGCCCCACCCTAAACTACCCTTTACATGGAACATTTTTTCGAAAATTTTTATTTTCTTGAAAATGGCTCTAACGATTTTGATTAATGTGTCATACGTTTGAGATATTTTTATGAAAAATGAAATGTACTGACTATAGTCCCTGTAGTCGTATTTACTCTGGACTACTTTTGCATAACTGGTAAACCGTTAGAGATAGACAAAATCTTACTGTAAAAAATGTAGATCTTGCTAAAATACACAATTTATGTCCAAATAAATTTTCTTGTAGGGTGAACCATTTCGGAGATATTCCTTGTTATGTGTGTGAGTTTCGGAAAACTTAGAACTTTCGTGAAATGCAACGTCGTTGTTCTTTTTTTTATATGTTAAGTGTGCAAAGAGAACGGGATCTCAAAGCTTTAAAAGATTTGACTAACGCTCCAAGCCTACTGTATTCTAATATTCCCCTTGCACCTACAAGGAAATAAGCAATAAGATAATTTGTACAAATGTTTATCTCAACTAACACGAAGAAGATATAGGAATAAGAGTTTGTAGGAATGGTCAAAGAGTAGAGAAGGTCATGTGAGTGCAACACATACGATTTTTGTTATTATTTATTATATTATTAGTATGTTTATTGCCATTATTATGCATATACTAATGAAAGATCGTTAAGAATAATAATAAAAATAAGATATTGAAGGAGTAACCGTATTATATTTCAAATTATCTGAATATGATTTTCAAATAGTTCATACTAGATCCGCGCATGCGCCTGTGTGCATACAGAAACGAAGTATAGTTTATAGCTAACCAGAAGTTTAAAGCTCCTTTGAAATAGCGCCTTCGTTTTATTTAATGCCAGAATAAATGGTAGAATAAGCATGAAAACAGATAATAGTTGCTAGGTTTCCAGTTTAGAGCGACAATATTCAAGGAGTGTATTTGGAACTGTGGAGTGCTTCTAAATCTCATTTGATGGAAGCGAGCATCATTCAAATCTCTGTGGCGCCTCACAAAACCCTTTAAGGAGAAAATGAGGCTTCTTCCTTTTACCTTGTTACTGTCACTAGTGACATACGTGCGCATACTGGAGCAGACGTTCCTGATTTACTTGACACCTCTTGTACAAAATTGAATTGAAACTATTCACTTCAAATACCAGAGCATCTGGATAATAACCACACTCTACAGATAGAAATTGTCACCGAGAGGGCTCAGAAAATGACTATTATGACAGCAGACTGTCTATTTTGTGGACGGGATGAGCACTGTTTGCCCTGGATGACTTTTGAATAACTCGTAAACCGGAAAAGGTAGATAAAATAGTACTATACAAAAATGTAGATCTTGCTAACACACACTTTATGTCCAAATAAAGTTTTTTTGTTGAGTAAACCATTTCCGAGATATTCCTTGTTATTTGTCTCAGTTTCCGAAAACATCATCCCAGCTATATAAGGAGGCGAGAAAACAAGAGAACGAGAGAGTGACGGTAATAGGCATGAGGCGGCAGTGGGTACGAGACAGCTGTACGTGTCGTCGCGTTTTGAAGAGTTTTAATGAGTGTCGAGTGATTGTATCGTCAGGCTTAGTGTATTAAAGGAAGAGAAAATCAAGAGAGAGGACTGAGCCACGGCTATGAGAAAAAAAGCAATTGCGAGTTGTTACATCACTAAAGAGTGTAGACTGTGTTAACGTCAGTAGAAGACAACTGCATTTGCGAAAAACTTTATGGTGTCAGGAGTGGGATCCGTGAATGGTCAAATTGTTGGACTATTAAAAATAGTTAAACGAAATTTTAGCAAGATAAGGATCATCTTTTAATGGTCTTGTAGCACTAGTTCGGGGTTAATAAGAAGTTAGTTATGCTTTTCAAAAACTTTGCTGATAAATGTTATCAAAATATGGTATGATTAAAAAAGAAACTGTTTCCGTTTAGTAAGGAGAACAACTATGAAAATAAATCAGTGAACTTAGAGCAAATAGAAATAATTTCTGAAATAAATGACAGTTAATTTAGGGCACATAACATTATCACGACAGGGCGTTTAATCTCCATCGAAACTGTTTCTTTTTTAATCACCTTTGTTCACGAAGGTCATATTCATCGATGGATGAAATGGGTAAAAATATGCTCAAATGGGCCATAGAGCTTAGGATTACCCCAGAACACTACCTTCGGTATAACGGAAAAGCTCGGAAAAAATCTGATGTTACACTCACATGACTTTCTCTACTCTTGTACTAACCATTCTTACAAACTCTTATTACTATATCTTCTTCGTATTAGTTGAGATAAACATTTTCACAGATTATCCTATTGCGTACTTCCTGGTAGATACAAGGGGAACATAGGAATACAGTGGGCTTTGAGAGATAATCAATCCTTTTACATTTTTTAAATTCTATTCTCTTTGCACGGCTAACATATAAAAATGAATAACGATCTTCCATTTGTAGAAAGCATAATTATTGCAAAACTCTCACAAATAACAAGGAATATCTCCGAAACAGTTCACTCTACAAAAAAATAATTTCATATGTACATAAATTGTATATATTAAGGACACCTACATTTTTGTATAGAAAGATTTGGTTCATCTGTCACGGTTTAAGTTAGTTAAAACTTATCAAGGGTAAACAGGTCTACATGGGCGATAGCCAGAAAATTCAAAACATACATTTCATTTGCCATAAAAATATTAAACATGACATTTTAAACAAAATCGTCAGTCATTTTTGATAGAATAAAATTTTTTGGAACATTTTCCATGTAAGGGGCAGTTTAGGGTGGAGCAATTTTCTTGAAAATCTTCGTGTCGCATCTTTGAGAGACATGAAACTTAAATACCAACCTTGGCTTTTAACCGACTTTTCGTTTTTGCTGTTCAGACACACACGCGCGCGCGCGCGCACACACACACACACACACACACACACACACACACACACACACACACACACACACACACAATAACCTTTTTCTAAAAATGCTTTTCTAAGGATTCAGGGGTCTCAAAACATATATTTACGGTAAAATGCGACATATGAGATAAAAACTTGGTGTTTTGTTCCGCAGTTCTTTGGCACCCTGTGTTCCTGCCGCATATTCTCAACCTTACAGTAAATTTTGGTATTTTCTTTTCGCTGGCAGGTCTAATGGGGTAGAAATGACTGCACCATATTCACTGCGTATGGCACGTAACGTATTCACGGAAGTAAAGCGTCTTTTGTCTTCCTCGTAACCTGATTTTCCACTAGATTTACTCATTGCATTACTCCGTCCTCACGTGAGGTGGCGTGATTTTCCTTGTGCATTCACACTTCAGCGTTTTATTGCGACTTTCATTTCATTTGGGCGTTAGGAAAGTGACATTGGGTTTACCTTGAGGTTACGAGCTTACAGGCTGGTCGTATGTAATATGTCAAACATCGGAGACCAGGTCACTCAATGTCTTAAATACTTTTGGGGCGCCTGGTGCGTTGGGACCTTTGCTGTGCGACATAATGATTAGGACCCGTTTTTCTATGACCCAAAGAATATTCAAAGTGACCTTAAAATGACGATTTAATGATCTATGACTGCAAAAAGCGTAATAATTTTTATGTTGGTGTAGTAATTTATCAAACTTATTATCTGCATTTAATAGCGTAAGTTGTTTCACGTAATATCTGATTTAGTGGTTAAAATCTGATGTATCAAACATAAAACTGCGATACATTTTCGCAATTTCTATAGATCTGCTGAAAGTCACAAGTCTTTTTAAGTAGAAAGGGAAGTATGCAATATTAATTTTCCATAGGACCGAGTTAGATTGTATACATTTTGAAATACGGAACCGAATTTGGTTGTTGACATTCTGAAATACTGGAATGAATAGCTTGTTTACATTATGAAAGACTGGAATGAATAGGTTGTTTACATTCTGAAAGACTGGAATGAGTAGGTTGTTTACATTCTGAAAGACTGGAATGAGTAAGTTGTTTACATTCTGAAAGACTGGAATGAGTAAGTTGTTTACATTCTGAAAGACTGAAATGAGTAAGTTGTTTACATTCTGAAAGACTGAAATGAGTAGGTTGTTTACATTCTGAAAGACTGGAATGAGTAGGGTGTTTACATTCTGAAAGACTGGAATGAGTACGTTGTTTACATTCTGAAAGACTGGAATGAGTAGGTTGTTTACATTCTGAAAGACTGGAATGAGTTGGTTGTTTACATCCTGAAAAACTAGAATGAGTACGTTGTTTACATTCTGAAAGACTGGAATGAGTAGGTTGTTTACATTCTGAGAGACTGGAATGAGTAGGTTGTTTACATTCTGAAAGACTGGAATGAGTAGGTTGTTTACATTCTGAAAGACTGGAATGAGTAGGTTGTTTACATTCTGAAAGACTGAATGAATAGGTTGTTTACATTCTGAAAGACTAAATGAATAGGTTGTTTACATTCTGAAAGACTGAATGAATAGGTTGTTTACATTCTGAAAGACTGAATGAATAGGTTGTTTACATTCCGAAAGACTGGAATGAGTAGGTTGTTTACACTCTGAAATACTGGAACGAGTAGGTTGTTTACATTCTGAAAGACTGGAATGAGTAGGTTGTTTACATTCTGAAAGACTGGAATGAGTAGGTTGTTTACATTCTGAAAGACTGGAATGAGTAGGGTGTTTACATTCTGAAAGACTGGAATGAGTAGGGTGTTTACATTCTGAAAGACTGGAATGAGTAGGGTGTTTACATTCTGAAAGACTGGAATGAGTAGGTTGTTTACATTCTGAAAGACTGGAATGAGTAGGGTGTTTACATTCTGAAAGACTGGAATAAGTAGGTTGTTTACATTCTGAAAGACTGGAATGAGTAGGTTGTTTACATTCTGAAAGACTGGAATGAGTAGGTTGTTTACATTCTGAAAGACTGGAATGAGTAGGTTGTTTACATCCTGAAAAACTGGAATGAGTACCTTGTTTACTTTCTGAAAGACTGAAATGAATAAGTTGTTTACATTCTGAAAGACTGGAATGAGTAGGTTGTTTACATTCTGAAAGACTGGAATGAGTAGGTTGTTTACATTCTGAAATACTGGAATGAGTAGGTTGTTTACATTCTGAAATACTGGAATGAGTAGGTTGTTTACATTGTGAAATACTGGAATGAGTAGGTTGTTTACATTCTGAAATACTGGAATGAGTAGGTTGTTTACATTCTGAAATACTGGAATGAGTAGGTTGTTTACATTCTGAAATACTGGAATGAGTAGGTTGTTTACATCCTGAAAAACTGGAATGAGTACGTTGTTTACATTCTGAAAGACTGAAATGAATAGGTTGTTTACATTCTGAAAGATTGGAATGAGTAGGTTGTTTACATTGTGAAATACTGGAATGAGTAGGTTGTTTACATTCTGAAATACTGGAATGAGTAGGTTGTTTACATTCTGAAGGACTGGAATGAGTAGGTTGTTTACATTCTGAAAGACTGGAATGAGTAGGTTGTTTACATTCTGAAAGACTGGAATGAGTAGGTTGTTTACATTCTGAAGGACTGGAATGAGTAGGTTGTTTACATTCTGAAAGACTGGAATGAGTAGGTTGTTACTGTCCGTTGCCGTATGGTAGTGAAGAGAGAGAGAGAGAGAGAGAGAGAGAGAGAGAGAGAGGGAGAGAGAGCTAATGAACGCACACATAATGCTTGTTTGGTTGTGCCTTGCAAAACATTGTGTAGGCTTATTCTCGTATTTGTGTCCTGAAATCCTGTATCACGTCGGAACGCTTCCACAGGATCTGCCGTTTTAATACATACTTTGTTCCTGGTGTATCGGTGTTTATGGTGGTGTTAATTTTTAGTTGAGCGGCCATATTGATCCTGTGCAGCGATGGGAGCATTTGTTGCTACTTTTGGAGCCCCCCGAATGGCCGCATCACATGATATATTGTAATTGTCTATTGACCACTGACCGTTAAGGGATGTTGTGGTTCGCTGACACGTTTTCCAGCGACTATAATCATTTTCTCCCTTCTCTTCGCTTTATTCTTCTTTGTGCTCCTTTATGGTAATGTTCATTTGACAGCTCTAGTGCTCTTGAACCTCCCTTATGGTCCAAACATGCTCTTTGCCCTGTCTCATAAACTCCTTAAAATTGGAGTAGTTTTATCTTCTAAAAGGTTATAGTTGGCTTAGACAAACAGGTTACCGTCTAATGTCTTTCTGAAGAGGTACGTACAGCTGAACTTTTTCAAAAACTATCTGTTTAATTGTTATTGGATGTGGCAAGCATTCAAGTGTATTTTTCAAAAAGAATTATTGACATATATACATTTGTTTCATGTAATGATTTAAAAGGCAAGATGCTGCACTATATTATCAAGATTTTAAATCTCATTTGCAAAAAGCTACATCGCAACTTTAACCTTGGTAGTTAAAAAAACTATTTAAGGGGAATAATACAATGTTTTTATCATGTTCCTGTATACTTATCTTCAGAACTGACTGGAATTACGCTCCTCTGTTTGATGTTTCTGTGAAAAAATTAAAAATAATGTAAAAAAATTGCTTTCTAGTTTAAAAATACATTCATAATATTCTTTACGCAAATATTAGCCTAGTTTTTATTTCCCCAAAACAAAGCTGAAGTTTTAAAATAAAAATAACAGAATTGAAATAGCTTTGAACTAGTCTACATATACACTGCAGATTATGTGTCACTTTCACTAGGTCAGTACATAAAAAATGCCTCGCGCGTCTCGTGAACGTAAATAAATAACATGCCGACATGTTTACTCTGCGAGTGTTGGCCAATCACAATCGTTAGGTCCCAAAACATTATATCAGCCTTTAAGCGACGGACTGTTTACATCCAGAAACCGGTTGAATTCCCTGACCAACTTCAACGCAACGTTGTCGGGTTACTTCACGTCTGAAAGAGCTGCTCGGAGTATTCCTTCAATTCTTTAAAGTGATTGTTTTGAAACCCTGTGTGATATCCCATAATTACTACTGAAGTCATGTCAGAAATAGGTTACTCTACGCATCTTAGAAGTAGCTGTTATTTTCGTACATTCTTTTGGAATTACACATCCAATTTGGAACAAAAACAACTTTTTTTTTTTTTTTTTTTTCGAAATCGGTTGATCAATGAATAAACTGCTATTGGTTTGTAATGCTTCTATGAAGCACCCTGTATATGTATTTGAGGAATATCTATTGCTCTTTTCTCTCCGTTGACTGTTTTATCTGAGTGAGAGACAGAAACAAGAGAGGTCGGGTCTGCGAGTATATCGATATTGCTTTAGTAGTTTATAAAGTGCCATTAGGGTTGCAGCACTGTGTATTTCAGGCGAACGTGAGATGCATCATCACTTCAACTGAACTTCACATAAATAATGAAGAAGCAGCTGCTGCACGTAGCACACTAAAAGTCTGACAAGAATCATATAGCGAGAAATTCATGATTCTCTCCTCAAGGCGAAAACCCTTGTAAAGTAATCTAGGGTGAGTGGCGCCGCAGGTACACTCAGGGTCTATGTAAAACACCCCCGTCTGAGAAAGTTCTCAGAAGAACATTATTTTGTGTTGTAATAAAGAAGGATGGGAACGGAAGTCGCTTTAAGAATATATAAAATCTTAAACATTATCAAAATTTGTCAATCTTAGTTTTTGTGCAGTCTTATAAGCTATAAACCCTCTTTAACTTGGTATACCGCGACGCTTGCCGACGTTTCCAACCTTGAAGTATACCTAATGCGATGAAGGGCGAAATTAAATGATTAAGGTGACGAAATTGAGGAGCAGCAAATTTGGAGGATGTGGAAATCGTTCTCAGTATTCCCCTGATGACCCGGGGAAACCGCCAAAAATGCACTTGGGTGAGGAAGGTCTGCCACGGGGATCGAACTCGCGACTTCCTGAATGTGGGCCACAGACGTTACCGCCTAAGCCATTTCTGTACACATTTCATCAATTTTATTTTCATTACAATAGCCGCACTTTCACCTTCAGGGGCACACGAGTAACGCATTATGCATTCACGGGAAGTTGTTCCACCTTTTATCTGTCCACATCACTTCACTTAAATCATCGAGGTCCGCTTTGCATTTCTTCATTTCCATTTTAAGGTTCTCCAGTGTTCCATCTCATCTTAAAGTCGGACACTTCAAGACGCAATCCTGAAAACGAGGTTGTTACCATTCCCCAAGAAACAGCGGGTCACCCGGAGATACAGAGGCTTAGTTCATTTTCGGAATATTTTTCTTGAGGAAGAGTCTTCATAATGGTCGCCAAATGGAAATATTTGAGAGAAAGATAATGTAGTAGAATTCCCATTTCCATGCCCAAATATCGTTTTTGCACAGTTCGCCCATGATAATTTTCTTTGTGCTGCTAGTCTACACTGTTGGCTTGTTCGTGCACGGTTGTATTTCGCGTTGCATGATAAACACTATGGCATAACACAGAACTTCACAGAAGATATTCATAATCAGGGAGAAAAGTCATTTTCTGTTATGTTTCTAAATGCAGACTCACAGAATGGCGAAGTTCAGGTGAAATATATAAACGTATATGTTCTAAAACCCAACAAAAACAGCCGAAATTGCTGTATAGAAAAATCTGATATGTTGCACTCACATGACTTTCTCTACTCTTGCACTAACCATTCTTACAAATTATTAACCCTCTATTTCATGTTAAGGGGACACTCGCTACCAAAATGGTCAAAACTGTGATTTTTTTCAGAAAACATCTTTTTGAATAAAAGTCTTCAACATGTCCAGAATATGGCCATTAAATATTACGCGTCAAAACCACCTAGAAATTGGTGTATTTCAAATTTATTTAGACTCTTGCAATATTTCCAGTAAGTATGTTCCAAAACTTTAAATAGCTTTTTCTCCATATAACAAATTTTGTGCTTTGGGGTAAACTTTTTTGTAGTAAATATTGATGGATAAAGTTGAAATTTTCAGGATATGTAGAATATAACTTGTTAAAGAAACCTGTGCATTGGTTTGTTGATTACACTCATACATAAAAGTATATGCCTTTTTCTTTGTAATTATTAGTAAACTTCCTTTTTATTCTATTCTAAATAGAAGAAAATTCATATTTCTAATACATATTAGTATTTTAGAAAAATAATGCACAGTTTCATTGCATAGGCATATAAAAATTAGCATACCAAATTTCAGGCCTCTAATTTACTTCTAAACTGCAAAAAGTATACCTTTTATTGCTATTCAATTCTTTCCAAGAAACATTCTTTCAAAGCTGTTTAATATAGAGCAGTGAAACTTATACCAAAAGTACATCATGACAGGTGCAACTTAATCTAAAAAATTCATTAAAATTGGTTAATTAAGAAAGAAAATCCATTTGGTACCAGAGTGTCTCTTAATATAGGTAACGTTTGCAGATCTTATTACTAATTTTCTTGTAGATACAAGGAGAGTGTGACTTTAAGCATTAGTCGTTTTAAAGCTGGTCGCTTTGTGGTATCAAATTGCATTTCTTTGCATGACCAAGATAAACATAACGTCATCACTGAATTACCTGTGCACTGTGAAGCGGCAAACTTCATGCTTCTCGTTACACGAGTTTGAAGCAGTATTACTTCACGTCGCGACAAACACAGTGTTGTCGGTTAACTTATTTTAATCGAGAATGTTCTCCGCAGCTTAACAATGTCTAGAAGCTTCCTTGAAATAAGTGATCAAGATTCTCTCTTTGGGTTTGCGTGGGTGGTTTCAAAGGATGACAGATTTTATAGTATAACGGCTTTTAATGAAGAATCAATATTTATTTTCTCTACTAAATATAGTAAGTAGAGGAAATATTGTATTCCACACACAGATTCGATGTCGATATTTCACCAGAAATATGTATTGAGGCCCCTGAATCCAAAAGAGTATTTTTAGAAAAAGGCCTCTCTCTGTGTCTGTGGACAGCATAACTCAAAAACGAAAAGTCGGTTAAAAACCTAAGTTGGTATTTAAGTTTAATGTCTTTCAAGGATTCAACACGAAGATTTTGAAGAAAAAATGGGCAAATTTTTCGAAAATTTTGATTTTCTTGAAAACGGCTCTAACGATTTTGATTAAAATACCATATTTTTTAGGTATTTTCATGACAAATTAAATTTATGAAAGTCGTGTGAGTGCAACACATCAGATTTTTATAGGTTGTTCACCTTAAATATAAGGGAGCTCCTTGTAAACATGATTTTATTTTGGATTTCTAACTAGACATCGGGTATTTCTCTTGAAATATCTATATTCTGCTTCGTCCAGTTATCTCGTTTACGATTCCGACTGCCCGGCGCCCACCTCCCAATAACCTTGCCCATATCATCACGACATAAATTTTTTGGATGGAATGCAGTCGTTCCTATACTCACTATAGATAAGTGGTACAGAAAATAAAAATATAAAGCTTCATGACACAACTCCATTTGAAGCTTTCTCTAGGTTTAACTGTGTTGAGAGTTTGTGGCTGGGTTTGTTCATTGTATATACTGAGAATCCAGGTCAAGCGATAAGGCAGAGACCGCAGATCTGAAACGTCCCTTATTGATGACATAAATATTTCCAGAGATGTGCATTGCTCTCAAGGGAAACCGTGTAAGTTTGCCGATATGCTTCTCTTCCATTTTAAATGCTGCATTTGGGGTTATGTTGTACATACACGGTACCGGGTGTTTCAAACTCAACAGAATGGTGGCGAATGACGCATCCTGCAGAAAAATTACAGTAATGTATGATATAAAAGATTAAAATTATATATTTGTAATATTGAGGGAAATATTTAATGCTTTAAAGCAGAATTATCCATTATTCTGGTACGTTCAATCGAAGAACAACTTGCGCGAATTCAGGAAAAATAAAAATGTCGAACAGGAGTGCGATGTGAATAAAAATTATTTGTCACAAAAATCAAGAAACATATACGAAAAATTCTGTGCACAATTTATGGTTTGTAAATAATCAAAATACATAACCTCATTTTCACGAAATGTATTACTGGTGAATTATGAAGAATACTGGCAATGTATCAAACCATCGACCTATTTTGAAATCAAATATTCAAGTTCGAGACCAGAATACTGATAACACTTTCGCGTCTGCGCACGTATCACAACACTGCCATCTACTTCCTGCAAAGGTAAGGTCAATACACTTAACTCAGGTAAGCGTAGAATATTAAAATAACTCATAAATATTTTAAAGTTAGACACTTGATCGAGAAATCAGTGTGGCTGTTGGAAAAAAAAAAAAAAAAAATATGCAGGTTTATCATTGTTATATTGGTACATACTGGCATCAATGCTGGTTGTCTTACAGATTTTTTAAAAAGTCTGGAAGAAGTTATTTTGTTAATGGTGAAAAGAGGGAACGTGAAAGGAGTTAAGGGATATATTATCTTGGTATAGATGGGAATCTCTGATCACCAGTCACTGCATCTCTACCCCTCCCCTTCTCATTTGCTGTCTACAACACCCAAGTATTAACCCTTGTTAATATAAACTTGATACTATGATAGATTTAGTTCAGCAAAGATATACCAAAAACCTGTCATCATAAAGAAAAGGCAGTAATTTTAATTACAACTCGTGACGAATTATATTGTGACGCCGGGAGCGGCGCATAACAAAGGACGGTTGGGGCTAAGCTACTTCACATCGTATACCAGAGCGGCGAGCAAACAAAAGCACTGCACGCGACTGTTTGTGTATACATGGCTAATAATGGTCGCTGCGCGTATCGAAGGCGCTCATTGTCAAGCTTCCTCACACCACTCACGGAGCAAACACGTGACAACAATCAGAGCGGCAGAACTAAAAGGTGTTTTCTCCAGATGATTCGAGAAGTATACAGCGGCCGGCTTGTTTGAAGAAGTTCGCGAATGGTCCGTGTGATGTCATTCCCGCTATATAAAGAGGCAACGTAACAAAGAGAGATTTACAGATATGTATCAATGAGTGCGAGACAACTGTGTGTGGTACGGTCGTCGCGAAAGATATGTCACGTCAAAAGTGAAGAAATACAGTTAAGGACTGAGTCAAGGTTACATGTAGTAAACAGATGTGAGTTGTAATAACACGAAAGACTGCGTTAACGCCAGTAGAAGATAATTGTGTATTTGTGCAAAAGTTTTTGAAGGACAATAAAGTGACAGGGAAAGTAACTGAACTGGCACTTTGTCTCTTTGTCACACTGGTGTCAGGAGTGGGATTAGTGAAATTGTCATTTTGTCACAATATAACAGTACAGAATCAGTTAACTTTATTACGTGTGACGTAACAAAGCCAAGTGAGGTAGCACCGTTTCAACTGTACATTGATAGTAGTTATGGAGGGAAAAATGGAAACTTTGTGATTTAAACATCCCCTTACTTCTACTGTCGTACAATTTTCACGGAGTTCCTTTCCCAAAATCATACGAAAGAGCATTCTTAATGACGTAATAGGCCATTCAGCTTGCTGAAATTGTTACATTATGGTTTTCCAATAAAAGCCACTTGGGTACTTAGTTCGTGTTCCGGAAGATCAGGAATAGCCATGATTACACAAGCTTTCTTTAAGAATAAAGGATTATTTGTTTATTTCCTTGGTGTCTAAAGGTTATAAATCTTCGGAAGATTATTCTTGTTATTCTTGTTATAATATTATTGTTATTATTAATAACTATTCTGATAACAGATGTAATTAGTACAAATATCGGTAATGTATAATGTACTTTTAAAAGTATCTAGGCAAACGAGCTTTTTCTAACCTCGACTGCCTCTCTGATCCAGTGGTCAGCGTGATGGGCTAAATCCTGACTGGGGAGAAACATTTTCCTTAATTAGAATTATTCCCTGTGGTGTGTGAATGCGATGCTAAACTTAGAGTGATTCATTGTTCAAACTAAAGTTCATTTAACCTAAAGTACCAGAGTTGCAAACCCCAGCATTTGTTTCTAAAGCCAAACCCGCTGATAGAACGCAGTTAAATAAGTTAGGTTCTCATTATGAACGCAGTTTAACTGAATGTTTAGTAAAACCAAAGCGAAACATCAACTGCAAGAACTGTTAACATTCTAGTTAAGTTCAACCGCAGCGCAATGGTGTTGGTACACCTGAAGACTGAGAAAAGAAGACGATCGTTAATGTTGTTTCGAGAAATGTGTGAACTTTCTTCGAAGAACGCCGGGTACACACCATACCCACAAGTTCGCCTGATATCGCCCAACGAACATGTCTAGAACATGTTGGTCACAGTGCTCCAGTAACCAGTGTCAATGATTTGTGGGCACGCATACCAACTGCGTGGAGGTAGTTCCCCCAGGAACATATCCTGAATCTTTTTTATTCCATACCACGGCGTTTAGCAACTCTAATTGTAATCTGTGGTACAAACTTAATTTCAATTACGCATTTCTTTTTTGGTGTTGCAATTTTCACAAGCAGTAGTGTATTATCCTGTAAGGGTTTGGAACAATTTCACCTCTTTAGCTTAAAAAATCTGATGTGTTGCACTCACATGACTTTCTCTACTCTTGTACTAACCATTCTTACAAACTCTTATTCCTATATCTTCTTCATGTTAGTTGAGATAAACATTTGTACAAATTATCTTATTGCTTATTTCCTTGTAGGTACAAGGGGAATGTTAGAATATAGTAGGCTTTGTGCGATAGTCAAATCTTTTAAAGCTTTGAGATTCCGTTCTCTTTGTACACGTAACATATAAAAAAATGAACAACGATGACCCATTTCACGAAAGTTCCAAGTTTTCCGAAACTCACACACATAACAAGGTATATCTCCGAAATGGTTCACCCTACAAGAAAATTTATTGAGACATAAATTGTGTATTTTAGCAAGATCTACATTTTTTGTATAGTATAATTTGGTCTATCTCTAACGGTTTACCAGTTATGCAAAAGTCGTCCAGAGTAAATACGACTACAGGGGCTATAGCCAGAAAATTCAAGATATACATTTCATTTGTCATAAAAATATCTCAAACATATGACATTTTAATCAAAATCGTTAGAGCCATTTTCAAGAAAATAAAAATTTTCGAAAAATTTTCCATGTAAAGGGTAGTTTAGGGTGGGGCTATTTTCTTCAAAATCTTCGTGTCACATCCTTGAACGACATTAAACTTAAATGCCAACTTTGGTTTTTAACCGACTTTTCGTTTTTGAGCTATGCTGTCCACAGACTGACAGACTGACAGACTGACTGACTGACAGACACACAGACACAGACACACAGACACACACACGGACCTTTTTCTAAATATGCTTTTTTTGGATTCAGGGGGCCTCAAAACATGTATTTCCGGTGAAATCTCGACTTCGAATTTTTGGGTGGAATACAATACTTCCCCTAGTTGCCAGTAGAGAAAGTAAAAATGAACAACATTGTTCCATTTGATAGAGGTATAAGTTCTCCAAAACTGACACAAATAACAAGGAATACCTCAGAAATGGTTCACCCTACAAAAAATTGATTCCGATATAAATTGTGTGTTTTAGCAAGGTCTACATTTTTGTAGAGTAAGATTTGGTCTGTCTCTAACGGTTTACGACTTATTCAAAAGTCATCCAGAGTAAACAGGACTACATAGGTGATAGCCAGAAAATTAAAAATAACTTAAATATATGGCATTGTAATCAAAATCGTTAGAGCCAGTTTCAAGAAAGTCAAAATTTTCGAAACATTTTACATGTAAAGGGTAGTTTAGGGTGGAGAAATTTTCTTCAAAATATTTGTGTCACATCCTTGAAAGACATGAAAGTTAAATAACACCTTTGGTTTTTAACCGACTTTGAGTTACGTTGTCCACGGATTGGCAGACACACACACACACACACACACACACGGACCTTTAAAGTGAAAATATTAAATTCATTTAATACTAAAATACAAATAATTCTTACTTTAATCAAGAAACAAGATTGTTTCAGTATAACTGTGGTTTATGGAACTTAATTGATTTTGTGCACAATAGCGTCATAGATTTTAATTTGCGCCTTTATTAAAATGAGCCTTGAAAATCATCTCCTGTTCCCCTGGAGATTTCTCACAGACTTGGTAATTTTCATTGTAGGTTGGCAGTGCTGCTATTTGGTGTAATGTCCACTGTAGTTGTAATGTCGGCCATATTGAATTCTTGGCAACCACCGCTAAGCTCTTTGCCCTATATATTCAATATGATACAATTATCCAAGTAAATGTTAGCGGCGAAGGAAACTCACAAAAGTAAGTCATATTTGAGGGTTAACAGGAATAATGCGAAAACTGCCACTTTTTGTAGTAATTTGAAACTAAAATAATTAAGTGAACTTTTTCGTTCCTAAAGAACAGGAAGCCTTGTCTGTCTCCTTGCCAACTAAGTTGAGTTACGAAGTCCTCACGTTCAAGTTTCAACTCTTTTGCTTCCTCTTTTTTATGACCAAAGTTTGGGAAACAAAAGAGAGAAAATAATACTTTTATTATTATATGGAGTACTGATTGCGTTGGTCGTTGGTGTTTATTTTAGAAAAATTGCTGCAAGGAGTAGTTTATTTTCCTCTCATTAATTATTTTCACCAGCTCGTATAAATGTGTTGCTTCTCCAATGTTTGCATTATTTACCCCTGCGGGGAATTTAAACAGTGAATGAGATTTAATGACGTAACTACTAAAGTATATTACGTAATCTGATACGCACACTTGGAAATTCATTAACATAATCATCTTTGGCGCTTTCTCTACTATTTAATGAAAAGTACATAGAAATATTGTATTTTACTAAAAATACCAACTTTCAGATTTATGTATAGCATCTTTTACCGGTGCAACGTGAAGATTTTTACAAAATTCCTTCCAAGGCTTGGAAGGAAAAAAAAAAAAATATATATATTTTTTATTTGTTTCATCAAGGATTCTGGCGGCTTTTGGTGCACCCTAGATGTCTCCTGTGAGCCCTTCTGCCTTCTTATTAATTTTTTTCAATTTCTTATAACTGAGAAATTGAAAATATTCATATTTATTTATATTTTGTAACATTTGACATTTTTCCCTTAAAAACTTATGGTTTAGCAATAAAGCAGGTTTTCCAAATGTTTTATTCGAGCAGTGTTTCTGTGACATATGTTTATAAAACCAGAGCTACCCCTTCCACGATACACGTCTGGAGAAATCCGCCCCAGGACAGGTACAATTAAGAAAATACAGTATTGCCTTTATCTGATATTGCGTACGAAATTAAATTCTCTCTATTCTTGAAACATTTCTATTTTAGCGAAGCGGTAGTTCTACTAGCGTTTTATAATTGATACTAAGTAAGAAAAAGGCGATATGTAATTACTTTATTTTTTTCTTCTAGGATTTTACACTGATTACATTCAATGAATGTTTTGTATTTAATGTAATATTTCATTATCTAATATAGGAAACATTTAAAAGCTCTAATTTTTACTTTCTGTACTACGTAGAGGAAGTATTGTATTCCACCCAAAAATTCGATGTCGAGATTTCACCGGAAATATATGTTTTGAGGCCTCCCTGAATAAAAGACATTTTTAGAAAAAGGTCCGTGCGTGTCTGTCAGGCTGTGGGCAGCATAATTTGAAAACGAAAACTTGGTTAAAAACTAAAGTTGGTATTTAAGTTTAACAGTGTTTGAATTTTCTGGCTATAGCCTATGTAGTCCTTTTCCCTTTATGATTATTGCATAACTGGTAAACCCTAAGAGATAGACCAAATCTTATTACAGAAAATGTAGATCTTGCTAAAACACACAATTTATGTCGGACTAACTTTTCTTGTAGGGTTAACCATTTCGGAGATATTTCTTGTTATGTGTGTGAGTTTCGGAAAACAAAACTTTCGTGAAATGGAACATGTTTGTTCATTTTTTTGTATGTTAAGTGTGCAAAGAGAACGGAATCTCAAAGCTTCAAAACATTTGACTACCGCCTTGCACCTACAAGGAAATAAGCAATGAGATAATTTGTACAAATGTTTATCTTAACTAACACGAAGAAGATATAGGAATAAGAGTTTGTGAGAATGGTTGGTACAAGAGTAGAGAAAGTCATGTGAGCGCAGGATATCCCTGGTTAACGTACGGGCGAATCAGTGGTTTCCACTCTGTATGATAAACCTTTGTTACTTTAACCTTATTGAATTTTAGCACGTTAGAGTAAAATCACACCATTTGTGTGTTGGTATCATTGTTAGTGACGTAGATTTACACACTTGCCGCCACTGCCAGCAGATTAATTTCCAGTGATATTCACTCAATGTAACAAACGGCTGCTTTTGTGCAATTAGTATCCACACTAACTGCGTGATTGTGCGACTCTTGGATAAATTAGTTACGTAGCGGCTGTTCCTCTGAACTCGGCTACCAAAGGTGATCTTGTAATATGCAAATCTAATATTACAAGATTTAATTTTGGTTACTCAGCCGTAAAGTTTCCTTTGTATGGCTTTGATAATTAGATATCACTTCATAGCGGCGGAGTTTAGAACTACGTGAGGGTGTAATCGCTTCACCCCCTAAAAGCTACCCCATACCACCAAAAATTCGATATCAAGATTTCAGCGGAAGTATATGCTTTGGAACTGCGTGAATAAAAAAATCTGATGTATTGCACTCACATGACTTTCTCTACTCTTGTACTAACCATTCTTACAAACTCTTTTTGCTATATCTTCTTCGTGCTAGTTGAGATAAACATTTGTACAAATTACCTTATTGCTTATTTCCTGTAGAGCTTTGAGATTCCGTTCTCTTTGCACGATTGACATATGAAAAAACGAACAAAGATGTTCCATTTCACGAAAGTTATAACTTTTTCGAAACTCACACAAATAAAAAGGAATATCTCCAAAATGGTTCACCCTACAAGAAAATTTATTCAGACATAAATTGTGTATTTTAGCAAGATCTGCATTTTTTGTATAGTATGATTTGGTCTATCTCTAACGGTTTACCAGTTATGCAAAAGTCGTCCAGAGTAAATACGACTACAGGGGCTATAGCCAGAAAATTCAAGATATACATTTCATTTGTAATCAAAATATCTCAAACATATGACATTTTAATCAAAATCGTTAATTATTTTCAAGAAAATAAAATTTTCGAAAAAATTTCTATGTAAAGGGTGGTTTAGGGTGGGGCTATTTTCTTCTAAATCTTTGTGTCGCATCCTTCGAATACACTAAACTTAAATACCAACTTTAGTTTTTTGGTTTTTAACCTACTTTTCGTTTTTGAGTTACGCTGTCCACAGAAGAAGCTGTATTGGACCATGTCTATCTTTTTCATACAAGGTGTTAGTGTTATAGTTTTGATAAATGGATGTCACACTAACATGTATTCATTACGATGTATTAGATGCTGTGCAGTTGAAACTCCCTCTAATAACAGGGAGAGTAATGCTAACCTCCCCGTGGGCCCTTCCATTAGGGTAATACCTGAAGTCTAAACAACCACCCCCCTCCACTTATGAAAGGACTGAAATGGATACTTCACTTATCGGGCTTCAACTACAGAGGGAAGACCTCGATAGGGCTGACAGTTAACTAGCACGTCGTTTCCAGCTCTCCAGACTAATACTGGAGAACACTGTGTTTCACAACTCCGTCTGAATATCACGCCAAGACGTATCGGGAACCACTGTCCCGCCGAGTCCAACCCAATCCGGACAATTCCCTCTTCAGAAAGTGGTCGGATGTTCAGTCCGGCGTGACGTCAGAAGCACTCGCGCCCCAGTAGCGGTGCGGGTCGGAAACCATCCCCTACGCACTTCCGTTATGAATCTACAAATATCTATGCCCGAGGCGGGACTTGAACTCGCTATCCGCAGTGCCCAGAAACATCAAAGTCAGGTACTTAAGTATTTCGTATTCAGGTTTAATGTATTTCAAGGATGCGACACGAAGATTTTGAAGAAAATTCCTCCACCGTAAACTACCCTTTACGTGGAAAAAGTTTCGAAAATGTTGTTTTTCTTGAAAATGGCTCTAACGATTTTGATTAAAATGCCATGTGTTTGAGATGTTTTTAAATTTTATGACAAATGAAATGTATATTTTGAATTTTCTGACTATAGCCCCTGTAGTCGTATTTACTCTGGACGATTTTTGCATACTAGGTGAACCGTAAGAGATAGACCAAATCTTACTATACAAAAAATCTGATGTGTTCCACTCACATGACTTTCTCTACTCTTGTACTAACCATTTTTACAAACTTATTCCTATATCTTGTTCGTGTTAGTTAAGATAAACATTTGTACAAATTATCTTGTAGGTACAAGGGAAATATTAGAATACAGTACGCTTGGTGCGATAGTCAAATCTTTTAAAGCTTTGAGATTCCGTTCTCTTTGGACACTTAACATATAAAACATGAACAATGGTGTTCTATTTCATGAAAGTTTTGTTTTCCGAAACTCACACACATAAAAAGGAATATCTCCGAAATGGTTCACCCTACAAGAAAATTTATTTAGACATAAATTGTGTATTTTAGTAAGATCTACATTTTATGTAATACTTTGAATATTTTTATGTGTTAGTCGTGCAAAGAGAACGGAATTTGAAAGATTTAAAAAACTTGGCTAACGCTCAAAGCCTACTGTATTCCCATATTCTCCCTGTACCTACAATTAAATAAGAAATAAGATAATTTGTACGAATGTTTATCTCAACTAACACGAAGAAGATATAGGAATAAGAGTTTGTAAGAATGGTTAGTACAAGAGTAGAGAAGGTCATGTGAGTGCAACACACCAGATTGTTTAGTTAAAATACAACATTTTCTTGCCTTTTATTGGTCAAAAAATAAGACGTATAAACCTTTCATCATCATTATGCTGTTTGCTGGTCGATGCTCTTTTCCTCAGCGTTTTCCAATATCGGTAATGATGATGTGAAGGAAAACAGCTTAGAGTTTGATATAAATAGATGTTGGAGCGGCGGTTCATTCATAAACTCTTATCTGAGTATTTATCGTTCCTTCTTCCATTTAACGAGGCAGTTGCTCGGTCCATTCTCTCCAGCGGAGCAGAAGCGGGTAATTTGGCAAACCTTCAGGTCCTGTCTTCACCCAGGAAGGTATAATTTTCTCTCTTTCTCACATTGCTATGTGTTCTTGCGTGCCACACGCTTCACACAAGCAGCAATATTTGTGTGTTTCTAGGAATATGTATTCAACCACAATTTCCTTTCACAGCTATAAATACACGACTGACAATAAAAAGAGTTTGCATATCTGTTTGCATTGCAGATTTGAATTCTGAACCCGAGCTATTTTCTGCCACAATATCACTTTCTTTACTGCTTGCGTTCTAACAAAAAATTCGATATTGGGATTTCACCAAAAATACAGATACTCCTAGAATTAAAAAAGAATCTGTGTTGCACTCACAAGACTTTCTCTACTCTTGTACTAACCATTCTTACAAACTCATATTCCTATATCTTCTTCGTGTTAGTTGAGATAAACATTTGTGCAAATTATCTTATTGCTTATTTCCTTGTAGGAAGTTAGAAGTACGATAGTCAAATGTTTGAGATTCTGTTGTCTTTGCACACTTAACATATAAAAAATGAACAACGATGATCCACTTCACGAAAGTTCTAAGTTTTTCGAAACTCACACACATAACAAGGAATATCTCCGAAATGGTTCACCCTACAAGAAAATTTATTGAGACATAAATTGTGTATTTTAGCAAGATCTACATTTTTTGTACAGTATAATTTGGTCTATCTCTAACGGTTCATCAGTTATGCAAAAGTCCTCCAGAGTAAATACGACTACAGGGGCTATAGCCAGAAAATTCAAGATATACATTTCATTTGTCATCAAAATATCTCAAACATATGACATTTTAATCAAAATCGTTAGAACCGTTTTCAAGAAATAAAAATTTTGTAAAAATGTTCCATGTAAAGAGTAGTTTAGGGTGGGGCTATTTTCTTCAAAATCTTCGTGTCGCATCTTTGAAATACATTAAACTTAAATACCGACTTTGGTTCTTAATCGAGTTTTCGTTTTTGAGTCATACTGCCCACAGACTGACAGATAGACACACACACACACACACACACACACACACACTCACACACACACACACAAACACACACACACAGACACACACAGAGACAGAGAGAGAGATGCTTTTTTTTTGGGGGGGGGATTGAGTGATTGATTATGCAATATCCGCTCGCAAGTGTTCACACCAGACGGCCCGAATAGCTCAGAAGATCAAGTTTGCAGAAGAAATTATATTAAATTTATTATTGGTAGTTTAAAATTGAAACTTTAAATTGACTTCCAAGATATAAGCATATCATTTGCATGTGTACACAGAAACCAAGCCAAGTTACGTGCGCTTTACAGGTATTCAGTTCTAAATTAATTTCAGGTGTGAAATCCTTTTCCTTTCGCTGCAGTTTGTATACTAGAGAGAGAGAGAGGGGGGGTGGGGGTGGGGGGGGGGAGCTCAGCGTGCGCCACCTAATGGCTAATCCAGAGACATTAGTTCCAAAGTTTCACTTCTGGCACCCCATTTATAATCTCTGCAGTTCCCTTGCCCGCCTATACTTATTAAAACATTTTTTTGGAAACCGTACCTTTTACTTGAGAATAACATACGAATAATAAGATGGTTTCAAAATTCACAACATTGTGCTAATAAATAAAAAATAATAAATCTCATGTGTTACACTCACATGACTTTCTCTACTCTTGTACCAACCATTCTTACAAACTCTTATTCCTATATCTTCTTCGTGTTAGTTGAGATAAACATTTGTACAAATTATCTTATTACTTATTTCCTTGTAGGTGCAAGGGGAATATTACGAGCTTTGTGCGATAGTCAAATCTTTTAAAGCTTTCAAATTCCGTTCTCTTTGCACGGTTAGCATATAAAAATGAATAATGATGTTCCATTTGACAGAAGTATAAGTTCTCCAAAGCTCACACAAATAACAAGGAATATCTCCGAAATGGTTCACTCTACAAAAAATTTATTCAGACATAAATTGCGTATTTTAGCAAGATCTACATTTTTGTATGTTAAGATTTGGTCTATTTCTTACGTTTTACCAGTAATGTAAGAGTCGCCCATACTAAACAGGACTACATAGGCTATAGCCAGAAAATTAAAACTATACATTTAATTTGTCGTAAAAAATATCTTAAACATGTCATTTTAAGCAAAATCGTTGGAGCTATTTTGAAGAAAAAATTTTCGAAAAATTTTCCATGCAAAGGGTAGTTTAGGGTGGAGAAATTTTCTTCAAAATCTTTGTGTCGCACCCTTAAAAGACATTAAACTTAAATACTAACCTTGGTTTTAACCGACTTTTCGTTTTTCAGTTATGCTGTCCACAGACAGATAGATACACACACGGATCTGTTTCTAAAAATACTTTTTTTTTTGGATTCAGGGGGCCTGAGAACATATGTTTGCACTTAAATCTCGATATCGAATTTTAGGGTGGAATACAATATTTCGTCTAGTTTACATACGTAGTAGAGAAAGAAAAAAGGAGCTGGAGCAATTCCATAAAAAATTATATAAAACAATGGTTGTCCCAGTTTTAATATGCGACTCAGAAACATTAATAATAATAATAATAATAATAATAATAATAATAATAATAATAATAATAATAATAATAATAATAATAATAATAATAATAATAATGATAGTGACAGTGACAATGACAATAGTAGTAGTAGTAATAATAATAATAATAATAATAATAATAATAATAATAATAATAATAATAATAATAATAATAATAATAATAATAATAATAATAATAATAATAATAATAATAATAATAATAATAATAATAATAATAATAATAATAATAATAATGGCACAACATAAAAGAAATATATAAACAGTAGAGATGAAATTTCTTAGAGTCATAGGGTCTAGACAAAAAGCAAAACGATCAAATAATTAACAAACAAAATATGTGTTTAACACACCCAGAGCTTTTTATAAAAATGACTTTTTTGTACGGAGGTAGTCTCTGAATTGACTTTGTAGATGGAATGAAATTTATAAGCCATTTTTAGGAAGGAAAATTTTCGAAATTTTTTCTATGTGGCACGTTTGGCATTCAACCTACTTTTAGCTTTTCATTTATGCTGTTCATATATACGACAGATAGCTGTTTTTCTTGTATTCAGAGAGTCTTGGTATTGAATTTTGGGTGCGATACAATTTTTTCTGCTCGATGTAGATATTAAATATTGTCTAGGTAATTAAACTGCTCAAGTTTAATACAATTTGATAGATATTAATTAATCAAAGGAAACAAAAGTAATTAAATGCATGGCATAATTATACACTGTTGTATGGGATCTGTGTAAAAAGGCTAAAAATTTCAAAAATTGTCAAAAATGGATTTTTGTTTTATCAAATAGTTAAAATCTTCTGCTTTATTTTGATATGCTTTCTATAGCCTTACGGCCTTTTTAACTATGTCACGTGGCCGTCTAACTGATTGCCTGTAAGTGGACGTGTCCATTTAAATCAATACACTTCCATTATCCTTGCTATGACTTCAAACTTAGTTTTTCCATGTTTTTATTTTTAACACTATTTGCTCTTTAAAATGCTCCACACGATGCAATTTTCAGTAATTATGCATGAAATTTGGTGTACCTGCTTAGAAATAATATTAAAAAGAAATGATGAGATAATTTTTTTCATAACGTGAATAACTGCTGAGTAATTAAATATTCAAGTTTACATTTCGAAATTTAAATGAAAAAAATTATGAATTTAAACTTTAAAATTTATTTTTATCCAAACTAATAACAAGATTAAACAATTATCTCATCAATTTGCTAACATTCTATTACAGGACATAACTGAAAATTATTAAGTTTTTCAAATCAAAATTGCATTATGGGGAACCATTTATATAAATATTTAAAAAAATGTATAATAAAATATTAATTGTTAGCAACTAATCTGACTAAATGTATGAAATTTAGCACAGTTACTCCTCACTATACAGTGACTGTTGTGTTAAAATTTCAAATCAATCCAATGAAAACTGTAGATTTTCAAAATTTCACAGATGGGTATCCTTAATCAAAGGAAACAAAAGTAATTAAATGCATGGAATAAGTATACACTGTTGTATGTGTATGTTAAAGCAGTCTTAGGTATCTCAGGAGGTAAACAAGTCGGAAGATGCTGTAATAATTTGACCACGTGTGTGCTTATGAACAGCGAAGACGTGCGGTATAATACAAAAGCGATACAATTTGAGTAAGTAGGTATTGTTTACAATATGAGAGAGGTTAAGTTGTACGTATCGTCTCCCACCCCGAGCAGGTCCCGTCTCCTGCAACTCCTCGCGTTGCAGCAGCAGCAGCAGCAGTGCGCCCCCTCCTGCCCCCGCTAGGCAGGCAGCCAGCACAGCGCGGCGAGTCACTCAGTCAGGCAGTCAGTCTCGCGTATTGCTCCGCTGTGAGAAGAGTGTTGCATCCCCGTCCATGGACCAGGGGCGATGATGGACCACCAGTCGTCGGCTCGGCAGTCGCGATCTCTCGTCCACTACACCAAGATCAGCCCTGCCCTCGCCGCCGAACATGAACCCCACTACGCGTACACCGACTGCTGTGGCCTTCCGCTCGACGAAGAGGACCTTCCACCACCACTCCTAGGAAAGTATCTCTCTTACTGTGTGCAAGTGATAGTAAAATATGCATGCTTAGTGTTAAAACAGTCTCCCCCTCGTGCCACAAGTGTTATCACCTTCATCTGTCACATTGTTGACATCTTTCCCTTATACATTTTCAATGAAATACTTCTAAAATAAATACATACAGGTAATCATATCTCGAAACAAGCCTATGTGCTAGCTAAGATCTCATGAGAAGCAATTTTCTAACTTATATTAATTTTAAACCTATTTACTTGAATAGTGACACATTTAAATAAATATATCACTGTGAAAAAGCTCAACTACAGTAAAATATGTTATTAGCTAAAAATATTTCTAAAATTACCTTGAGTATTCACATTTACCAGAGAAGATAACAATGGCATCTTGTAATATGTATTTTAGTAAAGTGAAAATAAGATGGTATATTTAAATTAATTTTTTGTGATCCAATAAATAAAGCAATCACAGAACCATACTTCAATATTTAGAATATTTATATTCGCACACAAATCAGAGCTAAAATGATAAATACATTTTGTGACGAACAGAAAAAAAACACGCTCAGAAAGGGTTTAGTGAGGTTAAATATGAACGCATGAATGATTTAAACATATTTCTGGGATTTTAAACAGTCAGATTGTGAAAAATGTCCAAATTGATTCACAGTATTTATAATTCGAAATTTAAAAATGTTTTTTCACTGAAAACTCAGACCGCTTTATCCATAGAAAAAAGGCTTAAAATTTAAAAATGTTCGCCAAATTACGCATTTATTTACATACGCTACAATATACGTTTGTCGCTTGTTTTATGAATTTCTCCTTGCTTAAGGGAATCTGCAGAGAAAATGTGAGCTTTTTTTTAAAGATTTCCGTCAATATAGCTGACAATTTACTTTCTGTGTTGCATATAAACATTACAAGGTTTAAATTCCAGTGTAATATCTATTTTAATTTCACGCTATTAAAATTTGTAGCTGAATGTTGCTATCCTATGCCACATACTTCCCGTAATGTAATTTTGAAGATAATCCTTTTTTAAAAAGCTATGTTATTTAATTTATTGTAACACACAAAGTATCGTATAATTTTATTAATAGCCTTAGTTTAAAAGAAAATACTTCTTAAATTCTGTCATTTGAAATTTCGAGTTTTTTGAAGGTTTACGTGGGTTTTAAAAATTGTAGCTCGAAAGCCGTTCCTAAGAAAATTAATTTATATGCAAAATGGAGCATTTGTAATAAGTGAATATGGTGACAAAGCAATTTTGAAAGCCCCAAATTTAAACATTAAAGAACCCAGTTATTGTAGCTTTTACCCCACATTATATAAATATAGGTATTTATAATATAAAAATTAAATCACATTTTCAATTTATGAACCCTAATTATTTTCAAGTACCGGAAATATAAAAGTCAAATTTTGGGAAGTTTATTCCAAATTTAATTTTTCTTTCGCTACAGTAATAAAGATTTAATATATTGAAAATAGTTATAAGGTTGTACGAAGTTTTTTGGGTTTGCAAGAACAAATTTTGTACATTCATGTGTGGTCATAGTTAAAAGTGAAGTTTATAAGAGTTTAAAAATTATCAATTATTTAGTAGATATTCTGTTACATATGATTAGTTAAGAAGCATGAAAAGTGACAGACATAGGCATTTTGAATGGTCAAAAGCATGTGGTAAATGTCATAAAATTGAGATCAATTGCATTTTATTGTATTTTTATGGTTTTGCCATTTTAAATAAATTACTTTGTCGTTCCTAGAGAAAGGTATATAATAATAAACGTTCATGAAAACATTTAGTCAGGCGATAATTCGCTTAGTAAATTTTACTTCAAAACTTATGAAGGCGCTGGAATCGGGTACCAAGATATATTTATATAGGACATTGTTTTTCAGTTGTTATTCGTACGAACAGTCCCCGCGCGGGCTTCATTTTTATCTTCCTTGTGCCACAAACAAAGCATTTCCAGCGAAATCTCTGTATCAAATTTTTGGGTCATATATGCCATTGGTGGATGGAAGAAAGAGAAAACGAAACATTCGCAATTGCTCTTGAATCATTTTTGCATGCAACTTTGCAAGTGCAAGGTCACAAGAGGAGGAAGTTCAGATGATATGCTTGCAAGAAGAGATTTTATACAGGTTCCTTCTTATATATTCCTGGGAATATGTAACACTAATAAATTCACTGAAAACGCCTTTGAGATGTTACTTAGCTGCATGGCACTAATTCTGGATACTGACCATGCCAAAATCTGATGTGTGCACTCATATGACTTTTTCTGCTCACTCTTATACAACCTATGTTTACTTTCTCTGCTACGTTTAGTAAGTAGAGGAAATATTGTATGCCACCCAGCAATTCGATATCGAGATTTCACCTGAAATATATGTTTTGAGGCCCCTCGAATAAAAAAAACATTTTTAGAAAAAGGTCCGTATGTGTGGGCAACATAACCCAAAACCTAAGAGTCGTTTAAAAACCAAAGTTGGTATTTAAGTTTGTCTTTCAAGGATACGACACAAAGATTTTGAAAAAATTCCTCCACTCTAAACTACCCCTTACATGGAAAAAGTTTCAAAAATTTTGATTTTCTCGAAAATGGCTCTAACGATTTTGATTAAAATGCCATATGTTTGAGATATTTTTATGGCAAACGAAATGTATATTTTGAATTTTTTGGTTATAGCCCATATAGTCCTGCTTACTCTGGATGGCTTGCATAACTGGTAAACCGTAAGATATAGACCAAATCTTAGTGTACAAAAAATGTAGAGCTTGCTGAAACACACAAGTTATGCCCAAATAATTTTTTTTTGTAGAGTGAATCATTTTTCAGATATTCCTTGTTATTTGTGAGTTTTGCAAAACAAAAGTGGTTAATTTTTTATAAAGAGAACGGAATTTGAAACCATTAAAAGATTTGGCTATCGCTCAAAGCCTACTGTATTCCTATATTCCCCTTGTACCTACAAGAAAATAATAAAATATGTTATTTCTGCAAATGTTTATCTCAACTAACACGAAAAAGATATAGGAATAAGAGTTTGTAAGAATGGTTAGTACAAGAGTAGAGAAAGTCATGTGAGTGCAACATATCAGATTTTTACCTTTATGTTTATGATTAAAAATTGCTACAAAATGTCAGTAGGTATAGAGGTACATAATATGTGGAAGAAAATATAGTTTTTAGAAAACTTAAACTTTTGAACTAAGCTTAATACATTCCTCGGCCATAGCCAGGGTCCTCATCGGCCTGTATCTCTTATTTATCTCTTTTTAGCATTCTTGTTGGCTTGCCTTGACTTTTTAAACATCTCTCCAGTTCTAAATCTGCTTTCGTTAGATGAATATTTCATAATGGATTAAGCGCATGTAGAAACGTTAATGCTGTAAGTCAAGAAAATCAAGAATAGAAAAGGGGGCGTAACTTAAATGCAACCTGCCGTTCTAGCTTATTTTTAACACAAGATACAAGCATAATAATGATATATTGTAATACTATAATGTTTAAACTGTAATAAACTATGAAGATATAAAAATTGTTTTTGACCAAAGACATCTACAGTGCCTTATTTTTGACCTTGATCCGCGGGAATAGTTGACTGTCGGCAAGCAGCTGGTCGCCCGCCGCTAGAAACCTCCGTCGGCAGCGCGGATCACGATAGAAAATAGGGCACTGTGTTTTTCCTTAAACTTCTTAACAGAAAACTATCATGAACCTGTATAAACATTAACTTCCATTTGTTAGCGCTGCTGCTGCCAACTGGCGGTTTTTCGGCGAAGTACATATGAGAGTTGATAAAATTAGTACAATGTCGAATGAAGCAGAACTTATTTCTGAGCTCAAAATAGGAAGTCAGAACATGACACCATACTGTTTTACAATGTCGGATTTTCGAACTTAAAACTTCTAATATAATTATAGCACGATAAGATAGACTTACCGTTATTGCCTATTGGTACACAAATATCTGTCACAAATTTTTGAAGAAGTTCGTGAGAAATGCCCAAAAGGAGAAATAATATTACATCATGATATTGGCTCATATAGCAAAACTAACGCTTAAGTATCTGAATACCCTTAAGGTCAGCACCATGACCCTTCACCATACAGTCTTGATTTCTTTTTTGTTTTCAAAAATTAAAACTAAAATGCATGGAATAACTTTTTGTCAGCAGACTGAAACAGTTATTACGTATACAAATATATATTTAAATCAAGCATTGATTTGACTTGGTTTATTCGATATTATTTATTGCCAATTTGTGGATAATGTTAATTATTGGCAATCTCAACATTCTGATTATGTTTATGTAACTGATAATTGCTTTAGTTATATAATGTAAGTCAACGATAATTCCTTGGCATGTTCGAGATAATTATGGGATGATTTATATAGGGGAAATCTGACGTCATCATGTCGATGTTGTCTTGGTAACGGATGAAATAATTTTCCGAACTATCTTTCATCGAAGTGTTCTGAGAAAATGCAGGTTATGTAATTTAAATTATTGCATCGATGAGTTTAATTTAAGTAGATATTATTTCTCAGTAGCGTCTCGAGAGATTATAAAAAATAACCTCGGACGTGCCAAAGGAACAAGAAATACTGAATAAAGCGACGGAATGTTTTTTGAAGCAGTTATGGAAGAGTGGCATAATTTCTTTAAGGCTTGATTTCATAGAATACTAAAATGTTCGATGTTAGGGCGGAATATTTTGAAAAACAATAAAATCAGTTAGATATTTTAAAACTAATACTTGTGTGATTTGCTAATAATTTTCAGTGTCATCTGTGTGCAACTGGTTTCGTATATGGTTTTGTGCATCCTTTGTGGGGAATTTGTTCAAGGTGTATATAAATTTCCCTTCTTCTGAAGGAATTCACATACAAACTGTTATCTGTGGAATGATACTTTCATCGTTGTAGAGCACGCACGTGAAGAAGCTAAATTAACTTGGTGAAAAAGCATTAACTCCTAACTAAACAAGCAAAGCGGGAGTGAACATTGCAAAGAATAATGGAGAACGATTTTCATTCACTTATTTTTCATAGCCAGGAGCTAGCTGTGCCAAAGAGAGTTACGAAAACATTTAAAACGTACAAAAGTGACCAGTGTGAACCAGTTGAGCTATTTCCGCTGCCAGTTTTTATCTACTCTTGTCCCCAAAATGTCAGCTATGTATTATTAATGACTGGATGGAGCCAGGTGTACCAACTTTTATAATCTCCATCATAACTAACGTAGGAACCTCCGCGTTTCCTGCTTCCTGCAAAATCCCAATATACCTTGCTCCACTGTGAAATTTAAACAATGGAGTGAAAAGGTTACCTTTATGGAAGCCATTCAAAATAATTGAATTTATGTTTGAGGTTTCTATCTTTAAGGAAGTATTAATTGCTGACGATCACCAAAAGTAGGTTCAAATTTGAGTTTTCTATACAGTCTTATAAGCTCTGTAGGTGCAATACTTGCATTTAAGTATACTTTTAAAAGCGGTACTGTATCTTCCTATTGTTTTATTTCTTTAAGTTTTAATATTTATGTATTATTTGTTCCTGTTGTAGCCCGTATGGTCGTATAAGCGGCGTTTTCTTCGAAACATATTGGACCTTCGTTCTTTTTTTCTCTTTTTCTTTCTTATTTTACGTTTTTTACGTTATATTACACAAACACATTCACACTCATTCGTACTTCCAGACTCTAGGGAGGTTAGGGAATAATCTTGGATAGAGGAACATTTCAAAACTGGGCATCGAACCCGGGGCAACTCGCTTAGAACACATAGGTACAGTACCAACTGCGCTCTTCTATTTTGTGCTCCAAATTCTGTACGATTCCGCAGAAAAATTATAATTATTATGCTTTTTGGAGTAGAGTTTAGGGGAAGTTATGTTTTACCAGTTGGTAACGCTGCTTGGTATTGTAGCTTTAATATGTATTTTGTTTCTTTGCAAATTTACGTGTGCATTTTAAACTCCAAAAGTTACTTTGAACAGCTGTCTCAGTAAATTAAGTTTTCTGATATAGTTTATTAAAAAGTATTGAGGATGATAAATTCTGCATGATTTCGTAGAAAAATATAAACTGATATGCTCATATCGTGGTATAGCAGAAAGGTAACGTTAACCTAACTAATGCGGTTCCGATTTTCATTTAGATGGAATTTGGAACTGTGTGTGTCAGAGAGTTTGCTTTCTGCCCCGGGGGCCACGCGGCCCAGCAACACCTGGTCGATGGAACATTCTAGTTAAACAAACCACTAAAACAGACTTATTGTTTCATACTATGCTAACTTGATCCTCAACCAATACCAGAAGTTAGTTACTAACTCGTTCAAGTATATGAGATCTGCTTAACATAAACTGGTCATCGTCATTGTGTGTGTGTGTGTGTGTGTGTGTGTGTGTGTGTGTGTGTGTGTGTGTGTGTGTGTGTGTATGTGTGTGTGTGTGTCAGTCTGTGGACAGCATAACTCAAAAACGAAAAGTCGCTTAAAAACAAAGTTGGTATTTCGATATGAAGATTTTCAAGAAAATTGCTCCAGTGACTTTGATTAAAATGTCATATGTTTGAGATATTTTGATGACAAGTGAAATGGATATTTTGAATTTTCTGGCTATAGCCCCTATAGTCCTATTTACTGTGGTTGACTTATGTTATGCTGTCCACAGACACACACACACACACACACACACACACACACACACACACACACACACACACACACACACGCGGAATTTTTTCTAAAAATGCTTTTATGGATTAAGGGGGTTTCAAAAGATGTATTTCCAGTGAAATCTCTACATTGAATTTTTGGGTGGAATACAATACTTTCTTCTACTTAAAAGTAGAGAAAGTAAAAAGTCTAAACTTGTTTAGTTTGTCTGTGCTTTGAACTTCCGCTGTAATTACAGACAGATAGACAGACGGAAGTGTGTGGAATCATTCCTCTAATCTGCTGATAGTGCGTCAGGCCGTAGTATCCGCTAGCAAACCGCAATGTTTACAGCGACTCGCTGAACATTTGGACCAGAGTGACACATGAAATGTTCTCGTAACAACAACATGGCGAATAATAATAATAATTTGCCTTGACTGAAAACTATACAAGTTACTGGGGTAGGTTTCACTGAAATGAAAGTTGACAGAGCGTACTATGCCTGTGTGATAGCAAAATGCAACTTTAATGAGAGTCAAAATTAAAATGAATAACTAGTTCAGTCAGTTGTCATTCCAAACTTGATGATACTCAAATACAGAACAACATCGGGTTGTTTCAAGAAATGCACTTCTATATGGAAGTGTTAACGCTACTGCATATCTTGTGTTGTGATATTAGCACTTTACACAGATTTGCATACTAAAGGCTTGCCGCGAAGCTTTGCAACTTAAAGGTCACAGCATGCAAATGGCTTGTTGGGTTTGTAAATTAGTCTGGCTTATCAAAGAAATGCGTATGTAGAATTTAAGTTTACGTAAGCTTTCCTTACAGCACGTTCCAAAAGCTATTAAACCTTTCGCAGTCCGTGATTAAAAAAATCAAATAAAGCTTTACTTTTTGAAGTAGTGGAAGAACAAGTTCTGTGCATGTCTGTGAAAATATGACTCAAAAAACGAAAATTAGGTCAAAAACCACACTTGAAGTTCAGCATCTTCCAAGCAACAGGAAGATTTCCAGGAAAATCCCCCCACCATAAACTACTCTATATAATAAAGCTTTCAAAATTTTCTCAAAAATTCTATAACAATTTTTACGAACATATATTTTTATGACAAAAAATCATTTGCACATAAATTGTGCTCCTTGACGAGATCTACATCTTTTGTATAGTAAAATTTGGTCTATCTGTTACCGCTTACCAGTTAATCTGACAACCTGGGTTATAACCAGAAAATTCAAAATATATATTTCAATTGCCAGAAAAATATCTTAAACATATGGCATTTTAATAAAAATCGAGAAAATCAATATTTTCGAAACATTTTCCATGTAAAGGGTAGTTCTACAAAGAATTAATAGAGTTTCTTATATGATTGAAATAGAAATACAACATATTACATTCACACGGTCTTCCCTACTCGCTTTTCGTGCTGCAGTATCTGTGATTGTTCATCAGTGCGTTAGGACATTGTTTTCCCCAAGTTCTCATTTATTTTATTTATTTTTTGTTCTTTATGGTATCCTAAAAGTTTAAGTGTTTGTTTAAGTATTTCAGCTAGTTATAATATAGAGCGTGAATTATCAACTGATATCTTATTTATATTCCGAAATGCGCTTCTTTCATGAGATGTTGTATACCCTAATATAAGCCTCACATTTTTGCACCCCTTGTACCAAATATTTACCATTTACTTGAAGATTGACTAAGCATCGATGGTTCAAATTATCGATTATTGGAACTTTCGACTTTCCATAAGTGGACAAGACCCAATTCTGCATCTCTCTCTCTATATTGACATCTTGTCATGTTTACGTAAGTTCCGATATAACTACCCACCTCGTGGAAAGGTCACGCCATGCTTTTAAAATATTCATTGACCCGTGTCGTCACATTTGATTAACTGCCCCAACAATGTGTAAGGTTTTTTCTGAATACAAACTTTTCAAAAGCTATCCTACGAAGGTTAATTAGTTATCTTTAATGATGCGCCAAAGTTTAATGGCAATTTATCACACTGCTTAGAAAAAAACTGATGAACTTTGCTGGATCTCTTTCTGGAAAATGACGGGTTTACCACTTGTTTTAGTGACACTCGTGACATCTACAGTTATAAATGCGAGAACACTTAACTAGCGTGGAATTTTTTCTGAACGCAACCAACCCAAGGGTGCTGTAGTAAATGTTGGGCAATTTGTACATCGTTAAGGCGAACATTTGAAAGAAATGGATGTCACCTAACGTTTCCTGTATTAAATTAGCCGTTTTTTTTCCTCCAAAAAGAACGAAGTCTTCACAAAGTTTTCTGTTTTTCTTTTAACGAGACTGATAATCATATATCCAGCTATGAACTTCTGTATTTCATTTAATTTAGTTCATTTTCTTCTTTTTAGAGCACTTAAATAAAATAATTTACTATTAATTTACTTATTTTATTCGTATTATCACTAAACCCATTCATTTTAGACCCCTATCATGGGAGTGCATAAAAATAAATACTGCCATTTTGGACAGTCCGCCATATTGGATTTAAATGACGTCACACAGCTAACTATGCACTATCATCCAAACTAAACGTGTATACAAAATTTCAGCTCAATCGGTTGAGGATAATTGCTTAACAATTCAGTTGCAAGATTTGACCCCAACAAACAAACATTGCAAATTAAATAAAAGCTTGCAAAATTTAATGCGTTACATCTAAATAACTTTCTTTGATCACTTTCGTTTTACTACTTACCTAAAAGAGCACAGAAAGTATTGCATTCCACCCAAAATTTCGTTACCAAAATTGCATTAAAATATACTTTTGTGACTCCCTGAATAAAAACAAGAAAAGGTCTTTGTGTCCGTAAACAGCATAACTCAAAATAAAAAATCGGTTAGATACCAATCTTTCAAGGATGCACAGAAAGATCTTTAAAGAAGCTTCCCCACCCAAAAAATAAGCTTTAAATAAAACAATTTCGTATTTGTTACTTTCTCAAAAATGGCTGCAACGATTTTTATTAAAATATCGTTTATTTAAGACACTTTCATGAAAAATCAAATGTATATCGTGAATTTTCTGTTAATAGCTGTGAGTTCTCTCCATTCTGAATGAAATTTGTATAACTAGTAAACCGTACAAGACAGTCTTCCTCCACGAAAAAACTAAATCTCGTTAATATCCAAAATTTCTATCTACTATATTACCTACTTAGAGATATTCTTTGGTTCTTGGTTTGAACTTTCAAATACTTACACTTTTCTCGTGATAAGTCGCCATTATTCTTGCTAATGTATTGTGCCGTTGGCACAACCAAAACGCGGAGCTTCCGTGCGGGAAGCATTTGCGATGTTTAATGTTCCTTGAGCTGACGTCACGTTGCTAGGAGTCGGCAAGTTCTAGCTAGCTTTTACTTTCTCTACTATGGATAGTAAGTAGAGGAAGCACTGTATTTCACTCAAATATTCGATATCCAGATTTCACCGGAAATGTGTTTTGAGGCCTCCTGAATCCAAAAACCATTTTTAGAAAAACGTCCATCCCTTTGTGTGTGTGTGTGTGTGTGTGTGTGTGTGTGTGTGTGTGTGTATATGTGTGTGTGTGCGTCTCTGTGTGTGTGTGTCAGTCTGTCAATCTATGGGCAGCATAATCCAAAAACAAGTCATTGTAAAATAAAAATTGGAATTTAAGTTTAACATCACTCAAGGATGCGACACGAAGATTTTAAAGAAAATTCGTCCACCCCAAACTTTCCTTTACATAGAAGATTTTTCGAAAATTTCGATTTTCTCAAAAAAAAAAAAAAAAAAAAAGGCTCTGTAAGAGATAAAATCTTTGTACAAAAAATGTAGATGTTGCTAAGACACATTTTATGTCCAAATACATTTTTTTGTAGAGTGAACCATTTCGGAAACCTTCATTGTAATTTATATGAGTTTTAGATAAACTTCCGTCAAATTTAAGACCGTGATTCATCTTTTTATATCTTAGCCGTCTTCTTATCATAGTTTTGTGGTTGATATACCTGTTATTTCAATTACTTTTTATTACAGCATAATATGCGAAACAATATTTTTTGTAAATTGGTTTTTTTTTTTGGGGGGGGGGCTTAAACCTTTTGAATTTTCTCGTATTTCTAACGATAGTTTCTTCGTATCATGAATTTTTCTTATTGAATATTCGAATTTATTAAGTTCTCTGTAATAAACCTGGTAAGTAGAAAATTTATCAATCCACCAAATATTTCATATAGAGATTTCACTAAAATACACGTTATGAGATCCCTAAATCTAAAAGTCTTTTTACTAAACTATCCGCGCGCGAGTGTGTGCGACTGTGTGTGTGTGTTTGTGAACAGCATTAGTTAAAAACGAAAGCCGGCACGGAAATTTTAAGAAAATCCTCCTACCCCAAACTGCCCTTTACGTGGAAAATGTTTTCAAAATTATTATTTTTCCAAAAATGTTTCTAACAATTTTGATTAGAAGGTCAAATGAAATGTAAATCCTGCACGAGAATTACAATATTATAATTTGGTCATCAGAAGTCCTATTTATTTTGAATTACTTTTGCATAACTGTGAACTGCAAGAGACTCACAGAATCTTATACAGAAAGAATGTATAAATTTTATTTTTATACTCGGAATACCTATTTTTCGCTACATAATTCTTGAGAGACCGTGTTCCATCGTGGCATAAAGAAGTTAAAAGCCTATCCACGGGATAGCGCCAACCAGGAGGTGTTCCATATTTGTCTAATACAGGCATGGGCACGAGAGGAAGTAGCGATTGAACTTGCCTTGCCCATCCTACATTCTCTTGCCGAGTGACAAAGGTTGCTTGTATACAACACGTGCAGTGGTGGCTTCGTTTCAGTGTTATTAATTATTTTGTTTATATTAAACATATTTTGCATAGAATAATTATCACAGCCACCTACTGTGGTTAGGAAAATTGAATAATCTTGAAGTTTATACTGAATGTTATGTTCAAACTTTGAAACGTGCAATACAATAGTTTATATTAAACAAAGGAATAAGAAAGTAAACCACTAAATAGTGGAATCAGATCTTCGCTTTTGTATGTTTACAAATAAATACGTCTAAGGTCACGAAAGATTGATTTATGCTTCTCATCATAGTGACATATTTGCAAATTGTGATTCGCATACTTAACAGAAAACTTTTATGTTTTTGTAGCCTACAAAAATTTCTCTCTACCACTCTTCATGAAACAGACGTCCCAAGGAAGCCATACTCGCCACTGTCAGAAGCTGAACAGCAGTGAAGGGGAGGGACAGCCGGTGGAGTGAGGCAAGAATGCGTGGCCCTTTTGAGCCGATTTTGCCCACGCCTGGTCTAACCGGTTCTTAGTCGCTTCTACCTCTAACATCTTTGTGTTGATCTTAAGATGGATGTAGAATTCAATGCGGTACTTATATTCTGCAAAAGGCGTCCAAAATTGTAATATCATTGTAAACAATAGGGTTGTAATAACCTCGAAAAGATGGTTTAACATGAAAAGATCACATATATTACACATTTTCATGCTTGGAGATCATCAAGAACTGCAGCGCTGCGAAGCAAAAAAAAAATCACATAAAACCGTGAAAGCAATAAAGTTAGTAGTCCGTACTGTACGCTAACTCTATGTTTTTTTAAAAAAGAAGCGTTCAGAATGTGCCTTTCGAGGTCACTTATCTGTTCCATCACTAACAGCTTCTAGTGCACGAAGTTTGGGATCGTTTATCAAGGCAGGACGCCCAGTTACTTACTTACCAACTTAGTTTTGAACTGTCTTTAAACAGTAGCTGAAACGTTTCACTAAAGTGGTTCGTTTTCTTTCGACAACCACTCCGAAAATGGGGTCAGCTTTTGTGTAAATCTTGCAGACTGGACATTGACTTCAGGACGGTTACATAATATGAGGGTTTTCACTTTATCGTTGTCATTCTAGTTTCTATACTAGGTTACTGTGAACCGGCCTCAGAAAGGTACGTCATAGCTGGAAGGCCTAGTGGAACAACAGAGTAAGAATGCCCCTGTATAATGGCAGTGCTTAACGCGTATCAGGAAAACAACAGCATGCTTCACAGGCATTTGTCTATGTCCTCTTGTGTAGTAGTAGTAGTAATGTTTTAGGGCGCACAACTGCTGGGGTTATTAGCGCCCGAACAACACAAAAACTTAAAAAGTACAGGTGGATAACCTGTTGGCTAAAATGTTACGGGAATTAAAAAGTCACCAAGACAGTGCCAGTAATGCTAAAAGTAGAGCTAAAATTAACACTAAAACCCACATGTGGCTACTGAAGTAGCAAACTGCACATGTGATCAACTATAAACAACATAAAACTAGCGGTTTAAACACGACCTCCTATACCACTGAGACGAATAAAACTTAAGAGACGCTCTACAGCACTGGAATTATCTGCCAGAACCTCGACCAGGGTAGCCGGCAGTCCTAGGGACACGCGAAAGTGAGATAAAAACTGACACTGAATTAATACATGGCGTACCGTCAAAGGCTCGTTACAGTGATCACAAAGCGGCGCCGGGTCAGAAGATAAAAGGTGACCATGACTAAAACGACAGTGCCCGATACGAAGTCTAGCTAAAATTACTTCCTCGTGGCGACAAGCGCGAGAGGAAGTCCTCCAGGTAACCGGGAGGGGCTTAACCTCCCGAAGTTTGTTCCCCTGAACAGCACTCCACTTAGCACGCCACCGCGAAAGGATAACAATACGTAAAACGGTGCGAAAGTCTTCATAGGGAACACAACAACTGTAACACCTGGGACCTAAAACTGCTGCCTTCGCAGCAGCATCGGCAGCCTCATTCCCTGTAAGGCCTGCGTGTCCAGGCACCCATGCAAATGACACGCTAATGCCAGCACCAGCGAGTGAGTGCAGGCTGTCCTGGACACGCTGCACGAGCGGATGGTAGCTGTACAGCATCCTCAGGCTCTGCAAAGCACTCAGGGAGTCGGAACAAATAATCCAGTGCTGCGAGGTTTGCCGATGAATATATAAAAGAGCTTGGTAAATACCAAACAGCTCAGCTGTAAAAATCGAGCACTGTGCTAAAAGACGAAAGCTAAAACTCTGCCGATCATGGATAAAAGCACATCCTACTCCGCGATCATCCTTAGAGCCATCAGTGTATATAAAATTGCAGTGAGCAAAATTCGCTCTAAGAGAGGAAAAAGCCGAGCGAATAGACGATGCAGGCGTCGTCGACTTCGGCAGGGACAACAACTCCAGATCCACGGTAGGCGGCGAACCACGCCAGGGTGGAAATCTGGTTACTCCTCTGGAAAAGATAGCCGGTAAGGTCATGTCCAATGCTCGAAGCAGGCAGCGAAACCGAACGCCTGGAGGGAGTAGGGCCAGGGAGCGAGCCGAGTATTGACGGTCCAAGGAATCGTTAAAAAACATGGTATAAGACGGATGTCCCGGCAGACTAGAAAGACTGCAAGCGTAACTACAAAGAAGGACATCACGCCGAAAAGAAAGCGGAGGTTCGGCAGCTTCCGCACACAAGCTAATAACTGGACTCGTTGGAAAAGCACCAATACTCAACTTGATACCACGATGATGAATCGGATCGAGACGCTTTAGAATAGACGGCCGAGCCGACGAGTAAACAATAGAACCATAATCAAGTTTCGATCGGACAAGAGAGCGATATAACCGTAAAAGAACAGTCCGATCGGCTCCCCAGGATGTGCCACATAAAACGCGTAAAACACTAAGAGAACGCTCGCACCTTGCCTTCAAATACGAAATATGAGAGGACCAGCTGAGTTTCCTGTCGAAGACCAACCCTAAAAATTTCGCCTCGTCTGCGAAGGGAAGGACGTCTGCACCGAGATGGAGAGAAGGTGGGAGGAACGCCTTCCGCCGCCAGAAGTTAACACAGACGGTTTTCTCGACGGAGAACTGAAAGCCATTCTCAAAAGCCCAGGTGTAGAGGCGGTCAAGACAAAATTGAAGACGGCGCTCTAACAGACAAGTCCGTCGAGAACTACAGTAAATAGCGAAATCGTCGACGAATAACGAAGCAGAAACTCCAGCAGGAACGCACTCCACAATGGAATTGATGGCAATAGCAAACAAGGTGACGCTGAGTACCGAGCCCTGAGGTACTCCGTTCTCTTGGGTAAAAACACGAGATAAAATCGAACCAACGCGAACTCTAAAGACCCTATCCCTCATAAACTCGCGAATAAAAAGAGGCATGCGTCCACGAATGCCCCATTTATGGAGGGTTCGAAGAATACCGTGCCTCCAACAAGTGTCATACGCTTTCTCAAGGTCAAAAAAGACTGCAACTGTTTGACTCTTCCTCACAAATCCGTTCATGATATGTGTGGATAGTGATACCAAGTGGTCGACCGTTGAACGGAAGCGACGAAAACCGCACTGGACGTTGGACAGCAGAGTTTGAGATTCAAGCCACCACGTCAATCGCCCGTTAATCATGCGCTCCATCACCTTGCACATGACACTGGTGAGGGAGATCGGACGATAGCTGGAAGGTAGATGGCGATCCTTACCAGGCTTCAAGATTGGGACGATGGTGGCCTCGCGCCAAGCGGATGGAAAGGTACTGGTGCGCCAGATGTGGTTATACACTTCCAAGAGAAAGAGTTTAGCAGCCGAAGAAAGGTGCTGCAGCATTAACACGTGAACACCATCAGGCCCAGGAGCAGACGATTTGGAGGAGGCCAGGGCCCGCTCCAGCTCCGGCATGGTGAAAAAGGCGTTATAACACTCGCGATTGGAAGAGGGAAAGGATATGGCATTCGACTCGGCCCGGTGCTTAAGGAATAAGAAAGCTGGGTCAGAACGCGAAGAACTTGAAATTGCTGCAAAAGCAGTGCCTAGTGTATCAGCAACTTCTTCAGGGCTAACGATGGTGTCATTATTAACCCTAAGCCCAGGAACCGTTGACGGAGAAACTTTGCCAGCCACCCGACGAAGCTTGTCCCAAACGACAGATGCAGGAGTAAAACAATTGAAGGACTCCACGAAATGGAGCCAGGAGGTCTTCTTACTGGCCCGTATGATGCGACGAGCTCTGGCGCGCTGTTGCTTGTAGATGACCAGATTGTCGAGTGTAGGATGTCGGCGAAACACTCGAAAAGCAGCTCTGCGTGTACGAACGGCTGCCTGGCATTCGTCAGTCCACCAGGGGACCGGTAATCGTCGTGGTTGTGGCGACGATCTAGGGATAGTACGTTTGGCAGCGGAGATAATGACGCAAGTAACGTGGTCCACCTTCTGGTCAACATCATCGAACTCGCGGTCGTCGAATACAGCCAAGCGAGAATAAAGCGGCCAGTTCGCCTTGCTCATCTGCCAGGTGGGTACACGTGGCGAGGGCATGTAGTGTGAAAGCATGGTGATAATGCAGGGAAAATGATCGCTAGAAAATGTATCAGAAACGACGTTCCATTCCAACCGATGTGTGAGCTGTGCTGAGCAAACAGACACGTCCAAGTGTGAGAAGGTTCCGGTACTATCAGATATAAAAGTAGGTTCACCAGTGTTGAGAACGGAGAGGTGGTTCTGTGCGAATAACTCGGCAAGATGGATTCCTCTTGCACATGCCCAACTCGAGCCCCAAAGAGGGTGATGGGCATTGAAATCTCCCAGCAAAAGGTAGAGTGCTGGGAGCTGGGATACTAAGGCTGCAATATCAATGTCCGCAAGCGGGAGCGCACAAGGCGGGATATACACAGAACAGATGGTGAATGAAAAGCCAGGTAGACAGATGGTAACAGCAACAGCTTGCAAGGTAGTGGTAAGCATGACTGGTTGGTAGAAAACGCCGTCTCGAATCAAGATCATGACACCCCCATGCGCAGGAGAACCAGGTTCCGGTAGAAGGTCGAAACGTACCGGAATAAAACCAGGAAAGTTGAAGGAGTCCTGTTGACGAAGTTTGGTTTCCTGTAAGCACATGATAGTGGGAGACAGCGATCTTGCGAGTAACTGCAATTCGACCCTATGTGTGCGAATGCCACGTGCATTCCACTGAAGAATGGACATCTGGAGTTAAAGGGAACAAGCTACGGTTACTTGAGCGCCGGCTGGCGCTTCAATTTGCCCTTACAGTTTCGCGAGGAACTAGGGCTTTTAGGTGGTGGTATTTCCTGTTCCATTGGTTCCTCTGAAGGAAGAGGCTCACTACCAGCAGAAAGAAGTGCCTGGAAACGATTGTCCGTAGGCACAGGAGAATCACGAGGATCTCTGCTGCGCCTTTGGTCTTCCTGTGAACGAGATCTCCGAGGAGGTGAAGGAGAATTATCATTCCGTCCACATCGGCTGCTGGCGGAAGTCTGAGGATCTTTTAGAAAGTCACTTCGTTTTGGCTGGATTTTAAATTTTCGTTGTTCAGTACCAACAGTGATCGACTTAGATGTAACGGATGCAGGAGCAGCTGGTAGGGTAGGGGTAGTGACGGCATCGGAGATTACAGGTAGAGTCTGCGTACTCATATCCCGCTTTTGCACTTGCGTTTGTACCACGGAACTAAAGGTACCAAATTTAAGAAGAGAAGGCTGGCGAGCGAGATGGCGTTTGCGGGCTTCACTGAAAGATAAACGTTCTTTCACCCGCAGCTCTTGTATGGCCTTCTCATCTAAAAAGCGGGGACAGTCGGGGGATGTCGCTGGATGGGCGCCCCTACAATTCACGCAGCAAATAACTGATTGACAAGCTCCGTCGTGGGCATCCTTACCACACTTTACACAAACAGGAATTGCAAGTTTGCAAGAAATCTTTGTGTGGCCAAAGCGTTGGCACTGAAAGCAACGCATAGGACGGGGAACATATTGTCGTACAGGGATCACTTCGTATCCCACCTTAATTTTCGAAGGTAGGTCAAGCCGGTCGAATGTGAGGAACAGGGTACGGGTAGGCACCTGCACACCATCGCGTTTAGCCCTGACTCGGTAGACCTCAATGACTCCTTGATCCGATAAATAGCCCAAGATCTCTTCCTCCGACATGTCATCCAACAGGGGTGAGGTGATGACCCCCTTTGTAGAGTTTAGACTACGGTGCTTCTCGACACGAATAGGATATCCGTGGAGTAGTTTGGCCTTTAACAATTTATCAAACTGGGCTGAGGTAAATGTCTCAATAAGAAGAGAGCCGTTCCGGAGTCTGGTACATGACTTTACAGGACCGGCTATTTTATCAAGACCGGCCTGGATGACGAAAGGGTTAACTTTCACAAATGACTGAGCCTCTTCTAATCTACTGATAACCAGGTACCGAGCTGATGACACTGCGGTTACCTCCTTTACTTCTTGCACTTGACGTCGTCTTTTAGGTGTATTTGTAGCCATAAAAGGGTTACATAAAATTCATCCCCCAGTGCTCCCCACCCACCACGGAGCCCAACGAGGGGTCACCCCACTGGGATGACAGGGCTACACAGGGGATATAGCGGGCTCGCCGTCCCACTCACCCTGGAGTTCAGTGCAATACCTAGTCCTGGCCGATTGACTAGGGGTGGGTTAGTCCCTAGCCTCCCGTTTAGATGAAGCAGTAACCAAAGCAGTGTATTGGAAATGCGCACCCTCCCCAGATTCAGAAAAGAAACTGTCCCGGGCTCAGATACGCACCCCTCAACCACCAGGATAAACCTTTCCACCGACACGGGTCTCCACGCACGGCCTACACGTGGGTGGGCGATTTGACTGACTCCCTCACCACGAAGAGGAGCCCACACCGAGGGAGTCAGTTGGCTCGGGGCCCCGGGTGCGCCAAACCCGGACCTACCGTAGTAGGTCCCCCTGGGGGGATCCTCTTGTGTGAATACAAATATACAACTGAGCAATTTCACGAAGGAGGGAAATTTCGACCGTTAACTTCACGGACCAGACATTCAATATTGACACCCCACATCGGTTATCTTCAGTAATATAGCCTTTGGAAGGTTAACTGAGGTTAAGTAACGCTTGTTGCCGCAAGACCGAAGGCTAATGACAACAATCGCTATTTTCAAAACTAACTTAAATTACCTAAGAAAAATTATAACCAAGATAAGATAATAATTATTAATTATTTATGCCAACAAACTTACTGCTGGTGTTTTAAACACACAACCCCTGTGTTAGAAATGTTTAAGAAGCGGAATCACAACTAAAAAATCTGATGTGTTGCACTCACATGACTTTCTCTACTCTTGTACTAACTATTCATACAAACTCTTATTGCTATATCTTCTTCGTGTTAGTTGAGATAAACATTTGTACAAATTATCTTATTGCTTATTTCCTTGTAGGTGCAAGGGGAATATGAGAATACAGTAGGCTTTGTGCGAAGTCAAATCTTTTTGATCTTTGAGATTCTGTTCTCTTTGCACGATTCATATATAAAAAAATGTTACTACGAGTATAAACAATACTACCAACCTCGTATTGCAATGTACTAATGCTCCACCGCCGCCTACAAAAGTAGGTTACGTATTCGATCTAACTAATTAATAATAATAATAATAATAATAATAATAATAATAATAATAATAATAATAATAATAATAATAATAATAATAATAATAATAATAATAATAATAGTAGTAGTAGTACTATTATATTAGTGTCTAGTCTCAGCTGGATCGACTTCGATTTCTCCTCAATTCCACCAGATGGAAGGCTTCTCGGAGCCGAGTGACTGTCGGTCAACCTGGCTGTGGTTTATTCGTTCTATCTGTTCTTAATAGAAACTGTAAGCATATAAGAGTAATTTCCTGTAGTCTAACCAAACCTAGCAACCATACTTCAATAGGTTCCTAACCTTGAAATGTTGCTAGTTTTTAAAACTTTCATTAAAATACTTATTACATTTGTGCTTAGAGAAATGTAATATTTCTGTGTCAATCTCAAGTATTGTTATCATCCCTGCAGGGAATTTTCTGTGCTATATTCGTGTCTTAGAATGTAGTTTTAAAGGCATCTCGTGGGGAAAACAACTGACTGCAGTAATCCCCTGCGTCGACTCAGAAATCCAATTTCAACACTACCTCCCAGGTTCGTGAAAAAGTAACTGACACAAATCCAACTTCTGCTGGGACTAACTTCTACGTGTGAGAAATGTAAATTTAATATATGGGACCTAAGATTATGCACGATTTTAAAGCAATAAAAATAGTCAAAAAATGAGCTGTCATTTTGTGACAGGATTTGTGCCGTGTTTTATTGTTAAAGAAGATAACAGCGCTATTCTAATAAATCACGTTAAAAAAAAGAACAGACGTAACAAAAACGCAACAGCAGGCAATGTTGCACTCGCATGACTTTCTCCACTGTTACTTCTAAAACTTATTCTTGCGAAAATTTATACTTCGATCTAAATTATGTTAATACAGATTATATTTTTACTCATTTTCAATTTCGTTGTATACAGTATGTATAAGTACAGTACAAGCTAAACGACAGTAAAACCTTTTAAGAGTGGTCGCTATATGAGGACTTTACAATTTTCTTCTCATTGTATAAACACTAAACAAAAAATCTGATGTGTTGCACTCACATGACTTTCTCTACTCTGGTACTAACCATTCTTTCAAACTCTTATTCCTATATCTTCTTCGTGTTAGATAAAATAAACATTTGTACAAATTATCTTATTGCTTATTTCCTTGTAGGTGCAAGGGGAATATTGGAATACAGTAGGCTTTGTGCGATAGTCAAATCTTTTAAAGCTTTCAGATTCCGTTCTCTTTGTACACGTAACATATAAAAAAATGAACAACGATGACCCATTTCACGAAAGTTCCAAGTTTTTCGAAACTCACACACCTAACAAGGAATATCTCCGAAATGGTTCAACCTACAAGAAAATTTATTGAGACATAAATTGTGTATTTTAGCAAGATATACATTTTTTGTATAGTATAATTTGGTCTATCTCTAACGGTTTACCAGTTATGCAAAAGTCGTCCAGAGCAAATACGACTACAGGGGCTATAGCCAGAAAATTCAAGATATACATTTCATTTGTCATAAAAATATCTCAAACATATGACATTTTAATCAAAATCGTTAGAGCCATTTTCAAGAAAATCAAAATTTTCCAAAATTGTTCCATGTAAAGGGTAGTTTAGGGTGGGGCTATTTTCTTCACAATCTTCGTGTCGCTTCCTTGAAAGACATTAACCTTAAATACCAACTTTGGTTTTTAACCGACTTTTCGTTTTTGAGCTATGCTGTCCACAGACTGACAGACTGACAGACACACAGACACACAGACACATACACGGACCTTTTTCTAAAAATGCTTTTTTTGGATTCAGGGGGCCTCAAAACATACATTTCCGGTGAAATCTCGACTTCGAATTTTTGGGTGGAATACAATACTTCCCCTACTTACCAGTAGAGAAAGTAAAAATGTGTTACACTCACATGACTTTCTCTACTCTTTTACTATTTCTACAAACACTTATTCCTCTACCTTCTTCATGTCAGTCGAAGTAAATATTTGCAGAAATTATTGCTAGTATTCTTGCAGTTACAAGGGGAATATGAGACAAAATCCAGTAGTTGGATAGGGGTTGTCATAAACACCGCCTGCTAATAAATATGTAGAAAAACAATTTTAAATACGAATGATAAAGAATAAAAAATCGTATAATGTAAAAATATTATATTCATAAAGTGGAATAATGTACAACATTAATAGAAAATTTGGAAATTATACAACTGAATATTTTAGAATTATTTTTTTAATTCAGTGTAGCGTATAGATGATTGTATACAATATACGAACAGTCACGGATAATTTGCAAACCAATATATTCTAAAACAATTGCAATTCAAAACGTCGGAACAAATTAACCGCAAATTTAGTAATGACTTCACTAGCACCACAAAGTAGACCAATCACTTTTCAATTTGAAAATTTGGATTTGTCTCTTAAATTAAAAAATGGAAGACATATAATGTAGTTTTCTTCCCTTATCAATGCACTTAATTTGGTCTATATTGTTTTTTTTAAATTGGATTGTACGGTCAATTGCCTGTTAATGACAATTATGTCAAGTTTTTACCGGAAATATATGTTTTGAGATCCCCTGAATTCCCCCCCCCCAAAAAAAAAGGTCCTTGTGTGTGTGTGTGTGTGTGTGTGTGTGTGTGTGTGTGTGTGTGTGTGTGTGTGTGTGTGTGTGTGTGTGTCAGTCTGTGGACAGCATAACTCAAAAACGAATAGTCGGTTAAAAACCAAACTTGGTATTTAAGTTTAATGATCTTCGAGGATGCCACATGAAGATCTTGAAGAAAATAGCCCCAACCTAAACTACCCTTTACATGGAACATTTTTCGAACATTTTGATTTTCTTGAAAATGGCTCTAACGTTTTTGAGTAAAATGCTATATGTTTAGTATATTTTTATAACAACTAAAATGTATATTTTTAATTTTCTGGCCATAGCCTATGTAGTCATGTTTACTCTGGATAGCTTTTGAATAACTCGTAAACCGTAAGAGATAAACAAAATCTTACTAAACATAAAATGTAGACCTTGCTAAAATACACAATTTATGTCCCAATAAATTTTCTTGTAGGGTGAACCATTTCGGAGATATTCCTTGTTATGCGTGTGAGTTTTGGAAAACTTAGAACTTCCATGAAATGGATCATCGTTGTTCATTTTTTTTTATGTTAAGTGTGCAAAGACAACAGAATCTCAAACATTTGACTATCGCAAAAAGCCTACTGTATTCTAAGTTCCCGTTACACCTACAATGAAATAAAGAATAAGATAATTTGTACAAATGTTTATCTCAACTAACACGAAGAAGATATAGGAATAAGAGTTGGTAAGAATGGTTAGTACAAGAGTAGAGAAAGTTATGTGAGTAAGAATCTCTGTGCATTTTTCAGTGTTGTTTATTTTTCTGTATTTACAAACACCTTAATATTTATATGATTTTTTCAGGGTTTGCCTGGCACAAATATTATAAGATTTAATAACATTCTTTCCTAATTAATTGTCTATAATTACGTCATTATTGATATTTAATGAATTATTTTTGAACCGTTGGAATTATGGTTTCAAATCTCAAATTATGTATTTCTGGTGTTGAATTTTTCCTTAGATTACAACACTTTCCTTACTATAGGAATAATACAATAACTAAACGCTTATGTCCGTGATATCAATACGCCATAGCAGTTTACGGAAAGACCAAAAAGTGTGGTTAGGTTTGTTGCCTGTAACGAATACCAGAAAATCGAATCTCAACATGTCATGCTGAGCGAAAGTTAAACGCTTTCTAACCTATAAATGGCATCTTAAATCGTGCACGTGTAATTATTGTGGGAGCGATATTGGTGTAGACAGTTTATGGATATTCTCTACTCTACTTGAGCACTAGGTAAGTGAGATATAATGAAAGGTGTGTTGAGAGCTCCATTGAGCCTGTCAGGAGTCGATTGGCAATCTCGTGCCAGCTGTGACAGGTGCGAGCAATAGAAACAGACGATGTACAGTACAGTCCAAGGAAAGTGGCGTTCGATATTCTCTCCAATCAACCTTTAGCACTTGTTTCCCTTCCTTGCAACACTTCTAAACCATTCCACCCATTTTCACCAAACTTGACATACATAATCCTTAATACAAGGTAAAACTTATCGCCTTGCTTAGTATTAGAAATTCTACTCCATTTTACACAGTTAAAGTCCCCAAGGCAATTCACATAGTGACAAAATAATAAAACTCCAGTCAAGTTACTTTATTTTCTTCCATCTGAATGCACAAATGCATAGTTACTGATGTTAACACAGTCTACAGTCTTTCGTAATATTACAACTCACAACTGTTTTCTTCTCGCAATCTTGACTCACTCCTTTGTCTTTCTTCACTTTCTCTGTCTCTCAAACAGCATACTTGACTCCAAACTCTCGTTGCCTCACCTTATATAGAAAGCATGAGGTAAAAGGGACCTCCCTGGAACTTCTACAAATACTTCTCGAATAATCCAGAAAACCACTTTTGGTTCTGCTACTCTTGTTCGCTTGAGTGTTGTGGTTAGCCCGGCTTTGCCGCGGCCTGACGGCGGTAAAATATATTTGTTTCCAAGGTCATGAGTTCAAACCGAGGCCACATCTATGGTTTTTAAGTATGTTTAAAACCGACAGCCCCATGTCAGTATATCGGCTCCCGGATTCGCCACTCATCTCGTCTCACCCAGCGAGGCATGGTAGCGGTGCTGAACTTTCCATTATCACAGCGCATGCATTCATGTTTCCAGATTTAAAGCTATATGTTGTGTTGAAAGGAATTTAATTTAATTAAATTCGCATTAAGTATTTATTATAAATAAATCATGCGACATAATTTTAAATATTTTGGTACTCAGAGCAGCACAAACAACGCCATTTGCCTCTCAACAAAGATTCGCAACCACCAAAGAGTAAACAAACAGTTACATCTTAAATGCAAACATTAGTTTCCCATTTTCCCGCACGTTGCGACACAGTCAAACAACGCAGACAATTTAGCGTCAAAGAAACCAAAACACGCTGAAAGAATACACTAAAAATCGCTAAGCATGCCACAACATTGTACCTCATGAAACACTTGAAAACGCATCGTAGATAGAATCCCTCTGAGAAAGCATATTCCAATCGTAATTACAAATTCTTATGCCATGCGTAACATTTAGCACAAGGACATATGAAACGGATTGTGGTACCTTTAAAAAGCAATTAAATAAAAACGAAACATCCGCAACAAAAAGAAAATTAATTTCAAGCTATCGTGCCGTTTCCCAACCTGCTTTCCTTTCCTCTCCCCCCCCCCCCCCCAAAACCTCCCCACTCAAATACCGTCACTTACATACTCGTTCCATCCCTGCAAAAACGGGTCGTAACCTCTACGCTGTAGTGAAGTGATATATTGCACAGAACTGAAGACTTTTGTAAACTTGTAATTTCCCCCTGGAAATTAATAACAAATATAAATAGTTTTATTATCTCAGTGTCTTTAACAGCAATGCAGCCAGCCACTACATCAGTAAACAATTCCAGATGAACAGCGATATCTGAGCCAGGAGTTGAACTTCTAACCGCATTTACGACAATGATGCCAACCTTGGAATGCGTATTCACGTTAGATTAAAGCAAAGAGCTCGCTCAGAATAGTACAATTTAAATGTTATTTTCAGTTTGTGCAATATTATTTAGCTTATAAAGCAGAAACGATGTTTTCAACTAATCCGTCTTTGTCCCACTGATCTTCTGTGTTTTCTATATTTTGTTTTAAAAACACTGTGAATCTTTCAGTCTCAAGTAATATACTTCGTGTATGGGGACAAGTAAATGACAATAAGGCTCAATAAAATAAAAAATGCGTTCGTTTTAAGAGCCTCTTTAGGTTTGTTTGTGTCAATCATCATATAAATATCTATTTTACACATAGAACTGTCACTTTGAACCTCTTTGTTCTACAAGCACAATATTGCAGCAGATTTTAAAACACTCCTAGGAAGAGGATTATCTGCTTCTACATTACTTTTAACATTACCACTTTAAAATACATAAAACTAGTGACAAGTACGATTTTGAAACAGACAAACTAGCAACGAGTAAACATAGCGCGAATAATATTGGAGTTAAGTTGGCAACGTGACCAACAGCCATGTTTGTGCGCATGTTGACAAAATTGAGGTTATGCTGCGTGGAATGTCTCTCCCCTTAGACCATTAGCTGGTAAACAGACAGTAAATACCGTGAACAGAATTCTTTCAGAAGGAGCGTTGTAACTAAAATGCAAAATGCATTTAGTATAAAATAGAAACGCTGAAAATGTGTTGCAAGTCCCTTTGGTGGAACAAAAGAGAGTAATGAAACAGATGCTCAACAGTGTTTTTAGTAAATGTTCTAAAACAGTTGCTTGTCGAACTGCAAATGAGTCTAGGCTATCAAAATCGTCATGGCAGTTTTATCGGTGTTTTAAACAAAATCAACAAAACGCCGTTACAATTCAGTGCTTCTAGTTCGGATTCACATTTCCTCGGGGTAACTAGCTATGTTTTCATAACGATAGATCAAATGTTTGGTAAATAAAGTGCTTCGTGCGTATTGCGTACAAACTAATACCGTATTCGTACGTAGCCTAGAAACATTAAGTAACTATCGCTTATATGAGCTGCATTCACATGTTCTATGATCAGTGTTACCAAACTGCTCTTGTATAGAGTACACAGGGAATGCTCTATTATTAGAAATCTGATGTGTTGCACTCACATGACTTTCTCTACTCTTGTACTAGCCATTCTTACAAACTCTTATTCCTATATTTTCTTCGTGTTAGTTAAGATAAACATTTGCACAAATTATCTTATTGCTTATTTCCTTATAGGTACAAGGGAAATATTAGACTACAGTAGGCTTTGTGCGATAGTCAAATCTTTTAAAGCTTTCAAATTCCGTTCTCTTTGCACGGCTAACATACAAAAACCAATAACGATGTTACATTTGACAAAAGTTTAAGTATTCCAAAACTCGAATATCTTGAATTTCGAAGCGGGTTTTATAAATTATTTTAATAAAATGTATTAATGTTTTGCTTCACCTTCCTGTTTAATTGGCTCGCCTTGTGGCGCAATTTGTAGCAGATTTGATGTCTGAAAGCCTCGGCCTTGCGGCATTCGTCGAGCTGTGAGACTCTTTCCTATTTGATCTTCAAAGGATCACTGTAACAGATCGATGTGCAGTTTATTCATAATTCTTGTTCTTAAATTATATTGCAAGGAACTTTATTTTCTCATAATACTATTCTTAAGTTAGATAATAAGTTAACTAAATGATTACACGTTACAGTTTAGATAAAATGGTTCAATCTCGTAAAAATGGTTGCTGTTTTTATAACATCTGAAGTACGATTCTCAGTGCCTCTGGTTTGCATCTTATTATGAAGACAGGAAAGAAGCTACCCAAATTTCTGAGAATAGTTTCTGAAGTGCTGTTCATCCTGGATGACTTTTAGACAACTACTAAACTGTAAGAGGTAGACAAAATCAAAGTGCACAACAATTTTAGATTTCGTTAGAGCACCCAAATACATTTCTTTGTAGAGTTAACCATTTCCGCGATATTATTTTTTATTGGTTTGAATTTTTAAACACATTTCTCTGAAATGGGTACAGTGGGGTGGGGTGACATTGATTTAAGGGGTTGACTTCTATCCTGTTATCTTTTTATTTCTCGGTAAGTTTCAAGCAAATAAAAAAGGGGAAGAATCAGAGCTAAACAACATTATGTTGAAAAAAAAATACTACTTTGACCCCACTTCACGGTAGTCATTTTTTATTTGACTATTGTCTAAGCCTACCATATTTCCTTATTCCCGTTATACTTACAAAGAAATATGGTATAAAATCACTTTTGCAAATGCTTATCTGAATAAAAGAATAATCTAATCAAAGAAAAAATTTTGTAAGCATAATTTGTTGAAGAATGGGTAGAGAAAGTAAAGTGAGTGTAACACGTCACGATTTTTACAGGGGTTTTAACAGAAATGCTACGTGTACAAAGAGCACAAAAGAAAATCTAACATGCACCTCGCATCTAAGTCACATTGTAAGAAGCGATTTCATTGGTTCTTTATGTCACGGTGCAAGGGTGCTAAATATTTACACCAATGACCACAGAAAAGTTCACTAAATTGTGTAGAAGCGAAATATATGTTTACGCTAAAAGAGAAAGAGCCACAGTGAGAGCATTCAGTTTTCAGTTAGTCATACAGATCTCTAGTCAGAATTAGTAGCCATTTCTTATCGGCTAGTGCAGGACACGGCTTTGAAGCGGTTTTAAACTTATAAATGTGATTAATGAAGGTAATTTGTTTAAGAAATAGTTTAATTTTAAATATATATGTAACTTGTGTTGTACTAGGAACCATATATTTGTTAATTTGTTTCATATAGTATGTAATATTAGCCTGGGTTATAATGTTCCTGATGGAAGCTTTTAGAAATCGTTAACAGAGTTCGCGCGCGAGTCGAGCGGGAAAAGAACGACCAATAGTAGAAGGTTGCTTAAGCCGGGCGGGAAAATCTCATTGTATATAAATGAAAGAATACCTGTATTTAAAATTTATGCCCATTGGCGGAGTGATATTGCGCGTAAAAGTATAAATTAATATTTCACGAAAGTATAGTGCCGAAGTATGTTAAATCGGTATATTCAGTAAATATATCGCGAAGGTTATAAGTTTCGGGGGCAAGAAATACAAAATACGTATTGTGAAATTATAATTAAGTGAATAGAAAACGTTATTTCGCTAGGAATAGTTTGATACTGTATTTTCCAACTCCCAAAACGATACGAAGTCCATCGAAGATTTTCTTTGGCGCTGTTTGTACCACTCACCGAAAGCTCTGGCGGATTCATTCCGTATTCAGAGCTCGGTGTATGCCTCGTCCGGAAACACTGAATTCCTCCGCTGAATCTTTGCATAAATAACTGTAATTTTATATTTCGGAAAGCTGGAGTATTGGATTTTGGAGATATGACTGAAACAGCGGGCTCGCAAATAGGCCATACGCCAGCACTGCTTTTGGAAATGAGGCCATTAGTATAAGGGTATTGGGAAAAACTTCTGAGGTATATTACCTATGCAGCTCAGGCATGAAACGTGTTTGTCATATTTATGATGAAAAAGTTTACGACGGTAGCCAAGGAACGAAACACAATGAAGAAAAACACCAGCTGCAAAGGGACACCTGTTTTGGGTTTTATACTGCGGCGGAGCAGGAGCGCCATAAAGCCTGAGTAACTTTGTTACAAGTATACAGGGTGCAAGGGAAGTTTTTACATTCTGGCATTGCCGACTCTCTTCATTTTCTACTCTATGCTGTCGCACGTTAATTTGTGCCAGTCCTTTACGGCGTCTTCGACAAACGAGTACGTTGATAAGCATTTCACCTACGGAGAAGCAAGAGCCAATGCACAAGCAACTCAGCATCTATACCGGGAGAGATAGCCTCAGATACAACAATACCATAAAATGGAGATAAAAGTAATTACGAAGTAAAATAATAGTTTTAGTTACATTAATTTTTCAATCAATGTTATTTTTTAATATTACACCGTAAAAAATTAGTGCATGCAAGGGATGCGGACCACCTTGACAGCTCGCGAGTTATTTACGAATCGTGCGCTCGCTCCCTAGTAACCTGAGGGATAAACATTCCCTTACCACGTAGTATTCGCTGGTCCCAGTGAACATTTGCAGTGGTCCAAACGTCAGCTGTCTAATTACGAGTGTATTAAAAGGCGATGCTCTAACCTATCTGGTTATAAGTACTAATTTCGTCGAGTGTGTAACCAGTGACATCAATGCATTTTATACTCGTGCTAGAGTATAAAATGCGGACTGCATAAAGCTGGAAAATAAGGGGCAGCTGACGCAGGAAGACAGGCTAATGAGTGTAACGGTTTTGGGCTCGAAGATTCGAAGCACTTTGGAGCTTCCCAGAGAGGGCGACGAACGACCCGTCAACCAAGCACCCAAAGGGAGTACTCTCTTCTTTGAGAAAGCATCTATGCCATATGCCCGGCACCACCGTACGCCCCGAAATCTAGAAACACACCATAAAAATGAGAAGTAAATGAGCTGGAAGGGAAATGATTGAAAGGAAATCGCGGTCAATGATAAACCACTCCGACATTCACCTACCGACCAGGGTAAAGATTGAAAAACCCATATTAGGTGGTCGAGGGAGTAGTTCCCGGGACCCTCACACGTTATCTCGGTGAACAGCGCTGCCAACCTCATCGCCAGTTACTTTAAGCCCTCAGTCGGCCTCTTGCAAATTATTGAGGCATATAATGTCCCAAATTACTCCTCTTTTGAATACCTCCCCACTATAAAGAAGAAAGAGACTCCATTAGCCAAATTACTGATATAGTTGGAAACAGTCCAGTTTCGGTCACGCATCTGTCGTGCGTGTTAGAAGCAATTGTTTCCGGAGATATTTTTGTTCTCAACAACAGAATCTGTTCTTCTAGCCAGAATCGATTATCATAACACCATCTTGGCAAAGAGTCGCAGGCCGCTTTGGAAATGTTTGCCACAATCAGAACCGAAAAGGAAATAAAGTTTCAGCTGTAAAAAGTGTGGAATTTGAAGGTTAAGTTTAAACGACCAACTCGTGATAGATAAAAGAAACACAGAATATAGGATTCTGAGTAGAGACGGAATATTCATGCAAACACATACGTTTTTTACAGGAACATAGGACGTAGTTCAAACTTACAAGGTGCCATTGTCATATTAATGTAGCAGATTGACCTGTGATTTTATAGAGAAATTTCAAAACAATCACAAATATTACAGGCCGAAAAGTTAAATGTTTATGTCGATTAATATTAAGTAGATAACGACATGAGGGTTTGTAGGAATATTTTGTCCAAGGGTAGAGAAAACCATGCGAGTCTTTTGTACCTACAACGAAATGCGTAGGTAATAAAGCCATTTTTATCAGGATGTGTTGCACTCACATAACTTTCTCTACTCTTGTGCTAACCATTCTTACAAACGCTTATTCCTATATCTTCTTCGTGTTAGTTAAAATAAACATTTGTACAAATTATCTTATTGCTTATTTCCTTGTAGGTACAAGGGGAATATTAGAATACACTAGACTTTGTGCGATAGTCAAATCTTCTAAAGCTTTGAGATCCCGTTCTCTTTGTACAGTTAATATAAAAAAGTGAACAACGATGTTCCATTTCAAGACAGTTTTAAGTTTTCCGAAACTCACACATATAACAAGGAGTATCTCTGAAATGGTTCACGCTGTAAGAAAAGTTATTCAGACATAAATTGCGTATTTTAGTAAGATCTTCATTTTGTGTATAGTATGATTTGGTCTATCTCTAACGGTTTACCAGTTATGCAAAAGTCGTCCAGAGTAAATACGACTACAGGGGCTATAGCCAGAAAATTCAAGATATACATTTCATTTGTCATTAAAATATCTCAAACATATGACATTTTAATCAAAATCGTTAGAGCCGTTTTGAAGAAAATCAAAATTTTTTAAAAATGTTCCATGTAAAGGGTAGTTTAGGGTGGGGCTATTTTCTTAAAAATCCTTGTGTGACATCCTTGAAGGACATTAACCTTAAATACCAACTTTGGTTTTTAACCGACTGTTCGTGTTTGAGTTATGCTGTCCACAGACAGACACACTATGTAGCAGAGAAAGTAAAAAGGTATTATAAGTTTGTATAAGAAATATGGATGAAAGACAAACCGCTTGTCAGTGTTTCTTTTAACAAAATTACACAGCAGGCTCGTATTTCTGTATTACTTAAACAGCTGGTGTTAGTAATATACTGCAAGCGATAAAATAATTTATTCCTCCCTCTCAAATAGGAAAATCGTGTACCGACACGCTGTAATAAAATTACATCCTATCACGCAAGGGCATTCGTTGAACCCTGGCTGTTTGTTAATGGATAGCTCAAATTGAATGTTCATGACGGGGCTCGGACTTTTAGGTAAATACATATTCTGTCTGCGTCCTAATACGAAAGTGAAACTAGGTTTATATCCTGTATATTCACACCGGGGCAAATAGATCGTTCTAGTGTGGATAAAAACACGTTTTCTGATTTTTATGTAAATAAATATTTTCGCGTATTCACATAAATTATACAAAAACCACATAAGATAAACCTTTTGAAATAATTTTCAAATATTTATACATCGTGTAAGAGTAGGAGCAGAATTATTTTTAACAAGCCACAATTGAACTTCTGTAAAATAAATACAGAGGGGGAAAAACTTGCTTGCACTAAGTGACTTGTCAGAATCTATAGCTTGTTCCACTCTTAGAAGACAGTATGGAGTTAAATGGGACATCTCTGTCTCTATCTAGCGCATACAAGTTGCCATTAGCCGCGTCCTTTTCTACCCTCGCGCTGTTGCCAGGTTCCTAATAGCATGGTATAAATATTCAGTTGTTATAAATTTCAGGTTTGAACACAATTTTTTTCTCTATTAGTTTATATCCTTTTTAGAGTCATTATACATTTCTATAGGCCCATATTTCTTCAAAAAACATTTTTTTTCAATAGAAGTCCGATATTTGCTGTTTCTACACTCATCACGCACTAACAAACTAACTGCTAGAATGCGTCTATATTTTTTTTTAGGTAGAGTAAACCATAGTGCTACTACCTGCCTACTTTGAATTCTCTATGTTTACCCAGTTAAGTGTTACAATTTTTTAAATTAAATGTTTTCGGAAAATTTTATATCTGTGCAATGCAAAAGTTACGCAGTGTGAAACTTTTTGTTATTGAGTTTACATCAGGGAACCAGCGAGAACAAATGTTGACGAGGGTTGGAGAAAGTTTTTGAAATAAACCAAAAGGCAGTAACTTCTTTCTTTCATCGAGTAAGGCAAACAAAAGGTATTCATCTATTCAGCGTATTCTCGCGCCAGGCCTGACACAGAAGATAGTATAAGGAGCAGCACTAGCATTAGTTCGAAAGAAGTCGTGTGTGTAACTGTGAGCTGTTATTGCGTTATTTGTTTAATAGTTTTGTAAATATTTGTAGTTATGGAAGGGGAAGCTAGGAAGAGACGATATGTTGGTAAATTAAGAAGTAAGGAACGCCCAATAATTATGAAGGTATTAGATTATTTTTCAAGTAAAATGCGTGTAAGTAAGGCAGTAAAAGAAACAGCTAAGGCTATCGGGTGTTCAGAAGCAGTAGTGTATAGGATTAAAAAGGAAGTAATGAAAGGACCTCTAAGAACGCCATCGAAAAAGAAAGCAAAAAGGGCGCGACTACACAAAACGCTAGGTTAACGCAATATGATTGAATAGTGCAAGGTGGAGTGCGGCGAATTGTTCATTCTTTACTGTTTGTAAATATTCAATCCACACTGTATATAATTTTGTCACGGGTCAACAGTGATGAGACCCTACCAAATTTCTCAAGGGCCACTCTTAGTCGGTTCTTACATGATTTGGGGTTGGAATACGAAAGAAGGGGTAACAAGTGCATATTAATAGAAAGAGACGATACCATCATATGGCGACATAAATACCTAAAAGACGTAAAAAGGTTTAGGGACCAGGGGAAATCAATTGTTTATACAGACGAGTCATTTGTAAATTTAGGTCATACAGTAACAAAGGCATGCAGCGATACCAAAGTTAAAAGTGCCCGTCTCGTCAAGCAGCAATTGAAGGACTAAGTACAGGACTCGGCCACCTCGGGGTCGCGCGCGGAGAAAGATTCGCAACTAGTACATGTTGCAACACTGCTCTCCATTTAACGTGTACTGTCTTCTAAGGGTGGAACGCGGTTTAGTAGAACTACTTCTTGGGTTGTTTACATTTCGGTAGTGCCACTCACTACAACAGAAAGTTTTATCAATCAGTAGAACTACTGAACTGTAAAAAGTGGATCATAAAACTTACTTCTCCTAGCAGTTTTTTGATCTTCTTGCTTCCCAACTTTCAGCACGAGAATGTTTGACAGCTTTTTGCTCCAACGACTCTGATGCTTTCCCCTAGACTCCGCAACAACAAAAGATGCTTTTAAAGAGGCCGCGCTTTACGTCAGTCACGCTGCTTTTTTAGCCCCCGCACCCGCATCCTTCGCAGTGACTCTATCATGTTGGGCGCATCCATCAATACCTCAGCAGTCAAAACTTCAGCGAAGTGTTCGTTTTTATACTGCAAGTTATCTCTTGAGATCAGACTAATATTTAAAAAAGTGAATAAAGGTAACGGGTGTCACAGATAAAAGTGCCCAGTGTAAGTATACAGGGTGGAAGGTATTGCTTCGGCCATAATTTATGTCAAATATTTGGAGTCATCTAGTTTTAAATCTTACAAGTATTTTTATGAGTTAGGAGAAATTATTTTATACTTTTTAGTGTGTTTTAAAAATGTAGTATATTAAAACTATTTAAGCTTTTTAAAATTTAATTTCATTATAGAGTGATATGATGCCTCTAATGCCGAATATTTAGTTTTCATCCTCGCTGCAAGTTCGTTCTGGATTTATAATATTAATACTGTTTTCTTTACACTGAGATTACTTTCTTAACGACCAAGTCTAAGAGAAGTGTTGGAATGTTATTTGCTTTGCTCTTACAAACGCATTACATCCGTCATCCTTGTAGACAGGTGGTATATCGTATCTTTTCAATAACTTTCTTTCTCGTTTTACATTCTACATAGGGCGCCATTTGAAAACAAATTTCCGTATCGCACTTTTTACTTTCTCTACTGGTAAGTAGGGGAAATATTGTGTTCCACCCAAAAATTCGATGTCGAGATTTCACCGGAAATACATGTTTTGAGTCCCCCTGAATCCAAAAAAAAGCATTTTTAGAAAAAGGGTCCGTGTGTGTCAGTCTGTCAGTCTGTGGACAGCATAACTCAAAAACGAAAAGTGGGTCAAAAACCAAAGTTGGTATTTAAGTTTAATGTCTTTCAAGGATGTGACACGAAGATTTTGAAGAAAATTGCTCCACCCTACACTACCCTTTACATGGAAGATTTTTCGAAAGTTTTGATTTTCTTGAAAATGGCTCTAACGATTTTGATTAAAATGCCATATGTTTGAGATATTTTTATAACAAATGAAATGTATATCTTGAATTTTCTGGCTATAGCCCCTGTAGTCGTATTCACTCTGGACGACTTTTGCATAACTGGTAAACCGTTAGAGATAGACGAAATTATACTATACAAAAAATGTAGATCTTGCTAAAATACACAATTTATGTCTCAATAAACTTTCTTGTAGGGTGAACCATTTTGGAGATATTCCTTGTTATGTGTGTGAGTTTCGGAAAACTTAGAACTTTCGTGAAATGGATTATCGTTGTTCATTTTTTTATGTTACGTGTGCAAAGAGAACGGAATCTCAAAGTTTTAAAAGATTTGACTATCGCACAAATTCTACTGTATTCCAATATTCCCCTTGCACCTACAAGGAAATAAGCAATAAGATAATTTGTACAAATGTTTATTTTAACTAACACGAAGAAGATATAGGAATAAGAGTTTGTAAGAATGGTTAGTACAAGAGTAGAGAAAGTCATGTGAGTGCAACTCATCAGATTTTTTCCAGTCTTTTATCGCGAAAGTCATTTTCCAGAATGCAAACAACAATGTGTATATGAACTGATTAAATAAACTGCAATGCTGACACAAGAATGTAGTTATCGATTAGACAAAAGAATGCCACTATCGATTTTTCATACTACATAAAATTACCCATTGTACTGAGGCTCGATTTCAACAGAAATTTACATTAATACATAACAGAAATATCGCATTTGTATTCAAATGGCAGACGGCCATTTTTATAACTGTATAACTGCTTTTGGTTAGCTAATTAACAAAGGTATATATCTGCATATTAAGTTCCTTGCTGGAAATCTACTCGTATAATATAACAAAATAGTGATCAAAACAAGTCTGATAATTTTTTGTTTTGAAAAAATAATTTTTTATTGTACTCTCCTTAAAAATTCAAGACCAAAGTTTTACTGGATATACACAATTTGAGGTCCACCAATCGCAACAAACGCATTTTATAAACAGTTCTGTGTGCCTGCATGCATGCAGAACAGAGCTCAAAAAGAAATAATCGATTAAATACCAAATGTTATATTTAAGTTTAGCGTACCCCAAGAATGCGACACGAAGGTTTATATATTTTTAATTTTCTCAAATGGCTGTAACAGTTTCGACTAAATATCATATCTTTAAAATACGCCACATTTTTTATTCAAAGGGTGCGAAAACCTATTTTTGCTCTTTTAGCTACGTGGAATACAAGGTAAAAAGTCCGGTCATATGTCGATTATTTTAAAATGCCTTATATTTGAAATAAGATGCATAAATATCGTCCCAAATAAGGTGTATGACCTTCTGGGATACCTCATACCACTAAGCGGTGACTAGAGCCATTTGTCAGGTAACGGCACCTAGCCGACCGTTACCTCCAATGGTAAGTTCAGGATGAGCGTAGCGATGTAATGAGAGGAACTACAGCTTTCACTATGGACTCCGAGCCATGTTGAGCTACTCAGAGGTGAAGGCTTGGGTAGCTCTAACTTAAAATCGCCATGCTACGGCCGGAAATTGAAGCACGGACCCTGAACACGAAAGAAGTGAATAAAACCACTGTGCTAAGCTGCTTAAATATTGACATTCCTAACGCGGAAAAAAGAACCTCCAGATTAAATCATTTTTCACAGACTCGTGGTTCAGCTGCATGGGGTGTGTTAGAAGGGATTACATAGGATTCCACCCTTTGCCACAGGCATTTTGTAGGTACTTAATCTCCGGGAGGGAGAGCAGAATGATATGGACCGCTTGGTGTCTGTAACCAGGAGTGACTCGTCGGGTTCCAACATTTCCAAAAGCGCCCCCTTTCTCCCTTGCAAACTCAGGCCAGGAAGGTGCACGAGTTTCCCCTGACAAGGGGCTGCAGTCCCAGGAGAGGTCAACTTGGGGCAGATCTGCAACCTTCCTCTCTATCTAAACCTGCGTAATACCATTGTTCACATTAACTGATGACATTCGGAAGTAAGACTTGGGTATTAAAAGCAACAGAGTAAAACTCAGGTTTCAAAAATGAAATTGTTAGAAAGTGTGAAGGGATGTACGAAGAGAGACCTAATAACAAATGAAAGTGTAAGAGAAGGGTTAGGAATTGTTAATATAAATGACAGGCTAGGAACATGTTGAAAGAATGCCAGAGATGGGAGTTTCTAAACAAAAAATCTGATGTGTTGCACTCACATGACTTTCTCTACTCTTGTACTAACCATTCTTACAAACTCTTATTCCTATATCTCCATGTTAGTTAAGATAAACATTCGTACAAATTATCTTACTGCTTATTTCCTTGTAGGTACAAGGGGAATATTAGAATACAGAAGGCTTTGTGCGAAAGTCAAATCTTTTTGACCTTTGTGATTTCGTTTTCTTTGCACGATTAACATATAAAAAATGAACAACGTTGTTGCATTTCGCTAAATTTCTAAGTTTTCCGAATCTCACACACATAACAAGGAATATCTCTGATATGGTCCACCCTACAAGAAAATTTATTGAGGCATAAATTGTGTATTTTAGCAAGATATACATTTTTTGTGTAGTATAATTTGGTATATCTCTAACGGTTTACCAGTTATGCAGAAGTCGTCCAGAATAAATACGACTACAGGGGCTATAGCCAGAAAATTCAATATATACACTTCATTTGTCATAAAAATATCTCAAACATATGACATTTTAATCAAAATCGTTAGAGCCATTTTCAAGAAAATCAAAATTTTCGAAAAAATTTCCATGTAAAGGGTAGTGTAGGGCGGGGCTATTTTCTTCAAAATCTTCGTGTCGCATCCTTGAAAGACATTAAACTTAAATACCAACTTTGGTTTGTAACCGACTTTTCGTTTTTGAGTTATGCTGTCCACAGACACAGATAGAGACACACACACGGACCTTTTTCTAAAAATGCTTTTTTTGGATTCAGGGGCCTCAAAACATATATTTCCGGTGAAATCTCGACATCGAATTTTTGGGTGGAATACAATACTTCCCCTACTTACCAGTAGAGAGAGTAATAATGAAATAGCATTCTAAAGGTAGGAGATCGGTGGGCAGACCTAGGGAGCGATGGCTGGAAGACTTTGAAGGTGGAACAGACACGATTGCCTATGCCATGGAGTAAAGAATACATTAGTATTAGGTAAATAACCAGAAGCGCTGTTAACTATTTTAAAATTTGTATTGGTGTGAGTTTTGACATGTATGGCAGAGAATTTGCTCTCTATAAATCCTCGGAGACGGTTATAGGGCCTTCACCGGGGAGCTTCAATCTGTAGCTGTTACTGTTCCTGCCTTCTGTTGTCTTCCCTCCTCAGCTCCAGCCACCCTTCCTGTCCTCACCCCTTCCCCATTAGCACAAGAAATCTTGCATAAGTCGAGGTGCTATATCCCCTTACGGAACCAATACCTTTGTTACAACAATGTGACTGGTGACTTTGCTGCAGTCCTGTAATCACAGAGTGTTTGTGTTGAAGACAGATGCTGTAATACACAAGCTCGCAGTTTATTGTGAAATATTGGAGCTGTAAGAGTGATGATATACTCTATGTAGCAAGGCCAGAACGTGTTCAGTATTCTGAAGTAGAACTGTCCTGTCTGAGATATATCTACTTCCTCTAACATTGGCTTGTGTGGCACGTTCAGAGCTTGCCACTTTTTGTACTTCCAGTCTACAAATAAGTTTTGTGGCGTCTACTTTGTGAAGCCTGCACAGCAATTCCATTATTTACCAGCTAGTTCCTTCATATTTTATACTTCTCCATTCTCTTTTAGAAGATTATAACCCTGTGCACGCAATTAAATGAAAACGTAATTTGTGTAACGAATATAAGAGGTTAGGTTACAAAATACTTTCACTTTATTTTATAGGAATATGATGTGTTGTACTCACATGACTTTCTCTACTCTTGTACCTACTATCTTATTGCTAATTTTCTTGTAGGTACAAGGTATTTTTCACAGCAATTGTTTTATTATAATATTGGGTAATTTCATTAATAAATGATTAAACTGAAGGAGAAGTAAGTTATCATTGACAACTCTCCACTTTTAGATAGGAAGTCGTTATTCGTGTTTTTACTCTAGGCCAGGGGTCTCCAAACTTTTCAGTTTTAGGGCCGTATTGATTACTCCAGAAAGTTCCGAGGGCCAGAACCGTTTTAATTTTTTCTGCCATTATCTGTAATTTCTAAACTAGTCAAATTGTGTATTATTGTTACGACTATGACACTTGACGACATCTAGTTGTCAAAAGCGGAAATAGGTAGTGGTAGAACTCTCTATCGCTAACAGATGGTGCTAGTAGTACCATAGCGGATAAAAGAGAAAGTGTGAGCTCTCCCGCTAGTTCACTGCATGATCCGTGGTCCCGTGGCAACTGACCGAAACTGCGGCGTGGCGATCGCAGTCGCCTTAAAATGCGGCCGAACTGCCTAGTATGTGATTCGGAAGTACAGACAATTTTATACGTATGCGTTGTGTGTTGTGAGTAATTAGGTACATAACTTGTGAAATTGCTTCTAATTTTGTGCATAAATGTGTGTGTTCTTCAAAACGTAAGTTTCAAGCAACATCAATAATTGATTAAAAATGCCAACTTGTTTTGTACCCGGGTGTCGTTCAGGATACACAAACTGCTCAGAAGCTAGACATTTTTTTACTGCTCCTAAAGATAAAAATCTGTTTTACAAATGGAAATAGTGTATTCCACAGTTGACTCTTTACATTTACATATGCTACAGGCTGTATATGTCCCTGTAAAACTTGCACTGTCAAATGCTGCTAATTGTGAGAATAAAGTGGAGCCACCACTTACATATTTTATGAATCAAATTCGTATATTGGCAAAACAAACTGAGCAAAAAACCGTGAGCTGTTGGATTTTGTTGGAAACAAAATAAAGAACAAAACTAAAATACTTGACTGGGAAAGTGAAGATCCCGAACTCTATAAGGACAATATTTCTAAAAGATGCTTAGTACACAACTTAGGGGGTTATATAGTAAAAAAGATGCTCGAAAAACTTAGTTGTGAAACCTGTGCCTCTAATCTGTCCACCGATCTACCCTCTGACACATTAGCTTCCACTTTCACTACAATAAAAGACTATGGCACCCTAAAAAATTGTCGGTATTTAACCTACCCCTCTGAATGTGTGGTTAATATTCTTTTGCAAGTCGAGGCTATTTTGGAGAAGCAAATGTGCTTGTCTGAAAGTTTGTGGGGTGATATATTTTACGAATGCTTAGATAACATAGACGAAATCATATTAGGACCCACTGGAATAGGATGTTGCGTGGAACACAAACTGGATTTAGTTGGAAAGTTAACACTACATTACATGAAGTGTTGCTTCTTTTTTCGTACCAAGGAAATCAGTAGAGAAATGACGTCATCGAAGTCAGCAAAATCAACACGTAAACTCTCCAAGGTCTCCAACATCTAACTCCACGGTGAGTTTCGATATTTTATATACATAACATACATAATTTGCATTATGGTTTAATTTTTCAGCGTAAAATCATGTAAGCAGATATTTCCCATTGTCTTCATTGATTATAATACCCATTATTGTAAAATACCATCCTATATTATGTGTCCAGGAAAGACGATGTTTCAAAACAGTATTTCCAATATTCCTGCTTACGATTTTAGGTATTTAAAATGCTAACTGATAATATGAAACCCATTTTCACCATGCATTCGTGAACTAAAGTAAGGCGACCGCGACACCAGTGTCATCTTGCGAGCGAACCATAGTAACTCCCGAAGAGCTCACACTATCTCTTCTATCCGCTATGGTAGAACGTTCTGGTGTATGCCACTCACTTCGAGATGGCTAGCAGCAGGCAGCGAGACCCCCAGTCAGTCTGCCTTGGGAAGGCAGAAACTATCGTGAAATAAAGTACACATAGCACAACCCCATTTGAAAGTCATTTTCGAACCGGCCAACGCCCATACTTAACAGTATTTTGATTTGACTTGTTTCTGTGTGATATTTACTAGAATGGAAAAGAAGACAAAAGTACATAGTGAATGCAGAACATTCAAAGATCAATGGAACTATCAGTATTTCGTGATTGAGTCCTGTAACAAGGCGCTATGTTTGATTTGCAATGAAACCACAGCCGTTTTCAAAGAGCATAAAATTAAACGTCATTATGAAACGAAACATTTGCAAAATTACTCAAAATATACATGAAGTTGGTGGACAGAAAAATGTGAAACTTTGAAGCGCGGATTGAAATCGCAGCAATCCTTCTTCTTAACGAAAGTCAAACCTGAACAAGAGGCTGCAACTCGTGCTAGCGTTCGTGTGGCTCTTGGAATCGCAAGACGTGGAAAACCATTCACCGATCAAAGAATGCGTAATTGCAGTAGCCAAAGAAATGTGTCCCGAACAGGTAAATTTATTCAAAACTGTCAGTTTGTCAGCAAGCACCGTGGTTCGGAGGGTACAAGACATCGCAGAAAATATATCAACTGTGTGACAAAAATGGACATCTTGAGTGGTTCTCTGGCCTTGGATGAGTCAATGGATGTGACAGATACTACTTAGGTGTTGATTTTTAGTCGAGGAGTAGATAAAAGCTATGCAGTGTATGAAGAACTTCTTGATATTGATAGTGTTCACGGCACGACTGCTGGGGAAGATAATTTCAAGGGGGTTGAAAATGCCATTAATAATAAGAACATACGATGGAAAAACTTGAAATCTATTACAACTGATGGCGGCAAAAACATGTGTGTTAAAAATAAAGGAGTGATTGCACTTGTGTCAAAGGCTGTAGAAAACGACTGTGGTTCAAAACCATTAGTCTTAGATTGTATCATTCATCAGCAGTCCTTCTGCGGAAAATGTTTGGAAATGTCTGAAGTTAAAAAACCAGTCATATCAGTTGTTAATTTCATCAGATCCCCTGGCGGGCCGGATTTGGCCCACGGGCCGTAGTTTGTAGACCCCTGCTCTAGGCTATACAAAGAGAAGGAAATTCCAAAGTCATCAGATCTTCCCTTAAGGCCTATTAGTAATAAAACTATATAACCAAAATCTGTTTATCTTGGTTAACATAAATTAGATTAAAGAATTAACGTTTGTAAGTAGAGTTCCAACTCTGACCAGCGCAGACAACGGATCACCTTACCCTGAAGATGCCAAGCGCATTACTTGGCGAAACGTCGGTATCTTCGATGCCTTTCTGACCACGGCCTGGAAACCCGGAAGAAATAAACGTCTAATAGTCAGGACGCCGGTCCTGAAAGCCTTAGTTTATACATAAGATTTTCCTGTAATTAAGAACTATACAAAGTTCAGTCCATTAATTTGGGCGTTGAGTTATACTTTTTACTTCCTCTACCTTGTACAGTAAAGTAGAGGAAGTATTGTATTCCACCCAAAAGTTTAATGTGGAGATTTCAAAGAAAGTATGTTTTGAGCCCCTGAAAAAAAAGCATTTTCATTAAAAGGTGTGTATGTGTGTGTGTGTGTGTGTGTGTGTGTGTTTGTGTGTGTGTGTGTGTGTGTGTGTGTGTGTGTGTGTGTGTGTGTGTGTGTGTGTGTGTGTGTGTGTGTGTCAGACTATGGACAGCATAACTCAAAAACGAAAAGTCGGTTAAAAAGTAAAGTTCGTATTTAAGTTTAATGTCTTTTAAGGATGCGACACGAAGATTTTGAAGAAAATAGCCCCACCTTAAACTACCCTTTACATGGAACTTTTTTCGAAAATTTTCATTTTCTTGAAAATGGCTCTAACGATTTTCATTAAAATGTCATATGCTTGAGATATCTTTATGCCAAATGAAATGTATATCTTGAACTTTCTGGCTATTGCCTATGCATCCTATTTACTCTGGATGACTTTGACACAACTAGTAAACCACAAGAGATAGACCAAATCTTACTATAGAAAAAGTGTAAATCTTGCTAAAACAATTTATGTCCAAATACATTTTTCTTGTAGGGTGAACCATTTTGGAGATATCCCTTGTTATTTCTGTGAGTTTTGGAAAACATACTTCTGTCAAATGGAACATCGTTATTCATTTTTATATGTTAATCGTGCAAAGAAAACAATTTGAAAGCTTTAAAAGATTTTAATATTGCTCAAAGCCTACTGTATTCCCATATTCTCGTTGATAATTTCTGAAAATTTATGAACGATTATGCGTAGACAAAGCTATATAAGTGTCACGTGACATCATTTGTTTGATACTAAATAAAAATATCAATGGCAACCATAGAGGGAAATTATATCTTTATCATTATCAATCTGAATTATGTGATAAAGTACCTGAAAATGTAGTATTTATCATTTTTTCCCTCTCCTGAAAAATTTTCTCATTATGAATTCAATCTCAAATATTCTTCATTAAATATATTTTTGAATGCTCTCGAAAAGCAATTATTAATTGTGAATACATTGAGCTTATATATAACAAAAACGCAGCATCCATAAGCACCGAAATAAGGGTTGCAATGAGGGTGAGAATATTACAACCCTTCGCAGTGTTGATCATTATCAGCATATTCATCAATTTTACACGCACCGCACGAATTTTTCGTTAATGGTTACACGTGAATGACAGATTTTAATGGCGATATCTCCTTAGCTGTACGCACATGCACCAAGCAGCAAATAAAATCTCCATTCCAATTTTATCGACATTATCTTTACATCACTTACTCTTTCTACTCATTTCGGTGACAGAAATTACATCTATATTAGCACTTCACTGGAACTGTATGAATGACACTGAACAAAAGAAGGCTGCCTTGGAAGTTGTATATAAAATTAAATTCATAACCTGTGCACTGTCGTCCACTATAAAGGCTGGAAGCAGGACCTAAACAGAAGGAATTGATTTATAGACGATCAATGACCTTTGGTGTATCTCAGGGGAATTTTGGGATACCAAGGTATGATATTTGTACACCGTCTAACAACAATGCATATTAACACGCACAACTTCCGTCCCCCAGCGGCGAAACACGGAAATGTTGGGCCTCGATACCGCTATTGAATAATGTGTTGGGATATTCTAATGAAAACTGCCAGGTCACGTGCCCCATATAAACCAGAACCAGCAACCAGCATTTCATTAAAGATCGTATTAAAGTAATACACTCACATGGTTTTCTCTACTCTTGTACTAACCATTCTTACAAACTCTTATTCCTGTATCTTCTTCGTGTTAGTTAAGATAAACATTTGTACAAATTACCTTATTGCTTATTTCCTTGTAGTGCAAGAAAGCTTTGCGCGATAGTCAAATCTTTTAAAGCTTTCAAATTCCGTTCTCTTTGCACTGTTAACATATAAAAAATGAACAGCGATGTTCCATTTCACAGAAGTATAAGTTCTCCAAAACTCGTACAAATAATAAGGCATATCTCCGAAATGGTTCACTCTACAAAAAAATGTATTTGACATAAATTGTGTGTTTTAGCAAGATCTACATTTTTTGTATAGTAAGATTTGGTCTATCTCTTACCGTTTACGAGTTATTGAAGTCATCAGGAGTAAACAGGACTACATGGGCTATAGTCAGAACATTCAAAATATAGATTTCATTACTCAGAAAAATATCTGAACCATATGGCATTTTAATGAAAATCGTTAGAGCCATTTTCAAGAAAATTAAAATTTTCGAAATAATTTCCATGTAAAGTGTAGTTTAGGGTGGGGCTATTTTCTTCACAATCTTTGTGTCGCTTCCTTAAAAGACATTAAACTCAAATACCAACTTTGCTTTTTAACCGAATTTTCGTTTTTTAGTTATGCTGTTCACAAGCTGGTTTTTACTTTCTCTACTGGTAAGTAGGGGAAGTATTGTATTCCAGCCAAAAATTGGATGTCGAGATTTCACCGGAAATATATGTTTTGAGGCCCCCTGAATCCACAAAAATCATTTTTAGAAAAAGGTCCGTGTGTGTGTGTGTGTCTGTGTGTGTGTCAGTCTGTCAGTCTGTGGACAGCATAACTCAAAAACGAAACGTCGGTTAAAAACCAAAGTTGGTATTTAAGTTTAATGTCTTTCAAGGAAGCGACACAAAGATTGTGAAGAAAATAGCCCCACCCTAAACTACACTTTACATGGAAATTTTTTCGAAAATTTTGATTTTCTTGAAACTGGCTCTAACGATTTTGATTAAAATCTCATATGTTTGAGATATTTTTATGATAAATGAAATGTATATTTTGAATTTTCTGGCTATAGCCCCTGTAGTCGTATTTACTCTGGACGACTTTTGCATATCTGGTGAACCGTAGAGATAGACCAAATTATACTGTACAAAAAATGTAGATCGTGCTAAAATACACAACTTATGTCTCAATAAATTTTCTTGTAGGGTGAACCATTTCGGAGATATTCCGTATTGTGTGTGTGAGTTTCGGAAAACTTACAACTTTCTTGAAATGGATCATCGTTCATTTTTTGATATGTTAAGTTTCAAAGACAACAGAATCTCAAACATTTGACTATCGCACAAGCCTACTGTATTCTAATATTCCCCTTGTACCGACAAGGAAACAAGCAATAAGATAATTTGTACAAATGTTTATCTTAACTAACACGAAGAAGATACAGGAATAAGAGTTTGTAAGAATGGTTAGTACAAGAGTAGAGAAAGTCATGTGAGTGCAACACATGAGATTTTTTAAAAAATTTTTTACTCAGGGGCCTCAAAATATATATTTCTGATGAAATCTCGACATCGAATTTTTGAGTCCATTACAATACTTCCCCTATATATCATTACTTGAAGAAGAGTGAGTAGAGAAATTCATGTGAACGTGACACATTAGAACTTTTCTTCCAGGATGGCACCTATATGCACGTCTCATTCGATCACTACTTCCCTGCAAAGCATGTTAAAAAGTTCCCCAGTGTTAAAATTAATAAACATACATAGGCATATAAAAGTGAAATTAATTGCAGATTAAACAGAACGCTTTGTAATTGCCTTTTACGAGCGCAAGAATAAATTACAGTATAACTGTCGTAAAGCACGATATATTGATGTAATTTCAGAGTACCCAGTTCCACACAGGAGAATTAACGTATTGTGTACTGTGGGCACGTGCATTATTTCATGGGAACTACTAAAATGTGTTCAAGATACCTTCATTTGTTTCATAATTAGTGTTGGCTTGGACCGCAATCACGCATCTAATTTACTCTGCAGGTTGACTATTCCAAAACTTGTTTAACTGTTTATACTTAATGAGGAAACACCTTAGGTAAATTATTTAATAAAGGTTTCTCTATTCTTCTACTAAACATTCTTACAAACTCTTATTGCTATATCTTCTTCGTGTAAGTTGAGATAAACATTTGTGCAAATTATCTTATTGCTTATTTCCTTGTAGGTGCAAGGGGAATGTTAGAATACAGTAGACTTTGTGCGATAGTCAAATGTTTGAGATTCTGTTGTCTTTGCACACTTAACATATAAAAAAATGAACAGCGATGATCCATTTCACGAAAGTTCTAAGTTTTCCGAAACTCACACACATAACAAGGAATATCTCCGAAATGTAATACAAGAAAATGTATTGAGACATAAATTGTGTATTGTCGCCCATCGCACTATTGTCGGCACTACCGCAAAGGAGCCGAAGGGAAGAGACAGAGAATGGCCGCATTGTTGGGTGCTTGCCGAAAGAGAGAAAGGGATAGAGACTTCTGGAATTTTCTGCTTTGTATTTCACCACAATAATAACTGAACTTTCCTGAAGTTTCCAGAATAGTGCCTGGGAGATATAAATAGCGGTAAAGTGTGAGATGGGACAGTTTTTGTGTTACTAATTCGGAGCCGTGCTGTTGGTGAATCGGTAAAGACTTTCGTGCTGTTGCAACGAGTGTACAAAGTTACTGTTTACGGAAATAAAAGTGTTTCTTTATCTCGACTACATCTGTCTTCTTTATTTTACATCCACCAAAGTCACATTATGTCAGCACAAAATACAGCAAAAATATATTTGAACTTAATATTTATTTACAGACATTTATTTTAAATTATTTGCTAATAATAGTTCTATGAGGTCACATTTTTGTACCTTGTCTTATTAAAATAAACCTCTTTGAAAGAGGGCAAGTTTTATTGTGTTTTGGGTGCGATATTTTACTGCTGCAGCGTAGATATTGATTTTAACACCCGATGACAAACATCCACAAAGGTCTCAATGTGAACTCCATCCATGAATAAGGGTGGCGGCGACGGAAAAAGTCATGAAAACTAATAGTTTGTGTTTTTCGCTTCAAGAAATGCATTCAGATGTTAGTTTTCAAACTGGATATACGTGGCATATGTATATAAAAACAGTGGTCTGGAGTATACAACCCTTGGTTAATTTAAGGTTTGTTTCATTAAAACTCTGTGACTCAGTCCACCACATTCAGATTTTTATAAAACATGAAAAGCATCTGTTTTTTTGTTTCTCTATGTATATTATTATCAACATCCGTTCAATCTATGCATTAATCACGAAATTAAAACATTAGTCATTCCAATAAACCATTTTACTTTCTCTACCACGTATAGTAAGTAGGGGAACTATTGTATTCCACCCAAAAATTCGATATTATATATATGTGGTAGATAACCTAAAAATAGGACAATTTTAGTTTCTCTATTATAAGTGCAGAAAGTTTGCATTCCTCCGAAAAATTCCACATAGAGATTAATGTCTTTTTGAAGCCAGCAACGCATTTATAAAAAAGGTCCATGTTTGCGTATGACGTACAAAGTGATGTGGCAAGCTTGCTTGATACACAGAATACATCCCTTTGTTGACGTCAGACTTGAGTTTCAGTGTATAGTTTAGAACGTCACCAACAAGAGCGTCTCTGTCCCTAGGGGAATAAACAAATGTATGGGATTTGCATTCCTGAGGAAAAACTCGACGTGACGCTTGAGCACCGGAACCATTTAAAATTGATCCCCTGAGAGCTGCAAAAAGGGCCACATTTCACGTCTGTATCCCTTTATACAGGTAGAACAGAAATCCTACACCGCTTAGACACTTCTAGCATTGTGATGTAGAGGCTTTAGGGCAAGGTAACCGGGCAGTCGGTAGATAAACAAGATAAGCCGCGCGCTTGCCTAGCAATCACTAAACAAGCATAACCTTCTGGATATTTAGAACATTCTGGAAGGTTCCTACGGCTATATAAGCAAGTGCTCTCACGAAGCAAGTCAGTCTTGCGGTGTTCGAGAGATGGAAGTCAGTGAATGCATTTTTGTTGCACGAAAATGCTGAGCGAATTTGGGATTAGAGACGTCCTGTGTTGCATTTCCCAAGGAGTGAACTTTCAGGAAGAAGAGGCTACGTCGGGCATGTTTTGTTACACCGCTAGGTTGCAGAACAAAACAAAATGAATGTGAAACACAGTGAAGGGGCGCTTTTAAAATTCAAGGTTTTATGAATTTCAAAACCTTTTTAAAAATCTGATTATTGTTTTAACCTACTATATCCATTTGGGGGAGGCACAAGCACAATTTCCACAGCTTTACAAACTGAAAAAATCTTTACGCTTTGTGTTTTGACTTTTGGGTACCTGCTATTCGTAGCCTTGATAGTGGTACGTTATATTGGGGGTGAGGGGGTGAAGTAGAACTGTGATACACTTCTCGCGCATGTTTACATGAGTTATGTATACCTTTGAACCCTCTCGAGTTGGTGTTTCAATTTAACATGGCTGTTTACTGTGTTTCCCTTCCGGGCTCAGTCGGAATAGGTATTTGCACGTGTTTTGTTTAACAATCACCAGGCACCTCTTTTTGTTTCACTATCTGTCTCATTCCTTCTCTTTCAGGTGCGTTCGCTGCTGAGACCGAAGTATTTTATGCACCAGGCTAGGAAACAAGCTTGCAACTGCATTGCACTACTATGCGGGCTGATCGGAAAGTAACTGTAGTTTAGTTCGAAATCAGATTAGGTTTCTACTTACCTTGACACAACTTAATATAACTGATATTCATAGATATATAACCATTAACCTCGGACCATACACATTATCGTCTGAGCCATCCCAGCAAATTCAGCAAATTCTGTGGTTTATTTCAATCGCCTACGCTCGCTTCGTAATTTAATATCTGAAATCACTGCGTACGTGAGAAGCATAACAGAATTACATCCGCAGAAAAGTTATCCAATAAAATTAAGCGGAATCGGATTTCCATATCTGCCCGTGGACATTTCCAACAAATGTTGCAACTCCATTCTGACATTCCGAACACCCTACGGTTACATTTGCCCACATTTTCAGTTACCAAAATTAAGGTACCAATACGAGGAAATATTCTAAACGCGAATAGGAGTAAAGTAAAGTTCACGTGATGGGGGAGAAGAAACGCAAAGGTTCAATGTCGATTTCGAGAAGACCCCACTAGTGATTTGGAAGTAAACAGTTCCGGACTTGTAATTGCTTGTCGAAAGTTCACGTAGGCGGTACGCGTATTCGCAAAGTGTGGGTGTTTAATGTCAAATGTCCAAGTATCGATCACTCGCAAGGTGCAGAATACGCAGCGTAAATGTAAGTGTGGCCAAGATAGAACCGCGGGAATTATGGAGGCTTAAGCACGCAATAACAAACATCTGAAATATGAGTCCACATGGCTTTCTCTACTCATTCTTTTGAGGCGTGTTCTTCACCTTGCATAACAGAGAGTGGTGGCTTGATAACACACGAATAAGGGGGAAAAGAGGGGAGGTTAATGTCTCTACTTTCTGTAAAAAGATCCAATGATACACATTTAGAATTTCTATACATATTTCTGAGGATTATAACAAAATATCTAAAACGTATGATATTTTAATCAAAATTGTCGATATGAAAGGTAGTATGAGGCGAGGAAATATTTTTCAAAATCTTCGCGTCGCATTCTTGGAAGATACTGAAATAAAACAAGTTCGTTTCGGAGTTATGCATATATATGCGCGCGCAACTTTTTCTAATTTGTTCCAGGAAGTCTGAAAACATGTATTTCCGGTGAGATCTGAGTATGTAATCTTTGGGTGGAATACATTTACTATATGTAGCAGATAAAACCATTGACAATTAACAATAATAAAACAGTTAAAATTAAGATACAGCGTTTTCCTCAAACATCGCCAATATACGCGAAATGATGTGAGCTAAAACACGTTTGACTACCCAAAAACATAATAAATAAACGTGAAATTCTAGGACGCCAACAGTAGCACAGGAACACAGCAATCCGAATGTAAACCCTGCAAATAAACTACTAAACCACGAGAGAAGTCCTATTACAAACGTGTGCACTTCAGCTGCCGAAATACATAACCAACCCACTCATCTCAGAGAACGACCCTCAATTTTTTTCAATTTCCTTTGTTTCTCCTCTTTGTTTTTCTATGTTTTCCTGTCTTCCGTTTTTTGCACATATACACACTCACGCCCGAGACGGGACTAGAACTGATGACCCTCTGCGCGGCGTACCATCAAAGACACGCTCCAACGACCACGGCTACGAGGAGCTGTACAATTAGCTTTGCATGCGTCCGTGGTTCAAATCCCGGCTATGGCATTGAATTTTTCTTTTCTGATTCAACCTTGCAACATTGCCTTTCACACGGCTTGTGTGTTTAAAAACACCAACACTAACTTTGGTGAAAAAATAAATGAAACTTCATGACTAGTTTGATTCCAGTCCAAGGTTGCGCCTGTGGCTTCTATCGTATAGGCAACTTCTTCAGCATCACTACGCTGCAGGTTGCTCCCACCTAACCAACAAAGGAGCTTGTCTATTGTTTCCAGCTGATGCTTTCTTCATGACGGAGTATCAATTTTTCGCATCAGCATGTTAACAAAACCCTACTACAAAATTAAAAAATTATCTGTTTTACAACGCTAGTCTTTTGTATGTCTACATAACTAACAAACAGGGTCCATTGACAATAGATACATTTACGTAATTTTCACTTTCATATAGCATTGCTTTTTACAAAGTAAACAAGTCTGTGTTACACTCACATGACTTTCTCTACTCTTGCACAAACTATTCTAAACCACTTATTCCTGTACGTTATTTTAATCTTTAAGCGCTGGTTTCTATGAAATTCCATTCTCTTTGCTTGGCCAAAATAAAGAAAGGAAAATCAAAGTGGAAACATTAGTAAGGCATACTCGCAAATGGTTAACGCCACGGAAGTTTTATTTTAAAATTTTGTCTATCTCTTTGTCATTCAAAATGAGGGGAATTTTAGATGGTATTCTTAGAAAATTCAATATTTACTTACATTTTGTTATGAAAATATCTTAACAATATGACATTTTAATGAAAATCAATACAACCAATTTTTAGAAATTTAAAAATTATAATATTTTTTCATCTAAACGGTTCCTTGGGGTAAGGGGATATTTTTGAAAATCTTCGTTTCGCATGCTTGGAAGACACAAATACAGACACAGATGTAGTATCCTTTTCTAACCATTTTTATTCAAGAAGTCTCAAGATATATTTCCGGCGAAATATCCGTATTGAAAACTTGGGTCGAATGCAATACTTCCTCTACTTTCAGAATTATATAGTAGAGAAATTAAAAATACGTCACTGGACATTTGTATATCGCCTTTTCTGTAAATAACCTCTTGTCCTCCACATTCGTAAGAAACATATATGCTTTTTATAACTGATAAACTATAAGATAGGCGAATGCTGGGATGGTTCCTAACCTACCAGAGTTCCCGTGTTGGACAGATGGTGTGGAAGGCTGCTTGGTTGGCGGGTCGTTCATCACCCTCTCTATGTAGTACGATCAGTAGAACGAGTCATCGAGTCAGAGACTTTAGGACTTCCGCACATCCCTGCTGCCTGTAGCCTCTAGCCTCTTATGGTTCCTTCTTTTCATCCCTCCCTTCTGGGGGTGGTGGTATTCACAATACATCTGTGTAGGTCGCATAGGTACAAACCTATATATACATACTAATTCATAAAAAGCTGAAAGAATTACGTTTCCACATGAGAAAACCTCAATATATTCAAATCTGTGACAAACCACAAAGTTGTTTCTATTATTCGCCAAGTTGGCAGTGCTAACAACGACACTAGCTAAATTAACGCAAACTGAAAGAAAGCAAATTGCCAAATAATTACATCTGAAACTGCAGAAAGAATTCTTATCCAATAAAAACCCTCTTTTAATTAAAATTTTCCGCCAACCGCACATGTTTTTTGAAAAGGTATTGTAATGTTTTCTTATCTATATGCAAAGTGCATGGCTTAACGTCATTAAAAAGTGCGGTACGTAATACAGAAAAAAGTCTAATTTAAAATCAGTCAAAGTTGTAGAATAACTTTTCTTTGGTACAGGCAGAAGACAGGCGTATGTAATTAAGTACAGTGTGACATACATAACATCAGAAATCCCTTTGGATCGGATTTTCTCTCGAACTTATCTGTCCTTTCCTCTCTATCCCTTCCTCTCTCTCACTCCCTCTCTCTTTCTCTGTCCCCCTCCCTCCCTTTCTAACACTTTCTCATAAGTTTAACAATTATAAATGTTTTCCCTTAGGGGTACATGTTTTACTATTTCACATTATTTATTTTCACTTTCTCTACTACGTAACTTAAGGATGTATTCCACTCAAAAATTGTATATCGAGATTTTACCGGAAATATTCGCTTTGTGACTCCCTAATTCTTAAAAAAACAGAGAGAGAGAGAGAGAGTAACAGAGAGAGAGAGAGAGGGGGGGTATATAAATCAAAAAACGAAAGATCGGTTAAATACTAACCTTCTATGTAATTTGAGCATATTCCAAGAATGCGACATAAAGATTTTAAAGAAAATATCCATTTGTTGATTTTCTCAAAAATGGCTCTAACGATTTTGGTTAAAATACCATATGTTTAAGGTATTTTTATGACAAATGAAATGTAGCTCTTCAACATTCTAGAAATGTCCCCAAAAGCCCTCTACAGTCAGGGTGGCTTGGATAACTAGTAAACCATAAGACATAAACAACATTTTACTACACAAAAAAATGTAGATCTCGTTAAAATACAATTTAATCCTCATCCTTTTCTTTTTTTTTGAGTGCACAGTTCCTTGTTATTTGTCTGAATTTTCAAAACATACATTCTGTCAAATGGAGGGTTGTTATTCATTTTTAATTTCTCTACTGGTAAGTAGAAGGAAGTATTGACCCCCTGAATAAAAAAAAAAACATTTTTAGAAAAAGGTTCGCGCGCACTTATGTGTGTGTGTGTGTGTGTGTGTGTGTGTGTGTGTGTGTGTGTGTCTGTGTGTCGATCTGTCAGTCTGTGGACAGCATAACTCAAAAACGAAAAGTCAGTTAAAAACCAAAGTTGTTATTTAAGTTTAATGTCTTTCAAGGATGAGACACGGAGATTTTGAAGAAAATAGCCCCACCCTAAACTACCCTTTACATGGAAAATTTTTCGAAAATTTTGATTTTCTTGAAAATGGCTCTAACGATTTTGATTAAAATGTCATATGTTTGAGATGTTTTTATGACAAATGAAATGCATATCTTGAATTTTCTGGCTATAGTCCCTGTAGTCGTATTTACTCTGGACGACTTTTGCATAACTGGTAAACCGTTAGAGATAGACCAAATCATACTATACAAAAAATGTAGATTTTGGTAAAATACACAATTTATGTAGAAATAAATTTTGTTGTAGGGTGAGGCATTTGGAAGATATTCCTTGTTGAGTGTGAGAGTTTCGGAAAACTTAGAACTTTCGTGAAATGGAACATCGTTGTTTATTTTTTAAAGAGAGGGGAATCTCAAAGCTTTAAAACATTTGACTATCGCTGAAAGTCTACTGTATTCCCATATTCCCCTTGCACCTACAAGGAAATAAGCAATAAGATAATTTGTACAAATGTATGTCTCAACTAACCTGCCAGCCGGCAGTGAAGTGAACAGAGGTGTGCCTGCGTTGTGTGTGTCTGCCTGCAGTGCAACGCTCCGCAGTCAGAATGTCAAATAAGTGCACTTGCAGTTAAATCTTCACCGTCACAAACCTGAGTATTTGTACCTATACTTAGTTATTACTAAATATAGTCCTTAATACACAGACACAAAAAATGGAACTTTACCAGTGGATACACACGCTGAAAATTCAATTTCCCCACGACGCACCCAGGGCATCCGCCTATGAAATACACAAATGGATCATTAACACCATACACCTTACGGTAGATCAGGTGGATACGCTTCAACTACATAGAGAGTTTGCCATTTACCTGAAACTGGGCACCAGGGCTGTAAACAGTTGCAATACGACTCAAGGGCTGTAGTACAACTTTTTATCAGTGCCGCGGACCTCCAGAGTGTGACCATACGTGTATTTAACATAACATATTCCATAATCACCGGTGCTATTGGTCAATTCGGTCGAATTCACGACATATGTATGGAACAATGGAATCCGCAGCAGTTACTGCCGTAAAGAATGGCGTAAGAGCCGTCAAAATGGACACAAAACACCCCATTCCCGTCTCCTTCAGAATCGGCTTACACACAGCGTCCATTTTGAAAGGTTATAAATTGTTTTAAATAAAATATTTGACTGTCGTTTAAAGGCTACTCTATTGTTATATTCCCCTTGCACCTATAAGGAAATAAGTAATAATATAATTTTTAGAAATGTTTATGTCAACTAACACGAAGAAGATATAGGAATAGGAGTTTGTAAGAATGGTTAGTACAAGAGTAGAGAAAGTCATGTGAGTTCAACACATCAATATTTTTGTTCTGGAGGGAATAACAGTTTATCATAGAACAAAACAAAGTAGAGGAAGTATTGCAATTCCACCTAAAAAATCGTAGTCAAGATTTCGCCAGAACTCAAAAACGAAAAGACGACGATTTTGAAGAAAAATACTCCACCCTAAACTACCCTTTACATGGAAAATATTTATTTTCTTGAAATTGGCTCCAACGATTTTGATTAAAATGCCATATGTTTGAGATATTTTTATGACAAATGAAATGCATATTTTGAATTTTCTGGCTATAGCCCCTGTAGTCGTATTTACTCTGGACGACTTTTGTATAACTGGTAAACCGTAGGAGATAAAAAAATGTATATCTTGGTAAAATACACAATTTACGTCTCAATACATTTTCTTGTAGGGTGAACCATTTCGGAGATATTCCTTTTTATGTGTGTGAGTTTCGGAAAACTTAGAACTTTAGCGAAATGGAACATCGTTGTTCATTTTTTATATGTTAAGTGTGCAAAGAGAACGGAATCTCAAAGGTAAAAAAGAGTTGACTGTCGCACAAAGCCTTCTGTATTCTAATATTCCCCTTGTACCTACAAGGAAATAAGCAATAAGATAATTTGTACAAATGTTTATCTTAACTAACACGAAGAAGATATAGGAATAAGAGTTTGTAAGAATGGTTAGTACAAGAGTAGAGAAAGTCACGTGAGTGCAACACATCAGATCTTTTTTAAGTTATACTGTTCACACCCATCCACCTCGACATATACATTTTTGGGAAGAGAACGTAATCTAAATGCAAGATCTCAGATATTTTAGCTCGAAGATTGCGTAGCATTGTGCAGTTGTGTTGTTGAGGGTGAAAGCGTGCTTGGTGGAAATCGTTAGGTAGGCCCGTATCAAGCCAACCATACTCTCACCGGAGATGGGAACTACGGCGGTGCTATCTCCCCCTAACCCCCCCCCCCACCTACCCTCTCTCTGTCTCTCACTCTCTCGAGCGAAACTTTCCTCTGCGGGATTAGTTCCGACAAGGAAACCAACAATATAGCCAGTTATTAAAAATGAGGAAAGGAAAACTACTAGGAAAAAGTGAAAAGTGAGTTGTTAACCCTTTAGGGTTGATGAATTCCAGGAACTCTGGTAATTAAATGGGATCTTAGTATCAGCGTGCTTTATTCTTTCCTTGATTATGTTTACTTCATGTCTTATAAGGGTCTGAAGAAAGCATTTGGGCAAACATGTTGATCTTTGTGTTGTAACCTTTTCGGAAAATATTTTTTTCCCTGAATTTCGACTGCCTGCCACTTCTTTTAATTTTTTATCAATTTTGATTAGCTGGTAAACCACACAACAATCCTTTACGTTTTCGTGGTTTGGAAAGAACCTTTTCTATCCATCCGGTGTTTACCACTGCTTGTTTTCGTTTGAACGTGTGTTGAACGAAGGACGTCTGTCTCCTTTAACAGTGTCTGTTGGTCTATCGAGAACAAGAAGCGACGTTGGTTCGCTTTCCCATCCATGAAGCTACCCCGTATTTGTTTTCTCCCTATATTTATTAATATTTATCTAAAATTATTACTGTATTTATTATTAAATGCTTGATTTCCTTTTTATTTTAAAAAGGCTAAGCTTTTAAAGTTTCTATAAATTTCGGTATCAACGTCACGTCATCAGCCGGTACAGATTTGCCGACCCTTTCTATACAACAAATGTGGTTTTCTTTAAAACACGCAATTTTTGTAAAATATGTAATTTTTTGTATAGAGAACGATTCTCGAGATATTCCTAGTTATTGGTTTGAATTTTCATGTTGATATTTAATGGACTTTTGGTTTCTGAGTTATACCAGGGATGTCCAAGGTTTGCGAAAGAGGGGAGTTTGGCTTACCTCCTAACATACGTGGACTTCGCCCCTCTTTAACTCCAGCCGTGCCTTCTGTTGCAGTGGCGGGTTGGTTACATGGACGTTGCTTTTGATTTATGAAAGGACTTTCAAATCTTATGTGATAAACATCTCTTCATTTGTGACTTCTTTGGAACTGCTTACGTTTAACAAGTCTATCAGTATTTGACATAACCTTAGAAGATACACCAAGTGATTGTCGCGTAGTGATACAGACTTCTAATATAGTTCAATTTGGAGAAACTCTGTTCACAAATATATGTAGAGCTATACTCACTCTTATACACACTATTATACTTTTAATTGTTTATTTTTCTATCTACTACATTTTAATCGATGTAAGCATTTCAGAAACTATTCTTGTAGCTGCAAGGTAAATATGGGAATACAATAAGCTTTAAGCGACAGTGAAATGTTTTAAAACTGGTTGCTATGCGACGCCTTAAGTTCCGTTCTCTTTGTAAGGCCACGAGATAAAAAAAGAATAACATATTCCTATTTGGGAAAAGTATAATATTAGCAAATTGAAACAAATAATAAAGAAAAAAAGAAGTAATTGACCTAAGTTGTGTGTTTTAACGAAATCTGCATTTTTACTTTCTCTACTGGTAAGTAGAGGAAGTATTGTATTCCACCCAAAAATTCTATGTCCAGATTTCAGCGGAAATACATGTTTTGAGGCCCCCTGAATCCAAAAAAGGCGTTTTTATAAAAATGTCCGTGTGTGTGTCAGTCTGTGGACAGCATAGCTCAAAAACGAAAACTCGGTTAAAAACCAAAGTTGGTATTTAAGTTTAATGTCTTTCAAGGATGCGACACGAAGATTTTGAAGAAAATAACCCCACCCTAAACTACCCTTTACATGGAACATTTTTCGAAAATTTTGATTTTCTTAAAAATGGCTCTAACAATTTTGATTAAAATGTCATATGTTTTGAGATATTTTTATGACAAATGAAATGTATATCTTGAATTTTCTGGCTATAGCCCGTGTAGTCGTATTTACTCTGGACGACTTTTGCATAACTGGTAAACCGTTAGAGATAGACCAAATTATACTGTACAAAAAATGTAGATCTTGCTAAAATACACAATTTATGTCTCAATAAATTTTCTTGTGGGGTGAACCATTTCGGAGATATTCCTTGTTATGTGTGTGAGTTTCGGAAAACTTAGAATTTTCGTGAAATGGATCATCATTGTTCATTTTTTTATATGTTAAGTGTGCAAAGAGAACTGAATCTCAAAGCTTTAAAATATTTGGCTATCGCACAAAGCCTACTGTATCCCAATATTCCCCTTGTACCTACAAGGAAATAAGCAATAAGATAATTTGTACAAATGTTTATCTCAACTAACACGAAGAAGATATAGGAATAAGAGTTTGTAAGAATGGTTAGTACAAGAGTAGAGAAAGTCATGTGAGTGCAACACATCACATTCTTTTATGTAGTAAGCTTTTGTCTGTCTCTTACTGTGTACCATTTATGCAAAAATCATAAAAAAATGAAGAGATTTTGTGAGAACATTCCCAGAAAGTTCAAGTTATGACTTGCAAACTGTTTGTGTCTGTCAGTGGATACTGACTGTCTGGTTGTGACTTATACACGCCATTGCCGCGATTCATCCTGCGAGTTTAAGTGGGGAGTAGCATCTAGTTACGTAAGCGTCTCCAAAGAGACAAGGTTGGACATCGCTGAGTTGCACTGTTCATAGACAGAAAGACCATACAAGCGTTTTTTGGAAACTACTTTTATTTTCATTCAACGAGTCTTAAAAATATATATTTTTGGTGGAATGTTGATATAAAGCTTTTGGGTGAAATGCAATAGTTCCCCTACTTGCGAATGATTGATAGAAGACCTGAAAAATGTTCCAACAAATCACATGTTCAGCAGAGCAAGAAATCTATCAAAACCTGAGCAATTTCCAATCTTTGTTAGATATCCTGGTGGTGGCAAAATTCAATGTTTCCTTCAAACCCCATTGGTGCTGTTCCTTTAAGGATATGTTGGGATTTTCACCGTCGTCCCGTCTTCCGAAGGAATCAATAACACACGCATATCCGTAGTACCTCTGTAACGGCAAGGAAACGTGCCCGGCATAAAACAAACCTCTGGTGTCTGGCGACGTAAATCACAAAGCTTGGTCACTTTTGTCCAATAGGACGACTGTCTGTGGTTCACAGTGAATTATCCGTTCACCAGCTCTGGTGTTAGGGGACTGAAGGGGAGAGGACGTACATTCCACGAAGCGTAACCCAAGTGTTGTAAACTTCCTAGATAGCGTTGCTGTTGGTTACGTTGCCAACTTATCTTCAATGTTTGCTCGCTAATATCTCTTAATTTCAGTTAAAAATTAGGAAGAGTCACTAGCGTTATTTCGGAAGAAAAAAAAATCTGATGTATTGCACTCACATGACTTTCTCTACTCTTGTACTAACCATTCATACAAACTCTTATTCCTATATCTTCTTCGTGTTAGTTGAGATAAACATTTATACAAATTATCTTATTGCTTATTTCCTTGTAGGTACAAGGGGAATATTAGAATACAGTAGGCTTTGAGCGATAGTCAAATGTTTTAAAGCTTTGAGATTCCATTCTCTTTGCACGCTTAACATTTCACGAAAGTTTTGTTTTCCAAAACTCACACACATAATAAGGAATATCTCCGAAATGGTTCACCTTACAATAAAATTTATTCAGACATAAATTGTGTATTTTAGCAAGAGCTACGTTTTTTGTATAGTATGATTTGGTCTATCTGTAACGGTTTACCAGTTATGCAAAAGTCGTCCAGAGTAAATACGACTACAGAGGCTATAGCCAGAAAATTTAAGATATACATTTCATTTGTCATCAAAATATCTCTAACATATGACATTTTAATCAAAATTGTTAGTCATTTTCAATAAAATAAAAATTTTCGAAAAATTTTCTATGTAAAGGGCAGTTTAGGGTGGGGCTATTTTCTTAAAAATCTTCGTGTGGCATCTTTGAAAGATGTTAAACTTAAATACCAACTTTGGTTTTTAACCGACTTTTCGTTTTTGAGTTATGCTGTCCGCAGCACACAGACACACACGAACCTTTTTCTAAAAATGCTTTTTTGGATTCAGGGGGTCTCAAAACATATATTTCCGGTGAAATCTCGACATCGAATTTTTGGTTGTAATACAATACTTCTTTCTAATTACCAGTAGAGAAAGTAAAAAGTGCAACAATAAATTCAACTATCTTCTGAAAGTCGTATGAAAGCCAGGACTCGAAAACTGGTGAGTGTGTGTGTGTGTGTGTGTGTGTGTGTGTGTGTGTGTGTGTGTGTGTGTGTGTGTGTGTGTGTGTGTGTATGTGTGTGTGTGTGTGTGTTTCCATCAGTTACTGCACGTAATGAGGGAAGGGGTGGTTTCTTCCTCTGAGCAGTCACCACAAGACCTGAGCCAGGCATCGACTCAGCTGGGCTACTCCACTGAAACGTGTTCTTGCCTCGCTCCACCGACCAACCCTCCCTCACACACCTCATTCAATGTTTACTCTCACCATTCCTAAACTTCGCTTTACATATTCGCCAAAGTTGCACTATTCCCAAGCGTGTGTTCATAATTTGTTCCAATATATGTAGACGCTGCAATCCAATTATTTAATATCATTTTGTGGCTCAATGACTCATTTTAGGAACGAATGAAAATCACATAAATAACAGATCTTTTGAATCTGTAGCCCTGTCAGCCAACTACACAAGTAAACAATAGAATGGTGACCGACAATCAAACATTCAACCAATTTTATTTTGACTTTCACCACTTCCTAAATTAAGTAGAGGAAGTATTGTATTTCACCCAAAAATTCGATGTTGAGATATATGTTTTGAGTCCCTCTGAATCCAAAAAAAGCAGTTTTAGAAAAAGGTGTGTGTGTGTTTTCAGAAAGTATCTTATTCTTTGTTTCCTTGTAAGTACAAGGGGAATAAGTGAATACAGAAGGCTTTGAGCGATAGTCAAATGTTTTAAAGCTGATTGCTATTCGACGCCTTAAGTTCCATTGTCGTTGTAAGGCCATGGGATAAAAAAAAAAAAAAAAATAAAAAAAAAAAAAAATTTGAGAAAAGTATAATATTAGCAAATTCAAACAGCCGCTCATTGCTTAAGGTTCTCCAAAGAGAGAAGGTTGGACATCCCTGAATCAGACCGTGTGGTGCCTATAAGCTTACAATCGCGTCGCCTTGATCTACTTCCTCTTCCGGTTTTTCCTTTGTTGAAGGCTTCTACTCTTTTTCCGCTCCATTTATAAGCCGTCTTTAACATTTGAGGTTATATCGGCAGCTTTTCCTTTGGAACAATTGCTCATCAGCAGTGATGTTCACTCGTTTACTCTCTGTATAACTTTGGCTTTGTTTACGTTGGGTTTTCTTTATAAACATTAAACTTACATACAATTATACACTCTCACTAATTGTGATTGTTTCACAAGTTATACATAGTTTTCAATTTTTAATTAATTTCGTAATAAGCGTTCTGGAAAATAATTTTACTTTCCCTACTACGTCTAGTAAAGCAGAGGAAGTATTGTATTCCACCCAAAAATTCGATGTCGAGATTTCACCGGAAATATATATTTTCAGACCCTCTGAATCCAAATTTTCTTTTAGGAAAAGGTCCGTGTATGTGTCTGTCAGTGTGTGGACAGCGTGACTCAAAAACGAAAAGTCGGTTAACAACGAAATCTAGTATTTAAATTTGACATCTTCTAAGAATGTGACACGAATATTTTGAAGAAAATTTCTCTATCCTAACTACCCTGTACATGGGCAATTTTTCAAAAATTTTGATTTTCTCGAAAATAGCTGTAACTGTTTTTATTAAAATACCATATGTTTAAGATATTTTTACGACAAATGAAATGTATATTTTAAATTTTGTAGTTCTTTTTACTCTGAATGACCTTTGTATAACTGGTAAACCGTAAGAGATAGACCAAATCTTAATACTAAAATGTAGATCCTGCTAAAACACACAATTTATGTCTAAATAAATTTTTTGGCAGAGTGAATAATTTCGGAGATATTCCTTCTATTTGTGTGAGTTTTGGAAAGCACACTTGCGTAAAATGGAACATTGTTATTCATTTTTTTATATGTTAAGCGTGCAAAGAGAACGGAATTTGAAAGCTTTAAAACATTTGACTATCGCTCAAAACCTTGCTAATATTCACCTTGCACCTATAAGGAAATAAGCAATAAGATAAACTGTGCAACCGTGCAACGCTTGTTGGGTGGAACCGTGCACGGTCAACAACTATGCACGCACCTCCAATACTGCAGCTTACCTTACGGAGAGAAGACATGCCGCTTGAACGGTCTTGATTTAAATGGGAGACCCGATATACTTCAACAGTGCTGGTGTTGACAAGCAATAATTCTACATCCTCAAACAGTTGGCATCTCCCTACAAATAACCCATTATTGATCTGCAGGTTTGTTGAAAAATGATAGAACTTTTACCAGCGACTTTTACAATTATACCAGTACCACATCCAGTTGGAACAGTCGCTTTTCCTTCAGTTGGAAACAGTGATATTGCAAATCCCTTCCTGCATTAATTATTAAAGGAATTTAACTCGCTTGAACCTTGCTCCGCCTGTGAGTTTTCCGATATTCTTTTCTTTCACCTGTTTTACAGTTTTCGGCTTTTGTATCCCGCAGGTGAACACATGAATATTTAATCCTATACCCGTGTGAAGGGTAGTAACCAAATTCTGCACATTTCTTTACTCCTGAGGGAATTCCTGGAAACCACTATAAGACATTGCTGCCGGTGTTACATCCGTAAGACCATTTCTTAAATCTCTGGGCACGATATCAGTGTTACTTCTTGGCCATACGATTCTCCTTAAATCGTTTGTAATCAGTTTTATTTCCTTTTAATAAAGTTTAACACTCGAATATGACACATAATATCCCACTTTCTTATACAATTTTCCTTATCCGTTGCTATTTTTACCTTCTCTGCTCGTAAGTAGGGGAATATATGTTTTGAGACCCCCTGAATCCAAAAAAATCATTTTTAGAAAAAGGTCCGTGTGTGTGTCTGTGTCAGTCTGTCAGTCTGTGGACAGCATAACACAAAAACGAAAAGTCGGTTAAAAACCAAAGTTGGCATTTAAGTTTAACGTCTTTCAAGGATGCGACACAAACATTTTGAAGAAAATAGCCCAACGCTCAATTACCCTTTACATGGAAACTTTTTGGAAAATTTTGATTTTCTTGAAAATGGTTCTAACGATTTTGATTAAAATGTCATATGTTTAAGATATTTTTATGACAAATGAAATGTATATCTTGAATTTTCTGGCTATAGCCCCTGTAGTCGTATTTACTCTGGACGACTTTTGCATAACTGGTAAACCGTTAGAGATAGACCAAATTATACTATACAAAAATGTAGATCTTGCTAAAATACACAATTTATGTCTCAATAAATTTTCTTGTAGGGTGAACCATTTCGGAGATATTCCTTGTTATGTGTGTGAGTTTCGGAAAACTTAGAACTTTAGCGAAATGGATCATCGCTGTTCATTTTTTATATGTTAATCGTGCAAAGAGAACGGAATCTCAAAGGTCAAAAAGATTTGACTGTCGCACAAAGCCTGCTGTATTCTAATATTCCCCTTGCACCTACAAGGAAATAAGCAATAAGATAATTTGTACAAATGTTTATCTTAACTAACACGAAGAAGATACAGGAATAAGAGTTTGTAAGAATGGTTAGTACAAGAGTAGAGAAAGTCCTGTGAGTGCAACACATCAGATTTTTTAACTAAACTTATGGTAGAAAAAACATGATTGAAAAGTTTATCAAAAGTTTTTGCCAGGCACGGGCAAAATCGCTCCAAAGGGCCACTCAACTGAAACAGTTCTTGCCTCACTCCACCGGCCATTCTTCCCCTTCATTGTTGTTCAACACTGACTCATTCAGTGGCGAGTAAAGGTTTGTCGAGACATCTGCTTCATTAAGGGTAGCAGGGGGAAGTTTTGTAAGTTACCAAAAACAGGAAAGTTTGCTGTTAAATACACGGATTTCTATTTCGAAACGTAAACCGTTACAATAGCAGAAGCGCAAACCAAAGTTTGGTGAATTTACAGGTATTTATTTACAATTTCAAAAGGTGCTTGCAACAATTTAGTATGGTTATCATTGTTTAACATAAAGGAATGTTATAAACTTCAAGATTATGTAATTTGCCTAACCAGAGTAGGTGACTTGTATGTAAAATATTGTTAATATAAACGAAATAGCTTATAACAGTGTAGAAATTATTATTGCAGCGCAGGTGGAACGAACCCACCACTGCACGTGTTGTATCAAAACAACCTTCGTCACTCGGCAAGAGAATCTGGGATGAGTGAGGCAAATTCACTCGCTACCTCTCTTCTTACGCCTATGCCTGGCTTAATATAACACCACTTTCACAATCATTTAAATTTTGAATTTTCAACGTCAAAATTCCCTGAAATGCAGTCAACAATGTTCGCACCTTTAAGGGACACTGGGAGTGAAATTTTGGTCAAAATTGTCAAAAAGTCGACATTTTTTTTTTTTACCTTAAAATGTTCCTGGAACACCGGTGCAGTTGGATCAGCTAACATTTTTCCTATCTCCCACTCCATGTGGTCATTACGGCCCTTTCAAATAGCGCTCCTCCCTTAACGTACACAGGATGCTCCTATATAAAAGCCTGTTTTTCTCAAAACTACATTTCTGCACATTCCAAAAGAAGGTCGCGCCTGAGTTTTGCTTCAAATTCAATGAAAACTTCCAAAAGTATTCATAAATAGCAGCTAAACAAAACTATGATTCAATATTGATGTTATCATTAACATGAATTCCAAAAACATTTCTTTTGTATGAAAAAAATCAATAATTTTTAAGATTAAATTTTCTTTGTTATCAAAAAAATATGTACAGTATAATCAGCAAACGTATTTGAAATATCTCTTTATACAGTTGTTACCCATGTTTTAGAGTATCAGTTCTGACAATATAAATTAATTTTGAAAAGTCAATAGACGCGAGCTCTATTTTGAAAATGTGCCAATTAAATTCATAAAATAATTTATAAATCCTAAACGAAACATCCAATTTTAATGAAATTTGTTGTACCTCTATTCACATATAAATACAAACACAGTAAAAATTTCAGAAAAATCTATCAAAAAATGTGCAACTTTCAAATTTCACTCCCAGTGTCCCTAAATACACTGGAACGTGGTGCATGCATTCCTCTGTCTCTTACGATTGCTATTGTGACGTCATTGTAACAGGCTACAGTGGTGAGAATATCTCAGCAGTTCGTCAAGGCTGTTAGGAGAACCAATTTGCACAAGCACACACGTTACGGCTTAGTCATTGTGAAGGGGCCTTAAGCCAGCACGTGTGAAGGGGGCCTTAACAGCAAATGTGCCACGCGAGGCAGGAATGAATGAAAGCCGTTGACTTGATGGACCTGTCAGATTGTGACGCGCGCACCTTGAAGGAAGTTGCGGAACTCTGCGGTCTGTTCCTCTGCAAGTTGTGCCCGCCGGAAGGAAGACCTGCGATTTTCCCACGCGGCTAAAGCCTGTCTTGGATCGATTGTTTGGAGCTGCTCTGGGCTGTTTAAACATTGCAACTTCTCTCTGTCTCTCTGTCTGTCTGTCTTGGAACTGAGCGTTATCTCGCGTAAACGGAGTTAATGGAAGTTCTTCCTCTAGCCCTACCAGCTAACCTATGTACCCTTTAATGTGTGTGTGTGTGTGAGTGTGTCTGGACAGCATAACTCAAAAATCTGATGTGTTGCACTCACATGACTTTCTCTACTGTTGTACTAACCATTCTAACAAACTCTTATTCCTATATCTCCATGTTAGTTAAGATAAACCTTCGTACAAATTATCTTACTGCTTATTTCCTTGTAGGTACAAGGGGAATATTAGAATACAGTAGACTTTGTGCGATAGTCAAATCTTTTTAACCTTTGAGATTCCGTTCTCTTTGCACGATTAACATATAAAAAAATAAACAACGTTTTTGCATTTCGCTAAAGTTCTAAGTTTTCCGAAACTCACACACATAACAAGGAATATCTCCGAAATGGTTCACCCTACAAGAAAATTTTTTGAGACATAAATTGTGTATTTTAGCAAGATCTACATTTTTGTATAGTACGATTTGGTCTATCTCTAACGGTTTACCAGTTATGCAAAAGCCGTCCAAGTAAATACGACTACAGGGGCTATAGCCAGAAAATTTAAGATATACATTTCATTTTTCATAAAAATATCTCAAACATATAACATTTTAACCAAAATCGTTAGAGCCATTTTCAAGAAAATCAAAATTTTCGAAAAATTTCTCCATGTAAAGGGTAGTTTACGGTGGGGCTATTTTCTTCAAAATCTTTGTTTCGCATCCTTGAAAGACATTAAACTTAAATACCAACTTTGGCTTTTAACCGACTTTTCGCTTTTGAGTTATGCTGTCCACAGACTGACAGACACACACACACACACACACAGACACACACGGACCTTTTTCTAAAAATGCTTCTTTTTTGTATTCAGGGGCCTCAAAACATATTTCCGTTGAAATCTCGACATCGAATTTTTGGGTGGAATACAATACTTCCGCTACTTACCAGTAGAGAAAGTAAAAATGAAACGTCGGTTAAAAACCAAAGTTGGTATTTAAGTTTAATTATTTTTCAAGGATGCGACACGATGATTTTGAAGAAAATTTCTCCACCCTAAACTACCTTTTACATAGCAAAATTTTCCAAAATTTTAATTTTGTCGAAAACAACTCTAAAGATTTTAATTAAGATATTTTTATGACAAATTAAATGTATATTTTGAATTTTCTGACTATAAGCTACGTAATCCTATTTACTCTAGATGACTTTTGAATAACTTGTAAACCGTAAGAGATAGACCAAATCTTACTATACAAAAAGTGTTAATCTCGTTAAAACACCCAATTTATGTCTGAATAATTTTTTTAAAGTGAACCATTTCGGAGATATTCCTTGTTATTTGTGTCAGTTTCGGAAAACTTAAAACTTTCGTGAAATGGAACATCGTTGTTCAGTTTTTGATATGTTAGCCGTGCAAAGGGAACGGAATTTCAAATCTTTAAAAGATTTGACTATTGCTCAAAGCCTACTGTATTCCCATATTCCCCTTGTACCTACAAGGAAATAAGTAATAAGATAATTTGTACAAATGTTTATCTCAACTAACACGAAGAAGATATAGGAATAAGAGTTTGTAAAAATGGTTAGTAGAAGAGTAGAGAAAGTCATGTGAGTGCAACACATCATATTTTTTCTGAACATTTTAAGAACCAGTCCAGATTTTTCTCATTTTTTGGGAGTTTGTAGCTGCATTATTCCTAAAAAACAATTAACTTTTAAGATTTCAAAATCTGAAAATTCTTGGATATATATTTATATTTTCTGGACTCGTCCAACGAAATGGTTTACGTATATTGTGAGTCAATGATTGTCTTTTAAAGGATTGCGGGTGAATCTACCTGCTACTTTTGAGGGTCACACCACGCCTACTGTTACAATTGAAACCTTTTGCTGTCTAAGCCCTCTAAAACATTACATTTGAATCACCCTGTGGTGACAACGGACACAGATTAAGGGTTCAAACGGTGGATGAAACAAGGTCAGTAGGGAAGTGCCAGAACTGTTGCTGGCACACACACACGCACACACACACACACACACACACACACACACACACACACACACACACACACTAGCTAGTTAGAAGCAGTTTATTTCAGTTACACACCAGTAGTTAGTTACTTGTTCTTCTTCCCATACAAGGTCTCTTTGGCGCACTTCCATTCTTCTTTATTCCTGATGCCGCCGCCTTGTGTCGGATATACTATACAGGGCGTCCTCGAAACTCCATCCTTAAAGTTACAGTTCGTAATTGTGCATGGCGGGTCGGTAAGTACACGTCACTGATACACGCATCTTTAAAAACATCCATTTTTAGAATTTCGGGTTTTATAATAAAGGGCATTACAAAAAGATCTATCATTTTTATATGTTAATCATTAATTATTCTTCGAAAGTTACTCCTTTGGTACTATACAAAATAGTTGACTTTTTAAAATTAATTTATTTATAAAAACTGGAACATTATTTTAAAAAATCTGATGTGTTGCACTCACATGACTTTCTCTACTCTTGTACTAACCATTCTTACAAACTCTTATTCCTATATCTTCTTTCTTGTTAGTTGAGATAAACATTTGTACAAATCATCTTATTGCTTATTTCCTTGTAGGTGCAAGGGGAATATTAGAATACAGTAGGCTTTGTGCGATAGTCAAATATTTGAGATTCTGTTGTCTTTGCACACTTAACATATAAAATGCTGATCCATTTCACGAAAGTTCTAAGTTTTCCGAAACTCACACACATAACAAGGAATATCTCCGAAATGGTTCACCCTACAAGAAAATTTATTGAGACATAAATTGTGTATTTCAGCAAGATCTACATATTTTGTATAGTATGATTTGGTCTATCTCTAACGGTTTACCAGTTATGCAAAAGTCGTCCAGAGTAAATAGGACTACAGGGGCAATAGCCAGAAAATTCAAGATATACATTTCATTTGTCATAAAAATATCTCAAACATATGACATTTTAATCAAAATCGTTAGAGCCATTTTCAAGAAAATCAAAATTTTCGAAAAATCTTCCATGTAAAGGGTAGTTTAGGGTGGGGCTATTTTCTTCAAAAGCTTCGTGCCGCATCCTTGAAAGACATTAAACTTAAATATCAACTTTTGTTTTTAACCGACTTTTCGTTTTTGAGTTATGCTGTCCACAGGCTGACAGACTGACACACACACACGGACCTTTTTCTAAGAATGCGTTTTTAGGATTCAGGGTGCCTCAAAACATGTATTTCCGGGAAATCTCGACATCGAATTTTTGGTTGGAATACAATACTTCCCCTACTTACGAGTAGAGAAAGTAAAAAAGTATACACTCGTTTTATTTAGGGGAAGTAGAAAATTTTGGAACAAAATTAGTAAAGTATTGCTTTGCCAGACCTAGCTGGACACAGTGTTTACAAGAACCTCCGCCATTGGCGCTCCATATCGAAGGTTGCAAAACATTTCAAATATCGAACAATGCGAGACTGAATTTGCCACATTTCACATGCAGCGAACATCCAAAGAGAGGTTATGTACACATGGCAACGTGTTAGCTGTCTAAAACTCTCGCTTCAAATTAGCCCAGTCCTTACTAAGAGGTTTCTTTTTAAACGAATGTTCAAAGGCAGGATATTCCCATATCCAGAAGCTCGGGGGAACCGACTTCATCATCCTCGTGGTTTGGAAAAGAGAAGAGGGGATGAGAAATGACTACGTTTTGAAGTCCTCTCCAGAGATGCAGCTAACAAAGATTCCCTGACTGATTTATTTGCAGTGAAACAATTGCGGAGCGCATTGCACGATGAACTGCAGTGTTTTAACACAGCCACGCACGTGTGACCTTGTTTTCATTATCACCGACTTTATACTATCTCGTTATGTACCCAAGTGGCGGAAATATGCTTTCACATGTAAATAACATTATTTGAAGGGTTCGTTACAGAAAATGACAATGTACCAAATCTTTGAAGCAATAGTAGCTTCGTTACTGGTAAATTACTGTAGTGAAACTCATTGTTATAGAGAAAACAGCTTATTGGAATACCCCAGAAAGAAACTGTCATATTTTATAAAAATATTTCGCAATGTTTCCTTGTAAATTTCACTAGCATAATAATATACAGGAAGTACACGTTTTGAACACAAAAACCCATTTTAAAAAATCATTTCCTGTGTATATATGTGTGTGTTTGTGTTTCTCCTTTGCAAAAACAGTTAAAAAGCGAGTAATTCATTCTACCTTTCTTAGAAGCATTTTTATTTCATACATTTTACACTGATCCTTACAAATGTTTTTTCCCTGTAATTATGCTAAAGTAAATTACAATAATTTAGTGTTCATTTCTTAGGCGCCCTTGTGGCTTTAAATGCTGTACTTTGCTACTCCTATGATATTTACGTAAAAGCCAGTGACATTTACCCAGCGGTTTTGCACCCCGCTAAAGATAAAAACCAATATTGATGGTATTGCACCCAGCTATACATAAATACCCTTTCCCATTCGAAATAAAGCGATTGGGAGTAAATAAACTTTAGATAAACAAAATCTACATCCGAAAATCGGCTTGCTGTTTATTTTATTTATTTTATTGCTAGCAAATATTTACGGCAACTCTAGAATTCTAGAATCCCAAATATGATAAAATCTCCTGTATGCCTGTCGTTCTCCGCGGTCTAGGGGCAACCTGCAAGCTTCTAGTTCCAGAGGTCGCTGGTTTAAATCCGGAATGGATTTTTTGGGGCGCAAAAATCTTGAGAATGGCTTCCTTCGGAAGGGAAGTAAAGCCGGTGTCCCGTGTTATAGACTTACGGCACGAAAAATAACCTCAAGTGAGATAAAGAGGAAAATAATATCACAGTAGACTTAATAAAACAAGGTTGAAAAAAAATTACGGGAATATATATGAGAACTGATTACTGAAATATGGAACACAGAAACTACGCCAGAATATTGGAATATGGCGATAATTTACCCTATTCATAAAAAATGCAGTAAATTGGAATGGAATAATTTTCGGGGGACCTCACCTTTAAACGTCACTTTTTACAAATGTTTTACAATGTATATTGAACACTATGTTGATGAAATCCTTGGCGAATATTTATAGAAATATTAATAAAGGTGATTCAATTTCAATAGATCCTTTCAATGCTTGGCCTATACCAAGCATTGAAAGGATTCGTATGACGTTAATGTTTCAATATTCAATTAATCATATAACTGTGAACTAATACAAAATTTGGAATAGAATTATATTGAACTATTCATAATTAACGCTAACAATGCAAGTGAAATGTCCTAGATATGAAATGACTGCAGGTAATAATAGTAGCTAATATTGAGTTTTAGTTTTACTCAGTTACAATAATTATTCCTAAGGCGTCTCCCCTATAAGAGGATAGCTTTATCGCCCAGCCACTGCGTCCTCCAGCCGCAGCCAAGATAGTGGGGTACAGGATGGGGATGACGGGAGTCAGTGCGCCGACCACCTCACTGATCATAAGGCGACAAGTTGACCTTTAAGGGACGCTATTTTTCTGTTATTCTATTGCAGCGGTGCTCAACTGCAGGCAGGTAAGGGAAGGTAGAAATCACCTCCTTCCATCCACTGGGGCGCATGGTTACGTGACCCTGCTCCTCTTTGTGCGCTGTGCGACAACCTTTTGTCAGTCCGTCACGTGCGGCTAGAGCGTGTTTCCCTATCGCACCTTCGAAACTCTCTGCAACTGCCTGTCAGTCTTGCACAGGTCGTAGCGGGCGATAAACAAGCGGTCGAAAGAGTTTTGAAATTTTTAGAAAAGATAACCTTGAGCCTGGCAATTTAAATCTTTATATATGAAAATTTTATATTTTTTCAACCTTTTTATAACTTTACTTTGGTTCTGGCGTATGGTATATTTATTTTCCTTTTTAGTAGTGTTCGTATTTCATACTCAAGTTTATCTATAGTTGATTATTTTTAAAAGCGCTGATGACCAAGTAGTTGACCGCCCTTAAACCAAAATCAAATCAAAATGGAAGTACAAAGAACAAATTGGAGCCATATTCATGGAACTGAACAAGAAAACTTTTTTTAATGGTTTAATCGAGTACTGTGAACCCGTTCTTGGCTGAACTGTCTTCGTGAAGAATTATCGAACTGGTGTCTGTTTCACTCTTTCTTTTGTTACTGTTAGCAACGCCTCCCTAAAAGCTCTGTTTTCAGGCTTTTGTTTCCGCAATGCAGACCTTGGAGTGAAGTGCAACAGACTTACTTAACATTAGCCGTATAAATTACTCTCGTTTCTCACCTAAAGAGCCGCCCTTCTAAAAGCACCGCGCTCTAAGGGTGCAATTACAACATCCCTGACTCAGTTTCCTGAACCTCGTTCCGCATTACATCGATTGTTACTAAACGACATCGATAATTCCATTTCCGCCTAATAGTTCCCAGCCAGGCCGTTCCTTAGTCATTAATATTTCTATAACCAAGGCAAACAGCTTCCTTTATAAGGGTGTGCTCCCGTCAGACCTCAAGTAACAGGAAAACACAGTGCGTGAAGAAACTTCCTCCGCAGTGCACTCCGAAATCACAGGCGTGATCTTTGGTTCAAACCCTGTGCAATCAACAAGCTATTTATTCAGTGTTACTGTTTTATCATGGAAGATTTGATTATTATATCCACTAACCAAACGTTGGTGCGACATTTGGAACATCTTTATTTTATTTATATGCGTTTTATTATATGTTCCGGCCGGCGAGCCTCAACATTCTTTTAATAATCACTAACATCAGTCTGGTACTGATACATCACATAGATTAAATAATCTATTTCACTTTTAAGAATTTTTAACGTCTTATTGACACTCGTAAATCATTATTGGTAAAACTGTAGGAGACCGTCGTCACGTGGTTCACTGACAGTTCTGTTATGTCACTGACCTACAACGGAAGAAGATGGCGCTGCAAGGCAGAAATATCTGTTGCCAACTTAACATTGTACAACTCGCTAAAACTACCAACCACGCATCACAAAATGCCAAAACAATGTACTATTATTTATTAATATTGTTGTTGTTAATACTGCGTAATATGTAATAACATTACTGTATTACACAACCTCAATATTATTAATTACTTCATTATTATTGTTGCACTATTGCGTAATACTGCGTAATCTGTAATAAAATTATTGTATTATACAACCTCGACATTATTATTGTTGTTGTTGTTAGTACTGCGTAATATGTAATAAAATTACCGTATTATACAATCTCAAATGATTTTTGTACCTTTGATAAGTGTAGTCATCTGTGAAAATGCGCAACAAGTTCAAGTTTATTATTTATTTATGCCAACAAACTTACTATTGGTATTTTTAAACACAAACCGTGTGTGGGCAATGTTTGAGAGGTAGTACTAGAACTTAACAATTCAATACCACAGCTGGGATTTGAACGACAGACCCTCCACTTACTAGGCGGGTGCTCTGAGAGCATCCCTTCTCGGTTTACCGCCTTCTCTTGTGCCTGTTGTGGTAATTTTCATTTTTATATGCTTCGATGAGCCACAATATCTCTTCCTCAGTCCAATTTTTCATTTTCAAACGTATGTAGAATACAGATTAAAACCACAACCGCACCGCACAAGAACTCAAGTCACATCACTTAATTACAAAACAATAACTCTAAATAACAACAACAAATAACGTTAACAAGTTGGTTCGCAACATTCACATACTTCCGCTGTTTTCAATCTTCCAGCGTTGGCAATACATACGTCACCAACGAGTTATAGGAAATGAACCTTATAACAAGGCGTCTACTTTCACACAACAACAACCTTATAACAACAATGCTTCAGTCACAAACAATTGCCTATCAACCAAGTGAGGACGGGCTCCTACAGGATAACCTCATTATTTTTCAACAAATCACTCACAAGGAAAATCCGGTAAACAATGGCGTGTTCCGTCTCTAATGGAGGAATTATTAGGCACAGTTAACAATTACTTTAAGCTCAGATTTTCTGGTAAAACTCACGTGATATTTCGATCACAATAATTATTACTTACATTATAGTTCACTCTTGAAGAATCACAACAAATTCACTGTTCTTTTTCAGTTTATGTTTTGTAATTAATACTTTACATCGAGACGTTAAATTTTAATTCATCTCACTAGCATAAGACAAAAGAAGTCTGCCTATGCTGCCTATATAATTTGATAATGTCAGGGGGCCTTTCTGCTGCCTCTTATGTTCACATTTCATATCATTGTAGAAGGCCTACAGAGAAATACTGTCTCAGTTACTTGAAAGAGAGTAAGGTAAATACTGTCTTATTGTAAATTATAGTGCTAATTTTGGTTGTTATTAAAGTATTTTCGTCGTTAGTTGATTTTATACATTTCCCCTTCATACTGTGTGGGTTCAAATTTGATATTACTGCACTGAATACGTAACCTGATCTATGTACGTGTATTGTCTATGCAGGAACTATATTAAATCCCGTAACTGTTGATATAATTACATATATGGGGTATAATCATTTTTGGTAGTTGAATTTTACAATTTAAATCTTCGTTTTAATTTTATTTGTCAAAATGTATTCAAGATTTAATTAGTTGTTTTTAAAACCAGCAACCAGACATAGTAGGTCATCTTTTCGTCTTCTGGTAACCTTACTATGGATCCATCATGTTCAACAGCTGTTAGTAAATTATTAATTTTACTTAACCGTAACTCGTTTTCTAATGATACACTTATCGTACTTGCATTATAATATACCATTAGTATTCTTATATAGTGATTCATTTAACCTCCCTTAAGTGCATGGAAAATAGTATAACACATATTAATTTAAGTTCTTTCTGGCATGCCGTAGTATACCTTTTTGCAACTTTCATATAAACTTTGAACAGAAATATCCAATTTTAAGTAGAAAGCGATGTTGCGCAGTGGTGGTTGTATACCAGCTTGGATCTTGAAACTGAAAGACCCTAAATTCTAACCTAACTTTATATGTACCTCGACACTTTGCCTTTATGGTAGAGTCGTTTACCTCGACTTTAAGTCTCTATTAAAGGTTGCAACAACCTACTGACACCAGCAGTTACGTATCTCATATTATATTTATGTTCTGTAACTCAGCTTAGAGGCGAAACACTAATTTAGCACCTTGTATGTGATGTGAATGTGCAAGATATTTTGGACATAGGTTTCTCTGTAATTTAGATAGCTTGTACGTTCATAGTTCGTATATTACTTTCTCTACATGCTACGCCTACCACACCCTTTTTTAATTACTTTGTCTACTGGTAAGTAGGGGAAGTATTGTATTCCACCCAAAAATTCGATGTCCAGATATCACTGGAAATATATGTTTTGAGGCCCCCTGAATCCAAAAAAAAAAGCATTTTTAGAAAAAGGTCCGTGTGTGTGTCTGTGTGTCTGTCAGTCTGTGGACAGCATAACTCAAAAACGAAAAGTCAGTTAAAAGCCAAACTTGGTATTTAAGTTTAATGTCTTTCAAGGATGCGACACAAAGATTTTGAGGAAAATGGCCCCAACCTAAACTACCCTTTACATGGAAGATTTTTCGAAAATTTTGATTTTCTTGAAAATGGCTCTAACGATTTTGATTAAAATGTCATATGTTTGAGATATTTTGATGACAAATGAAATGTATATATTGAATTTTCTGGTTATAGCCCTGTAGTCGTATTTACTCTGGACGACTTTTGCATAACTGGTAAACCGTTAGAGATAGACCAAATTATACTAGACAAAAAATGTAGATCTTGCTAAAATACACAATTTATGTCTGAATAAATTTTCTTGTAGGGTGAACCATTTCGGAGATATTCCTTGTTATGTGTGTGAGTTTCGGAAAACTTAGAACTTTCGTGAAATGGATCATTGTTGTTCACTTTTTTATATGTTAATCGTGCAAAGAGAACGGAACCTCAAAGGTAAAAAACATTTGAATATCGCACAAAGCCTTCTGTATTCTAATATTCCCCTTGTACCTACAAGGAAATAAGCATTAAGATAATTTGTACGAATGTTTATCTTAACTAACATGGAGATATAGGAATAAGAGTTTGTTAGAATGGTTAGTACAAGAGTAGAGAAAGTCATGTGAGTGCAACACATCAGATTTTTTTTAGTTATTTTTGCATTTTCCGTAACTTATTTTTTATATGTAGATAGCATTTACTCTAAAACTATTTGATCTAGAAAGTTCAAATTTTCTGAGCTGCTAAAACGTCATATGAACTTTAAAATAAGTGGAGCAGTTTTGCCGTGTTTTACATATAATTTATAAATTATAATGTTATGTGTTACAAAAAATGGGATATTTTTTAAGATTATATATGAGTAACTTTCACTATAAAACTAGAATTTTCATAACAATCGACTCATTTTCTAAGAAATATTGTTTTCTGGGTTCACTGTAAATTAAAAGCATTACAACGGAGCGTTCTTCAAATAATTGCACCGAAGTAAACATTAGCAAGTCAAGCTTATTTATTCTGTGTGATAATTTACGTGGATGTTCCATGGATCTACAAACTTTATTAACACATTTTCTATGTCAGTGTATAGTGCTGTAATGGTTTAGGGGATGTTCCCATTACAACAAACTTATTTTTTATGCGTAGATCAATTTTGTTGTGCGCTGAAAACTTAAAGGACCTGCTAGATAAAGCCTAGCACGTAATTGAATTTAAAGGTTAAAAGTATATTTGTTATAAAACTATTTTTTTTAATTTTTGAAAAGTTAGCCAAATTTCAGCATAGGTGACCTTAAACAGAAATGCGATATGTTGCCGTATTATTTTATAATATATTCTGATAATGTGGGAACTTGGTACTTGCAAGCTTCACTGCGTGAGGAAAATTTGTCAACATCTTGAATGAACTCTCTACGCAAGAATTTGGATGTACCTAGTGGCGTTTTGATGGAAGGAATCAATCACTCTCTCAAAATGGAAAATAACATCTTTAAGACGTGCTAAGCAGTGGCGTATTCTCCGTGAATGTAATACACCAGTTATAGAATAATGAAGTGTCTAGTGTTCACCTACGATTAAAGTATCATCGCCTGCTGTGTAAGGAGTCCCGGGTTCGATTCCCGCTAGGGGTAGGAATTTTTCCCCAGCCAACAATATTCCTTAACCTCACTAGAATGTGGAAGTGTGAATTAACAGATTTAATAAACCTTTTCAATCAGCTTCATTCTGTAATACGTTAATTACTCAGGAAGGAAAACCTACTCCCAACTCGCAAAACTTAAAGACGGACAACAAAATTACGTATATTTATAGAGAGATACTACGGTTATTTGGCTCTGAAACTTTGTGTAAACTCATCTGGTGGTTGTGATTGTTGCTTGGGAAGGATAAACCTGTTTGGAACAGTAAATATCGGCGTTATCCGTGTTAATGCATATAATTTCAGTTTAATGTTGCATCTATGCAGTGTTGAATATACGCCACTGGTGGTAAGAGTGATTTTATACTGTCACTGTTATGAATGTACCCGCTACTGCTCGTTTTTCTTCCGCTAGATAAGGTCCTTTCATGCTTTCCACAAATATTGTATGATTTAGTGGGCAGCTTCTTGAAAAATAGATTTGTCGCTGATGACGTATGATGCGCCAAGCCGTGTTATAGTTGCTGTAACCTGAATAACTGTCCTGGCGGCTCGCTCCCTGTGCAGGGTTTCAGACAAATGAACATGGCAACTCCAGCACTAGCAGTGAACGGCATCGAAACTCTTGTGATAAATCATACTGCTAACGGTTACTTCTTATTTATAGCAGTTCTACTCTAACGAGCCGAAAGGGACGGTAGCTTCTGTGGTCCGCATTCGGGAGATCGTGGGTTCGAGTCCTATGGCCGAGTTTCCTGATCCAAGGAATTTTTCGGGTGTTCCCCTGGGTCGCTAAGCAAATGCTCAGAAGGATAATTACATCACCCGACCTTCCTGTATTTAAATAATAAGAATAATAGTAAATAATAATTACAATAAACAAGAATAATATTTAATAATATAATTAATAACTGCATGTAATATTTATAATTGATCATTTAATTTTACATATTTGTTTTTCTCGTTTAGCATTAGTTGTAGTTTTGCGAGGGTGATTTTATCCTTATTTTATTTCTTTTTATCCTATAAATTGTTCAATATTTATAAAAAAAGCTATTGTTATTTTTAAAAATTTATTTAGACATATTATTGTATTACGATTGTGTAGAATTAATTGTTGTTCTTTAGTAGTATTTGTATCTTTTTCAGAGTGATTATGTCTGAAATGTTATAATTTGTGTTCTTGTTTTTTGTATTGAGGAGATAATTTTTGTAAAATATTTTCCGTATTTTATTTACTTTATTTCTTTTATGTTATGTTATGTGTAATAACTTTTTTACTTTCTCTACTGGTAAGTAGGGGAAGTATTGTATTCCACCCAAAAATTCGATGTCGAGATTTCACCGGAAATACATGTTTTGAGGCTCCCTGAATCCAAAAAAAGCATTTTTAGAAAGAGGTCCGTGTGTGTGTCTGTGTGTCAGTCTGTCAGCCTGTCGACAGCATAACTCAAAAACGAAAAGTCGGTTAAAAACCAAAATTGGTATTTAAGTTTAATGTCTTTAAAGGATGTGACACGAAGATTTTGAAGAAAATATCCCCACCTTAAACTACCCTTTACATGGAAAATTTTTCGAAAATTTTAATTTTTTTGAAAATGGCTCTAACGATTTTTATTAAAATGTCACATGTTTGAGATATTTTTATGACAAATGAAATGTATATCTTGAATTTTCTGGCTATAGCCCCTGTAGCCGTATTTACTCTGGACGACTTTTGCATAACTGGTAAACCGTTAGAGATAGACCAAATCATACTATACAAAAAATGTAGATCTTGATAAAATACACAATTTATATCTCAATAAATTTTCTTGTAGGGTGAACCATTTCGGAGATATTCCTTGTTATGTGTGTGAGTTTCGGAAAACTTAGAACTTTCGTAAAAAGGATCATCGTTATTCATTTTTTTTATATGCTAAGTGGGCAAAGGCAACAGAATCCCAAAGCTTTAAAACATTTCACTATCGTACAAAGCCTACTGTATTCTAATATTCCCCTTGTACCTACAAGGATATAAGATAAGTTATACAAATGTTTATTTTAACTAACACGAAGAAGATATAGGAATAAGATTTTGTAAGGATGGTTAGTACAAGAGTACAGAAAGTCATGTGAGTGCAACACATCAGATTTTTTATATTTTTAGTTTCCCACTTACTTTATAATTTGTTATATATACATTAAATTGTATTTCTATTTTTTTTATAATTTTATCTGTAAAGTGTGTTGTATGAATGACTCTTTTGTGCATATGCACAAAAGTTCTTCCAAATGTCAAGATGTCCTCTAAATCTCTGGCGCTCTTTCCCCCTATTTTTTCTCCTATCCCCCTTTTATGAAACAGGTCTAAGTAATGGGATATTAAAAGCTCTATCCCTCTAGTATTAAATCTAATAAATTCATCGCCATCTTACTGCAGAAAAAAATGTAGAGCTCCTTAAAACATACAATATACATCTGATGCATTTCTTTGTTGAGTGAACCATTTCGGGGATATTCTTTGTTATTTGTCTTATACTTCTCTCGTGTGGGAGGTACTCAAAGGAATCTCAAAGGCATTGCAAGCGACCAGTTTTAAAATATTTGACTATCGCTCAAAGCCTACTGTATTCCTATATTGCCCTTGCACCTACAAGGAGTTTGTAAGAATGGTTAGTGCAAGAGTAGAGAAAGTCATGTGAGTTCAACACGTCAGATGTTTTTCCATTTATTCCTGTAAACATTTCTTGAGGTTCCACCACAAGGTTTTGCTCTAAAATGAGCTACGTGGCTCAAAATGCTGGGAACCACTGTATTAGAGAGGGTGATAAAACATACGTTAATGTTATTTATATTACAGAGTGGTTTTTTTCAGTCATTTTTGTCCTATAAACACTGTACGTATTTCATGTTTGCAGATGCTGTAAAAATACATTTGCTGCCTAAGGCTATGTTGGTGGGAGAAATGTTTAAACCGAGTAAAGAAAAGAAAGAATAGCAGACAGTCCCGTTGTGGCAGCTGTATACAATATCGCATCTTCATGCGTTGCTTTTGGCAGTTGTGTTTCCATTCTTGTAACGAATGCCAAATTGGGAGGACCTGTTGCTGGTTACGCAAAGTTTCTACACTCAGTTTTGAGCTATTAACTGGGAAATAGCTCAAGCAAAAGCTGTTATGATGCTCAAGTGTTTAATGCAGTATTTGTTAGGGTGCCAACTGCTCCCAGCTGAAACAGCGAAGGGACAGAACCAAGGGCATGCACTTAAACTCGCTTACACCAAGGTTGATCAAGCACTTCTCTCTTTCTCTTCTCTTCTCTCTCCTTTTCTGACTCTCCTCTCTCCATCTCTCCCCCCCTCTCTCCTCTCTAATTGCCACTCTTGGCCCTCCCTTTTTCTCCCTCTCTTACTCTCTCTCGTTTTCTCTCTCCCTCTCACTCCCTCTATTTCCCATCATGAGGAACCCATTACCTGTTAGGAAGCACTTAGTCGTCCATCTCTCTCCCATAGGTGTTCAAGTTTCATTGCCTGATCATCACTGTCGGATGATTCTGTAGTCAACGTAACACTTCTTGCACATGGATTTCCCTAATATATTTACACATTCATCAGCTATTACATATAAAATACATCGCTTGTTTAGAATATTGGATTTTACTGTTAAGAAGTCAACATATATGATATATAAGAGGTTGCGCATAGAATTTAAAAATTCCAAAATATTCCTCCTTTAAGGGAGGAGAAAAACTGAAGGTTTTGATACACAAAAATCTGATGTGTTGCACTCGCATGACTTTCTGTACTCTTCTGCTAACCATTATTACAAATACTTATTCCTATATCTTCTTCGTGTTAGTTGAAATAAACATTTACAGAAATTATCTTATTGTTTATCTTCTTGTGGCTACAAGCGAAATGTGGGAATACAGTAGACTTTAAGCAGTGGTTTAAAGTATTGCCCGAATTTTTGTTTTTGAATTATGCTGTTCACCGGCCCACTCATACAGACCTTTTTCTAGAAATGCCTTTCTGGGTTTGAGAGGGTCACAAAACGTTAATTTTTTGGTCAATTTCGATACCTTCTCTACGGGTAGAGAAAATTAAATTTGTGAAATTCCTGCGGACAAAACCCGAGCGTAAAATTCAATTGTTATAATTTCTGTCAAACACTTCAAAGCTTATAATTGGAACCTTTAGGACTAAAATTATTACGAGATCATCGTCTACGCATAAAACAATTCTTCTTTTCCTGATTATCCTCTCCTTATGTACGACTTATAAGCCAGTGCCTAGGGTCAGGCGCGTCAGGGAACAGACGAATCTATGGACCAGAGTGAAGACCTGGAAGCGGGTGGTCAGCCAAGCACCAGGTATGAGAGAGAGGAAGAGGATGATATGAAATGCAGGCAAAATGGATGATTGGAAAAGTGAAGATGGAGCGAGTAGTGAGGGAAACCGCAGAAAACCCGCCCTTACGCCGCTTCGTCCAGCACGAAAACCGCATGTGGGCCCCTGGAACCGAACTCGTGTCGTTTAAGTGGTAGGCGAACGATCTAACCGCCCAGTCACGATGCTGTCTCATACATACATACATACATACATACATACATACATACATACATACATACATACATACATACATACATACATACATACATACATACATACATACATACATACATACATACATACATACATACATACATACATACATACATACATACATACATACATACATACATACATACATACATACATACATACATACATACATACATACATACATACATACATACATACATACATACATACATACATACATACATACATACATACATACATACATACATACATACATACATACATACATACATACATACATACATACATACATACATACATACATACATACATACATACATACATACATACATACATACATACATACATACATACATACATACATACATACATACATACATACATACATACATACATACATACATACATACATACATACATACATACATACATACATACATACATACATACATACATACATACATACATACATACATACATACATACATACATACATACATACATACATACATACATACATACATACATACATACATACATACATACATACATACATACATACATACATACATACATACATACATACATACATACATACATACATACATACATACATACATACATACATACATACATACATACATACATACATACATACATACATACATACATACATACATACATACATACATACATACATACATACATACATACATACATACATACATACATACATACATACATACATACATACATACATACATACATACATACATACATACATACATACATACATACATACATACATACATACATACATACATACATACATACATACATACATACATACATACATACATACATACATACATACATACATACATACATACATACATACATACATACATACATACATACATACATACATACATACATACATACATACATACATACATACATACATACATACATACATACATACATACATACATACATACATACATACATACATACATACATACATACATACATACATACATACATACATACATACATACATACATACATACATACATACATACATACATACATACATACATACATACATACATACATACATACATACATACATACATACATACATACATACATACATACATACATACATACATACATACATACATACATACATACATACATACATACATACATACATACATACATACATACATACATACATACATACATACATACATACATACATACATACATACATACATACATACATACATACATACATACATACATACATACATACATACATACATACATACATACATACATACATACATACATACATACATACATACATACATACATACATACATACATACATACATACATACATACATACATACATACATACATACATACATACATACATACATACATACATACATACATACATACATACATACATACATACATACATACATACATACATACATACATACATACATACATACATACATTTATCTGCATTCCATAGATCCTATAATTTGCCTTGGCAACAGGATGTGGAACATGTCAATATGTTATACAATATTTACAATAAACAGGATTAATATTATAAACATAAAATGATCAAATGGTTACATTAGATGTTGTTAAATTCATTTATGGTATAGCATGAATGCTTAAGAAGATATTCCTTTAGCTTAATTTTGAATACCTTATCATTACAGGTCCTTAACTCATTAGGTAGCATATTAAATATTTTTATACATTGGTAATGCACTCCTTTTTGGACACATGTGAGGTTAGTTGATGGCATATGAAGTTCAGATCTAGATCTTGTATTGATATTGTGGATGTCAGAATTAGTAGTGAAGTAGTTTTTATTTTTTATGTAGAAGTTAATCAGTGAATATACGTATTTTCCGGTAAGGGTTAATATTTCTAGGTTTTTGAAAATGCTTCTGCACGATGTTCTTGGATGAGAGTGTGATATAATTCTGATGGCCTTTTTTTGTAAGATGAAAATTCTCTTTGAATTTGTTGAACCTCCCCAAAAGAGTATACCCTATTTCATTACAGAGTGGAAGTACGCAAAGTAAGCTAATTTTAATGTATGAGCATCACTGAAGGAGGACAGAAGTCGAAATGCATAGCATGCGGGGCTCAGTTTAGGGGCAATTTCATCTATGTGGGTTTTCCAATTTAGGTGCTTGTCAATTTGTATACCTAAAAATTTAGAAGCATTTGAATCTTGAACAGAGTTACCATGTATGTCTATTGCAAAGTTATGCTGTGCGGCATTAATGGTAGTAAATTTTACAATATTTGTTTTATTAACATTTAGTTGCAAACCATTTGCATTGAACCAAGATTGCATTAATGTTGTTATGTGATGCGAGGTTTCTTTAAGTCCATCTAAACTTTTATGCGAAATTAATAGTGTTGTATCATCAGCAAATAGAAATACTTGTGCCAACTTGTTTAAGCTTGGTGCAAGATCATTTATAAAAACTAAGAAAAGTAATGGTCCTAAAATAGAACCTTGGGGAACTCCTTGTTTTATAACTTTACTCCTTGAATAATCATGTATATTTGAATTAGGTATCGATATTTTCACTTTTTGTACCCTGTTTGTTAAGTATGAGTGAAACCATGTTAATGGAGTTCTCTGAATGCCATAATATTTTAATTTGTCTAGCAGGATTTGGTGGTCTACACAATCGAAAGCCTTAGATAAATCGCAGAATACCCCGTTTACATGTTTTCTTTGATTTAATGATTCTAATAACCCATTAGTGAATTTATAGATAGCATTATCAACTGATATTACCTTTCTAAATCCGAATTGTTCAGGGACTAGAATATTATTTGATTCTAGGTACTGCTGTAGCCGGTTATACATAATTCGTTCAAAATCTTTTGAGAATGTGGGTAGTAGAGATATTGGTCGATAATTATCTATTTTGGTCTTTTCTCCTTTTTTATATACAGGTTTTACAATTGAGAATTTTAGCCGATCAGGAAATATTCCATATTGTAGTGACAGATTGCATAAATGAGTTAGGGGGATAGTAATCGCTTTAGCAGTGCTTTTAATTATTCTGCTTGATATTTCATCATAACCTGCACTGTCTTTCAGTTTCATTGATTTTATAGTAGCCAGTATCTCACCAGGTGTGGTGGGAACGGGGTTGAAACCAGTGAATGTTCTTCCAGAAAAAGCATCGTTTAACATTTTATGTGCATTTAAGGGAATGCATTGTTTAAATTCAAATTTGTGGTTATGTTTATGAAGTAGTTATTAAAGCTGTCTGCAATTGCAGTTGTGTCGTTGATTTTGTTATTGTTTACTACAAGGGCTGTGGGGTTGTCATTACTTTTTGCCCTATTTGTTTCATGTTTGATTATGTTCCATATGGTTTTAATTTTATTTTGTGATCCCTTTATCTTTGAATTATAGTAGTGTGCCTTGGCAGTTTTAACAACTCTGCTAAGAATTTTGCAATAGTTTTTATAGTATAATTTTAGCTCGTTATTACTACTATTTCTGCACAGTAAATATAGATTTCTTTTCTTTTTGCTAGAGACTTTAATGCCCTGTGTCATCCATGGCTGTTTTTGTATGGATGAGCTAACATATTTTATAGGAAAGCATGCATTAAAATGGTTTATTTTTTTATATATATATATGCCTAGGAACAAATTGAATGCAGCATTACTATCACTTTTGCTGTATATGGTGGTCCACTCCTCTAGTTCTAACAATGAATTAAATTTACTTATGTTTTCATCATTCACTTCCCTTACTCTTTTCCGACATTTTGATTCTGGGTCATAAATAGTGTTCATACATAAAACTTGGGCATCGTGGTCTGATAGTGCATTTATAAATGGAAAAGTTGTTGAAGTTTAACCTATCATTGCCTATTAAGATATTATCTATGGCTGTACTAGATTTATTATGAACTCAATTCAAGAATTACAAAGGAATTTAAAATTTAATGTCTGGAATTTATTTCCAAAATATGTAAACAGATGCTACTTTGAGAGAGGAGAAACACTGATGAATATTTATACAAAAATACAAAGAATGTCATTTTTATTCAAAGACCTCTAAGGTCAGCTACACATCACTTTAATTGCCAATACTATATGCTTAGAAGTTAGATTTCGCGGCTGGGAAAGTTAAAAAGTAGCTGCACATATGATTGTGCTGTTATTGAAGACTGTCCTGACCTCTAGCGTGTTAATGAGAAACCACGAGAACAAAGGCGAAAGAAGCGCCAAGTGAAGAATCGACACAGTTATAATTATAGGCCTTGTCTGTTCTATAACGCAAGGAAGAACAATGAAAAGGTTTTCTTTAAGTGGAGAAACGTTTTCAAGATCATTGGCAACACTGCACCTCCTCCATAATGGCGCCTCAAGGAAATAGGCTGTGAGTGAAGTCCTAAGTATACGATCAATAGCAAAGTGTCGCATAGTTGGTGAAACTGGCTGCATCGGGGCAATGTGTTCATTAGCATGACTTCCGGGAATCACAGTATATGTCTCTCTGCACAATATCAGGGTTGCAAACATCGACTGCCATTTACCACCAAATAAGCTTTTCTCTTGCCCTTTTCAAAGATATTTCTCAAAGAAAATAGTTCAACAAAATAGATCTTAATACTGTTAATCTTTCAGCAATTAAAAGTGGTTATGGAAATACATTTAAAACGAAGTTTCATTTTGTCGAATGGCTGAAGTTGCTTTTTTTGGACCAACTATTTTGTTTCAATTGAGTTTTTGTTATTTAAGCGATAGAACTGCTCGGTGCAAAAGTGTGAATGTACATTGCAATGCTGTTCAGATCTTCTTACTTCGTAGTGGTCATCCTGTATCATTCTCTTAGTTAGCTTGTTAATAGATGGCATTAGTTGCGTAGTCTCCTTCCTGTAAAAATATATATCTTGCACCCACCTGACTTTCTCTACTCGTGTAATAACCATTCTTACAAACTCTTATTCCTATATCTTCTTCGTGTTAGTTAAGATAAACATTTGCAAAAATTATCTTATTGCTGTCTGCGTAACTCAAAAACGAAATGAAACCAAATATGGTATTTACCTTTATATCTTTTAAGGATGCGACACAAAGATTTTGAAGAAAATTGCTCCATCCTTAATTACACTTTAGATGGAAAATTTTTGGAAATTTTGATTTTCTCAAAACTGCCTCTAAACGATTTTGATTAAAATGCCACATGTTTGAGGTATTTTTTATGACAAATAAAATGTATACTTTGAATTTTGCCACTACACCGCTGTTTACTCTTCATGTCTCCGTAACTGGTAAACCTTAAGAGATAGACCAAATCTCATTATAGAAAAAACGTAGATTTCGTTAAAACACTTAATTTATGTCCAAATGTACTTTTTGTGGGGTGAGCCATTTCTGAGATAGTCTTCATACTTTTATCAATTGGAAGGTCGTTATTCACCTTTTTCATCTCTTGGCCGTGTAAAGAGAACGGAATTTCAGTCTTCATTTATCGACCAGCATTAAAACATTTGAGCATCACTCAAAGCTTACAGTGTGTCAATATTCCTCTTGCAGAAATTTCTACAGAAGTTTATTTCGACTAATATGCAGAAGATATTGGAATAAGAGTTTGCAGGAGTAGAGAAAGTCGTGTGAGTGCAACACATAAGATTTTTTTAGCTTTTAAATATGAGGCAGATACCTCACACCACTCAGGTGCGAAATTTTTATTTGTTGGTGTTGTGTGTTATTTTTAGAACAGCCTGTATAATAAGTATGTTAAATTGTTTGGTTCCAGAAGGTAGACCGTGCCCATAAAGAGGTTGTTTTGTCAGCAAGAAGTAGCGTTTAGCGTTTTCTCTGACGTAACGGCCGATTTATGCGTCGAGTGCTCCGTTTTGACTCGCATGCTTCTCTCTAATCAATTTATTGTTGACGTGGTGTATGTAAACGAATAAAATCGGCGAATTGGAAACGACACTTGTGTATGAAAGAGCAGCTCCTACCGCAACAACCCTCGAAAATGTTTGCGGCCCTCATTACGACCACATCCCCAGTGCGCACTTGGAGATTTTCAAGGACTCTGCATCAAATTAATTGTTTAGTGCTCCAGCACTCCCCGTCTTGTATTCCAGGCAAGGTCAAGGGCACGCGCATTTCCTGTGCACAAAATTACACTTCAGTTTGAAAGCATTCCTTTATACTGTTTATACAAATAAAACAAGAAATACAAACAACTTTAGAGAATTCCTTATTAGGTGCGTATACCACTATAGAACCCCGTAACGTGTGAGATTCGTGTTCAACAGGTCCTGAGTTTGATTTTGTTGCCTTGGCCCTTCGGTTTTGAGTTTTTTCACACTTTTGTCTGGTTGGTTGAATTAAATAATACCGCGAACTTTCCTAAACTTGATTACTTTCTCTACTACGTATGCTAAGTAGAGGAAGTATTGTATTCCACCCAAAAATTCGATGTCGATATTTCACCGGAAATATATGTTTTGAGGCCCCTGAATCCAAAAAATATTTTTAGAAAAGGGTAAACGCGCACGTGTGTGTGTGCGCGGACAACATAACTCAAAAACGGAAGGTCGGTTAAAAACCAAAGTTCTTTTAAATACCCTTTACATGGAGCATTTTTCAAAAATTTTTATTTTCTTGAAAATGGCTCTAACGATTTTGATTAAAATGTCATATGTTAGATATATTTTTATGATAAATGAAATGTATATGTTGAATTTTCTGGCTATGGCCCCTGTAGTTGTATTTACTCTGGACAACTTTTGCATAACTGGTAAACCGTTAGAGATAGACCAAATCATACTATACAAAAACTGTAGATCTTACTAAAATACACAATTTATGCCTAAATAAATTTTATTGTAGTGTGAACCATTTCGGAGATATTCCTTGTTATGTGTGTGAGTTTCGGAAAACTTAAAACTTTCTTGGAATGGATCGTCGTTGTTCCTTTTTTACTTTCTCTACTGGTAAGTAGGGGAAGTATTGTATTCCACCCAAAAATTCGATGTCGAGATTTCACCGGAAATATATGTTTTGCGGCCTCCTGAATTCAAAAAAAAGCATTTTTAGAAACATTTCCGTGTGTGTGTATGTGTCTGTCAGTCTGTGGACAGCATAACTCAAAGACTAAAAGTCGGTTAAAAACCAAAGTTGGTATTTAAGTTTAATGTCTTTTAAGGATGCGATACGAAGATTTTGAAGAAAATAGTCCCACCCTAAACTACCCTTTACATGGAAAATGTTTTGAAAATTTTGATTTTCTTGAAAATGGCTCTAACGATTTTGATTAAAATGTCATATGTTTGAGATATTTTGATGATAAATGAAATGCATATCTTGAATTTTCTGGCTATAGCCCCTAATAGTCGTATTTACTCTGGACGACTTTTGCATAACTGGTAAACCGTTAGAGATAGTATACAAAAAATGTAGATCTTGCTAAAATACACAATTTATGTCTTAATAAATTTTCTTGTAGGGTGAACCATTTCGGAAATATTCCTTGTTATATGTGTGAGTTTCAGAAAACTTAAAACTTTCTTGAAATGGATCACCGTTGTTCATTTTTTTTATATGTTAAGTGTGCAAAGAGAAAATAATCTCAAAGCTTTAAAAGATTTGAGTGTCGCTCAAACCCTACTGTATTCTAACATTCCCCTTGTACCTACAAGGAAATAAGCAATAAGATAATTTGTACAAATGTTTATCTTAACTAACACGAAGAAGATATAGGAATAAGAGTTTGTAAGAATGGTTAGTTCAAGAGTAGAGAAAGTCATGTGAGTGCAACACATCAGATTTTTTTTCTTTCAAAATGTAGATCAGCGTTATTCGCCTAGGTGACAGAAATAGTCGCTGCGGGGGCCACAAAGACCAAAGTTCTACATAACCCAGCGGCATAATTTGGATTTCAATTAAACATCTAAACTGAAACCCTAAAGTACAGCAGAAATAATGCGCCAAAGAGACCTTTCTGATGAATGCACATTGATTTTTCGATACGCTTCGTGCCGGGTTGCTGTAAACAGTCACAGTGACTTTCACCTGAAACTGAACAGGGTGCCATGTCGGCCCTTGTTATGTAACGGAACACAGTGACAAAAACCGCCCACCAACAAAATCACATAAGTTACAGTTCTCTCCCAGTCTGGTCGTCTGTCTTTTGTTAGATTAAATAACATCTGTTCAACATCCACCCCTTATGTTTTTGTTTTTACTGCCTTCTGCTTCTATTCCACGTATAGTAAGTAGAGGAAGTATTGTATTCCATCAAAAAATTTGATGTCGAGATTTCACCGGATATATGTTTGACTCGCCTGAATCTAAAAACAAACTATTCTTAGAAAAATATCAATGTTGTGTGTACCTATGTTTGTGAACAGCACATCTCAAAAAAGAACAGTCGGTTGAATGCCAAACTTGGGTTTTACTTTTACTTTTAAGGACTTCTCCACCCTTCAACAGTTGTCCTGTATTCCCATTTGCCATTATTTCCGCTTGAACAAGTCATCCTCCTCAAGGCATCGATCATTCATCATTTTATGGATGTGTCCACTGTAAGTTGCTCTTGGCCTGCCCCGCTTCCTTCTTCCACGAGATGACCATAAAAAGGTCTTGGGCCACCTACTCTCCCCAATTCTTCTAACGTGCTCATACCATTGAACACCCCGCAGTTCAATGCTCTCCACCATTGTTTCCTCTGTCTCATCCCTTAACTTGGGCTTTATATTCAATTTTCTACAAAGATGTGACACGAATGTTTTCAAGAAAACCTTTCCATCCCAAACTTCCCTTTACATAGTGGAATTATGATCATTTTTTATTTTATCAAAAATAGCTGTAACGATTTTGAGTTAAATGCCACATATTTAAGAAAAATAAACTCTACGTCCTGAATTGTTTGGAAACAGTCTGCGAGGTACGCTTCATTCTGAATGACTGCTATATAATTGGCGTATCGTATGTCTAAGTAACCTTGCGAAGTCATTAGTATAAGAGTTGGTCACTGTAATTGAAATTCCGTTCTCCTTGTATGACTCATACATAAAAACGAATAATGTATTCCTGAGAACAGTATAAGTAGCGTAAAATTGTAACCAATAACAAGGAATATAGAGTGGGATAGATCAGGCCATAGCTCCTGTGGTCCGGATTCGGGAGGTCGCTGGTTCTATTCCCGCGGCCGACCTTCCTGACCTTGGGTTTTTCGGGATTTGTCCCCGATTTGTTCTACCTTACATCTTCCGAATCTCCCCGTTTCATTTTCATTCATTTCATTCTCTGTGTCAGATATTTCCAGGTTGTAACAGTCAGCGGGGTCGCCGGTAGGATGCACTGTGGTAGAGCTTGTGCTCTGTAAATACGATTTTCTGCTAAGGGGAGGCGCTGTGGTCGGTTGGCCACCAAAGGGGACTGATTCATCAGCCGGACCTGGCCGGTGGCGCGCTCTCTTTGGCGCTCTCCAACTCAGTCGGGCTGAAGAACTACCTGCACCTGTTAGGGAACCACCGTAGTAGTTCCGCCTGTGATACGTTCTGACCGCCTGTAGGGTACTTTCATCTCATCCTTCATACCAGGGTCTGACGCACAATAAGCCAACGGCAGACGTGCTGGAAAACCCACCGTACCACACAAGACAAAAATAACAAGGAATATCTCGGAAATGGTTAAGTCCATAAAAAATATTGGACATAAATTGGGCGGTATATGGAGATCTACATTCTCTGTGCACTCACATTATGTCTATCTCTTATCAGTTACACAAAAAATCGTATAGAATAAAGAGAACGTAGGAGACTATTCCCAGAAACTTGAAGATATACATTTTATTTGTTGTGAAAGTGCCTTAAATATTCCACATTTTAGTCAAAACCGTTAATAATTTCTGAGAAAATCGATATATTGAATATAAATGATAGTTTGGAGTCATAAATATTCGCGTCGCTTCTTTGGAATATTCTGAACTTAAATATCGATTTTTGGGTGAAATGCAAAACTTCTCTACTTACTGTACGTAGTAGAGAGAGTAAAAATGTGCTACTAATATAAAATATATAAGAGAAGAAGAGCAGGATGAATTGAGAAAGAAGGCCGACGTAACTGTGCCACCAGTTGCGTCTGGTACGGACCTACCTCTGGCACATCACATAAATCAAAGGTGTTCCACTTCTGTTAAGCTAAGATAATGGCCGATTCCTCTAATGAAGCGTCTTGCCAGGTTAATTATGAGACAGCTGCAGCCATAGGCGCTTCTGACGTCATCAGACCAACGGTTAACTGTACTGCTTGCATACACTCCAAGTTGGCAGGATGTTAGTGTTTGGAAACGTGACTCCTTGTGGTGACCACCGACAATACATGTGACAAAAGAGAATGTCTTCTTACTCTTCTTCTTCTTCCATAGCAAGGATTGGGGCTTTCCCGTTCCTACGTCACGTCTTCCTCTTGGCTTATGTAAAAATGCTTGCAGCGGTAGACGCTTAAAGGACATTCTTTACACATATTCATACGATCTCTCCTGATATACTCTCACTTCTTTCACCATACCGTTTTGTACCTTCAATTCTTCTCTAATTAATATTTTTGTGATATTTATTGGCGAAATTGTGTGATAAAAAAAGGATGTGGAGAAAACGATAAATGATGTTAACACGCCAGGCATTGATAAACTTACAAAATTTGTTTTAAAACACCCTAGATATGTTTTAATTCTCTTAAACCATGGTTTTATTTAATTCAGCTAAAAATTACTACAGTAGACTTTTCTTCGGGAGACAAAATAAAAAATCTGATGTGTTGCACTCACATGACTTTCTCTACTCTTGTACTAACCATTCTAACAAACTCTTATTCCTATATCTCCATGTTATTTAAGATAAACATTCGTACAAATTATCGTATTGCTTATTTCCTTGTAGGTGCAAGGGGAATATTGGAATACAGTAGGCTTCGTGCGATAGACAAATCTTTTTAAGCTTTGAGATTCCCTTTTTTTTTTTTTTTTTTTTTTTTTTTTTTTTTTTTTTTTTTTCACGATTAACATATAAAAAAATGAACAACATTGTTGCATTTCGCTAAAGTTCTAAGTTTTCCGAAACTCACACACACAACAAGGAATATCTACGAAATGGCTCACCCTACAAGAAAATTTATTGAGACATAAATTGTGTATTTTAGCAAGATCTACATTTTGTGTATAGTATGATTTGGTCTATCTCTAATGGTTTACGAGTTATTCAAAAGTCGTCCAGAGTAAATACGACTACAGGGGCTATAGCCAGAAAATTCATGATATACATTTCATTTTTCACAAAAATATCTCAAACATATGACATTTTAATCAAAATCGTTAGAGCCATTTTCAAGAAAATAAAAATTTTCGAAAAAGTTTCCATGTAAAGGGTAGTTTAGGGTGGGGCTATTTTCTTCAAAATCTTCGTGTCGCGTATTTGAAAGACATTAACTTAAATACCAACTTTGGTTTTTAACGGACTTTTCGTTTTTGACTTATGCTGTCCACAGACTGACACACAGACACACACACGGACCTTTTTCTAAAAATGCTTTTTTTGGATTCAGAGGGTCTCAAAACATACATTTCCGGTGAAATCTCGGCATCGAATTTTTGGGTGGAATACAATACTTCCGCTACTTACCGGTAGAGAAAGCAAAAAGATTACACTTTTTGAAAACGCACATGTTCATGATTTTGCTAAATTTTATATACAGCTGCAAAGAGTCAAAGATCTTCCTGTCAGGAAACTGATGTCGAACAAGTTGCACGGGCATTAATACAAGATTATCCAATAGTGGGTTTAAAATGTCGCCAGTCAATACATTTAAATTTCTAATGTTCATTTTGAAAGAGCTCTTTCAGAATACAACAATATTTTGTCAGATAAAAGAATAATACAACAGAGAACTTTGAACTCATTCTTGTTATTTCAATAAAACATTTAAATAAATGTAAATATCAAAAGAAATTCTTCGCATACATCCAAGAATCTTATTTACTTTCACTAATAAATAATAAAGTTAGTTACATAAAATATTGCTTTCAATTCATAACGTTTTATTATTATTATTATTATTATTATTATTATTATTATTATTATTATTATTATTATTATTATTATTATTATTATTATTATTATTATTATTATTATTATTATTATTATTATTATTATTATTATTATTATTATTATTGTTGTTGTTGTTGTTGTTGTTATTATTATTATCCTAATAGAATACCCCCAACAGCTTACTAATTATCAACAAGAACTTGCTTTTAAATTTAGAAATGTTGCATTTAGTATTACGAGTTAGAGATAATAAACTCCTTGTCTCAAAGCGAAAGTTATTTATTTTTGTTTAATTTTATCTAAAATAAATAATTAAAAGTGTAGGTTCTTTAGTGGAATCTCTTAATGTGTGCATTGGTTTGTTTACGTAAACACAGTTAAAGCACGCGATCGCTTATCCCCAACCTCTGATAGCGTGAGCCAGACACGCGACTTTGTTCCTGCGTTACTGCCTAATCCACGCTCAGTATGAGGCGTTTTCTTTATATAGCTTCATTGATGTTGAATATTATGTTTTCTTATCACAGGATCTGAGCAACAACATCCATGTTTTGCTTCGTTTTGAGCCCCCTGCATGAGATAGCAGAATAATCACGTGATGAGAATCGCTCTCTGGTTGGCTTATGTTCAACGTAGGCATAAACTTGCTTGGAACTTGCAAGCCTCTAAGTTAATGTTCATTTTCATGTTTACGCGATTCATTGTGAACAGTACCATTAAAATACATATCATCTAGCTTTAAGATTACGTTTAATTTCTATTGTGAACGGGACCATATTAAATTCACTTCCTTAACACCAGAGGCAATAACCCTGAAAGGTTCCTTCGTATCTTTTTATCACAATGTCTGATTCTGGCTTTCTAAATCAGAAAAAATAGATCTAAAGTTATGTAATATAAATAAATAAATAAATATATATATATATATATATCCAGCGTTCGTTGCGATTTTGACTTTTGGTACAGTATAACTTGTTTAAATTTGTTTATTTAAATTCAAATTAATTAAACCGATTGTAATATTGTTGGTATTGAACTCTTTCTGCAGCGCCGTGGCCGAGCGGTTAGACCGTTCGCCTACCGCCTAGGCGGCCAGGATTCGATTCCATGGACTCACATGTGATATTCGTGGTGGACAAAGCGGTGTCAGGGAGGGTTTTCTCCTGATTCTGCGGTTTCCCCCGCCACTTATCCACCAATTGCTCCATTATAACCTTTCCAATTGTCGATTTCGCCTGCATTTAACATCATCATCGTCTTCCTTACTCTTATACCTGGTGCTTGGCTGACCACCCACTTACAGGTCTTCACTCTGCCCAGTCAATAGGTTCCTCTGCTCCCCGTGTGGCATAAGTTGAACATATTTCAAAAATGCAACACATATCCCAAGCGAAGACCAAGCAGAAGAGATTTGGAGGATACTTTCTTGTATATAGGCCCATATTTAACACTAGGATATGCAGGTTCATGTGACGAAAGACAAAAATGGATGCAACAGCTGGGCAACTTTTGTAGGTCCAGTTGGAAGGGAATCCGCGTGGGGATCAATAGCGCTCCATGATGATGCTCTGCGTCACTTAGAATAGCCGCATCCTTCCCTCATTTGCACCTGCTCGCTTCTACTCCTTCCTTAATGATTTGCAAGATCCCTTGCGCTTGATCGCATCGTTAGTCACTCAATGCCCTCTCAAGATAACGGCCTGCTCTTGGGGGGATAGGTACTAACCTGGCCATAACGACTTTTATACCTTTCTCAGTATTCTCGCAATATGTTTACATTATACTCTATACACTATACTATATAGGATGCAAGGGAAGTCATTACATCAATTTAAGGGACACTGGGAGTGAAATTTTGGTCAAAATTGTCAAAAAGTCGAACATTGCTTTTTTACCTTAAAATGTTCCTGGAACACCGGTGCATTTGGATCAGCTAACATTTTTCATATCCCCCACTCCATGTGGTCATTACGGCCCAGTGCTCTTCCCTTAACGTACACAGGATGCTCCTATATAAAAGCCTGTTTTTCTCAAAACTACATTTCTGCACATTCCAAAAGAAGGTCGCGCCTGAGTTTTGCTTCAAATTCAATGAAAATTTCCAAAAGTATTCATAAATAGCAGCTAAACAAAACTATGCTTCAATATTGATGTTATCATTAACATGAATTCCAAAAAAATTTTTTGTATGAAAAAAATCAATAATTTTTAAGATTAAATTTTCTTTGTTATTAAAAAAATATGTACAGCATAATCAGCAAACGTATTTGAAATATCGCTTCATACAATTGTTACCCATGTTTTAGAGTATCAGTTCAGCCAATATAAATGAATTTGAAAAGTCAATACACGCGAGCTCTATTTTGAAAATGTGTCTATTAAATTCATAAAATAATTTATATATCCTAAACGAATTATCCAATTTTAATGAAATTTGGTGTACCTCCTATTCTCATATAAATACAAACACAGTAAGACTTTCAGAAAAATCTATCCAGAAATGTGGAACTTTCAAATTTCACTCCCAGTGTCGCTTAAATGGGTAGTATATCTCGATATTTGGGACACATTTTGTATCATACGTTTTTGTCTCTGGCCATTTCCTACAGAGATATTTTAGTTTTGTCGAAAAAAAGCTGGCAACATCGCAGATTGTGTGTGTATCACTTTCCCTAGCTCAGTACATAAACAAAAACACTTCACTGCTGCTACCGCACGTCTCGTGAACGTAAATAAATAACATGCGGTCTTCTTCCATGTTTACTGTGCGAGTGTAGGCCAATCAGAAATGTTAGCTCTCAAAACAACTGTTTACTTCGACAAACCACGTCGATTCCGTGACCAACCTCAACGCAACATTGTCGAATTACTTCACGTCAGCAAAAGTTGCTCGGAGTATTTCTTCACGTCTTTTAAGTGATTAATTATTTCGAAACCCTGTAATGTCCCATAATTGCTACCGAAGCTATGTCAGAAATAAGTTACTCTACCCAACTTACAAGTAACAAACTCTTATCTGCGTACATTCCTTGAAATTACGCATCCAATTTGGATAAAAAATCATTTATTTTTTCGAAATAGTTTTTGACTTCTGTGAAGCACATATTGAAGGAATGTAATAACTTCTCTTCCACCCGGTACCTATACAGGGTGTTTCGAAACGATACCGAACGAATATATAGAAATAGTTGCTCGGCTTCTATGCGATACGTATAATAAATAGTTTTTACCATCAATATAGTCGCATAAAAAACGCTCCAGAATGAGTGTGGATTAGGCAGTGACAGGAACAAGGTCGCGTGCTTCACATTATTGGAGGTAACCCAGGTAGATGACACACCGTTAGGTTCCTGCACTGCCTAATCATAAAATAATGTAATATTTAATGCTGCATAAAAATATATCTAAAAGAATTTCGAAGCTGCGATACCGAAATTCGGACTAGCTAAATTATAAACTACAAAACGGCTATATTCGTTCGCTATTTTTTCGAAACAACCTGTATATGAATGTATGTTTGACCCGTATGTATGGGTTCCTATACCATTCATCCAATTGGGATGAAACTTTGATAAGTTGTACACATTCTCACCAAGATTTTTGACTTCGTCAAATCATTTTAAAATGAGTAGAACGCGAGAAGTTTCAACAAATTAGTGTATATATATGTCCATATAGTATGTTTACAGAACATAGATGTTGGGATGTATTCTGAAAAATATGACGTGCTGCACTCACATAACTTTCTCTACTCATGTACTAACCATTCTAACAAACTTTTATTCCTGTATCTTCTTCGTGTTAGTTGAGATAAACATTTGTACAAATTATCTTATTGCTTATTTCCTTGTAGGTGCAAGGGGAATATTAGAATACAGTAGGCTTTGTGTGATAGTCAAATGTTTTAAAGCTTTGAGATTCTCTTCTCTTTGCACATTTACCATATAAAACAATGAACAACGACGATCCATTTCAGGAAAGTTCTAAGTTTTCCGAAACTCACACACATAACAAGGAGTATCTCCGAAATGGTTCAACCTACAAGAAAATTCATTGAGACATAAATTGTGTATTTTAGCAAGATCTACATTTTTTGTAGAGTATGATTTGGTCTGTCGCTAACGGTTTACCAGTTATGCAAAATTCGTCCAGAGTAAATACGACTACAGGAGCTATAGCCAGAAAATTCAAGATATACATTTCATTTGTCATAAAAATGTCTCAAACATATGGCATTTTAATCAAAATCGTTAGAGCCATTTTCAAGAAAATAAAAATTTTCGAAAAATGTTCCATGTAAAGGGTAGTTTAGGGTGGGGCTATTTTCTTCAAAATCTTCTTTTCGCATCCTTGAAAGACTTTAAACTTAAATACCAACTTTGGTTTTTAACCGACTTTTCGTTTTTGAGTTATGCTGTCCACAGACTGACAGACAGACACACGGACCTTTTTCTAAAAATGCTTTTTTTGGATGCAGGGGGTCTCAAAACATATATTTCCGGTGAAATCTCGACATCGAATTTTTGGGTGGAATACAACACTTCCCCTACTTACCAGCAGAGAAAGTAAAAATATGACGTGTTGCACTCACATGACTTTCTCTACTCATGTACTAACCATTCTTACAAACTTTTATTCCTGTATCTTCTTCGTGTTAGTTGACAAACATTTGTACAAATTATCTTAGTGCTTATTTCCTTGTAGGTACAAGGGGAATATGGGAATACAGAAGGCCTTGTGCGATAGTCAACTCTTTAAAGCTTTCAAATTCATTTCTCTTTGTACAATTAACATAAAAATGAATAACGATGTTCCATTTGACAGAAAGCGCAAGTTCTCCAAAACTCACACAAATATCAAGGAATATCTCCTAAATGGTTCATTCCATAAAAGAAATTATTTAGACATAAATTGTGTCCTTTAGCAGGATATATCGTTTTGAGGCAGACAGACACACACGGACCTTTTTCTAAAAATGCTTTTTTGGATAAAGGGGGCCTCAAAACATATATTCCCGGTGAAATCTCGACATCGAATTTTTGGGTGGAATACAATACTTCCCGTACTTTACCATACGTAGTAGAGAAAGTAAAAACGGTGACCAATGCAGAGGTCACCACAAACAGCACACCACATATAGTTATATTTATCAGTTTGCATGTGAATGTAATAAAGTCAGTTGTAATGAACTGGATGATGTATTTCTTTTTCATTTAGTTTACTTCACGTAATTAAAACATTAATGGTGCCAGTGTTTAGGCGAGAGAAGCACAACACTATTTTCAAACTCGCTCTCGAGTCACTTGTTTTTATTGCGTATTAAAGTGGTGTGATTTATCGGCGAGATTAGCGAGCACATCTGGTGCAGCAGTAGCGCATTGCTGCCAACAAAGAAAATAAAAAGACGCGCGTGTGTGTATGTATTCCCTTAATATGGCCGCTGTGCGCAGCGAACACAGCTAAGTTATGCAAGGTATGTTGCCTCGGGCAGCCCAATTACCATTATAATGAATAAAGCAATGACAATTCCCAATTTCCAGTAACCCAGTTGCAGCGTGCCCAGTCCGAAGATCACAAGCGTTGTATCTACTTTCTCTCTCTCTCTCTCTTGTTTATCACGTTCGCTCCCTTTAATGTCATTAAGTCTTTACCAACAAAGCATTAATTAATAAATGGGTCTCTCATAAGCGCCGAATAATGCACATAAAGCTAAAACTATAACCAAACAAAACAAAAATTAAATGGGGACGCATTTCTCTGCAATACTTCCTCTATTTACTATAGGCAAGTTTACAGAAAATGAAATGGTGTTACTTGTTTATGCTCGACCGTGCCATAATATACGTCACTGCAATGGACTTCATTATATCCACCGCTTCATAATGATACTCCTATCCTCCAATCAAAAGATTCGCATGTATCAATCAATACTGAACCGTTCCTCAGCATCTCCAGACAGCTGGAAGCGAAACTACTAATTCTCGTATGTTCAGTCGAATAACAATTAGTTCGAGTTTAGGAAAACTAAAATTTACAATAAATTAAATTTGTTTTCTCGCTTTTGAAAGTCTATTTTTTGAAGGTTATAGCATACTATATATTCTTTGCATCATTATGCCAAGGCCATCATAACAATAACAGCAATAATTTCTCAGTGGAAGGCGCAACTATCATGTATGTGTGTAAGTATGTGGGCACGTATATATGTAGGTATGTGTGCATTCCGGACATGACTTTTTTTCGTCCACAGGAGCACAATGGAATAACAAATACATTACTATAAATGTGTACACCAGTGACAATAACATGCAGCGTAGAATATTAAAGTTATTTTATAAAGCCAGTGTCCCACGGTCAAACTTTTTGATCAAACTTTTTGTATCCAATGGAATTGTAAACAAAACAGTGTCTGTCACACTGCGATTCATTTTGATCCAATACAAATGACAGTTGACATAGCGAGCGTGAGAAATAAACATGGCGGACGCAGAGATTAATTTAGCTATTGCTATATTAAGTACAGTTTTGGGATATATTTCCAAGAGTCTATCTCAGTAGGAAGAAAAGATGTATTTGAAGTAAAAGACGCTGGTGGACACGGTCATGTGAACAGAATACCGGTCGAGGTATATTGGTTCTACTACAAAACGAATTGAGGTTAGAGGACCCGGAAAACTATCGCAATTTTCTACGAATTTACGAGGATTTACTTCTCAACCTTTTTCATCGTGTCAAAGGCAAAATTACACACCAAGATACAAACATAAGACAAACGCGAAACAGATCAGAAACAATTGTAATGGTTTTAACCTTAGTATGGCTAGATAGGAGATCTGAACTCATTTCATAACAAAAAGTTTAACACACTGTTAACTGGATTTCTTGTTATTTATGCAATATAGTTATGTAATAACCACCTCAGTAATATATGTTAATGGTCACGACAAATTACTAATGAATCTTCCAGAAAAAATTAAACGTTTTATTAAAATACCCATCATATTAAAAGTGCCACAAGCCGTATATACACAACAGCTGACTATATGTTGCCTGCGCAGTCCGCCATATTGTTACGTTACAGACGCTGATTGGCTATTTTCAAGTTGTTGAATGAAAACATCAGATGCCACTCAATCGCCTTATATACAAACAGTTTAGATACAAAAAAGTCTGATGTGTAGCACTCACATGACTTTCTCTGCTCTTGTACTAACCATTCTTACAAACCCTTATTCCTATATCTTCTTTCTTGTTAGCTGAGAAACATTTGTACAAATTATCTTATTGCTTATTTCCTTGTTGGTGCAAAGGGAATGTTAGAATAGGCTTTGTGCGATAGTCAAATGTTTGAGATTCTTTTGTCTTTGCACACTTGACATAAAAAAATGAACAGCGATGATCCATTTCACGAAAGTTCTAAGTTTTCCGAAGCTCACACACATAACAAAGAATATCTCCGAAATGGTTCACCCTACAAGAAAATCGATTGAGACATAAATTGTGTATTTTAACAAGATCTACATTTTTTGTGGAGTATAATTTGGTCTATCTCTAATGGTTTACCAGTTATGCAAAAGTCGCCCAGAGTAAATACGACTACAGGGGCTATAGCCAGAAAATTCAAGATATACATTCCATTTGTCATCAAAATATCTCAAACATATGACATTTTAATAAAAATCGTTAGAGCCATTTTCAAGAAAATCAAAATTTTCAAAACATTTTCCATGTAAAGGGTAGTATAGGGTGGGGCTATTTTCTTCAAAATCTTTGTGTCACATCCTTGAAAGACATTAAACTTAAATACCAACTTTGGTTTTTAACCGACTTATCGTTTTTGAGTTATGCTGTCCACAGACTTACAGACTGACACACAGACACACACACGGACCTTTTTCTAAAAATGCTTTTTTTGGATTCAGGGGGCCTCAAAACATATATTTCCGGTGAAATCTAGACATCGAATTTTTGGGTGGAATACAATACTTCCCCTACTTACCAGTAGAGAAAGTAAAAATAGGATAGAACTCTCGATGTCTCACGATGCACTTTTTTTTGTCCACAATGCTTTGCGCCAAAAGTTGAACCGTGGGACTCGGCACAAGTGCTTTAAATTTAGACACACAGTCGAGCGCAAACGTTGAATTGTAATTATTATTATTATTATTATTATTATTATTATTATTATTATTATTATTATTATTATTATTATTATTATTATTATTATTATTATTATTATTATTATTATTATTATTATTATTATTATTATTATTATTATTATTGGTATTTTATATTAATAAAAGCGTGGTGTGTCATATCTTACGAAATATTAGTATCTACTTTCTTTTATAGTTCAGATCCATATTGCATTTTTTTATCCCAAAATAACACTGCACTGTTACCTAACGTATAGATTTAACCTCGTACATTAAGCAGGAAACTTCTGCCCGCGTTACTCTGTATGAAAGGGAATTTTAAACCTAGAGTTATTATAGTAAAGCGGAACGTAGCCCCTTTCTCTATTCTTCAGTTAGGTACCTTTATTAGTTCCAACTAGAGCGGTTCATGTATTTTCTATTGCGTGCCCAAAGTTCCGGACTGAAATTTTTATGCAAGAATCCTTTCCTGGGGCACACTGCTCTGCAGCGTATCCTGTACTTGAAGACTTGATCACTATTCCATGCTTAGACCGAGAGTGTGTATGTCTGTCTATGAACAGCATACGTAAAAAATGAAAAGTCTCCTAAGTTCCAATCTTCCAAGGAGCAACACCAAGATTTACAAGAAAATCTCCCACCCTAGAACAGCCTTTAGATGAAAACGTTTTCTTTATTTTTTTTCTCAAAAATGGCTACCGATTTTTATTAAAATAAAATATAGACACCGCAGAGCGAAGCTACCTACGGGTCGCCGGGTTAGCGCATACTCACCCGGCTAACCCAGCCCGGATCAGCTAATAGCCGGTCTCCCTTAGAACAATAGCCCGTGCAAAACAACAGCTATCGTGTGCCGCTTACGCGCTCCAGAAAATTGGTCAAGGCAGCTTCGAGCAGGTACCGTTAGTAAAGCTTCGGCTTTCTATTCGGGGCCATATAAGAAGCTAACTAATGCCCGGAGTTGACAGTCAATATTTGAGTACAGTTCAGTTAAATTCATGGGCATTGCTCTATTTAGTTCAGTTATGAGTTGAAACTCAAAAGTTCTATTGTGATTTGACTCGATGGATCAAGATTGAAAAGATAGATTTGTTTGGGAAAACTGTTAAACGAAGAGAAACTATCTGTTGTGTTACACTCACATGACTTTCTCCACTCTTATACTAACTATTCTTACAAACCGTTATTCCTATATATTCATGCTATTTGCAGTAATTATTGCATATTTTCTTGTAGGTGAAAGGGGAATATAGCTTTGCAGGATTTGAGCGATAGTGAAATATTTTAAACCTGATCGCTATATTAAGACTTTGAAATTATGTTCTCTTTGCACAGCCAAGACATAAAAAAGTGAATAACGACCTTGCATTTGTGAAACGTTTAACCACTTTACCAGTAAAGTGTAAAAGTCATCTAGGGTAAACAGGATTACATGGGCTATTGCCAGAAAATTGAAAATGTACGTTTAATTTGCCATTAAAATCTCTTAAACATATTTCATTTTAATCAAAATAATTAGACTCAATTTGAGAAAATCAGAAATTTCGAAAAATGTTCCACGTTCATCTAAACCATTGCCTACTCTTTAAATTTAACTGCAGTATCACATCCATCCATTAACAAAATGATTATTATTCAATAAAGTTAAAAGTAACTACCCACATTTCTTAAAATAAAGCAAAGAAGAACCAAAACTAACTTGCGAACTCAATCAGTTGAAAAACGAAGTAAAAAGGTGTCCTTAGAGTTGATCAAACGTCTGACAATCGTAAAGAAAATGAACATCGACTGAATGGGGTGGAAGGGGAGGGTGCTCCAGCGGGTTTAACGGTCGTCAAAGAGCTTAACGAAGCTTGGAGAAGTCGACTATTTCTTTGCAGTTCTTCGAACGATTTCATTAGTCATGGTAATAACAGTAAAGATACGTTAATTCTATAAAATCTTATCTGAGCTTCTGACGTCTTTGCTTTCGGAATCAATCCCTTATCAGGAAAAGTAATATCACTGTTGAATATGCCACTGTTTGCCTTCCTTAGAACAGCATTTCTTGCTTTTAGAGAATACTTTAACTGAAGTTCAAAAGCCAAAGCTACTCTCGTTGAATCCCTTTAAAAAGGTAGAAAGGTGCAGAATTACGAAAGGCAGTGGAAAATATCCTCTCTTCTTGCCTTTTTTTAGAGGAAGCAAAATGCGGTGAAAAGGAAATTTCCTGCATCCTATTCATTCATGTGCAGGAAGCCTTTTGAAAAGCAAGTATCTTCCGCATAATGATATAAAGGTAGGTTTCCTACACTGCATCGTGCAAGTGGATTATACTTTAGTGAGGTTAAATACAGACAAGAGCAGCTGTTCTTGTGTTCTTGTAGGCATTTGGTGCTTACTCTTGTCAGTAGGAAGAAAACATATGTTGTACTCACATAACTTTCTCTACTCTTGTACTAACCATTCTTACAAACTCTTATTCCTATATCTTCTTCGTGTTAGTTGACATAAACATTTGTACAAATTATCTTATTGCTCATTTCCTTGTAGGTGAAAGGGGAATATAGGAATACAGTAGGCTTTGAGCGATAGTCAAATCTTTTGAAGCTTTGATATTGCGTTCTCTTTGCACGGCTAACATATAAAAAATGAACCACGATCTTCCATTTGACGGAAGGTTTGTTTTCGAAAACTCACAAATAACAAGGAATATCTCCTAAATGGTTCACTCTACAAAAAACTGTAATTTGTACAAATGTTTACCTCAACTAACACGACTAAGATATTGACTAACTTTGTAAGAATGCTTAGTACAAGAGTATTGCTTAGTAAACGATAATCAACTCTTCTAACAGCTGGATAAAACAAAGTTGATATTTTACCGACGTTTCGTTTATGTCTTATGGCATTTACAGACCCACAGACACAGACATAGAGACACAGTTGGATCTGTTGTCGCCATATTTGAAAGAAAATTGATGTGTTGCACTCACATGACATTCACGAACTTCTTTAAACACCCCGGCGATGACGCAGGCTTTCTCGGAGGCTCTGGGCAAACTACCTTTTGGTTCTGCCGCTCTGATTGTTGTCAGCTACACATAAACAGTAACTCGAGGCAGCCTGACCTTGGCCACCTTTGTTTTTTCGCCGACCTGTGAAGTAACTTTAGTCCCACAGTCCCTTTTGCGCCGCGCCTGGTGTCAAAATATAATAAACGGATGTATAGAAAATATTTGGGGGGAAACTTAATGAAGCAATTCGAGCAAGATTACATAATATCGCCTCAAAACCCTTCCTACTGCATGGAACGGAGATGTGGAACGTTAAGAATAAGTGAGGTGCATATCGAAGCAGCGGAAATTAGATTTTTAAGATCGACATAAGGGAGGAGTCTTAGAGACAAAAGAAGTCAAGAAACAAGAGAACTTCAGATAGAAAGAGTATGGTGTCAGAAGTAACAGGAGAGATGACGTGCAAAGATTGCGAGCGTATTGTTATAATTCAAAAAGAAGACGGGATATGGGACCGCCCAGAAAGGGAGCGAAACAGCAGTTATTACGAAATTTTGACTCCGAAACTTGATTAAACCCATCTCTTAGATTGGAACAAGAAGAAGATTCCCATAAAGACTGGCTGAATAGTCTCCCACAGAATATTAATTCAGTAATCGCGAGATTCTTCCACCTATTTCGCTCATAAGACGTTAACACGGATACCGTTTAAGAACGGCTTCATTACAGAAAACTCTGATATGCTGCACTCACATGACTTTCTCTACTCTTGTACTAACCATTCTTTCAAACTGTTATTCCTATATCTTCTTCGTGTTAGTTGAGATAATTATTTGCAGAAATTACCTTATTGCTTATTTCCTTGTAGGTACAAGGGGAAAATGGGAAGGCTTTGAGCGATAGTCAAATGTTTTAACCCATTGAGATCCCATTCTCTTTGTACGGTTAACGTATAAAAATGAATAGCGTTGTTCCATTTGACAGAAGTACTCCAAAACTCACACAAATAATAAGGATTATCTTCTAAATGGTTCACTCTACAAAAAGATTTATCCCGACATAAGTTGTGTGTTTTAGCAAGATTCACATTTTTTGAATAGTAAGATTTGGTCTATCTCTTATGGTTTACCTGTTATGCAAAAGTCGTCCAGAGTAAATAGCACTACATGGGCTATAGCCAGAAAATTCAAGATAGACATTTAATTTGTCATAAAAAATATCTCAAACATATGGCACTTTAATCAAAATTGTTAGAGCCATTTTCAAGAAAATCAAAATTTTCGAAAATATTCCATGTAAAGGGTAGTTTAGGGTGGGGCTATTTTCTTCAAAATCTTGTGTCGCATCCTTGAAAGACATTAAACTTAAATTCCAACTTTGGCTTTTAACCGACTTTTCGTTTTTGAGCTATGCTGTCCACAGACTGACAGACACACAGACACACACACGGACCTTTTTCTAAAAATGCTTTTTTGCATTCATGTTTCCTCAAAACATATATTTCCAGTGAAATCTCGACATCGAATTTTTGGGTGGAAAACAATACTTCCCCTACTTACTAGTAGAGAAAGTAAAAATGCATAGCGGTGTTCCAAATAAAGAAGACAGAAGCATGTTCTCCAAAACTCACAAATAACAAGGAATATCTTCTAAATGGTTCACTCTACAAAAAGATTTATCCAGACATAAGTTGTGTGTTTTAGCAAGATTCACATTTTTTGTATAGTAAGATTTGGTCTATCTCTTACGGTTTACCAGTTATGCAAAAGTCGTCCAGAGTAAATAGGACTACAGGGGCTATAGCCAGAAAATTCAAGATAGACATTTCATTTGTCATCAAAATATCTCAAACATGTCATTTTAATCAAAATCGTTAGAGCCATTTTCAAGAAAATTATCATTTTCGAAAAATGTTCCATGTAAAGGGTAGTTTAGGGTGGAGGAATTTTCTTCAAAATCTTCGTGTCGCATCCTTGAAAGACATTAAACTTAAGTACCAACTTTGGTTTTTTACCTACTTTTCGTTTTTTTTAGTTATGCTGTCCACAGACACATACAGACACACTTGAAACTTTTTCTAAAAATGATAATTTTTGTTTCAGTAGGCCTCAAAATATATATGAAATCTCGACATAGAATTTTTGAGTTGAATACAATACTTCCTCTACTTACTATACGTAGTAGAGAAAGTGAAAAAAACGAAATACTTTGTTTTGTCGAAAAACTTGTTATTGTAATACTAGTTTGCGTATTGTAATGAGTTTCAAAACCAAAGCCACAGTGATATTAAAGTGTGGTCGTGATGAAGTAATCAGTCATTTGGTTCTAGTCCAAAAGAGGAAGCTCACGAATGTCTGAATGCTGGAAGCGGCAGGACGTGAAGAGCGCACAAGGCTTTGTTCTTTTCACTGTGAAATCTTGGCAGATCCGAAGCGCTGATATAAGCTATCAGCGTGTTTGAAAGAGATAATCGATATCCAGAACAATGGACTTCGGCCCACTTTACCAGAGGATGAGAGGGGAGGAGTTCTGTTCAAGTGTTAATGTTCTAGTCAAGTATTTCGGAAAATATCGTAGCCAGCCATAACAACATTCAAGTGCCTCTCTCTCTCTCTCGCATTGCTTATGACATTCATCTTTTTTACTAGCGCAGGGGCGGGCAGAACAGCGTCTGCTACGAATCCACTGTGCACGCAACCCGCCCAACACTCTCGCTTCTTAAACTGTTCACAGTGGTGGACTGATACAGCAAACGATCAGCGCATTTGTTTCAAACAGAAAAGAGCTGGTCACATTTTTACTTTCTCTGCTACGTTTAGTGTAGCATGTGTGTGTGTGTGTGTGTGTGTGTGTGTGTGTGTGTGTGTGTGTGTGTGTGTGTGTGTGTGTGTGTGTGTACAGCATAATTCAAAAACGAAAAGTCGGTTAAAAACCATATTTGCCATCGAAGTTTAATGTCTCCCAAGGATGCGACACGAAGATTTTGAAGAAAATTGCTCTACCCTTTACATGGGAAATTTTTCGAAAATTTTGATTTTCTTTAAAATGGATCTAACGATTTTGATTAAAATGTCATATGTTTGAGATAGTTTTATGACAAATGAAATGTATATCTTGAACTTTCTGGCTATAGCCCATGAAGTCCTATTTACTCTGGACGACTTTTGCATAACTGGTAAACGTAAGAGATAGACCAAATCTTACTATTCAAAAATGTAGATCTTGTTAAACACACAATTTATATACAAATAAATTTGTTTTTGTAGAGTGAACCATTTCGGAGATATTCCTCGTTATTTGTGTAAGTTTTAGACAAGTTATACTTCTGTCAAATGGAACATCGTCATTCATTTTCTATATATTAACCGTGCAAAGAGAACGGAATTTGAAAGCTTTAAAACATTTGACTATCGCTCAAAGTCTACTGTATTCCCTTTATCTCCTTGTACCTACAAGAAGATAAACAAGAAGATAATTTGTACAAATGTTTGCCTCAACTAACACGAAGAAGATATAGGAATAAGAGTTTGTAAGAATGGTTAGTACAAAAGTAGAGCACTAGAATACAATAGGCTCAAGTGATAGTCAAATATTTAAAGAGGTGGTCGCTGTGTGATGGTTTTGATATTTTATTCCCTTTGTACGGCTAAGAGATAAAATCTTGAATAACGACTTCTATTTGAGAAAAGTTTATGTGCTGCAAAATTCACACAAATAACAAGGGATATCTCCGAAATGGTTCACTCCGAAAAAAAAAAACAAAAAAAAAAAAACATAGTTTAAACAAATTCTGTTTTAACGAGATCTGTATTTATGTATAGTAAGATTTGGTCTATCGTTTACGGTTTACCAGTTATGTAATACTCGTCAAGAGTAAACAGGACTATGTAGGCTATAGTCAGAAAATTGAAAATATACATTTCTTTTGTCATAAAAATAACTTAAACATTTTAATCAAAATCGTTAGAGCCATTTTTGAGAAAATCAAAAGTTTCGAAAATATTTTCACGCAAAGGGTAGTTTAGAGTGAAGGAATTTTCTTCAAAATCTTCATGTCGCATCTTTAAAATATATTAAACTTAAATAACAACTTTTAGTTTTTGAGTTATGTTGTTCAGACACTCGGACCTTTTTCTAAAAATGCCTTTTTTGGATTCAGAGGGCCTCAAAATATATCCTTCCGATGAAACCTCGACATCGAATAAGCATGAATAAATGGCAGTTTATGGTGAATGTATTTAGATATTTGTCAAGGTTGCTGAAATTATTTGCACCGGTAATCCAGTCGTAGTTAATATATCTGTTATCACAACAGTTGTTCTCTGCGAACGGTCACGAATCTCCGAAACGTGGAAAGAGTTGTTATATCTCCTTTTCGGAACTGAAACCTGTGTCTGTAGTTATGCAGTCACAAAGCATAATATGCAATGCGAGTACGAGGCGAAGCTGTTAATGCCCTTTCTCTGTCTTTTGCTTCTCCCTCGTGGTTTTACGTCACTGCTACGCCGAGCTTTGACTAGTTCTGAATCATACTCGGTGTCTACTAAACCTCTTTACTATCATTTTCTAGGAAGTAAAGACGTTTTTCAGTGGATCATGTTCAAATATGTCGTTGGTTTGTGGTATGTGCGATTTTTAAACTGTCAAATGTTCCTATACTAAACTGGTGGATATATAGCAAGGGTGCGCAAGTGTGGTTCTTTGTGTCACGGTTCGGTGACGTAATCTCTCCCACTACAGTCATCCACTACGTCACTATGACGTCTGATTGGCGCGTTCTGAGAGCAGAGCAACACTGACCACCAACAGCACGCAAAAGGGAACAGAGAAAATGAGTATTTTGTTATTAAATAACGCAAACACTGTTTCATTAACCGCACCAGTAACTTCATTTATAGGAAATTTAAAAAAATGGGATAACCAATTATCGGTCGCAGATATGTGTAATTTCCCGTGTATACAGTGTTTATGGATTATACATCCATTAGGCTACTGAAAAATCGTATACATTTGAATCTACATTTTCTGATGTAAAAAATATGGAAAATTAAACCTGTCTCCCCACAATCCTTTTTACTTTCGTTCATTATGATCATCGTTTGATCTGGAGCATTTAGAAGCCAAGTTATTAATCGAAATACGAAAAATCAGATGTATTGCTATGTCTTCTTGGTGTTAGTTAAGATAAACATTTGCAGAACTCCGTTCTCTTTGCACGATTAACATATAAAAAATTAATAACGATGTTCCATTTGACAAAAGTGTAAGTTCTTCAAAACTAACACAAATAACAAGGAATACCCCTGAAATGGTTCACTCTACAAAAAAATTTTTATTTGGACACGAATTGTGAGTTTTAGCAAGATCTACACTTTTTGCATAGTCTTGTAAGATTGTCCTATCTCTTAAGGTGTACTAGTTATGTAAACGTCATCCAGAGTAAACAGGACTACATGAGCTATAGCAAACAAAATTCAAGATATACATTATATTTGTCATAAAAATATCGAAAATATCGTATTTTAATCAAAATCGTTAGAGTAATTTTAAAGAGAATCAAAATTTTCGAAAACTTTTCCATGCAAAGGGTAGCTTAGGGTGGAGGAATTTTCTTCAAAATCTTCATGTGGCATTCTTGAAAGATATTAAACTTAAATACCAAGTAGTATTCCACCCAAAAATTCGATGTCGAGATTTCACCGGAAATGTGTTTTGAGGCCCCCTGAATTAAAAAAAACCGTTTTAAAAAAAGGTTCGTGCGCGCGCGCGTGTGTTTGTGTGTCAGTCTAGACAGCATAATTCAAAAACGAAAAGTCGGTTAAAAACCAAAGTTGCTATTTAAGTTTAATATCTTTCAACAATGCGACACGAAGATTTTGAAGAAAATAGTCCCACCCTAAACTACCCTTTACAAGGACAATTTTTTGAAAATTTTGATTTTCTTGAAAATTGCTCTAACGAGTTTCATTAAAATGTCATATTTTTGAGATATTTTTATGACAAATGAAATGTATATCTTGAATTTTCCGGGTATAGCCCCTGTAGTCGTATTTACTCTGGACGACTTTTGCATAACTGGTAAACCGTTAGAGATACACAAAATTTTACTGCACAAAAAATGTAGATCTTGCTAAAACACAGAATTTATGTCTGAATAAATTTTTCTGTAGAGTGAACCATTTCGGAGATATTCCTTGTTATGTGTGTCTGTTTCGGAAAACTTAAATTTTGGTGAAATGGACCATCGTTGTTCATTTTTTTATATAAGTGTGCAAAGAGAACGGAATCTCAAAGCTTTAAAACATTTGACTATCGCACAAAGCCTACTGTGTTCTAATATTCCCCTTGTACCTACAAGGAAATAAGCAATAAGATAATTTGTACAAATGTTTATCTTAACTAACACGAAGAAGATATAGGAATAAGAGTTTGTAAGAATGGTTAGTACAAGAGTAGAGAAAGTCATGTGAGTGCAACACATCAGATTTTTTATTTCACTATATAAGATACCTGGAAATTGGTCGTGCGATTGTTCAGACTTTTAAAACTTTGATCTGCTTGTAATGCGTGGAGCATTGCTCCATAGCATTGATTCATATTCCTGCAGCACAGGTAGAAAAAGTTGCCGATCTGAAAGAGAAGCCGTAATATGAAAAGTTTAAGACGACTATCATTCCAAAGTTGGTGTATGTACCTTATATGATCCTCATTCAGCATATAAGGCCGGTCTTACGTGATGAGGGTCTGAAAGAAACCGAGGGGGAGGGGGAGCAAAGGCTCTTCACAGATGAACCAACTTTCCAAGCTTGTGAATACACAAAACTGCATCATATTGGTGAAAGAAAACTCACAACTCCTGCGAGCGAGTTTCACAACTCATGTATAGTGTGTTACAAAACATATGCACACTCACTACCTCAAAATACGACAAATGGTTTGATTATTTTTATGTGCTACCTTACCTTGCGAGCGCCCCAAATGTTAAGGCTTGCTGGACAACCCTTTGAACAACTTTAACCTTTTGCATTGTTTCCTCGCTCATCTGTTTTGTTCGTTTGTTATATACTTACATTCGTGGACCAGTTTTCTTTGGTTTTCCACTAAAACTCCACCATAATTAACTTTCTCTACTATGCATTCTTCCAAACATTTGACATAGAGACGTTTTGAAGTCCCCTTAATCCAAAAAGGCATGTTATTATACTACTATCTATTTATACTAAGTAAAGAAAGCAATGAACACCACACAAATAGTCGATACTGAAATTTCGGCGCGTACACTGTTTTGAGATAAGGTATCCTAAATCGAAACAATAATACTTTTTAGAAAAACGTCCTTAAGTGTATGTGTGTGCGTGCGTACCAGGTGCGGCTCCTCAGGGTAGGCAGGGTAGGCATTGCCTACCCTATCGTAATACATCAACAAATAATGTTTAACTATGATTCTGCATTTTATCATTTGAACCGTCATTTTCCTTAATTGTAGTTCAAGAAAAGTTTTCTCGGTTATAATGACCAGCGCATGGTCAAATCCTTCAATCTCAATTCCTATTCATCAAAACTGCGCTGCGTGTTTGAAGCGCGCGGCAGAAATGATACGCATGGAACCTGGGTAGTGGAGAGCAGGCTAGCTTAACCTCTGCCTGCCCGGCTCCATTTCCTCAGTACGAGGCCCTTGAACAGGGATAAGGAAACATTCGGTCTGTATATGCACTCCGAGCATGCGTAGACGCGTCTGCCAGCAGTCCGAACACTTGCCTGCCCAAATCCGAATTTACGCGACATTTTCCGAACAGCCATACTCCACGAACGAAGATCTCAGAGACCCGAACGTGTCGTTATCACTCTGTGTAATACCAGTATGACCGACTTAATTAGTGAACTATTACAAATTCCGCTTTCGCGGCGCACTGACAATGAAAAGAGGAGTGTTTTAGCTATTTAACACAAAGCTGCAGTCACACAATTTTTCAATTTCTTAATCCATTTTAGTCATGGGCGTCGCGAAACAGGGGCAAGGGGGCCCACGGCCCCCCCCCCCATGGATGTTCGCGAACTTAATGTGCAGTCAGTTACTAACTATTAAACTATTATTTTAATTTTGATGTAAAGAACAATTTTTGTTTAACACAAATTAATACGGTTATCTGCAACAAATACTATAAATTTTGACAGTAAAATAATGATTTAATATTATATGATTGCAAATTTCCAACATTCCCCCCACCCCCCCCCCCCCCTGGAAAAAGTCTGCCGACACTCGTGATTTTAGTTTTGGCGGTAATTCGTCCGTAAGTCACACTCATTCACTCTGCACTTATTAAACAATCAAACAATATATTGTTTGCGTTATCCGCAATGACTTAGCCCCCTTTATTTCGGATAAACGGGGTTTATTATTATTATTATTATTATTATTATTATTATTATTATTATTATTATTATTATTATTATTATTATTATTATTATTATTATTATCATCATCATCATCATCATCATCATCATCATCATCATCATCATCATCATCATCATCATCATCATCATCATCATCATCATCATCATCATCATCATCATCATCATCATCATCATCATCATCATCATCATCATCATCATCATCATCATCATCATCATCATCATCATCATCGTCGCCGTCGTTGTTGTTGCTGCTGCTGTTACACTTTGCCTACCCTAAAATTTTGACTGCGAGCCGCCACTGGTACGTACGCGAGCAATATAAATCAAAAACGAAATGTCGGTGAAACATCAAACTTATTTTAGTTCCCGCTCTCTTCTTGCCCTCTCTCCTTCCCTCCATCACTCTCACTTTCCATTTCCCTTCCCCACCCTCTCTCTCTCTTTCTCTTCATCACTATTTCTTCCCTCCTAACCCTTTCCCTCCATCACCCTCTCTCCATTTCCGTTTCCCTCCCTCACATTTCTCCCTTCCCTCCATCACTCTTTACCTCCCTCAGACCTTCTCTGCCTTCCCTCCCTCATCCTCCCTCTTCCTCTGCTCCCTCACACTTTCCCTCCCCCATATCCTCTCCCCGTCTCCCTGTCTGCCTCTCTCTCTCCCTCTCTTTTAAACTACTGCACTAGAAGTAACACTAGACTAGTGTTACAGCCCCTCCTTGCAGGATAACGCCTGCACTGGATTCTTAAATTTGACCCAACTTATTTACGTCCTTAACAGATCCTGTTTTGGTTCTTGCTTTCATAGTAATATTTCGTTGGTAGTTTTAATTTCTCAGTCTTACTTCAGTCAATCAGTTTGAGGAATTGGATGACCTTAAAAGATCGCCAAGCAATTACAAAAGTTTTTGTAAGTAACTGTACAAGGCACATGTAAACTTATTGCTATTATAATACATGTATTGATGTATGAGTTCAGCACATGTTCAAACAGTAGTAACCCTTGGCTCGACTTTCTACACTCTTTACAAAACCCACCAGATTCCAGGTCAGTTCTGTTTGCACTAATTCCGGGTGGAGCCTATGGGCGTATAATTAATGCACAAGCTAAATGGGCGGGCGGGTCCTCGGGCAGTGATTAATTCGATGGAGTTCCAAGGTCCGAATGTGCCCTATTTCTTCTGAATATGCCGGCTTTTTATGTGAGTTCAATACGATAAATATGACATTATTGTAGTTGTTCGTTATCCGTATTCAATACAACTCCCAGACATTCGAACAACAAGAAAAACAATGAAGGTTAAACCGAGCAGGATGACTCAATCAGTGACATCTGAGGTCAGATTTGGGAGGTGCGAGGTTCACATAATATCATTTCTGCAAACGGCTCTCTCTATCAACATGAAATAAATAGAACAATAAACGTTTTTATGAATATTTGTACAAAAATGATTGGAGAAACTTAAGAAGAGTGCATACATGAGAATTTCCTTTTGTTTCGAGTGTTTCCTTGGCATGGAAAAAAGAATAGGTAACTTACTTTTTGATCTGCCCCTGGTGATTCCATAACCATTTTTAAGATTTCGTGCCGTTAATGGACGCTAATTAACACTAATATCTTTCATGTTTTAGATTATTCATATATTATGGGCAACTTCTTTTCCGGTGGCTTATTTACTGCTCTTAAGTGCCTATAAACTCATTACATTTTCCCCCTTACTCTCCAAATACTGTTTTTGTGCGTGACCAAGACGGTCGACCGTCACCACTTATGACCTAATTATATGTGCCCCACCCTTCCTTAGTAATTTTTCGGGCACGTGTATTACAAAGGGGTTGTTAATTTCGCAGCGCCACTAGTCTAGGTATTTAAGTGTGCAGACGTGTAGGCGAACATTTTCCAAGAATTTGTGTCTTCCCCACTAAAAATATCTGTGTTGCACTCACATTACTTTCCCTACTCTTGTACTAACCATTCTTACAAACTCTTATTCCTATGTCTTCTTCGTGTTAGTTGAGATAAACATTTGTACAAATTATCTTATTGCTTATTTCCTTGTAGGTACAAGGGGAATATTAGACCACAGTAGGGTTTGAGCGATAGTCAAATGTTTTAAAGCTTCGAGATCCCGTTCTCTTTACACACTTAACATATAAACAACGATGTTCCATTTCACGAAACTTTTTGTTTTCCGAAACGCACACACATAACAAGGAATATCTCCGAAATGGTTCACCCTACAAGAAAATTTATCAAGACATAAATTGTGTATTTTAGCAAGATCTACATTTTTTGTACAGTATGATTTCGTCTATCTCTAACGGTTTACCAGTTACGTAAAATCGTCCAGAGTAAATACGACTACAGGGGCTATAGCCATAAAATTCAAGATATACATTTCATTTGTCATAAAAATATCTCAAACATATGACATTTTAATCAAAATCGATAGAGCAATTTTCAAGAAAATCAAAATTTTCGAAAAATTTTCCATGTAAAGGTGAATTTGGGGTAGAGCTATTTTCTTCACTATCTTCGTGTCGCATCCTTGAAAAACATTAAACTTAAATACAAACTTTGGTTTCTAACCGACTTTTCGTTTTTGAGTTATGCTGTCCACAGACTGACAGACTGACACACAGACTGACACACAGACACACACACAGACCTTTTTTTAAAAATGCCCTTTTTTATTCGGGGGCCCAAAACATATAATTCCGGTGAAATCTCGATATCGAATTTTTGGACGGAATACAATACTCCCTCTGCTCACTATCCGTAGTATAGAAAGTAAAAATCTAATGTTACATTCACATATTTTTCTCTACCCATTCTTCCACCAAGTATTATTAGAAAACCCTAATTCTTCCATCTACTTTGTTACTAGAGATAAAGATTTGCAGAAATTTCTTTATTTAAGTTTCTTTGTATTAGGCACTTAGGAATAGGAAGGTACAGTAGATATTAAACAATAGTCAAATCCTTTAAGAGCTGGTTGCCTCCTGATGACTTTGAAATACCATTCTCTTTTCATGACCAAAAGAAAAACAAAATTCATAACGCTTTCTCAATTTGAGAAATGTGTAAGTGTTTGAAAATGCAAACCAATAACGAGAAATATCTAGGAAATGGTTATCTCTACACAAAAATTATATCTTTATACAAAATATTAAGGGTATGATTGCGCAGACATTAACGGTGGCTTCCTGAAGCATTATTTCCTCTACCATTTAGAGAGGCAGAGTTTCAACATATGAGTTATTTCTGTTTTCCATTTGTTACTAAAACAAGTAATTTAGTAGCCATAAAATTAAGCTAAATCATTGGTTTCCAGAGCGTCTATTTGAATAAGTCCATGATTGCGAAGTTGGCAATCGTGTAACTTTGTGGAGAGTACTATAAAATTTTTGACTATCTCAAAAATTACTGAGACGATTTTGGCTAAAGTATGATATTATACTACAAAATCTTACCACAAAAGGTATGTTAAAACACAAAATATAGGTCTTTCAGTGAACCAATTCTGGGATATTGATTGCTTTGTATACTTATGCTTTCCTCAAATGGAAAGTTGTTTTTTTTTCTCCTGACCATGCAAAGAGAATGCAATTTCAAAGCCTTCACAGAACGACCAACTCTTAAAATACTTGACTATCGCTTAAGCATAATGCATTCCCCAATTCCCATTGTGCCTGCAAGAAATGTATAATAGGACAGTTTCTACAACGAAGAATTACTATAAAAAGTACGTAGAGAAAGTCATATGAGTGGAGACATCAAGTTTTTTATTATTGGTGTAAGATGTTTATTTGTTGGCTCAACGTCTAAAATGCTGTGCGATGAACAATATTTTCTTGAATCATGAATTTCCTAGTGAAGGAGATTGGATACTTGCTACACATATTATATTGATAAAAAAGCTTGAATTTCCGTGCAGCAGAAACCGAGGACAGAATTACAGCAGAGCAGCAGGTTGTAACTTCGTTAAACAAGCTACCGTAATCATTACGTCTGTAATTGCGATCCTGCATGTGACCAACCTTTGATAACATTACTGTCTAATGGCTTGTAGCAAAAAGTCACTAAAAAGCACATGGTCAGATTTCCTTCTGCAGTTAACCCACAAACACGGGACATCAGTTGCAAAGTAAACCAAAAATTAAAACTAAACATTCTCAGCCTTTTTATTTTGGTTCTCAAACGGTGCAATTTGATACGGGGTTTAAGCACACGATCCCAGTTTCAATCGGGCTTTAAATGTTTTATGTGATTCCCGTTTCCATTTTATCCATTCAATACGTTACAGTTGCCGCACGATAAAACTCAATTCTTGATTGATTTGTGCCACAAAAACGTGCTTCTGAAACTTTTATTATACTAAAGTGCGCTAAGCTTGAGTCAACGAGGCACTAAAAAGATTGGGATTTGAATTATTAAGCACCTAAAAGTCATGCAAATATTAACGATGCAAAATGAAAATTTTTCTTACGAATTTTGGTTCAAAAAATTTTCATTGAAAAATATCTTATGGTTTAATTTTTCAGCAGCGCTCCAACCAATTTTAATAAAATATGACAAACTTATATTTCGAGTATTGTCAACAATTGATGGTGAGAGGTCTAGTTTTATTTTTTAAAAGTCGCAAGTTCAAACTTAAGTAAGTGTGCAGAAAATTAACGCTTTGTCTTGTTTATTCATAACAATTTATACTTTGGGGGTTAAAGAGTAGAGCTATCTTAAAGTGAAAATTAACAAAACTTGCTTATTGTCAAAAATTCTAATTACTAGTCATGTAAAGACAATATCCACTAAGACTGGTAATAAGATAAGATTTTAATTTTGCAGTAGCGTTTTATTAATATGCTGAGGTGCAAGTTTGCAGAAGAAGGCGACTGCGGGAAACAAGAGACAAGCTCCTTAGGTAGTTGTATGGGAGCAACCTGCAGCGTGGCAGTGCCGAAGTAGTTGCCTATACCGGAGAAGCCACAGGCGCAACCTAGGACTTGAATCAACTCTGTCACGTGTGGAAAAAGTTACATTACTTCATTGTAACATACACTTGATCCATGTAATATGTAATAGCCAAATTTATTACATAGATTAAATGGACTTCAATTGCTCTTCACAAACTTTTTAAAGTAAATAATATATTTGTTGAAAATTGAGTTTTTAGTGGGCAATCTTTAACTGCTGTGGTTCTCAGCGTCGCATTTTAAATGAGTTGTGAAAGACCACTTAATCTTGCTCAGACAGCCTTTACTTTCCTGCAAAGAAAGTCATGCTAAGAATTTTAACGCTAGACAAAATCCATCTTCTCCTCTGGGTTTGAACCCGTGACCTTGGGAACTAGATGTAAGCATCTCACCCCTAGACCACGGAGGGCTAAATTTGTAAATACTTTATGGAATTTTAATCCAAATTGTGGAAGTTATTTTCTGAGAAATTAAAAATATACAAAATATTTCCGTATTAAGTATAATTAGAAAGGCAGCATTTTCCTAAAATTCTTTGTTCTTCTTCGGAAGATACTAAACGTAAGAAGTTTTGTTTCTGAACTTTTAAGGATCGAGTTATTGCGTCCTTCCCGGCAGAATCCTGGCGGATCTCCCAGAACCTGTGAAGGTTTTATCTTTAATTAGCACCAGAAGATGGGGATGTTCTCTCGTTTAGGTGTACTTGGGGGAGGTGCCAGGCATAGAGCCCTGTGAAAGAAGGAAACCAAAGATCAGAACAACTCGAGGTAAACAAAGGGTTTGCTGATGCTAAGCATGCAGATTAGAAGAAAAGGCTAATCTAATTTGAGATGGACAACTTGGGTTCAAACCTGAACATAACCTTTTATAATATGAGTTAGGGTAGCAGTTGTAGCAATGAATATTTCTTGCTATCACTGGTTGGTGTTGTAATATCATGCTATTGCATTCCCTGGTCTAGCTGCAATCGCTGACTGTAGAATCCTTTTAAATTCTATCTATCCCTGGCACGGTACAGATATACTACTGTTATATAAAGTTAGAAGTTGCTTTAATTACTCTTTATTGATATTAATAAACACTTCTCAAACAGTAATCTTCAACTTTTCACGTCGCTAAATAATCCGCTAAATTATGGCGGATTCGTCGTTATTATACAAATCAATTTACATCTGATCAATCCTTCCGATTAATGTTCAAATACTATGCAGAACGTTCATAGTGCAGTTAAAACTTCACGAATATCACTTAATTCCTAGATAATAACACTTTTAAATATACTTATTCGTATTTAAAGACAAAAGTCAATTTCAAACACTTATTTCATTCATTAATTGCAAGAAGACAAAAGAAAGACAACATAGGCCATCCATATAACAAATTATTACAGGAGGCTGGGTATGCTTGCTGTATTATATATTCTAGATACAGAGGGCTTATAAATGAATAAATTGTTGTAGAGCGCTGATAAATACTGCCTCACAGTTCTTGACGTCATAATTGTGTGTAAATTCTTGCAAAATATACGGTTCTTTTTTGGATTTAAAAAATCTGATGTTTTACATTCACAGGTCTTTCCCTATTCATCTTTATTTATTTATATTAAACTTCTGCAAAATACTCCTACGAAAGCTTATTTATCTATCAACTTAATGCTAATTGGGATATACCTTTGCAGAATTAGTCACATTACACATTTTTTGTACGGGGGGCTGACAGAGGAAACCGATACGATCGTGAGGTATTTAAAAATCGTGTCCCTATGTGCTGACCCCTAAAATCCCACTCTCCTTCCTCAAAAACAAGTAAATAGCAACAATACTGTGAAAATGTCAAAATTATTGAAACTATTGAAACAATAGTAATTAATATCTCGAAAATTTGTGATGACAAAAAAGAAAACCTTTTGAAATTGTGTTTTTTAACGTTAAAAACGTAAATACACATATTTTTATAATGGTTTTTATATTTGGTTAGCTTTATTACTCAATATTTGTATTTCACTTTTTGCTAATAAAATAACACTTCAAAGAATTACGTCACTTGTGTAGGGCCGGTACTTTATGCGGATTTTCTGTAATTTTTTTAACTTCTGTGTTTGAATTTTTTATTGAAGGCGTGCAGTTAATAGTTATTGTCAACACTGTTTCTGTCACTGAATTTCGTAATTGCTTCTAAGTTTTCATTGTCTTTCTGAGAAACAATGAAATGTGAAGATGGTCATAAAGTACCCCCCCCCCCGGCGGTAAAATATGAGCTATGTAAAAGTATAACAAGAAATGGTTAAACAATGTTAAATGTTATCTTTACAAACATAACAAGATATAATATGCAAGTTTAAAAGACATTTGTTTTAAAAATTGGTCAGACAGTTTATCACCAGTGATGGTCATAAACACCAACACCCCCCCCCCCCCCCCCGTTAGTAGTATAAGTTCTGTAAGAAGCCTGAGCATAGCTAGGGTTAACACTGATATGTCCAAAAAATAATAATATTACAATATTTTATAAGTGGAGATTTGTATGACGTTTTCTCTTCAATTTACGTGGCGGTCGTTCTTTTGGCATGTCTTGGGGAATTTCCGTAATGAGTTCCGGAGATCGATGAATGATATGAACAGCCGAATATAGGACTGTTTCACTGTAGGAATATTCCTTTAATGATGCTTGTTTTTTACTGTGAAGTGATGTATCGTTTTCCAAATATGACTGTTTATGACTGGTTTGATGCCAGCCCAAGGCTGCGCCTGTAGCTTCTCCGTATAGGCAACTTCTTCAGCACTGCTACGCTGCAGGTTACTGCCATATAACCAGCAAAGGAGCATGGCTCAGTTTTCCTGCACTGTGGTTTATCCCAGGACTGGGTAACTGGTACTCAGAGAGAGCAGATTACTCACGACTGGTAGCTGTATATTTAGCAGATAAAAAATGAAGATCGCTCAAGGTATCTGAAGCTAAACAGAAAACTATAGCGGCGCTTCAGAGTCTATTCCTGGAAAATTCAACATACCATGGACGGGTAGGAAGTTGAATCAGGGTATATTTAACAAACTAGATTTATTCTTCAACACAAATGAAAAATCATAAAGCAGTGATGTCCTCGATTTGCATTGTACAAGAAAAGCGTATGATCTGTAGCGTGTGTTTTTTTCTGGTTTTTCAGGGAGAGTTCCTCCGCCCCCTCCCCTCCCCCAAATCGTTATCTCACGCACATTTGTTTTCCGATTCACCTTCCTCAAGGGAACGTCGTTGTTCCACTCATCGGACTTTTATTTCGGTACTATTTCACTTCGCCCCCCGTTTTTCTCCCCCTAAGCGACTTCGTGGCGACAATAATTTCGGTGCCCTGATCCTGATAACCCGTGACGCACATTTCACGTCTTGCTACATTTCAACAACTGGCTTAAGATACAGTGTAATCTCTTTTTGTACTGACTTTACGGTTTAAAAATAACTTTTCGGAATGATAATGCGAGACGTATGTTGTCATTTGTCACTAAAATGTTACGCTGAAGTTACCGCTGATTCTAATAATTCAAACGTGGTCTTTATGCGCTGGGAAATGCCGATAATAATCGACCTAAAACTATAAAAATACAAAGGAAAAGATGAAAACTTTAAAAACTCATGTTCTACATGGCTACCCATAAAGCTCCTAATTCTTGTCCGAAACTGCGCATTGCTAAAATTCTGAGAATTTTCTTTGCTCTATAATTTTCAGCATTTTCTCTCCGAGCTTAGCAATTGCACATACACACATAGCGTATCTCATTTGACACCTTAAGCTGGTTATATTGTGTTGATTGGACTTCATCGTAACCTTAATTACGAATTGTCTTTACTTTAACGTAAATTGTATCGCTAATGATCTTTTGACAAAGATTTAGGTTGGCTAGTTAATGACTTAAGTCAGATTTATTACATGATGTGCAATTATTTATTGCAATTTATCTATTCTTTTACGCAATAAGCACCTTTATACACATAAGTAATACTGAGAAACAGCTCCACGCACGTGACCACAGAGACACTCTCATTGGTTGGAGAACAAAGCACTCGAGGAGAGAAAATAGATCTATCTTTTCATAGTGTTATTACTTGTAAAATGCACCAGTCGATACGTCTGACTATATCACTGTAATGCTCCGTATTTTACAGCTTTTAGGAAATGGAAATATTCCCGTTCGTTCCCAGTTAAGTCTGGCGGAAGAAAAACAAACGGAAAGGGCAGATTACTTCGCCGTGTCAGAAGCTAGTGTTGTTGAAGCTTGTAAAGAACTAAAAGAAAATGGTGCTCTTAAAACACCGTACAAACGGTAGAAGAGATTTCAGAAGTTTTGTACAAGAGACGACTTTGTTAAGTGCAGCTCATTCTAAAGTGCACAACGTCTTTTTTCCTTTAAGTAAAGCAACTTCCATATATTGCTATTAAAGGGATTTAGTTCTCTAACGAATGCTACTGTGAATTGACCAATGTAACGGCAAAAATGCGTTAAAATCATGGTACATTTCTCCGTATTCGTTTTAATAGGAAAAATCATATGTTTCACTCACATGACTTTCTCTACTCTTGTACTAACCATTCTTACAAACTCTTATTCCTATATCTTCTTCGTGTTAGTTAAGATAAACATTTGTACAAATTATCTTATTGCTTATTTCCTTGTAGGTGCAAGGGGAATATTAGAATACAGAAGGCTTTGTGCGATAGTCAAATGTTTTTGACCTTTGAGATTCCGTTCTCTTTGCACGATTAACATACAAAAAATTAATAACGTTGTTCAAATGTTTTTGACCTTTGAGATTCCGTTCTCTTTGCACGATTAACATACAAAAAATTAATAACGTCGTTGCATTTCGCTACTAAGTTTTCCGAAACTCACACACACACAACAAGGAATATCTCCGAAATGGTTCACCCTACAAGAAAATTTATGGAGACGTAAATTGTGTATTTTAGCAAGATCTACATTTTTTGTATAGTATGATTTGGTCTATCTCTAACGGTTTACCAGCTATACAAAAGTCGTCCAGAGTAAATACGACTACAGGGGCTATAGCCAGAAAATTCAAGATATACATTTCATTTGTCATTAAAATATCTCAAACATATGACATTTTAATCAAAATCGTTAGAGCCATTTTCAAGAAAATCAAAATTTTCGAAATTTCTTCGATGTAAAGGGTAGTTTCGTGTCACATCCTTCAAAGACATTAAACTTAAATACCAAGTTTGGCTTTTAACCGACTTTTCGTTTTTGAGTTATGCTGTCCACAGACTTACAGACACACAGACAGAAACATACGTGGACCTTTTTCTAAAAATGCTTTTTTTTTTGGATTCAGGGGGCCTCAAAACATATATTTCCGGTGAAATCTCGACATCGAATTTTTGGGTGGAATACAATACTTCCCCTACTTACCAGCAGAGAAAGTAAAAATGAACAACGATGTTCCATTTCACGTTATGTTTTCCGAAACTGACACAAATAACAAAGAATATCTCCAAAATGGTTCACTACAAACAAATTATTTGTACCTAAATGGTATGTTTTAGCGAGATGTACATTTTTTGTTTAGTAAAATTTTGTGAATCTCTTACGGTTTACGAGTTATTCAAAAGTTATCCAGAGCAAACAGGACTACATAGGCTATAGCCAGAAAATTCAAAATATACACTTCATTTGTCATACAAATATCTTACACATATAACATTTTAATAAAAAACGTTATAGCCATTTTAAAAAAATCAAAATGTTCGAAAAATGTTCCATGTAAAGGGTAGTTTAGGGTGGCGCTATTTTCTTAAAAATCTTCGTGTCGCATTCTTGAAAGACATTAAACTGAAATACCAACTTTGGTTTTTAACCGACTTTTCGTTTTTGAGTTGTGCTGACCACAGACTGAGGGACACACACACACACACACACACACACACACACACACACACACACACACACACACACACACACACACACACACAGACACACACACGCGCGCGAACCTTTTTGTAAAAATGCTTTTTTTTATTCTACTTACCAGTAGAGAAAGTATAAATAGGTTTACTGAAACAGAACCCACAGGCAAGATATTCTAATGCCTGCAGGTTGTTTTAAATATGCTATGGAGGAAGTTCAAACTATCGTCTATCACATATCGCGTACACGTGGTCGCGGAGTAATACAAAAAGTGGTTTCTTACAATGGATCCAGTATAGCTCGCTATTATTCCCTTATAAAATACGTTACATTATCAGTAAATAATTCCGGTATCAGAGTCCAACACAGACATATATCGCCGTGTCGGTTTAAGGATCATCTCTATCAGTTTAGCACTTAGTAATGGGATGTCTCCATGTTAACCTTGGTTGCCGCAAGTTGCCGCAAGAACCAAATCCTATACCTACGTCAAGTCATCTACCGCCTGAGGGATGTGATCCATCATCCTGAACTTGTAGCGAGAAGCAACTTAGCTCTGCTACTTGATAAATTGGTTTAGCTCCCGTACCTTTCGTTGAGTGCTCCAAATTCTCAGCTTCCTGGGAGTTATTTAATTGTATTTCAAGATATAATTAGTGCGAATTTAAAACTTTAACATGTTTTCTCTTCTGATGTTCAATATGTAATTTGCATACACTGTGTTCCCGAATTCCCCTCAACTTCTTGAAATTATATATCGTAATGAGATATGGGTTCCGGTAATTTTGGTTGCAGGTTGGAGCTGTTTCATTTTGAGATACTCCTTTGAATTTTTAAATCTGTATTCGTTTCTCAAATGGAAAGTCATTATTCGTTTCAATATCTTGACCATGCAAAGACAAAATAATTTAAAAGTCATCACCAGCTCTTAGCTACATGAACTACACAAACACTCGTAGCGTGACCGAAGCACTCCGAGGAAGAAGAGAAAATAGATCCAACACTTTTTAATGTTATTGCTGTTTAAAATATGTTCGCAATTATGTTTAATGTTTCCCTTGTAACACACTACACTTATTTGAGAACAGGAAAAGCCCAACTGACTAAGAATTGAGTTGTTTTTAAACTGTGAATAGACTATGCCAGTCGGCCAGTAAGGAATACGTTTCTTCTGGCTACAGAACACGTGCGAGTGTTAAAGTCCTGACCTACAGGTCAAATTTCAGGTCAGTGAGTTCGTGTAAACATGCACTCCTCTACGAAAGTGTAAAACGTTAAATTTCGCTATCAGGAGAAAGCGACCACTCTCTTATCAAAATATCTGCTCACGCAGTCCTTAACAGCTAAGCGTAAATGTGATAAAATAATACCTTGGTCGTACCGAGGCTTTCAACAATGGACTGTAGATTCCAGAATGTTTGCTAGTTACATGGTGACCCCCGTGCACTGTTGTTAACAAAAAAACATCGAATCTAGCTACAGGTCGAATAAAATTCCGCTGCACTATGACTTACTTGAGTAAATGGAGCTTAATAAAAATAGGACAAAAATAATAACTACCACTGCAAAGCACTGAAGGTTATCTACGCAGGGTATTTTCGTATTTTAAGTCATCACTAAAGATGAAACAATTCCTTCTTAACCAAGATATCAGTGTAATGTCAAAACGCACTATATAAACATTGTTCCCCTTTTGGAACAATTCCGGAACAGTAACGCTATTCACTCGCATGACGCTGATTTTGATGTTTAGTTTGATATTACTTCTTCCTAACTTGTTACATTCAATTGTCACACACATTGTCACTACCATTAATATGTCTAAACTCTAAGGACGACGGACAATAACCCTAGTTGAAAAAAATTTCCATCCTTCATCCGAAAATCGAACCCGGGACCTATGCATTTAAGGCTAGCATGCTAACCACCGGACTATTCTTGTTATGAACATCTAGAAGTGTCTATTTATTCAAATGCACGAATCAAAATTCTACTTTGGGTGAACATGGGGCCCTCACAAAACCACGCCATTTTATTCGGCTCCTATTTCTTGGGCGAGCTCCTTTATCGCTCTCCAAGATTTGTTACTTGATCGCAACTCCTCCAAGATCGTTCTTTTTCCTGTTTTCCCGGGTCTGCCCCTGTTACGACTCCCTTGAGGATTCCAGTGGACGGTACGGTACTCATAGCTATCTCATTTCATAGTCGACGAAATGTATGACCCAGTTATCCCTACTTCCACTGACACAGTTGCAGTTCAACTGTTTGGTTACTGTCCATAAGTCTTCTTTGTGATCTGAACCGACCAGAAAATTTGTAAACATCCCTTTATGAAGACTATGTTTATTGTCTTCAAAGTTTCACAAGGCTGTGAAAGTTACTTTCGTATTGTTTACATCAATGCTGAATGTGGAATAGATATTTGAGTAGGAAGAATAAATAGTAGTGAAAACTATTGTCACAGATGGAGCTAAAACATGGAAATTTAACAAACATTTAAAATCAAAGCATATATCGATGGAAATGGATTTTTTAACTTCAGCGAGATGTTCAAGATCGGAAAAAATAATGCAGTAGGAGAAAGATGAATAATAAGAAAATATTAGATTACGTAAGAAATAAATAGCTTAGTTGGAACGGACATATTAGAACAGTCATAGTGCCTGGCCGGACGCCGGACGGGAATTGAATCCGGAGACATTTTTAACCACTTCGCATGGTTCAAAATGTTTGAGTAAATTGATATCGAAATTATATATTCAGAAAATTGATCGTTTAGAAAAATTAAAATAAGAAGAAGAACTTTAAATAAAAATAAAATATATTTCAGGTGTGTAAATAAGAGCACAGTTTTACCTGGAAATAGTGAAAATATTGGACATATTTATTAAAAAAAAACTTATCACCATAACTGGTGTTATCCTTTCCAAACAAAATCCACGCACACCCAAGGAATGGAATCTCAGTGCTCGATCGGCGGCATGAGATGTATAACAAAGGACTTTGAGACATTGTTAGTTGGCGTGAAACATTGTTGCTTCAAACTTTCTAACGAACGTGTGATCTGTTTGAAAATTGTTGCATCGACTTATTGTATTTCTTTTTTGTAATAAATATATTTATTTGTGAAATAAGTAACACTCTAGTTTTATTTTATCCAGATAAATCAAAATTCTAGTGAATTACTAGCGACAAAATGATAGTTCGTTCAATTTACTCCTTTAATCTACACAAGATCAAAATTGTCACAATCTGCCACAGTAAATACGTACAATTCTAAACCTATATACGAGTATAAAAGCACGCTGTATATTGTCTAAAGGAATTGCTTGGCTGAAATGTGTACAGTGTTTGTGCTTCTGTGGCATACACTGTGTTCTCTAAACTTCCCTGAAGGTAAGGGTTAAATCCTGCCCCATAGCTCTTCATCCTCTCCGGCTGAGAGAACGTGGGATTAAGAAAATCCCTCGCATCAGCCCGAAAGTTCATGGTGCCCCATCCTGTTGAAAGTAACACCCATATTCATTCTCAAGCTGATCATTAAGACGTAGACTTACGGTTTCTGGTTGCTTTCCTCCTTGATGGTGATGTCCCAAATCATCTCTCCAGCATCGCTTTCCCATACTTCAGTATCCACTTACGGCAATGTGTCTATGAAAATTAAAAAATCCACACACTCAGAATATAAAATGTATAGTGTACGAAACATTTCAATTTTCTATGTCAAGTCGTGTTTAAATTATTGATTAATTTATGAATAATAAATCACTCTTGATATGCTAAAATGAAATGATCCTTGGACGCTACAGTTTATTGTATCCCCCAAATTTTTAATATGAGCTCAGTATATAAATATAAACAAATTATCATATCGCCATTGCTTAAATTTAATTAGTTCAAGAGAAAAAAAATGTTTTCATGCAGTTATTGATATTTCCAATTTTACCACTATGAGTTTAATTTAATTTCAGCTCAAAAGTTTAACAGTTTTCAACCAGGGCATGATACATTTTAATGCGTTAATTTCTGAAGCCCTCCTGAAAATTTCAAGCAAATACGTTATAAAATAGGGTCCAAAGAGCATTTTGAATAAAAAAAAAAGGATTGAGAAAAAAAAATGGATTTTAAAGTTTAACAATATATTTTTGTAAATTAACAAAATCCAATCAACTTACAATTCCCCAGCACCATATGTGGGACCCTGTGTTGCTTTTTTCTTAGCCTCAGTAGCAGTTTTTGAGAATTTTAATTTTGCTTAGTTGTTTCTTATTATGAAAACTTTCCTTTCGCTTTCACATGTTCACAAAATTTACAATTGTATTGTTGTTACCTAACCTTTACACAATACACTTTCGCTAATTTATACACAAAATTAATAAAATATCTGCTTGTTACGGTTTTACTATAGACTAACGAATAACTTAAAACCTATTAACTACCTTAAACAATATCTAATATATAACACTGACGGTATTTCTCTGTTTGGAAGCAAAACATCCGTCAGATTCGCGGCATTTCAGGTCGATATATCGAATTCATTTCAGCACAGCCAACTTAAAACCTTTAGAAGCAAAATTCCCTACAAGAGACCAAAATCAAATCCAGTGAAAACGAAAAATGCATTTCAAAGCTGTAGCGAGGAAGTTTAGCGATGAACGCTCACTCACACTGGGACATTTAAATGCCCTCCTGGAGCTTTAAAAATGGCTGATATTGAGAAAACTAAAGTGTGCCATTAAAGTACAAAGTATAAACATAATAAAAGATGCAAAAAGTAAAAATCAAAATTTTCGGCAATTTTCACCAAGTTTCATAGATACATGCAGTTGAACAAAAGATAGTCGCATTTTCCTAAGTTTGTTTTGTTTACATTGCCTGCACCTTTTCTCATAAATAGAGTTGAACCAAGCTATACCGAAGTGAGGTTACCTGCCACGTGGGCAGTGTGACGTCATTCCACGAGTACAGTGACAGTACAAAACACAACTCCCTACAGTGCATTGTGACGTTCCATACAGTAAAATACCTGCAGCACGAACATTGAAATATTCACGTATTGTAGAACCCGTACAATAATTTTAAAGTGAATATTTTACTGCAAATGGTGACAGCATTTAATTTAGGTTATGCAGGAAATTTATCTACAATGTTCGACTGTACCTCGCCTCCTCTGGGTTGTGATCATGTGACAGACTGACTCCTCCCACTTCCTATAGTCCATACCCCGCTAATACTCCGCATACTACACAAAAATGTAAATATTGCTAAAACACACTATTTAGGTATGTGTTAGTAAAATTTTTGTAGCACGAACCATTTCGGAGATATGCTTTGTTATTTGTGAGAGTTTTGGAGAAGTTATACTTGTTAAATGGAACATTGTTATTTTTTTTATGTGTTAACCGTGCAAATAAAATGGAATTTGAAATCTTTAAAACATTTGATCGCACAAAGTCTACTGTATTCTAATATTCCCTTTGCACCTACAAGGAAATAAGCAATAAGATAATTTGTACAAATGTTTATCTCAACTAACACGAAGGAGATATAGGAATAAGAGTTTGTAAGAATGGTTAGTACAAGAGTAGAGAAAGTCATGTGATTGACTTGATATGTAAGGGTAACATTTGCACCTCAAGCACCATGGTAGTGGATTCGAGTCCCAGGTCATGGTCAACTGCTCGACAATGGAGGGAAGCAGTGTGTTTTGGTATGGACGTTGACCCGATTCGCTGTGGTGTGTTGGATTCTTGCCCTGTAGCAATGCACAGTATTAGGAAGAGTGTAGCCCTCAAGGACGCGACGCGCTAATTTTAATAAGTGAAGCCTCTATTTTCACTTCCTCCCTCTGACTCACAACTTGTGGAAAAATGTTGATGATCACCACGTGGAGCGGTACAGTGTAAAGAAAGTTAGGAAGGCAAGCCTCGGATTCTTTAGTTCATTTATTTTAACCTTGATCTCTTACTCTCTAAATTTCAGTTTATTTTACTTTAAGATCTTATAGGGCCTAAATGACCCAATTTTATGTTAGGATCTAATAGGAACTATTTTTCATGATAGAACCCAAAAACATGTAATGCGGTTATATAAGTAAATAGAGTAAATTTATTTATAATTAGCTGAAATACCTGGCGTTTCCGTAACGAATTATCACTACAACTTGTAAAGTTAGGTATCACTTGCCCAATACCCTTGTGTTGCTTTGGACGAAACAAAGAGTAAAACTATAGAGAAAAAAAAGAAACAAACTAAATAAATAAAACCACGGGGAAGACACAATGCAAAAACACTATTAAACAATCACAAATACAACACGGAGAAAAGTGAGTAGAGAATGTAATACGTTGCACTTCTATTTCAGTCATTTAGAAAATTGTGTCAACTGTTTTTAGAAGAGGGAGTAGAGAAGGAAGTGCGATTGTTTCATAAAATAAAAGTGAGTAGAGAAAGCCATGTGAATGTAATACGTTGTATTTCTGTTTCAAACATATAGCAAATTGTATGAATTGTTTTTGAAGGGCAAGTAGAGAAGGACATGTGAATGTAACACGTATAGTAAAATGAATAGCATAAAAAACTTTTATATAAGAAACATTTTAATTTGCCAATTTTCATCATACTCGGGTGAATAGTATAACAGCCCATAAGGGGCAAACAAACAAACAGTCGTCGCCCAGACTAGCAGAGTACTACGGTCCCACCACTAAGGATGGTCGTTGCAACTTTGAACGAAACGTCTGGAAAGATATTTTCCACTAGATCAGGGTCCACAATCCATATAATCATTTTGTATTTTAAACATTTATTTTTACTTTCTCTACTTCTTGTAGTAATTAGGGGAAGTATTGTATTCCACCCAAACATTCGGTGTCGAGAATTCACCTGAAATACATATTTTGAGGCCCCCTGAATCCCAAAAAGGCATTTTTAGAAAAAGATTCGGGTGTGTGTGTGTGTGTGTGTGTGTGTGTGTGTGTGTGTTTAGCCTGTATCTTTCTGAACAGCATAAATCAAAAACAAAAAGTTGGTTAAAAACCAAATTTGGCATAAAGTTTAGCTACCCTTCACGTGAAAATTTTTCAAAAATTCTGATTTTCTAAAAAATGGCACTAACGATTTTGATTAAAATCCATGTTTAAGATATTTTTATGCCAAATAAAACGTACATTTTTAATTTTTTGTCTATAGCCCATGTAGCCACAAAAATTGTCTTTAATTATTAGGCGGCCCATGTATTTTACTGCTCATGGCCATAAGTAGCTTTTATTCAAATATAAGTTTTAAATTGACATAAAGGTTTGGATTAAAAATAACGGTTTTATTTGTAAGCACTAACCGCGACATTGATTCACTGTCCATTGGTGTAACAAGGTTTTGTTGCAATAATATAAATTGTAAGTACTAAAAATGCAGTTGTTTACTACATTTGAAACAAATAAACTATCGTATTTTGTAGGTGACTAATGGGGAGTTCGGGGAGAAGTGTAGAATGGAATGCCACAGAGAAATGCAAGCCCATTATCATATAACTCTTAAACGACTATATCGCTGCAATGAATATGTCGAGCAGTGCACATTTATGCAGCGGAATCCGATTTATACGAATTATGTGGTGACGTCATCCAGGATTACTGCTCATTCCTATAATCTGCGCTTGCCACCTTAATGTACACCACTATTTACATTTGTTCTTTTAAAGCGGTTATTTTTTGTCCACTAATCCCTTCAGCTTGGAGTACTAAATTAAGCTAAGCTAACCTACTTGCGATAGAAGTGTGGTTCTCTGCAGAAAAAATGTTATGTATTGCACTCACATGACTTCTCTAATCTTGTACTAACTATTCCTACAAACTCTTCTTCCCTACTTCTTTATGTTAGTCGAGATAAACATTTGTAGAAATCATCTTATTGCTAATTTTCTTGTAGGTGCCTACAATAGGCTTGAAATTCTGTTATCTTTGCACAGCCAAGAGACAAAAATGTGAGAATAGTTTAGGAATTGCAAAACTCGCAGAAATAACAAGAATATCGTCTTCTTCACCCTCATACCTGGTACTTGGCTGACCACCCACTTCCAGGTCTTCACTCTGTCCATAGGTTCCTGTGCTCCCCGACAGACGTCTGACTCTAGGCACTGGCTTATAAGTCCCAGGGGGTGTAAGTCCTACATAAGGGGAGGGTAATCAAGTAAAGAATCAGAACAAAATTCTAAAACTCTGATGTGTTGCACTCACATGACTTTCTCTACTCTTGAACTAACCATTCTTACAATCTCTTATTCCTATATCTTCTTTCTTGTTAGCTGAGACAAACATTTGTACAAATTATCTTATTGCTTATTTCCTTGTTGGTGCAAAGGGAATGTTACAATATAGTAGGCTTTGTGCGATAGTCAAATGTTTGACATTCTGTCTTTGCACACTTGACATATAAAAAAATGAACAGCGATGATCCATTTTACGAAAGTTCTAAGTTTTCAGAAACTCACCCACTTAGCAAGCAATATTTCCGAAATGGTTCACCCTACAAGAAAATGTATTGAGACATAAATTGTGTATTTTAGCAAGATCTACATTTTTTTGTATAGTATGATTTGGTCTATCTCTAACGGTTTACCAGTTATGCAAAAGTCGTCCAGAGTAAATACGACTACAGGGGCTATAGCCAGAAAATTCAAGATATACATTTCATTTGTCATCAAAATGTCTCAAACATATGACATTTTAATCAAAATCGTTAGAGCGATTTTCAAGAAAATCAAAATTTTTGAAACATTTTCCATGTAAAGGGTAGTTTAGCGTGGGGCTATTTTCTTCAAAATCTTCGTGCCACATCCTTGAACGACATTAAACTTAAATACCAACTTTGGTTTTTAACCGACTTTTCGTTTTTGAGTTATGCTGTCCACAGACTGACAGACTGACACACAGACACACAGACACAGACTGACACACAGACAACCACACGGACCTTTTTCTAAAAATGCTTTTTTTGGATTCAGGGGGCCTCAAAACATATATTTGCGGTGAAATCTCGACATCGAATTTTTGGGTGGAATACAATACTTCCCCTACTTACCAGTAGAGAAAGTAAAAATCTAAAATCTAATCTAGATACCAGTATTGCAGACTCTATGGAGAATAGGTATTAATCTTGGCTAGAGAAAAATCGCTATCCCCCAGCGGAAACTAAACCACGATCCCTTGCAGCTCAGCTACGGGGCCAGCCCTCAATTTAATTGTATTTTGCTTCTGAAGCCCATTTACTTTGGTATGAGTTATAAGTAAATTACGTACCAAAGGATACTCAGATATTTATATGTGAGATATAAAACCTCGGAAATTCATTCGTGCTACACATTCAAAATTTCTACGTACAGCTTCATCAAGGAATGATGATATAGCATTCTCCTGAAACTTCTAACTAAAGACTAATTAACACATTTAATGCACTTGTTCTCTTTCTTCATGCAATGAAAAAAGTGCGATTTTGATAATTTTGCTGATCCATCTTGGAATAATAATTGAGTAATCAGAATGCTTAATGGCAGTGCAAAATGCTCACTACTTGATCTATTTACTTCCTAGCTTTTTCATTGGCGTTCGTATAAACGCATAAATTTAGTGCACCGTTAGACAAAATCATTTTTACTTTCTCTACTAGTAAGTAGGAGAAGTATTGTATTCCAACCAAAAATTAAATGTCGAGATTTCACCGGAAATATATATTTTGAGGCCCCCTGAATCCAAAAAGAGAATTTTTAGAAAAAGGTACGCGCGCGCGCGTGTGTGTGTGTGTTGCGTGTCAGCCTGTGGACAGCATAACTCAAAAACGAAAAGTCGGTTAGCCGCGGTTTGAACAACCGGTGACATTTTAGCCTCTGGTTTAAAAAAAAAATTGATTTTTGGATTTTTATTGCAAAAATGCACCTTAAAGAATATCTGCGAAGTTTTAAACCCTTAGAGAGGGGGAACACATATTTTGGACACCATTTTTGAAGTGGTGCGCCACTGCCTCTGCCTTTTAAATGATCATGTTTCAATTCAATTTTAAACTCATTTTTTTCGGAAACAATTTTTTGGCGCTTTCTCATATTCAAAATCTATCTTCTCCCACAAAAATCTAGCTGGAAATCTAAATATTTTTTTCAATATACTTCAGAGTATAGGCAATAAAATGTCCATTTGGAATTTTGATATTGTTTATATCTTTTTAAAAAATCATTTATATAATAATACGCTGTTTTATTACCTTTTTACACTTTTTGGTGTTAAAAAATTCGAATGAAACTATTCAGTATATCAAAATTTCCTTCCTTTAATTTGCTACAAAGGTAATAAGAAATATTTTAAAAAATCAACTCGGTTGTTCATGATCTGTTGTAGCTAGATTTTGATTACAGTCAATAAAATTGATATAAATTAATTAATATATCAGGAATATGATTAAATGTTGGAATGAATACCGTTAAGGACCGAAGGCCATATGTATGCGAATAGCAAAAAATCTGATGTCTTGCACTCACATGACTTTCTCTACTCTTGTACTAACCATTCTTACAAACTCTTGTTCCTATATCTTCTTTGTGTTAGTAGAGACAAACATTTGTACAAATTATCTTATTGCTTATTTCCTTATAGGTGCAAGGGGAATATGGGAATACAGTAGACTTTGTGCGATTGTCAACTCTTTTAAAGCTTTGAGATTCCGTTCTCTTTGCGCACTTTACCTATAAAAAAATGAACAACGATGTTCCATTTCACGAAAGTGTTGTTTTCCGAAACTGACAGAAATAACAAGGAATATCTCCGAAATGGTTCACTCTACAAAAACATTTATTCAGATATAAATTGTGTAATTTAGGAAAACCTACATTAATCTCTTACAGTTTACCAGTTATGCAAAAGTCATCCAGAGTAAATACGACTACAGGGGCTATAGCCAGAAAATTCAAGATATACATTTCATTTGTCATAAAAATATCTCAAACATATGGAATTTTATCAAAATTGTTTGAGCTATTTTCAAGAAAATCAAGATTTTTGAAAACTTTTCCACGTAAAGGGTAGTTCAGAGTGAAACAATTTTCTTGAAAGTCTTCGTCTCGTATCCTTGAAAGACATTAAAGTTAAACACCAACTTTGGTTTTTAATCGACTATTCGTTTTTGAGTTATGCTGTCCACAGACTAACAGACACACGCACGGACCTTTTTCTAAAAATGCTGTTTTTGGACTCGGTGGGTCTCAAAACATATATTTCCGGTGAAATCTCGACATCGAATTTTTGAGTAGAATACAATACTTCCCCTACTTACCAGTAGAGAAAGTAAAAAAGCATCGGTCTAGGCCGGAACTGAGAGTGAATGGGAGTGAGTGATTGAGTGTGTGTGGGAGGGGGAGGGGAGGGGGGAGCAGGGGAGGGGGGTGTGAGTGGGTGGGTAAAATTCAAAGACAGCTAGGTATACTCGAGTTAACACCATTGAATATATTCCAAAGGGTAGGCCATTGCAGTTAAAGGCGGGAACAAAAAAGGGCCACATTAACATATATGTTTATCGTAAAACGCCATGTTTGATTCAAGAAGCTGTACGGAAATGCTGGCCATGTTCCAGAACACCTGAAACTAAAGTTAGCTAGGTTCTTGGAGATTCGATTCCCTCCGCTGACTTGCCGTTCATGAATAAGGAACGGATCCGCAAGTCATTTGCCCAGGTAGCGTTCTCGATGACATTCGCTGTCATTTCAACACCGAGCATTGCAAAGACGTGAGGACCACAGGCTCTCTGGGAAAGCAAACCGCATCACAGAGGTTATGTTCACCACAACTCCCTCTTTTGGCATTTGGAAGGGAATAAAATCTGTCGGCATGCATGTAAATATTCGCTGGGCGGATTATCTGTGAAACGTGAGCCTGGCAAACTCTACCACTGCCCGATGTTTTGGATTAAATAGACATCTGCTATATGGTACTGCGAATTACATGCACTCTTTTGAGGTTATGTATGCTTAAAGGGCGATGTGCAAGGGCTACCGAGTTCACTTCCGGTGGAATGCCCATCCTGCCCTTGGGTTTTCCGTGGTTTCATTCCTTTTCTTTCTCATGTGTTAGGTGTGCTAGATTTCGTGGCGTGAGGTGGTGTTGGAGAGAACATTCCCCGTGAAAACTAGAGGGCTGCCTGGTTGCACGGGTTGTTCACTGCCCTCTCTGACAGTTCCAGTGCTGGGTCGTGTTAGCGACTTGCACGCGTCTTTGTGACCTTCTGCCTGCAGGCGATTCTATGGCATTCCTAGGTCATAACTTAAATTTTCTATGAATGTCCTAAGAGGGGCTCTTTATTAGGGTGACATTTGCATAAATGGTAAACAGTAAGAGACAGGTAAAGTCTTATTAAAAATGTAAATCTCGTTAAAACACATATATGCCAAATACTCTTTTTTACAGTGAACCATTTCCAAGATACTCTTTATTATCTGTGTGAATTTGACAATACTTATACTTTCCTCAAATATGAACGTATTATTCATTTGTTATCTTTTAGCCTTGCAAAGAGAATGCCATTTCAAAGGCATCGCATAGTAACCAGTTCTTAAAACTTTGACTGTCACTTAAAGCCTACTATACTCCCGTATTCCTCTTGCATCTGCAAGAAAATTCGCAATAAGGTAATATCTGAAAATGTTTATGTCGATTAAAATGAAGTAGATAGAGAAATAAGTACATATTTGCAAGAATAGTATGTATAAGAGTGACTATAGCTCTACATATATTTGTGAAATGAGTTTCTTCAAATTGGACTGTGTTGTATAGGTTATGTCACGATCTCTTGGTGGATCTTCTAAAGTTATTCACTTCAGCGCCCTATAGCTCGAAGTATATCCTCTCTGGTGCGCAAACGTGTCGCTTGCTGTAGTTCTTTCATCTTAGGGAACAGATGAAAGTCGTACACCTCATGTCAGGTTAATAGAGTGGGAACTCTAGGCATTGTCCTGTAAAACAATCTGTGGCTCCTTGTCTCGGAAGTTGGATCTTTTCCTGCGTATTGCTGGACAAAGATGGTGTAAACATGCAGCAAGAATTCAATGACGCTGTTTTCAACTTCTGCCTGGTTCCTAATGCACATTATCTCGTCCTGCACGAAAAGCTGCATCCAACGTGCCACAGTCCGCTGCGGCATAGCCTCATTCCCGTATGCTTCACGTAGCCCAGAGTGACTTAACCTGGCCACCTTGATCGTGGTCCATTTCGAATTTGCTAAATATACCTTTTAGGGCGGTTTGATTTGACGACTTATATTTAAGGATACACATCTGTGAAAAAAGGCTTAAAATTTCAAAAATTTCCAAAAATGGATTTTTGTTTTATCAAATAGTATAAATCTTCTGCTTTATTTTGATATACTTTTTATAGCCTTACGACCACTTTAACTATGTCACGTGGCCGCCTAACTGATTGCCTGTAAGTGGGCATGTCCATTTAAATCCACACAGTCCATTATCCTTGCTATGACTTCAAACTTAGTTTTTCGTTGCTTTTATTTTTAGCACTGTTTGCTCTTTAAAATGCTCCACATGATGCAATTTCAGTAATTATGCATGAAATTTGGTGTACCTGCTTATAAATAATATTAAAAAGAAATGATGAGATAATTTCTTCATAACGTGAATAACTGCTGAGTAATTAAATATTAAAGTTTACATTTCGAAATTTAAATGGAAAAAAAATGATTTTAAACTTCAAAATTTATTTTTAACCAAACTAATAGCAAGATTAAGAAATTAGCTCATCAATTTGTTAACATTCTATTACAGAACATAACTGAAAATTATTAAGTTTTTCAAATCAAAATTGCATCATGGGGGACCATTTATACAAATACTAAAAAAAGTTATAAAATATTAATATGTTAGGAACTAATCTGACTAAATGTATGAAATTTAGCACAGTTACTCCTCACTATACAGTAATTGGTTGTGTTAAAATTTCAAATCAATCCAATGAAAACTGTAGATTTTCAAAATTTTACAGATGGGTATCCATTTCGAACTTGGTATATATACCCTTTAGGGCGGTTTGATTTGACGACTTACATTTATCACCAACCCTTTACGTGTGCTGCCAACCGTAGCTCGTACAAAATCCCTGTGTGGAGATAAAACAGTGTTGCCACTTATTTCTTCCCAGCCCTCGTATGTAGGAAATTAATACATACGTTTCGTGTTTTACAAGCTTTAACAATTTGTGAGAATTCTAGTTTTGAGCGCTGTTATCAGATTTGTATGTAATGATATAATGACTGCGTGTGTTGTATTCAAATATATTGCTGTTTTATATTACTGATGTTGATGTATCTTTAGGGGTAATCTAACCTTGTTGTTTGTCCGTTATAACCTTGTCATCACACGCAAACACAATGGCTGCCTATTCAGTCACAGCAGGGGCACTTGCTACATGTTGCTTCCCCTAATGCTTGCGTAATATTAGTGTTAATGTCACGGGATCGTTAATGATGAATTGGTATCACAGGATCAATATCACGTGCAACAGACCCCATTGTCCTTGGCATAGACATCCTTTACTTCTTCATAGCGATCGATCCTCGCTTTGATAACGTCCACGTGACCTTTAAGTTCAAGTTATTGCTCCTAACTTCCGGCAGGGCGAATTACAGTGGCAATATTTAATGTGTTACACTCACATGACTTTCTCTACTCTTGTACTAACCATTCTAACAAACTCTTATTCCTATATCTCCATGTTAGTTAAGATAAACATTCGTAAAAAATTATCTTATTGCTTATTTTCTTGTAGATACAAGGGGAATATTAGAATACAGTAGGCTTTGTGTGACAGTCAAATCTTTTTGACCTTTGAGATTCCGTTCTCTTTGCACGATTAATATATAAAAAAAATGAAAAACGTTGTTGCATTTCGCTAAAGTTCTAAGTTTTCCGAAACTCACACACATAACAAGGAATATCTCCGAAATGGTTCACCCTACAAGAAAATGTATCGAGACATGAATTGTGTATTTTAGCAAGATCTACATTTTTTGTATAGCAAGATTTTGTCTATCTCAAACGGTTTATCAGTTATGCAAAATTCGTCCAGAGTAAATACGATTACATGAGCTATAGCCAGAAAATTCGAGATAAACGTTTCATTTGTCATAAAAATATCTCAAACATATGAAATGTTAATCAAAATCGTTAGAGCCATTTTCAAGAAAATCAAATTTTTCGAAAAATTTTCCATGTAAAGGGTACTTTAGGTTGGGGCTATTTCCTTCAAAATATTTGTGTCGCATCCTTGATAGACATAGATTGACAATAAACTTAAATACCAACTTTGGTTTTTAACCGACATTTCGTTTTTGTGTTATGTTGTCCACAGACTGACAGACAGACACACACACGAACCTTTTTCTAAAAAGAAAATTGGATTCAGGGGGCTTCAAAACATATATTTCCGGTGAAATCTCGACATCGAATTTTTGGGTGGAATACAATACTTCCCCTACTTACCAGTAGAGAAAGTAAAAAATGTATCTGAAATGCACATTTAAACGAGAAGCATATTTTTGTGTAGTAAGATTTTGTCTACTTCTTACTGTTTCTCAGCCATGCAAAAGTCATTCACAATGATGACTTCAGAGAATATTCCCAGAAAATTCAAAACATGCATTTAATTTACCATATAATATCTTAAACGATGGTATTTTAATCAAAATCGATAGAGCAAGTTATAAAAAATTCAACCCTCCGCCACCATGGGCGTCATGATTGGGGTGTAATACAGGAGGTGGGACGTGGTCAGTGCCTCGGTCTCTCCCAGTCGGTTACGCGGTCTTCTCAACCAGGGAAATCAAGTAACTCCTCAATTGGCCTCTCAAGAACCTAACGAGGCTGAGTGCACCCCGAACCAGATCTCCCAGCGGGAAAAAATCCCCACGCTGGTACCTGTAATCGAACCCAGGTCTCCTGCTCGCTCGGTTTTTAGTTATGCTGTTCAAACACGCGCGCACACAGACACAAACACACAATACTTGGAATAAAATGGAATACAATTCTTCCACTACTTACTATACGTAGAAGAGAATGTTAAAGAAAACATTGAAATTTTAGGCAACAGTAGAATTGAGGCTAACCTGATTCTGAGCTGTTGTTTTGTCAGAGATCAATAATGAAGAAGGAAAGGTCAAGGAAAACTCACTAATGTCAACATAATAACCCGGAAATAACTATTTATCACTGTCATTTTCAACACGTAGGACATTAAGGGAATGACAACTGTTTAGATAACCTTATGTATACATCTTTTGTAGAAAGAGTACAAATTTATGTCCCCACTATCAATAGGAACAACCTGTCGAAGTTGAAATCATGTTTCTTAACCTAAAATACTTCATTTTAAACACACCCTATTAATAATTTACATCACAATTTTAAAAATCTGTTGTGTTGCACTCACATGACTTTCTCTACTCTTGAACTAACCATTCTTACAAACTCATATTCCTATATCTTCTTTCTTGTTAGTTGAGACAAACATTTGTGCAAATTATCTTATTGCTTATTTCCTTGTAGGTGTAAGGGAATGTTACAATACAGTAGGCTTTGTGCGATAGTCAAATGTTTGAGATTCTGTTGTCTTTGCACACTTAACATATAAAAAAATGAACAACGATGACCCATTTCACGAAAGTTCAGTTTTCCGAAACTCACACACATAACAAGTAATATCTCCGAAATGGTTCACCCTACAAGAAAATGTATTGCTGCATAAATTGTGTATTTTAGCAAGATCTACATTTTTTGTATAGTATGATTTGGTCTATCTCTAACGGTTTACCAGTTATGCAAAATTCATCCAGAGTAAATACGACTGCAGGGGCTATAGCCAGAAAATTCAAGATATACATTTCATTTGTCATAAAAATATCTCAAACATATGGCATTTTAATCAAAATCATTAGAGCCATTTTCAAGAAAATAGAAATTTTCGAAAAATCTTCCATGTAAAGGGTAGTTTAGGGTGGGGCTATTTTCTTCAAAATCTTCGTATCACATCCTTGAAAGACATTAAACTTAAATACCAACTTTGGTTTTTAACCGACTTTTCGTTTTTGAGGTATGCTGTCCACAGACTGACAGACTGACACACAGACACACACACGGACCTTTTTCTAAAAATGCTTTTTTTTTTGGATTCAGGGGGCCTCAAAAGATGTATTTCCGGTGAAATCTCGACATCGAATTTTTGGGTGGAATACAATACTTCCCCTACTTACCAGTAGAGAAAGTAAAAATGTTTTAACAAATGCACAAAATACTTTTTGAGAAACTTGCGACTATGTAACAAAATCTCATATTAAACTTTTAAGTATACCACTTAATAAAATTAATCGTGTGAGATTCATATCAAATAAGTATCATTGTATCCCTTGTTATTTGTGTGAGTTTTGCAATATTTATTACTTTTCTCAAATAGAAGATCGTTATTCACTTTTTTATCTCTTAGTCGTGCAAAGACAACGAAATTTCAAGCCCTTCATATGGTGTGCAATCTTAAAACATTTCACTATCGCTCAAAGCCTACTGTATTGCCCTTGCACCTAGAAGGAAAAAAGCAATAAGTAATTTCTGCAACAGTTTATCTCGATTAACATGAAGAAGATAGAGGAATAGGTGTTTATAAGTATAGTTAGTATAAGAGTAGAGGAATTCATGTGAGTGCAGCACAGATTTTTTACTTTCTCTACTGGTAAGTAGGGGACGTATTGTATTCCACCCAAAAATTCGATGTCGAGATTTCACTGGAAATATGTTTTGAGGCCCCCTGAGTCCAAAAAAAGCATTTTTAGAAAAAGGTCCGTGTGTGTGTCTGTGTGTGTCTGTCAGTCTGTGGACAGCATAACTCAAAAACGAAAACTCGGTTAGCAACCAAAGTTGGTATTTAAGTTTAATGTCGTTCAAGGATGTGACACGAAGATTTTGAAGAAAATAGCCCCACCCTAAACTACCCTTTACATGGAAAATTTTTCGAAAATTTTAATTTTCTTGAAAATGGCTCTAACGATTTTGATTAAAATGTCATATGTTTGAGATATTTTTATGACAAATGAAATGTATATCTTGAATTTTCTGGCTATAGCCCCTGTAGTCGTATTTACTCCGGACGAGTTTTGCATAACTGGTAAACCGTAAGAGATAGGCCAAATTATACTATACAAAAAATGTAGATCTTCCTAGAATACACAATTTATGTCTGAATAAATTTTCTTGTAGGGTGAACCATTTCGGAGATATTCCTTGTTATGTGTGTGAGTTTCGGAAAACTTAGAACTTTCGTGAAAAGGATCATCGTTGTTCATTTTTTTATATGTTAAGTGGGTAAAGGCAACAGAATCCTAAAGCTTTAAAACATTTGACTATCACACAAAGCCTACTGTATTCTAATATTCCCCTTGTACCTACAAGGAAATAAGCAATAAGTTGTACAAATGTTTATCTCAACTAACACGAAGAAGATATAGGAATAAGAGTTTGTTAGAATGGTTAGTACAAGAGTAGAGAAAGTCATGTGAGTGCAACACATCAGATTTTTTTAAATATGTGGTGAAAAAGCTCGATATCAATTTTTTCGGTGGAATGCAATTCTTCTGCTGACAGTAACTAGCAGAGAAAACTAAACGTTGTCTATCTCGGGAAAGGTCAGTTGACGTTAGGATGTTTTATAACATTTTTGTAGTGCTTTTATCAGGGAGACAGTGTTGTGTCACATCGAGCCCAAAATACAAACGGATGGGGCTCATTGCCACGTTCTGATCACTTCCACGCCAGCGGTAAATGATCAAGCGGCCGTCACGCCAACTAGACCGTGTTAATCGGAGGTGACTTTTAGCAAGGTCAGAGTTCACCAGATATCGCCAGCAAAATACGCTTCAGTTGCCTCTAACCTTTGTTACACTCCTATGACGTTTCACTTTATGTGCTAACTAGTTACTAGAGCAAACAATATAATTCAAACACGAAATTTCGATAAACACCAAACTATATTTAAATTGAGCATGAAGATTTTTAAGAAAATATAATTTAAAGGTAATTTATGCTCCTTTAAACTTAAGAGATTAAGCACTGATGGCACACGTAAACATACGAGTTGTTTATATTTAAAATTTTAGATAAAAATGTAAAACCTATTTGCTATTCTGTTAGTCTTCTCACACATTACCTTTGTAGCTATGTAACACGCGAGAATGGGCAGCTCAGAACAAACGCCGTTCCATACAGTTGTAGAAACTTTCAATGTTTATGGCGCTAGCCGAGAAACTTAGATTTCCAGATAATTCTCCGGTAACTATATAAGCAGACTGGCTTGTGCAGTTGCTGAATTGTCAGAGTGAGTTGTGAACAGTTGAGAAGTGTTTGTCAGACAGAGAGAGAGAGATAAGTTTGTGTTGCCGTAGCAGTGTTAAGTTAGGATACTACAGAATAGATGAATTGCAAGGTCACGAATTGTGAATTGTGTTTCAGTTTTTGAAGAAATAAAGTGACATTAAACAGGACTTGTGACTTATCACTTGAATATAATGAAAAGGGATAACGGGACCGTAGTTGTATTTTGAGCATTGTTATTATTTTTGGTGATATGGAAAACTTGTATATCTGTGACCATTTTGGACTGCATTGTACGTATGTCGATGAAAAATTAGTTTTAAATATTTTTCTTTAAATTGAGGAAACTTAAATTACTATTTAAATGAAATCTATTCCTTTCCAACGCAATAGTTATTAGAATACTCTCTGCATTCCATAATACTTCTTCCTTGCTATTTATTTTTCTCTTTCTTCCTTCCTTCCTTTCTTTCTTTCCTTGTTTTTTGTTTTTTTTTTGTTTTTTTTTTTGTTTTTTGTTTTTTTTTATTTATTTCTTGTATTATAAGATACCAAGCTTTAAGTGCATGAAGATACTTTTAATAATATACATGTTTAATGATTATTAAATGGGAAAAAGCTTCAAAATCCTAAAATTATTATAATATATTAACAAAAATATATAAAATCTCTTGCATACATAAAGAAAAAAAGTCTTCGACTTTAAAGGGAATTAACTTTTAAAGTTCAGTATGTTAAAGTATGGTTAAATAATGTTATGAATTTAGAATTTGTTATCTTATTGGCCAAAAACTGAGATTTATATTTTTTTATTAAATATTTTTTGACATAATATTTTTGGACAACCTTTACCTATAGTGTACAATTCCTTCTGTGCTGCGCGGGACAATCTTCAGCCAGGCATTATTATTTCCTCAAGTTCTTACTGAGGTAAATATTCAGTTATTGTATTTTTGAGAAAATCAACATTTTCGTAAAGTTGACCTTGTAAAGGGTAGTTTAGGGTGGGGGGTGTTCTTGAAGATCTTGTATCACATGCTTGGGAAGTGCAGAAATTAAATACCGAGTTTGGTATTTAACTGACCTTTTGTTTTTTAGTTATGCTGATTTATTTACTTTTTTAACTTAGGGAACCTCGAAACGTTGTCGAATTGTTGTGTGGAATGCAATACCTTCTCTGTCTACGTGTTAGAGAAAGTAAAAATGTACCTTGACCTTTACAGCGCCCTAGAAAAGAAAACTTAATGCTAATTTTTGAAAGGCGTGTAAACAAAATGAGAATATTCAGTTATAATGGGTTTAGAATTATATAGAGCAGAAAAAGTGATTTGATGCAAGTAGTTGATAATGTGATTGCATAGAGGCCCAGGTGAGAACTGAGGTTGGCACACTTTTCCCTCAAGGAAAGGTAGAGGGGAGGGTGCTCTGAAAATAGCCGCCGCCGCCGCGTGCTAGTAGCCCATGTGTATTTAGCCTCTCTCTCTCTCTCTCCCCACCCCTTTTCTCGGCCACGACACGACAACCGCCGGCCAACACTAGTAGTCATGAATATCTTGTTTCGGAAGCACTTCCACGCGGAGCCCGAGGGCCGCAGTAGCACCAGCTATGGCAAGAAGGGCGTCAAAAGTCACAGCAAGCGAAGTCGCGAGTCAGGCTACAATGCCATGGAGGAAGGTCATCATTATAGAACGCACATTTTCCTCACCCCTACAGGAGGCGGCTGCCAAGGATGCCTGGAGGCGGAGCGGAGGCCGTCGGTGACGCTGATGAAGTGGGCGGTCGGGGGCGGCAGGAGGAAACCCAGCGGCAGGGACAACGCCGCCGCCACAGCGGAGACGCCGACGCCGACGGCGAGTCGAACCGTCAGCTTCAGCAGCGGCGCCCGAGGTCAGAGCACGGGGGCCTACAGTACGTCGCCGCCGCCTGCGGCGGGGGCAGCGCAACAGCCTCGGGAACCTGTCACACTCGCCACCCTCAACAGGGATTGCTTCATCATACCTGTAGCCAGCCTGGATCGTTTCCTGCCCGCTGGTGTCCCGGTGAGTTGTCCAAGTGTGTAGTGTTGTGTCAGCAAGACCTTCTGGTGCGTTCTCTCAAGGTAGGTCAGTCACAGTAATCGGAAACCTTGCATACCCCTGCACCTAACCAGCCCGGAGTGCCTCCTCCCCTCTGGTGATCCGGAGAGTCATCCAAGTGTGTAGTGTTGTGTCAGCAAGAGAAGCAAGGACCTTCTGGTGCATTCCGTCAAGGTAAGTCACTCAGAGTAATCGGGAATCTCTCATACCCACTGCCCTTAACAGTTCCTGCAGCAGCCTGGATTGTTTCCTGCCTGCTGGTTTTCCGGTCAGTTACCCAAGTGTTCATTTTTTGACAGCAGGTTACGGAAGACCTTTGGTGCGTTCTGTCAAGGTAAGTCACTCTGATCTTACCAACTGACATCTCTATGAGCAATCCAATTGTATAATGCAGTGACAGCAGATAAAAAATATCATTTGTGTATCTGGTTCGAAAGTGTCAGCCAATTCAACTACATATGAAATAATCTAACCGTGTGATGTAAAACCGTTTGGGAGATCCGCAGGCAAAAAGTGCGGGAGATAAGAAGGGCTAGGCGGATTTTATGGCTAAAAAGTGCAACATACATTCCTCTTAGCCTGCTAATCCTTAAAGACACCTGGTAGAGACAGAATGGCAATTTCTATGCTGAATCTCAATGTAATATATATTAATGCTTGTTAAAAACTATACAGTAATATCATAATGAAACTTCCACCACTTATAAAACATCTCCTGATTCAGAAAGCATCAAACCACAACTAAAATTAATAATTGCTACTTTGCTGATTACCAAATAAACCAAATTTTGCAAACATTTTCTTCTTCAGATTGTCTTCTTCTCATGAACAATTAAACTAAGTCAGTTCCGATTTTGTAATGTCTTTACAAACATGTTATTTAACATAGCTGGTGAAAGATGAGGATATTTAACCAATTAAAAAAACAAATAATTATGTTTTCTTTACTTTTAAATTTTTTTAGATATTTATAGCTTTTTTTTTTAACGAAATTACATACAAGTATAATTTAAAAGCACTCACCGGCTGTTTTGAGCAATATATTTTGTATATGCACAAATAGCATAGCTCTATGTATTATATTTTTTTTAGAAGAATGTACCTAAAGTTTTAAAAAACAAAGGGTAAATGACAAAAGTAGATCATGTTGCGTTTTTGAAATACAGTAAAACTCTCGTTTAGCAGGATCTTCGGATTATCCGGACCAGATTTGTAGATTTTTTTAAAAAAATTTAATGTTCACATTAAATAATAAATTTAACTATGATAGCAAGAATATAAATATACGCCAAATATTAGCTTTTTGTTTGATTCGATGCACGGTTCCTGCATAAATTGTACAATAAATTATGGTAACATACTGTAAAATGCTACCTATTGAGTTTAAGAAATATTTAGTAGTGTGTCACACGGTGCTGACGCGGTAGGTCTCACCAGCAAATAAGTAGTTCCGGAAGAAAGCGTTGACCTTGATCACTACACCTCCCTAAGTCTCCTCAGTTTTCCTACTGTTTCCAAACGGCATGTGTCGTTAAGTTTATCGTCTCTGTTTCAACCGGATTGTTTTTGTGTCTTATCAAAGTGTTTGGGAGTGAAATTCAAACTTCGTTCAAACGCCACACATGTTTGCAACAAGACTGTGGATCAATTCTTTTTTAAGAAATTGTGTAATTTTTTATCATTAAAGTTTTTATATTTTTTAATGTTTTATAAACAATACATACTATGTACTGTAGATAATTTTGTTACAAGACATAGTTTTTTTCGTCATAAACGGTACACAATCAGACACGAGCTAACGAAATGTAGAGCCTCTTGTGTACAGAGGCTGATATCATTGTCAACTGTCATTTGTATAAAAGGGAAAAATGCATTTATGCCTAATGACATTAAGTAACCGGACTTGCCTATGGCACGTGCATTGCTGAGTTTGGTAAACAAAATCGCCAGCACCAACTTAACACTCAAAAAGTACTAGAAACAGGTAGGGTGGAATTTGGAAAGTCCACAGTATTGAAATGTATACCACTTATTACACAATAACAGTAATTTCTTCCCGTGTTTTAAAATTCAAGCTTACTTTAAATTATTTTTCTAATTAAAATGTTACACACGAAACTTATTTCAAATTTTACAGTAAACAATAAAAATATCTATAATATCAGAGTTTTTATATTAACCTCTGAGTACTGTAGAAAAGGTATTACTCTCTGATATACAAAATACTTCATTTTTAAAACCTTAATTTAAATATCAGAATTGAAGATTTATTCTTTTATAAAAAGGTAAGTGGTCGTTTTTTATAATGCACCTTTCAGAGGCAGTGCAAACAAGAGGTGAAATCAGGTGGAACCGCGGATTGTTCTAAAATGAGAATTATAAAATTCAAAAGCAGATCAGATTGACCAATAAAACTTTACATGCTCTGTTGACGTCAGCATGTACTTGTGAATTAACGTTAAATGTAGGCGAATCTCTAAATCTGTGAACGAAGGGAAGAATAAGATCAAAATTAATGCTAAAGCCCTCTAAGTTTGTATATATGCATTAAAGTATATGAAATCAAACGTACGTTAGAGAAGTTCTTACTCCGCCGCTGAGGTTTCCGAAACCCCTTGTTTGAACCGTTCATTACATATCGTTGCTTTGGAATTAAGGTTCTAAATGACAAAATTGAAAAAAAAAAAAAATTGAGCGAATGTGTTCTTTGATGCTGAAATAATTAAATATGTAACATATATGATCACTGATGCCACCTAATGGTTCATAAGGGAAACTGAAAAACGACGAAGTTCTATTTGCAGAGAAAAGTGTTATTTCTTTGGGGTGACAAAGTTCCATGTGTATATGAACTGAGAACTATATCTGCACTACTAATCTCTTTGCAGTAACAGCATACTATCTGCAATAATTCAGCTAGAGTCAGACTTCAAGCATTTTCTCTGCACTACTAAACTCCTAAATCATAAGCAAGTATAAAATTCAACCAGACACTACAGGAATTAGAACTGAAGTTGACTTATCATTCAAATGAAGAAGCACATCGTGCCAATGTAAGATATTTGGAGTAAAAAAAAGAAGAACCTGTGTAGTGCAAGATACAACAAAGATCGATCCAAAATCAGCAAGAAGAAGTAAACAAATGCCCGATGAAAAAAGAAAGATTCAAAAGACTGATGTTTATGCCTGAACACGTTAGTATTATTCTCCAAATTTAACTGATAGATTATAAATGATATAAACGTTTGTTTAGTTGTTTTTCTTTCACGTTTATTTATTGCAAGCATCTCACAGAAAAATAATGTCCTTAGTTAAACCCAGAAATGTGTGTATGAAAGCATATTCATATACAATGATATATTAGCAGTAATAAAACTGCATTTTGGTTTATTAAACCATATTATCTTGAAAAGAATTGATAATAGTAACCTTAAGTTTTGCATTTCAAGTCCTGTGAAAATGTTGAACCTTCAGGCAAACTTCCCAAAAAGCAATATGGTTTCTTGAAGTCACATCAGTGAGACTGCAACTTTGAAACTTGTGTTAAAAACCTTGTTGAAGTTATACAGCTGTTGAAAATTGTTGGATAAGCTCTTTACTTCTGTTTGGCAAATACAAGTTGAGGAAGCATTTACTCTCGCCACTTGTTGATTACACAATTTGGCATACAACCAGACACGAGCACACGAAATGTGCAGCCTCTTCTATACAGAAGCAGATAGCATTGTCAATGTTGCCATTTGTCTAACAGGAGAAACTCTGATACTTCCATTACTGTTGCGGATTGAAACCTTCAAGTAAAACAAGTTCAAAATAAAAGTTTAGACTTTCGCCCGTACTTCCTTTTTAGGAAAACATTGTTAAGCATACATGTGGGATCGGATTGTTCAACTAAACATTTTATCTGTCTATCTCTTGAAAATATTGTGACGCGTCTGCGGCGCAAAACAAAGAACGATGGGGGCCGAGCTACTTCACGCAACATATCAGGCGTGATGCGTAACAAAGGCGCTCAAGGTCAAGCTTTCCCACACCACTCACAAAGTATTCGACAAGTATGCGGCAGTCGGCGTGTTTGTAGAAGTTCGAGAAAGGTCCGTTTTACGTCATGCTGACTGTATAAGGAGATGATACGAGTTAGAGGAGTTATGGTTTGACATGAGCCGGTCAGTGTCTCAGTGAAGAAGTTTTAATGAATTTTGAGTGAGTATATCGTCAGAGCTAGTGTATGACAGAAAGAGGAAGCAAAGAGACAGTGAAAGAAGTGAGTCAAGGTTACCAGAAGAAAACAATTGTGAGCCGTAATATTACAAAAGATTGTAGACTGTATCAACGTCAGTAAAAGAGAACTATGTATTTGTGAAGAAGTTTTAGAACAAAATGAAGTATATTTGGACGGGATTTTGTCATTTTGTCGCAATATGTTAATGTAACTCTAAACCTTAATTTAGCCATAATTTCTCTGTTACTGGGCCAATTTCAACAAACGAATTAGCGTTTTAAAGTCCTCTTCCAGGGCTATCAGAATACAGTAAGAAAGTGTATGTATTACAGCGCATTCCGTCTATATATTTGAAATAGAAATACAACGTATTACATTTTATGGCTTAAGTGATGGTGCTTGTGAAATATTTATATGTATCTCTATATCTCTTGTAATTCGGAAATGACTTAACAATTGCGACAAAAAGTTTTATTTAGTTAACGTTTTGCTTTTCAACTTTATCTCAATATCTTCTCCCAAAAACAAGATTTCACAAAAAGGGGGGGGGGGAATGCCGAGAAGCTCGGTCACCCAGGTACTATTTTTTCTAAAACTGACTCATAAAAATAAAATATCTCAGTAGGAAATGGTATTTTAGCTCGGGCTTAATGAATTTACCATGGTAATAAAACAAAAACAGAAATGTTTTAACATATTCATATTAAGAAAATTAATGGAAACATGATAAGAACTAAGCATTTAATAAGTCTCAAAATATTAATAATATAGCCCTCGATTAAACATTCCCATAAAGCCTTTGTAACATAATTAACCATAATTGAGGTTAGATAGGAGTACAATGATTAAAAGAATCCATGATGATGATGATGATGTGGCGTAAAGTATGTCCTGATTCATGTTCATTTACACAGACCATCCACTTATACGTGACTTGGCTGAAATCAATCAAAAAGTGTATTTCAATTTTCAACCAATGACAGCGTTCAATAAGATCTGAAGCTTTATTGGCGACGAACATATTCTAGACGTTCTCGGGCTTCGAGCCAGATGTAGTGATGAAGAGCCATCGACGTTTCGAGCGTGTGCATCTCTCCCATCTTCAGGATGACGAATGACTGACAAGAGTGAAAGGAACTGAAATAATACACCATTGTTCACGCAATGTTTTCCCGACAGATAGTGAAATAATATCCATTCGTCAAGGAGCTACTTTGCCTGCATAATATGCAGAAAATAATAAACATCGGACTATTAGTGCTCAGAACTTGGAAGCCGTTGAATCTAGGGACATTTTGAGAACTAAATTATTTCCATACCTACATCTGGAGTTGGGGATCTTGTACTGTTTACGTTAGTGTTTCGCTCCGGTGAGTTGGCACACCTTTCCTACTGGCAACTGAACTCCTGTATCCCACGTAGCCAAAACATAATCGTATTTCAACACAAGGAAACCTCAAAATTACTCGGCAGTAAGAAATATTTATTATTACTATAATTATTATCATCATTATTCTTGTTGTGTTAAACCTAACCTTTCCATCTCCCTGTCAAATTGAAGAGTTTTCGCATGTTTTAGAATTAGTACTCCATAAAAAAAAATGGGTCATGTCTGAAATGCCAAAGTCAAGTTTGGATGGAATGCAATACTTCCTCTACCTATTATGTACGTGGTAGAGAAAGTAATAATAATATGAAAGGAAGTGAGGAACACTCCCCTGGGAATACCATGAAAAATCCCAAGGTCAGGATGAATGATATGCAAAAAGTGCGTAAAATTTTAAAACTTTATTTGTTCGTAATCTTGTATTCTTAGATTTCTGTCACCCTAAAAATGTTCCCCATGATGAAATTTTGTTTAGCTTGCTTCAGATTTTCATTATACGTTCTTTGAATGTGCTAAAACTATATTTCTATGGCACAGGTGCCATGGTAAGCGGAACAAGTTCAAAGGTCAAGTTCGAAATGAGTTCAATACAGCATTGGCGATCCAGGGATTTCATCAGCTAATGTGCAAAACCACACACCTCCATGAAACAAGTATAGAATGTTTGCTATGTGAAAAACTGTGCGATCGGTATCGTATCGGACTTTGTACAGAAATAACAAAGACAGTATGTGAATATGCAAGCATGTAAACTATTAGTGTAAACTAACTTCCAAGTACATATCGTTATTTGACTGCTGTTATTTATTAATTAAATGTGTTAAAGATATCTAAATAATATTTTTATCTAAAGTGTAGCTTTGGATATAAAGTTTTAATACTTTAATTCATGATTGATATTTAGAGAATTATAAATATTTCATACTTTTCCCCCGGAAAGTGTTTAATGTTTTAGAACATTTAATTGTAAAGAACTGAATTCGACGCATAGCATTCAAAATTTAAAGCCAAAAGCTATTTACATGGACTGCTACACATAAAGTCTCGTTTCAATTCTTTGAAAATAATTTTTGAAAATATAATACTGAGAACAATAAAAATTAATTAGATTCTTAATTACTCTAAGCAAATACGAGGCCAAAAATATTCGTTAAATTGGTTAAAATCAACAATTTCAGCACAGATTATCCTTAAAATAAGTCCCACTCTTTCTGTCTCTCTCACACACATACACATTGGCATTCTCATTCATATTTTGAGGTTAGAAAATAATAGATATTTTAAAACTGGTCCCGTTCAGTCGGTATTCGAATCAAACTTTCAGATTATAAACCAGGATATTCACTAGAACACGCCTTTACCTTTAAATTCTAGTCTGCACATTCAAATTTTAAGTTTATTTCGATTCATCAGTACTAACCTAAATTTCAGAATAAATTCAGAACAGTAATTAAAGAGAAATGCCAATATTGGTTTTAAAAACGGCAGCTAAAAATGCTCACAGACATTTCCTGTTCAAAGCAAATGAACAATGTAATTAACGGTGCCAAGGGAGCGGTTCTGAAATTCAAATGAGGCAAAAAATAAATCGATGTGTGTCGATATAGTCGAAGTTAGAATTTGGAACAGCAGCTCACAAAAAGCTCTCTGTTTACTGAGAGAATGCGATCGTCGCGGTTGCAACTAGGGCAGAACAAATGAATATCGCAACTTGAGTTTGAATTATAGTTGGAGGCCATGCTCGCACATTTGTCGACTGCTCAAACTTTGAACTTCATTATAACAAACAACAGTTTTGCACTTCCCTGGGGAAATACGAGTAAAGTTTTAAAATACGTAAGTATGAATGCTAACATTGATTCTGCAGTAATTGAAACTGCATATCTAGATAGCTGAAGCGTCATATTTATTCAAACAATTGCTTGTTTAATGGCGTGGCCTACTTTCTAGTTGACATGACATGCACAATATATGTGTAGTTTAAAATGCATGTCATGTTCTTCCTTTATTTATAACATTGACCGTATTTGTTTAGTTTTTGTTCTCTACATTTCATAATTCATTTTTACCTTCTCCACGATCGTTCATAGTAGGTAAGAGGAAGTATTGTATTTTAATGAAAATACTATTCGAAATTTCACTGAAAATACGTTTTTGAAGCACCTGAATCCTAAAAGAAACACTTTATCAAATACTCTGTGTGGATGTACGTGTGCGTCCATGTGTATGTGTGTGTTAGAGAGAAAGAACAGCATTACTCTATTTGCATAGAGATTTTTTTGAAATTAATATATAGAGGCTGTTAAGGATATAAGTTCAGAAAATGTGATAATTGGTAGTTCAATATGCATGCACTTGGGTGTTATAGTTATTTTTTTCTTTCGTTTTAGTTTCCTCACGAACCAATCACATACTTCACTACCTCATATTTTTGCGCCACGAAATGAACAGCACCTGTCAGATAGACTATCTGATTTGCTTTACACGTCAATGCGCGACTTACTAGTCTAGGTAATGTGAGGTTATTGGCCTTGCAGAAAACATCCGAAATCAGTTCTGACAGCATTCGTTATCGCGTTACAGCATTCGTTCCACCCACTCTGCGTCATGTTATCTACCAGTCTTACAAATCAAGCACTTAACTTTATCGTCTTCATCTCGAAAACAAAAATATTCATCCTTCCATTGAATTTATGTACTACTACACCGCCTCAGATTAGAAGGTCTGGTTCTGCTTGCCTTGGTCAGTGGAGGGGGAAATAACATGTGTAGGGGACGCGATCGTGTACTGTGCGGTTGAGGAACCCTGTGTTGCATCTATGTACGCTATTTTAACTAAAAATCACTAAACACATTCTTGGGGTCGAGATTTTTTTGAAAATATTCGCACTTTTAGAAAGTGCTCAACCTAAATACCTAGTATCTTATTTAATAGACTGTTTGATTTTGAGTTATGCTGTTCACAGATAGATAGATACATACACACACGGACTTATTTCTAAAAATACTTTGGGGGGAGGTCGTTCATGGAGCCTTGAAAATATATTTCTGATCAATTTTCGACATTGAATTTTTGGGTGGAATGCAATACTTCCTCTAATTACTACAATTAATGGTAGAAAAAGCAAAAATACCTTTCGATAACACATTGTTTTAGTCGAATAGAGTCTTTCCTGCAGACTTTAGCTAAGTAATAAAGTAAATGATAAAGTTCCAAGGACAGTTACTGCTATATACTGAAGCCCTTTGGGATATTTGAGAACACCAGCTACCTAAACTCAAAAGTTTGTTGAGGACTTCGGTGCAGAAGACGCCACTATTAATTTCCGGCGGATGGCAGTTAGCCCAAAGAAATCCGTCTACTATCACGACAGTCCCATTTCACAACCTGACAACTTCATTACATTCAAATTAGGTCGCCGTAACATGTTATGTTCTTTGAAACTATTACCACACCTAACCGACAGGAATCCACAACTTCTGTTCTAAAAACAACGTTTACAAAAATCTGCTGTCTTGCACTCACATGACTTTCTCTACTCTTGTACTAACCATTTTTACAAACTCTTATTCCTATATCTTCTTCGTGTAAGTTGAGATAAACATTTGTACAAATTATCTTATTCCTTATTTCCTTGTAGGACCAAGGGGCTCTGAGCGATAGTCAAATCTTTTTGACCTTTGAGATTCCGTTCTCTTTGCATGATTAACATATAAAAAAATGAACAACGTAGTTGCATTTCGCTAAAGTTATGTTTTCCGAAACTCACACACATAACAAGGAATATCTCCGAAATGGTTCACCCTACAAGAAAATTTATTGAGACATAAATTGTGTATTTTAGCAAGATCTACATTTTTTGTATAGTATGATTTGGTCTATCTCTAACGCTTTACCAGTTATGCAAAATTCCTCCAGAGTAAATACGACTACAGGGGCTATAGCCAGAAAATTCAAGATATACATTTCATTTGCCATAAAAATATCTCAAACATATGACATTTTAATCAAAATGGTTAGAGTCATTTTCAAGAAAATCAAAATTTTCGAAAAATGTTCCATGTAAAGGCTAGTTTGGGGTGGGGCTATTTTCTTCAAAATCTTCGTGTCGAATCCTTGAATGACAATAAACTTAAATACCAATTTTGGTTTTTAACCAACTTTTCGTTTTTGAGTTATGCTGTCCACAGACTGACAGACACAGGGGGTTTTCTGTTGTCTCTATATGTACATTTGGAATTATTTCAGAGGGCTTACACAAAATGTTGCCTCTTTGTGTGGCTGGTTTCAGCAGGATTCAGCTATAGCGCACCAATCCTGTGCATGCATTGAGAAGTCTGTATGGTGACAGAATAATTAGTCGAGCATTGTAACCGCCTCGTTCCCCTGGCCTATTTCCAACTTTATTTATGGAGAACGTTAAAAAATAAAGCGTAAGCATCAAATCTGCACACGTTACAAGAATTGAAGGACAACATCATGAGGGAAATACATGCAATACTTTTAATGTCACTTTATTTCTGCTGTAAAATTGAATCACAAAAGCAAAGTTGTCTGTGTTATCGACAACACAATTTACAATTCTGTGTGACCTTGCAATTCACAGTTGTTCTGTCCTCTCGTAACCTTGACACACACTTCTCTCTGTCTCACAAACAACTGGCTTCGACGATACACTCATTAAAACACTTTGTCAACATTCAATTCGGAAATAGCTTCAACACTTAAAAACTAACCCCTTAGGCAAAGGCAATGACGGGCCAAGGCTTACCGCTCGGCCGCTGTGTCCCCCACCTCTGCACATTACAGGCGTCATGGATGGGGTGCAGTACTGAAGGGTGGGACGTGGTCAGCACGGCCAGTTATGTGCCCTTCGCAACCTGGGTTCGCTATTTCTTTATCAAATACCTCCTCAATTGGTTCCTCCGGGAGCTAACGAGACTGAGTGCACCCCGTGCCAGCGGGGGAAAAATTCCTACAATACTGGGGATCAAACACAGATCCTCCGCGCTAGAAGCAGGAGCACTACCACTGCTCTACGGAGGTGGTCCTTCAACACTGAAAAACTCTCATAAAAATTCCCGTCCCGTCTTGCTTACATAGGGCACTCGAATTCTCTGGAAAATACAACATTTCTTGAAATTTCTCGTAAATAAGCCGGCAATTGAAAGCTTCTCAAACAGCCTAGAATCGGTCTTTGTCCCGGCCCGAATATTGTGCTTGTTTATCGCTACTCGTTACCTAGCAACGTCGTGGTGTGAGGTACCTTGACCTTGATCGCCTCTTTGACGAGCGGCCAGTGTCTCAGTACGTTAACGGTGTTGTTTACTTTTTCTGAGCTCTTTAGGAGAACAATGATGTGCACTAAATGATTCAAACAGTACTGTTTAAAAACTGTAAGGACTGAAATGTTGGATGATATAGAAAGACACGTGCTTTTCAAAGAGGGGAAGATAACATTGTGAATAATGTGCTGATAAAGATTATTCTTAGCCGGTTTAGGTGTTTGTGATGACTGCAGGAGTTCGCAGCAGGAGGTGACCAAGTTTTGGAGGGCCCGGGACCTTGAAGAAAGTTTTGTGGATCGATAACGTTGAGCATTCTGTGTGTACAAATGAATGTTTCAGCCTCGAGCTGACCTCTGCAATGCCGCACGCGACCAACCGACCGCTCGCTATGGGGGGGGGGACGCGTCCGTAGCTCATAACGATTTCATCGTGCCACATTAACCTTTCATATTTTGACAACATTGCGTAACGTTACGACTTGCGTTCAGCTTGCAATTGTTTATTTGTGTATTCATTTATTTACAGTAGTGCAGTTCCCGTGCTGCTTGGCACAGACACATTGTATACCACTTCCTTGTGCTGGAAAATGCAGTGTCATTTAAGTACACAAAGAAGTCTGGACATAGTGACCTTAATTTACCAGTTCTCAATGACTTAAATTGAAATTGTGGACTATTTTCTAATTTTCGTGGTTGACTTACTATTTTATACAGCTGATTTTATAAAAAATATTTAATTCAGAACAAAACCCATAAATTTACTGTGGCAAAGTACATTTTTTTACTTTCTTTACTACGTAGAGGAAGTATTGTATTCCACTCAAAAATTCGAAGTTGAGATTTCACCGGAAATATATGTTTTGAGCCCCCCTGAATCCAAAAAAAGCATTTTTAGAAAAAGGTCCGTGTGTGTGTCTGTCTGTAGACAGAGCAACTCAAAAACGAAAAGTCGGTTAAAAACTAAAGTTGTATTCAATTTAATGTTTTTCACGAAGATTTTGAAGAAAATTTGTCCACCCTAAACTACCCTTTACATGGAAAATTTTTCGAAAATTTTGATTTTCTTAAAAATGGCTCTAACGATTTTGATTGAAATACCCCATGTTTAAGATATTTTTATGACAAATGAAATGTATATCTTGAATTTTCTGGCTATAGCCCCGTGTAGTCGTATTTACTCTGGACGACTTTTGCATAACTGGTAAACTGTTAGAGATAGACCAAATCATACTACACAAAAATGTAGATCTTGCTAAAATACACAATTTATGTCTCCATGAATTTTCTTGTAGGGTGAACCATTTCGGAGATATTCCTTGTTGTGTGTGTGAGTTTCGGAGAACTTAAAACTTTCGTGAAATGGATCACCGTTGTTCATTTTTATATGTTAAAGTGTGCAAAGAGAGGAGAATCTCAAAGCTTTAAAACATTTGACTATCGCACAAAGCCTACTGCATTCTAATATTCCCCTTGCACCTACAAGGAAATAAGCAATAAGATAATTTGTACAAATATTTACAACTAACACGAGGAGGATATAGGAATAAGAGTTTGTAAGAATGATCAGTACAAGAGTAGAGAAAGTCATGTGAGTGCAACACATCAGGTTGTTTAACGTTCTTTACTACGTAGACGAAATATTGTATTCCACCCAATACAATATTCGAGATTTCACCGTAAATATGTTTTGAGACGCCTGAATTTAAAAAAAAAAAAAAAAATAGAATAAGCTCCGTTTGTGTGTGTGTGGTGTCCGTGTGTGTGTGTGTGTGTGTGTGTGTGTGTGTGTGTGTGTGTGTGTGTGTGTGCGCGCGCGCGCTGGTCTGTCAGTCTGTGGACAGCATAACTCGAAAACGAAAAGTCGGTTAAAAACCAAAGTTGGTATTTAAGTTTAATGTCTTTCAAGGATGCGACACGAAGATTTTGAAGAAAATTCGCCCACCCTAAACTATCCTTTACATGGACAATTTTTTGAAAATTTTTGTTTTCTCAATAATGGCTCTAACGATTTTGCTTGAAACACCACATTTTTAAGATATTTTTATGACAAATGAATGTATATTTTGAATTTTCTGGCTATAGCCCACATAGGCGACATATATGGGCATCGACCACCCACTTTCAGCTTCGGTCTTTGGTACACCGTGTGCTCTCTCACGACTTTCTCTACTCACTCTTGTGCAAACTATTTTTACAAACGCTTATTCTTCTATCTACTTCATGTTAGTCGAGTTAGACATTTGTAGATAGACATATTTCCTTTATTTCAAATAGAAATAGGAGAATGTAATAGGCTTAAACGATTGTCATCTTTTTCAGAGATGGTCGCTATTCGATGGCTCTAAAATTCCAATTTTGTTTAATTTTAATAATAATAATAATAATAATAATAATAATAATAATAATAATAATAATAATAATAATAATAATAATAATAATAATAATAATAATAATAACAACAACAACAACAACAACAACAACAACAACAATAACAATAACAATAACAATAATAATAATAATAATAATAATAATAATAATAATAATAATAATAATAATAATAATAATAATAATAATAATAATAATAATAATAATAATAATAATAATAATAATAATAATAATAATAATAATAATAATAATAATAATAATAATAATAATAATAATAATAATAATAATAATAATAATAATATAATAGCAACAATAACAATAGCTGAAGAGAACCTTAAATGAACTTTTCCCCAGGGAAGTGCTATAACCATAAACCAGGCGAAGAGTTATAAGAAGTTATGGATGCTGTTAACCCGGACTGGCACGATATGAAAGTAACCACGTGAGGTGCGATAGCAGCTTTATCACCAACTTCATGCATGCCACACGATCAGAACCTTTCTGCTAGTTTATGCTAAATACCTGTAATTACCTGCCAAGTACTCGCTCGCGTGAGTTGGGCAGTTGAGTTGACATACTTGTACACGAGGTGCATGTGCATGTCTGCACAGGCTAGCAAACGCCAAAGTTAACACAAAAATCACACTTCAGATTCTACACCAAGATTTTGAAGAAAATTGTTCCAACCTAAACTACTTTTTTCATGGAAAATTTTTCGAAAATTTTTATTTTCTCCACAATAGCGCTAACGATTTTGATTAAAATGACATATGTTTAAGATATTCTTATGGCAAACGAAAGGTATATTATAAATTTTCTGTCTATAGCCCATAAAATCCTATTTACTCTGGATGACTTTTGCATAACTAGTAAACCGTAAGAGATATACCATATCTTACTGTATAAACAATGTAGATGTTGCTAAAACACACAATTCATGTCTAAATTCTTTTGTTGTTGTTTTTTTCAGAGTGAACCATTTCGGAGATATTCCTTGTCAGTTTCGGAAAACTTTCGTCAAATGCAACATCCTTGTTCGTTTTTATATGTTAGTCGTGCAAAGAGAACGGAATTTGAAAGCTTTAAAAGATTTGACTATCGCTCAAAGTCTACTGTATTCCAATATTACCCTTGTACCTACAAGGAAATAAGCAATAAGATAATTTGTACAAATGTTTATCTCAACTAACACGAAGAAGATATAGGAATAAGACTTTTTAAGAATGGTTAGTACAGTAGTAGAGAAAGTCATGTGAGTGCAACACATCAATTTTTACTTTCTCTACTGGTAAGTAGGTAAAGTATTGTATTCCACCCAAAAAATCGATGTCGAGATTTCACCGTAAATATATGTTTTGAGGCCCCCTGAATCCAAAAAAAAAAAAAAATCATTTTTAGAAAAAGGTCCGTGTGTTTGTCTGTGTGTCAGTCTGTGGACAGCATAACTCAAAAACGAAAAGTCGATTAAAAACCAAAGTTGGTATTTAAGTTTAATGTCTTTCAAGGATGCGACATTTTGTTATATGTTACGTGTGCAAAGAGAACGGAATCTCAAAGCTTTAAAACATTTGACTATTGCACAAAGCCTACTGTGTTCTAACATTCCCCTTGCACCTACAAGGAAATAAGCAATAAGATAATTTGTACAAATGTTTATCTCAACTAACACGAAGAACATATAGGAATAGGAGTGTGCAAGAATGGTTAGTTCAAAAGTAGAGAATGTCATGTGAGTGCAACACATCAGATTTGTAAATATACAAGAGTTAAAACAGAAAGAGACAGTTACAGAAACGGCATTTAAATAATAAGTAAAGTTAGACATTATTTGAGTATGACTGCTACATTGTGAAGATGGTGTTTAGCGTGTAACAATGAATAAAGTCGGTGTTTACCTTCGAGAACAGCGGTTCCTTAAATCCCAGCCACTTCTCTTCTTGAATGGCATCTTTGAAGACTAACTGCCAATTTCACAAATACACGCAATGACAGAAGAGCAACAGAGCGTAATAGTGCAGTGTGCAATTGAAGAAAATGAAACGTTTGATACACTGCACCTGCAAGTAGATTGCCATGTCACCCTTACAACGAAATGAAGGTACAGTGGCGTAGCCCGATCATTAGACTCGGGTATACAGGATGGAAGGGAAGTCATTACATTAATATAAACCAGTGATAGATCTCCGTATTTGGAACACATTTTGTATCTTACGTTTGTGTCTCTGACCATTTCCTATGGAGATATTTTTGTGTTGTCGAAAACAAGCTGGCAACACTGCATATTATGTGGGTGGTCACTTTCCCTAGCTCAGTACGGTGCGTCTTGAAAACCAACTCATACCCTACCTTGTCCTTCCGTGTTTACTGAGTGTAGGCCAATCACAAGCGTTGGCTCCCAACAAGAGCGAAAGTGCCCGAGCTGTTTACATTCACAAACTAGGTCAATTCCCTGACCAACCTCAACGCAACGTTGTCAACTTACCTAACGTCTGAGACAGCTGCTCGGAGTAGTGATTAATTATTTCGTAACCGTGTGTGATGTCCCATAATTACTACCAAAGTTATGTCAGAAATAAGTTACTCTACGCATCTTACAAGTAACAAATTGTTATCTTCGTACATTCTTGTGGAATTATGCATCCAATTTGGATAAAAAACTACTTATTTTTTCGAAATCGACTGATCAAAGAACAAAATGCCATTAGACATTTTTGTTTGTAATGCTTCTATGAATTAAATTGAATTGCCCTTCGTGGTTTTCATGTTTTATCACTGAAAGAAATGTTCGATAATACTGTGCACGAAAAACAATCGACTTTTCTAACTGCTGTTGCAGAAAGGCGTAATAAATATATTCCTAATTCATCTAAATATTTATAAGTAATGCCACTTATCTAGAGAATTTGACTATCACGAGTTGCATTTATTAAGACAATTTTACGAATTAACGGACTATATAGCCTATAGGTAAAATGTATTGTATTGTATTTACTAACCTCTTAAAAGAAACCAAGCATGAATACATACAACAGCGTCCATTAGTACAGCCTACATTACCATATTGATGCTCCAATCTTTTAAGATGTTGGCGATGTCAGAAGTTGGAGTATGTGCTGCTAAGTAATTTATAATTTAGTTCAATACAAAATTTGTCAAACTGATTCCAAACATCATCGAAGCAAGAGTCCGCCATATTTGACATTTGAATAGCGGCAGTATTGCGTCAAATTACGTTGCTCATCTGTTAACACAGTACAACTAGATTCTCTAAGCTGATCACAACATAAGAAAAGCAGAGGAGGTGATAATGAAAATGAAAACTCATCCAGAGTAAATACGACTACAGGGGCTATAGCCAGAAAATTCAAGATATACATTTCATTTGTCATAAAAATATTCTTAAACATGGCGCTTTAATCATACTCGTTGGAGCCATTTTTGAGAAAATCAAAATATTCTAAGAATTTCCCATGTAAAGAGTAGTTAAGAGTGGAGCAATTTTCTTCAAAATCTTCGTGTCGCATCCTTGAAAGACATTAAACTTAAATACTTAAATACTTAAATACTCCGTGTTTACTTTCTCTACTGGTAAGTAGGGGAAGTATTGTATTCCACCCAAAAATTCGATGTCGAGATTTCACCGCAAATACATGTTTTGAGACCCCCTGAATAAAAAAAAAAAAAAAAAGCATTTTTAGAAAAAGGTCCGTGTGTCTGTGTGTCAGTCTGGACACCATAACTCAAAAACGAAAAGTCGGTTAAAAACCAAAGTTGGTATTTAAGTTTAATGTCTTTCAAGGATGTGACACGAAGATTTTGAAGAAAATGGCCCCACCCTAAACTACCCTTTACATGGAAGATTTTTCGAAAATTTTGATTTTCTTGAAAATGGCTCTAACGATTTTGATTAAAATGTCATATGTTTGAGATATTTTTATGAAAAATGATATGTATATCTTGAATTTTCTGGCTATAGCCCCTGTAGTCGCATTTACTCTGGACGACTTTTGCATAACTGGTAAACCGTTAGAGATAGACCAAATTATACTGTACAAAAATGTAGATCTTGCTAAAATACACAATTTATGTCTCAATAAATTTTCTTGTAGGGTGAACCATTTCGGAGATATTCCTTGTTATGTGTGTGAGTTTCGGAAAACTTAAAACTTTCGTGAAATGGATCATCGTTGTTCATTTTTTTATATGTTAAGTGTGCAAAAACAACAGAATTCCAAAGCTTTTAAGTACAAGAGTAGAGAAAGTCATGTGAGTGCAACACATCAGATTTTTTAGTTATGTTGTCCACAGACTGACAGACAGACAGATATAAACACACCTTTTTCTAAGATCTTTTTTGGATTCAGGGGGTTTCAAAACATATATTTCCGGTGAAATCTCGACATCGAAATTGTTGGGTGGAATACAATACTTCCCCTACTTACTATACGTAGTAGAGAAGGTAAAAACACTGTACTATCCCGCCCAGTACAGTTCGCCAAAGTCTGGTGCCTCTTGGACTATCTTTGCCCTGCATTTAGTGCTCAAATCCGGGGAAATCTTGATACTCAACTGTGGGTTAGAGTACAACGTCCGTTACGTACACAATGCCTGAAGTTTCGCACTAATTCTCGACCGAGTTCCTGGTAACAGATCTGGTACAAACACTCAAAATACACGAAAGTGCAGACTTAGCGCTATGATTCATACTGAATTATTTGTGAGTGTGGGCGCCGTTTGGTCTAGGTAGATCATGTACTAATGTTGCTATATAGTTGGTCTAGAATTAAATGCCAACATTTCCCAGAACCAGCTGGCAATGTTCCTGTTTGTTGGGCAATCTGAATGTTTACACTTGTGTACGCTAAACTCTCAGGTCACGTGACTCTAGTTGCTGTGATCATCGTCCTTATTTACTTCGTCTATGTGGTTATAAGACCCTGGCGTGAGAGAACAGGGTTCGATGCCTGGTACCAGCCTGAGGATTTTTCCACGCTGGGAGCTCTGGTCCGGGGTGCACTCAGCCTCGCGATGCCTATCTCTGAAAGATTAAAGTAATCGCCTTACGGTCGGGGAAGTCGACGCGACGTGCTGACCTTGGCTGCGGCTAGAGTATTTGTATAGCTGGACATACCTTCAAACATAAACCGAGTGAAATGTCTCAGGTGGTCGGGAAGTCGTGAGTTCGATTCTTGAAGCCGACCTCCCTGACTCATTGGTTTTTTCGGGGGTTTCCCTAGGACGTTCGGCAAATAATCACATCATCCAAATATCCTTACACACCACATTACCTTTATCCTGGTTGGTTATTTCAAGGTTGTAAGTGTCGGAGGGAGTTTCAACTTACATGGCAGGAAATTTTCTCTCTGTAAATCCTCCGCAACCCCCAGGCGACGTGTACATAAGACCACAGCCACCATCTGAGAGTTTCAATTTCTAGTCGTTAGGGCCCCTGCCCTCTGTTGTCGTGTGTCCTCAGGCCCAACCTCCCTTTATATCCTCTCAACTCACCCCTCTTTCCCTTAGGGGGCTCCATCAGGGTCATAGGCACAAGAGATATCGTAGGTTGTGATAGTAACTCCCACCTCCGAAACTTGTAATACGTCATGTCTTCTAACAATGCAAATTTATTCAGCTGAATAGCACAGGAGCACAAATCCGTTGCTCTGATACACGGGGAACTGGCTCCCTTAGTCAGACTTGCATTGATACCTGCGTAGGGAAAACAAACAATGACAGTTCCAAGAATTTAAAATGTCGCCGTTAATCAGGATAGATAACTGATGCTCTCTGAACCATAGACTGTTCATAGCCTTGCACTCATACCTGTATGTTTATCAGGTAAGAAAAATGAAGATCGACAAACTGTCCCGCGAGTCGCCCATGGCTGCACTAAACTGAAGTACTGCCAACTTTACAATAGATATTACTAGTTTCAAGCTAGCCAGCACTGCTTTGCGATATTTAGCGCCGGGAGTGATTTAAGTGGAGTGGGTAGTGTGCGCATTATATAGACATGCAATTAAATCAAAATATTTGGATTTCTCTGCCTGTAATTTACAGATCAATGTACAAAGAAATACCATATAATTTGTATATATGCATATATGTCTTTTTACATTTTTGTAATCATATGTTTTGTAGCTGGCCTGAAAAATACCAACTTCAAAAATAAAGATAACTAAAAATGTTATATATTTAGTTTCCATTTTCTTTCAAGCCAATAGCAGCAGAGAGCTCAAAACTTTACTTCATATGAAAATATTCTGCCTCATATCACTGAACTATGGAAATTAAGCTGCCAGTTATATTTCTGGTTCTAAAATACCTTTTGTCAGGAAAATGAAATAAATTACATCTAAATTTTTAATTTCTCTACTACATATAGTAAGTAGAGGAAGTATTGTATTCCACCCAAAAGTTCGATATCGAGACTTTACCGGAAATATGTTTTGAGGCCCTCTGAATACAAACACGAATTTTTAGAAAAAGATACGCGCGCGCGCGTGTGTGTGTGTGTGTGTGTGTGTGTGCGTGCTTGCGTGTGTGTCAGACTGTGGACAGCATAACTTAAAAATGAAAAGTCGGTAAGAAACCAAGCTTGGTAATTAAGTTTAACATCTTTGAAGAATGTGACCCAAACATGTTGAAGAAAATAGCCCCATCCTAAACTACCCTTTACATGGAATTTGTTTCGAAAATTTTGAGATTCTCGAAAATGGCTCCAACGATTTTGCTTAAAATGCAATATGTTTTAAGATATTTTTATTACAAATTAAATGTAATCTTGTTTTTTTAACTATAGCCCAAATTAAAGCATTTACCATCATTATCATCATCATTATCATCGTCATTATTATTATTATTATTATTATTATTATTATTATTATTATTATTATTATTATTATTATTATTATTATTATTATTATTATTATTATTATTATTATTATTATTATTATTATTATTATTATTATTATTATTATTATTATTATTATTATTATTATTATTATTATTATTATTATTATTATTATTATTATTATTATTATTATTATTATTATTATTATTAATTATTATTAATTATTATTAATTATTATTATTATTATTATTATTATTATTATTATTATTATTATTATTATTATTATTATTATTATTATTATTATTATTATTATCATTATTATTATTATCATTATCATTATTATCATTATCATCATCATCATTCACCTTTTGTTTGAGTGCTGTTACTATAAGAAATTTGTTATAATGACCTAACTGTTCAACAATGGCACAAAGTTCTTTGTGCTTTAAGTTTGTTGCGATAGCTTTGATAACATGGAAAAGTGACCTCGTGAGATACATTTTATTGTAGCCTCACCGACTGCATTGTCGGGCAGCTTTCTTTGTCTCTGCCAATATTTATTTCGTACTATTGTTACAAGTTGATCTCAAAGTAAGCCGAGTTATTAAATTCGTAAGAATTAGATGTAAATGTTTTCATTGTTATTAAAACCAAAACTTAAACACCAGCGACAATGACTCAATGAGTAAAAAAAAAGAGCTTGTTTTCCTAAGCAACACTTTAAAAATGTATTTATCGCTAAAAAAAAAAAAAACAAAAAAAAAAAAACACAGCACTCCCGAAAATATGAAAAATTCGGAAAAATTCGCGAAAAAAATAATTCCATATATCACTTCTAAACTATGTCAAATTCATGCAAATCAGTTTGTTCTGTGCTTGAACAACTTCTTCATTTATCGTTGAAAACAAGATCCCTTGCCTCATTTGCGACCATATTTTTACCACGGTGAGAAGTATAGAAACCGTTGCTGATTTTGTTGCCAACTGAGCAAATGGAATACCACTAAATATAACCAGAGCATCATTATGGTGAAATGCATCAGGGCTTTTTGTGAATATCAATAGCTTGCGCTCACTATACAAGAAGGAAGTGTGGAAGTAATCACGGAACAAGAGTTCTGCTCTACAGACCCAGCGGAATAGCTCAAGCGGTAATGTGTTTCACATTCAGGAGGTCGCGAGTTCATTTCCCGTGCCACCGAACTTAGTCAAAGGTATTCAAGATGCATTTCACAATATTTACTGGTGAAAAATTCGTTTTAATTCCCAAAAGTGCGCTTTTGTACCTTTCTTTGCTTATGCTGGAATTGCACTGCCCCTTGTCGATGTATACTAGCGTCTATGGCCCATTTTAAAATTAAGAGTGACACTGCAAGTTAGAACATCCTAATGCTCGCCGTGTTTCGCATCCTCTGTCACCTTCATTGGCTGAAGTAGAGTTCCTTGCTAGCCTCCTTCCATCCAGTAAGAATCATTCATATATAATTTTACCCAGAGACATAGCAATATCTCTCCCAGTTTGAGCAAATCACATGATAGGAATTGGTTCCACTTTACTGCTTTGAACATCTTAGTTGCTATGTCAGTGTAATTTTTCTATATCCCCAGCCTGGATAGAGATGGAGCGTTGGGGAAGGTCATTGACCACATTGGAAATGCCAGCGATCTGTTATATCACGACGAATCATTCCTGGCCTCAGAGACTCTCTGTGGCTCCTACCACTCATCCCTTACTTCCGCCCATAGTGGGCAAAGGCGCGGGACGCAGCAGCCGAGCGGTAGGCCACGGATTTACGGTTTAACACAGTCTTCAGTCCTTTGTGATATTCAACTCACAACTGTTTTCTTCTCGTAACCTTGTCTCACTCCTTTCTATATTTCTTCACTTTCTGTCTCCCAACAACTGTCTGACGATACAATCACTAAACACTCGTTAACTGCTCCCCTATCTTCCTTTAGACACGAACATACACACATACACACACTCACTGTAACACTACAAACTGACTCTCGTCGCCTCGCCTCCTTATATAACGAGGATGGCGTAACACGGATCATTCTCAAATTTCACCTTTCTGGAACCTCTACAAATACGCCAGCCGCTGAACACTTCGTGAACAATCTCGGAAACCCTTTGTGTTATATTGCCCTGTTTGTCGATAATCCCGTGAGGCAGCTTGACCTTGAGCGTCAGTCTGGGTGGCTCAGTTGGTTACACACTGACCTACTGATCCGAAGGTCGCGAGTTCAAATCCGGCCCAGACCAACTCTTTTTTTTTTTTTTTTTTTTTTTACTTTCTCTACTGGTAGGTAGGGTAAGTATTGTATTCCACCCAAAAATTCGATGTCGAGATTTCACCGGAAATATGTTTTGAGACCCCCTGAATCCAAAAAAAAAGCATTTTTAGAAAAACGTCCGTGTGTGTGTCAGTCTGTCAGTCTGTGGACAGCATAGCTCAAGAACGAATAGTCGGTTAAAAACCAAAGTTGGTATTTAGGTTTAATGTCTTTCAAGGATGCGACACGAAGATTTTGAAGGAATTAGCCCCACTCTAATCTACCCTTTACATGGAAGATTTTTCGAAAATTTTGATTAAAATGCCATATGTTTGAGATATTTTTATAACAAATGAAATGTGTATCTTGAATTTTCTGGCTATAGCCCCTGTAGTCGTATTTACTCTGGACGACTTTTGCATAACTGGTAAGGCGTTAGAGATAGACCAAATCATACTCTACAAAAAATGTAGATCTTGCTAAAATACACAATTTATGTCTCAATAAATTTTTTTGTAGGGTGAACCATTTCGGAGATATTCCTTGTTATGTGTGTGAGTTTCGGAAAACTTAGAACTTTCGTGAAATGGAACATCGTTGTTCATTTTTTTATATGTTAAGTGTGCAAAGAGAAGGGAATGTCAAAGCTTTAAAACATTTGACTATCGCACAAAGTCTACTGTATTCTAATATTCCCCTTGTACCTACAAGGAAATAAGCAATAAGATAATTTGTACAAATATTTATCTCAACTAACACGAAGAAGATATAGGAATAAGAGTTTGTAAGAATGGTTAGTACAAGAGTAGAGAAAGTCATGTGAGTGCAACACATCAGATTGAAAGTAGATATTGTACTCAAGAGTGTTTCAGGGGCCCCAGAGAGTGATAAAAATTGCCGATATTAGTAGGAATATCAAATATTTCAAGCGAATATATGCAGAATACATACAGAGAAAAGCAAAAAATTCAATGTTTGCATTTTTGAAGCTTTTCATCCAATTTCACAGTTTTCGTGATCCCTGAAAGCGCTCGTTTCAAATACAGGTGCTGACATTTCCCATTTGGACGTCAATATCTATGTTTTAAGCATTGCATTTTTAAACAATATACATAATATCTCAACGACAGCGTATCAAGGGACGCGAACAAAACAAACACGAAGCGCGTTGAATAACTAACCATCAAGTTAACATTTATCTGTATGCATTAACGACAAACATTTCGCGTTATGCAGTCAATATGTCACGGATTAGTAGTACTTGCTATTTGCATTGCAAATACTGTAACCTTGCATGCTCGTTATGAATTATCTGTGCGATGTAATTCTGCTCACAATCACAGCACATTTCGTGCGAAATAATAACTTTACATGACGTGAAGCGGAAATGAGCTGTGACGGTGTGTCTGCAGAGCTAGACCAAGTCGTCAGCAATCCATCAACAGGTTCCATTTGTCAGCATCAACATTTCTACGACTATCTCCCTGCTTTTGCTTCACTAATTAACTGCACGGAATTCCCTTGCTACTTTCTCTGCCCTTAAGACGCCAGTCAGCCTAGGAATATTGTGGAAAATATACATTTTATACAATAATACAGGTTACGTGTGGGAAAGGGCAATTTTAATAGGGCTGCAATGCAACCTGAACTGATTTTTTACTTTCTCTACTGGTAAGTAGGGGAAGTATTGTATTCCACCCAAAAATTCGATGTCGGGATTTCACCTGAAATATGTTTTGAAGCCCTCTGAATAAAAGAACATTTTAAGAAAAATCTATGTTGCACTCACATGACTTTCTCTACTCTTGTACTAACCATTCTTACAAACTCTTATTCCTATATCTTCTTCGTGTTAAGATAAACATTTGTATAAATTATCTTATTGCTTATTTCCTTGTAGGTACAAGGGGAATATTACAATACAGTAGGCTTTGAGCGATAGTCAAATCTTTTAAAGCTTTGAGATTCCGTTCTCTTTGCACACTTAACATATAAAAAAATGAACAACGATGATCCATTTCACGAAAGTTCTGAGTTTTCCGAAACACACACACATAATAAGGAATATCTCCGAAATGGTTCACCCTACAAGAAAATTTATTGAGACATAAATTGTGTATTTTAGCAAGGTCTACATTTTTTGTATAGTATAATTTGGTCTATCTCTAACGGTTTACCAGTTATGCAAAAGTCGTCCAGAGTAAATACGACTAAAGGGGCTATAGCCAGAAAATTCAAAATATACATTTCATTTGTCATCAAAATATCTCAAACATATGACATTTTAATCAAAATCGTTAGAGCTATTTTCAAGAAAATCAAAATTTTCCAAAAATTTTCCATGTAAAGGGTAGTTTAGGGTGGGGCTATTTTCTTCAAAATCTTCGTGTCGCATCTTTGAATGACATTAAACTTAAATACCAACTTTAGTTTTTAATCTACTTTTCGTTTTTGAGTTATGCTGTCCACAGACACACACAGGCACACACACGGACTTTTTTCTAAAAATGCTTTTTTTGGATTCAGGGGGTCTCAAAACATATATTTCCGGTGAAATCTCGACATAGAATTTTTGGGTGGAATACTATACTTTCCCTACTTACCAGTAGAGAAAGTAAAAAGGTCCGTGTGTGTGTGTGTGTGTGTGTGTGCTTGCGTGCGTACGTGCGTGCGTGTGTCTGTGTGTGTGTGCGTAAGTGTGTGTGTTTGGACAGCATAACTCAAATACGAGAAGTTGGTTAAAAACCAAAGTTGATATTTAAGTTTAAAATCTTTCAGAGAATATAATTTCTTCACCCTAAACTATCCTTTACATGGAAAATATTTCGAAAATTTTTATTTTCTTGAAAATGGCTCTAACGATTTTTATTAAAATGCCAATGTATCTGAGATATTTTTATGCCAAATGAAATATATATTTTGAATTTTCTGGCTATAGTTTTCGGAAAACTTACTTTCTTCAACTGCAACATCGTTGTTTATTTGTTTATATCTTAACCGTGCAAAGAGAACGGAATCTCAAAGCTTTAAAAGATTTGACTATCGCACAAAGGTCTATTGTATTCTAACATTTCCCTTGCACCTACAAGGAAATAAGCAATAAGATAATTTGTACAAATGTTTATCTCAACTAACACGAAGAAGATATAGCAATAAGAGTTTGTAAGAATGGTTAGTACAAAAGTAGAGAAAGTCATGTGAGTGCAACACATCAGATTTTTTTTATCCAGTTTGCACCATACGTTCAGAGTTTATTAGTTGCCAAAATTAAGATCTTTTCAAATTTGAAGTTTTTCTGACGCATTGTTTTAATTATTTTAATAATTTAGTGAAATAAATATTTGAAAAGCTTTCGCATCAAAACCTACCTAGATAATTCCTATTTTTCTTAACAATTGCACAAATTTTATACACACAGCAAACTTTATGTACAATGTATATGTTAACGTCACAAAGTTTCAAGGAGACTTGAAGACGCGTCTAGCTTTTTGAATGGTAAAAAGCGTTGTTTTCACAAAAAGCAATTTTTCTGTAAAAACTAATATTTAATAAGTTTCGCTAAGTAGCATATATAGGTACGGTACATGGCAGCACTACTGGGTTATATGTTTTCTCTCACTGACCACATTAGAAGCAAAATTCTAGAGTAAAATTCCGAAAAAAATTAGTTGTGTTGCTTCTCTGACTTGAGTAGGTGGGCCTAACCTATTATCATGCAGCGTGTGTGTAGGTTCTTTAAAATGGCCGCGCACGAAAAGTAATTATATCAGTCTGTGAGGTAGATTGGGGCATTATCTTGTGGCAGAATCCAAATGTCGATTTGTTGACCACCGCACTTTGTTAAAATCACAGTAAATAGTTCCGGCATGATAAATATGTTACTACGCTTAAACTCTACTGTCTATAACCGGTTCTTTAATGGTTACTCAGCGACAATGACGTAATAAATCTGCTGAAATGCATGCATTTATAATCAATTCCATTCGAACTCTCTCTTAGGCCACAGATTTCTAAAGCCTGCTGCAACATCGGCCGTTTGATTCCTTTTTATTTATGTTGGCAATGGAAACTATTACGTTTTATCTGAGTGACTAAATATTTGCTCATATAATTGCCTACTATTGTATATAGGGGACAAAAGTTTAAATATTAATTACATCTCTGACAAATACCACAGCTGCAATCATTTCATTAATTAAAGCTGTTTGGTTTGCTGTCATCCATGTACAAAATTTGTCATCTCTCTTATGTGATTGTTTATATATTTCTATGCAATCAGTTGTGTTTTGGCTTCTCACTTTCCTTAAATATTTTAAAAGATGATCTCCCATTTCAGGCGAATTCTTACTACTTACATTTATTTTAAAACTAAACAAACTAAACGAGCTTGACACCACGAAAATAAACATAACCTCACTTTTGCACCTTAAGAAAACAAAATTAATTCGATTTTCTAAATTATTTGATTTTATTATAAATTTATAATACTAAGATTGTATTGTTGTATTCAAAAAGTGCGTATCGTTTTACATACCACACGTGAAAATTACCTTAACACTTAACATAAATACTTATAAACCCCCCTTTCTTTAAGGTTGTACGTTTGAAATAAGCATAAAACATTTCTTAATGAGATAACATCACATTTTTACTTTCTTTACTACCTTCTTACAGTAGCCAGAGGAAGTATTGACTTCCATTCAAAAAAATCTATATCTGGTTTTTACGGGAATGGAGAAAGAAATACTAGGCTTTTACTGCGTGACAGAATTTGAAACCAAAAACTCGAAGAAAGTAGCACACAAAAATCAAATGAAAATGGGCGGGACAGGTCGCAAGGCTTCACCACGACAGACGAACTCAGTCGACCACCGTGTGGGACTCGTACACTGGAAGACAGACGACTTCAGACTAGTGGAGCCACAGTGCTGCAAGATGTAGAACTCTTTGGAAAGACTATGAAAGACAATAACAAATAATCGTCTGCGAACACAAAAACTGTACCTTAGTTAGCTTGTTTTTAAGAACTATTAATGGAAGTCAGTGGCGTAGCCTTAATGGATGTGGGTGATGTGTTGCATACTCTATCAGTTTTCCTTAGTTAACTTCCCCTATTATCTATATACTAATCCAATTGGCGTAATGTTTGCTGAAGAGTACGTTTCGAACAACAATCTGGTATGATTTAGTATTGTGCTTGCCTCACGCTAGTCACGTCAAACGCTGTGCGCGCGCAGTGGATGCAACGCAGAAAAGTGCATCTCGCTTGTAAATATTAACGAGGTTTAAAGCTGAGTTTTTCAGTAATTTGTTTGGCAGTAAAGGTTAATTTCATATTTTTAGCTTCTTCTGTACCTATCAGAGTACAACAAGCAGTATTTTGAACTGTAACGTGCGTGAACGTGTGAGAAAAGTACGCCAGGAAACCGAAGGCAGGGTATGCATAGTGCTCATGTGCTTCCGCGCTGTTCATAGAATCCGAATGCTTGTAATTAACAAACTGAGAATGGAAAAAAAAATAGTGGGAGTGATTGCTCTGTAATTGTAATAGCACCATTAGATGAACTATAAAGTTCTACAAAAACTATAAAAACTGTAAAAAAATTATTCCCAGTCTCCCAGTTTATGGAACCTTTGTTGAGTTTCTTTGTGTGTTGCGGTTGTAGAATCGGAATGTCATTGAACGACATTAAGACTGGGCAGTGATCCGAGTCCATTTCAGGCAGAACAACCATTGTGGGAGTGCTTGATATATTTTTGTAGAGTGCGATGTCTAATATATCTGGTGTTACATTTGGTCTATAGAATGTGGGATCTGACGGAGCTGCAATGTTAACTGTGTTGTGATCAGCTGCAACGTCTTCCATTTGGAGTTGTTACACGGCATCCCTATGTTTGATGCTTGCTATTTAGATCTCCTGCTAGGAAAGTCGGTGCTGTGTCAGAAAATAACGTATTAATATCCTGGTCGTTTAGATTGGGTCCTGGCGGTTTGTATGCAGAAACTATTGTAGTTTTAGAAGGATTGCGAGTGAATATTTGAATTGCGCAGGGTTCGATGCTGGTGAATTGAGGTAATGAAACTGAGTGGTGAGGTATGTCTTTTCGAATAATTATAGCCACTCCGCCTGAAGCGACTGGAGTATTGCGATCGGATCTATACACTGCGTAACCAGGTATAGAAAACTTTTCTTTGTGTAGTGTGTTGTAAGGTGGTTGCAAGATTGTTCGCGATGTAGTATAATATGTCTCAACCTAGTTCCATCCTGTTGTAAATATCAGGGTGGGAAGAGAGACAGAAACAGAGATATTGGGACAGAAAACGGTTAAGCTGTTGATTGGTTTGGCGTAAATAATGGGCGTTTTCTTTTATTTGCATACGTACGATAAACCCCTCCTTTAAGTACAGTATTGTACGGAAGTAGTTTTCCGATCACTACTCTGCGCGAGATCATTTAGGACACAGAAAAGTATGCAAATGTTTCGATTCTTATAAACGTAAACAACCCCACATTTTATCTTTCTGCTTCACACACCACATATATGTGTTCTCGGCTCGTGACTTCTGAAAGGAATATATACATAATAGTATACTATATACAGATTAGACAGAAGACAGGTGAAATTATACACACTATTAACGTATTATGTTAAATTAAGCTGCATTTTGCTTAACAATTACTAAAGCACACTGCTATTATATAATATTTTTGCATTCCTATGCCAGGCAACTCTCTGGCAACGAGGTCTGTATCGAGTTGAATGCTGATTAATATGTTTTTGTTTATAGTGTGGGGTTGCTTCTGGAACAGCAAGCATCCGGAACTCTAAGAACACCGGAAAAATCACGCAAATGCAAACAGCGCGTGGAGAAATACGAAGATTTTACGAAAAGTACTATACGCAATAAAGTTCATGGTTATTTTTTCAGAAATGAACGGCCGACTCTAAACAAAATTTTGCATGCGGTAAATTCTGACACGGACTTGCCGAATTGTTCACGAAGTACTCTCCACCGTTTGCTGATAGATATTGGATTGAAGTTTCAAAAGCGAGGCGGAAATCAATTATAGTGGACAGAGAGGAAGGAATCCGATTAAAGGTAACCATTATGTTACTGCATGATTCTATTAATATTCCAACTCATAGATTTAATAACTTAATGTGTAACCCAACTCTATTTATTGTCTAGAAGTTAGCGCTGCCATATATACTGCTAGTGTTGCAAAACTTTTGTGCGTGCCTGTACGTCTAACACGTGGCGAGTTGAGTCAGCTCCGCCTTGTTAACAGTAGGACTGAACTAGGCTGAGACATGGTATAGCTTTGTCAGGATAACTGATAGAATCTAGATTGCATTATGTTGGTAACGCAACAAAAGACTGACTGAAAACAGCTGACGGTTTGCTTCCCTAACAAAACAAAGTCTTGCAGAGGGCTAGCCGCACAACACTAAAATTACTTTAATTAACGTGTTATATGCTGTAGACAGTGTTCCTAACATGTACACAGTATATTAAAAGATTAATGATTACTTCTACAAGCGAAGTTTACTCACAGGTTTAGCTGGTTGTAAAATATTGCACTTTTTGTATCTATTAACAGCTTTGTTCACTGCCTCCTAGAACCCAACAAAAGTTAGGTACTGTACAAAAATGTATATCACTACTTTGTCACCATTCAGTTGTTTCTTGTGTAGATATGCAAAGAATATTGACTTTCAAAGCAAATCTACTGCTACCCTCTTTTTAAAGATCTGACTATCGCCTCCGTTTCCTCTATTCCCCTTACACCTACAAGGAAATGTGTAATGAAACCATTTCTGCAAACGTTTCTCTATTAATATGACGTGTTTATAAAAAAATCTCAGTTACACGGACATGCTGTTCTGTGCCTAATATATTCATTTTTATATAGCTTCTGCACACTGTTCTTCAATAGGTTAGTTTTCTCTACTTCAAATTAACTGTGACGCATTTTTGTATAAACTGTCTCAATACACACTTCATTATAGATACAAAGGGAATGGTGATAGACAAATGTCAAAAGATAGAGCCTATATACTGCCCATAAGATTCCATACTCTTTCCATAACATCAAGAGAAACAACTGAACAACGACAGCACTTAAAAAGTGCAAATTTTCTTCCGCTGGGAGACTTGGTCCGGGGTCCATTCAGCCTCATCAGGTCTCTGAGGGGCCGATTCAGGAGCTTCTTGATTAAGTAGTGGCCTCTGGTTGCGTAGACTGCCCAGAGGGACCGGTATGCTGACCATGGCCCATCCGCCCGTACTGCACCCCACTCTGTGGTGGGCAGAGGTGGGGGACGCAGCGGTCGGGCGATATGTCTAAGCCTGGAAAGTGCTGTTGTGCCACGAGGTTAAGTTAAATACCAGAGCAAAGCTATTAGATGTTTCGTGTAACACGCTTTTGTTTATGTCTTACAGCTTATCAGTTATATAAACTTTCTTATGAATGAAGGGGAGTAGATAAAGACAATTTAAGATATGTTCTATTCTTCTTGTAAGTATTTTAAATATGTGGTAACTTAAACAAAATGTTAAGAGCCATTTTTAAGAAATTCAAAAATATCTAAAATGTCTCCATGTTAAGCGTGGTTTAAGATGAGGGAATTTTCTTCAAAATCTTGATGTATTTTTGGAAGATGTTAAATACTAAATTTGACATTTAACCGCCTTTTCGTTTTTGAGTTATTCTGTTTACACTCACACACACAGACACACACACATTTATGGGACCTTTTCTGAGAATTATTTTTAATCAGAGGCTCTCAAAACCTGTATATCTAGTGAAATCTCAACATCAACATCTTTCTTTTACCTATTATAGGTTGGCAAGAAACTTTTGGAAGACATTTAGTAGAAACTATATAAACAAATCTGATGTGTTGCACTCACATGACTTTTTCAACTCTTGTACTAACCATTCTTACAAACTCCTATTCCTTTATCCTCATGTTAGTTGACATAAACATTTGCAAAAACTATCTTATTGTTTATTTGCTTATGGGTACAACGGGAATACAGTAGGCTTTGAGCAGTAGTCAAATCTTTTAAAGCTATAAATTTCGGTTCTCTTTGCACGGTTAACATATAAAAAGAATTAATCACGATCTTCCATTTGACGAAAGCTTTAAGTTTTCCAGATCTCACACAAACAAGGAATAGCTCCGAAATGGTTTACTCTACAAAATATTTTGTGTTTTAGCAAGATCTACATTTTTGTATAGTTAGATTTGGTCTTCTCTTACGCTTTACCTCTTATGCAAAAGTCATCCAGAGTAAATAGGACCACACGTGCTATAGCCAGAAAATTTAAAATATACATTTCATTTCCCATAAAAATATCTCAAACATATGGCATTTTAATCAAAATCGTTATAGCCATTTTCAAGAAAGTCTACATTTTCGAAAAATTTTCCATGTAAAGGGTAGTTTAGGGTGGGGCTATTTTCTTCAAAATGTTCGTGTCGCATCCTTGAAAGACATTAAACTTAAATACCAACTTTGGTTTTTAACTGTCTTTTCGTTGTTGAGTTATGCTGTCCACAGACTGACAGACACACACACACACACGAACCTTTCTCTAAAAATGCTTTTTTTTTTAATTCAGGGGGCCTCACATATATTTCATGTGAACTCTCGACATCGAATTTTTGGGTAGAATACAATAGTTCCTCTACTTTATTATACGTAGCAGAGAAAGTAATAAACGAGGATGGATAGAGTAAGTCATGTGAATCTAACATCAAAATTTACCCCTGAATACAGACGTTGTAGTAATCACGGAATATGTTCTGCAAGAATAGCTCTATTTTCGAGGTGAATAGATATGATAAAAATGCTTATTCGACGCATCATTTGAAAAGAGGTGAAAATGGCCGCAGCGCCGTAATCAGAAAGTAATATATCATAAGTTATCTGCTACCTCGCGGACAATTTAATTTCCAAATGCATTAGAATTCCGCTTTTGTGCACGTGTTAGTAATGATTCATTTTGGTAATCGAACACCGGTAACACCAACACAAACCATTAAGCTAAATCTCGCGAGAAATTTATGAGCAGAATTTCCCTGCAATGTCCCCGGTGCTGTTGCCAATGCAAGATGCTTTCTTGGATTTCTTGGCAGGATTCCCTAGATACGTAGACTTTGTGACTACGACCAGGTGTTTGCTGCAGTCACAACGGTGCCACATAACTTGATACCCCTGATTTGTGGGCTCTAGAGTTATCCAAATCTGTTAATCACAAGAGCTACTCAAGAATAAAGAAGTGATTGCGTTTCTTTTGTCATTTGTCATGGATACTAATCCTTTCTTGGCATGCTATAAGTCAAATATGCCACTTTATTTCGCAATCTATCAGTTATTCAAGTATCTTAACTTGTATCTATGGTAGGGCTTCCAGTAGGACACCAGTAGATGGTTTGGTACACTTACGAGAAGGTATTTACGATGCTGTCGATAATCTTACATCACAGATACTTTATAATACATGGGTCGAGATTGACTACTGATTGGAAATCTTCCGTGCTACTGCTGACAGTCATGTTGAGGTTTATGAACCGTAAGGTTAAAAAAAATCTGATGTGTTGCACTCATATGACTTTCTCTACTCTTGTACTAACCATTCTTACAAACTCTTATCACTATATCTTCGTGTTAGTTGAGATAAACATTCGCAGAAATTGCTTATTTCCTTGTAGGTACAAGGGAAATATGAGAATACAGTAGACGAAAGTTTGTTTTCCATAACCACACAAATAACAAGGAATATCTCCGAAGTTGTTCACCCTACACAAAAATGTATTTGGACATAAATTGTGTGTTTTAGCGAGAACTATGTTCTTTGTACAGTAAGATTAGGTCTATCTCTTACGGTTTACCAGTTATGCAAAAGCCATCCAGAGTAAGCAGGACTACATAGACTATAGCCAACAAATTCAAAATATATATTTCATTTGTATAAAAATATCTCAAACATACGACATTTTAATCAAAATCGTTAGAGCCGTTTTCGAGAAAATCAAAATTCTCGAAATATTTTCTACGTAAAGGGTAGTTTAGGGAGGAGGAATTTTTTTTTTCAAAATCTTTGTGCCGCATCCTTAAAAGGTGTTAAACTTAAACACCAACTTTGGTTTTTAACCGAAATTTTGTTTTTGCGTTATGCTGTCCAGACACACGCACATACATGGCCCTTTTTCTAAAAATGTATTTTTTCTTTAAATTCGGGGTCCTCGAAATATACATTTCTGGTGAAATCTTGACATTGAATTATTGTTAGATGGGATACAGTACTTCCTACTTCTACTTAAAGCACCATTGCTGGAAACCAGCAACAAATTAACTGTTAGCCAGCACATTCAGCTTCTATCACTATAGGTGTCTATAAGTTTATTTACTCAATGTTATCCCTATATTCATTTCCTTAATAATTTATTAATTTTTTATATTTTCTTTTAGTAATTACTAAGTATGCACTTTATTTATTATGGCTATTTATATTTACAACTCAGTACTTAAAACAGTTTTTATGTTTAACTGTTTATTATATATTTCTTCTTATCCACATTTTATTTATTGTAACCTATTATTTCTAAATATTCACTATATGTTTTAATTTAATATTATAATTTCGTCAAAATTTAGTTACTTATATTAATGAATATATACACACACCTACTACTACTGCTTGTGCATAATTTGTACATTATAATATTTTAATTAGTGTTCCTAGTTATTTATGATACAAGAGTTAAGAGGAACATTTTATTTTGTGAGTAAGTGTGATTCCGAAACGAGGTCGTAGGCCGAGGAATTGAGGAAACCTACGAGCAAAATAAAATCCTTTTAACCCTTGCATCATAAACTATTTTTAGGCAGTCCTGAATATTTATAGATAAATATATTATATATTATATGTAAATATACATTATTGTTTTACCTTTTTCATGGTAATGGCAGTCATTGGGCTGCGCTGTTCAGTTGTTGCCTTTCTTAGCATCAGTGTTAACAACATGGTGACTTTTACAACATTCTACACAAAGAAGGCAGTGGAAAAATGTTTTTCTTCTTGCACCCGTCCAGAATCTGTTGTTGCAATGTCGTATTGGTTTCTTGATCTTTTAGATAACAATTCTTATTCCAGTCTCTCCGCTGCTTGTAAAACTTTAATAGGTTCAGCACAGTCCATATTCACATTCAAATGACTTGCCATTTTATATAAGCATTGTATAACTGAGATTCGTGGCCTACTTGAACGAGGCCATGGTCACATTCTGTAAAAAACCAAAGTTGGCATTATCGGAGTGTTAAAAGCTTTTGAGCATTGAATGGAAGAATTTTATACTTTTAACACACTGGTGAACTGCTAAAAGTCCGAGTTTTACTATCAACTGTCTAAAAAATGTATATTTACCTTTTCTTTATAATAGTATCACTTTTAATAAAACTATTTTTTCCTCAAGACTTTTACACACTTTTCAATGCACTAAAGACTTAAACATAAAACTCCATTTATTTTCTCTTCTAAACTTAGAAACACACCTGAAAGATGAGAAGAAAACGTGGGGAAAAAGTGTTAAATGAGAAAGCATCCTTGGATTCGCCTACCAACTAGAGAAAAAAAACAAACAAACGATCTACAGGAATCGAACCCAGAATTTCCCTAATATCATTTGGTGAAGCCATTTGAAAATAACGCGTATCTTGAACTAATTTCACGGATAGAAGACCTAAGTACGGTTGCCCTGTCACGAGGTGCTCGTTCTATTTAACTTAATTGTTCTTTTGGGCGTTGTTTAATTTAACATTCATGGTTATATCCCTGTTAACAGCCAAGCAAGTCTCACGAGATCCATTACTGAGATCTTGCAAGTAATAGGAAACAGGCATTAGTGGCACCGAGGTGCACTTGGTAAACAGGCAATTCCTGGAACGTTTCTTGCTTTCTCTTTGTGCAGTCGCCTGTCCTGTAGGTGAGTCAAGTCCTATCTTCTCTTTGACCGTGCTCGAATTGATACTTTCTCTACTACGTTTAGTAAAGTAGAGGAAGTATCCTATTCCATTCAAAAATCCTATGTCGATATTTCATCGGAAATATATGCTTTGAGGTCCCCTGTGTGTCTGTGGACAGCATAACTCAAAAACTAAAAGTCGATTAAAAACCAAAGTTGGTATATAAGTTTAATATCTTTCAAGGATGTGACACGAAGATTTTGAAGAAAATAGCCCCACCCTAAACTACCCTTTACATGGAACATTTTTCGAGAATTTTGATTTTCTTGAAAATGGCTCTAACGATTTTGATTAAAATGTCATATGTTTGAGATATTTTGATGACAAATGAAATGTATATCTTGAATATTCTGGCTATAGCCCCTGTAGTCGTATTTACTCTGAACGACTTTTGCATAACTGGTAAACCGTTAGAGATAGACCTAATCGTACTTTACAAACAATGTAGATCTTGCTAAAATACACAATTTATGTCTCAATAAATTTTCTTGTAAGTTGAGCCATTTCGGAGATATTCCTTGTTTTGTGTGTGAGTTTCGGAAAACTTGGAACGTGCAATGGAATATCGTTGTTCATTTTTTATATGTTAAGTGTGCAAAGAGAACGGAATCTCAAAGCTTTAAAAGATTTGACTATCGCTCAAAGTCTACTGTATTCTAACATTCCCCTTGTAACTACAAGAGAATAAGCAATATTTAACAAATTTCCGTAAATGTTTATCTCAACTAACACGAAGAAGATATAGGAATAAGAGTTTGTAAGAATGGTTAGTACAACAAGAATAGATAAAGTCCTGTCAGTGTAACACATCAGATTTTTTAGTTTTACGTCCTTTGACTTGATAGGCCATATTGGACGATGAATCAAATAGGTGAAATAATGCCCAAATGAGCCTAGGTTCAATAGAGTTTAAAGTTACTAGACACTTGTCTTTTCAGTATAAGGGTAACCCCGAAAAAAACATGCCCTAACCGAGATACGAACTTGGGACCTTCTCAATGTGAGATGAATATAAGGCAGACACACTGTCACCACACCACAGAAGCGGCTTCTATGCGTGCAATTCTTTCCTCCGGCATTCTGGATACATATATGTTCATTGTATTCTTCCTATCTTCTTCTAACCCATTCTGTCATGGGCTGCATTTACCCTACATAACGCAGAAGAGGGGATGGCGGATTTGCCTCCACCTACTTTTCGCCGAACTATGATACATTCATGGGACCCCAAAACAACCTCTTTACTACTTGGTTACTCGAGTGAGGGAAGGGAAAATGCTTCATACACAAAACGAAGGAGGTGGAGTGAAGCGAAAAGGTGACGTCATTAGCTCATAACAGAGTACATTGTACACCCCTGGTCTTAAATAATAATAACAATAATAAATTTAGCCTATAGGCATCCCATAAGGGCAAGGGCCTCTTGTTTACAAAGGTCTCCCATACTGTACCCAATTTCATGTTTCATTTCCTTAATTATTACATCCATCACACTACTAAAAATCTCACTGTTTCACTCAAATGACTTTCTCTGATCACTCATTTAAAACTATTCCTACAAACTCGTATTCTTTTATCTGCTTCATGTTAATCAAGACAGACATTTGTAGAAACAGTTTCATTAAATATTTCTTTGTAATCTTAGAATAGAGGTATACATTAGATTTAAGCGATATTCACGTTTTTTAAGAGCTGGTAGTTATGTTTCGGCTTTGAAATTCTGTTCTCTTTGCATTCCTTGGAGGGGAGAAAAAGAAAAACAAGTAATTCAAACTTAAGAAAAATATTGAAAAATGCAAAGCAATGATAAATGATATGTCGAAAATGGTAAACCCATAAAAATGTATTGGGCATAATTTGTCTGTTTTAACGAGGTGTACATTTTTGTGAAGTAAGATTTTGTATACCTCTTACGATTTACTAGTTATGCAAAAGTCATCCAGAGTAAATAGGGCTTCATGGGCTGTAACCAGAAAATTCAAAATATACATTTCATTTGTCATTAAAATATCTCGGACATATGGCATGTTAATCAAAATCGGTACAGCCAGTTTTGAGAAAATCGAAATTTTCGAAATATTTTATAGGTAAAGGGTAGTTTAGGGTGGATAAATTTTCTTCAAAGTCTTCGTGCCGCATCCTTGAAAGACATTAAACTTAAATACCAACTTTGGTTTTTAACCGACTTTTGGTTTTTGAGTTATGCTGTCCACACACACACACACGCACACACACACACACACACACACACACACACACACACACACACACACACACACACATTGTTTTGGTTTCATGGGGTTTCAAAACATATATTTCCACTGAAATCTCGACATAGAATTTTTGGGTAGAATATAATACTTCCTTGTTGTTGTTTGTAGTGTTTAACGCCCGCTTTTACTACTACGGCACCGCAGGCGGTGACACTGATGATACATGGAATGAAGATGGAGCACCGGTGGAATGAGATGGCGGGGGAAACCGGAGTACCCGGAGAAAACCCGCCCTGACGCCGCTTCGTCCACCACGAATACCACATGCGGGTCCCTGGGATCGAACCCGGGCCGCCTAGGTGGTAGGTGAGCGCGCTAACCGCTCGGCCATGGCGCCGCCTATAATACTTCCTTTACTTACTATACGTAGTAGAGAAAATAAAAAAAAAATCTGATGTGTTGCACTCACATGACTTTCTCTACTCTTGTACTAACCATTCTTACAAACTCTTATTCCTATATCTTCTTCGTGTTAGTTGAGATAAACATTTGTACAAATTATCTTATTGCTTATTTCCTTGTAGGTGCAAGGGGAATATTGGAATACAGTAGACTTTGTGCGATAGTCAAATGTTTTAAAGCTTTGAGATTCCGTTCTCTTTGCACACGTAACATATAAAAAAATGAACAATGATGACCCATTTCACGAAAGTTCTAAGTTTTCCGAAACTCACACACACAACAAGGAAGATCCAGAATTTAGATGGGTTGATGAAGTGATGGACGATTTGAAGGTTATGAAGTTGTAAGGATGGAGAGAAATAAAGATAGGAAAGCATGCAGACTGATTGTGAAGGAAGGGCTGTAGTGTTCGACAGTAATAAAGATTGTTTGATTATGTGTCTCTGAAACTTTCAAACTGATGCGACACTGACCTATACCTACATAATTCGCACTGCTGTCCCAGAAGTCATGCCTTTGTTTCATGTTCTCGAGTTAATAATGTTCGGGGTAGGTACTAAATGACAGATATTTTATCATGCCCTCATCCATCTGCTGTTGACGCCGTGACGTCGGTGGATACAAAATGCTAATTGTGTGTGTACTGCAGATTATTTGGCAAGAAAGCTTTTGGCAGCGTTAATCCTCATCCAGTGCTAACAAGGGTCAAAGCGACGGGGAACCAACGAGTTTATATTTATGTTTACATGAGTAGCGTCTTGCCTTGCATTACAACTTGTTGCCCGTGTAACATGTGTGTTAGTATCAGCATTTAGGACCACTCCATCATCGCTTTACTTACTCAAAAGTTGTGCAGCTTTGCTCAGCTTAGCTCTCTATACTTCATGACTATTAAATGAAGAAAAGGGCTTCTGCAATTTGCACGTCTACGAACGCTTTATACTCAGAAAAGGAAGTGTACCACAGCGCACAGTACAAATTCTTAGGCCAGGCTCGATCCGGGTGAAGCAAGTGCGAACCCGAACCCGAACCCGAACCCGAACCCGAACCCGAACCCCAACCCCAACGCGAGCTAAGAACTGTATCATGCGGTCCGGACCCCATTGTCTTATTTTGCTTCAAATAAAACTATTTGGTAGATGCCGACATTATGATTATCATTATTAATAAAACAAGTAAAATGTGGGAGAGCTCATAACGCTGACCACGTCCACCCTCCAGTACTGCACCCCATCAATGACACCTGTGGTGGGCAGAGGTGGGGGACGCAGCGGCTGAGAGGCAAGCCTTACCCCTTCATGTGCTGTTGTGCTGGGGTTTATTTTTTTTTACTTTTTTATTATTATTATTATTATTATTATTATTATTATTATTATTATTATTATTATTATTATTATTATTATTATTATTATTATTATTATTATTACTTCTAGTACTACTACTTCTACTACTACTACTACTACTACTACTACCACTACTACTACTACTACTACTACTACTACTACTACTACTACTACTACTACTACTACTACTACTACTACTACTACTACTACTACTGCTACTACTACTACCTCTACTACCACCACCTAGCGGAATGCCTGTGGCCCGCATTCCGGAAGTCGTAGATTCGATTCTCGTGGTCAGCCTTCCTGACTAGAGTTGTAAAACTACCGTAGACTATTATAAGTGTAGACTACGGTAGTTTTCCTATTAGAATTGCTCAGTTAAGAATCTACCCACATTACCTGTATGTTAGGTGTGTTGCATACCTATCGGTTATCTCATATCGATCGCGTTGTTCACGTTTAGTGATCATGTTTTACTAGATTCCACTAGAAACCCGCAGTGTGAGCATTGGACTTCAAAAACATTTAGAAACTCCTCCAAGTATACACAGTTCAGATCGAAGACACTGATAGTGATCACGAGTAACGTTATTTTGAACTGAAAAGCACAATTTGTATTTTGAACACAGTGACAAAGCTAATGTTCGCTATGTTTGAATTTCTCATTAATTTCTTAATTCGTTGTATTTTTTATTATGTTTCTTTCCGTACCAATAGGTCATTTCTGAACTCTGCAAAAACTTTACAAACTAGTTTTGGTACGACGCAACACTATTCCCGAGCTATGGATTTCTTCGGGAGTTTCCCTAGTCGATAGGCGAATGTATTAATTAGTTGAGTTTGTATTGATAGCCGTTCCTTAACTGCGATCGTTCTCCGTGGAACCACCGCATAGTTTTTCTCAGAGACCTCTTTATTAAAGTTCTTTCTTTTATGTGCCGTAAATCTACGACACAGGACTACCGGCTTTATGTCCCTTACGAAGAACGCTGTACTACGTCGCCTTTGAACCCGCGATCTCGGGAATCAGAGGTTGGCACGTTACCCCTAAACTACGCAGGATGACCCATCGCTAGGCGAAGCTGGGAAAGATAATTACTATCCCAAATTTCCTCTACCTTCACTTCACCTCATTTCTCATTTCACTTCATCTTTTACCCTGGTTCCAAAGCTCCAATATGATGATGTCACAGAACCATTAGTCTCATAAATAATAAATAAACTCTTTTAAATGACAATCATAAGTAATGCCATTATCGATAAATTTCCAATCACGAAGTCACGAGAGAATTTATCTACAGAATTTGACTCATGAGTTGCATTTATTAATACTGGATGACATAACTTTTGAAATGTTATTTAAGTGTTGTGTTTTAGTTACTAACCTCTTAAAAGAAAAATTAAGCAGGCATACATCAGCGTCCATTGGTACGGCCTACAAGATTAAATACCACTGACCTAGTTTCCTGCTTGCGCACGCAGTTTATATTAAACATATTTTCTGTTATATTCTGTGTTCTGAGGCTTCCCTCTACGAATTATTTCGTCTATTTCAGAATTGGATGCTTCACTGAATCTAGAGTCAGCCATTTAAACCTGGCGACTCTGTTGCGTCAAATAACGTAAGCTGTTGCGCATCTGTAGCACAGAGTAGCTGGATTATCTAACCTCATTATAACATAATAAAAGCAGAGGAGGTGACAAATGTGATAATTGTTTCGCGAATGAAGACTGTCATTGGTTGAGATTAGAAATTGTTATGTACATGATTGGTTAATTTCAACCAACTCATACATGAGTGGAATAGTTAGTAAAGTTAACTGTAAGTTCATGGATTAAATTGTTAATAAAAATAAACAGAGATGTGTTAAATAGAAGCTAAAAGAGAGAAAATGCAGTAGTTAGATAGCAGTCCTATTTTAGGATTAAGGCAATGCATCTATGAAAGTTAAAAAATTCAGTTTTATTCTGATCGTTTTGAATTTTTTTCCACATACACTCAGAACATGAAATATATAGTATACACAAAAATATAGTGTCCTATGTCAAAGATTTTTAAATTATTAATATATGTATTAATAAAATAAAAATAAATTCAAACTGCAGTCAGGAAAATGACATAAAATATAAAATCCAGAAAGGTAGATCAAGAATAGCTATGTTGAACGGAATTTTGTGGGATAAGGCATTAGCAGTGGATACAAAATTACAAACCTACAAATCTATAATAAGAAGCACTATAACTTATGGAGCGGAAACATGGCACCTAAACACAAACCTGAAATTAAAATTGCTTTCTACTGAAATGGATTGTTTTAGAAGATTCACTAGGCATTCTAAATTAGAGAAAATTAGAAATACAACTATTAGACAAAAAATGAATGTTAATGATACATTATTAGATTTTGTAAAATACAAACAATTGGAATGGTATGGTCATACACGTAGAATGATGGAAACAAGATTGCCGAGACAAGTTTTGGAATGGATTCCACCAGGGAGAGGAAAGAGGGGAAGACCGCGGAAAACCTGGATAGATGATATAAGGAGTAGTATGAAGGAGAAGAATTTAGAAGAGCGGGATTGGGAAATAAGAGAAGACTGGAGGAAGAAGATACGTACTTAAACACTTTGGATACAGGAAGATGCGATCTCACATTGTAAACCTGTTGATAAATAAATAAATTAATAATAAATTACTTGTTGATATACTAATATGAAATGATCCTTGAATCCTACAGTTTATTGTATCCCTCCAAAATTTTCAATTTGAGACCAGTATCCAGATTTAAGGAAATTGTCATATTGCTTGATTAGTTTAAGAGAAAAACAATTGTGTGCAATTTATTGATATGTTCAACTTTTCAGCATGAGCTATGGAAAATAGTTCACTTCAGCTCAATTATTCAATATTTTTAACTAGTGCATGACAAATTTTAATTCCCAAATCTATCAACCTCTCTTGAAAATTTCAAGCCATTAAGTTATAAAATAGGGTTCAAGGAGCATTTTAAATAGTGAGAAATGCTGCAAAGAAGGAACTAAGAAATATGGATTTTAAATTGTATTTTATCTAAATCCAATCAACTTAAAATTCCCCAGCGCCACACGTGGGACTCTCTGCTGCTTTATTCTTGACTTCAGTAGCAGTTTTTGAGAATTTTAAGTTTCTTTGGTCATTTCTTAATAGAAAAACTTTTCTTTCACCTTCCCATTGTTCACAAAATTTAGAAATGTATTGCTCTTAGCTAACCTCGACACTATGCACTTTCGCTAATTTGAACACAGAGCTCATAAAATCCCTGCTTATTACTGCTTTATTAAAAACTAACAAATAAATTAAAACCTATTAAATACCTAAACAATATCTAATATATAACTAGAGCACTGAAATAACCTGACAGAATTATATAATTACAGAACACTGACTGCACCTCTCTGTTTACAAGCAAAACACGTGTCAGATTCGAGGTATTTCAGCTCTATATATGAAATTATTTTAGCACAGCCAACTCACAACATCTCTGAAGGAAAATTCCCTGCAAGAGACTAAAACAAAAGCCGGTGAAAAATAAAATTGCATTTGAAAGCTGTAGCGACGGTTTGGCGAGGAAGCCCAAATAACGCTAAGACAATTAAATGCCCTTCTGCTACTTTAAAAATAGCCGATATTGACAAAACAAAAGTGTGTCGTTAAAATAGAAGATATAATAATAAAAATACAAAAGTAAAAATAGAAATTTTCAGCAATTTTCTCCAAGTTTCTTCAATATATTGCCTTAATATACAGACACAGTCTGCTAATGAGTCTATAGAAAAAGACAATTATAAACACGAATAAGAAAAGTTACACAATTTATAGTGTAAGAATATTTAACAAATAAAGTATAATAATATACAAAAGTAACATACTTGGAAGTAGGACAACTAACCATTTTGGAACGTATTTATTTAATTTGTTGCAGTATACAAATAATTGTGCATAATATACAAAGAACAATTGTATAAGAGTAGTATAATTGTAAAAATCTGATGTGTTGCACTCACATTTTCTCTGCTCTTGTACTAACCATTCTTACAAACTCTTATTCCTATATCTTCTTTCTTGTTAGTTGAGATAAACATTTGTACAAATTATCCTATTGCTTATTTCCTTTTACTGTATTTCCTTGGGAATACAATAAGCTTAGAGCGATAGTCAAATCTTTTAAAGCTTTCAAATTTCGTTCTCTTTGCACGATTAACATATAAACGTTTGAATAGCGATGTTCCATTTGACAGAAGTGTAAGTTCTCCAAAACTTATACAAATAACAAGGCATATATTCGAAATGGTTCACACTACAAAAAATGTATTTGGACAGAAATTGTGTGTTTTAGCACGATCTGCATTTTTGTATGGTAAGATTTGGTCTATCTCTTATGGTTTATCAGTTATGCCAAAGTTATCCAGAGTAAATAGGACTTCATGGCTATGGCCAGAAGATTGAAGATATACATTTCATTTGTCATAAAAGTATCTCAAACATATGACATTTTAATCAAAATCGTTAGAGCCATCAAAATTTTCGAAAAATTTTCCATGTAAAGGGTAGTTTAGGGTGAACCAATTTACTTCAAAATGTTCGTGTCACATCCTTGAAAGACATTAAACTTAAATACCAACTACGGTTTTTAAGCGACTTTTCGTTTTTGAGTTATGCTGTCCACAGACTGACAGATACACACACGTGCTCGGACCTTTTTCTAAAAATGCTTTTTTTTTTTAATTCAGGGGGCCTCAAATCATATATTTCCGGAGAGATCTGGACATCGAATTTTTGGGTGGAATACAATACATAGTAGAAAAAGTAAAAATGGCCGCAAATTGCCTTTCAGGCAGGAAGCACTTCGCGAGAATTAACTATTATTCAACTTAATGATAAAACAGTTTAATTTTCCATAAACACGCATAATAAGGTTCCGAGACACTGTGTGCTAGTTTTGGGGGCTAGAGATTTTCTGGGAGCGTTAGAAACAGCTAATGTGATCATGATGGCACCGGTTAGAACCAGTATGTGTTGTAGGACATAGTGTCTCTTGCTGCCAGGGATGTGATTAAAGAGGAACTTAAAAATAAACTACCTTCTATTAGCATTAAGCTTCGAGGCAGAAAACAGGCTGGTTTAAATATGTGATAATAAATATACAACACCCTAATTGCACCTTAAACACGCAATAGCGTACAATAATAGGACAATGTTTCCCCAATTTATTTCAGTGCTTTAGAAAATAACGTTCTTAGCCTTTCTGCGTCGATATGTTTTCAGTTTTAGGCATTACCGCCGCTGGTAGTTGTTATACTGAACAGGTTCATGCTTGAATGCATATGTCTGTGATTGGAACGTATGTTCTGACGTAGATAAAACATCCAAGGCGGGGAAAAACAATTGCAGAATGGAAAGATGGCACCCAACTAATCATTTTGAGGTTAGGAGCATTAGATACTTGGTAAATGTAGTATAATAACAGAATGTTTTGCGGCGCACAAGAAGTTGTAAGGGAAGGAGACGAAGAATGTTCTTATGAATTACTTGCGCCTGGTCCGCCCGGCCCAGCGATGGCTTCACCAAAATTATTTACTTTTATGTGTGTTCCTCTGATGTTTGGTCAGCGGGAAGCAAACAAGCTAGTCAACTTTATTCCATCCAAATAATAAAATCAGCACATTCTTTTCTGCACGTATTTAAACAACATTGCTTTTTGTGGTAGTTTTAACGGCGTTTAGGAAACATGTTTAAACAATTCGTTCATATTTAAAGGTTGATATGCAAAAAAGCTGAGGTGTAGAAGTTACGTCGTAACCTATAGTGGTTGATGCCTCATAGTTTTTTCAAACATGCTCTTTTGGATTTGCAGTAGTTCTATTGTGTTACGCTAAACTTGCATTTTCCTTGGAAGTTCTGTTTTCCTTCTATTTCCGACAAACAGTCATTCAATGTTTTAAACTTCAATGTGAAAGTTCACGTCAAATACACGATTACGTGTTCTTTGAATAAAACCAGTTTGCAAATTTTACAGCGCGCATAGCTTTAAAAAAAACACGTATAAATAGAGTGATGTGACGCCACTGATGCCGAATATTTAGTTTTCATGCTCGCTGCGAGTTCTGAATTTATAACGTTAATGTATTTTTCTTTACATTGAGGTTACTTTCTTACGACCAAGTGTAACACAAATGTTGGAATGATATTCTCTTTGGACTTACAAACACACTATGCCCCGCACCTTTGTAGACAGGTATGAGCTGGCAAGTCGACCTTTGAGGCCACCTGACATAACTAATAGATAAGCCATCCTGGCTTCCCCCCGCGGCTAGGAGCATGTGACACGGAAAACATTTGAAGCCGGCTGTACTGTCTCAACTAATGAACACTGTACACAATGAGAAACTATACGCGAACTTTGCCTAGCTTTAATCCCCGATGCCTTTAATTCCGTTCTCTTTGTAAAGCCAAGGAATGAAAAAGCAAATAACATTCCTATATGAAAAAAATATAAATTTTGATAAATGCAAACAAATAAAGAATATCTCGGAAATGGTTCACTCAAAAGAAAAACCAATTATTGACACAAAGTGTGTGTTTTAACGATCCACATTTTTATTTAGTAAGTTTTTGTCTGTCTCTTGCTGTTTACCATTAATGTAAAAATCATCCAGAATGAAGAGGTCTTCTGGGGACATTCCCAGAAACCTCAGGATATGACTTAGAAACTTCGATGAAATCGCCTGATTGTGTCCGTCACTGAATACTGACTGTCTCTCCCTCCGACTGACTGTGTAAGGTTCTCCAAAGAGGGAAGTTTGGACATCCCTGTTCTAACATTACGGATTTCATGTTGACTGCTTAGCGCAATGGAAAAGCTTCTGTGACCGCTTATTCCTAACCTCAAAATACTTAATACTTTTAGTATTGCCTTTCTCTCTATAATTTTCTGCGCAGTTTTTGTGCACGTTATGTACACAAGAATAATGTACATAATTTGTTTAATTGATATGCAAATGCAATCTAGTAATGATTTATTTATTTACACCCTTTTTTTATAAATTTCCGGTAATAAAGTTGACAAAAATCACATGGTAGTCAGTCATTCACTACGTTTCCATGGGGAATTAAAATCGATTTGAGACCAATCCCGTTCTCAATACGATTCGCATTTCCATGTTGAATTTAATCCGGAATGAGATCGATTTGGATACGCAAGGCTCAAGCATAAATAGCACTGCTCAGCAATATTTTTGTTGCATTGCTATCAATAGTTGTTCTTACCTAATTTAAGGGTGCTGATTTTGGATCTGAGGTCGGTTTTTATCTGAAAGTTCCAATTTTTTTTTTTCTTTGCTATCTCCAAATGTCAATATTGCATGGTTTTATGATAGAAACCATGATGTTGGTGGATAAATATTTTATTAAAGTCTCTTAAAGTTAGGTGGGTAATACAAATGAAATAGAAATACAGTCTAAATCTTTTCAGTGGTACAAATTGAAACACATAGTACCGAAAAGAAGGTTACGGCTAGATAAAAGCGACTTATAACATATTTTATTGAGGCAGAAATTTGCGTTTCAAGCTATTTCTTTGTGAACTGCTTCAGCCAGATCTTGCTTAATACTCCAGCAATGTCTGCCATCATATGTTTGTCCCATCTTCCTTGATGGCGTCCATCCATAATCTTGAGGTGCTGATGGAACTGTTTAATAACGTCGCCTAGTTCTCAGGGAAGTTATTACGATGACTATATATTGTGTGACACTGATGAGAAATTGAGGACTGTGGGGGATCAGAAAAATAACGTCCAAATTACTTTCATCACCTGTCTCCGGTATTTGATCGCTGTCAGCATCGTCACATGGAGTAAATACTTTAAAAACAGGAATTGGTAGCTCATCAGAGTGTATAATAGGTCTGATTTCAGAGGGGATATTAGGAACAAAAGTAACAGTTACTTGTATGATTTACTGGTTCTCGCCAGGACATGGGGAGTCCGAAAGGTAAACTCCAGGCTCACACTTGGACGCGCAGAAGCGAAGCGCGGCGCGCCGAAAAATATCTTTTCCATGTTAATAAATGGAACGGCTCTCACCTAAGCGCGGCGCGACGCGTAGAATTTCAGATTTCCACTGGCTTCCGCTCGCAGAGAATACTTCTTCTTCCGCAGGTGTGGTTTCACAATCGGTATCAATCGTGCCTCTGTCGGGAGTCTTCGTGCTGATCAAGGTCATCTCTAATGCTGTGACTGTGACATTTGTATTCAGTAGCAGTAAATCATTCATTGCGCTTGATATATCTACGCCAATAGATGAGCAAAACTTATCACTTTGGTTCAACAATAGATATATCTTTTTGTTCGATAAATACCACAAATTATACAGTAATAACAATGCCTGAGATAAGCTTGGGAACAAATACCTGCGGAAATTGGAAATATTCTAAGAAAATTAACATAAACGCTATAATTTAAGGAAGAGCTGCATGGAATTACTACATATTTGATGTTATATTGTGCATTCTCATTAAATATTAATACAAGAAAAACTATAATCATACCAGAACAAGCTTCGGAAAGGCTTGTGTAGTGTCTTGGTCATACACACACACGTGTGAAAATCATTATACTCAAATTCATTTCTTATGGTAAAATGAATGCGAGATCTGAACTTGAAAATAGTTCACAACTCTCTAAGGTAAAATAAAACACTTTCTGTGAATATGCAACCACTGTTGCTCACTGTAAATATTTATTTCCCTCCATTAACAACTCCGAGCGGTAGTTTTTGTTAGTGATAGCTTTTCCTAGGCTTAAAGCCCTATAAGAGAAATGGATTCCCATGATGAACATGGGGAATAAGCATACTTAAAAAAACATCGGTTTGGGCCGGATTTAAACCCGCGATCTTGGGATCTGTACACTGAACTTATCTTCACGCAACAGGCAATCAAACAGTGTAAAACAACCATGCTTTATATTCCTGGATAACTTTATATCATGCACCAATAATCTTCTGTTTAAGTTCCTCTTTTTCTGCTTGTTCGCAAATTAGGGCTAGTACAGCCAAGGGATCCATTGTGCTGATTAACAATGACTGACCTTGGCACATCAACTCTTCGGCGCGTCTTGCTTCCGATAGGTGTGAGCGAGCTGGTTCTGTTCAGCGCTTCGCTTCTGCGCGTCCAAGTGTGAGCCTGCCTTTACACTGCCCTTTCATCCAGTCACGCAACATTTCCTCACAGTTGTGACGTACTGTATGTGGGGCCCATGTTTTGTCTTGGTTGCCAAGAATAAGTCCAAAATATGCTTTATAAGCTTCCCTCACAAAGGATGTTATCTTGCGTCTTTGACGAATAAGAGTGTAGGATCCACAAATGTGGCAGAAACTGTCTGGAGTATTGATACAATGATGTCTCTGCGTAGCCATGATCAAATGTTATCCGATACCAAACAAACAAAAACACAGACCTGTAGATAACATAAACATGCACGTAATAATATAATAATCTAACCGCAAATGGCTGGAATGGAAAAGTTGGAATTGCACGACAATCAGTGCATGGAGAGCTAAACCGATTTCAGATTTGAAATCAGCAGACCAACGACATTAAGAATCCATTTAAAATATCATGCAAACAGAGACTGAAAAAATTTGTTGACCAGTGTAATTCAAACTTTTATGTTGGTCACTTGGTTTATGTTGGCGAACCTGTAAAAGATATGTTTCCATAGTTATGTTTGCACATAATTATGGTTTCCCGGAGATTGAGAGTTCTGTCTCCCAATATTATACACGCATCATCTCGTTTAGATAACACTTTCTCTTCAGTAAATCTTTCTGATGCTGACTTGCTAACACTGCAGGCATTTTGGCACATAGTTTGTTCCCGGTTATCTATATCTGCACATTTCTCATGACATCATTCTCATACATGTGCTACACCCAAGTCATTTCTTTGGCTGATTATTCTTGGAAAATGTCCATCCTCTGACGTTACCAAGTAATTCTCTAGCCTTGTAAAACAACAAGTTTTTGCTACATTTTGCGGCACGTGATTCCTTTACTTCACTGACATACAAATTTCTTGTTTTAATCTCGGAGGATTTTATCGTGACTTCCTTAGCTGATACCAAAATGTTAGGTTCAGTAAATAAATTATCATTTACAGTGGAATTAATAAATGAAGAAGTAATTAGAAAATTATCGATAAAAACTGAGAAGGAAACCAAGGAAACCGAATCACCATAATTATTGATACCAGAAGAATGTGCCAAATGAAGTTAGAATGTGAAGTTTGTCAGTACAGGAAAATAGTTTTTGGTTACCGCGTAGAGTGTAATTAGCAGTGACTGGATTCTGTGGGCCAATTCGTGGAATTCGTCCGGGTAGTTAGGTGAACGTAGTTAGCGCAGTAAAGCAAAGTGGTTGAACGTGAGATTATTGGAATCTCAGGACGGATTTCTGAGAAATTTATAGACGGGTTCGGACTTGAAAATAGCCGATTTTGAGACTTTTAGAAAATAGGTTAGTGGCTAGGAGTATGGGGATTGAACCTCAGATTGATCCAGCTTTTAACACCAGTCAGTTTGAATGAATGTCGTCATTATTAGTTCAGCGAGCCCCTTGAACCTTGGATTGCATGCGTTTCCGACTTCGTAAACAGGCTAATACACTGCAGCGGTGCACAACTGTTTTCCACTAGGGCATTTTGTGCGTTCTTTGCACGCGAGATGGAAGTGACCACCGATCCAGAATTTGTATGGTTGAATATTACTTCCTCACTAGAAGAATGTGATATTGGTCGTTGTGAGAATGATTTTCTCCTCGGGACATTTAATCAAGTCCCGAGGCAAAATTGATAAAAACGATTAAAAGATAAGGCATACCTAAAATTACTCATCTGATATTTTTAAAGTTTCATGTATAAAGAGGACTTCTGAGGACATTCCCAAAAAATCCGATGTGCTTTTCGTTTGTGACAAAAAATATTGTGATACCGGGCACGGCGCACAACACACCAGGTCTCGAGCAAACAAAGGCACAAGGTCAACCTTCACCACACCACTCAAGCGAGCGAACACGTGACTAACAACAATCAAGCGGCAACACAAAGGTTTCTACAGCCTTCCAGAAAGACATGGCTACGTCATCACCGGCGTGTTTGTGGAAGACAAGAAAGGTCCTGTGACGTCATCCCCGCTATATAAGGACGCGAGAAAAGAGCTGAGTTAGTTACGGTTACAGGCATGAGTCGGTCAGTGTGTCAGTGAGTGTGAGACAGCTGTGCGTGCGTCGTCGCGTCGTGAAGAACGAGCGTCGAGTGATTGTATCGTCGGAGCTAGTATAAGAGACAGAGGAAGTGAATACAGTTAAAGGACTGAGAGAAGAAAACAATTGGGAGTTGTAATATCACAAAAGACAGTAGACGGTGTTAACTTCAATAGGAATTTTAGGAATAGCGCTGCTATCACAGTACATTACCAGAGTTATCATACGTCTTGAAAACTCACAGATAATTGCCAATATTTAAGGTACTATATTTTGTGGCCTACTTTGGTTTCGACGTATCGCGGGTTAGCTGTTGATGGCTTGTGTTTACATCAAGTCGGGAACTAAGAGTGGAGCGCTTATAAATATCAAGTTTCATAGTCACCCACTTTTTACTTTCTCTACTGGTAAGTAGGGGAAGTATTGTATTCCACCCAAAAATTCGATGTCGAGATTTCACCGGAAATACATGTTTTGAGCCCCCTGAATCCAAAAAAAGCCTTTTAGAAAAAGGTCCGTGTGTCTGTGTCAGTCTGTCAGTCTGTGGACAGCATAACTCAAAAACGAAAAGTCGGTTAAAAGCCAAACTTGGTATTTAAGTTTAATGTCTTTCAAGGATGTGGCACGAAGATTTTGAAGAAAATAGCCCCACCCTAAACTACCCTTTACATGGAAGATTTTTCGAACATTTTGATTTTCTTTAAAATATATATCTTGAATTTTCTGGCTATAGCCCATGTAGTCATATTTACTCTGGACGACTTTTGCATAACTAGTAAACCGTTAGAAATAGACCAAATCATACTATACAAAAAATGTAGATCTTGCTAAAATACACAATTTATGTCTCAATAAATTTTCTTGTAGGGTGAACCATTTCGGAGATATTCCTTGTTATGTGTGTGAGTTTCGGAAAACTTAGAACTTTCGTGAAATGGGTCATTGTTATTCATTTTTTTTATCTTATGTGTGCAAAGAGAACGGAATCTCAAAGCTTTAAAACATTTGACTATCGCACAAAGCCTACTATATTCCAATATTCCCCTTGCACCTACATGGAAATAAGCAATAAGATAATTTGTACAAATGTTTATTTTAACTAACACGAAGAAGATGTAGGAATAAGAGTTTGTAAGAATGGTTAGTACAAGAGTAGAGAAAGTCATGTGAGTGCAACGCATCAGATTTTTATTTTTGAGTTATACTGTTTACAGTCACACATTCACAAGCACAACTTCGCGCACCTTTTTCTAAAAATGCTTCTTTTTAGATTCGGGACCTCAAAATGTGTATTTCCACTAAAATCTCGGTATACAACTTTTGGAGGAAGGCAATACCATGTCTGCCGTGGTATTGTTGTTGTTGTTGTAGTGTTTAACGCCCGCTTTTACTACTACGGCACCGCAGGCGGTGACACTGAACCCGGGCCGCCTAGGTACTGCCGTGATAGAGAAAGTAAAAAGTGTATGTAGTGCACTTGAAAACAAAACAACGTTTTCTAGAGACGAAGTTTGTACTTGCTCTCCTCAAACGTAACTATGTGTTTGCAAGCACCTGGCTTCTATTGTTTCGTGGAAAATAATGAGTCGCCTGTTCTCGAGAACTCTCTGGTTCTCTCTTCATACAGAGAACCACAGTTCTCGACAAGGGCCCTTTATCAACATTCTTAGCAATTATAATCAACACGTAGAAACAAGATTCTTGTACCGCACAGGAGTCACAGGAGGACCTGAGGATTGGAAAACCGTTATTGTGTATCCCTTACCCAGCTCTGCAAAGGTTAGAATCGCCCTCTTCGACATCTAGTAATGGAATTGGGGAGCAAAAATTGTTTCCTGAACAAGGGACGAGTAATAATAGAAGGTAAAAGAACAAGAGCTTCTGATACAACCTATTAGGGGTATAAATCCAGACATGTTTACTGGTAATTGAAGGTATACTCTATTCATCAAGAGATTAGAGGAGACGTAAACAAAGCCACGTGCATTTTGACCACAGATGCTTTTGCCGTGCTTGACGCTTTCGCCGTGTAAATAGTCCCTTGAAGAAATACTGTTACTGAGGTCTGAAATGTCATTTAATGTTTGCTAAAGCATGAACTAAGTGTACTAAGCATAGTTAAAGTGTAAGAATACGCAGTTAAGTGAATCTGTAACCAGCCTAATTCATTCTGCGCACGCATTATTCAGTATGAAAGTAACATTGCGGAACAAGTGAGTCGTGAAACGTAAGTGCGGCAAACCGTTGCGAAGTGGTGAAAAGACAATAATATTGAACGTGTTTAACAAGTTCTGCAAGAAATATCCCAAACTTGCTATCGAAGACATGATGAAATTAACATCCGAGTTTACCGGTGTGTCAGTTGCAAGTATTTACAGCACACTCAAAGAGAAATCATCAGTTGGTGAAGATCCCAGCAAAAAGCTTCCACGTGCCAGATAAATGGTGGATGTAGTTTGCGACGAATTTGTGAGATCTGCAATCCGTCGAAAAGTTCAGCAGTTCTTTGTTAACAATGAACCCGCACTTTAAACAAAGTGCTGTTGGCAGTTAACTCTGATCCCGATCTTCCAGATTTAAAACGATCTTCCCTCCACAAGCTGCTTTTGGAGATTGGTTTCGAGATTCTGAGCATGAAATGAAAAAGTGTTATTGTGGACAGAGATGACGTAAGTAGCAGTTAATTTCCATGTGCTACGTGTTATTTGGATCAAGTAAATATATCCTTTTAGTAGTGTAAAATGCATATTATACCTACGCGTAGCGGTAACTGTGTTGCGTCATTGCGAATGCACGTGGCCGCGGAGTGATACAAACCGGTGCTTTGTTTATATCTCCTCTAATCTCTAGATGGACAGAGTATAGTGTAATGAACAATATTATACCAACATTTGCTTCATTTGTGAATCTATAATTTCACTTATTCAGAGTAGTATGTTAACTTCAGGTTGGTTAGTACTTCTAAGTAGTCACGCCACAGAAAACATGACGCAGACTGGGCGGAACAAATGTTGTATTCGAATGCTTTCTGCAAGGCCAATGACCTCACATTATCTGAGCCAGTAGGGCAGGCATCGAGCTATGAACCAAAACAGATAGTCTGTCTAAGAGAGTTTGTTCAGTTTGTGACATAGCTACGACCATGCAAAAACATTAGGTACTAAATTATGTTATGTTTGTGGGAAAACTTAGATGAAAAGAAAAAACTAACCCATCGGAGTGGATACATATTAAGGTACAATTTATGAAACATCTGCATTTATACCGTTAACACCTGTATGTCAACGCTAGCAGGGAAAATGTAAAGGTACAAAGCAACTTGCATAGGCTATCCGATCTTTTGTACTTCTACCATGACCCCTGGGAGGGAGGGATGAGGGTAGAGACGGACTGACGACATGCGCAAGCATAGTCGGAGTTCCTAACGTTTCCAGTTTCAAAACATAACGATGCCGCCTAAGCCCATCCGTGAACCCGTAATCCTTGTATTCCCCGAAGGTTGTGCGTGCTAAATGAGTAGTCCCGACTGGTGTCAGGAAGAAACTTCTAAAAAGCGAAACTGCACTATCCTGCCATAACACACTTAACACCGTCGCCTAGTGCTACAGCCCTGAAACAGATGACAATGAAGGAAATGATGCAACGTAACGGTTGGAATGTGAAACAGAAATTATAATGTCAATATATATTTGATAATGGAAAGAAACAAAAGGAGATTCTAGTCAATAGTTAAGGGAAACGTAATAAAGCTGAACATGTTAAAGTCTCAAGAATGGAAGCCTAGGCAGATTTAAATGAGTGATAAGGTTACAATTGTTGTTTGTACTAAGCCATAGTGATTCCGCGGGCTGATTCCTATCTTACCATGACGTGCTCTAAACTTAACCAATGGAAATTGCTTCTTTCGTATTGCTCACGCAAAACAAATGCAACGCAACACACACTCGTCTTGAATCGAGTTGAGATAACGCACGTGCAACTTGGGAGTTGTACGTAAGCTAGCGCGTATACATAATTCGGCGGTTGCTAAAGGGTGACAAAGTTAAAGTGTTATAACGTTGTAGTTGAAGTTACAAAGTTACATTCTATTTAAATATCGTCGGCAGTTCTCTACAAATCTGGAAATTACACAAATAAAGTGATATGTTAGTTGATTCTTCGTTTGGTTCCATTCCTACCATAACTCACGCACACCCTGTAGATTAGGACCTCTTGCTAGAGCTAGTCCGGACACCAAACACGAGATCTTATAGATCTTAAAGGCGACGTCTTCGACGGAGAGGAGCGTTTGCGTCAAATATCGCCAAATATAACCAGACCACAGAATAGATAGTATACAGAAAGGAAACTCAGCTGAAATCCATGCGCCAAAATTTAGTGCACACGCGCGAAGTAAACCGAGTAAACTGGGTAAATAGCTGTGTTGTTGGAGCCAAAGCGAATGGACAGGTTGCGTTTATTTTACCTTGAACATATTAGCTGCTGGGCACATCTACAACTGAAAAATTGTTTTATACGCCTACTGTAAAAGGTATAAATATGTGTTAATGTATTCTAAGTTTCCACGTGGTTATAATGAGCAGCAGTAAGAGAAAATGCGGCCGATGGTGTTCGACACCAAACTGCAGAAATAATTCACATGCAAACAGGGAAATAAGCTTTTTCAGCTTTCCAAAAGATGAACAACGGTAAGTGAGCAGCCTTATATATTTATAACTTGCTATTAGTTAAGTGTTATTTCAGAACCACAGCAATGTGTGCATAATTGTTAATGTATTTTGCCCAGTAATACAAAGTAAACAGGGAGGATACCCCTACCCTTAAAGTTTGTGAATAGAGATTTAAAAAAGAAAAATAAAACTGAAAAAAATTACAAATTAATAAAAGTGACACATCTATGAGTAATATGATTTGCTGCTGTAGTTGCTTCATAAATGCAGATTAAACAAGCAAGACAAAATTACAATGACACACCTGAACACTGTTTTCTTTAATGCTGCAATAGAGTGTAATGTTGGCAGAGTAAGTCATGTGAATGTACACACACTTTGTTTTATTGTGAAAAGATGAAATAAAATAAATGAAATTCTATATTTTATTGTAACTATTTTATGTTGTGCAAATAGACATGATATGAAAAGACCATTCCTCGATCTCCTTAGCCCTTAATATAAAATAATCCTAACTTTTGGCATACTGTAAAGTTACTGCTGTGATTCATGTTATTGCACCATGCCCTACATTTGTGTTTTATTTACTTCTTTTGCTATGTATGACAAGACTTTATGATTCATTGTATGCAAATCTCATTCAAGATTTTGTGCATTTTTATTCTTGTGGTAAATAAAAGCAACTAATGAGCCACTTGCTTATTAATTACTGCTATCTATTTTCCGCTTATTTCATATTACTAGGGCTTCCTTTGTTAATACATATAAGTAGAAAACAAAATTTTGTTGGTTTCATTCTGCTTTCGTGCGTGATTCCTTTTTTCAAATTTTAATTGCTCTGTAATTTTGTGTAAGAACAGGGCGCGTAAAGAAGTGCAGCAGAACAGAGCGCCTTTTGTAAACATATGAATGTCTTCAGTTCCCAATATGAATTATTATGTATCATTCCCGCTCATTTTAGTGAGTAAACTTCTTCATTGGAGGGTAAATAAATTGTATTCGTCTGAGTTAATCATATATTCTGTTTCATTAGTGTTTCTTTTCGTAAAAGTTTTCATTTAGCCGGCTAGATTAAGAGTTCGCTTTCGCAAAACTGCTTGTTTCGAGCCCTGGTAGGAAGCAGCAATCGCTTCGTTTACATGGTTTCAATATGGCGAAGCGCGCAATGCAACGGGTACATGCAGATCAAAGGAGCCGACTCAAGCTTTCCTTTCTGTATATTGTCTATTCTGTGGCCAGACCGTACCATAATGGGGGGGGGGGGGGGGGTCACAGTTGGTTTTTGGGGTATTCCAATAAGCTGTTACCTCTGTATCAAGTGAGTTTATGATGTCGGAAGTTAGAACAAATTATTGTGGGACGTAAAGTAAAGAAGAGTCGAAAACAGGTGATCTTGAAAGAAGGCAGCGCTTGGAAGGAAATATCCGTCGCCACCAGTGAACCGCATAAGGAAATTGCTGTTTATTCTGTTAAATTTAGAGGCAAATCCTTGAAGTAAACACTCACAGTTTCGACGCAGTCTTCTACCAAGGGAAAGATGTATATGAATGAGTTCATCCATACACAATTAGGAAGCATCATCCATCTTCTTAGCCTTCAACGGAGGAAAAAAAAAATCCGTTTTTTCATTCACGGCTTCCTGAGCAATCTATATCTCAGTAAACACGATGTGTTTACGCGAAAATCTTTCGACATTTTGTTTTTATTTTCGTTCATAAATCTTGTCGTATTTTCCATCAGAATTGATAGGTTGGAAGAAGAGCGTAGCGGACAGGGAAGATAAAGATGACAAACGCTATTTTTCTGGCACTGGTTCATCCTTGTGCTTTGTGAACGAATGACCCTGTATGTGTCAGGTTACCCGTTTGTCAGGCAATAAAACCCAAGCTTTCTGGCCAGATTTCTTTTGCCGACGTGAAGTAAAAGGGGAAAGGAAATATCTTAGTTTCGTGTTTGTTTCTTTCTCTGTCATGTCCGTAAAGACATTTCATTCACTAGATTTTTCACAGAAAACCGTCACGGAAAGAAGAATCAGCGAATAAAATCAGATCACAAAGGAAAAAAATGCCCGTCTTGGATTGGTTTCAAGATATTTTCGTAAACTATATGTTCCAGGGCTTGTAGTACAAATTGAGGTCGGTTCCGTTCTTTTATCGCTAAAACATGATATATGGTGTAATTTGGTTTTATAGAACTTGTGATCTGACAGTGAACAAGGCACAATGATATTCAAATACTCTTCTTTCAAGTTGAGAAGTCTTTTTTCCAGCGATGAACCAAAAATTCAGTTAATGAACATTTCATACCAGGTGTATTTGGAACAGTAATAAGTTTTTGTGTGAGTTAATTCATTTCTTGAAATGACTGTTGCCTCATCATTAGAGCTGGGATTTCTATGTAATTACATGTTTACTTTCTCTACTGGTAAGTAGGGAAAGTATTGTATTCCACCCAAAAATTCGATGTCGAGATTTCACCGGAAATACCTATATGTTTTGAAGCCCCCTGAATAAAAAAAAATCACTTTTAGAAAAAGGTCCGTGTGTGTCTGTGTGTCCGTGGACAGCATAATTCAAAAACGGAAAGTCGGTTAAAAGCCAAAGTTGGTATTTAAGTTTAATGTCTTTCAAGGATGCGACACGAAGATTTTGAAGAAAATAGCCCCACCCTAAACTACCCTTTACATGGAAAAGTCTTCGAAGATTTTGATTTTCTTGAAAATGGCTCTAACGATTTTGATTAAAATGTCATATGTTTGAAATATTTTTATGACAAATGAAACGTATATTTTGAATTTTCTGGCTATAGCCCATGTAGTCGTATTTACTCTGGACGACTTTCGCATAACTGGTAAACCGTTAGAGATAGACCAAATTATACTATACAAAAAATGTAGATCCTGCTAAAATACACAATTTATGTCTGAATAAATTTTCTTGTAGGGTGAACCATTTCGGAGATATTCCTTGTTATGAGTGTGAGTTTCGGAAAACTTAGAACTTTCATGAAATGGATCATGGTCGTTCAATTTTTTATATGTTAAGTGTGCAAAGAGAACGGAATCTCAAAGCTTTAAAATATTTGACTGTCGCACAAAGCCTACTGTATTCTAACAGTCCCTTTACACCTAAAAGGAAATAAGCAATAAGATAATTTGTACAAATGTTTATCTCAACTAACACGAAGAAGATATAGGAATAAGAGTTTATGAATGGTTACTATAAGAGTAGAGAAAGTCATGTGAGTGCAGCACATCAGATTTTTTTCTTTTCCATTTAGATACTGGGAAAAGCGGTATGTTTACAAAACACTATGTGAGGGTTAATATAACTTAATTTAATGCCACGTATTTTTGCACATTTGTATGTCACATATTGTTAGTTGTAACATACTGCACCACGAAACCATGTTTGATCTGTAAAGAGCTGGATTTCACAAATCACTCAATTATTGCGACATTTGCCAATGACATGTGGCTAACTGGTATGCAAGACCAGAAGGTATTAGAGCATACCTATATGCTTAAAGCTTCAACTGCCCTGAAAGGGATTTATCCCAATATGTTCCATTTTACCTGCTTGGCTCATGGACTGCAACGTGTTGCCGAAGATATCAGAACCAAGTTTCCGCAAGTGAATACAATAATTTTAAAAATAAAAAATCTGATGTGTTGCACTCACATGACTTTCTCTACTCTTGTATTAACCATTCTAACAAACTCTTATTCCTATATCTCCATGTTAGTTAAGATAAACATTTGTACAAATTATCTTACTGCTTATGTCCTTGTAGGTACAAGGGGAATATTAGAATACAGTAGGCTTTGTGCGATAGTCAAATGTTTCAGATTGTGTTGTCTTTGCACACTTAACATACAAAAAAAATGAACAACGATGATCCATTTCACGAAAGTTCTATGTTTTCCGAAACTCACACACATAACAAGGAATATCTCCGAAATGGTTCACCCTACAAGAAAATTTATTGAGACATAAATTGTGTATTTTAGCAAGATCTACATTTTTGTATAGTATAATTTGGTCTATCTCTAACGGTTTACCAGTTATGCAAAAGTCGTCCAGAGTAAATACGACTACAGGGGCTATAGCCAGAAAATTCAAGATATACATTTCATTTGTCATAAAAATATCTCAAACGTATGACATTTTAATCAAAATCGTTGGAGCCATTTTCAAGAAAATCAAAATTTTCGAAAAATGTTCCATGTAAAGGGTAGCTTAGGGTGGGGCTATTTTCTTCAAAATCTTCGTGTCGAATCCTTGAAAGACAATAAACTTAAATACCAACTTTGGATTTTAACCGACTTTTCGTTTTTGAGTTATGCTGTCCACAGAGTGACAGACTGACAGACACAGACACACACGGACCTTTTTCTAAAAATGCTTTTTTTGGATTAAGGGGGCCTCACAGCATATATTTCTGGTGAAATCTCGACATCGAATTTTTTGGTGGAATACAATACTTCCCCTACTTACCAGTAGAGAAAGTAAAAAGGCAACATAAAACTGTGACATTTCAATCACGAAGTTATAATTCGTACAGATTCACTTTCAAATTGAAGATAGATTTGACACATTTATAAAGGCATTCTGCCTAAGTTCCAGTCTCTCATCATCACCATTATTTGTTTGGTTTATTGTAGAGCAAAGAATTAATAATTACAAATTGAATTCAGTTGTTTTCCGCTTAATGTGTTGTTTGTTTGATTATTATTTACTTTAGAGTACAGAACACAGAAGAAAATTTGTGTGAGTGGATGGACCGATATGTACTACAGGTATGACCTTGCAGATGGGAAAACACCTAAGCTTTATGCAGGAAGGACCCGAGTACCGTACTGGGGGGCAGTCCCATCGGTATCAGAATGAAATACTGAGACATTAGGGACTCCCGCAAGCCTTCCACCTCCTTCCTCCCCTGTCGGGATCTGTCCTTCACTTCACCTCTTCCTCTTGGTGGCTTCTAAAAGCACAATAGACCTTCATTCGGGTTTAAGTGGCGAAATTCGACTATTCGTAACCATCACTGGCTTAAGCAGGTCGAACAATACGGTTTGAGAACCGCTGACCCAGTTGAATGGTTGTAGATGTTTGATTAGGGATAACAAACACACCGACACACAGTGACAAGGCTCTAAACTCTAAAGTAATACGAATCTTTGGCATCTATGGTTAGAGAAAATAGGTTGGAAAGACACGAGAAAGAATGGACGGATTAGAGAAACATAAAATGCAATCATTCGAACAAATAGTTGGAAGCGAAGAGGACATATTGGTCCAAGAATGAATGAAAGGAGAAGATAGAATAAAAAATGGCGCAGGAAAGAAAGGAGCTGCCTGCAGATAGATGGCGAAGAAAGAGAGGTTAGAGTTGGTGTGAAAGAAACGTGGCTGGCTGCAGTGATTGCTTGTAAAACATGTAACACTGGCAGCTTCAAACAAGAGGGATTGGTGCCGTCGGTATTAATCAGGCACATGTAGTGCTTTTGTTCCTTACTCACTGCCACTTCCTTCATATGATTTACTCCAATTTTCACTGCACCTTCGCTAATGACATCTACTCAGTTTTGTCTGTCACTTCACTAATGCGAGTTAGTTCAGTTTACACTGGTACCTACTTCAGTTTTCACTAATGTGAAATTTTACAGTCACTAAACTAATGGGAGTTAGTTCATTTTACACTGGTACCTACTTCAGTTTTCACTAATGTGAAATTTTACAGTCACTTCACTAATGGGAATTAGTTCAGTTTACACTGGTACCTACTTCAGTTTTCACTAATGTGAAATTTTACAGTCACTTCACTAATGGGATCTATTCAATTTTCAGAATCACTTCACTAATGGGATCTATTCAATTTTCAGAATCACTTCACTAATGGGATCTACTCAATTATCAGAATCACTTCACTAATGGGATCTATTCAATTTTCAGAATCACTTCACTAATGGGATCTATTCATTTATCAGTCACTTCACTAATGGGATCTATTCATTTATCAGAATCACTTCACTAATGGGATCTATTCATTTATCAGTCACTTCACTAATGGGGTCTATTCATTTATCAGAATCACTTCACTAATGGGATCTATTCATTTATCAGAATCACTTCACTAATGGGATCTATTCATTTATCAGAATCACTTCACTAATGGGATCTATTCATTTATCAGTCACTTCACTAATGGGATCTCTTCATTTATCAGTCACTTCACTAATGGGATCTATTCATTTATCAGTCACTTCACTAATGGGACCTATTCATTTATCAGAGTCACTTCACTAATGGGATATATTCATTTATCAGAGTCACTTCACTAATGGGATCTATTCATTCATTAGTCACTTCACTAATGGGATCTATTCATTTATCAGTCACTTCACTAATGGGATCTATTCATTTATCAGTCACTTCACTAATGGGATCTATTCATTTATAAGAGTCACTTCACTAATGGGATCTATACATTTATCAGATTCACTTCACTAATGGGATCTATTCATTTATCAGAATCACTTCACTAATGGGATCTATTCATTTATCAGAGTCACTTCACCAATGGGATCTATTCATTTATCAGAGTCACTTCACTAATGGGATCTATACATTTATCAGATTCACTTCACTAATGGGATCTATTCATTTATCAGAGTCACTTCACTAATGGGATCTATACATTTATCAGATTCACTTCACTAATGGGATCTATTCATTTATCAGAATCACTTCACTAATGGGATCTATTCATTTATCAGAGTCACTTCACTAATGGGATCTATTCATTTATCAGATTCACTTCACTAATGTGATCTATTCATTTATCAGAGTCACTTCACTAATGGGATCTATTCATTTATCAGTCACTTCACTAATGGGATCTATTCATTTATCAGTCACTTCACTAATGGGATCTATTCATTTATCAGTGTCACTTCACTAATGGGATCTATTCATTTCTCAGAGTCACTTCACTAATGGGATCCATTCATTTATCAGATTCACTTCACTAATGGGATCTATTCATTTATCAGTCACTTCACTAATGGGATCTATTCATTTATCAGAGTCACTTCACTAATGGGATCTATTCATTTATCAGATTCACTTCACTAATGGGGTCTATTCATTTATCAGATTCACTTCACTAATGGGGTCTATTCATTAATCAGTCACTTCACTAATGGGATCTATTCATTTATCAGATTCACTTCACTAATGGGGTCTATTCATTAATCAGTCACTTCACTAATGGGATCTATTCATTTATCAGAGTCACTTCACTAATGGGGTCTATTCATTTATCAGAGTCACTTCACTAATGGGGTCTATTCATTTATCAGATTCACTTCACTAATGGGATCTATTCATTTATCAGATTCACTTCACTAATGGGATCTATTCATTTATCAGATTCACTTCACTAATGGGGTCTATTCATTAATCAGTCACTTCACTAATGGGATCTATTCATTTATCAGAGTCACTTCACTAATGGGGTCTATTCATTTATCAGAGTCACTTCACTAATGGGGTCTATTCATTTATCAGATTCACTTCACTAATGGGATCTATTCATTTATCAGATTCACTTCACTAATGGGATCTATTCATTTATCAGATTCACTTCACTAATGGGATCTATTCATTTATCAGAGTCACTTCACTAATGGGATCTATTCATTTATCAGATTCACTTCACTAATGGGGTCTATTCATTTATCAGATTCACTTCACTAATGGGATCTATTCATTTATCAGATTCACTTCACTAATGGGGTCTATTCATTTATCAGATTCACTTCACTAATGGGATCTATTCATTTATCAGATTCACTTCACTAATGGGATCTATTCATTTATCAGATTCACTTCACTAATGGGATCTATTCATTTATCAGATTCACTTCACTAATGGGATCTATTCATTTATCAGATTCACTTCACTAATGGGGTCTATTCATTAATCAGTCACTTCACTAATGGGATCTATTCATTTATCAGATTCACTTCACTAATGGGGTCTATTCATTAATCAGTCACTTCACTAATGGGATCTATTCATTTATCAGAGTCACTTCACTAATGGGATCTATTCATTTATCAGAATCACTTCACTAATGGGATCTATTCATTTATCAGTCACTTCACTAATGGGATCTATTCATTTATCAGAGTCACTTCACTAATGTGATCTATTCATTTATCAGTCACTTCACTAATGGGATCTATTCATTTATCAGAATCACTTCACTAATGGGATCTATTCATTTATCAGTCACTTCACTAATGTGATCTATTCATTTATCAGAATCACTTCACTAATGTGATCTATTCAATTTTCAGAATCACTTCACTAATGGGATCTATTCATTTATCAGAGGCACTTCACTAATGTGATCTATTCATTTATCAGAATCACTTCAATAATGTGATCTATTCAATTTTCAGAATCACTTCACTAATGTGATCTATTCATTTATCAGAGTCACTTCACTAATGTGATCTATTCATTTATCAGAATCACTTCACTAATGTGATCTATTCATTTATCAGAATCACTTCACTAATGTGATCTATTCATTTATCAGAGTCATTTCACTAATGTGATCTATTCATTTATGAGACTCACTTCACTAATGTGATCTATTCATTTATCAGAGTCACTTCACTAATGTGATCTATTCATTTATCAGAATCACTTCACTAATGTGATCTATTCAATTTTCAGAATCACTTCACTAATGTGATCTATTCATTTATCAGAGGCACTTCACTAATGTGATCTATTCATTTATCAGAGGCACTTCACTAATGTGATCTATTCATTTATCAGAGGCACTTCACTAATGTGATCTATTCATTTATCAGATTCTCTTCACTAATGTGATCTATTCATTTATCAGATTCTCTTCACTAATGTGATCTATTCATTTATCAGATTCTCTTCACTAATGGGATCTATTCATTTATCAGATTCTCTTCACTAATGTGATCTATTCATTTATCAGATTCTCTTCACTAATGGGGTCTATTCATTTATCAGATTGACTTCACTAATGTGATCTATTCATTTATCAGATTCTCTTCACTAATGGGATCTATTCATTTATCAGATTGACTTCACTAATGTGATCTATTCATTTATCAGATTGACTTCACTAATGTGATCTATTCATTTATCAGATTGACTTCACTAATGTGATCTATTCATTTATCAGATTCTCTTCACTAATGGGGTCTATTCATTTATCAGATTGACTTCACTAATGGGATCTATTCATTTATCAGATTGACTTCACTAATGGGATCTATTCATTTATCAGAATCACTTCACTAATGTGATCTATTCATTTATCAGATTCTCTTCACTAATGTGATCTATTCATTTATCAGATTCTCTTCACTAATGTGATCTATTCATTTATCAGATTGACTTCACTAATGTGATCTATTCATTTATCAGATTCACTTCACTAATGTGATCTATTCATTTATCAGATTCTCTTCACTAATGGGATCTATTCATTTATCAGATTCTCTTCACTAATGTGATCTATTCATTTATCAGAATCACTTCACTAATGGGATCTATTCATTTATCAGATTCTCTTCACTAATGGGATCTATTCATTTATCAGATTCTCTTCACTAATGTGATCTATTCATTTATCAGAATCACTTCACTAATGGGATCTATTCATTTATCAGATTCTCTTCACTAATGTGATCTATTCATTTATCAGAATCACTTCACTAATGGGATCTATTCATTTATCAGATTCTCTTCACTAATGTGATCTATTCATTTATCAGATTCTCTTCACTAATGTGATCTATTCATTTATCAGAATCACTTCACTAATGGGATCTATTCATTTATCAGATTCTCTTCACTAATGTGATCTATTCATTTATCAGATTCTCTTCACTAATGTGATCTATTCATTTATCAGAATCACTTCACTAATGGGATCTATTCATTTATCAGATTCTCTTCACTAATGTGATCTATTCATTTATCAGAATCACTTCACTAATGGGATCTATTCATTTATCAGATTCTCTTCACTAATGTGATCTATTCATTTATCAGATTCTCTTCACTAATGTGATCTATTCATTTATCAGAATCACTTCACTAATGGGATCTATTCATTTATCAGATTCTCTTCACTAATGTGATCTATTCATTTATCAGAATCACTTCACTAATGGGATCTATTCATTTATCAGAATCACTTCACTAATGGGATCTATTCATTTATCAGATTCTCTTCACTAATGTGATCTATTCATTTATCAGATTCTCTTCACTAATGTGATCTATTCATTTATCAGAATCACTTCACTAATGTGATCTATTCATTTATCAGAATCACTTCACTAATGTGATCTATTCATTTATCAGATTCTCTTCACTAATGTGATCTATTCATTTATCAGAATCACTTCACTAATGGGATCTATTCATTTATCAGAGGCACTTCACTAATGTGATCTATTCATTTATCAGATTCTCTTCACTAATGTGATCTATTCATTTATCAGATTGACTTCACTAATGTGATCTATTCATTTATCAGAATCACTTCACTAATGTGATCTATTCATTTATCAGAGTCACTTCACTAATGTGATCTATTCATTTATCAGATTGACTTCACTAATGTGATCTATTCATTTATCAGAATCACTTCACTAATGTGATCTATTCAGTTTTCAGATTCACTTCACTAATGTGATCTATTCATTTATCAGAATCACTTCACTAATGTGATCTATTCAGTTTTCAGATTCACTTCACTAATGTGATCTATTCAGTTTTCAGATTCACTTCACTAATGTGATCTATTCATTTATCAGATTGACTTCACTAATGTGATCTATTCAGTTTTCAGATTCACTTCACTAATGTGATCTATTCATTTATCAGAATCACTTCACTAATGGGATCTATTCATTTATCAGATTGACTTCACTAATGTGATCTATTCAGTTTTCAGATTCACTTCACTAATGTGATCTATTCATTTATCAGAATCACTTCACTAATGGGATCTATTCATTTATCAGATTGACTTCACTAATGTGATCTATTCAGTTTTCAGATTCACTTCACTAATGTGATCTATTCAGTTTTCAGAATCACTTCACTAATGTGATCTATTCAATTTGCAGAATCACTTCACTAATGTGATCTATTCATTTTTCAGAGTCACTTCACTAAAGCAATCTATTCAGTTTCACTGTCTCTCCGCAATGTAGCTGCATAATGAAATACGCGTGAAGTAGTCCCTTTTTCCTTCTCCTTTGCTCCAGGCGTCGAACATAAAACGTCTCTAACCTCTCGCAGTGGTAGCACTTGCTGTACGTCACTTTACTCACAAGTAGAATCAGCACTTTATGACGCATACAAAACATCTCATTCTCTCACTAACTCACTCGCCAGCACGCTCGCTTACATCAGCTTGAGTTTTCGAGAGAGTTCTACTTTTTGTGGGAGCCACAGAGGAAGAAGCTTCCAGAAGAATATGGTTATCTATCGATATCGCTTCAGGCATTTACCCTGGGCAACAGTGTTACCTCCTCTTATCCCTTCAACCGGGCAGTCAGTCGGCAGTCTTCCTCCTGATAAGCTCGGACCATAACCGCTGTCTCACAGTACACTGAAGATAAGGGCAAGATGGGTGACATTCATCCACGTTACAGCTGTTCCATAACTAACATGACAGTTTTATTTATCTACCGCATCTACTAGGTAGAGGAAGTACTATTGAAATCATATTTTTGGATGGAAAACATTTCACCGGAAATACTACTCTGAGGTGTTGCACTCGCATGACTTTCTCTTATCTTGTACTAATCATTCTTTCCTTTATCTTCTTCATGTTAGTTGAGATAAACATTTGCAGAAATTATCTCATTGTTTATTTTCTTGTACGTACTAGAGGAATACTAGAATACAGTAGTTTTTTAATCATATTCAAATCTTTTAAAGCTTTCAAATTCCAATCTCTCTGCACGGCTAACATAAAAAATGAATCATGATTTTCCATTTGATGAAAGTTAGTTTTCCAAAACTCACACAAATAACAAGGAATATCTCAGAAATGGTTCACTCTAAAAAAAATGTATTTGGACATAAATTGTGTGGTTTAGCAAGATATACATTTTTTTGTACAGTAAGATTTGGCCTATCTCTTACGGTTTACCAGGTATGCAAAAATCATTGGAGTGTATAATCTGACAGTGATTACGTCAGCATTGTTGAGTATTTACACGAGAATTGCTTATGTTGCAGATGCCGCTGGCTGAGAAGGGGCCCAGTTTTCTAAATGTGCTTGAAGTGGATGATCCAAAACTATGTGTGCTTATGCATCTAATGACTCCTATGGAGCCCATCGAACCAGTTTTAGAATCACCACTGGCTAAACCTCTTGTTCAACAAAAGACAGCTGCTAGTGATTTACTTACAGAGGTTGGATCAGCCAAAACTGCCATGGAGGGCATGTTGCTCTCAAACATGGAAAAAAATGGTAAGAATTTAATTCTGTTGCACACTGGTCAGTCCTGAGGCTTATCATTTTAAAAGCCACTAGTTTGTTGCATACAAATAGGATGTTTGACATTTTATAGAATTAAGATAACTGGAAAGTGTAAAACACTGATATTCACATTTTACTACCTAATTTTGAAATGTTTACTCCTATATAGTTCAACATTTTAGGGAAAATATGATAGGATTCAATTAAGTTTTCTTGAAGTTTGAGTTCATTGTTAATAGTTCTTCCAATTTTAATATTTTTAATACTTAAGTTTTCTTGAAATTGTTATTGATTTTGTGCTTATAGATTACATTAAAAAAAATTAAAATAAAATGCTAAATCACACCATATATGCTAGTTTTTCTCACCAAGTAGTAGAATGATAGGATTGATTTTCATCATCAACTTCTTCTTCATCAGCTTAGCTATCTTTGATCTACCAACATTTGAGTCATCTAGTATCGAAACTGGCCAAGTCATAACATTTTGAAAAGTGAGTTTTTATTATAAACTGAAAGTAGAACAAGTATTATTTCTGTTGATAAATTAATATGCATCAAATCCCACCAAGACAACATATTGCACATCGTTGAATTTAGAGTTCTGCAACAGAATGGGCCAAGTCATGCAGAATGTGTATTTAAAACCGACCAAGTCAATGAAGAAAGTTATTGTTACAATAACATCCCACTTCAGTATTTTTGCTTTGAAACCTTATTATTGCCAGCTCAACAAACCATCAGCTCTAAATGGATATGCAGAAGTTAAAAATAATTTATTACTTTAGCTGTAGATATTATGTTGGTACAAATGACATTTTTAATTGGCATGAAAGCATTTTCCTTAATGCCATATTATTCACAGTACCTGGGTGACTAAGCTTCATTCAGCGTTTTTCCCCCATTTGTGAAATCTTGTTTTTTGGAAGAAGATACTTATTGAGATAAACTTGAAAAGCAAAACGTTAATTAAATAAAAATTGTTGTCACAATTGTTAAGTCATTTCTAAAATACAAGAGATATAGAGATACATATAAATATTTCATAAGCACCATCATTTCAGCCATAAAATGTAGTACATTGTGTTTCTATTTCAAACATAGACGGGACAAGCTGTAACAGATAAACCTATATAGCTAGGTCAACTTTCTTTAGATTTTTTGAAAGCTCTTGATGAGGCCTTTAATATCCTGACTTGTTTGTTGAAATTGTCCCATTAACGGAGAAATTATGCCCAAAATAAGGTTTTTCAGGAATTACACCTATATAGATAGACTTAAAAAGCTAAACCTTATCTGAATGCAAAATTTGATCAAAATTGTTAGAGCTATTTCCAAGTTGCCCACAAAAAAAATATATATATATATATATATATATATGCAAGAATTGCTGGTTTAAATAGGTATAATATAAGATATGCCAAGAGTATGACAGATATTGTAATCTAATGTAAAGTGGGATTGAGGTGTGTAAAATTATATCTATCAAAGTGCTGCTGTTTTAATAGAGAATTCATATTCTATTATTTTTTCATATCAAATCTCCCCTATGTTAAAGCTTAAAATGAAAGGAAAAAAATACTGTATGTGTGAGAGGTAGAACTGGAACTTAAAAACTCAATGCCACAACTGGGATTTGAACCACAGACCTTCCACTTACAGTAAGTTTGTTGGCATAAATAAATAATAATTACCAACTGTATGTGTGGTTTTTACTTGTTTAATTTTCTTATGCTCTTACTAATTTTTGTTCTACTTTATTATTATACTGCATTTTTTATACTTAAATGAATAAATTATGTGTTTTTTATTGATTGATTGAAACAGTCTTTCTTATTTTAAAGATTTAGAATTAGGAAAATGTCTGTCTGCAACAAAACCGGCCAAGTCAAAACTTAAAATTTTGATAATATATAGTAAATCATTATGATTTTCCATATTAATACAACATGAACCCAACTTATGGAGTCTAATATAGACTAATATTACTTACTTTCCCAGGTAGAGAAGACCGCATAACTGGCCGGGACGGCTCGGGGCGCTGACCACGTCCCACCCTCCAGTACTGCACCCCACCAATGACGCCTATAGTGGGCAGAGGTGGTGGACGCAGCGGCTCGGCGGTAGGCCTTGGCCCTTCATGGGCTGTTGTGCCGAGGTTTAGTTTATTACTAACTTTCATTGGTTTGTCTGCAGAAGTTTTTAATGAATACTGAGAAAAACATATTTTGTGACTTGGCTGGTTTTGACACTAGACGACTCATTTCTTTTTCCTTTGGGTTGCACACGCTTTGTATGTGTCTCCAATCATTTCTACCTTCTTTTATTCCATCTGTGAATTTAAATATGCTTAATTCCTTATTATACCTTCACTTCCTTTTTTACCTAGTGTGTATATCCTGCAACAGGTTTGCCTCAGTTGTCATTTTTTTTGGCCAATCTTCCTTCCCATTTCTGGGGCCCAGGAAAGCTATATTCCTCTAAAGAATAGAAATTATTTTGAATAAAGTAGGCTTTTGTGACTTTAATTCTTTTGCCTTTTTCCTAGATATCTTTTACTGCAAAGGGCAAATCACTGTGTATTTCTTTAACATTAATTTCCATACATTTAGTAGCTAGTGAACCTCATACTCTGTTTCTAAATTTTTTTTTTTTTGTTTTGTTCTCATATTGCAGTAATGTGAAGTTTCATTCTTTAAATTCTTGTAATCTCTTATTACATATCTTATACATTGATAAACATACAGATATAAAAAGGTTCATACTTTAAATGCATGTCTACATGTTTCTGTTTTGTGAGTATTTTGAACAATTCTAAGTGAACACTTTTATAGTCTAATTTTCTTTAAGATGTATTCTTTCCATGCAGCTCCCCATAAAAGCAGTTCATATTTTACATGCTAGTGAATAAATGCATAGTTCACTTGTATTATGCTCTGAAATTTTGTCTGCATAGTTATTGCATTTTAAATTATCTATCATTATCAGTCCTAAGGAATCGGCTTTTGTTACCTGTTTGATTTAGTTCCCCTCAAGTGCTAATACTTATCTTACCTTATCTAGCTGAGTGGAAATTAAAAATTATTTTGTTGTTTAATGATGCTGTCAATTGCCAGGATCACATTAGCATTGCCGGTGTGCCGGAATTTTGTCCCGCAGAAGATATTTAACATGCTGTCGCTGTCGCTTTTAAGCACACTTAAAAACCATCGGTCTGGGCCAGATTTAAACCCGTAACCTTGGGATCGGTAGGCAAATGTCTAACCAACTGAGACACCCAGACTATTCCTAGCTGAGAGTGTTGACTCAGGTGGTAGCATCTGTGGCTTGCATTCAGGAAGTTGTGGGTTTGATTCCCTGACACAGGGTTCTCTTTTTTCTTTTTTTTTTAGGTTTTCCTGGGTCACTAGGTAAATGCTAGAAAGCTAATTACATCCCCCAAATTTCCCATCCCTCCATTTCATTTCACTTTCATTTCAGTCTGGTCTTTCATGGTCAGGAGAGTTGACAATGTGTGAGTTTGGCACTATAATGTGGGGATTTTGCACACTGTAACTGCTGTTCTCATGTAGGGGTGGCTTGGTGGGAGAGGGGGGCAATATCAAAATCTATGAGGCTGGTGGCTGTTTGGCAAACTCTGGTGTCTGGATACAGAATATCCAGCACACGTTAGGGACCCTCACATTGGCATGCACTCCTCACCCGGGTTCCAACATGCCCATAAGATGCTCTCATCTCATCCCTTCCTCCCAGGGGCCTGACTTATAACTGCCCCGAGTGCACACAGTGTGGAATGCCCTCTACTTGTGGTCCAGTCCTCCCCTAATCTATAAAGACACTTAGTCCACATTTTAAAGTTACATTATATAAATGTGTGAGTAAGGGAATAAAAATTTGTTTTCAATGTTATTTTATCTTAAAATTCATTGTTTATACCCCACTGTTTTTTTTTTTTTTTTTTCAGAATTGAAAATATTAAATAGTGATCAGTAAAAGTTCTCTGGGAGTGGAAAGAAGAAACCTAGTGGACCACGACCTCTTAGCCCAGAAGGATATTTTACTAGTTATTACTACGTTTCCATGGCGAGTTCAATACGTATTAAGTACATTCCCACTTCCACGTTTCCATGTTGAATTCAATCCGGAAATGAGATCGCATCACATATGAAAGGCTCAAACAGAAATAATTCAAGCTTCTATGTTGGTCACTTGGTTTATGTTGGCAAACCTGTAAAAGTATGTTTTCTGCATATTTTAACAAGGTTTTGATGTTAGTGAATGCTTCTGAGAAGGATATCTTGTGAGATTATAGAAACAATAAAAGTGGCTTTGTTATTTTCTTTTATTACACTACTTTCACAAAGAAAACTAAATGACAAATGTGCAGCGTATTACGAATACAGTAGAAGTTAGCATCTTTAGCAGGTTCAAATTGATCCATGTTTCCATGCAACTGATTTCAATACGATCCCATGAAATGAGGAGATCAGATCCAGTGGTTGACCTTCGTTTCAGTTTGCATCTCCATGTGGTATTCAGTCCAGTAAGAGAACTCAATATGTATTAAATTTACCATAGCAATGTAGTATATGACTCCAGCCATGAAAGCCTTTGTTTACTAATAAAAATTCTTAGTTTATCAAATTCCAATTACAAAGATATCTGGCATCTGTGTTAAATTCTATATTTCATCTTAGACATACTGCAAGCTATAAGCTATTTAGAATACAGATGAAAAAATATTTAAAATAATTTAGATTTGGCACCTTATGTATAATTATTAATTAATAAATAATGAGGTTATGTTTGTATTGTAATTTTATCATGTCATATTTTATTCTTGTGTTTCTAGCACAATTCCCATTCATCTCATACTATGTAATCAACACCAGTCAAACAGATCCTGTAGACTTTTTCCGGAACCTTCGAGCGGCATCCTTACGCAAGTTTGATCCCCGCAGCTTGAGGTACACTGCTGCACACACCCTGGATCTGTTTAACGAAGTGGCTACTATTGCAAGACCACCCCTTGATCCAAACTCCAAGCGACCGCATTCCACATCTACGGGTTATATTATTTCTGTGTACAAAGTGTTTGAGGGTGATGATGGTGAGAAGTTTGAGAAGAACTGGCTATACTGGACAGGTATATTTGTTTTAAATTTCATGTAATTATATATCTGAAGAAAATGAGCATGCTGTTTTCATTGCAATTTTCAGGGTGATCTGTTTGGAAATATGTGAAATAAAAGTTTGTGCTATGAAAACAACTTCTATTTGTTCTGTAGTTGTAAATATACTCTAGAAAGTTGCTTTGTTCAGATTAGATCACAACACACCCAGTGTTTTGCTTTTGGTACAGTTCTTACCTGAGGTAAATTTCATCCGTGTGTTTTGCAACATATCAGATGTACTCATTTGAAGACTGAAAATATTTTCACTGATATCATAAGCATTCACAGGTCACCATACATTCACAACACCTTTAGCGTGATCTGTTAATCTAGCTAGTGCAATAATTAACTGACTGAAACTGCCTCGGTAAACCACTGCCAGATCATTCCGAGTACACATAAAATCCTGAGCAGTAGCTGCCACAAAAGCCATGTTTGACATCAAGGCAATATCCAGGCTATCATTAGAAATTGCCATAGTCTTGTTCAGTGCAAAAGTAGTTCCTATTGCAACCTATGGAATAGATCTCATTTGTGAAAAGCTGAGTCTAAGAGACTTAATGACTTTGGAAGCAGTCAAATCACTCTTCTTGAAAACCACCTTATGTGTTTCAAAACACACAAAGTCGAGGCTAGTATATGAACTTGCTAGGCAACCCTTTTTTATAGAAGACCTGTGTATGAGATTCTCATCAACTAAAAACTTGAACAAACTACTGCATGAAAGTGAGAAAAAGAGAAGGGCAATGTAGCTGGATGTTTATACAATAGAAGCCATGACAAACAGATCCTGGACCAGCACAAACCAGGAACTCCAACACCTGGTGAACTCAATAGCAGTGCATGAATATCACCACAAAATATGCAAGACCAAGAATTTCCACAACCCCAAGGAACAACTGTGTGAACAATGCGACCATGTGACTGTTACCATATGCCACCTGTGAAAAACAAGTAAAATCACTGTTAGAACTCTGTAGATAATAATGTGAACAATCAACATCCAACATACAAGATGTGATAAACAAAATTGATGTAACTTATGCACAATCTGTGCACATGTATTCTATTATTATAATTAGTCTAGTTTTCATATTTCTTTTAGTCTTGCCTATGTATATTTGGTCACAGATAACTAGATTAAAAAATCACATCTAATACATAAAATACAGGTTGAAAAGTCAGCCATAGCAGCACATTTTTGGAACAACCATTGTGGAATTATTCTGGAAGGCAACTTTTTCAGGACAGCAAGCTACCTAGCTGAGCTCTCAGTTTTGGAAAACCTCCACATTATAAAAAACAGACAGAATTATGAATTAAGATTTTCTGGAACAGCTTAACAGATTTATATCATCACCAGAGACATCCATCATCAATAGTATACTGGACAACACAACATCCACATCTACTTGTCAGTCAGTCAGTCAGTCAGTCAGTCAGTCAGTCAGTCAGTCAGTCAGTCAGTCAGTCAGTCAGTCAGTCAGTCAGTCAGTCAGTCAGTCAGTCAGTCAGTCAGTCAGTCAGTCAGTCAGTCAGTCAGTCAGTCAGTCAGTCAGTCAGTCAGTCAGTCAGTCAGTCAGTCAGTCAGTCAGTCAGTCAGTCAGTCAGTCAGTCAGTCAGTCAGTCAGTCAGTCAGTCAGTCAGTCAGTCAGTCAGTCAGTCAGTCAGTCAGTCAGTCAGTCAGTCAGTCAGTCAGTCAGTCAGTCAGTCAGTCAGTCAGTCAGTCAGTCAGTCAGTCAGTCAGTCAGTCAGTCAGTCAGTCAGTCAGTCAGTCAGTCAGTCAGTCAGTCAGTCAGTCAGTCAGTCAGTCAGTCAGTCAGTCAGTCAGTCAGTCAGTCAGTCAGTCAGTCAGTCAGTCAGTCAGTCAGTCAGTCAGTCAGTCAGTCAGTCAGTCAGTCAGTCAGTCAGTCAGTCAGTCAGTCAGTCAGTCAGTCAGTCAGTCAGTCAGTCAGTCAGTCAGTCAGTCAGTCAGTCAGTCAGTCAGTCAGTCAGTCAGTCAGTCAGTCAGTCAGTCAGTCAGTCAGTCAGTCAGTCAGTCAGTCAGTCAGTCAGTCAGTCAGTCAGTCAGTCAGTCAGTCAGTCAGTCAGTCAGTCAGTCAGTCAGTCAGTCAGTCAGTCAGTCAGTCAGTCAGTCAGTCAGTCAGTCAGTCAGTCAGTCAGTCAGTCAGTCAGTCAGTCAGTCAGTCAGTCAGTCAGTCAGTCAGTCAGTCAGTCAGTCAGTCAGTCAGTCAGTCAGTCAGTCAGTCAGTCAGTCAGTCAGTCAGTCAGTCAGTCAGTCAGTCAGTCAGTCAGTCAGTCAGTCAGTCAGTCAGTCAGTCAGTCAGTCAGTCAGTCAGTCAGTCAGTCAGTCAGTCAGTCAGTCAGTCAGTCAGTCAGTCAGTCAGTCAGTCAGTCAGTCAGTCAGTCAGTCAGTCAGTCAGTCAGTCAGTCAGTCAGTCAGTCAGTCAGTCAGTCAGTCAGTCAGTCAGTCAGTCAGTCAGTCAGTCAGTCAGTCAGTCAGTCAGTCAGTCAGTCAGTCAGTCAGTCAGTCAGTCAGTCAGTCAGTCAGTCAGTCAGTCAGTCAGTCAGTCAGTCAGTCAGTCAGTCAGTCAGTCAGTCAGTCAGTCAGTCAGTCAGTCAGTCAGTCAGTCAGTCAGTCAGTCAGTCAGTCAGTCAGTCAGTCAGTCAGTCAGTCAGTCAGTCAGTCAGTCAGTCAGTCAGTCAGTCAGTCAGTCAGTCAGTCAGTCAGTCAGTCAGTCAGTCAGTCAGTCAGTCAGTCAGTCAGTCAGTCAGTCAGTCAGTCAGTCAGTCAGTCAGTCAGTCAGTCAGTCAGTCAGTCAGTCAGTCAGTCAGTCAGTCAGTCAGTCAGTCAGTCAGTCAGTCAGTCAGTCAGTCAGTCAGTCAGTCAGTCAGTCAGTCAGTCAGTCAGTCAGTCAGTCAGTCAGTCAGTCAGTCAGTCAGTCAGTCAGTCAGTCAGTCAGTCAGTTTCTAGCTGAAGATGGAAGCAATTGTTCCTGAAACATTTTAAAATGTTCTAAAGTATGTGAGGTATAGTATGAATAAAACTTACCTTCATATATTAGGTGTTTAACCTCACTTGTCCAAAAAGCTTCCAATCACTTTTTAATTTACTTATGATGTTTCAAAGGCCAAAAAGTTCCTTTGTTATATTCTTTTTAAAGCCTGTTCAACTTGAGCATTGGTCATGCCCCTTTTCCTGCTGCTGTTCACTTAGTTCTGGAGCATTGTCTCTTGGTGAAAGAGACAATGTGCACTTTAGTTTGACTGTGAAAGCAAAATCTTGTGTTTTATTCAAATAACAAAGTTGGAGTATGTGGAAGATGTCCACAAGAAAATGGAGTCCCAACTTTGGCAGCTTTAACAGGAATGGAATGGGAAGAAACAATTAGTAAAATAGAAGACAAGAGAGTATTATGGAACAGCAATTGTAGAAAATGAGCTTGACCTGGAGGAAATAAAAGCAGTATTTGAACTGAGTACTCGGAAGTATTTGAACTATTTTTTTTTTCGTAACAGTTCTTTTGGTGTTGTATATGATTTATGGAAGTGTTTAAAACAGTGAAACTTAGCCAAATTAGTTTTTTAACTAATGAGTAGAATTATTACACTTAGTTTCAATTACTAGGTTGTGTTACATTGGACAGTTGTTTTGATAGCAGCTGCAACTATCATCTGCTGTAAAAGTAGTCTACTTCAGTAAAAAGTTCACAGTAAAAAGAGAGGGCAGCACCATGAGCAATTTATACAAAGGAGGATTCTAACCTTGACATCAATAGACATGCAGCAAACAATGGCAGCATTTGCTGTCAAAACAATTGTCCAAAGTAACATAACCTAGTAAGTGAAACTAATCAATTTTAATTTTATTGATGTTAGCTGCTTTTTCTTCCACACATGCCATAATTAACCTAATAATGGTTACCTAAGAAGCCCAAGACTTAAAATATTTACAAAATCTTGAGTCACCATGGGGATGTGTTATCTTAAAATTAATTTGAGAACTGCAATGGTTTACCAGAAAAAATGTGAGTCTCTTGGGGACTTAAATGTTGTATTGGCATATTGCCACAGTAGCTTGGTCAGAGTAAAGGCACAGAAAGCCAAAAATACCATGGCTATATGGTATTGAATTTTTCAGTTTGATTCTGTCTTCTGAACTTCTAATGAGTTCAATCTATCCATTGATTCTCTCTCAAAGACAGAACAGTCCTTCTAAGTTACACTACAAACATTTGCTGTCATCCTAAAATAGTTATGGAGAAAGTGGAACACTTCTATAGAGATTTTACTCATCCAGACTTGCTAAAGAAATGCCTTCATCGTTGGAACCTGAAACAACCTCATCTGGACAATACTCAAGAATGTGTTTGTGGGCTGCAGTACATTAGTGCTGTCCTTCAACATGGGAAATATTGGGAGGGCAACATGCTACAGCAGTTGTAAAATGATCCTGGCTTCAGTGCAATGGCTCAGAGATGTGACAGACAAGCTGAAGTGATGTCAAAGGAGGCAAGAAAAAAAAGCAAAGACCAAGGATACCAAAATTTATGGTGAAAATCCATAACTGGCACAGAAAATATTCTTGTTATACACAAACTTTAAACCCCTTCTGCCCTTTGAAATTTTTAAATTTTTAGGTACACTGAGTGTAAATACTATCCTAGAAAACAGCCTCACTTTTTACCATATATTATCTTATCAATGCTCTGTTAACATTAACACCATCATTGCAATTGGGTGAAAACTCTGACTAAAAAAAGAAAACAATGTCCTTGAAACTATACAAAATTTTGAAGAGAGATCAGAAAATTGTGAAATTTTATTTATTTACTCACCTTTTGGAAACTGTTTATAATTTCATGGCTTTGTCATACTATAATTACAATCTACTGCTGCTACAATTAAACTACTTATTTATTGTGAGATTTGAAGCTTTCATAGTGAGCGTTATTATTCAAGGCTTTGCAGGTACATATTTATTAATAAAACAATAGTTAAACAACTAGGATAGCATTATTTATAATCTTTGAAATATTCAAAAAACTCTTGCAAGTTATAAAAGTACTGATCTATTAGAAGGAGCTTAACCTTATTTCTAAATTGAGGCGGGTGATTATCAGTTATTATAGTAGTAATCTGACCGCCTCCGTAGCACAGTTGGTATTGTGCTTGCCTCTGGCGCAGAGGACCCGGGTTCGATCCCCGGTACCAGCATGGGATTTTATTCCCTCTGGGAGGTCTAGCATGGGGTGACCTCAGCCTCATTAGGTCCCGGGGGGACCAATTGAGGAGCTACTTGATGGAGAAGTAGCGGCCCCAGGTCTAGAAGACCACATAACTGGCCGGGAGGGCTCGGGGCACTAACCATGTCCCACCCTCCGGTACTGCATCTCACCAATGATGCCTGTAGTGGGCAGAGGTGGGGGACGCAGTGACTGGGTGGTAGGCCTTAGCCCCTTGTGGGCTGTCGCGCCGGGGTTTAGTTTTTAGTATAGTAGTAATCTGGTTAGATATATGAACTCCAGTGTGTAGTATAGAGGTGATCTTTTTAGTTGTGCCAGCTGCATGCAGGTGAATTTTGCTACTGGATCTGATACTGTGAGTATGAATTTTGTCTATAAGGTAAAATAAATGAAGATTATTGTTTATGAAACAACACACTTTCTAATATGTATAAGCATAATAAAGTGCAAATGTTATTTTTCATAGAATAAATTTTGCAATGAGCAGACAGAGCAGAGTGTATCCGAATCAACAGAATTATTAAAATCAATCTTAAATACTTAAATGGATAAAGAGAGTGTTTGTGATAATTAATTAAATGACTGGAGGTGGTATACAGTGAAGTGAAAATATGAGTTTGAGTAACTTTGAGGCAAAATTAACACTTTTGAAATTCCAGCCATAACATTAAAAATGCTGTCTACTTTTTGAAACCAGTACAAACAAAACCAATATAACTTGAAACTTGGGAGTAAATGTTGTTGAAAAAACATGAGTTTACACTAATGAATTTTGAAATTCCCATCAAAGACAATCCATTCATAAGTTCATCAGAAGCACGATAGGAGAATCTCAAGACCCCAGAGAAAATCTTTCAAATCATTCCAGTAGTCAAAAGTAGCTGATGTTCAGGGAGTGGGGTTTTAGTAAGTAAACAGAGGAATGATGTTAACAGCATGGAGTATAGAGTTGGCAGGTAGCATGAGGGTTTTGCTGCCTTCACTCTTACTTGTTTACAAGACCACAGCAAGGTCACTGGCACTTCCACTTCCCATTGTAGGTGCACGGTTAACTTGATGGATTTCTTACTAAAACCCACTCTCTACTGATGATATAGACAACATCTGCCAGACATATGTGCTACATAAGTAAAAGTTGATAAAGCTCAAAAGTGTAAATTTCAGCTCAGAGTTACTCAAAAAACGAGTGTTGTTTAACACTGGTCTAAGAAAGTTTCATGCCTACATTTTTAATGATTTGGGGTTCATTACTTAGACCCATAACAGAACATTTTTTTTTTTTGTACAAGTTATCCATAAAATAACTTTAGGGTGCAGAAATTATATATTTTAATGAAATCACACATTAAAATGCACCAAATTATAAAAACAAATAACTTGACTATATTGTCAAAACCTTGAAATTAATGGGGTAGAGCACTTGCAAATTTATCTAAATAAAGTATTTTGCAAACTCTGAGTTGGACACAAGAAGAGTAGCCAACCAGAAAACAGTGTCTACATTGATTATTCCAAAATTTGAAATTCCAGATTGCCTTGAAATGAAAGGAAAACAGAATCTGTTAATGAATAAGTTAAACTCACATTAAAATGTTTTATTATAACAAAATCAAAGCATAAGCAGTGACCTGGGTATCCAGGTAGACCAAGTCTACATGCTCAAGGGCGCACACACTAAAGAGCGTGAACAAGTCATTGTAAATCTTTAAATTCAAATTTTAGTTCCTCCTTTCCCTGCATGATGTGACACAATTAAATGTAGCCACCCTAGTAAAAATACAAAACCAAAACACACTAAAGAACTTCTAATTACATTTAAGTATACCACAATATTATCTTTCAAACTGTGTATAAAACATTATCTTAATTTTTTACTTTCTCTACTGTAAGCAGAGCAAGTATTGTATTCCACCCAAAAATTTGATGTCAATATTTCATCGGAAACATATGTTTTGAGACCTACTAAATCCAAAAAAAAGCATTTTTAGAAAAAGGTCTATGTGTGTGTGTGTATGTATGCCTGTCTGTCTGTGTGTGTGTATGTCTGTCTGTCTGTCTCTCTGTCAGTCTGTGGACGGTATAACTCGTAAACGAAAAGTCAGTTAAAAACCAAAGTTGGCATCTAACTTTAATGTCTTTCAAGGATGCGACACAAAGATTTTGAAGAAAACAGCACCACCCTAAACTACCCTTTACATGAAAAATTTTTAAAAAATTTTTATTTTCTTGAAAATGGCTCTAACGATTTTGATTAAAATGCCACATGTTTAAGATATTTTTATGACAAATGAAATGTATATCTTGAATTTTCTGGTTATAGCCTATGCAGTCCTGTTTACTCTGGATGACTTTTGAATAACTGGTAAACCGTAAGAGAGAGACAAAATCTTACTATACAAAAAATGTAGATCTTACTAAAACACACAATTTATATCGAAATAAATTTGTTTGTAGAGTGAAGCATTTTGGAGATATTGCTTGTTAGTTGTGTCAGTTTTGGAAAACTTAAAACTTTCATGAAATGGAACATTGTTGTTCATTTTTTTGTATGTTAAGCGTGCAAAGAGAACGGGATCTCAAAGCTTTAAAAGAGTTGATATAGCTCAAAGCCATATCCCATATTCCCATATTCCCCTTGCATATGCAAGGAAATAAGCAGTAAGGTAATTTGAACAAATGTTTATCTCAACTAATACGAGGAAGATACAAGTATAAGAGTTTGTAAGAATTTTTAGTACAAGAGTAGAGAAAGTCATGTGAGTGCAACATATCAGATTTTTATTTCATTAAATATTAAAATATTTGGCTTCAACACCTCAGAGTTCTTTTATTAATACCTTGTATTTTACAAAACAATAAACTAGGTCTCTTTCTTTTAAGACAAGTAGTCTTTCTTACAATTTATAGTTGTATGTCTGTCATTCTTTTATCAATCTTTTTCAGGAGCGAGAATGCTGTATCGGTATCTACCAAAATCTGCAGGCCTCAGGCGAATCACATTGCACAAATCTATATCAAATGGTGATAAGTTGTATCTTCTGTTGTGTGAATGCTCCAACTTCTTAGAAAACCTTTCAGCAGCTGCACTATTACTTCCAGCACTCAGGGCTCGACTGTGTGGCTACACTGGTCTCTATCGCACCACAGCATCCTTCTGAGCAAACAACGAAGGCATAGCTTTATGTTATTAGCTATGTACCTCCTGGACTGCATGGCTGAAACAATTTTAACTTCTGCAAACACTTTATCTGCAGTTTATTTTTACACATAACTACAGACTTGTTATTTGCTTCAGGTGCATTACCTGAAAGTTACTGCAGTCATAGGCTACATTTGCTATAAGTTTGATAATGGAAAGGGGGCTGGTGCCGCCTGAATTTAAAAAAAATGAAAAGAAACAGTGTATTAATAATGCATTACACTGTATTTCCTAGTACAAACATATGCACTGCATATGAAATTGTAAAAAATGTGATGTTTACAATGATTTTGATTTATCCATTTTGTTCTTATCTCGCATTGTCCTATCCACCTTTCTCTTATGTTTTAAAACTGTTTTAATTTAAGTACAATAATTTAGCTGATGAATTGCTAATGAAAGTTTATTTATCAGCAATTAAGCTGTTTTGTACACTTATTTGTATTTTATTTTGGCCCTTAAGTACTGCTTCATTCAATTATCTGATGACCAAAGCATCATTGACTACATAATCTTATAGGCTGCAACTCACAGCTGGCCAGTTAATAAGTATCAGGGAACGTGCTGTAATACAAGACCAGACCTAAACAGCAGTGATTACAGCTGATACAAGACCTTGCTTCATTGAGGGTGATGACATACAATTTTTTTATTCTAATGAAAACTGATAGCTTTTAATGCATTTAGTCCTTAAATGCTTAGTGTGGAGTGTTTGCTAAAGCGTGTCTCAACCTTAGAAGACAGTACATATTAAGTGGGGTGCAACATTGCAACGCATACTATATGTATATCTTCTTTCATATTTGAACCCCAAATCATGTAAGAACCGACTCAGAGTGGCCCTTGAGAAATTTGGTATGGTATCATCACCGTTATGATACCGCGACAAAATTATATTCAATGTGGGTGAATATTTTCGAACAGCAAAGAATGAACAATTTACCACACTCCACTTTGCGCTGGGCCATCATATAGCATTAACCTAGCATTTTTTTGTTGTTGTCTCACCCATTTTGCTTCATTTTTCGATGATGTTCTTAGAGGTCTTTTCATTAATTCCTTTTTAATTATATACACTACTGCTTCCAAACACCTGATAGCCTTAGCTGTTTCTTTTACTTCCTTAATGCTCATTTTACTTGAAAAATAATCAAACATATTCATAATTATTTGGCATTACTTCTAAAAACTAAACCCCGGCGCAACAGCCCACAAGGGGCCAAGGCCTACCGTCCAGCCGCTGCGTCCCCCACCTCTGCCCACTACAGGCGTCATTGGTGAGGTGCAGTACTGGAGGGTGTGCGTGGTCAGCGCCCCGAGCCCTCCCGGCCAGTTATGCGGTCTTCTAGACCTGGGGCCGCTACTTCTCCATCAAGTAGCTCCTCAACTGGTCCCCCAGGGACCTAACGAGGCTGAGTGCACCCCGTACCAGACCTCCCAGAGGGGATAAAATCCCATGCTGGTACCGGGGATCGAACCCGGGTCCTCTGCGCCAGAGGCAAGCGCGCTACCAACTGCACTATGGAGGCAGTCAGCATTACTTCTTAATTCACCAATATATCGTCTCATCCTAGCTTCCCCCTCCATAATTACAAATATTTACAAAAAATGTTAAATAAATAACGCAGTAGCATTTCAGTTCCACACAGTATACACACACAACTTCTTTATGAACTGGAGTTACTGTTGCTCCTTCAACTGTCTTCTGTGTCATGCCTAGCGCGTTTTAGCTGAGTAGGTGAATATCTTTTGTTTGCCTTACACAATAAAAGCAAGGGGTTGCAGGCTTCTGGTTTATTTTAAAAACGGTCTCTAACCCTCCTCAACATTTGCTCTCACTTGGTCCGCGATGTAAATTCAATAATAAAAAGAAAAAATATAAACGTATTCTAACAGTCAGTTCATTAGTTAGTGCATGATGAGTATAAGAACAGCAAATATCAGACTTTTACTGAAAAAAAAGCGTTTTTGTAAACATTTGGACCTAGAGAAATGTATAATGACTAAAAAGGATATAAGGAACCTGGCAACAGCATGAGAGTAGAAAAGGACAAAGCTAATGGCAACTGATACGCACTAGACAAACACAGATATACACCATTTAAATCCATACTGTCATCTAAGGGTGAGACTGACTATAGAAAGATATATTTTGAAGATCCTTAACTAGAGGTCCAGAGCATGGACGGCTGTTGGGAGTGGGGGGGGGGCTTCTCCTACAGTTTGTTCCCATTTGATTGGCTCCCTTTGTTTTCTTGTTACTAGACATTTCTTGCCTTTGATGACCGGATGCCAGTTTCTTCCACCAGCAGCTAAAGCTAAGCTGCATTCATATCCAATCCAAGAGCTTATTGACTCCAAAAGTTAAACCATTAACCAATTAAATTAAAACTTTTAAAAACTGCACCTATTAGGGTGCAGAGAACTAGTGCATCCTGAAAGACAATAGTTGAGCAACATGCTTCCTCCTTGAGACGGTTATTATACATAACCTTGGAGATGATCAAACCAAACATGAACTTCACTTTGCTTGTCCAGCATCACTCTTTTATCATCTGGAATATTGCCAATTTGTTGATAAAATGATTATTATTAACTTTTATATTTCAATTGTGTTCACATAATCAATAGTTGTTTTATATAATGTCAGGTTCAAAATGTAAAAATAGCTCTTTTCCTTGTCATACCCAAAATTATTACAATGCAAAATATGAGTATGACATCATAAGACGTCATAAGAGAACATATCAGGGTGAGACAATATACTAACACGTTACCATAGCAATGTGGTAACTTTTAATTCCTTTTCCAACAACAATTCCAAAGGAGGCAGATCGTTTCTCAGCAAGCTCCAGGAAATCATAATTATACTAAGTGATTTTATCTTCTCGGACTGAAGCGTCTGCAGTAGGAAGATCTTATTTGTTATCAATACTTCAAGACATTGGAATATATTGTGTTAAATAGTACAATATTCTTTAATTGACGTAATATAAAATATAAGAAGTTGTTGTTGTTGTTGTTAGCTAATGCTGGATTTCTGACAATGAAGTCATTAATCCTCTTGCTCTCCAATATTTTTCACTGATGGATGGGGTGCTAGAAGTGGCTGGGCATATTTGAAGGTGGTCTCGATCCATTTCCTCTTGCAGATCACATAGAGGACAGAGTGGTGAAGAATATATCCCAATATAAGAAGTTAGACACCATGTTTAGCGAGATTCTACTAAAACATACAATATTTAATTTCAGATGTGCCAAAACATGCAGCAGGAAAGAAAAGTATTGTTATTGCTTTAAGATTCAATAATTGTGTTAATTTACTGTGGTGCAAATAAATATTTTAACAAACATAAAAATGGAGTCCAACAATATGCCTTGTTCTGTACCATACTCAGAGATATTATAAGTCATCAAAGCCACAACTTCATAGCCATGCTAACTTCTAATTAAGAAACCCTGTTGCATCCTGTTCACCAAATCCATCTTAAACAAGAAAAAGGTCTCTTAAACACCCACTCTGCAGTAAAACCCCATTGAGGGTGGGCACACAGCAAAGTATTCAGGCTGAACCACAGCCTGCTAGTATCAGGACACAGGCACAAGTTGACTTTTAGAGTCTCTTCTTTCTTATTGAAATTGTTAGGATGTTTGTAGATTTTGATAGCTTTGTGCTGTAATCGAGCAAGTAGTGTATTGTGAATGAGAGGTTACTCATGCCCAGAAATAACTTCCAGTTACATTGACTCCGGCCATGAAAACCTACATTGTCTATCACATAGCTTTTGTGTTGCTTCCATGGCTAATATTTTATTCTTGAACAGTTCTTCCAATCTTCGGGTTACAATTTTATACTGCCTACAAATATATATATGTTTAGGGATTGTTCTTGGAGAATGCTTTGAATTACACTCTCTTGATGTATAACATCTTTGTTATTTTCTCATCATTAAAGATGGTGCCCGCTTCTGTAGCATGATGGTTAGCATGTCTGCCTCACGTTCAAGAGGTCACGAGTTCGAATCTCGCTTAGGGTAAGTTATCCAGATAAGGTTTATTTCTGGGTTTTCCTTTATCCTGAGAAGACGAATGTCAGGTAACTTAAAGCTCTATGGACGTTGAGCTCATTTGAGCATAATTTCACCTATTTCAGTCACTCACTATCCGATATGGCATTATGCTGGAGGATGTTAACAAGAAAAAATAAAAAATAAAGTTGGCCTTATTAGTCTATCGAACTTAAGAAGCCATCAGACGATCCATGTCTAGTGCAATACTGAAAATAGTGTAAGTTACAATTCATGATACCTCAAGATAGGCAATAAAGCTGACTCAATGACTTTTACTATGTTTTATCAACTAAAAACTATAACCAAGCTATATGTCAATTTAGAAACAAATTGGGTACCTGCCCTGTGAGAGGTATTAAAAAGGTGAAAGTTGCAACATAAAACTAATATATGTTAAATAAACTGAGGTATAATACACCCAAAATCCTCAGTAGTGATGCCTCATTTCAAGCTTCCAGCATTCATTTGCATGATGTGAGTGAACTTTTAGGTTATGACTGCCACATCCAATGTTATGTTTTCCCTGATGTTATTTAGCCAGCTGGCCATCATCAATACATCAGTACTATATGTCCATCATCAGATAATTGGATGAGCGAGCCTCTAAGAAAAACTTCTACATTCTATGTAAAACAAATATGACTAAAAACATTCTAAACATATTATGTCAGAATAAAGGGTTACAGTATATTACAAGAGTTGTAGTGGAGCACAATTATTCAACTGTAGGTATTTTGAAAGCCTTGGAAGAAAAAAGTGTTTTGTCCTTTTGTAGGTAGCTCCTTTATTTTTGCACTTTCAAAGAAATTTGTGATCTGCATTGTATTTAACAGTGATAATGTCATGTCTGCTTGTTATTCTTTAATTCTTATACTTTTCTTGTGGAAACTTCTGGACCCCAGTACTTTAATGAGATTTTAAAATGTTTCTTTATCTGAAAATCCCAATACAGGGAAGATTTTTTTCAATATGGCGCATAATAAACAATAAAATCAAGTTGTTCATTGCAAGGGAATCAATACAGTAAAATGACTAAATAAAATGTTCCTAAAATTTCTGTTTTAATGTCCTTTGACAATGTGCTTTTGCTAAAGCAGCTGGTAATGGAAAGGCATAGGTTATCCACTTGGTACCTGACTTGTGTTTGCAGTGTTGAATTTGCTTTGAAGCACATTACGGTTGCATTCTAGAGTTGATTTGTTTACTGGGGAAAGCTAATACACAGTCACACAGTCAATTTCATGTTTATGATACTAAGAATAAAGCTCACATAAAGAATAAAAAGCAGCATGGAATGTACCTACCACAGAAGTACATAGTTACAAAAAAAAGTAGGCAAGTAATTTTTAAATTAAATGCAAAAACATTTCAACATGACAATTCAATCAAGGGCCCATCTTATGTAAAAGTTTATAACTTATAAAGTAATAGTTTTAGTTACTCATAATCTATATTGTATAATAAATTATAAAAATATTCCTTGTTTATACCCATATATATGATTATATATGTAATACTTTGTATATATGATACTGCATATAATATATGATAATCATATATGATTATATGTTAATTCTTGCAAGAGCAATCCAAATACTGCTAAGATTCAAAGCAGAAGTATTTTTTATTTGTTTGAAAAAACTTTGTACCCATTGTATTTTGTGTTTCAAGCTTGCACAATTTCTGTCCTAAAGAAATACATCATTTACATTTTAACAACACCCATCATCATTAGTGAATCATTTATTACCCTGAGATCACATATAAAATCCATGGTTATTATGCACTTCCATTACACTGTAGTTTTGAAAACATTTTGCAATGCTGGGAGCTTTATTAGTGAAATTTTAAAGAAGGGTTATGGAAACCATGTACATTTAATACTATGCTTATTCTTGTTGTAATAAATATAAAGACCAAATGGAACCTACAGTGGTGAAAGTACAAGGATGGTATCACAGGATATTTACTGTTTCATAACCTCAAATTTTGATATAACATTAGACTCATTAGCGAACCAGAATGATATGCTTCATTATGTTTGCAGATGAATTCAACTTTAAAACAGACACGCAAGAATGTATAGCCAATACACAATCTTAAGCACCTACAGTTTTGATGAAGTTATTTGGGAAAATTTGTAGATACTGAAACAAAACTTATTCAATGAAATACTGACAGAGCATTAAGAAAGGTACCTCAGAGAGATATAAGATGAGTTCAATTGCATTTCTCTAAACTAACAAGAACACTCTAATTGAAATCAGTATTACATCACTGTGATAATTCTGTAGGTACATAGGTTGATGTTAAAACCCAAAACCATCAAAACCAGTTTTAACTGTATTTAGATGATGCTGGTTAGAATGAACATACTGGGTATAAGACAGGGATGGTGAACTTATGACACAGTTGATGATATACCCTCTTAAATACAATAAAGTACGTATCATCACCATCACCATCGCCATCACCATCTCGGTAGCGTGATGGTTAGCATGTCTGCCTCAAGTTCGAATCTTGCTTAGGGTAAGTTATCCGGGTAAGGTTTTTTTCCGAGGTTTTCCCTACCCTGAGAAGACGAATGTCAGTTAACTTAAAGCTCCATGGACCTCGGGCTCATTTGAGCATCATTTCACCCATTTCATTTCATTCATTCTCCGATATGACACAATGTTGGAGGACGTTAATTTAAAAAAAAAAAACATCACCATCATCACCACCACCACCATCACCACCACCACTACCCCACCACCACCATCACCACCACCATCACCACCACCACCACCATCACCACCACCACCCCACCACCACCACCATCACCACCACCACCATCATCACCATCACCACCACCACCCCACCACCACCACCACCATCACCACCACCATCACCACCACCACCATCACCACCACCACCACCACCATCACCACCACCATCACCACCACCATCACCACCATCACCATCACCACCACCATCACCACCACCATCACCACCACCACCATCACCATCACCACCACCACCACCATCACCATCACCACCACCATCACCACCACCACCACCATCACCACCCCCATCACCATCACCACCACCATCACCACCACCACCATCACCACCACCACCATCACCACCACCATCACCACCACCATCACCATCACCACCATCACCACCACCACCATCACCACCACCATCACCACCACCACCATCACCACCACCATCACTGCCACCACCATCACCACCACCACCCCACCACCACTACCACCCCACCACCACCGCTGCCACCACCATCACCACCACCACCACCCGACCACCACCACTGCCACCACCATCACCACCACCATCACCACCACCACCCCACCACCACCACTGCCACCACCATCACCACCACCACCCCACCACCACCACCACCCCACCACCACCACCACCACCCCACCACCACCACCACCCCACCACCACCCCACCACCACCACCCCACCACCACCACCACCACCACCACCACTGCCACCACCATCACCACCACCACCACCCCCATCACCACCACCACCCCACCACCACCACCCAACCACCACCACCACCCCACCACAACCACCACCACCCCACCACCACCACCACTGCCACCACCACCACCCCACCACCACCACCACCACCACCCCATCACCACCACCACCCCACCACCATCACCACACCACCACCCCACCACCACCACCACCCCACCACCACCACCCCACCACCACCACTACCACCACCATCACCACCACCACCATCACCACCACCACCCCACCACCACCACCACCCCACCACCACCACCACCCCACCACCACCACCATCCCACCACCACCACCATCATTATTAAATTTAGGTTGTGGGTTGAAACTCTGTAAATGGTGATGGATTTTTTCTGGGTGTAAAAATCTTTCATTTTGAAATGAAAGCCAGTTGTCCCATTTTGTAGATTTATGGCATGTAAAATAAGGCTGACAAAGAGGCCTCTGTGCAAAATTAATGGTATTTCATGCTCAACATAGAGCAGAACACTGAGAACCATAGTAGTTAAAAAGTCTCCATAAATAAAACTCTATGTAATTATTAAAGTTACTATACTAAAATCATGGTTATGCACAAATTACTGTGTCATAATCTTCTGACTTAATACCAGAATATATAGGTAGGTCCCAGAAACCTTCTATTTATTTTGCTCCTTCTGTTGAACAGTGAAATTTAACTGATGGTTAATAGCAGCAGCAAAAAGAAATAGACAAATCCATAGTAGCAGCACACTTTTGGAATGATCACCACAACATTGACTAAAGAACTATTACACCTGGTATACATGCACTATGAATTAAATATCTGGAAAAAGATACGTCATATAAAAAAAGTTTGAAACCCATCTAATGAATTTCACCTTCCCTCAGAAGAAAACTCGTTACTCAATCTCATAGTATTTCTGACAGACATCTCCTTTTTGAAGATAAAGAATCCACATGACCAACAGTGCTCCAGCCAATCAACACATTCTTGATAATAGCTTCAAGTGAAGGCAAAACGCATTGAAGGAAAACAAAGATATACGAACTACAGAGTGCCTCATTTGATTCAAATTGTATATTTTTTTATTGCTACATTACTTCATAGTATTATTTCCAATTTAGTATGTAAAATATAATCTAACATATATTAATTTAAAATGCATCAGTATACTTAAAAACCAACTATATTGTAACATTAAATTAAAAACCTGAAGTATTGTTTAATAAATAATTCTTTATTTAAAAGCTTAAATGCTATATATAAATGGGTGATCCAAGAGACTCCGAACCAGCTGCACTGTGTTTTGCCTGTACACAGCCTCAGCATTCTTAGAACAGTGCAGATGAAATCATATTAATTTTTAAAACTACTTTTAAAGGCTTTACTTACCAATGTTATTAAAGGAGATGCTGAAACTGGCTATCATCATTGTCCATACATTTTTGGCACCGTAGTTCACGTTGAAAATTTCAGCAATTTCCTGGCGGACATTTTGTTTTAATTCTTCCAGTGTGTGTGGGTTTGTCTTGTACACTTTATGCTCTAAGTTACCCCAGAGACAGAAATAGCAGGGGTTAGGTTGGGGGACCAAGAGGGACACAAATCTCTACTAACAATTCTGTCCTGAAACACACTTTCAAATTGTTCTCATCGAAAGATTGGCTGTATGAGCTGTTGCAGAGTCTTGTTGAAAAAAGGCAACTGTCGGTTAATTCTCTAAAAATGGGGGCAAAACTATATTCACCTATGTACGGATATCAACTGCTGACTCGAAAAAAACTGGGTCTATAACTTCCTCTCTGCTAATGGCACACCATACACCAACTATTTCAACACAAAGGGATATTTCATGAACAATATTAGGTTTCTCAGAGCTCCAATAATGATTATTTTGTATACACTCATATCCATGAAGGTGGAACCAAGCCTCGTCCATGAAAAATATTAAATGTGTGCCTAATTACAAGATCATCTGGTTGAAGGGCATGTGCCACAGTTATTTTATATTGTTTTAACTTTAGCAATTTAGTAGCTCTTTGCGCAGAGCCATAAGAAATGCCTGCCTATTGTGAAAGATGCCTGCGCAATTTTTGGGGGAATTCTTTAAACGATGACCAATGTTTTCTAATGTTTCTTTGGCAAGAACCATACACCATCTTTTAGATTTCTGAGCCTGAACACTTCCTGTGGCCTGAAATTTATTGTAAAGTTCATGAATTGTAGTACGACCTGGAACTTTTACACCTGGAAATCTTTTTGCAAATCACACTTTCACTTGGCGAGCTAGCTGATTAACACATATGAGTCATAAATAAATATATGCCGTGCAGTAGAAAACAAATGCTGAGCCATAATACACTTTATGACTAAGTACAGGACAAAATAATAAAGCACACAGGTAATAACTCAACCACACGATAATAGGTCAGCTCAATACTGCACTTTCAGAGCAGAGACAAACAAGTCAACTGCATGACCTTTTGTACAGCACCACACAGAGGTTCGGATGTTTTTGGGTCTTTCTGTATATATAAAATTAATATAATGTTTACAAATATTCAATGCAGAGATGTTAAAGTTAATATTCCTAATTTTTGTTGTTGTAATATATCCAGTAAACATTTATGGGGTGTTATATTGAGATTGAGGGATTAATAACTAATTTTAATAAAAAAAATAATAAATATCACAGCAGTTTTAACATAAAGAACAGCAAGTTTAATATTTACAAATAGCTTTTTCCAAGAATGGTTGCAAGGAGTTACCTAATAGGATGAAAACATGTGCTTTTCATCCACTCAGGACTACCCATAAAATGGGACATGTGTTTGATGCCCCAGGATCTTCAAGGGTTTGAAGGGTTTAGCAAATAAAATATCAGAATGGCGGATGTATTATTTTACCATGATATTTTAAGCTATTGTGCTACTCTATCTTACACAGCAATTTATTTGTATCACCATTTTCTCATTACTCTGAAGAAGTTATGTCATCAACTGTCTCTTAAGTGACACCTCCCCTATTCAGCTATGTCCCTCCCTCCATACCAGTAAGCTGCACGATGCAGTTGAAACTAGTAAACAACTGCTATGAACAATTATTTTAAAAACTTAATCATGTGAAAAGCAGATCCAGATATACATTAACAGATATGAATTTAATTTACGTCCTGCAGTTAAATTGTTCGGCTTTGAAACTTGATTTAAATAATTTGGTAATGAGAAAATATGGTTGTCGATCTAGAACTAATTTAAAATGTCTGCAAAATGGGGCTCATTTTTACCATTACAATGTATTATGCATTTGTACGGGCAAAGAACGGTGTAATGAGGGTGAATGTACAGCATCGACTTGAACATCCTGTGTCATTCCGTAACATTACTGCCTTCCCTCTGTTTTCCTTATTGGTACATCTGCTCTGAAAATTATGTGGAATTTTATGGTGAATATGGGTTCTATCTATAACTCTGTCACCATGACTTATCAGAGACCCAAAATTTGTAGACAATTGTACATTCACCTTGCTGATTAGACTATTACCTACTAACCTCTTTGGGAGATAACGCTATATTTCTGGCCATTCTTCATTTCTAGTAGTATAACAGGGTCTTGCGGTAAAACTGTAGGAGAACGTCGTCACGTGGTTCACTGACAGTTCTATTATGTCACTGACCTACAACGGAAGAAGATGGCGCTGCAAGGCAGAAATATCTGTTGCCAACTTATCATTGTACAACTCTCTAAAACTACCAACCACACATCACAAAATGCCAAAACAATGTACTATTATTTATTAATATTGTTGTTGTTGTTGTTAATACTGTGTAATCTGTAATAACATTACTGTATTACACAACCTCAATATTATTAATTACTTCATCATTATTATTGCACTATTGCGTAATACTGTGTAATCTGTAATAAAATTGTTGTATTATACAACCTCAACATTATTATTATTGTTGTTGTTAGTACTGCGTAATCTGTAATAACATTACTGTATTACACAACCTCAATATTATTAATTATTGCATTATTATTGTTGCACTATTGCGTAATACTGTGCAATCTGTAATAAAATTACCATATTATACAATCTCAAATAAGAATTGTTGTACCTTTGATAAGTGTAGTCAGCTGTGAAAATGCGCAACAAGTTCAAGTTTATTATTTATTTATGCCAAAAAACTTACTATTGGTATTTTTAAACACAAACCGTGTGTGGGCAATGTTTGAGAGGTAGTACTAGAACTAGGCGGGTGCTCTGAGAGCATCCCTTCTCGGTTTACCGCCTTCTCTTGTGCCTGTTGAGGTAATTTTCTTTTTTATATGCTTCGATGAGCCACAACATCTCTTCCTCAGTCCAATTTTTCATTTTCAAACGTATGTAGAATACAGATTAAAACCACAACCGCACCGCACAAGAACTTAAGTCACATCACTTAATTACAAAACAATAATTCTAAATAACAACAACAAATAACGTTAATAAGTTGGTTGGCAACATTCACATACTTCCACTGATTTCAATTTTCCAGTGTTGGCAATACATACGTCACCAACGAGTTAAAGGAAATGAACCTTATAACAACAATGCTTCAGTCACAAACAACTGCCTATCGACCACGTGAGGACGGGCTCCTACAGGATAACCCCAGAGCTTTAATAAGAATGAAATTTTCAGGCAATATAAACAAGACATTCTTCAGGCAAGTGCCTGATTCCATGTAACTTTTTGCTATACATAGAAAACATTCATGCCCAAAGCAAGAAAGACATGCCACATTTATCTTTTGTTCCATTATGCACAAATAACATTTTCACTTTTAAAACACAACACTAACAAATATTGTAATAACAATATTCATCATAGGATTACGTCATCCTTATAGTTTCTTATTCTATGCAACACTTACAATGAAATTTATACTATACATGCTTGCTTAGTTGACTGCTGCCTCAGCAGGGGATTGTGAACCAAGAAGATGAAGAATGCTGTTTGGTTATTTATTGCAGTTCTACCAACCAAAGAGAATGAAACAAACTAGTGAGGAAAATGAGAAAAAACAAAAACCGGTTAAAGGACTTTAAATCTTCAAAAACAAAAAATGAACAAGAAAACTTACTTTAGTTGTCAAAAGTAGGTTTGAACTAATTCACACATCACATAGTTGTTAAATATGTGAACATGTTTCAATATTTATGTTTAGCTATTTAAAAACTATGCAATATTTGAATTAGTTCAAAATAATAATTCATAATATTTACTTTACACATATAACAAATTAAATAAAAATATGCAAAGACAGTAAAATGTGCAGTCCATTATTGTCTGTTCTAAGTGCACTTCATCATTCCAAGAAACTTTAATAGCAACATGAGAAACATTTATAAAAACACTAATATACAATTGCACCTTAAGCTATTTTCATGGCTGGTATCCATGTTTTTACAATGATTATCTTCTACATTGTTGTGCAGCGATCAAAGGTTAAAAACATAACCAAACATTTCATTGACCACTGTGATTAGCATCTTTGGCAAGTTCATGGGAAGAGATTGATTTTCATGTGTAACACAATATGCACCGAAATTTACAGTACTGGTTTTGTGTAGCCCTTATGTGCATGCCTGTGTGTCTACATGTTGTTGCATCACCATGATGTATTCTTAGTTGTGTAATGAACATTGCGCTCTGTGGTTGGAAGTGACACTACGTCTCACGATGAAGGAAAAAATATCAATATTGGAGTATTATTTTCACTTGTATGGAAATGGTTATCAAGGAAGGTCCAGTTTAAAGTTAGTGGCGGAACAATATCATAAAAGCTGTAATAAGCCAGCACCCAGCAACACGGTTATGCTGCCTATAGTTAAAAAATTTTGATGTATGGGTAGGGTATTTTGTCAACATAAGAGAAGGTCTGGTAGGCCAGTAACTGTGTCCACAAATGAAAATCATGGATATGTCCTCAATCAGGTGTTGCAGTCACCAAGGCGAAGTCTTTGATAACAGCCCTGAAATTAAGCATTAGCAATACATCTCTTTGATGATTGTTTAAAGACGTAGGTGGATTTCTGTATCGAATACAGGTTGGATAACAATTGATGGAGCAAGATTGGCATCTCAGGATTGAATAGCATGCAGCATTTTGGCCATTTTGTACAAGGATTAACGTATGGTTCACTAGTGAAATTCACCTTCACTTTGACAGTTTTATCAATTGCCAAAACACTCGCTTTCTTGGTTTCAAGAGGCCATTATCGCCCAGGAACCGCTATACAGAGTGCATGCAACTATTTGGTGTGCAGTGTCAGAAAATCATGTGTTAGCTCTTCTGTATTTTGTTGAGATGGTGATGGTGCACCTCTTACTGTTAACCAATGTTAAAGGAGAAAATTTTCAGTTGTCCAAATCCACCCCAAACTGTGCCTGCATTATGTCAGAAGATTGCCTTGGCTTTGAGGACTCTGAAGCAACCCAAGTTCTAGAATATATTTCAAAATCTGCATGATCACTATGAACATTGTTTATGACATAATGGAACACATTTTGAACATTTACATTATCATCCTGATAACTAAATAATAACAATAACAGTAACATAATTTTCCAGTACTGTATACTTTGGTGCATACTGTACCTTTACCTTGTTAGGGTAGTGGAGGAAAATGTTTTTTGAATGTTTAGTCCTATCTTGTTTACTATAACTATGCCCACACTTCATTAACACTGCATCCATTACTTTTATTTATTTTACTGAGATTTTTTCTCTGTCTACTGAGTTTGATTAAATTCACATATCCTATAATACTTCCATGTATTCTGTACACAGGAGTGCCATGACCAAGCAGTAAGACTATTCACCTATCACCAAGGTGGCTCAGGTTCAATTCCAGGGAGCCGCATGTGGTATTTGTGGTGGACAAATCGGCATCTGGGTAGGTTTTCGCTAGGTTCTCTGGTTTCCCCTGCCATTCATTCCACCAACTGCTCCATCACATTTCCATTCATCCCTTTTGCTTGCATTTCATATCACCCTTTTCCTCACTCTCATACCTGGTGCTTGGCTGACCACCAGCTTCCAGGTCTTCACTCTGTCTGGTTCATAAGTTTGCTCCCCAACAGACATCGGGCTTGTAAGTCCTAGGGGATGTTCAGCCCTCCATATGGGCAGGGTAATCAGATAAAGAAGAAGTATTCTGTGCGCTTCTGTAAAGAATGGCATGGTCAGCAATGTGTCAACTTTCTGGTACCATTGTCTGGCATGTGTTTATTTGCTCAGGCACTTTTTAATGGGCCTTCTGATCAGCTCAGTTCAGTTTATTCGTCCTTTATAATCATACAGGGTGCATTGCACTATGTCATAGGACCCATATATATACCAATATACACTTTTCCCAACACAAAACATTTTATAAACTCCCATAGTACATAATGGATTTCTTGGATCTTTAATGGAACTAACCTGATCTATTGCTATAGAATAACCAGATAGCATTTGGATGATTCCAGTTGATCCTAAATTTTGGTCCTAACCACTAAGGCAATTATAACAAAGGTAAAAAGCATTGTGCTTCAGATTCTTTTGAGTACTCTGCTGTGGGAAATAAAGGAGGGAAAAACAGTTATTCTTCATCTGTCTCGGCTTTTTTGCTTCAGAGTTCAAAAAGAAGATATTTAATAATATGACACATGCAGTGTAGGCACCAAATGTCTGCAAACTGTGAAAAGTTGGTGCAAACTTTTATAGCAACTTTACCAAACGATAATATTAATAAGGCTAACTACATTAAAGATTATTTTAAATTGTTTAGTTTTTATATTTTTTGTGTATGCTAATGTTGCATTTTACCTAATATAAACATTAAACAGTTCTTCTTTTTCATGTACATATGCTAAATACCCAAAATTAATTCTTTTTCTGTGAAAGATTGTTGCCACATTTTTGCGTATTCTGTTTTTAAGTTAATTACATTGCTTGAGCTTATGTAGCACAGAATGACAGAAGTGACTAACTTAAACCCTAAGGTCTCAATGATCACTATACAAGATTTTAATATTTTTTAAAATCTTAGAATTAAAACGTTCAGCAGTTTGCATTCAAAAAAGATCAGTGGCTTTGGATGCATAATGAAATTCATAATGTATGTTATAATTCTCCTAGCCAAACAGATTTGATTATTCTCTTGGAATATCATTGAAATGACAGGTCTGCAAGAAGCCAAGCTCACTATTTGCTGACTCAGAAGACTGCGAGTCAATCCCAAGGTAATTTCTCCTTTGTTATAGGAAGTTCACTGATGCTGACCAACCTACTATAGTATTCATTGCATAATATGTAACAGGATTTTAAAGAAACCCCTCTACTAGTATAATCAGTGGTGAAGTGAAGTAAGTAACAGGGTAGACAGATTCATCTTGCCCTCATCCTTCACCATCGGCTCGCTTTGTTTTTTCAGGGAAAATACATATATAGACAAACTTAAAAAGCAAAACTTAATCTGAATACAAAATGTTATCCAAATTGTTAGAGTCATTTATAAAATATCCAAAATAGATATATGAGAATTGCTCTGTAGAAGAAGGAATAAAAAAATGTGTGTGTGTAAAATCATGTTTCTTTCAGGAAAGAGACCTACATAGAAAAATCTAAAAAGCAAAGCCTCATCTAACAGAAAATTTGATCCAAATAATTGAGCCATTTTTGAGATACCCAAAATATACATACATATATACAAGAATTGCTCGTTTAAAGATTTTAGATTTAGAACTTTTAAATAATTGTTATTTATACAGTAGTGTATTGTTAATTCAGAATTTCTCTTCATATATCTCAATTCAATTCAAATTAATCCCTATAAATGCTGGAAAGGTAACCAATAGGAGCACTTGTCCCTTGCCTCGAAGACATTCCATTACCGCAATAGTCAATCACAGCCAAAAAAGACAGACTTGACTGTCTACTGGGCAGAGAAATCTGGCTATACAGAAACATTGTAGTTCACAAACCGATGTCAGATGGCGTGCCCGTTTCTACCATGCTCTCAGCATGGCAAAATACACAGATCGGCAAATGTCTACCACAGGCAGCCCAGTACTGCATTTTCATAGCAGAGCTGCGCAGATGCTGGAATAGAGACGAAAACTTCCTAAGCAGAAAATACAAATACCTGCTTTAATGCAAAAGTTAAATAATTTTCTTGGGTAGACACTGTCTACCCTGTCTCCCCTGAAGCTTTGCCCCTGAGTACGATTAACAGCATGTTCTAGTAATCTAGAGACAAGTAGGCATCATTTGCACAGATAGGTTCTTTCCTGGAGTTTCTCTTTATCTTGCAAAGGTATTCTAGAAATAACTTTCAGTTCTTTTGAGCACTTACTAATCATTCCTCCTTTTGGAGAAGATTGGTGTTTCCACCAACTAGGGAAAATATTGTAAACAGTGAACATACAACAGTTGTCCATAAAATAAGGTTCCCAATTTTTTTTTAACAATGAAAACCATAATTATTGACATTCAATAGTATATGTTTTGAAAGCTTAGACTTTTTCCTATTTTTCGACATAGTCACCATTCTGATCAGTGCATTTTTGCATGTGATGTACCATATTTGTATGCCTGCATCGTAGAACTCTCCTGCCTTGTGGCGAAGATAGCTTAAAACAGTTCCTTTAAGTTCCTCTCCGGTTCTGAAATGCATTCCACACAGGTGTTTCTTCAAGCCAAGGAAGAGATAGTAGTCACTTGGGGCTAGGTCTGGGCTGTAAGGAGGGTGTTCGACAGTATCCCTTCCGAATTTGTTGATGAGATTGGTCATAGACCTGAAACAATTCGCAGCCCACTTTAACACGTTTTCGTCTGTGGTCCTTAAGCATTCTCGGGACTCACCTTGGTATACCCTAAATGACCTGTCAAAATTTTGTGAGTGTAGGTCTTGCTGAAATTTGGGATATCTTGCATTTCTCCCGAACATCATCCTTCGATCTTTCAGTATTGCTTCTTCCACTTTCAGAATCATTTCATCTGAAACCGATGGCCGCCCAGAACGCTGGTCGTCATGGACGTCTGTACGTCCATCTTTGAATTCTCTGCACCATTTGCACATGTGTTGTACATTCATACACTACTCTCCATACACTTCACACAGTTGGGAATGACTGCCCACCGGTGCAGGCATTTTGTACACCAAAAATGCATCACAAAACGTAATTCACACCTGGCGGGAGAAGCGGATGGAAGCTCCATTTCTAATGGCTGGCAAGACAAGACTGAGCATCACAGACAGCTTGCAGGCCAGGAGACTGGAAGAGAGAGAACCAAGCTACATGTCAGTGTTACCAGATATCCTGTAGTAGCATTCCTCACGACTGCAGATCCTTGGGAACCTTATTTTACTGACAACCCTCGTACATTCAATATCAGTACTGTTGGCTAAAAAAACCTATTGACTAGTAACGAGGAACCCAAATCCCCAAAATAACTTCCATGTATAGTATTTAAAATTTCACTGTAATCTACATTTCGTTTGTTTTATAATGCAATTTGAACAAAAAAAATTTAAAAGATTGCAAACTGTTAGAACTATTTTACACCTTTAGACACATGCTTGTAAATCCTTATATGACAGCACACTTACTAAGCTTTAAGTAATAAAACAGATGTTTTACCATAGTAGTGAAAAAAATATAAAACTATAGTAAATGAAACATTTAATTAAAATGCTATAAAGGGAGAAAGAAATGATTATACATGAATTTACTGTACTACTTTCACCACTTAAACCTAGTTTCTGTGAAACTAAGAACTTAGTATGAAAGATAAGAGTTTTTAAATTGAAGGAAGGAACATGTGTGATATTTTTAAACATTCTTTGCTTCATAATCTATTGTAGTGATAGCTTTGCACTTATCAAAGTCAATTCTAGCTCTATATAACTATATCAATTTTAAGAGAAGTAGAATATAAATAATCTAAAAATAAGCCAAATATTAGGATACATATATATTTTAAATTTCTAATGACTCTGGTTTTTAACTCTTGCATCTTCAATGGAATCTTAGGCAGTAATGAAGTATACAATTATTGTAATGAATATTGTTGCCACTTTTCCTCATTCCTAAACAATATATTATGATCAAGCTTGGAGCATAATTCTCAAATCTCAAGCTTTTAATGATAATTAGTTTATAGAGAAACTTTTGTGTTGATAAAGATCAAATATTGTGCATGCTGCTTAATTTTGTTAAGTTAATCTTCTATAAACCTAGTAAAAGGGTATAATAAATAATGAGCAGTATTTCAAACTCCTTTAACAATTTTACGCACATACAAATGTGTAAAAAAAATTACGTAGTAATGAACTAGAATACGGTACAATAGAACCATAAAATTTTAGAATTGGATCTTCATGTTTACAATATTTTAGATGAAATATAGAACCAGAGTTATAAAATACCAACAATTATATTCATAATATAACATTTTAGAAAACAGGTAGCAGTTTTATCTCATTATATACCTGCAAAAACTAATGACAGAGGTTACATGATTCTTAAATAGATTTATACCATTATATTCATAACCTAAAAGAGAAGAGTGGAAGAAAAGCTTCAACAACAATGAAATTTATGTTTTGCATGTGCAGTATGCTGTCCTACCTTTTATCTACACAAATGTTAATCAAATGAGTGTATTATGTACAATCAAGTTTTCAAGGACAGTCTACAGATACATGTCATATAAATACATATGTACATGCATTACAAAGTGATTTTAGAACATGTAAAAGCATTTGTTTAAGTTGATTATGAAAAGCACATATATTTACTTAAAGCTGCTTAATATTATTCAGTTTATTAATAGAATACCTACATAACTGTCAATCTGAACAATTGAAAGTAGCTGTATTCTAAATTTAACCTCTGCTTTTGAATATCAAGTGAATTTATAGTATCAAGTGGTGCAATTAAAAATACTCTGCCTCCTGTTTGACTGTGAATGTGATATGCTAACTGCCTGAAAGTCCATTATTGTATTCTCTTGTGTCAAATCACATTAACTATAACAGTGGAGTTTTTCATGCTGTAATCAATTATAATAATTGTTATTGAAATTTCCTGTCATCTTTTCATTTTATTTCATCAGTCTGCAAAATACTTTACTCCATGCAAGAAAGCACAGCAATTGCGGAGGCATGTATAACAAAGTGTTAATTTAAGGTGGCGTTAACTTGCATTATACATATATGAAATTTGTGATTTTTTTATTTGTGAATCAGGTAGCCAATATATTGGAAACTTGTGTAAAAGTCATTTTGTTGTGATATCTTCATTATATATTTAGTTATAGGCTGTTGAATTTGACATTTCTAAAGTGGGTGTAGTGATTTAACTCTGCGGCAGACACACTTAAGACAGTTACATCAGCAGGCACATGCGATATTCAGTGCCACCAGACTTTAAATGCCATTTTACAGGCAAATTTTCTTGTTTTCAGGTAGAACTAATATGTTGTTGTTGTTGTTTTCTAGTGCCTTGCATCTGGCAATGAAGCCATTAGCATTCGTGCTTTCCAATACTTTTGAACTGTAGTTTCTTCTGATCTTAATGCTTCACAGGTCTTTAAGTGGTCTTCATTCATTTCTGCTGGATCGTTACACAGGACACATATTGGTGAGGCTGAGATACCTATTCTGTAGAGATGACTTGCTAAGCAGTCATGATTTGTCAATATTCGGAAGGCTGCAACCGCTGTTTTCCGTGGTCTCTGGGGGATTATATCTGGGTTGGAAAGTAGTGTAATCCATTTTTTATCTTTGGCATTTGTTTCTATTTCTTGTAGGTATGAATGAGAAAATTTTTTAACGATCAAGCGTTTTATTGAGGAATATGAGAAATTGAATTTAGACTTTTGTTTCATTGGTAGAACTAATATTGAAGCCATAAATAATAAATGATGTGATTGTTAACCCCAGTTTTTAATATAATATGTGTATAAACACATAAGCTGGAATAAATGAAAATGCATGACATTTATTTAAGCCTAGTGGGCTTAATGGGCATGCACTGAACAAAATCACTACGTCCACAAAATGCAACAAACATTTTGCATATGGTTGTGAACTCCCCTGGACTGTAGTTGTCTCTGCAGTTTTTAAAAAAAGCCAGCATCGTCAAACCTCAGTGACTGAAGCAAGAACAGAATGCTGTTCTTAAAATAGTCATTTCTGTTCCATTTGATGCTCACAACATTAACAACTTAGGGCATCCTTGTTTTTGTAAGTAATGAGAAAAAGTACTTCTAATATAGCAATTATTTCAGAAGCAGGAGTATTTCTGCAATCTCTATCCCTTGTATGATTAAAAAATGATCTCTTGTTATTTATCTGTTTATATTTGCAAAAGGAGAATCAGTTATCTCAGAATCAAAGAATTTGAGAAAACCTTCAATTTCAGTTATAGTATTCCATTTTGGGCAAGGCAGAACCTTGAATATGTTCTTGTGTGTTGTTTTCCCTGGCACTGATAACAAATGATGCATCCACATAGTTTCCTGGTCCTCTTACCAGTGTAAGAATGGCAGTCATCACTTGGTATTTGTTTCACTTCATTCTCGTCATCACATGATTTTGCAGATTTACTGGAATTATCACAATTATTTCTGCTTCATCATCACTGTCAAAAAAATCAGCATAATCTTCTCTGTCAGATGTTTTCAAAAGATGCTCATTTCTTCTGACATCAATCCCTTTCTTTGTGTAAATTGGGAAGGCGATTAAGAAAATTCTAATGCCAAAGTAATCTTCATAACCAAAAAATCATTGACATAAAGTGCTTTTGCTAAATAAAGCTTCCGATGTATAAAACATGCAGTAATGATTAGGTTACATTTACTTACATCACCGGGCATGTGCGGTACGCAGGACTGCCTTGGTGTAGTTGTCCACTTTACTCATCACTCACAGTGAATATGATGGGTATTAAAATGTGACAATAGTGACATTTGGTGCCTGAATAACCCATCAAAGCATATCCAGCACAATTTTGGTGAACTTGGAGCACTAACTTAATCATTGAAAGAAAACAAAATTGGTGGCTCTGTATGCCGCCATGCGCCCACCTCAGGGTTAAGTACCACTTTACTGTGCACTTAAATATTACCATTTTTATATATCAAACAGGTTTCAAATTTGCCTCCTAAAGTACTGCAAAGTTCAATGTTTGTATGCTAGATGGCATAGTGAGGCAATTGAAAAACTAGAATGTGTAGGCCATATTGGGAAGTTTTAGAGCTACAATGGAGGAAACTGCTCCAGGTACACCAAATTCTTTATACTCAGTTTCCCTCTAGTCAGTGGCGGCTGGCAATGGAGGACTCTAGGACGGCACCCTTCCAATAAATAAAAATAATGAAAAGTTAGCATTACACCAAAAGACTTACTTTAAATATTCTTGACGTCAGACATGCCAAAATACATTTTTACACTTCCTGTTTCTAAGTGTAAAAACGTTCAAAATTTACAAGTTGAATTAAAAAATGTATAAATTAATTAAAAAATAATTAAAGCACAAGTTAGAAATTTATAGCTTCAGATTATTAAGCATGTACAGGAGATAATATAAATTTTGTGGTGTTATTATAAAATTCCATTCAACAGTAAATTACTTTTATCTTTTTTTTAATTAATGGATGAAACACCTTGTAAAACGACTTGCATTAGCTTTAAAACATTGAAATTTATACAACAGTTAGATAGTCATGATAGTAATAAGTGCACAAAATTTCAAACAAATTGGATATATCTGCCCAGAGATGATTTGTTTCTGTCAATAGAGGAAACAATACCTTTTGCAAGTTAATGCCACCTTAAGGAAACCCATAAAATTTTCAGGAAAAAGTTACCAGCTAGAAGACAACTGATAGCCATACAGTGGTGAATTATACGATTATAGCAAATACCAAAAAAAAAAAAAAAAAATTGCAATTGCTTCAATTTGCATGCCAGAAGTTATTGAAGGCATTCACCAAAGATTATTGAAAATCCAAAGAGGTCAACACAATATGCCAGCATATAACTCTATGCTTGTACAGGCTGCTGCTTCTTTTTCTTCTTTACCTGATTACCATCCTTATGTAGGACTTACACCCCCTAGGACTTACAAGCCAGTGCCTAGGGTCAGACACCTGTCGGGGAGCAGAGGAACCTATGGACCAGAGTGAAGACTTGGAAGCGGGTGGTCAGCCAAGCACCCAATATGATAGTGAGGAAGAGGATGATATGAAATGCGGGCAAAATTGATGAATGGAAAGGTGATGATGGAGCATTCCGTGGAATGAGTGGCAGGGAAAACTGTAGAACCTAGAGAAAATCCACCCAGATGGTGCTTTGTCCACCCAAATACCACATACGGGTCCCTGGGATCAAACCTGAGTTACCTAGGTGGTATGCAAACGGACTTGTACAGGCTGCCTCCTTTTAATTGCATCACCTGTATAAACACACAGAATCAGCACAAAAATATTCCTTGATGTTCAAAGCCAGTACAGCAACATTACCAGCAAGATGAAAAGCTGAATCAGACTTGAAAAAACCACACACCTAGGACTCAAACCATGGAACTTGTTTCTATAAACTGATGCTTTTACCACTGCGCTACCATAGCGAGATGCCATTATATGCATTAAACCTTCCCATCTGAAGTAATTAACCCAGTAAACTTTAAGACAATCTTAAATTCTTGAGACATACCTCAAAGTCCTTTTTAGGGGAAATTATTATTTATTTATGCCAACAAACTTACTGTTGGTGTTTTTAAACACACAAGCCGTGTGTGGGCAATGTTTGAGAGGTAGAACTGGAACTTAAAAATTCAATCCCACAGCTGGGATTTGAACCACAGATCCTCCACTTACCAGACGGATGCTCTAACCATTAAGTTACTGTGAAAACCTGCCAGAAACAAATAATAATTTCCATCTGAAGGTTATTTAATCCTGGGACATAAAGTACTTGCAATAGTAAGTCACCATTGGGGTAATTATCTCTGATGTGAGACTGCCTTTGTGGTTTACCAGGAAAAATACAAACTGGTTTGAGAATTCAATGCCATTCTGGCAGGTTTTCACAGTAGCTTAATGGTTAGAGCACCTGCCTGGTAAGCGGAAGGTCTGTGGTTCAAATCCCAGCTGTGGTATTGAATTTTTAAGTTCCAGTTCTACCTCTCATCCTTTTTAGGATTTTTCAAGTCTTATTTAACTTTCCAGCTTAGCACCCTTGGGCATCATGAAAGGGCAGGGGGAAGGGGGCTGCAATCCCCCCTTGGAAGCTAATGCACTTAATGTATAATCAATTACTGAGTATTTGATATTATTTTAATTTTGATGTAAAGAAAAATTTTTAATTTGCACAAATTAATACAGTTACCCACAACAAATACTATAACTTTGAAAACAAAATAATGAATTGCCTAGTATTCTTTGATTGCAAAGTTCCAACATGCCCACCCCACCCCCCCTGAAAAAGGGTCTGCTGATACCCATGTTAGCACCTACACACAACTTGTATGAGAAACAATTATCCATTAACTTTTCTGATAAATATTTTTACATTTTATTTTAACATCAATGTTTTAGAATGGCATTATTGTAAGATTTCTCTGAAGGTCTGTAACATTCATAAATTACTTTTCATATAGAAAAAAGGCAAGCCGAGGGTAAATATGCCATCATAAAGCAATAAGTAGATACAGAATTATAAACAATAAACATAAAAATCAAAGTGAAGTTAACTTTGGAGAAAATACCTGTATTCTAACTGTTTCATTGCTACACAATACTGGTTCATTAACATCATGTTCATTTTAAGGTCAAAAGAACAAGTGGGCTTCCATTATGTGAGCTCTGTTATACAAAAATGCTACTTGTAAAGTGATATACCTACTGAAGCACAACATTTTGTAACCTTATTTTTTTCTCAGAATTGTAACTTTTAACAATGTTCCATTATAGTAGAAAATAAGATATATTAATTATTTTAGTGCATGATAATACTCTTATACACAAAAGTAGCAGCATTATTGCAGCAGTTAAGAAATACTTGTACAGTTTAAGAGTTCAAAAAGATGTATAAACATTAATAGAGAGGTACTGTTTTGTTATGACAAATGTTTTTTAAGGCAATGCATCTGTGAAAAACTGGAAAACCATAATATTTTTTTCAACTGCTTCAATTGTATAGCCCCATTTTAACATCTTTGGTCATATAGAGGACTTCAACTTGGGAAATAACTGATGGTGTTATTACTTGTCAAACTGTAGCCTTTCTTAACAGTGATTTTAATCATTTTTAACATCAAACACATTCATATTCATATTTGCTCCCACATTCATACTTTCAGACCACAAGGAACAGGTAATTATACTGGTTAAAGAAAAATTCCCAACCCCAGCTGGGAATCAAAAGTACAACTCTAGATTCAAAAACCAGAATGCTGGCCACCTGACCTCAGAAGCAGTTCCCATAATTTTACTTTGAGTTTTTACTAAATGCATAGCATTTTAAATTATTATTATCCAAAACTCTCTTCAAAAATTCCAAATATTTAAATTACAATATGTGGTACAGGGAGCATTTTGAATAATGAAAAGTTCTGGACAAAAAGAATGGAATTCAAGTTTAACACTGTGCTTTATCTAAACTTCATGATGCTAGAGCTTTAAACATGGTCACTGTATAATAGAAAGACAAGAAAATATACTCTCATCATTTCTTGTTAATTTCATGAATGCATTGCCTTAATTATGTTAATAATGGGATTGCTAATTAGCAATTTGTAATAATAGGTTCCACCCAAGCAGTCACTTCCACATAGGTATTTTGCCAATAACAAACACACTGGGTTTTTAATACCTATATGTTCAACGGCATGCCTAATTTCAATGTCAGCTTTCCAACTTGTCTCCCATAAACCTGACAGAAGAAGGAGCAAGAGTATGTCTTCATAGCTTTGGGGTCAATTTCTAAGATGAGGTATATGTGGTTTTCATGTAAAACTTTGAAAAGATTTGTTTTCTAAGTTAGTTCTATATTTTGAAAATCTACTATATCATCAGCAAATTTGCACTAATTGTATTTGTTGTTCTATTGTTCAACACCATCCAATTTTGAACACAAATTTCATATTTAAGGTTAAAACGTAGTACATTCCCAATGACAGTCATTCTGCTGTTGAAGAAAATGGATATAAACTTCCTCTTTCTAAGCTGATTCAACATTTAAAGAAAGAAATAATGAAAACTACAGCTATACTTTCCCTTATAAATGTACCCTAGGTATTTTTTTATCTGAGTTTGATTCCCACAGGGGCTCAGTTGCCTAAAAGAACGTTTCTTAGTATTTTTTCTCACCAAGTAAGTTGAGACAAACAAATCAGAACTTATGTTTGGCATATGTAATTCATTCCATTCACTATTTCAAGAATCTGTTGAATTTTGTATGGGTCACTAAATAGTTATCAAGCTCTTGGTGATAGATTATAGGGATGGATGTGTCCACACAAGAGTAACTAGTAATATTTGCTAGCATTTATATTTTTTATTCATTCATGATTGTATTTATTCCATATTTTCATTATTTTCTCAAATTTTCACTCATCGGTTCCAGAAAAATTATTTTTGGATGTATGATTGGCTGTGCAGTGTAGATAAGTACCATTCAAAGCCAATGAATCCAATCACCATCACAGTGTCCACCTCTGTAGTGTGATGGCAGCATGTCTGTCTCACGTTCAAGAGGTTGCAAGTTGAATCTTGCTTAAGGTGAGTTATCCAGATATGGTTTTTTTCCAAGGTTTTCCCTTATCCTGAGAAGACAAATGTCAGATAACTTAAAGTTCTATGGACCTTGGGCTCATTTGAGCATCATTTCATCCATTTCATTCATACACCATTCAATAAGAATGGAGGACGTTAATACAAACAAACAAAAAATTCAGCATAGTCCTTCATGTCTTGTCAAGCTAGTGCATACTTGGCCAGGACAAAAATACTAAACAACCATTCTAGCAACTGAGCACAAAATTGTTCATGTTTTCTCTCATTTTCAATGCCTATTCCCACTGAAGCACGCACTAGCATTCTTTAAAGAATAAAACATTAGCTAAGAATTCTTGTGACAGATGAACAACTATTCTTTCTATTAAGCTGACCTACATTGGAAATAAAACACAATCAGTAAGTCAGAATAATGAAATTTTAGAAGCTGAAGTAGATACTATAGAAACATATTCAAAATTATTTCCTTATAAATTTGGTAATTAAGAATTCAGAATTAAGATTTTCTTCCTCCCAATTTCTTCTCTTTTATCTCCATTTGATTCTCATGATGTTCAAATATATTGTAACTAGTGAAACACCCCACAAATATCTTTGTCTGCAAGATACAAAATGCAGGAAAATAAGAATTTCCAAGAGCATCTGCTTCAGGAAGCACACTATTATATTTTCACACTCTGAATGGTTTTTTGAGAGTGTTAAAGGATTAATTGGATTTAAAGGATTCCAAAGTTGATCACATGCCATTCCTTGACAGAACCTACATAGGACAAAGAGTCAGAATGCGAAAATATCACTTTAAAGAATACCAGTGTTACAAGTAGAACGAGAATTCCCTCAAAAATTGAACTGGTAGAACTAAGCATTTATGAAAGAAACTATAGTAAAACCCCGCTTAACTGAACCCTGCTTAACTGAAACAAAAAAATAATTATATATTAAAAAATTAATAACTACAGAAGGAAAAAAAGTGTCAATATTTTGTTCATCCCTGCAAGTGTTACCCTTTTGCAAGTGTTCAAATTTAAGTGCCATGTGCTCAAAGGAATGCTACAACTCTACTCTCATCCCTCAAACACTAGTGTTTTGTGACTGACGGGTGCGACATAGCATCTTGTAAACAAATCAAGAAAAAAAAACAGAAAAAAATAACTGATTACACTCTTGGATGCAGAAATAATGTATAATTATGATTTATTTGCCTAGTTAAAGTTACGTTTAAAATTTACATGCTTAGTGATCTTTTATTCCCTCCCAGTTTTACAAAAAATATTTTTCATCAATTATCTGAAAAATTGCATTATCCGAAATGACTTTTCCCCCTTTATTTTGGATAAACGGGGTTCTACTGTAAATAAGAGTTGACCAAATCAAAATAATCTGCTATACAAAAAATCCTTTAGAGTGGAAAACTGAAGGCTATTCTAGCCCTTAGAGGGCAACATCTGATGGATGTAAAATTTCTCAATTTTTAGTGGGGACATGTACAACGTTAATTTAATCAAAGCTATCCTTTGGTTGAGAGTTGAACTTTGAGTTGTGTGGATGTCACTATATAAGTTCCTTAAATAGTATTCTTTGACCAGCTCCGTAGCACATGGTAGTGCACCTGCCTCTGGCGCGAACCAGGGTTCGATCCCTGGTACTGGCATGGGATTTTTCTCCCACTGGGAGGTCTGGTATAGGGTGCACTCAGCCTTGCTAGGTCCCTGAGGGGCCAAATGAGGTGCTATCCTGATAGCTGAGGAGACCTCAGAGGAAACATTGCCATCCAAACCAGGGAGAACCAGTTGATGTTCGGTTGATAATGGAGGAAAGTCAGCCTCCAAAACATGTACCTGTAAATTAAAAGTAAATGTTGTGTAGTGTTATTAATAGACTCACCTTTTTGGCTTAAATTGATTATTACAACACTGTTTTCCAACTTCCAAGAAAGAACATTTTAAATCGTTATTTATGTTTGAGATTCACTAAAGTGGACATAAAATACAAACATTTGTCATTTTAGCCTCTCAGATGGATGTTACTGTTAGTACCCCTTTCTCACATGTTACCAACTAATGGCTAGACTAAATAGTTTTAACAAAAACAGTAGACTTCTGCTGGTTACTAGACAAATTTTGCAGCCTTAAACTTCTCATCTCAAGAGTCCAGTAGATCATATTTTATTAACAGCCCAGAAAAAGCAGCTTTATTATGTTTTCATAAGGTCACATGACATGAATATTATGAATATTAAAAATAGAAGCACTATTGACAGTGAAGTATTCTTCATGTTTGAGGTTATTTTGAGTCACTTATTTACACTCACCTTCACTACTAAACTGCTTTTTTAAAGCGGAAACGTTTTCAGGACGTTTGATGGGATCGAATGGTCCTGAAAATGTTTCCGCTTTAAAAAAGCAGTTTAGTAGTGAAGGTGAGTGTAAATAAGTGACTCAAAATAACCTCAAACACGTCACATGACATATTCATTGTAGAGAGAAATGGGGAGAGATAGAAGGGGAAACAATGGGAGAAAGTAGAAAGATGGATGGAAGAAAAGAGAAAAGAAGAGGGAATAAAAGATGTAAAAAAGTGATCAACCAGAGTGAAATCTCTGCATTTCATGCAATGATTCAAGCAAAACTACAGGTTCTGCTAATTTTATGATAAAAAGATATAGCTACTTGTTAAGACAGTGAAAGTAAACACATTTGATTGACGCTTAGTAAAATGTAGATATAAAATTGTGGAGGCTCATTGACAGTAATTTATTTCTATGTATCTTGTCCATTCATATGAATCATTACTCTTTTTCTATAATTATGACTGCAACTTGCAGCAATTTTGTTGTTAAGAGTTTACACCATTCTTTATATAAAAAACTATAGTTTTCTTAACAAAAGCTTTTGTGCTTATTGTGTATTAAAATGAGAAAAATACATGAACATATATGTGCTGAACTTAAGGCAATTTATGATATGTAAGACATACTTTTTGGCTCCACCCCATTTTTAATGCATTACAGCTGTTCATGTCTGGCACATCTGAAAGGAAAAGTAACTTAAATCAAAGAATATGATCATACTACAATCATATTTTACAAAATATGTAGCATTAACAAAGATCAACTTTAAAAGTAGAAGGTATAGGTTGCGCGTTTTTTCTTGACGAATGACCTTGAACAGAAATCCAGTCAGCTTGCCTACCCTTAATAAACAGGTCAACAAATGTTTATGCTACGATAACAGACACCTCTGTTTTCCTCTGTCGCGTTTGTGTATACAGTCGACCGCAAAAGTTTTTTACGGCACGGATGTGTGCATGCAACGAAAATAACAGTAATTCAGGCGAGGGAGAAATGTCGGGAATAGAAGAAATGGAATATAGTTAAGTGGAAACAGTTATAGAGGTGTAGTGTATAATACGTGTGGCTGATATTACTGGAAGTGTGATAACGTGATTTGTATTGTTGTACTACTTCAGCTCAGAAGCATGTGCGTCATCTCACTGCAGACTGTACCTCCTCTCTCTCGTTCCCGCAAAAGCTGAGTAGTGACTCGCATTCAACCTTTCATATACAATTTTCATTCGTCAAGAAGTAACGCGCGACCTGTAACTTAAACCCACAGCTTATGATAACCTTTTAGAATTATAAGTAAAGCATATAAAATGCTACAACCAAAGCTTTAATATTATTTTCTAATAAATATTTGTCACCTGATTATATTCACTAAAATCAAAATAGAAACTTGGTATAAAAAGTATTCACTCATGTTCCTATGCACTAAACTGAAAGGTATTCTGCAGAGAACTATTATTCATGCTTGTATTGTAGCTAATAACACCATGAGAGTAATTCTCAACAACACGATTCTAACTTCCAGTAGAGTGCTTAAATAATCAATGTTATACTAAACATGACAAATGAAACCTGCTCTTAAAAGAAGACTTCACTTCACTTGTTTTCCCTCAAGCTGCAAGTGTACTGCTTTTGTATTTTGTTCCAGAGATGAATGTTAGATCACTTTTCTAACATTCCACAGCAGTTTATTTTAATTGAACTGTTCTCTCATAAAAAGGAACTCTTTCAATTAACAAGAAGTCTTTCCCTTTTGTGATGATGATTCACAAAAGTTCATACTCATTAGAGGAGTATCAAACGAAATAAATGCCTACAAATGTTTTTGTAAACCAAAAAGCATTTCACTTGCCTTTCTTTCCTTCACCTGCGAAGTGCAGAAGTGATATTTAACCAATCTTGAAGAATGCTCATCCTCTTACATTCTCAATACCTGAGTGCCAATGTTATGAGTGAATTCTTATAAAAGACTTTGGCTTCAACAACGTCCTTTCTGTAAAATGTGTATCACCATATTGCAATTACTGTATATTTAAAAGAAGCATAAGATCTTATATTGTTACAGTATTTTCTCATATGAGAATTCTGAAAAATATACATATGTATATTGTTTTTCTTCTCTAATGCTAATTTAAATACATTTTACAATATTTACAACAAATGTTCTTTATTCATGTTTCCTAATTCCATTTATCTCACTACTATCCTTGATTATCCTAAGCAGATATTCTTCTCTCAGTCACTCATTTTTGTCTATAAACAGGTAAGAAGAAATGCTGTTGAAATCTCAGCAAAGTAGCACCTTTTTAAGCAGTGGCTATGAGCTTCAGTTATACAGCATTATTTGTGGCCATGGAAAATGTTCTGAAAGCTGTCATGTCTATACATTGGGCGTATTCAACTTTACAATAAGGAAATTCAGAAAGTACAATGCACAGAAAAGTACTTTTAGATAGCCGCTTTAGAGATAAGTTTGGCTGAGAATGCGACTTTTATGGTAGAAGTAGCTGTCCTAGGTGGACAGTCAATGTGTGCCCTGGTGCATCTTTAAGAGAGCTTCAAATCCATGGTTTGTTGGTCCAGATTGGACCACTGGTTCTGGAGCTGCTTCGGAAATAAGTTTTTCTGGGAATGTGACTTTTATGGTAGAAGTAGCTGTCCTAGGTGGACGGTCGATGTGTGCTCTGGTGCATCTCTAAGAGAGCTTCAAATCCATGGTTCATTGGTCCAGATTGGACTACTGGTGTTGGAGCTGCTTTGGAAATAAGTTTTGGTTGGAATGTCCAAATTACTTTTTTTGTTGAGTGAACCAATTCAGAGATATTGCTTGTTATGTGTGTGTTAATTTTGGAATCTTTAAACTTTCATCAAATGGAAGGTCATGATTCATTTCTTTCTACCTTAACCTTGCAAAGAGAATGGAATCTCAAAGCTTTAAAAGATTTGACTATCGCTCAAAGCCTACTGTGTTCCCACATTCTCCTTATATCTACAAGGAAATAAGCAATAAGATAATTTATGCAAATGTTTATCTCATCTAACAGGAAGATATAGGAGTAAGAGTTTATAAGAATGGTTAGTACAAGACTAGAGAAAGTCATGTGAGTGCAACACATTAGATTTTTTGTATAGTAAGGTCTCTATCTCTTATGGTTTACGAGTCATCCAGAGTAAACAGGACTACATAGGCTATAGCCAGAAAATTCAATATATACATTTTATTTGCCATAAAAGTATCTTAAACATATGACATTTTAATCAAAATCATTAGACCCATTCTCAAGAAAATCAAAATTTTCAAAAAATTTCCCATGTAAAAGGTAGTCAGGTAGGAGGAATTTTCTTCAAAATCTTCATGTTGCATCCTTGGAAAATATTAAATACCAACTTTGGCTTTTAACTGACTTTTTGGTTTTGAGTTGTGCTGTTCACACACACACATACACACACACATACACACACACACACACACACACACACACACACACACACACACACACACACACACACACACACACACACACACACACACACACACACACCCCCACCCACCCACACACACACACACACCCACCCAGACCTTTTTCTAAAAATGTTTTTTTGGATTCAGGGGGCCTAAAAACATATATTTCCGGTGAAATCTTGGCATTGAATTTTTGGGTGGAATGCAACACTTCCTCTACTTAATATACGTAGTAGAGAAAGTAAATATTCACATTTTGTTGGTATTAGATAAGCAACAAGACCCATTCTTTATGAAATTTAAGCTACTCAAAAGATCCACTGAAATTATGGATTTGAATTGCATATAACTCTGGAAACTAAAGCACTATTCACTTTCACGATATATTAAATCCATAGACTGTACCATGTGCCGTGTTCCCTAAATCAATAACTTGAAATCATGAAGCAGGTCACTTTAATCTGCCCTCTAAAGCTACAATAGAAAGCTGTCTTCTAAAGTATTTGTGGGTTAGAGCATAAACTGTGTACATTGGTATCATAAGCCAAATCAATCCCATGAATATTGTCGAACTGTTAGAGTCAAAGTTGCAACAGCTGAATATGGAGTTGGCAGATAAGTTATATAGTATATTACTTCATAAATACAATAGGAATAACATAGAAACGCACAAAGATATGCTGGATAGGAACGGTGATTTTGAAGAACAGAAGAGCCCATACCTGAAGTTGGCAGTTCATCTCCAGAGCAACAGGAATCTTCAAGTGCAACCATCTCCACCCACTGTATTACAAGATATTGATGACAACATACTGGAGAGTCAGCAGCTGAAGATGAAAACAGCATACTCTACATTTCAGTGATTTTCTTACAAAAGAGGGTACCAGCAGTGTACAGAAATCTACAGTTAATCTACCATTTTATGCAGCCAAAATTTTAGTCAACTCTGAATTCAAAAACATTATATTACAATGAAAAATCAAAAAATAAAAGATGGGAACTACCAAACATTAAAACAGTAATTCCTGAGTATCCTCGTAAAATGGTAGTTCCAACCTTCAGGTTAATTACAGGACATGATTGTCAGGCAAAACATTTCAACAGAATTGGGATATATTCTTCACCACTCTGTCCTCTATGTGATCTGCAAGAGCAAATGGATCGAGACCACCTTCAAATATGCCCGATTGCAATATTGCAGAGAAAGAGGACTAATGACTTCATTGTTAGAAATCCAGCATTAGCCAACAACAACATGTTAGTAAAGTGTGTAAATGAGTTTTTTCTACTACTAATTTATTTATTTTTCATGTGTGTGTGTGTGTGTGTGCATACGTGTGTGTGCGTACAGCATAACTCAGAAACAAAAAGTCAGTTAAAACTAACGTTGGTATTCAAGTTTAATGTCTTTCAAGGATGTGACTCGAAAAACATGGAAAATTTTACAAATATTTTTATTTTCTCAAAAGTGGCTGTAACAATTTTGATTAAAATGCCATATGTTTGAGATATTTTTATGGCAAACTAAATATATATTTTTAATTTTCTAGCTTAGCCCATGTAGTCCTGTTTACTCTTGATGATTTTTGTGAAACTGGTAAACTGTAGGAGATAGACCAAATCTTACTATACAAAAAATGTAGATCTCGTTAAAACATAAAATTTATGTCCAAATGCAGTTTTTTGTGGAGCAAACAATTTTGGAGATATTCCTTCTTATTTGTGTAAGTTTTACAATACTTAAACTCTTCTCGAATGGAAGGTCATTTACTTTTTTATCTCTTGAATGTGTAAACAGAACAGAATTTCAAAGCCTTCATTTAGCAACCAGCTCTAAAAGATTTGACTATCACTTAAAGGCTACTGTATTCCCATATTCCCCTTGTACCTACAAAAAAATGAACACTAAGTTAACTTCTACAAATGTTTATCTCGACTAACATGAAAATATAGGAATAAGAGTTTGTAAGAATGGTTAGTATTATCATACTACTCTAATGGTTAACATGTGGCTTGTCAAAGTCTTGTGAGAAAATAAAGGTATTCAGTGTCATGGAAAGCAACATTATCATGTTTTCTCCAAGTAAGTGTTTACACTCCATGCATGGGCATTTATTTCGAAGAAAATCAATGTCAAGAGAAAAGAAACAGAATGAGCAAGAAAACAGGATAGATGTTGCAATGCTGTGTTTCACTCCACATGGAGTGAACAAGTGTCTGTCATTTGTGATTTTGTTGTTTTCATTGGCTGAAGAGACATGCTCATTGGCACAATGTGAAACTCAGCAACTTCCGAGAATACATAATGCATGAGGTATGTATTACATAAGAGGCTTCTGCAGTCAAAGGTAAAGTACATGTTAACCATTAGAGCAGCATGATAATACAAAAGTAGAGAAAGTCATGTAAGTGCAACACATCAGATTTTTTTATTCTGCTTATTCCCCACCTTTAATTGAATCTGTTATTTGTAAAGGGAAACAAGTCCTATAAGTATAGCTTTTGGAAAGCCAAGAAAAGCTTGACAGCATCCCAAGTTGGCAACTTGGAAATTTATGTTGCATTGATAACTTGCAGTTCTATACATGATTAATTGTTTGGGCTATTCAGTGAGCTCAATTTTGCATTTCATTGATTTACAGATCACTTTTTATATTCAGGACTTGTTTCCTTTGTAAAATAATTCAACAATGTTGTGGGATCAGTAAGAAAGTTTGGATGTACTTGAAGACTTATGAAACAAAATATCCTGGCAATATTCAGGGGCATAGCTTTGGGGGACACTAATGCGCTGAGTGTTCCCCTTATTTTTCTGCATTTAATTGTTTTATATTTATTTTGTTTTTGAATAGTTTTAACGCAGGACAGTTATTTTATACCTCATTTAGCATTGGTTTTTTCCTAGATCATAGTGTTCAGCTAAAATAGCAAACATAAAATTTTCTAAAGTCAATCTGTTCCCTTCTAAAACTGCAGCATATGCTGAGACGAGTCAGCGTTTCACTGCCTGCATGTTATATGGCTTGGGTGGCCTCCCCGCAAACCCCTCACTATCTCCTGCCTGCCCCTCTTACATCGGCAAGTCCATCAGGTACCCATCTGTATATGCTAACATCTAGCTGTATGCTATAGCACGCTTCTAACTCCAGAGTATTGTTGAGGTACTGTCAATTGTGTTTCTTTGTGAATCAAATTGTTGTACATAAACTCAAAGTGCATGTGATATTTACATAATATGAATGAGTGTCATACCACACCAGCAAAGATGTTTCCCCTAATTCATTTTTTTGAATTTTGGAAAATGAGTTTGTTTTCATTTTTTCACACTATATAGCTTGTATTTTTTATATATATCTCACTATGTTTATTTTTTAATAGTTTTATATTTTTATTAAATGTATTTAATATACATTTTAACGTATTACAGTTCAGAAGAAAGATATTGTGTATTACTAAAGCCTAAGTGCAAAATATTTAGTTTTTCAAGAATTGCCTACCCTTTTCTACCTCCCAACCAAGGGAATCTCTTCACGCTCACTAGGGCCAGACAAAAAAGGGTCAGTTGCCAAGAATTTTAATATATCCAGACCATCACTTTACTAATGACAGAATAGTCAACTTCCAAATATGTTAAACCTTTCTTAATCATCAGCCATTACTTCAATAGTTTTCTAACCGAGATTTTTACCTTATTCTTTTTTGTAATTTAACAATTCACAGGGATGAACTTAAAAGAAAGTGAGAACTTATTCTTATATTAAAAATCTCTGGAATTTTGCATTTTTTTGCAAAATAAGGCAATTTTGCTTCAATCTGCACTCATCACTAAAATTTGCTAAAACAATATTGATCAATATCTGCGACATAAATTGTTTGAATTTAGGGCACCTATATATTTATTGATTTTAGTGTGAAATTAATAGTCCTCTTCTTCTCATCCTAGGGTCCTCTTGTTCTTGCCTCGGCTGTTTTTGAGACTGCTTAATGGGTCAGGGAAAAAATTAGTGCTTATCGGGGAGTGTTAATAAATGAAGTATTAATAAATGAAATGAAGGGGGAAAAATTGCACTTTTATTACAATGTTCAGCAGCTAACATTTGAATACCCTGTACATTATATAGACCGACTTTCAATAAATATGCCAAATGATTCGGTATCCTGAGTCTCGCTTCACCGTCACCAAGAACATATATAGCCAAATAAACATAAGATGATATGGCCTAAATGAATCTTGGATGGAATTTAGCCTGACACCGAAAAAGAATTGAAATACATCTTGCAGCTCAAATTTTGTCTAATGACAAAATTTATCTTGTTGCATACAATTTTTGTTTCTTGTTCATACCTTGTCTTGTAGCACTGAAACTTTCACTATATCACTTAAAGATACTTTTACATCGTGTTCTCTGTAGGATTGCAGCCAGACTGCCCTGCTAAAACTATTTCAAACCCCCCCACTCTAGCTTGCCAAAATATTGAATTTCTATTGGTTGCCTAGAATGTGGTATATCTTAAATTGAGTTGTTTTGGGATTTCTCATTGGGTAAGCATGCGAAACTGCTGCTCCTGCCCTCTTGTCATATAACGGTCAATCTAACAGACGCTCTGCCAACAATTTATGATGTTTTATGACTTTTGCAGAAGAATAGGTCTACAAAGAAGATTCTATATAGTTTTATTACTCCCAGTGTCAGTATATCGCTGCCTGTTCTGCCGTTCTTGCATTTTGGTGAAATGAGGAATTCTTGTACTATATGAAACTTATTCTAATATATGGAAATATTTAGTTAAATTGTAAATATCTTATTATGCATGGGATACTGTCTCATATCGCATAATTCAGAAAGATAATGGGAAATCACTTTAATATAATGTCTGTCACCTTTAATGTTAATGCAAAAAAAAGAGTGCCCTAGTTATAGCATTCCCATTTTTTTATTTCACGCTATGCCATTTGACATTACAAAACACGCTTAGCAATAGTTTCTATACATCAAGTTCAACATAAACTTTTTGCCCATGTCATAATTTTCTGATAGAAGTGCAGATGTTTATCTATATAGAATGTATTGTAATACTTTTCCAATATGTGCTATATTCATGTTGTTGATTGGGAATTCTCAGTATTTAAAATGCATCTTCTCTTATTCTTTGTTGGGGAATCATCTTCAGAGCTACTTATATTATGTATCACAAAAGTAGCTAATAATGTTGATATTTATGACACTATTAGTTGAAAACAAGAATCAAGTCACTAAATGACAGTGTTATCAACACACACTATTCGATCTACAGCTTCTCTAAAATGTCCTGACATTCCCCCACTCCTGAAGCGAAGATGCGTAATAGCAGTGAACAGTCCACTTGCATAAAACAGAAGCGGGGATCAGTCTTCCAGCTGCCGTGAGAGTAACAAGTTCATAATATGTTGTATGCGTGACCGCCTGCAAGTCACTTACTCTAGTCACTTGCTCCCCCTCCACTCTCACCACTTCTCTGCATTTCCCCTCACTTGTGCATATGGAGTGTCACGACGTTTTAGACAAGCTGAACTCATCAAACAATTAATGAATTCAGTAAATCATTGCAGTTAACCAGTATCAGTCTCTAAGTATAAAAGAGAACCTTGGTCTTGGATTTATTTTTCTTTTAAAATCAATGGAATCCTTAATTGGTTGTAGGAGTCATGCCAGGTTCTGTTTTACACTAATTGATTGCTTGAAGAGTGAGATAGAAAATGTATATTTCAATTTAATTTTGCAAAAAGTGGACTTGTTTCCCTTTACAAATCAGTGATTCAATTCCAATAGTCATACCAGCAGTCTTTCCCTTGAAACATATTGCAGTGGTGTTAACTTGTGTACTGTAGGTCTCCAGCGCATTGGAAAGGATAGAGTGAGACTGAAAAATTCAATGTCATGACCAGGATTCAAACTACAGATCTACTGCTTACTCTCCGGCTGCTCTAACCACTAAGCTACCATGGCCAACATGCCAACACAACATCAAATTCTCCAACTCACTTGCATTTTTCCCGGTAAACCACACAAGAAGATCACAATTTATATGAGATAACATACCTTAATGGCAACTTACAATATTCTAAGTACTTTAAGTCCAGACTTCTAGTTTAAGCAATTATAAAGTCAATCAATGTAATTAATGTTCTTCCACACAATAGCCATATGTAGGACAGGATTGGAACAGATACAGCAAGACTGAAAAATTCAATGTTATCTCATATAAATTGAAATCTCCTTGAGTGTCTCTAGAACAAATATCTATGTTGAATGGCGTGAGAAAATGCTGACAAGATCCAAAGGAGGGGACTCCAGACGCGTTTCTGACATCATTGGAGATGATGAAACCTGGATTTATTAGTTTAATCCAGAGACCAAGTGCAATCAGCTGTGTGGATCTTTTTTGACGACAATCCATTGACAAAAGTGAAGTGTCGCCAAAGTGTCCACAAGAAAATGGTAGCTTCATTTTTCCTAAAAGGTGGTCTTGTGGTAACCATTTCTCTGGGGGAGCAAAGCACGGTTACTGCTGATTGCTTACCAAAAGTTTTTGCCAAGCTTCAAGAACAGCAGCCACACACAAGACTGCAAGGGATCTTTCTCCATCACAACACGTCCTCACACATGATCAACATTACTGTTCAGTTCCTGGAGTGTACAGAGGTCAAACTTATGATTCATCCACCATACAGCCCCATGTGACTTTCTTCTGTTCCTGATGATAAAAGATTGCATACTTGGAAAGAGCAAAAATTGTTCATCCTTGTTCTGCTGGAATTCCTGAAGTAGGAGATTCACTACCAGTTTACTCACAAAGTATTGGGCTATCCCATCCTGCATCCAATTTGAGTGAATCAACTTTCATTTTCTTACATCTCAAAACTTTTGTAGTGACCCATGTATGACACTATATTGGAGGATACCAAAACAAAAAGAAAAGGCACAATTCAAAAACAATAAGTTGATATAATACCAAGTTTAGTACAGTAAATTCCTAATTATTCATATGCGGATTATTTGGGCAACTGTGTACAGAACATTAAAAGAAAAGTTGCTATGTTAGAGTTGCTGAGAGAGGGAGATAGCATAAATCAACTTAAATCTTGGTTTTTTTCCATCTTCAAGAATCACTACACAGGAACAATAGACACCAACTCCAGAGCCGTATACCCAGAGCACTGATACACCATGTATTTACTCAATAAAGATGTATAATTATTGCATCAGATATGGATTGTGCAAGCAGTGACCTCTGCTGGTGATTCTGAAAACTTCTCAATCATCATACACTAATCTTTTTAGACACAAAATTTTGTTTATTAGTACGTTAGCTCAGTGGTGCCATGGCTGTGCAGTTAAACCATTTGCCTATCACCAAGGTGGCCTGGGTTCGATCCCAGGGACCCGCATGTGTATTTGTTGTGGAAAAAGCAGCATCTGGCTGGATTTATTCCAATTTTCCCTGCCACTCATTCCACCAACTGCTCCATCATCAACTTTCCATTCATCCATTTTGCCTGCATTTCATATCATCCTCTTCCTCACTCTCATACTGATCACTTCACTCTGTCTCTGTTCATAGGTTTGCCTGCTCCCCGACAGGTGTCTAGCCCTAGACACTGACTTGTACGACCTTGCCGTAGCTGAGTGGTTAGACCATTCGCTTCTCACCAAAGTGGCCCAGGTTCGATCCCAGGCAACCGCATATGGGATTAGTGGCAGACAAAGTGGTGCTGGGGCGAATTTCCTCCGGGTTTTCCGATTTCCCCTGCCATCTCATTCCACCGGTGCTCCATCTTCATTACATGTATCATCAGTGTCACTGCCTGTGGTGCCATAATAGTAAAAGTGAGCATTAAACACCACAAAAAAAAAAAAAAACTGACTTGTAAGTCATAGGGCTTGTCAGTCCTCCATACAGGGAGGGTAGTCAGATAAAGAAGAAGAAGAAGAGATTTTAGCTCTATTTTACATCATCTCAATAATATGTCACTCTTTTCTGGTCCCCACCTGAAATATATTAATCTCCTTACAGATAAACCTCATTTATCCAGACCTCATTTATCCAGATCTCTGGATTATCCAGGTCAGATTTGCAGATATGTTTTTTAAATTTAATGATGACATTAGATAATAAATTTAAATATGATAGCAAGAGCGTAACTATAAGTACACTAAATATTCACATTCACATTTGATTCAATTTAGGGTTCCTGCATAAATTGTACAATAAATTATGGTAATACATACTGTGCTGTAAAATGTTAACTGTTGATGTATGAGGGCGAGTCAATAAAGACTGAGAGTTACCTTTTTTTACCACACGCAACAAAGGCACATTGTGGAAACAATGTTGTATGATGCCAATGGATCACCTCTCATTGCTGGACAAAGTACACACGCACTTGGGCATGAGTCTGTGCACAGGGAACGAACGAAGTAGTTCAGTTTGCCAGCCACCTACAGAGAAAATGGAGGTGTTATATGAAGAAAAATATGCTACATTGAAGTTCTGCTTTCGTTTGCAGAAATCTGGCATGGAAACTTACAGAATGTTGCAGGGGGCATATGGTGATGATGTTCTGCCACAGACCACAGCACTTCAATGGTTCAAGAAATTTAAGGAGGGCCGTGTTTCAATAACTAAGCAAGGTGGGCCAGGTGCTCTGGCAACAGCAATAAACGAAATCATGATTAACACAGCTGGCATCATTGTTCATGAAGACCGGCGAATAACAACTGACAGACTTGCAGACATGTTACCAGTATCAGTATCAGTTTATTCACCAATGTAATAAAATTTACAAGGTTCGTCAGATAAAAAAAAAAAAAAAAAAAAAAAAAAAAAAACATAAATTTTACAATTTGAAGAATTTTGTACATAAGACAAGTGAATACATTTACAATTTTTATAATTTTAAGAGTTGTTTCATGAGATTACAATTTTAGTTAAGTATACACAAGTATCAGATTTTAACTTCAGAGCTACTCTTAAAGGAGAGGTAAACTAACAGCGTACATTTCTTCCTGCCTTATACTCTTCTACAGAATAAAATACATTTTTGATGAGATAGGATTTTATTTCCATTTTCATTTTCATCTCATTCTTTATTTCCTCAATTTCACCAGGTAAGTGATTATATAAATCCTTTGCATTACTCTCAATACATTTCTTTCCAAGGGAGCCTCTTAATCTACTTCAAAAATAGTTTTTCCTAGTTCTAGTGTCATGACTGTGTACATTCATGTTTTTATCGTCTTTATGTGCCTTTATTACTTGCTTGAGACATTCATAAATGTACAAGCAAGGTAGTGTTAGTAAATTTAATTCTTTGAAAGTGTCTCTACATGAGATTCTAGTCTGTATTTTTTTTATTACCCTTATTGCTCTTTTTTGTAGCCTGAATATTTTCAGTAAATGTTTCATATTTGCTGATCCCTATAGTATCAGCCCGTATTTGAGATGCGAATGTACAAAAGCATAATATACCTGTATTACACTATCCTCTGCCATAATTTGTGCTACCTGTTTTAATATGTAGATACCACTATTTATTTTCTTTGAAATTCTTTCTGTATGTTTATTCCATTTTAAATTATTATCAATAATTAATCCCAAAAAGTTAGTTTGATTTATCTGTTTGATTTGTTTATCTTGTATTATCAAGGTAATATTTGATAGTGTTTTGTTGCTTATACTAATTTGCATCCATTGTGTTTTGTTTATATTTAGTGCCATCCCCAATTCTGCAAAATGTGTATCTATGATTTTTAATATTTTATTTGCATATCAACTGTAGTGTTGGCAGTTACAACTATGGTAGAATCGTCAGCATATCCTATAGCTAGACCTCCTGCTTTGTGTATTTTTTTAAACAGACTATTTATATACAGGATGAATAGGTATGGTCCCAACTTTGAACCCTGTGGTACACCATGTGTTATGTGTTTAAATGGAGATCGAACCAATTTCCCATAGCAGTGTTTTTTCAATTCTGCATAATCACTTATGTGTTTGTGTGCCAAGATTATTGACACCTTAACAGAAGTTGATGTGGATGAAAGTGTGTATGGAACTGCAATGTCTAGTTGAGCTGAATGGGGATGCATACCTGAATTCAGTCATTACATGCGATGAAAGCTGGCTTTTGCAAAATTAACAGGAACTTTCACCCATTCTTGTTGTCCTTGGAGTTAACATCAGTACCCTTTCAGAAGGAGGGGAATAGCCACCCTCTCCCAAGTGTCAGTGACCACCTTTGGAATGTCACAGGGACAATAGCCACCCTCTATACCAAGTGTCAGTGACTGCCTTTGGAATGTCACAGGGACAATAGCTACCCTCTATACCAAGTGTCAGTGACTGCCTTTGGAATGTCACAGGGACAATAGCTACCGTCTACCAAGTGTCAGTGACTGCCTTTGGAATGTCACAGGGACAATAGCTACCCTATACCAAGTATCAGTGACTGCCTTTGGAATGTCACAAGGACAATAGCTACCCTCTACCAAGTGTCAGTAGAACTATATGGCCACAAGGGATATTAAAAAATTAAAAAACAATGAATACAAAAGTAAATAAATTTAGCTTTTTTTTTTTTTTTTTTTTTTTTTTTGCTGAAATAGTTTATTTTGCTATAAAACATCTTTATCGCAAAAATTTGCAACAAAAATATTGCAATTTTAGGTACCATTACCATCCTATTTGTACAGAAATTTTATTTTTTTTCAGTGAACAATTTGTCCCATTTATCATGACTGAAAATCTGTGTTCCCTAACAATCACACTTCTTTCTCTGCTTTCTCTTCCACAAACTATTCATACAATTTTCCATTTGTTTGAAACTGAATGCAACACATTTCATTCACATGGTTATTTTTACTCATGTTTCTCTTACAAAACACAGTTGCATTTCTTTCTCTACTCACTCTTCTACAGAGAATTCATACAATTTTCTATATGATTGACAGGAATGCAACGCCTTACATTCCACAGCTTTCTTCCTGTGGTATTTGGGGTTGCTCAACAGTGCTTTTGCATAGTGTTTTCCTGGGTTTTTTGTAGTATCCAATATAAGTGTAAAAGTTGAAGGGAGCAATAGCAGTAATAGTAACCGCTTTTTAGAGAGCACCATATTTTTATGTTTTGGCGGTCACATCGCTCTCTCACAACCCCCAGAATGTCTGGAGGACCACACTTGTCATTGGTTTACGGGTCTCACAGACCTGACCGGGGGAATTATCAAAATAAATTCACTGACCATATCTTCTGATTACCAATCAGAGGACGTATTACATGCCATGACAGGTCAGCATGTTAGGGGTTAAGATTTTATAGAGAAATTAGAGAAATGGTGAGGCTGGAAAAATAAAGACTCCCTAGCTCTCGGGAACCCTAATAGCATCAGGGTCGGGAGGGAACAAGAGATGACCAAGGTAAGGTCAGATAGAAAAGTTACAGTGAGGAGCAAAACACCAGTAAGTGGGAGTAATGCTCTGCTCAGCTTGGGTACCTTGTGGTCGCCATTCACATATCCCCTAGACGGAGACCCCTGAGAGAGTTAATTGAAATGTACACATAAGCACATTTCACTTATGCACACTGGGAACTGAACATAATGAGAAACTTCTTAAATTAGTATTCAAATATAATATCTTTTAAAAATGCGACACAAATTTGTTCAAAAAAAAAAAGTTGTTATAATATAGAATATAACATATAGACACCAATGTAGATAAACTTAAAAATCAAAACTTTACCTGAACACAAAATTTGATCAAAATCTATACAACCGTTCCCGAGATACACATAATATATGCAGGAATGGCTTTGTATAAGAGGGAATACAAAATATTATATTTTTGTGTGAAATCACGTTTTTTCAGGAATGACACCTATATAGCTAAATTTAAAAAGCAAAACCCAATCTGAATCCAAAATTTGACTCAAATCTTTAGAGCTGTTCCCAAGAAACTCGGAACATGTGTATACAAGAATTGCTCATTTAAATACATCATATATAAGTAAACTTAAAAGGCAAAATCTTATTTGTCTGCAAAATTATAATAAAATATTTAGAGCCATTTCTGTGATACCGGGAATATATGTACAAAAATTGCTATGTAGATAGATAACTAAAACAATGTATAAGTGAGAAAACATTGAGACAGGATATTGTAAGACCCCAAAAGAAAATCGTTTATGTGAATATTTGTTAAGAGTGTAATTTGTTTTTGATGTTGGTATGAGTTGGTTAAATGACAAAAACGTGTTACTAATGTTCATTGTTACAAACAATTAAGTTTGTTTAAAGACGTCATAAACATTTCCATATTTAATTTTATTATGTATGTATAAATAAAAGAATTATATGTGTTCAATATTGAAAGCGAAGGGAGAATGGCTAAGGATCGCTTCCCTAACAATGCGGGAACTATTTGATGAACGCATATGCGGATGTACACAAAAAGAAGTGTATGTGGCGCCAATTGTCTAGTTATTAGCGTCCCTGTCTTTGGTGTAGATGGACGCATTTTTATGTGTGCGCATCATAAAATAGTGAAAGTAAATTTACTAAGTGTTTAAAGACCGTTAATTTGTGTAAAATAAGTGAAACATTAGCTAACTTTAATAAGTTAGTTAACATGAAGTGTGCGATTAAATAAAAGGACATAAAATAGACAAAGTGTAAAGTGATAGAAAACACATTTAGCGAAATATCGCTAAATTTTCAAACATTAAATCTCGTCGATGCTAAGGAAGTCGATCCACTGAAATAAAAGACTTACTACTGTAATACGATTTAAATACTGTGAACAAGAAGGTGCAAATAAAATATTTCACTAAAGTTAACCCCGAGTGTATGTTCATTCCATCCAGTACCACGACCCGAGATAACAAAAGAGTCAAAAGCTCGTCACCATCACCGTATTAAATTATAAAAACAGCACCAACATAAAGGTGAATGTTGTGCAACTGAAACCAGTTTATTATACTAGTCAGCCATGATATGAGTGCATTTGGTGATAAGAGTTACTAAACATATTGTCGCCCATCGCATTATTGTCGGCACTACCGCAAAGGAGCCGAAGGGAAGAGACAGAGAATGGCCGCATTGTTGGGCGCTTTCCGAAAGAGAGAAAGGGATAGAGACTTCTGGAATTTTCTGCTTTGTATTTGACCGCAATAATAACTGAACTTTCCTGAAGTTTCCAGAATAGTGCCTGGGAGATATAAATAGTGGTAAAGTGTGAGAAGGGACAGTTTTTGTGTTACTAATTCGGAGCCATGCTGTTGGTGAATCGGAAAAGACTTTCTTGCTGTTGCAGCGAGTGTACAAAGTTACTGTTTACGGAAATAAAAGTGTTTCTTTATCTCGACTACATCTGTCTTCTTTACTTTACACCCACCGAAGTCACAATATACATCACAAGTAGGCTGGGTTTCAGAGGTATAGTCGTGTAAAGAAAACATCACCAATACCGAGATGCTTGCAATGAGGCGTACTAACGACGTAAACAGAGTAACACCAGCAGTTCAAGGTTACTATCTAGAAGACGGACTGTAAGCAGTGCCAGTGTTGCCATAATACTATATCATATGGTTTCTAGAGTCTCTAATAAAAATAATTCATTAGTGATGTTACTGAAAGTATGATCATTATTGCTTTGTTTTATGCGGTAATATAATATATAACTTTTATAAAATTTTGCATAAGTTTTTTCATTCATTTACTAATTGTTGCTGGTGTTTATATTTTGATTTTAATAGCAATGAAAGAATTCATATTTAATTCTTATGAATTCAATGAGATCGTAATACAGGCTGAAGGTCACATTCTGTGTTATCAAAGCTGCCACAATAATGCATAGCTGAAGTTACTCAAAATGACTGGATAGAAGCAAGCAAACATGTGAAAAAAATTGAGGAATATTTTAAGTGCAGAGATGGGTTAATCGAGGAAACAATTATTGAAGATATAATTATAAATGTGGGTCTAGAGAACAGTGATGATGATAATGACAAAGATTGTGGACATATGAGTGTTATTCCAACTATACAAAGGACACAGTGACACTGACACACCTGATGAAGGAAACAGTGACACGGATACAGCAGATGAAGGACCTGAAACCAACATTTCCGGGCATGCTTCTTCCCAGAACTAAGGTGAAGGCATCAGCAGGTGAGTACTGTTTTCATTGTGCAATTGTACATTCCCAGTATCGCCTTTCCCCTCACTTTCCCTCGCTCCCTGCAGATCCCTAGACTTAAGGTAGTAAACACACCTGTGGTGCCCTCCTTCAACTGCACTCATATTGAGACTGAGTGGTACAAAGGAAATGGTTTAATGGCAGCTCTCAAAAGTTACAGTAAATCAAAGTACAGCCAACTTTATAATGGAGTTTACTAGTATTCTAGTCCATAAAACCTGGGCTTCAGCTACAGTTACAGAGCATGGCAGACGTGTATGGTGGTAGCTCTTTTTAGTTTTACATTTGTGAGAGGCGTAAGAAGAGTGAGAGTTACTAATGCATTGCATGTAAGTGCAGTTTATGTGCACTAAAGCATGCTGTTTTATTTTATACTAGCTGAAATGCCTGGCAGTGACCGTTGTTGATTAGTTTTATCCCTACAACTTTTACACTTATCTGTCATGGCATGTAATACATCCTCTGATTGGTGATCAGAGGATACGGTCGGTGAATTTATTTTGATAATTCTCCCGGTCAGGTCGGTGAGACCCGTAAATCAACGACAGGTGTGTTCCTCCATACATTCTGGGGGTTGTGAGAGAGCGATGTGACCGCCAAAACATAAAAATATGGTGCTCTCTAAAAAGCGGTTACTATTTCTGCTATTGCTCTCTTCAATATCATCAGTGAAAAATATTGGAGAGCAAGAGGATTAATGACTTCATTGTCAGAAATCCAGCATTAGCTAACAGCAACAACAGTTATCTATCTTCAAAAACATATAACTGATGTTATACTGTACTAAGTTAACTTGTTGTGGTCGTTATCATCATGACAAGTTAACAATTCTTCTGTTTGAATGGAAAACAGTTACCATACAGAGAACATGTTTTTATTAATCGGTATCAAATTACAACACAACATTTCTTTTAGCTAAACTGACAAAAAAAAAGAAAGAACAAAGCTAAAACATTTACTATGCAACATTCACTTCAAAGTATATATCACATAAACACAACATTTTAATACAAACAACAGTAGAACTATATAAATAAAATTAAAACAATAGGAACTCAACAATTAATAATTTAAATATAATAATTTACAATGAATTTCATTCTTCATTCTTGTTTGTCATTTGATCTCTGCCACTCAGATATGTTTCTCACTCCAGGCATCATACATCTGTTATCACTGCACTCTGAAATAAGAGAAAAAGAGAATTAAAGTAATTCAAGTGTTGTAAAGGATTTCCAATATATGTTTGTAGTGAATCCAGGCTAAGGAAACCACTGGTTTTCCTTGCTTCGGAGTTTGGACTGTGAATGGATCGATTTATCTTTATCCGCGCAGTACTGGCGACACCAGAAGAAAACCACTGACCGCCATGTTAAGAAGTTCAACAAATTTCACTGCATGCAACATAACGCTCAGTTAGACCCATCTAGGCTGGTGATTAATCTAACGGAACGGCCATTAGACCATACAACTACTTCAGTTTTGGCGAGAGGACTCAATTTCGCCCCGGCACCCAGATCCATACCAACCAAGGATTTCATCAGTGGCACTGAGCAGGCACTAATTAGTCTTCCGGCAGACGTAGCTGAAGAAATACGCACCAAAGTCAGCCTTACATTAGTAAGAGCCAAGAAACCCAGGACCAATATTTCATCTGCTGAATTTAGAGCGCTGAAAGCACTGCGACAAGACGCGACTCTAACTGTGCTTCCTACTGATAAGGGCAATGCCACGGTCATCATGGAGACCATGGATTATCACCAGAAAATTACGAAACTACTTGAAGATCCCTCTTTCAAGGAACTGGATAAGGATCCGACGACCAAGATCACCAGAATAACTACAAGTCTCATAAAAAACTCCAGCCTAACCACTGTAGTACAGAAAAACATCATTCCACGCGCAGCAGCTACACCTAGACTCTACGGACTGCCAAAGATTCACAAGCCTGAAGTACCCCTTCGACCCATTGTGAATGCCATAGGCTCACCTACTTACCTGCTTGCCAAACATCTTACTACTCTACTGAATCCGCTGTTGGGTGACTGTCAACACCATATTGCAAATTCCAGTCACTTTATACAGAAAATTTCAGCGCTGAAAGTGGACCCGGATGATATTTTGGTGAGCTTTGATGTGGAATCCTTGTTCACCAGAGTGCCGCTAGAGGACTCACTACAGCTCCTATCTGAACGGTTTCCGGAAGACATCACCCAGTTTTTCAGACACACGCTCACTTCCACATACTTCAATTACAATGGCCAGTTCTTCGAACAGACAGATGGGGTAGCCATGGGTTCACCGTTGTCACTTGCTATTGCCAACTTTTTCATGGAGAGCTTGGAACATACTGCCCTGGATACCACCTCAGACAAACCAAAGGCTTTCTTCAGATACGTGAATGATACCTTTGTTATCTGGCCACATGAAAAAGGAAAACTCTCCACCTTCTTAGACCACCTCAACAACCTACATGCGAACATCAAGTTTACCATGGAAGTTGAGAATGATGGCTCACTCCCCTTCCTAGATGTTCTGGTCTACAAGAAGCCGGACAGCAGCCTAGGTCACACGGTATACAGGAAACCAACACACACCAACCGCTACTTGGACGCCTCCAGTCACCACCATCCTACTCAAAAGAAGACAGTTATCTCCACCTTGTTTCACCGAGCTTTCGATATTGCGGATGAAGACCACATTAAGCAGGAACTTAAGTACCTACGAGACACATTGCTGAAAAACGGATACAGTGATAACGACTCAAAAAGGCACGCAAGAAGGTTGAAAACAATCAAAACAACCCCCAACGCCTCACTCAAAGGATGGATAGCTGGCCGAACAAAGCCTACATTCCATTCTACGGTTCCGTCTCAAACAAGATCTCCCGCATACTCGATAGGTATAACATCAAGACCTTCTTCACACCTCCAAAGAAGATCCAAGAATACCTTAGGCCGGTAAAAGAACCACTTCGACTCAAGGTCCCAGGAGTTTACAGGATTCCTTGCGAATGTGGTAAAGTGTATGTAGGCCAAACAGGACGCACAATAGAAGAAAGGTGTAAAGAACATCAACGCAATATCAGGCTCCTACAACCAGATAAGTCAGCAGTGGCCGAGCATTGTATAGAGTATGTCCACAAAATAAACTTTGAAGACATCAAAGTTCTGGAGCACACGGATAAGTACTGGGACAGAGTCATTAAGGAAGCCATTCAAATCAAACTACATCCAAACAATTACAACAGGGACCGAGGACTTCAGCTAAGCCCTGCCTGGACAATAGCCATGAAACACATTCACAACAGCAACTATAGTGATTCTGGACCAAGTACTGACCGTCAAGAAAACACTGTGGCCGGTGACAAACATAGCCCGAAACAGCAGGCCCAATCACAAATCGTCACCCGCTCATTGGCCAGGGCAACGCAACCCCCTCCCACCTAACATTGTATATATATGGGGAGCGGAAAACTAACGGTCATTTCATTCTGACGAAGGCCATGGAGTTTAGAATGGCCGAAAGCTCAATATTTTTAAACCTCACACGGCTGATCGCCCGTGAAACTATAATAAATAGAGGAATAAGTGTTTGTAAGTATAGTTAGTACATGAGAAAGTATCGTATTCCACCCAAAAATTTGATGTTGAGATTTCACCAGAAATATATGCTTTGAGGTCCCCTGAATACAAAAAAAAAAAGCAATTTTTGGAAAGAGGCGCATGCATGCATGTTTGTGTGTGTGCGTGTATGTGTCTGTCAGTCTGTGGACAGCATAACTAAAAATGAAAAGTTGGTTAAAATCTAAACTTGGTATTTAAGTTTAATATCTTTCCAGAAAGTGACAAAAATATTTCCAAAACAAATTCCTCGACCATAAACTACCCTTTATATGGAAACTTTTTCAAAAATTTTGATTTTCTCAAAAATTGCTTAATGATTTTGATTAAAATGCCATATGTTTAAGATATTTTTATGACAAATGAAATGTATATTTTGAATTTTCTGGCTATAGCCAATGTAGTCCTGTTTACTTTGGATGAGTTTTGTGTAACTGGTAAACTGTAAGAGATAGATCAAATCTTTCTATACAAAAAAATGTAGATCTTGCTAAAACAGATAATTTATGTCCAAATAAACTTTTTTGTAGAGCGAACCATTTCAGAGATCCTGTTATTTGTGTGAGTTTTGGAATACTTAAGCTTTCATCAAATGGAAAATCATTATTAATTTTGTTATATCTTAGCCATTCAAAGAGAATAGAATCTTGAAGTCTTTAAAGATTTCACTATTGCTCAAAGCCTACTGTATTCCCATATTCCCCTTGTACCTACAAGGAAATAAACAATAAGATAATTTCTGCAAATGTTTATCTCAAGTAATACAGAGAAGATATAGGAATAAGAGTTTGTAAGAATGGTTAATACAAGAGTAGAGAAAGTCATGTGATTGCAGCACCTCAAATTTTTTTATTATCAGGAGTTGATGAAATCCTGGGCATGAGCATAGAAAATTATTCACCAACAGGCAATATAGTAATGATATACTACACCTTGTATCCTTCTAGTTCGGAAGTAACATTCAACCATGCAAATTCTGTCACTTCCATCTTGTGTGTAAATAATGCACAAAATGTCCTCGTGAAACAGTTTTGCACCAGCGCAGTGCAAAATGGAAAACACATGTAGTTCAAGGTTGAATTCCATGCTTCCCCTTTGAAACAAGGGGCTCGCTAAACTAATAAACCAGTTGGCAGTAAAGGCTAAATAAATCTGAAGAACAATTGAATCAAAGGTTAACATGAATATTTTCAGGAAAAATGAAACATGCAATAGGATAACTTTTGTACAAAAATGGACAGAAGAGAACCTCGCTCCTTCAATCCTTAAAACTCAGTAGTTTCCTAGAAAAGGTAACACAGATTAAATCCAAATTGAACATTCCTAACACCAGAGAAAATCTACTTATAAGAGAAAATCCATTGGAATTATTGCAACCTACCTTCAATTTGGAATTAATAGAGGAAATAAGTAAATCAGACACACCAAAAGAAATACAAAAACTTCTAGCTCTGGAAACAATCAATACTAGGTATCCCACAGAAGAATGGCTGCACATATATACTGATGGATCCTCGAAGGAAAACCTTACTGGAGCTGGAGTTACATGTTCACATTTTTCCTTTTATCATTCTGTTGGCAGAGACACAACAAATTATGATGGAGAAATAGAGGCTATATACATTGCTCTCCAACAATTATTAAATCTTCCCTTAAATAAATTTAACAAGGCAGTAATTCTTTCAGATTCTAAAGCTGCAATTCAGGGAATATGTTCAAATACTACAAAGAAGTCAACAAAAATTAGAGAATGCTACAAAATGTTAACACAACTCCATAAAGTTAATAAGACTGTTCATCTCCAATGGATTCCAGCACACTGTGGAGTCATGGGGAACGAAGCTGCAGACTTACTTGCAAAGAAAGGCACAACAATAAAACAAAAGTCTAAATTCAATTTCTCATATTCCTCAATAAAACGCTTGATCATTAAAAAATTTTCTCATTCATACCTACAAGAAATAGAAACAAATGCCAAAGATAAAAAATGGATTACACTACTTTCCAACCCAGATATAATCCCCCAGAGACCAAGGAAAACAGCGGTTGCAGCCTTCCGGCTACTGACAAATCACAACTGCTTAGCAAGTCATCTCTACAGAATAGGTATCTCAGCCTCACCAATATGTGTCCTGTGTAACGATCCAGCAGAAATGAACGAAGACCACTTGAAGACCTGTGAAGCATTAAGATCAGAAGAAACTACAGTTCAAAAGTATTGGAAGGCACGAATGCTAATGGCTTCATTGCCAGATGCAAGGCGCTAGAAAACAACAACAACAACTTTTGTACAAAAAGGGGATAAATGTTTACTAGACCTACCTCTCTTATAATTGTATTTTCTAAGATGAATCACATTGTAATTTACCTCTGAACATTCTCTCAGCATGCCAGTTTGGTCTTAGCAAAGGACTGTCACTGGAAAATGCTAAATACAGCCTAAGTACAACATCTAGAGAGGGGGTTCGATTTGGAAAACATCAGAATTATGTTTATGAGGTAAAATCAGGACTGAAAAATTCAATGCTATAGCTGGGATTTGAACCACGGATTTTCCGCTTATCGAGCAGCTACTTTAACCACTAAGCTACCATGGCCAACTTGCCAGTATGACATTAAATTCCCCAGCTGATTCGTACTTTCCTAGAAGACCACAAGGGAATCTCACATCAGAGACAAATACCCCAAGGGCGACTTACAAACTGCAAGTAATTTATAACCCAGGTTTAAGTAACCTTTAGATGGTAATTATTATTTATTTACACCAACAAACTTACTGCTGGTGAATTTTTCAGTCCTGATTCCATCTCTTAAACATTGGCCACCCACGGCTTGTGTGTTTAAAAACACCAGCAGTAAGTTTGTAGATATAAATAAATCAGAATCAGAATCATGATTTAATATCACTGTGCATTCATTTCAAGGCTAAGCCATGAGTAACGAGATATGATTTAGTTTGATAGCCAAGCTGTAAAACACATGTATCTGATATTTGGAACAACCTGGGTTCAAACCTGCAGATGAAAAGTGGTCACATTTGTCGTTGGCCAATCTTAACAAGTGTTTTGTTTTCACTGTTTGTTTGTAAACAGTTGATACTGAAATTTATTTTGATACCAAGATTCATAACTAATTTAAAGAGAGAAATGAATTAAATAAAAGGGAAATAAAACATTTAATAATAATGAATAATAATATTGTATTGATTTGAAATAAATACAAGTAAATATAAGGAGAAAATTAGTAAAAAAGTGGGTAATCTTGAAACCGGGAATGGCAAAGCCAACGTATATTTTTAAAAACTTAGCATCATGTCTATGCTGACTCTAGCATTACTATTCACTTGTCTCTTCACAACAGTATTTAAAAGTGATACATCATTATAGTCTTGTCACTCTTTCGCATAACCTACACACCCCCTGCCTGAGATAAGAATGTTCGTGTCTCAAGCTATGCAGGAAAGGCAATCTACAAGAATCACCTATACATTGTTAATCAGCGGAGAACATTGTCAACTTTAATAGTTATGCCTACAATGTATAAAGCATGAGGCAGTAAAGTCATATTCTGCTTCCAACCGTCACCCTCAACATCTATAGGAAGGCTTTCCTTGTTACGCAGTGTCAACATTATGGGCTCATAGTAGCTTGCCCCTTTGATGATGCTGAATGACACATGGAATGAAGATGGAGCACCAGTGAATGAGACGCCGGGGAAACTAGAGAACCTGGAAGAAACCCGCTCCTGTGCCGCTTTGTCCACCACAAATTCCACATGTGGTCAATTAGTCACGGCATGGCCAATGAATGTGGCAATGCACAGTGCATGAAATTAATATTAGATTTAAAGGAAAAGCTATGTAGCATACTTGAGTTCCAGCTTCACTTACGATTTCTCCTGCCTTAGTTGCAATGACAGATGGCAAACTCTTTTTCCTACCTTGGACAAAGTCATTCGCAACTGCCAATGTATAAGTTACATAAATGGCTAACGACTTATTCATAGCTGCCAATATAACTCAAACAAAAATTATCACCTATGATTTACCACACCTGGGTGACTGTGGCCCCTAAGATGCAAAGTGGAACAAAGTGATTTTTTATAAGAACAGGAGTGAAGCAGTTGCACAATACAACTATAGGGCATAGCCACAAACATCAGTGTAGCTAGTCCTCATTGATCCAGGAATTTGGCTCCGCAGGAAGCGAGTTAGAAGGAAAAAGGAACAAAAAATTCCAATTTAGCCATTTTTTATTTTCCTTTAGGTTAGCAGAGCCACCTGACATGCCGTGTAGTGCCAAGATAGCCATGTTTACTCTACACAATAATTTCCCTAAAAAAAGCCACCTCAAAAGGATAGTTGGGTGGGCCACACACATTTCAAATATGAATCTACTTCATGAAGCTGTAATAAGGTATTTAATACATTCTATTTCACTCCTTTTAATGCATATCAAGTATAATAGTTTTGCCAGTTTAAAACTTGGTTGCTTGCTCAAAACTTTTGGGTACCAAATGTGATTTGGCACTTGGAAACTTTGCACCTAGAGTTCAAGCAATGAAATAAGCAGAACCAACTGTAATATTGGCAAAAGTTTGATACTTATCTTAAAATGCAGACTGTTTCTGATACTCCTTGGCTAGTAGACATAGAGGGCAATTTGTTACTCTGCTGTTTATAATGAGGATTGTGTATTTTTAAAATTTAGTCTGTGTTAGGTAACAATGTCTAGGTCAATGTATGTATAGGAAAAGGAGACAGGATCCTGTGTTTAGTCCATATTAGGTTACCATGCTGGGTTAGTGTGTGTATATGAACAAGATGGTAGTATCCTGTGTAAGATCCAAGTGGAGCAAATTTACTACACTGAACTTACCTTCATTATGGAAGCTTAAAATCCAAGTGGAGGGAACTCATCATTACTCTCATCAGCAGAAGGCAGATCTATGGCCTCAGATCCTTGTTTGGGTGCACGAAGTACTTCTGCATATGCTGGCTGTCCACTAGTCCGTGTTCCCCTTGGGCTGACAACATGCAACTTCTGCATTGTACTGCTCAGCTCTGCCATATCATCAGGTTTTTTCTGCTGTACTGGTGTTCTTAACTTCCTACTTGGACACACATTGGTCTGCGGTGTTTCATACGCTGTACTCTTTGGCTTTGCCATATCATCAGGTTTTTTCTGCTCTTCTGGTCGTCTTAACTTCCTACTTGGACACACATTGGTCTGCGGTGTTTCATACGCTGTACTCTTTGGCTTTGCCATATCATCAGGTTTTTTTTGCTCTTCTGGTCGTCTTAACTTCCTACTTGGACACACATTGGTCTGCGGTGTTTCATACACTGTACTCCTTGGCTCTGCCATATCATCAGGTTTTTTCTGCTCTTCTGGTGGTCTTGACCTCCTAGTTTGCCACACATTGGTCTGCGGTGTTTCATACGCTGTACTCCTTGGCTCTGCCATATCATCAGGTTTTTTCTGCTCTTCTGGTGGTCTTGACCTCCTAGTTTGCCACACATTGGTCTGCGGTGTTTCATACGCTGTACTCCTTGGCTCTGCCATATCATCAGGTTTTTTCTGCTCTTCTGGTGGTCTTGACCTCCTAGTTTGCCACACATTGGTCTGCGGTGTTTCATACGCTGTACTCCTTGGCTCTGCCATATCATCAGGTTTTTTCTGCTCTTCTGGTGGTCTTGACCTCCTAGTTTGCCACACATTGGTCTGCGGTGTTTCATACGCTGTACTCCTTGGCTCTGCCATATCATCAGGTTTTTTCTGCTCTTCTGGTCGTCTTAACTTCCTACTTGGACACACATTGGTCTGCGGTGTTTCATACACTGTACTCCTTGGCTCTGCCATATCATCAGGTTTTTTCTGCTCTTCTGGTGGTCTTGACCTAGTTTGCCACACATTGGTCTGCGGTGTTTCATACGCTGTACTCCTTGGCTCTGCCATATCATCAGGTTTTTTCTGCTCTTCTGGTGGTTTTGACCTCCTAGTTTGCCACACATTGGGCTGCGGTGTTTCATACGCTGTACTCCTTGGCTCTGCCATATCATCAGGTTTTTTCTGCTCTTCTGGTGGTTTTGACCTCCTAGTTTGCCACACATTGAGCTGCGGTGTTTCATACGCTGTACTCCTTGGCTCTGCCATATCATCAGGTTTTTTCTGCTCTTCTGGTGGTTTTGACCTCCTAGTTTGCCACACATTGGGCTGCGGTGTTTCATACGCTGTACTCCTTGGCTCTGCCACATCCTGCTGTACTGGTGTTCTTGACCTCCTAGTTTGCCACACATTGGTCTGCGGTGTTTCATACGCTGTACTCCTTGGCTCTGCCACATCCTGCTGTACTGGTGGTCTTGACCTCCTAGTTTGCCACACATTGGTCTGCGGTGTTTCATACGCTGTACTCCTTGGCTCTGCCACATCCTGCTGTACTGGTGTTCTTGACCTCCTAGTTTGCCACACATTGGTCTGCGGTGTTTCATACGCTGTACTCCTTGGCTCTGCCACATCCTGCTGTACTGGTGTTCTTGACCTCCTAGTTTGCCACACATTGGTCTGCGGTGTTTCATACGCTGTACTCCTTGGCTCTGCCACATCCTGCTGTACTGGTGTTCTTAACTTCCTACTTGGACACACATTGGTCTGCGGTGTTTCATACGCTGTACTCCTTGGCTCTGCCATATCATCAGGTTTTTTCTGCTGTACTGGTGTTCTTGACCTCCTAGTTTGCCACACATTGGTCTGCGGTGTTTCATACGCTGTACTCCTTGGCTCTGCCACATCCTGCTGTACTGGTGGTCTTGACCTCCTAGTTTGCCACACATTGGTCTGCGGTGTTTCATACGCTGTACTCCTTGGCTCTGCCACATCCTGCTGTACTGGTGGTCTTGACCTCCTTTGTAACACGTTCATATGCCTTGGTACATGCTGTCCTGGTATCAGTCGCATTCCTGTCACCTGGTGACAGTAGTCCAGAATCAGAAAGCTCCATCTCTGTACACAGGAAAGACTACAGTATGGGATGGCATCTGTATCCTCATGAAACGTGCATGAAAGACCTGCTGTGTAATCAAAAACATCTTTCTTAAGCTCTCGCTCTGCTACTGACACAAACGGGAATTTCATAATGTTGACATCTGTTGGCTGAAAAATATCAAAACAAGCATGCTGCAGTTCAAAAAACATTTCCTCTGCAAGGTAAACTCTAAAAATGTTGTCTTCATTGACACTGTCACACAGCATTGCTAACACATTCTCACAAGGTTCAATCTGTGATTCTATAGTGTATAATGGGGGTAGTCTATACTCCGTTTTAGTCTCTCTTAAAAAGCTATGCAACTGTTGGAATATTTTGGCATAATCTTGTACAACTCCTTCAAACTGAAATTCACTTGGCATAGGAATATGGTGCGTTTCCTGTGCATGTTTTTGTGCTTCAAATTTGTATCCCGTGGGAAGGTCCCCTGGATTGATCAAAAAGTGTTTAACACGTTTTACACCATCCTGCAGAGTAAATTCTGATATTGCCAACTCACATGGCAAATACAGACCTGACGTGACGGTCTTGCAGTAGAAATTTACGTGCACCATGTGAAATGGGTAAGTAGTTATAGACGAAGGGGAACGCAGCGACCTTATGGTACTCCGTATTTCCTGCAGCATTTTCTCCTGCTTCATTTTGCGTTCCTCCTTCTCCTTATTAACTTCTGCGTAACTTCTACCTTCCGTCGTATATTTGTTGGTCAAATCGGCTTTATCTTTGTTCTTGGCCTCTCTGGCTTTCTCCTGATAGGGCCTGCGTTCATCCTCAGAAAGACTTCGCCAAGAATATGCTGCCGCATCAGCTACTTGTTTCTGTGTTTCATAGAATTTACCTCTTGCTTCTTCTGCTTCTCTAAAATCCTGCATGTAATAGTAATACGCGTTTTTTGGAATCTTCTTTTTAGGACCCATTGTTTAACAGCTACCCCGGTTCACTTTTCACGCCGTAAATCACAAGCACGACAGCAATCCTGTAAACGAAGACAAGTCTGCAAACTCAACGAACAGCAAGACAAGTATCTCTTAATGTAGACAACCTTTATAATAGTTCTAATACGTGTAATGTCCACAGAACACAATGTCTGCCTAAATGTGTCGAATTGGTCTGTGACGATCAGTGTTACCAACCGAGGAAGCCCAAAGCTAATAAGCGCTGCTTGTAGCCCAATGTCGTAATTCCTGATTTTCCATATTTTCTATTCCTGGTGTGATCGTATAGTTATAATACTAAAAGGATGACGCATATACTTGTGGCATAGGTCTCTTTTAGTTTACTATAGAATTTTATAGATTCAATCCTTCTATTGTACCATTCGGTATATTATGACACTCTCTGCCATAAACCTACGCGCGCATGCGCACACACATCCACCCCCACCCCGCATGATTCGTGAAATAATTTAATAATGCATATCTGTTGTGCATATTTATACTATACTAATCTTCCCGCGCAAAATTGTTCTTCCTAGAGCTGTCTGCTGATGGCGTCACACGGAAGTCACGTAGTACCGATAGTCACACGTGCAGCTTACATTTTACGATATAATTAAAATCCCATCGTACTATCTAAGTATCTCTACTCTACTTTCCTTGTTTTCTGACATCAGATGTCAACGCAGGCGTTTTAATTGAACAAAAACAAAGCTCTCATTGTGTAATATTTCGTAAAACAGAAATGAAAATTATCTGTAGGAGGAAGGAACAACAGTGTGCCACATAATCGTGCAATTATTACTTTGTTACGAGCTTTCAACAAGCTTTTTTCACTTTCTTTAGGATTTAGGTTATAATTGCCACGCAGCCCTTACTAAAAGGCCTTTTAATAATGTAATAAACGAAAACAGAATGTGATACTGACATTCTTTCCCTATTAAGACAGTATTTTATTGACTGAGCAGTTCTTCTAAGAATAGCTGTGTGCCCACTCTTTTTCAACAATATAAAAATGCAGCGCAGAGGAAAATGAAATAAATAACACAATTACGACAGCTATCATTTTTTAAAATACCAATATATTTGAAACGAAGAGAGAGAGAGAGAGAGAGAGAGAGGGGGGGGGGTGGAGAAGGTTTGTCTATCGCTTTCACCTATGAATCCTTTATAATGTATAATGAAATTTTATCTCTGTTAACATGAATATATAGAAGCATAATCCTTGGTAAGAATACTTTACGCAAGAGTGAGCAAAGAAAATCATTTGTATACAGCACATCAGATTTTTATCATTGAAATATATGCTGTGCATATTTTAATACATTAAACAACTATAAATAATTTTAGTTATATATATATATTTATTGCGCGTTTTCATAGATGACCTCAGTGATCAAAACTAGAGAAAATCTGATTTGAGGCTGTAAAATAATGTGATTAATTGCAAATTACGTTTATTTGTGAAATATCATCAAAGTATTGTATAATTGCAAGGTTATTCCAGCACGGGTCGATTGCTCCTTTTCTTTAAAATGGGAAAGAAAATATTGTCCGTATTTCCCGAATGTGAAAGAAGCACTGCATAGCTATACAGGAAGGGTCATCAGCCTTTCGTTCATGTTATACCTGAATTTCAGTACGGTTTGGGATAAGGCGGTGCACACCCTTTGACAAAACAAAGGTCATTGTATTTTGCTTCCTTTTATCTTTCTGTTTATCTTAAAGGGGTTGGAGTCATTCTGTCTCAGCCATAGCGCATTTAAAATGGCACGAAGTAGCATAATAAAACGTGCCGAATTTCCCTATGAGATGCATTTAGTGGTACGTGTTAACGCACTAATTTCTAAGACAGAAAATTTCGTATTTTCTGGAAAACACATCTTGAAGTCACGCCTATGCAATTATTTTGACTAATCACAGAACAATATTTTAAATAATATCTTTAACTTGGGGAACTTGTTCGGTCGACTGAACAGTGGTACCAAAAAGTGAAAGAATTTGAAGTTATATTTGCGGGGTTCCATGGCTTTAACGTTTCAAAATGTGCTGGAGTGTTGAAAGCGCTTACTGGCATGATTTGTTCTAAATTTCCTGAATTGGATGAAAGAATTGTTTCCCTATACGTCAGGACCAGCACTTTCATTAGGATGCGGCATTTAAATAACAAACTAAAAGCTGTATGACAAAAACGAACGCGAGGAAGTGTCAGCAGTGGGTGTCAGCTACTTCTTCTGCAACATGACCAAATGTAAGTCTACTTTTAAGATCAAACAATAATTTGTTACTTCTTATTTTGATTGTAGTTTCGGTGGCGGTAGTAAAATTGGTTTGTAATTAGTAGAATGTATTGACGAACGTTTCTAATGTGTTTTCAGTTAAGGTATCTTTTCTATCACATATCACTGTATTTTTCTACTTTATTAATTATTGCTTAAGTGTTTATGCACTGGAACTGTCAGTTAATGTTTTAAATGGTATATGTCGAAACGGGTTTAAAGCGCTCATTTTTTATTGCCGTCTGAACTGCGCGCGCTCTCAGACCTCCATGTGACATATGTTGCCTGCAACCAATGGCAGCAATTGTGCCGGAGTGGCCTACCTTCTTTCTCTAGTTACCTTGTATACTAATAATGGACATCACATGTCTTACAGTTGTCTTGTAGTTCATAGTTCGCTTCCGGCGGCGCCGTGGCCGAGCGGTTAGCGCGCTCGCCTACCACCTAGGCGGCCCGGGTTCGATCCCAGGGACCCGCATGTGGTATTCGTGGTGGACGAAGCGGTGTCAGGGCGGGTTTTCTCCGGGTACTCCGGTTTCCCCCGCCATCTCATTCCACCGGTGCTCCATCTTCATGTATCATCAGTGTCACCGCCTGCGGTGCCGTAGTAGTAAAAGCGGGCGTTAAACACTACAACAACAACAATAGTTCGCTTCCATCCAGTCTCTATATATCAGAGTACAAAATCGTTAAAATTTGGGGGAAGCATTTTTACATCGCCATTTTAATACATAAATGGATGTTAAAATATGCCAAATAACAGCAGTTGCTTTTCGCGAGCTTAAATCAGTACTTACAATCGATTATTGCTGATATTCTAAGTTATATTCCTAGTTTAATGCTTTATTTTTAGTCATCTAAAGAAAAAATATTCCTGAAATGAAAATATTTTAGTACTGTATGTTTCGTTATGATAAACTGCACTCCAGATATTTTAGTGGCGGAAAATTATTGGTATAAAATCATTGGTGGAGGGGGAAGTCATATTACTCATCTCCCACTCCCCCCTCCTCCCTCTTTCTGCTATATATGAAGGTATCAGTTGCATAGAAGCCCTTCTCGATTGCATTTTGAAGCCCGGCAAGGACCCGGTTTTCCCTTCAAATTACCGCTCCATAAGCCTGTTACCCATCGTTTCAAAAATTTTTGAACGATTATTCCTATCCCGCCTCACTCCTCTCTTCGAGGAAAGGCAACTTATCCCGGATCATCAGTTCGGTTTCCGTCATGGACATTCCACTACACTACAGCTACTGCGGCTGATTGAGAAGGTTGCCCTGGGTTTCCAGGAAAACTTCAAAACAGTCGCAGTGCTTCTGGATGTAGAAAAAGCCTTTGCAACCACATGGCACCAGGGGTTACTGTATAAACTCAGAGAGGCAGAAATCCCTCCCCCCTACCTCACCCTGATTGGTAGCTTCCTTCGGGATCGCTCTTTTCGGGTGCGGGTGGAGGGGAAGTTGTCCTCGGTCAGACCCATAGCGGCTGGAGTTCCGGAAGGTAGCGTGCTAACGCCGTTGCTCTTTGCTGCCTACATGTCTGACCTACCCGTGGAACCACATACTGTTACGTGTCAGTATGCAGACCATGTCCTCATACTGGCACAGAACAAAAATGTTCGGTACTGCTTCCCTCCACTACAGCGACAGCTCGATGCTATCGGCAGGTGGAGTGAACAGTGGAGAGTGGCCATTAGCCCGCAGAAGAGCCAGGCTCTACTATTGGGCTTTTTTTTTTTTTTTTTTTTTCCTTTTTTTTTTTTTTTTTTTTTTTTTTTTTTAAAGGGGAGACAGAAAGAGAGTTGGAAGGGAGATAGAGTTGGCTTATTACGCCGGGATATAGCTTTATTAGGGAGGAGTGTAACGTTGTCACGAGGTCCCGCGTTAGCACCCTCGGTAGTACGGGTATGCTGGCCGACCGGAGTCGACTTTAATTTGTGGTGGCCGGGTGGCAGCCATGACCAGGCCCTGACTGACACACGCGGGTAGTTCTTCGTGTGGAGGGGAGTTGGTCGTGAATCGGCGAAGACTGCGATGTGGGTTCCGGTGAACGGCGATGACTGTGGTGGCACTTGTTATTCAGGTGGTGGAAAGAATGCGCTCTCGTCAAGTCCGGAGGCAGTGCAGAGTCTTCCTCTGCACCGGTAACTGCACGGGGAGTTGTAGTGGTGGATGAGTCCATATCTCTTGAAGAGTGCAATTTGTTCTGGTGTCGGAATCTTGCGTCCTTCTGGTAGTGCGTTTGGCGTTGTGGGTTGGGACCAAGGTTGGTTGTGTTGCGTTGCAGGAGCTGGCGATGTAGTCCAGGGTTGGCGATGTTGCACTGCAGGTTGAGACGTGGTAGTTCGGGGTTGACTGTAATGATCTCGGTCATGTGCTGTTGGTAGTAGAGAGGCTTGTGTGCTGGCTTCATGGGTCAGGGTTGGAGTTCGGTCCTCGATTCGGTGAAGTTTGCGCAGAATGGAGTCTAGGGTGGTTGTGTTGTCCAGTGCAGCGGTTGTGTCGCGAAGTTCTGTTAGTAGTTCTGCTGCGGAGTTGAAGCCGGTGGTGTTGTGGAGAAGTTGTTGGTGGATAGTTGAGAGTCCGTTGCGGTAGGTCCGGCGGAGGGAGTTCGTCTTCTTGTTGATTTTCTGGACGTCGGTGCTGAGAGATGTGAGGCGGCCTGTTGTGGAGTTGCGTAGTTGACGTCCTTCGTCTATGATGGTTTGGAGTTGAGTCGTGATGGTGGCTGTGGAGTTGGCTATGGTGGAAACTGTGGCGGTGAGTTGAAGTGTGGCTTCTTCCAGTCTTTCCAGCCTTTGTTGGAGGTTTTGTAGGTCTTGCTGGATGTCTTCGGTGTCATTCCGGGGCAGTGGTGCAGTGGTAGTGGCGATGGCGGATGATGGAGCGGACTGTTGTGACGATGGGCGTCGTTGCGTAATAGGAGCTGGTCTGCGGCGAGGTTGTGAGTCTGCGATGGCTGGTGTAGATTGCAGAGTGTTGGCCTTTGGGTAGAGAGGGCACTGCGCCTGACCCGTAAAGTGGCCGAAGCCATTACAGGTGGCGCAGTACCGACGTCTGCGGCGTAGGTCGTGCCTGGTGCAGTCCTGTGTGAGGCAATAAGCCCCACAATAGTGGCACCTAGGAGCAGCGTTGCAAATGGTGTTGTCGTGGCCAAAGCGGCAGCAGCGGCGGCAGGGCACATGTCTGGAAGTTCGTGCTGGTTCGACGAGTAAGTGCCGTCCGAGTAGGGTCAGACCCGTTCTCTGGGCGGCTTCACTGTCCGTGGTGTCGGCGAAGACGATTCTGATAAGTGGTGTGGGTCCCCGAGAGGTGATGATCCGAATGGCTCTCATTGCTGAGGGCCACTTCTGACGTGCTGCATGTAGAATGTGTCTCTCGGGGATATCCCGTGGTACACCACGCTAATAACACTGGCCCCTTGAATGGGGCCACTGTGTGCAGGCGGTGATGGTGAGTTGTCTGGAAGACAGGCTGAACTCCGCGGTGATGAGGCCGGCAACTCCGGTGTTGGCACTGCCACTGCCATTACCGGGGAGCGGAGGCGCTCGACTGGCCGGTTCTCTAGCTGCGGAGTGGTAGTAGCGGCGCAAGGTGTGGTTCCCGACGAATATGAGGTGGCTGTGCTGGCTGCATCAGTGTTCTCAGTTGTGGCGATGTTGATTGGTTCCCGGACCGATGGAGCTCCATTGCCCGGTGAACGCGGCGATTTCCAGCGCTGTTGAGGTGGCGCGTTGCTAGAAGAGGCGTTCTGCGAAGGTTGCGGTGGTGTTGAGGTCTCCGGGGCCGGCACTCTCACTGCCTCCCCAAGAGGTGCCTCGGTGACGGTGGATTGTGCTGTTGCAGGTTGCCGTAGCGTTGAGGTCTCCGAGGCCGGCACTCTCACTGCCTCCCCCAGAGGTGCCTCGGTTGCGGCGGAGATTGGCGCTGAAGTTCGGCGTTGTGACTTCTTCTTTCTCATGGCCTGCTGCTACTATTGGGCAAAGTTCGAAACTGGCGGCCGAGTGTATCACTGGCAATGCGGCGGAGAAGAATCCCATGGGTTAACTCTGCCAAATACCTGGGGGTACTACTTGACCGTGGCCTAACCTTCACTGCACATGTCAGAGCAAAGGTCGGTCAGGGACATGGCGCCCTGAGACAGCTATATCCCATACTCCACTCAACCATGCCTACGCGCCTGAAACTGCTTGTACCGTGCGATCGTCCCGCCCCTGATTCTGTACGGGTGCGAGGTCTGGGGTACGGTGGCTCGTTCCACCATCCGCAGGCTGCAGGCCGTGCAGAGCAGGGCGCTTAGGATTATCTACGATACCGATCGTAGGTTTCCATCACACATCCTTCACACTCATTCCGGCATCCCATACATTGTGGACGTCGTGCGGGGCAGGACTCGCACAATGTATGCCAAACTCACACCTCACCCAAACCAGCTGGTCATCACCCTGGGGCAATACGACCATCGCCTCCCTAGGCGGAGACAGAGCTACCGCCTACCCAAGGACGCCCTTGGCTGGTAGGTACCGCTTTCCCTTCACCATCCGCCAAATGTAACCACAGTTGGCACCACCACACCTATCACCTATTCCTCTCGGTTTCCTGTCACTAGCACTGCATTGCTTGACGGCTCCACAAGCGGCTGACGAAGTAATCAGTAGGGCAATGGTCGCTTGGATGGCTAGACATCCAAGATCTGACAGATCCCGCCACCAGTGACATAGAGGAACCCAACCTGCACCATCAGACATACAAAAACACCAAAGCTTGTAATACCCTGATAACCTATACCACCTCACGGGTAAATCCGTAATTAAACAGATAGGTACTGTGACCACCTTACCATCCGCCTGGGTTAACCCAGGCGACTCGTACTCACTCCTGGACTCCTTCTCGATTTCGCCCGCTTTCCTTACCTTTGAATCGCATAGCTCTATACTGCTGTTGCATACACTAAAGACTCAGGAGAGCTTTCTTTCCAAAATTCAAGACATCAAGAAGGATGTACACCTTCCTAATTCAAAGGAAAACTTCATATCTAAAGTCAATCCAACACATACATTAGACATCACATATTATTTACACCTGACAGAAGAAGTTAAAAAAAGTGATACTCCAACTAGTGTTCTAAAATTATTGGCATTAGAGACAATCCATACTAGATTTCCAGAACATGAGTGGCTCCATATTTATACTGATGGATCATTGATATCAAACCAAGATGGAGCAGGTGCTGGAGTCACATGTCACCTCTTTTCCTATTACAAATGTTTAAGTTATGGAACTATGAACTTTGATGGAGAAATTGAAGCAATTCGAATGGCCCTACAAAATCTTTTGTAAAGAATTTCACATTTTCAGCAAGCAGTTATTCTCTCAGATTCCAGGGCAGCAATTATAGCAATTACTTCCAAGTTGTCACCAAAAAACCAAACAATTATAGAATGTTGGAAGATGCTTAGCCATCTAACAGCACTTCAAAAACACCTAGTCTTCCAATGGATACCAGCTCACTGTGGACTGAGTGGTAATGAGAAAGCTGATTTTCTTGCAAAAAAAGGTACCAGCGCTGTACAAAAATCTATAGTTAATCTACCATTTTATGCAGCTAAAAGATTAGTCAACTCTGAATTCAAAAAAATTATTGAAAAATATTACTATGAAAAATCAAAAAATAAAAGATGGGAACTACCAAACATTCAAACAGTGATTCCTGAGTATCCTCGAAAAACAGCAGTTGCAACCTTCAGGTTGATTACAGGACATGATTGTCTGGCAAAACATTTAAACAGAATTGGGATATTCTTCACCACTCTGTCCTCTATGTGATCTGCAAGAGGAAATGGATTGAGACCACCTTCAAAGATGCCCGGCAACTTCTAGTGCCCCATCCATCAGTGAAAAATATTGGAGAGCAAGAGGATTAATGACTTCATTGTCAGAAATCCAGCATTAGCTAACAACAACATACTGCCGTTGCTGGCGGTTGATGAGTAGAAAAACATCTACATCTGAAGTCTTCCAGGAACAATGTACCTCCTACTGTTCCATACACGTATATGGGGGAAGTTTATTCTGAAACTATATTTTTACTTTCTCTACTACGTTTAGAAAGTAGAGGACGTATTGTATTCCATCCAAAAATTCGATGTCGAGATTTCAAAGGAAATATATCTTTTGAGGCCCTGAAAAAAAGCATTTTCAGAAAAAGGTGTGTGGGTGGGTGTGCGTGCATGTGGGTGGGTGTGTGGGTGGGTGGGTGGGTGTGTGTCGGTGGGTGGGTGTGTGGGTGTGTGTGTGTGTCAGTCTATGGACAGCATAACTCAAAAACGAAAAGTCGGTTAAAAAGTAAAGTTGGTATTTAAGTTTAATGTCTTTCAAGGATGCGCCATGCAGATTTCGAAGAAAATACCCCCACCCTAAACTACTCTTTACATGGAAAATTTTTTGAAAATTTTGATTTTCTTGAAAATGGCTCTAACGATTTTGATTAAAATGCCATATGTTAAGATATTTTTATGACAAATTATATGTACATCTTGAATTTTCTGACTATAGCTTATGTAGTCCTATTTACTCTGGATGACTTTTGAATAACTGGTAAATCGTAAGAGATAGATAAAATCTTACAGTACAAAAAATTAGATCTCGCTAAAACACAATTTATGTCAAAATAAATTTTTTTGTGGAGTGAATGCTTTCGGAGATATTCCATGTTATTTGTGTCAGTTTCGTGAAACGGAACATCGTTGTTCATGTTTTTATATGTTAAGGTGCAAATGCTTTAAAAGATTTGACTATCACTCAAAGCTTACTGTATTCTAATATTTCCCGGTACAAGGAAATAAGCAATAAGATAATTTGTACAAATGTTTATCTCAACTAACACGAAGAAGATATAAGAATAAGAGTTTCTTAGAATGGTTATTTTTGTAGTACATGAGTAGAGAAAGTCATGTGAGTGCAGCACATCAGATCTTTAGAAAAAGGTCCGCGCAAGCGTGTTTGTGTGTGTGTTTCTGTCAGTCTGTGGACAGCATAACTCAAAAACGAAAAATCGGTTAGAAACCAAAGTTGGTAATTAAGTTTAATGTCTTTTAAGAATGCGACGTGAAGATTTTGAAGAAAATTGCTCCACCCTAAACTACCCTTTACATGGAAAATTTTGGAAAATTTTGATTTTCTTGAAAATGGTTCTAACGATTTTGGTTAAAATGCCATATGTTTAAGACATTTTTATGACAAATTAAATATATATTTTGAATTTTAGGCTATGTAGTCCTGTTTACTCTGGATGACTTTTGAATAACTCGTAGGTAAACCGTAAGAGATAGACAAAATCTTACTGTACAAAAAATGTAGATCTCACTAAAACACACAATTTATGTCTGAATACATTTTTTGTAGAGTGAACTATTTCGGAGACATTCCTTGTTATTTGTGTCAGTTTCGGAAAACTTAAAAACTTTCATGAAATGGATCATCATTGTTCATGTTTTATATGTTAAGTGTGCAAACAGAAAGGGATCTCAAAGCTTTAAAAGAATTGACTATCACACAAAGCCTACTGTATTCTAATATTCCTCTTGCACCTACAAGGAAATAAGCAATAAGATAATTTGTACAAATGTTTATCTCAACTAACATGAAGAAGATATAGGAATAAGAGTTTGTAAGAATGGTTGGTTCAAGAATAGAGAAAGTCATGTGAGTGTAACACATAAGATTTTTTAGGAAAATTACCTGCTATGGATGGGTATGACTTCTTTTTAGTTTCAAAAGCGTCATTGCTGTTTTTACTTTCTCTACTGCTTACTGTATCTTCCAAAGATGTGAAACGAAGATTTTCAGGAAAATCCCCCTTCCCCAGACTATCCTTTATTATAACTCGCTTCGAAAATTTTCATGTCCACAAAAAATGCTCCAACCCTTTTGGTTATATCATATTGTGGTGGCCGCTTTGCAGAGACTTAAAAGTTACTTTACTATACTGCCCTTCTAACTGTCGACCTATAAGACGATGGTCAGCTCAAGGACAAATGCCATTGCACACTTGTTTCCAGAGTTTTTAAGGTACAGGAGTTTTGTTTACGGTAAGAGCCAATAAACTTCGGCTTCCAGAGAATTCTGCCATGAATAAGGGACATTTAAGCAGATTAACTTGTGCAGTGGTACCAGTTGTGAGACAGAGTTGAGTTACAATGCAATTAGTTGTGTGCCAATAAATAGTTTTGAGCAGAGCATTAACAGTTGTGTGCTAATTAAATAAGAAATAAATTGACATTAAAACAAACTGGACTTGTCTTTTGTCACATGCTGTCAGAAGTAGGATGCAAACGTCACGATGAGGGTATTGCTGGAAAAATTATCAGCCAAGAAGGAGGAAATGTATTTTGTAATGCACAAAATAGGAAATGAGATAAACATAGTGAACTCGGGAATGGAAGAAATAAAACCTGAAATGATATCTGGAATGGACAACATGGGAGGCAAAATAACAGTGAACTCTGCCATGCAGAAGATACAGATAGAAACAAATTGCAGAATGGAGAAGATGGAGGCAATGATTGAATCCGGGATGGAGATCATGGAAAAAAAAAAATTATTTTGTTGTTTAACGACCTTGTTAATTGCTAGGATCACATAAGCATCACCGGTGTACCGGAATTTGTCCCACATGAGTTCTTTTACATCTACTGACATGAAGCTGTCGTTTTTAAGCACACTTAAAAACCATCGGTCTGGGCCGGATTTGAACCCATGACCTTGGGATCAGTAGACCAGTGTCTAACCAACTGAGCCACCCAGACCGACTGGAGAGCATGAAGACGGAACTATCTGCGAAGATTGACTAGTAACTGGTGTATTTATTTGGTATTTAATTACAAATGTTACAATAATTAGATGTGGTGAAGTCAACTATTTTCAGTATGTGCAACCTGATAATATGAAAAACCCTTTTTGCCAACTACTTACAATACAACAGGTTACACATTAACCACTGAGTCATTGAGAGTGTACAGTGTAAGTCTTTATTTGCCAACACTATCCCTCACGAACAAGGACAAGGTAAAAAAAAAAAAAAGCAGGCACATCTTTGGTAAGAATGTCTGCATCCATCTCTTCTGTTCTGCAGTAGGCAATCTTGATGTCTCCTCACATCACGGTTTCCCTTATGAAGTGTTCCTTGATACTTTTTCCTTTTAACCTGAATCCAGTATCATTTTCCAGGTGAGTTTCTATTTATTCCTTTGTTACTTTGTCCCAGACACCAGGTGATTCATCGGATGAAAATTCTTCTTTAAAAGCACAAAACATTGCACTGTCACTTGTATCACTATCCATGTCTGTATTTCTGGTTCATCACATGTTGATTTAATGGACAAGACAAAGTCATTAAATCTAGTCGGCATCTTTTTGCTCCTTTGTGGTCTCAGTGTTGGTGGGACTTCATTTATTTCTAACTGGGGGTCATCTTGTACTGGTGTCACTTGGTTGACATCAGATTCTTTTTGTGTTTCCTTTTCAACAGTATGATGTTTCAGTTCTATTATATAGTCAAGAACCTTTTCATTCTGTAGATTTGAAAATTCTTGAAGAAACATTTTGTTGAGGACTTTCACATCTCTTGTCACAACTATTTTATTTTGATCAGGCATCTAGATTCTGTATGCTTTTGAGATTTCTGAATAGCCAACAAAAATTCCTGGTTTTGCTTTTGGTTCCAGTTTTCCTCTTCTTGGAGTTTTGTCCAAGATGTAGGTAACTGATCCAAAAAACATGTAGCTGTTACATGTCCAAGCATGTCCTAACAGAAGGTACATGTCCAAGCCATCTCCTGAAAGGCATTTCATGATTTATAGCTCTTGTAGGTGATCTGTTGCAAAGATAGTTGGCCGTATTTACAGCTTCCGCCCAAAACGTTGCGGGTAGATGAGCATCGATGAGAAGGCATCTGTCCTTTTCAACGAGAGTCCTGTTTTTCCTTTCATTTATTCCATTTTGTTGTGGAGTACAAGTCATTGATAGTCTTCTCTATATGCCACACGCTTTTACATATTCGCTGAATTCTTTGTTGCAGTACTCTGAAATTTTATTATCAGATTGAAGTGCTTTTATCTTCTTTCCAGTGAACGTTTCCACTTCGTTCTTGAATTCTTTGAAGTAGTTGATAAGTTCAGTTTTTGCCTTTAAAAAAATACTCGGCAGTGTCTACAATAGTCGTCAGTGAAGGTAACAAAATATTTTGCTCCACCATGTGATGCGAATCGCATAGGTCCACAGACATCAGAATGGAAATTTCTAGGGGTTCATTTGATCTGTTATTTTGTCTGGTTGGAAATGAAGGTCTTGTAAACTTTCCTGCAAGGCAAACTTCACATCCAAAAGATACATCACTCTTGAAGTTTAAACCATTTACTTTTTCTTCACGAAGAGCCAGTTTTAGAGCAGCTTAATTTATATGTCCTAATTTTTGATGCCAGCGATATATGTCGGAACACAAAAAGTTTTTTTCATTTGATTTGTTCTCTTCTTTAGGTTTTATATAATATAAACCATTGGATTTCATAGCTTTTACTATTGGGCCTCCAGTTTGGTCTGAGATAGTGGCTTCTTCTTTGTTGAAGGTAACAGAGTAACTCTTTTCTGTGATTTTTCCAACAGAAAGTAGATTTACGGATAAATCTGTAACATATTGTCACCGCGCCCGATGCATCTAATTGCCAACAACAGCAGTGTCACCCATCGCATTATTGTCGGCACTACCGCAAAGTAGCCGAAGGAAAGAGACAGAGAATGGCCGCATTGTTGGGGCGCTTGCCGAAAGAGAGAAAAGGATAGAGGCTACTGGAATCTTCTACTTTGTATCTCGCCGCAATAAGTGAACATTCCTGAAGCTTCCAGAATAGTGCCTGGGAGATATAAATAGCGGTAAAGTGCGACAGAAGAGAGTCAGAGTATGGGAAGCGTTGAGTAGTTGTGCCGACGGAGACGGACAGACGATGTGAAGCGTTGTGCCGATGGAGAAGAGTTAGTTCTTTGTGTTACGAGTTCGGAGCCGTGCTGTTGGAGAATCGAAAAAGACTTTCTTGTTGCTGCAACGAGTGTACAAAGTTACTGTTTACGGAAATAAAAGTGTATCTTTATCCCGACTACATCTGTCTACTTTACTTCACACAAACCACAAAAGTCACAATATAGAATATTTGGTAGATTAACAGTTCCACTTTCATCTGTATTCAGCTTTGCCATTCCTTTTCCATCAATTGAAGAAGAGTGATTTTTAGCAGCTAGTTTCAGTGAATCAGGATCAGACGACAGTGGCAGTTTCGTGAATTTCTTTTCATCATTGCACATGTGTGAAGTGCTTCCTGAGTCAAGAATCCATACTGAGCTGTCTAAATTTCTTGAATTGGCCGTCACTGAACATTGTTCTACCATGAAGGTTTCTTTAAATTCTTTTTCTTTGACTAGCATTCAGATGTACTATGATTTGTCTTCGAATAGATTTCACAGGGAGACTTCTTGAGATTTCCTCTTGCAAATTGCTTTGAGAACGGTTGTTTCTTCTGATTATTACCACTTCTCTGTTGATATCTGTTATTATCTGCATATAGTGCTCCTTCACTTGAAGTGTTGTCGTTTTTCCTGGCTTCATTTTCCTCCAAGATTTTAATTTTTAGGTTTTCAACACTGGGTAGCTCACTCCTTAATTCAATGGCAATTTAAACATTTTCAAATGAAGGTGGTAGAGAATCAGCATCATTATGACCAATAAGTCTTCATTTATCACGACATCCACTTCTTTTAGTTTGTCAACAATGTCCAAGAATTTGTTGAGATGATCACGTACATAATCTCTGCCATGCATTTTCTATACAGTTAATTGCTTGAGAAGCATAGCTTTCTGAGCAGGCCCTGAACTTTGAAAATTCAAAATCCTTAAGCCATTTTCGAGAACATCAAAATTTTTAAACATTTTCCATGTAAAGGATAGTTTATGGTGGAGGAATGTCCTTGAAAATCTTTGTGTTGCTTTCTTGAAAGATATTAAACTTAAATACCAACTTTGGTTTTTGAGTTATTCTGTCCACAGACTGACAGACAGATACAGACACAGACGCGCGCGCACACACACACATAGGCAGACCCTTTCAAAAAATGCTTGTTTGGATTCAGGGGGCCTCAAAACATGGAACCTATGAAAGTGTGCAAAACAATCCACATTTGTTAAGTTCCCTATTCCTCCTTGGATCATCTTCACTGATAAAACAATGTTATACCAACTGGACTTGAAGTTGCCCACTGAAATCCCAGGGGGAATTGGCTATGAATCAAACATTACGTGCCCTCATGTTTGCATGGCACTTTACAATCTGCAGTTTGTAATGTCAGATAATATACAGGAGTAACTTTATTCCCTGGAAAGTAAAGTCCTTTGAAGTGAAGTGCAAAACATTATAAGAACCTTTTTGGTGGTTTATAATCTATTATCATGGACTACACACAACGGTTCAAACTGGGAACTACCTCTCATCTCTCTTCTTCGCTGAGAGGCAGACGGAAGCTCACTCACGCCACTGCTATCTCTATGACTGGATTTGCCTCAGTGTGTTCTGCAACTGTTTTAATGCACAAAGAGTTATCTACATACCCCGATGTCGGATGAGATGGGCCACCTGGTACAATTAATACAATTTTATGTATGTTTGAAATATAAATGCAAGGTATTACATCCACATGGCTTTCTCTACTTGCCTTTTCTTTTACATAACACATTCACATGTCCTTCTCTACTCCCTCTTCTACAAACAGCTGATGCAATTTGTTATATGTTTGAAATAGAAATGCAACGTATTAGATTCACACTGTTTTCTGTACTCTTCTTTCATGAAACGCATTCACTCTTCCTTCTCTACTCTCTCTTCTACAAACAATTCATACAGTTTTCTATATGATTGACATAGAAATGCAACACATTACATTCACATGGCTTTCTCTACTCGTTTTTCTTCCTGTAGTATCTGTGATTAACAGTGCATTTCCACAGTGCCTTCCCCAAGTTTTGTTTATTTTGTTTAGGTTTTGTTCTTTACGGTAAGTATCCTAAGAATTTAAGTCTTTAAAGTGTATTAAGTAATATTTTTTTTAAATAGGGATAAATTGTTAAATCACAGGCAACACTGGTAACTAGTATAAAAGAAGAGTATTTTATATTCCAATTTATCAATGAATTATAGTCCACTGAAATGAAAAAAGAAGCATTCAAGTATCAACAAAAAAATTATCTACAATTGTTGTATGTAATACAAAATTGTGTTATACATACATAACTAGAAAACAAGGAACACTTATGAGCACTTTCCACCTGGCCACAGTATCCCTCATCTGTATCCATAATGGGCATCATGAGTGGGATGCAGTACTGGAGAGTGGGACGTGGTCAGTACCCCAATCCCTCCTGGCTGGTGTATGCGGTGTTCACAACTAGAGACTGCTACTAGTCAATCAAGTGTAATCTATTTGCTGTTAGAACAAAGTGGTGTATTCCTCCGCACCCCACATTGAGCTCCACCCCTAGTGCACTATTGGTTAACATAATATCTGCATGTGTGCATGCAAACAATATTAATGTCGCCACTGCCCAATTTACCTCGTTCCGATAACCTGACTTTAACTGCTCTCTTTGTTGTTACATAAACCATTGCATTATTGAACATATGAGAGCCATTGTTATTGCAGTAGTCACATGTATCGCATTGTAACGATTCTTAGATCTCAACAGAGATAGCACTTCAGGTTTTTGCCATGCATTGTTTGTAATGCGCTCTGCTCTTACTGGATGGTGAAAGGTATTGTTCATTATCACTTTTTACCACATCTTTATAGCCACAGTAGGATATTTCACCGAAAACTTATTGAATATATTCAGTATAATAACCTTTTCACCGTTCCTTAAAGACTTTCCTTGCAGATATTAAACAAAACCAGTTCTACCAATCTGTTTCCATTGGCATGCCAAGATGGCACTGAGCCAACAGGCAAATCTACGGTTGGTGACTGGTATTCAAAACTTGAGAGCTAAATATTCTGAAATTATTGCCAATGAGGTGTATAGTATATTATTGCCAAGCCCGAATTTAGGACCTCTGATGCCCCTGGCCAAAAAAGCATTTGCTATCCCCCCTCCAAACTTGCAATACATATTAAATTTTCACAACATAGAGAATGGTTTCACTAGTTTGGATACTTAAGTATGAGTGGCAAACACCAAAAGTGAGGTTATTAAAATTTAAGTAGGAACATCTTAATAGAAAGAACTTACACTAAAGAGGCATCAGCCCCTATTAGATGTCAAAACATATGCTGTTTAAATAACAAGAGGCTTCCTCCTTGCCCTGTCATTTGCAAACAAGTTTACGAGTTCGTTATAGTCCATTTTCACTGTTAAATCAGATTCAATAACAAGAACATCAAGATAACTAAGACGATCCTTCACTTGTGATGTTCTTAAATAATTATTTATGCGTCTTAGAGCAGAAAATGATTTCTCAGTTGAGCAGTTGGAAGCAGGAGTGCTCAGTATATTTGTAGAGCTATGTTTAAGTTTGGGTAAACACTCTCTAGACAGTTACCTTACAGCTGTGTAGGAGAGTGCGTCACATTTTCATTCTTCTCTATGTAGCTTTTGAAGTGTAAGCATTCAAGTACAAATACTGAATCTTCAAGATCCAAACTGTAGACTTTCTGAAGTCTGGATGATGCTTCCTGAATTTCTTCAGATTTGTCAAAAACAATAAATGGTTCACTGAATTCCTTGTAGGAAGAAACTCTGTTGTTCAGTTCTTCAATCAATTTATCCAGAATCAAAAGGAACTTGATGTTTCATGTCTATGCTTTTTTTTTGGTGCAGCTTTCCAGTAATTTTGCCACCCCCTAAAATGTGCCACCCTGGGCAGTTGCCTGGTTCGCCCTTACGTAAATACGGCCCTGATTATTGCAGTATATTACACTACGTTATATTCTATTTTATAACAATTTAAGTGGTTTATTCAATGCAAGTAAAGGAAGAAGTTAATAGGTCTTGGAACTATATTTTCGAAGAAGGTTGACCAAATTGAGATAGAAGTATTCCTTGGATTGCTTTATATATTTTATTGAAACAAATCTTGACAAATTTGACAAATTAAAAAAAAAAGCAAATAACAATATTACTAGTCATTAGACACAATTTGGAGTTTAGGTTTAACAATGTAGTCACTGCTGCTTTCAAATCAAATGACAAAGATATTGCATCCATGTTTGCAACAGATGATGCAGGAAGAGAAATATTTTTTCTCATCATGTATGCAAAGAGATTTGCCAATCTTCTACTATGCTTGAGATTTAACAATCCTAAAGACAGACTGCACAATTCCTATCCTGAAAGCTCCCATATTTAAAAACTGGATTTCTCTGAGAGCTTAGCAGCCCAGCTAATTAATCCACATCTAAGCAGAAGAATGCTAAATGAGACGATTCCTAGAGAGATTTGAACCAGAATGCCACAGATTCTGAGCTTTACATACAGTGACTCCCATAAGCATTCAGTTTTGTGCAGTTTGAAACCATTGACCTATCATTACTTTTAATTTATTTGTATGCTTGGTCATAATAAGCAAAATAATTCCACCTTTTAGCATTCTGGGGCTTATGATTCCACATGAAATAAACATTCACCTTCTTTTGCCATATTCTAAATAAAATAAATGACTGACAACTTTTACCTAAAGAAAGCAGTTTATACATGTGCTCAAACATTTGGTACTGCATTTTGTGTCCATCAATACTTAGTTGGAAGGCCTTTTTAATGCAAAACAGCATTTAGATGCTTTGGCATACTAACACTAAATTCTTTGTATAGTTAGAACTAATGTTATTTCATTCTTAGACCAGTCTTCTCTTTAGTTCCAAGGTTGAGGTAATTGGAGAAGTTCTTAACCTTGGTCTAGTTTGGCCCACAAATTTTCAATGGGATTCAAATGCTGGGGTTAGAATTACCTTCAGACAGTTGTACAGCAGCCAGGAACACACTTCATAAGGCGTATGTTTGGGATCATTATCCTGGTAGAACCTGAATGCTTGCAGCACCCCAAATTTCTCAGCACTTTTCTGCAAATTATCTTCAAGCAATTTTAAATATTTATACAGTAAAACCTGACTAAACTGGACTCCCTATATACCAGGAACCTGGGCAGTCGGAAAATAAATCTTGAAACGGAGCTATTTCCTATGTTAAATAACACTCTAAACCGAAAAATTGCCTAACACAGAAACAGAATAGTTTTTCCAGAACCGTTTGCATAAATAACCTGAGACGGATTTTCATTATGCTTAATACATAGTTACTTGCTTTGATAACGAAGTTGCCAAGACTGAGGACATTCAAAGTGCAGCAGATATTGCAGCAGTTGTGAAGTCATGGAAGGCATGGACGACGATGATGAAGCCAATGAAAGGGGCCAAAAATACACTTTTAGAGAAGCATTATCTGTTGTGAGTGAGCTTCAGGAATTTGCAACTTCCAAGAATGTTCCAGAACTCCTGGGGCTGATGCAAAGATCATAGAGCGTTCTCTTGACGGACATGTTGGGGAAAAGAAACTAATGGAGAAACTGAAATTGTGTATGACATGTAAGTTGAAAATACAGCAAAACATATAATTAAACCTATCTTTTATTTACAGAATTTTATTTTAAATTATTCCTTCAGTTCAATTCTACACAATTATATTTTTTTTAGTTTGTTTTACTAAAATATGTACAAACCTTTGTAAGACGGAAACCTGTGAAAACAGAAAAATATTACTGGAACGATCTCATTCCATTTTTGGCAGGTTTTACAACACTTGTCCAGAATACCATCAATAAACACCAAACTTCCAGGTCCAGTAGCAAACATACAGCTCCAAACCATCACACCTCCTCCACCATGCTTCGCAGTTGGTTGAATGTTTTGCTTTTGTAGCTCTTGATTAGGTCTTTGCCACACCATAGTCCTCCCATTTGTCCCAAACACTTTATAGAGAGTCTCATCAGTGAAAACAACATCATTCCACCAGTTTTGGTCCTTTCCAATGCACTCCTTAGTGAAGTTTAGCCTCCTTCTACTGTTTACTTCACAGATATATGATTTCTAACTGGCTACTCTTCCATTAAAGTCTTCTGTTTTTAATGTCCCCCGAATTGTTTGTGGACTCACCTGCCTGTTCCACTGCTCATTCACTTGTGCAGTAAATTGTTGGGCAGTTAATCGTGGGTTTCAGGAGTGTCGGCAGACTTTTTTCCAGGGGGGGGGGGGGGGGGCATATGTTGGAAGTTTGCAATCAGATAATATTAAATCATTATTTTAGTGTCAAAATTTATACTTGTTGCAGATAACCATATTAATTTGCGCTAAATAAAAATTGTTCTTTACATCAAAATTAAAATAATAGTGTAATAGTCAGTAATTGGCTGCACAAAAAAACTTGCCCCCCCTCCACGATGCCCATGGTGGGTTGATCTTTATTTTTCTCAGTATAGCACATTCTTCTCTGTCCGTTAATTCTTTTGGCCGACCTGGTGGTGGTGCCAATGCCACTCTGTCTTCATTTTTGTACCTCCTAATGATGTCACCAACAGTACTCTTGGGAATGTGTAACAGTTTTGCAATTTCTACGGCCTTTGGCATGATGAATTATGTAAAGTTACTTTATTTGAAATGTAGTATTTTGTGCTTCTTCAGTTGGAAGAAGTGAAACTGAATGATTACAAGTGGTGACATGTGTTACTCTGACTGTAAATAAATGTTTGCTTACCATTATCACACAATGCAGCCAAATTATTCTTTATTAATAGTAATCTAGAAATGTATGCATATTTTCCAAAACTAAATCACAGCAACATACTGTTTAGATGTGAGAGAAAAGGAACCCAATAATAATTCCACAAAACTGAATCATTACGTGAGTCACTGTACATACAAGAGGGTGCCTGGCCACGCCACAGCCGAGTGGTTAGACCATTCACTTCTCACCAAAGCGGCCCGGTTCAATCCCAGGCAATTGCATGTGGGATTTGTGGTGGATGAAGTGACATTGGGGCGGGTTTCCTCCAGGTTCTCCAGTTTCCCCTGCCATCTCATTCCACCAGTGCTCCATCATCATTCCATGTATCATCAGTCACCACCTGTGGTGCCGTATATAGTAAAAGCGGGTGTTAAACACTACAAAAAAAAAATCTGATGTGTTGTACTCACATGAATTTCTCTACTCTCATACTAACCATTCTTACAAACTCTTATTCCTATATCTTCTTTGTGTTAAGATAAACATTTGTACAAATTATCTTATTGTTTATTTCCTTGTAGGTACAAGGGGAATATTAGAATACAGTAGGCTTTGAGCAATAGTCAAATCTTTTAAAGCTTTGAGATTCTGTTCCCTTTGCACACTTAACATATAAAAAAAATGAACAATGATGTTCCATTTCACAAAAGTGTTAAGTTTTCCGAAACTGACACACATAACAAGGAATATCTCTGAAATGGTTCGCTCTGCAAAAAAATTAATTTAGACATAAATTGTGTGTTTTAGCGAGATCTATATTTTTTGTACAGTAAAATTTTGTGTATCTAATGGTTTACCAGTTATGCAAAAGTCATCCACAGTAAATACGACTACAGGGGCTATAGCCAGAAAATTGAAGATATACATTTCATTTGTTATAAAAATATCTCAAACATATGACATTTTGAGCTATTTTCAAGAAAATCAAAATTTTCGAAAAATTTTCCATGTAAAGGGTAGTTTAGGGTGGGGCTATTTTCTTCAAAATCTTCATGTCGCATCCTTGAAAGACATTAAACTTAAATACCAGCTTTGGTTTCTAACTGACCTTCCGTTTTTGAGTTATGCTATCCACAGACAGACACACAGACTGACACGCACACACACACAAACCTTTTTCTAAAAATGCTTTTTGTTTTTTTGGATTCAGGGGGTCTCAAAATATATATTTCCAGTGAAAACTCGACATTGAATTTTTGGGTGGAATACAATACTTCCCCTACTTACCAGTAGAGAAAGTAAAAAAAAAACAGAGGGTGCCTGAATAACAGCTGCAATTAACACCAACTACAGCTTGTCCAGTTCCTTGTGACACTACCCCACTCCTGAAGCATAGCTGCGAAATAGAAGAGGCATGCCTGCTTGCATAATAGGAGAAGTGGGGATTAGTGTATCGCTCGCTCTCACTGTGATAACTTCACAATAGTTGTTTGCACTTCATAAACATACGCTGCTTGAGTGACTGCCTGAGTTCTGACATCACTCGCTTGTTCCCCACCACTCCAGTCACTTCTCCTTAATTTCTCCTCTCTCATGCATGTTGAGTGTCACCATGTTCTGGACAAACTGTACAGCTGTATCTTTACCACATGCATCTTTTAGGTATCAAGTGATTATCACCAAAAATAACCAGACAGCACTTTAATGTGTCATAGTTGGCTTTTGTATCTTGCATTCTCTATACAATGGCAGTCTTTGTGGTTTCAATGTCAATAATAAATAACCATACTTTAGACAATGCTATTTACAAATTAGAAAATGTACAGTTTCAACAAAGAATCAAGTTCATATTTGTAAACAGATTATGCTTACAAGTTTTCAAATAGTTCACAACAAGCACCTTCACATGTTAACACATAAAACATTTTTAGTCCAAGATAATATTTATAACTTAAGAGACTATTATCCCCTTTGTTAAGACAATTTTCTGACACCAGCCATATTCTGGAACACGTAAGTAGCACGGTCATGAACCTTCATTCTTCAACCAACCTCGCTAGCTACATCATATCACCTGTAAAACACATATTCACAAACTTCAGCTTATTCAAAATAAATGTCCTTTAGTTGCAACTAATTCTCCTTCATTAAAATGCGTAAGCTTTTACATCTGTTGTCATTAAATAGGAAATTATTATCCGGGCTTGCAGGTCGTGGTCTAGTGGATTTGATTTGATTTATTGTCGCATACGTTTATAAGAAAATTGGGCAAATGCTCTATAAACAGGTGACTCGTCAGATAGTAGTTTAACAAAATTACATATATGTACAAATATGATAAAATTTCAAGTACAAAGTTTGTTAAGCTTCAGAACATAGATATAAAGTTTCATATATACAACACATTCTCAAAATATAATATGTAAGGTTCAAATTCACAATATTACTAGATTCATTCATATATTCAGCCAATGAGTACTAGGCCTTGTCAATTAATGTTTTTTATTGTTTTGTTAAAATATTTCAGGTTTTTTATTGTTCTAATAATGCTGGGTAGTTTAATATAGACTTTTATCCCAGCAAGTAATGGACATTTTTCACATAATGTTAATCTATGCATGAGTGGCTTCAGATCGTTTTTAGTTCTTGTTTCATGACTGATGTATTTGTGCATTGTATAGTATATCAAAGTTAGTATGTATATATTTAATCAGTTCATAGAGATATTGTAAAGGGTGAGTTAATATTTTTAGTTTTTTAAACAATTTCTACATGAATCTTTAGGTTTGACTTTTGCCATTATGCAAATAATTTTTTGGGGGCTTCATTGTTTAGTTTTTTAGATATATATATTGAATGTGGTCATCCCAGTTTAATTGATTATTTAAAATAGTACCTAAAATTTTAGATGTATTAGCATGGTTAACTAAATTAATGAGACTATTATCACAATCAGATATTCTGTTTGAAGCTGCATCAAACATCCTCAGTGGTGTGACCGTAGTACTCTGTTAGTCTCGGCGACGACTGATACAGAGCCTTTTGATTTCACAGGTTTTACATGCTTAGCATGTGTGAGCAGTTGACGGTTGGTCTGGTCTTTGTTTATTGGTTTGGCTGCTGCGTGAGATGGATTAAAGTGGGAGCTGCTTCCAATGTCTGTGATTGTTGTCGATGGGCTGGCATCTACTGTGGCTGTTGATGGCATATGATCTTGAATTTGTCTCTGGTCAGTTTTCTTGTGTGCTTTGTATAACGCTGGATGCCAAGCAAATTCAAGATCATATGCCATCAATAGGCTCAGCCACAGTAAGTGCGAGGCCATCGACAACAATTATAGACAATGGAAGCAGCTCCCATTCTAGCCCAGCCCATGCAGCAGCCGAACCAATAAACAAAGACTGGACCATCTATCAACTGCCCACACATGCTAAGCATATAAAGCCCATGAAACCAAAAGGTCCTGTATCAGTCATTGCCAAGATTATACTCGCCATCACGAATGAAGGTAGTTGCGCAGAAGACCAATATTCAATGACATCACAGTCACATATTTTCTAGCAATCAGGCGCAGTCTTTCAGAGTGCATGTGAGAGTACTTGCCTACAGTTTAACAGTGAAAATAAATAATTCAAAACAATAAGCCCATTCCATTGTGTGACAGTAAGTTCATAAAGAGTTCCAATGATCGCAGAAGAAAAAAAAATAAAAAAAAATAAAAAAAAAAATAAAATAAAATAAAAAAAAAATAAAAAAAAATAAAAAAAAAATTTAAAAAAAAATAAAAAGCATTGTGTTATGCACAGTCAAATCAAAGAAATGGTGTATAATGCGTACAAATACTTCCTGACAAAGATGGAAAACAGTTGCAATGCAGCCCTTCCCCTGTTACCCCTACCTGCGCATTATATGTCATTTACTGCCATCGTTCCTGAGGGCTACTTTAGCAGAGTACTAGGGCCATGCCACTGTGGATGTTCGATGCAGCTTTGAATGAAATGTCTGGAAGGAGATTTTCCACTAGACCGCAGCCCACAAGCCTGGATAATCATTTTCTATTTAATTCTCCTTGGTTCATCAGAAACGTTAAATTAAATCAAGAGTTTGGCAATATGTATATTGGATCTAACTCAAAAGTGTTCTAATCTGAATTACCTAACATGTGAACAATCTAAGAAGGCCATCAAACTCAGCTCTGCTATCCGAGCACTGGTAAATGTGTGTTCTATAGACACTTAAATTAGTAATCTTCAACTCTATCATGGATTACAGCACATAAGAAATCTGATGGGTCGCACTCACATGACTTTCTCTACTCTTGTACTAACCATTCTTACAAACTCTTATTCCTATATCTTCTTCATGTTAGTCCAGATAAACATTTGTAGAAATTATCTTATTGCATATTTCCTTGTAGGTACAAGGGGAACATAGGAATACAGTAGGCTTTGAGTGATAGTCAAATCTCTTAAAGCTTTGAGCTTCCATTCTCTTTGCAAGGCTAAGATATATAAAAATGAATATCAATCTTCCATTTGACAAAAGTTTAAGTATTCCAGCAGAATACCTCCAAAATGGTTTACTCCACGAAAGAATTCATGTGGACATAAATTGTCATAATTGTGTGTTTTAACGAGATCTACATTTTTTGTATAGTAAGATTTGGCCTATCTCTCACAGTTTAGCACTTATGCATAAGTCATCTGGAGTAAACAGGACTACATAGGCTATAGCCGGAAAATTCAAAATATACATTTCATTTACCATAAAAATATCTTAAACATATGGCATTTAAATCAAAATTGTTAGAGCCATTTTCAAAAACATACACATTTTCCATGTAAAGGATAGTTTAGGGTGAAAGAATTTTCTTCAAAATCTTTGCATCCTTAAAATATGTTTAACTTAAGTGCCAAACTTGGTATTTAACTGACTTTTTGTTTTTGATTTACACTGTTCACAAACACACACAAGGAACTTTTTCTAAACATGCTTTTTTTTGGATTCAAGGGGCCTCAAAACATACTTCTGGTGAAATCTCAACATCGAATTTTTGGATGGAATACGATACTTCCTCTACTTACTATACATAGTAGAGAAAGTTAAAATGAACAAGAACTTTCTTGCTTCCAGAAAGGTATATATTATGGAACCATAAACATTTTTATACTTGACCATACCCAAATTTATTAATTATAAGTCTAATAGCAATCCTTTAATGGACCTCCTTAAGTTCAAACTTTCATTAAAGGGTCTTCATCCAATCGGACAATTTAATTTCATTAAAGGAGAAGTGTTCTACCAATCAGAGAATTCCCATGCAGCAATGGCAAAGCGCAATATCAATTAATTCTCGAAACGCAACTAGCGCGAGTTTAGAAAATGCTAAAATGTCGGACACTACTGACAGTGAGATGCAACTTACTCCACCCACCTAAGTAATATGTAACCTACACAAAACACACAAATTAACCTCAATACAGCATCAACTTCCAAGAATACTGCACTAAGCACAGTCCCACAAATTAAAGTTTTGTCTGAAAGCCAATATATTCAATTTGCCTTCTATTTTTTAATGTTACGTAGCATTCCAAGGTTATCATTTTCATCATGCAGCTGTGATATCCTGAAAATGAATCGATCATTTAGCGCCTGTGCAGAACTGCAAATGTCAGCTGATGCAATATATAGGTCATTGTCCTAGGGCTCAACTTTAGATCAGGTTACTTGCCACTTGCCGGCCAGCAACTTCGGCAACTTTCATGACCATTCGTACACACTGCCGAGTTAGACTTAGCCGAAATTCTGACCAAGTGCTTGCATCACCTAAACTAGAGAATATCCGTCCCTGGTGAATGTACAACATTTTACAATATTTCAAATATAAAATTAGGTACATGGTCGAGCATAAATTGTCATATGAAACTTAACTATAATGATAATTAAGACACTGATATAAAAATTAGGAATCGCGCTTTGCTTGTTTCCTAATATACAGGTTGGAAGGGAAGTCATTATATTCCTTCTAATATATGCTTCATAGAAACATTACAAACAAAAAGTCTAATGGTATTTTGTTCTTTGATCAGCCGATTTCAAAAAAATAAATGGTTTTTGATCCAAATTGGATGCATAATTCCATAAGAATGTACGAAGGTAATAGTTTGCTACTTGTAAGAAGCATAGAGTAACTTATTTCTGACATAGCTTTGGTAGCAAATATGGAACATCATACAGGGTTTTGAAATAAATAACCACTTAAAAGATGTGAAGGAATACTACGAGCAGCTCCTAAAGACGTGTAGCATGTTGACAACGTTGCGTTGAGGTTGGTCAGGGAATTGAACCGGTTTGTGGAAGTAAACATGCTGGGCACTTTCACTTTTGCCCTAATGTTTTGCTAACTAACACTTGTGATTCACCCGCACAATCTGCAGTGTTGGCAGTTTGTTTTCGACAAAACTAAAACATCTCCGTAGGAAATGTTCAGAAACAAAAAGGTAAGATACAAAATGTGTTCCAAATACCGAGATCTATCACTGGTTTAAATTAATGTAATGACTTCCCTTCTACCCTGTATACTAGTGTCTTAATTACTACCATTATAGTCTTGTTGCACAATATACTCTTAAAGTTGTTAATGATCTTAAGGGAAAAGTTGATAACTTTAGTGCTTTTAAAGCTGAGCTGGGATTTAGATCAAGGATCTTCTGCTCTACCGACACAGCCTTAATCAGTGGATAAGAGATGCCGCATGTAGAGCCAAATATTTGTGCTTCAAATCCCAGCTATGGGGTTGAATTTTTCATTCTGATTCTACCTTTAAAAGTTTACCTATACACAGTTTGTGTGTGTTAGAACAATCAGTTATCATTAATCAGCCTGATATATGGAGAAAAGGTGATTTTATATTTTTAAATGAAATGTCCAGGTTAGTTTGAAAACCATTTACAATATTTACTTACATTTTAACTGTTGTGATGACTCAGTTTTCCTTTTCAAATCCTAAAACGTAATTCAGTACGTTCAAGAACTTTGTTGGATCTGCTTTTGGGAATGGTTTGAGAGTGGTTACATCCATGTGCTCCAGAGTTTGTTCTAGTTCATGGCAGACTGTGTAGTATGCATGGTGACCAGCGCTCAACTGTTCTGCCAGTTCTAGCTGGTGATTATCCATAAGGTCTTCATTCACAACAACCAACAGTGGCTTATTGAGATCCAGGGCCTCCAAGCAGCTCCCTGCACCGGCATGGCTGATGACAAGATCTGCAGCTTTCATATCTTCAACAATGGAATCTTTGTATCTGTAGTAGTTTACTTCAATGCCTTCTACAGCATGTTCTTTACTTGGGATCACTGTTCCACTGCCAATCTGTACAGTAATGGATCTGTATCCTTTCTTTTTCAGAATCTAAAAATAAATAAAATCAATATGTCTATAAATCTTGTATTAAAGCTCTAAATAGAAGTTTCAGAAGATTTATATGAGGGTCACTAGTTAATGTACTGAGACATGGAAAATTGGCCACCCTTGGGGAAAGCATTGTTGCTTTGTCAAAAAAGCTGATGCATTGGTAATGAAATGATATTCATTTTTCCTCAGTTTATGTTTGAAGTCTGAAAAATGTGAACATTTTCTCAAGTGCAGTGGAGATTCAGAGAGAGCATTTTTGTGCAAAGATTTTGTTCAAGGTGGCACTGTGGCTGAGCGGTTAGAGCGTTCGCCTACCACGTAGGTAACCTGGGTTCAATCCGAGGGACCCGCATGAGGGTCCATGGTGGACGAAGCGGCATTAGGGTGGGGTTTCTCTGGGTTCTCCAGTTGGCCCTGCCACTCATTTCACCACTTGCTCCATTATCACCTTTCCAATCATCAATTTTGCCTGCATTTCATATCATCCTCTTCCTCACTCTCATACCTGCTGCTTGGCTGATCACCCACTTCCAGGTCTTCACTCTGTCCAGTTCATAGGTTCCTGTGCTTCCTGACAGGCGTCTGACCCTAAGCACTGGCTGGTAAGTCCTAGGGGGAGTAAGTCCTACATAAGGGGAAGGTAATCAGGTAAAGAAAAAAAAAAAAGATTTTGTACAACCTGAGATGTGGCTTGAATGAAACACAGTCACTTGAGCATTTAAGGTGTGGGGGGGGGGGGGAGCTTTTAGAGACTATTCTCCATCATGTGCCACTGTGTTCCACTGGTTTGTAGAATTAAGAGGGGGGGTGGCAATCTCTTAAAGATGAAGAGAAGAGTGGCAGACTAGTAACAGTAGTGACTGGCAAAAACATCATTGCTGTGGAAACAATGATCAGGTAAGATCCAAGCTTAACCTACAAGGACATTAAGCTAGCATTAGGGATTAGCTTACCGGGTGTTTCAACCATCCTTTATGAACATCTTTGTGTAAAAAAAATTTCTTCAAGGGTATCATATAATTTATCTGAAGCACAGAAGCTCCCTAGGGTGGAATGGTGCAAAGAAATGCTGAAAAGATTTAACTGTGGAGAGACACACTGCATTTTAGATATTTTTACAAGTAACAAAACATGGATCTTCGGTTTGATGCTGAAACAAAACAGCAGTCCTTCATTTGGGTCTTACCATATGACCAACCATCTGTTCAGGGTAAGAGAGCAAGGATTGTCAAAAATAAAATGGTTATTATTATTTATTTATGCCAACAAGCTAACTGTTGGTATTTTTAAACACACAAGCCGTGTGTGGTGTAAGCCACCATTGGGGTAATTTGTCTCTGATGTGAGACTGCCTTTGTGGTTTACCAGAAGAAATACGAACTGGTTTGAGAATTTAATGCCATTCTGGCAGTTTGTCACAATAGCTCAGTGGTAGAGCAGCCGCCCGGTAAGCGGAAGGTCTGTGGTTCAAATCCCAGTTGTGGCATTGAATTTTTAAGTTCCAGTTCTACCTCTCAAATAAAATGGTTACTTCTTTCTTCTCCAGAAGTGGTCACTTAGCAACAGCTGGTTTGAAAATGGTACACAGAAGTTTGTTTTCCGGTGTTTCAAAACATCCAAGAAAAGCATACAAAGAAAACACTATGGGGCACATTATCACATCACGACAATGCAGCAGCTCACACCACTAATGTAACAATGGAGCTTCAAAAAGAAGCACAGGCAGAACTATTGACTCATCCACCATATGCTCCCAATCTGACAGCATGTGATTTCTTCCTGTTCCCTATGGTGAAGAAGCGACTTCGAGGTCACGATTTTATAGCCCTGAAGAAGCAGTTTGAAGAGCAATGCCACAAAGTGAATAACGTGGGTACTTCCAAAAGTTGTTCTGGAGGATGGAACGCTGCATACAGTACCAGGGAGAATACTTTGAGGAACTGGGATAAACAAAACGTTTCTGTTATTATACACACGTGAAGCTATTAACAATGAAGCAGTATAATCCTCAAATAACACAAGTATGTAGAGACTAATAACTTCACTTCAATAAAATTGAGTTAAATTCATTCACAGAACCATGGGTATGTGAACTAGTAATCAGAGACTGACATTTCAAATACTCTGCAGAACCCTAATGAGAAAAGAAGAGATATAACATTTCAGAATATAGCTCCAGACCAACAACACAACTATCTCGTAGACGAGATGAAGAAGAAGAAGAAGAAGAAGAAGAAGAAGAAGAAGAAGAAGAAGAAGAAGGAGGAGGAGGAGGAGGAGGAAGAGCAGAAGAAAAAGAAGAAAAGGAGGAGGGTAAAAAGTAGGGGGAAAGAGTTTAAGCTGAACATAAACTGCAGCTTTAGTAAGCTAGTCCCTATCTTATGGTGCCACAATATGTATACAAAATTTAATCAGCACGAAGGGACATTAACAGGTCATTCACAGAAAACTCAAGATATACAGTTTATACCTCACATCCAGTGACGCAGCATAGCGTATGGACTTGGGTATGCACTTTGAACTCATATTAAAGGTACGCATAGGTATAGATGAAACTGCTAAATTCTACAACTATTACTGGATTTTGTTCAAATTCATATCAGAACATAATACATGTCAGGAATAATGTACATAGAAATTTTCATTGCAATATCTTTAACACTTTTAAATTTATTTCATTTATTTATTTTTTACATGTTTTCAGCACTGTACTTAACGTTTTCCACATGATAGACATTTCAAAATTTTAATAAGTTAAATATTATTCTGTTATAGATAAGTACTCTCAAAAGAATTTTGGGTAATGCCTTGGTTTATTAAATAAAAATTATTTACTTTGAGAAAATATTTTTTTCACAATTTCTGGAGCAGTTAAATCCACACCTATTGATGCCATGCTTGCCTTAACACGGACCCCATCAATAACAACAAAAATAGAAGAACAAGCATTGCTCCAACACGAGAAAATGTTACGACTGCCAAACTCTAAATGGACAGAAGAGAACCTCCTCCCTTCAATCCTTAAAACTCATAGTAGTTTCCTAGAAAAGGTAACACAGACTAAATCCAAATTGAACATTCCTAACACCAGAGAAAATCTACTTATTAGAGAAAATCCATTGGAATTATTGCAACCTACCTTCAATTTGGAATTAATAGAGCAAATAAGTAAATCAGACACACCAAAAGAAATACAAAAACTTCTAGCTCTGGAAACAATCAATACTAGGTATCCCACAGAAGAATGGCTGCACATATATACTGATGGATTCTCGAAGGAAAACCTTACTGGAGCTGGAGTTACATGTTCACATTTTTCCTTTTATCATTCTGTTGGCAGAGACACAACAAATTATGATGGAGAAATAGAAGCTATATACATTGCTCTCTGACAATTATTAAATCTTCCCTTAAATAAATTTAACAAGGCAGTAATTCTTTCGGATTCTAAAGCTGCAATTCAGGGAATATGTTCAAATACTACAAAGAAGTCAACAAAAATTAGAGAATGCTACAAAATGTTAACACAACTCCAAAAAGTTAATAAGACTGTTCATCTCCAATGGATTCCAGCACACTGTGGAGTCATGGGGAACGAAGCTGCAGACTCACTTGCAAAGAAAGGCACAACAATAAAACAAAAGTCTAAATTCAATTTCTCATATTCCTCAATAAAATGCTTGATCAATAAACATTTTTGTCATTCATACCTACAAGAAATAGAAACAAATGCCAAAGATAAAAAATGGATTACACTACTTTCCAATCCAGATATAATCCCCCAGAGACCAAGGAAAACAGCGGTTGCAGCCTTCCGACTATTGACAAATCATGACTGCTTGGCAAGTCATCTCTACAGAATAGGTATCTCAGCCTCACCAATATGTGTCCTGTGTAACGATCCAGCAGAAATGAATGAAGAACACTTGAACACCTGTGAAGCATTAAGATCAGAAGGAACTACAGTTCAAAAGTATTGGAAAGCACGAATGCTAATGGCTTCATTGCCAGATGCAAGGCACTAGAAAACAACAACAACATAATTTTCATAGAACTTTATAATTCATCTGCTGCTAAATATTAAAATTACAGAAAAGTCACTCCCATTATTTATTTTTACATTCTCAGTTTGCTGATTACAAGCACTCGGGATTCCATATTCGGATCAGTAGGTTTCCAGGAAATGCAGTGTTCCCTCTACAACATGTTTTCCTTGTAGTGAACTACATGGAAGCATATGAGAAATGTGCATACCCTGCTTTCGGTTTCCTGACGTTGACACCAACTACTGTTCAAAAAGCTGCTTGCTGTACTCTGATAGGTGAAGAAGAAGTTAAAAATATCAAATTAAGCTTCGCTGCAAAACAAAATACTGAAAAACTTAGCTTTAAACCCAGACAGTGGAATCCTGGTAGGGTAGGATTCCCTCCTCACAAATGATTTTATACCCAAAATTCCCCCCCCCCCCCACTAAAATATCCCAGGGGTGGTTTACATAACCAAACAGCAAAACATACACTACTAAAATGCTTTCTACCCCACCAACTTTTAACAATTTTGCACCCTGTTAAACCTCATTAACATTAACAAGCAAGATGCACTTCTCTGAGTCACATCCAGTGCATGCCCACATTGACGTGACTGGTGTAAAACAAGCAGAACCACCAGCCGCTCTGTTTCAATGCTTGGCATAATACACTAACAATACTAATTCACAGCAGATTGTTGTTCGAAACTTACTCCTCTGCAAGCATTATGCCAATTGGATTAGTATATAGATAATAGGAAAACTGGCAGGGTATGCAAAAGAGCACCCACATCCATTGATGCTCATCCCTGTTCATATCAATATGTCAAACGTTACATTTTAACCAAATCTTAAGAGCTAGTTTTGATGAAATGAAAAAAAAATGTGTTGCACTCACATGACTTTCTCTACTCACCCCTGTACCAACTATTCTTACAAACTCTTATTCCTCTTTTTCATATTAATCGAGATAAACATTTTCAGAAATTATTTTATTGCTACCTTTCTTGTAGCTACAAGGGGAGTATGGGAATATAGTAGGCTGTATGTGATAGTCAAATGATTTAAATCTGTTGCTAGGTGATGGCTTTGTAATTCCATTCCCTTTGCATAACCAACACACACACACACACACACACACGCACGCACGCACACACTCACACACACACAGACACACACGCGCGCGCGCCGTCATATCAGTAGATTTACTAGCATGTAAAAGAACTCATGCGGGACAAAATTCCGGCACACCGGCGACGCTGATGTGATCCCGGCAATTGACAGCGTCGTTAAACAACAAAATAATTTTAATTTAATTTCTAAAAGTGCCTTTTTTGAATTTAGGTTGCTACACCCCAGACTACGCGTTTACTTTTCACTTTCTCTACTACGTATGGTAAGTAGAGGAAGTACTGTATTCCACTCAAAAATTCGATGTCGAGATTTCACCGGAAATGTTTTGAGACCCCCTGAATCCAAGAAAAGCATTTTTGGAAAAAGGTCCACGCGCGCGCGCGTGTGTGTGGGGACAGTATAACTCAAAAACGAAAATTAGGTTAAAAACCAAAGTTAGCATTTAAGTTTAGCGTCTTTCAAAGATGCGACACGAAGATTTTGAAGAAAATAGCTCCACCCTAAACTACCCTTTAGATGGAACATTTTTCGAAAATTTTTATTTTCTTGTAAATGGCTCAAACGATTTTGATTAAAATGCCTTATGTTTGAGATATTTTTATGACAAGTTAAATGTATACTTTGAATTTTCTGCCCATACCCTATGTAGTGGCATTTACTCTGGACGACTTTTGCATAACTGGTAAACCGTTAGAGATAGACCAAATCATACAATACAAAAATGTAGATCTTACTAAAATACAAAATTTATGCCCAAATAAATTTTCTTGTAGGGTGAACCATTTCGTAGATATTCCTTGTTATGTGTGTGAGTTTTGGAAAACATAACTTTCGTGAAATAGAACATCGTTGTTCATTTTTTTATATGTTAAGCGTGCACAGAGAACGGAATCTCAAAGCTCAAATATTTGACTATCGCTCAAAGCCTTCTGTATTCTAATATTCCCCTTGCACCTACAAGGAAATAAGCAATAAGATAATTTGTACAAATGTTTATCTCAACTAACACGAAGATATAGGAATGAGTTTAGAATGGTTGGTACAAGAGTAGAGAAAGTCATGTGAGTGCAACACATCAGATTTTTAAATATAAATGTCTATTTTATGAAATAGATGCTTTTTGTTGCCTTTATTTCATTATTTGTCTATTATTTGTTAATTATTAAACGTTTCCTTCAGGTACATTTTATTTCAATAACAGTCCGTGACAATGAAAATTACTTCGCCGAATGTATATTATTGTCTTTAAGTTGCAAACAACATAGATGTCCATTCAGTTCATTATTTTCTTTGCAACAATGAGTGCTGCCGCGCAAATAACTGTAGATAACAGAAGGCGTTTGAATTACAGCTTGTGTTTATTTTAAAAGGCAATAATTAGTGTGGGTATAACTTTGTTTTTCTTTCAGTTTTCATTGCGACATTGTTGTAGCTAACAGCAAGATGCCGAAATTCAGTGTTCCTTTGCGCAGAAAGTTACAAAGTTACGTTAATACTTTTGGATCCGACGTATTTCGTACTGACATGCAAAATATACGCGCAGTCAGTGAATTGTGAGAAAAAAAAAAAAAAAAGAAGTATTTTACATCACAATATATCGGCACAATCAAACACAAAAATTGCACTTTTCAAGGCTACTGGGAAGAAGATTTCTTTGCTTCCAACACCAATTGCAACATCGAGTCGAAAATGTGAGTTTGCATTCGACTCACATATGTAAAGCTTTCCTCAGCGCTGGAATCCCTTTATGGAAATTACAGGTGCGAAAATTTTGCTTAACCGAATGTTACCTACGATGACACAATGAAAATCATTGAAGGTAAAATGAAAAATAAGCCCGCCTCGGTAACGTTAGCGTGTCTGCCTCGCGTTCAAGAGGTCACGAGTTCGAATCTCGCTATCCGAGGTTTTCCCTTATCCTGAGAAGACGAATGTCGGGTAACTTAAAGCTCTATGGACCTTGGGCTCATTTGAGCATCATTTCCTCCATTTCATTTATTCACCGTCCGATATGACACTACATTGGAGGACGTTAATTAAAAAAAACAACTATTATATGGCTCAGACACTTGGGTAACGCTTGATAAATATAAAAATAGAACGAAATGAAATACTTAAGGAAAGTTAAAGGTAAAACAAGAAGAGATATAATAAGAAATGCATCCATTAGAGAGAGCCTGAATATGGAAACAGCGTAGACATGGTAGAAAAAAGAAATTTGAAACGGTATGGACACATGATAAGAATGAATGAACATAGGAAAACAAAGCAGGTCTTTGAAGCAAGAACAAAAGGGGGAAAGCGTCGACGCAGAACAAGGAAGGAATGGGGACAAATGTCTGAAGTTATGAGCAAAAGAGGGTTGTCTTTTTTTGTAGTGTTTAACGCCCGCTTTTACTACATTCGGCACCACAGGCGGTCACACTGGTGATACGTGGAATGAAGATAGAGCACCAGTGGAATGAGATGGTGGTGGAAACAGGAGAACCCGGAGAAAACCCGCCCTAGTGCCACTTCGTCCACCACATATTCCACATGTGGTTGCCTGGGATCGAACCCGGGCCGCTTTGGTGAGAAGTTGGGACCACAAGCAGTAAAAAGATTGGCACAGGATCGACAAAAGTTCAGAAAATGGATAGGAGGCCCGACGCCGACAGGCAGAAGGGAAAAGGTGAACAAGTTTAGCTATATAAACTGAAAAAAGTTGAAACAAAAGGCCGTTAGACGGGGAAAAAAGTTAGGTATATGGAATATTGAGTTATTGGGATTCCTTCTTCTTTCCCTGATTACCCTGCCCTTATGTAGGACTTACAAGTCAGACGCCTGTCGGGGAGCAGAGGAACCTCTGGAAGCAGGTGGTCAGCCAAGCACTGGTTATGATAGTGAGGAAGATGATATGAAATGCAGGCGAAATGGATGATTGAAGGGTGATAATGGAGCAATTGGTGGAATGAATGGCGGGGGAAACCGGAGAAAACTCGCTCAGACGCCGCTTCGTCCACCAGAATACCACATGCGGGTCCCGCCTGTATGGTAGGCGAGCGGTTATCGGGATTCCACTGTACTAAATTGGTATTTATTCGACTTGGCTTTTAAAATGCTTGGGGATTTCAACGAGGCTTATTTCCGGTGAAATCTCGATCCCAAATTTGTAGGTATATTGCAAACTCCTTCCTCTACCAGAGTAATTCAGTGGCAAAGAAAGTAAACACATCCGGTAGATCAAAAAGGAACAGCATAAAGCAATTTGAAGAGATTGCTTAAGTGCAGTTTTGGGGAGGTAAAAAACTGAAAAACTTAAGAAAAAGACGTTTGAAAATGGTACATTCTTTTTCGGGGAAGTGCACAAACGGAACGAAAATACACACCGCTTCACATTCACTTACTGTAAATCCATGCACCTCTTGGTCACCAGTATATTCTTGTTGTGTAGCTTTTGCATTTGCTTTCACTTCATCGTCAATTCATAAATCGCTTTATTCCCTTCCAAAGTGATGTTAAATAATAATTCAATTAAATCTATATTACATAAATGCCATTAAAAGATACACTGACAGCTGTCCTCCACATGAGTTGAATATTGATTAGTACTTACGAAACATTCGTCTTTGGATTACAACACAGGTCCTCCTACTCAACTTGCTGGAAGTTTGGGAAGGGAAAAAGAAACAAAGGTGCATACAAATTAAATGAACCTGTTTCTGTACATACGTGTATAAAACAAGAGCAATATAGAGCACGCACTGGTTTTGATAAAGTATAATACGTATTATCAGAGTACGTTTTTCTTTCCTCAGTACATCAAATTTGTACACAAAATGTGTAGTTTAGTATACGCAGCTTATATCATTACGCTTACGTATATTATAATCAATTTTGACAATTGATTCTAAAGGTTATGCTGCGAAATTATACACGCATATTCCGTGCCTGGTTAATGGTATTTATTTAACGCAGATGTTGATTACACATCTCACAAAGATACGCGCACTAAATGCCATAATATTTCGGAGAAGTTTCTTTCGTAACGGGTGATAGAAATCGTACTAGTCTTATTTGTACTAGAAAAGGCAACAATGTCCGCACCAGATAATTGGGCCATTCAGAATGTCTTGAATTAAACTAATTAATGTGAATTTTCTAAAGAATATAAAACACAAAAGAAGCAAACAGCTATTGACGTTCGATGGATCAATGTATTCCGCCTGGTAGACAATGATTGTTGGTGCCAAGTGATTCATTATAAACCAAAGACGTGTTGCAGTTTCATTTGAGCAAAAACAAACAGCATAACCTGAATAGGAAATAAGGAAAAGCTCTCATTATCACCCCGACAAAAGTGTTAATCCACAAAACCTGTGGCTGTACATCACATTGTATATCAACGTATGTACCTATGTAGTTTCCCTGTATGACCCCGCCCCCACCTTATGTTCTTGCGATAGCACCATTCTTGAGTAGATACGATTGCTTTATTTAGCGACAAAGTTGCTAGTTTTTCACCAATATAATAATAAAGAATTCTTAATGGCACAATCACGCTTTTAAAAAACCTGTGACATGCTGAGAACAATTATAGTTCTGTTTCGTAATTTTCCAATTTTATGGGCCCGTTTTGATTCGACATTGACAGAATAAGGCTTCTATAATTTCACTTCAGTGCTACATAAATACTACATGCCTTTATTTATTTGCTCTTTTAAACTTAAAAACTATTTCTAAATTTTCAAAAATAATACTACTTATACATAACATGCACGTGAGATTTGAAGATTATATAATAAAAATTTATCCTATAAATGTACAAATAAACCTTTATAGTTCCATGTATTGAAATTAATGCGAAAAAGTATAAGTTTATTGCAGCTTCAAATAGTGTCGGTACCCTTTTATATTATTTCCGTGTATGGAAACTACAAATTCGCATGGTGCAACTCTATAGAATTCATATGTACCCCATCTGTCAGCCGTCATTGACATTTTTCATCTTCTACGCGTATTGCCAAATTTCACATTACCTGACAACTGACAAACCAATGCCTAGCTTGGTCTTCGGTTACAAATTATACTCAACGTACCAGTGGAATAAGCATACATTTTTATAACAGCTAATACCTATACTAGATTGCTTATCACCAAAGGCTGATTACTTTCTTCCACCCGAGCTGAAATGATGTACCTTTACTTCAGTATTTGGCAACCATGATTTTGTTATTCCGAGTGCAGAATGACGTTTCAGTTTAAGGGTAGTGTTTTAATTAAAAATAGTGACTTTTTAGTTAGTAGATAGTTTAATGCGTACTTATTTGCACATTAAGGTAACAGAGAGGCAAATCAATATGAATCCCAGCCATGTATAAACAAAAGTGTTCACATGTAATAGAATATAGTAGTCCTAAAAGTTTGTATCAAATAGCGGAATAATATTTTTATGTCTACTAATTATAAATCAGTTTGATGGGGACATGTTAGAAGAATGTATATCACTTACAGTTAATATTTTTTCACTCAAAAGAGTTGAAATAAATAGGTCAAATTGTGTGGTGCCTACTGTAACAAATACATGGCCAGACGCCATTTTAGTACGTTTCGCAAAGGATTGTGGTTATTCAGATATGGCGTAGAATAGCAATGGGTAGAGGTAAGTAGTATATTGGTTTTGCAGTGTATTATTCATTAAACAAAGCGTAAACTTGTATAGATGTTAATGGATACATTATTGGATTTATAAGGAAACGTTTAAGCCACGTGAAGGTTGGTGAATTCTTTTAAGACTTCCGTTTTCGTCGGAGTCTGATCCTGTCTTAGATTTGAGGCTTAGGAATTAATTCTCCATATCCTAAAATTATGTTTATCATAAACTCCTTCAGATGGAGGCCATTTTATAGTACACAATTGTTGCTTTTTTCGATTAAACTTATTATATATCTTGTATTCATCAGTATATTTTAGCCGTTGCTTTGTCATAGTACAGTGACGTGAATTAATATAACGCAGAACAGTGGGTTGCATAGCATAACCAATGATACTTGCAGACATGACTGGAGCTCCAAAAAACATGTTTATGTACATTTGTTTTCAGAGGATGTTGGATGAAAGCTGATCCTCACCCTTTTGGTATTACATTTTACATTGCTTCAGTTGATTCTCCATGCTCTCCTTTCTGGCTGTCTTTCATGTAACTAACCAGGTAAGTGCAACGCGACACAGTAACGTAGTATAGAGTTTCAAGTTATGTTTAGATTTTCATCTTTTCTGATAATGTATTATAATGTCATTGCTTTTATTCCAAAGTATAGTCAGACTTGTACAATATAGAGTGATTTAAGGCAAAATTGTTTTACGTGTCACCAGATAACTGCATTCAGTTAACTATAACACACTTTTGCATATAGTGTTTTGCTACTTGCTGGATGCTCTTGATATATCACAGTTTGACCTTGGGCATTATCCCATTATCATTTATCATTTTTGCTATGGTGCCTGAATATATTGCACAGGTTATTCATAAATACTTCCCCATTCACCATATGGAGGAATGTTTCATTAATACTACATAATACAGTCTTCAAAGTGTATAAATGATTGTGATTTGATTCTGCAACTTACTGCATTTTATATTGAAATTTTACATTATATACACACCTGCATAGCGCTTTTGTGCATGGTGTTACCAATTAAGATGAGTGGCTGTGTTAATATGTGATTTTGGGTGTGGTAGACCTTAGTTTTTAATAAACTATTATACTTGTTATTTATTTAGGCCAACAAACTTACTGTTGGTGTTTTTAAACACGCAAGCCGTGTGTGGACAAAGTTTGAGAGGTAGAACTGGAATTTTTAAGTTCCAGTTCTACCTCTCAAATATTATACTTGTGTCAAATTTTTCCTCCCGTCGCCTAGCTCCAATCTCACCTCAGTTTCCAATTCTCACTGGATGACTAGCAAACACTATTCTTACACAAATACAGGTGCAAAGCATAGCCAGGTGATAGTCCTTAGTCACAAAGCATAACCAAGATATTGAGGGTTGTAAGCTGCAGGGCGTAGCCAAGGGATGCTTTTTATTTGAAGAGGAGTAAGCAACGACAGAGCATAGCCAAAATATCAGTGTAGCTAAAACACAATAATCGCCATTTGAGTGGATGTTGTTTATTTGTCAGGTAGGCAGCAGTGACCGTTTTCCTGCTCAGCATGGCAATTTTCTTATAAAAGAAAGCCTTAAAGGATGGGTGGGTTCCAGGTTTTCAGGGAAGCAACATCTATTCCTATCAATAACCAGGTATTTATAGCACCATATCTTGGCTGTTTCTCCACTTTCACAAATTGATGTAGGTATAAGTTAGCCAACAGTTTTCCAAATTAAGGGCAAGTCAACAGGGTTAGTGTTGCAAAGCACTTTCCCGCAATTATTGTACACAAAATAACTTTTGAGGTACTTATCTTGTGATCATTGGAAAGTGGAAGCATGTTTTGCCTTGTAATCTCAAGATTATATCTGGCTGGAGATCCACCTCTTGTACTTCACCTGGAGCATTACACTTAAAGGTAACCAATGAGAAATGTTGATTCTAGCGGAAATTAGAAACATATATTTCTGTAGTCTTTAGTTCTGCGTTGCATTATATAGGGTGCTTATTACATTTGGTAACCTGTTCAGCAGGCTCTCATCACTGTGCAGGAGAACTGGGAAAATTTTGTCATCAGAGGAGCACTAAAATGCTTACCTTATGTAGATGTTGGAGTTGACCTGCTCTCAAACAGGCAGCATATCTCAATGTTCTCGCTCACTTGCCTAAGCATGAACGTATAAAAACAAGAGTGGCACTGATGATACAGTAATGTACTGTGAAACTATAGTCGCCGTCATGAATGAAGGCGGTTATGCAGAAGACAAATATTCAATGATGTCACAGTCACGTGTTTTCTAGCCAGTCAGGTGTAGTCTTTCAGAGCGCATGTGAGAGTATTTGCCTACAGTTTAACATGAGATTAACTAATTCCGAGCAATAAATCCACTCCATTGTGTGATAGTAACTTTGTTAAGAGTTCTGATGATGGCAGTAACAAAAAAAAGTTTGCATTATTCACATTGAAGCCATAGAAATTGTGTTAATGTTTACAAATACTTCCTGAGAAAAATGGGAAACAGTTGCAATGCAGCACTTTCCCTACTAACCTTACCTGCGCATTATGTCATTTACCGGCATTGTTCCTGATGGCTACTCTAGTCTGCTTTTAATTTCAAGAACTTGCAGCAAATACCAAGATAAGTGAAGCTTATAGTCTCTATTTGTTATAATTTGTAGAATTGTATTGCTTCACTGTTAATAGCTTCAGTTTTTCATAAAATAATTGTAGCATTTAATCCAGGGAAATGAGTAGACATATGATGAATATAAATGAACGATTCTAAAGTAAGAACAAAATTAGAAACTAAAAACTTCACTTATCTTAGTAATATTGCAAGTTCTTTGGCACAAAGCTGACAATGTTTTGAGTTGACTCCAACATTCTCAAAGCTATAGCTCTAGCTATATTACTAAGATAAGTGAAGTTTTTATTTCTAATTTTGTTCTTACTTTAGAATCTTGTTGCTTCACTGTTAATAGCTTCAGTTTCCTTTATTAATAAATGAACGAATTTGTGTTACTAGGCCATTCATTAAAGGTAGAGCTGTTTTATTTAAAATTACAATTGTCTAACTTCACCTCTTCAATTAAAATATCAATATCCTCTCTGGAATGATTGCCAAATCTTTTACCATTTTTTAATGGCCTGCTAATTGTTTGTACTGCACATGGATACTTCAGATATTTAGAAACATAAGAAAAGGAGGTGATACAACCAGGTGATGTAACAAGAAGGTGATTGACAGTTACTACCCACATGGTGGAAATATCTAAATGAACAGGAGGGGATGGATGCGTCATTGTGATCGTCATAGCAACGAAAAGAGGAACCAATTAGAGCTAAGACATTTCCGTAGCAACACTAAACCAGTGTAATTTGTTATATGGATTCACAGAACACAAGCAATTGTAGCCCACCTCTGTGGCATGAGCATAGCGTGTCGGCCTCACATTCAAGAGGTCCAGAATTTGAATCTCAGGGTGAGTTACTTTGATAAGTTGTTTTCTGGGGATTCCCTTATCGTGAGAGATGAATGTCAGGTAACTCTTAAGCTCTATGAACCCTGGCCTCATTTGAAGACCATTTCAACCAGTATATTCATTATCTAATATGACCCCTCCCAAAAAACAAACTTATATGTTTTTTTCTTTTCAACTAATTTTGAATTGTTAATGTTAAAGCTATATAAAACTCCAAAAAGACTAAAAATTTTAACGAGAGAATTTAAAAATTATTTTCTTTTAAACTGAGGGTAGTAAAACAAAATTACATCACAAATTTGTGCATTATAATCAGTTAACACTAAATTTTAAGAAACAGTTGTTTTTAAAATTGAATTGTTTTTAAAATTGAATCGTGTATCACAGGCCTGGGCATGAGAGGAGAGGTAACAATTGAACTTGCCTTACTCACCCTACATTTTCTTGCTGACTGACAAAGGTTGTTTGGATACAACACATGCAGTGGTGGCTTTGTGGCTGTGCAATAGTGCTATTTTCTATGCTGTTATTAACTGTTTTGATTATATTAAACATACTTTCCATACAATAATTATTATAGCCACCTACTGTGGTTAGGCAAATTACATAATCTTCAAGTTTATAACCTTTATCTAATGCACATAATGTCCTTATATTGCCCTATAATTAACAAACTAAATTGTTTCTTTTTCACAAAATAAAGCAATAAAGTCCCACTGCTTTAAAAAAACTTTAAAACACAAAATGCAATAGCTTATGTTAAATAAACTAATAAGAAACTAAGCCCTAAAAAGTGGAATCATATCTTCCCTTTTATATGTTTACAAATATGAGTATTCAGAAAGTACCTTTTGAAGTTATACATACAGTTGAACCTGCTTTATACATAGCCCAGTTCTAAGTAATTTGTATTTATATGTAAATTTTTGTAGGTCCTGGCAAAATATAATTTAGAAAAGTTGAGTAGAGCCATATTTATATGTAGTGCATTTATACATAATTGGCTGTTATATAAATTTCAGTGAAGTAGAACTGAATGTTACCTAATTATAATGAGCATATGGTATAGATTATCGAGTGTCAAGGAGTGTTTTCCTTATCCGTGATGACAAAGGCACAAGCTGAGCAGGTGGCTTTCAGCCACGTAAATGAAAGACAAAGATATTATCTGGTACAGCTGGTAGCTTTTGGTGCCACAATGTTGTAGGGACAAATAAGTAAAGAAAAATGTTCAGTATCTGATGTTTACTGATTAACAGCGGTTTTGTCTTCCAGTCTTCAATTGCTTTTAATCAGCTATAGAGAACAGAAAAAGGAAATGTTATACACTAAATCAGAAAGTAAAATTCATCTGAGAGGTGGAACTTATTCACACAAAACTAAAACGAAGCTGCTTGAGACTTGGGAATCGCTTATACCAGTGGTATTATTCTACCTTTTTTCTATGTGTACCCTCAAAGACAATTTTCCATTTCAATCTGTACCCCTAGGCCTGGCCCTATAGGTATCCTTGATTCAAATTATACATAACCATATCTAAAATAGACTATAATATTTACAACTTATTTAATGCTACACAAAGAAAGATAAAATTAAATTTTATGTATGCCCCAAGAAGCCTGTGTACCCCAGGTTGAATATCACTGGCTTATACCACACTATATTGCTCCACCCTTAGATCCGCACTTGGTGTAAACACAAACCGTCAACAACTAACCCATGATACGCCGAAACCAAAGCACACCAAAAAATGTAGTACCCTAAATATCAGCGATTATCTAAGTTTTTAAGATGTATGATAACCCTCGTAAAGACTGCTTGAATGTAACGCGATAGCAGCAATATTCCTAAAACTCCTGAGTAAATATCCTTCTGTTATTTACACAAGCAATGAATCCACGTGGTGTTTGTTTTGTATTAGTGGCAGGTTATCGCGGAGGGATACAAGGGGCGGATCTAAGGCTGGATGGAGTATAAGTATAGTCGTCAATAGAAATAGACTGTGGATTTTTAGGTCGTAAAACTGAAGGTTTAGGTGCATAATTGGGCACCTATAACACCTTGTTTAGGCTCTATAGGCTGTAAAATAGGCTCTAAAATTACTTAAATCAATGTCAAAGCAATTCAAACATTTTGTTAATAGCTTACAAAAATTATGAGTCATAAAAAATCAATAAAATAGATACTTTAATCATAAAACCTCTTTAGGATTAAGCTTTGTTAAAAAAATACAAAATTGAAAGAGTGAATGAAGTCAATGACCAGGAAACTTTTAACACAAATACACTTTTAAGTTCATTTCAATTTTATAGTTTGTGTGTGTTACTTGGTTCTATATTTTTACATTTCTCCATAATTAGCCTCAATAGGTAACAGGCACTTTAAAATAAGAAAAAATTAGAAGCTAAAAGCTTTACTTATCTTAGTAATATTGCAAGTTCTTCAAAGGTTTGCAGAATTTGTAATATTATTAAGATAAGTGAAGCTTTTAGTTTCTAATTTGTTCTTATTTTAGTTTCTGTTGCTTCACTTTACTTGCAAGGTGCACAATTTTAACGAAATGATACTATTGGTGGGAATGAGTCCACCTGAGTCGTAGGAGTGTTCCTCTGCTGTTCATCCCTTCCCGACATCAGCACTCCTAAGTGCAACTGGTGCAAGTGCTGATATGGATGGGGAAAAGTAACAATACTGCAGAAAAACAATATGTTTTGAATGCTCCATTTATTGTCCCCCAACAAAGGTATTTACTCCAGTGGATTTCTTAAATGGCAAGTGACCACATGTGCAATAGTGGAAGTATCCCCCGAGAGCTGTTATTTCCTCACGTGTTGCATGTCATTGATCTCAGAATAAAACGTAAACGTAACACCTAGGCACAACAGCTCATCCGGGCGAAGGCCTACCACCTGACTGCTATGTCCCCCACCTCTGCCCACCACAGGTGTCATGGCTGGGGTGCAGTACTGGAGGTGGGATGTGATCAGCCCCCTGGTCCCTCCCAGCTTTTTTTTGCGGTCTTCTTGACCAGGGGCCGCTACTTTTCAATCAAGTAGCTCATCAATTGGCCACTTGGGGACCTAACAAGGCTGGGTGCACCCCGAACCAGGTCTCCCAGTGGGAGCAAATCCCAGCTGTTACTGGGGAATCGAACCCATGTCCCCCACTTGGTAAGTAGCAGCACTACCCCTGCACTAAGGAGATGACTAATCTTCTCAGAATACTGTGCTGTATTAACTCCATTAACTCTTTTTTTTTTTTTTTTCCCCAAAATGCCTGCTGAAATGTCGAAGGTTGATGCTGACACCTGCTGCAGGACATAGCTTTTACAAGGATATTTAATATTTCCCCATTTCTGCCATTTCCTGCATATGTCACTAAATTCATAGTCGTCTGCTTTTCATACGTTGGCAATACTACTTTCCCTGCCTTCTCCTACCTCACTTTTGCCCCTACTCTGCATTCTCTGTGAACATAGCTGTTGTGTCTGCTTTACAAAAAGATTCTGTGTGGTTCTAGGACTATAACAAGGCAATATCATGTTCCTAAAACAATAATGCATTCAGGATATTTATGCACATATCCAAAATCTCCTAACTTGAGTATCAGCAAAGAAAATTTGATACTTAGCAAATATGCAGTCTTAACTGAAAAAAATATATTTTCGAGTTCCATTTTGCAAGGCTCTGAAAACATTGCTGACATTAGCAACCAAGCTATGCTATCACTGTCTAGTGCATCGTGACGTCTTACATATACTTGGATTGATGGTGGATGTTTATTGTAAGAACTTTAATTTAAGGCATTGAAAAGGCCTTAAGAGATAACGACTATTTTGTAGCTACTCGAATTAATGGGTGAAAAGCACATTAAATAGCATACCCATGCATGTTGTGCAAATAGTTAAGTTATAGTAAGAAATATATGCAGTTCAGCCTTAGAATGGGTATGGATGTCACCGTAACACTGCAGTACAATTCTTGGACTGAGTGAAAATAATTCATTGCTACATTGTGTATATTATTGTTTATTTGATACATTAGGGTGGATAAGCAATATAATTCAATTTTCCTAGCATTTAAATATGAGCTTCAATATTTGAGAGGTAGAATCTAACCTGCACCCGCCTAGTAAGCGGAGGGTCTTCGTTTCAAAACCCAGCAGTGACATTGAATTTTCAGTTCTGATTCTTCCTCTCAAAAATTGCCCACACACGGCTTGTGTGTTTAAAAACACCAGCAGTAAGTTGTTGGCATAAATGAGTCTAGATATTTTGCTTCTATTTATTGTAACGTGGTAGTCGGTACTTCCCTGATTCCATTGTTTATTGCAGCGAAGAAATGATCTGGCACCCATCCTCTCAGTAATGCGCATGCAGTCAAGCTGGAGTGTTCATATACTCAAGTAGCGTAGAAATGTATAAAAGTGGCAAATACATATGTGGTGAAAAGGCAATTGTATTAAATGTATTTCACTTTTTCTTTCAACGTTACGACACCCTGGATGTGAAAGACGTAACCAAATTGATGCAAGAAGCAACTATATCTGTGAGCAATGTTTACAATGTGCAAACAGGAATAAAATAAACTGTACTGTAAAAAAGCCAAAAAAAGAAAGGGAAAAGCCATTTAGTGTTTTAGGGCAAATGGATAATTTTGTTAAAAATGCTATTTGCTTTAAAAGCAAGTGTGTACATGTATGAGAGAGAGAGAGGTGCAGAACAGCGTAACTCAAAAATGAAAAGTTGGTTAAATACAGATTTTTATATTTAAGTTCATTATCTTCCAAGGATGCGATACAAAAATTTTCAAGAAAATCCCCCCCCCCCCATCCCAAACTGCTGTTTAGTGGAGTATTTTTAAAAAATGTTATTTTCTCAAAAATGGTGTACAATTTTCGTTAAAATACCATGTATTTTTATGACAAATGAAATGTATGTCTTAAATTTTCTGGGAAGAGTCTGAAGTCCTCTTCATTCTGAATGACTTTTGCATAACTGATAAACCACAAGAGATAGACAATATCTTACTGCACAAAAACTGCAGAGCTCGTTAAAACATGTAATTTTTTGTGGAGTGAACCGTTTCCAAGATATTCCTTGTTATTCCTCTGAATTTTGCAGTACTGACACTTTCCTCAAACTCAAAGCATTATTGATTTTTTAGCTCTTGGCCATGCAAAGAAAATGGAATTTCAAAGCAATCACATAATGACCAGCTTTAAAACATTTGACTGTCGCTTAAAATCTACTGTATTCCCATATTCCCCTTGTAGTACAAAAAAGTAAGATAATAATTTGCACAAATGTTTGTCTGTTAGCATGAAGTGGATAGAGGAATAAGAGTTTGTAAGAATTATACGTACAAGAGTGAGTAGAGAGTCGTATGAGTGCAACGAATCCGATTTTTTACTTTAATTCTCCTAAAGTGACCATAGAGCCTCTGGGAACAGCTAGAGAAACCCTTGGGGTTCCACCTAGCATGGTAGGTGATATTTTATTTGCACTTTGGTTAACATTCCTTTCAGAATTCACAAGCCCAGGACATATTTGTGGTGTATACCGGGTGGAAGGGAAGTCATTACATTAATTTAAATCAGTGGTAGATCTCGGTATTGGAACACATTTTGTATCTTAGGTTTTTGTCTCTGGCCATTTCCTGCGGAGATATTCTAGTTTTGTCGAAAACAACCTGGCAACACTGCAGATTGTGTGGGTGTCACTTCCCCTAGCTCAGTACATAAACACCATAGTGGTGCTTCTTGAGAACATAAATACCCAGCCTTGTCCTTTCGTGTTTACTGTGCGAGTGTAGGCCAATGACAAGTGTTAGCTCCCAAAACATTATACGAAAGCGACAGTGCCCAACCTGTTTACACCACAAACCAGGTCAACTCCCTGACCAACCTCAGTGCAATGTTGTCTACTTATTTCATGTCTGAGTATTCCTTCACATCATAAGTGATTAATTATTTCGAAACCTGTTGTGATGTCCCATAATTATTACCGAAGCTATGTCAGAAATAAGTTACTCTACACATCTTACAAGTAACAAACTATCTTTGTACATTCTTGTGGAATTACGCATCCAGTTTGGGCCAAAAATCATCTGTTTTTTTAGAAATCAGGTAATCAAAGAACAAAATGCCCTTTGCCTTTTTTGTTTGTAGTGCTTCTATGAAGTGCATACTTGAAGAAATGTAATGACTTTCCTTCCACCATGTATACAGAGTACAGAGAAGTAAATGTTGGATAATGCTAGATTTCTGACAATGAAGTTATTAGTCTTCTTGCTTTCCAATATTTTTCACTGATGGATGGGGCACTAGAAGTGGCCAGGCATATTTGAAGGTGGTCTCGGTCCACTTCCTCTTGCACATAGAAGTAAATGTAACAATTTGTATGCCTTTCTCTCCCTGAAGCACTTGCAGTGCTGTGCTTTTTAGAGGTGGTGGTTATTATGCAGTATTGTTGATGAACTTTGCTCCGTCAATCAGTGGCCTAGCAGTGTTTTCCCTTCCGTCTATCCACTACCAGATGTATGTCATGAATAAGGTTTTAGTTTTTACTAGGCATATTGCTATGTAGATTTCTGTCTTCAGATGTCTCAGCTGCAGTGTGGATTAAGTCGCACATCACCTGAGTATGTCCTGTCTCTAGAATCCTCTTGATGAATGATTAATCTTTTTGCGCTTGTTAAAATACTATTCTTTTGAGAAAGTTCACCCCTCACTTCAACATGTCTTCCTCAGTTGTTTTTGTTATGGGATACTATTTGATTGTTAAATTCACCTATATTTGTTGGCCTTGTTGCCAACGTTAGCAAAATATGTAATTTGATTGCAATTCATGCAATATAGGCAGTGCACTTTGTTTTATTTTTTATTTTTCTTATTGTTCCATTTATATCCTGTTTTAACTACTTGTATTTGTGAGTATGTATACAAATGCGAATGGTGATTCAAGACACAGCCTATTTGAGTGTCTGTTATATAACATATGGATCACAGGCTATAAATAAACTCGGTTGCATTTTGGAATATCGACTTACGTAAACTGTGCTGCCACGCTGCGTGGAACTTAAATATTCTGCACCCCTAATGCACTCAATCATTTTTCCCATGGCTGTATATTAGGTTATACACTCATTCACACTCTCGTTCATACTTCCAGACTCTAGGGAGGATAAGGAAAATTCCCACCCCCTTGCTGAGAATCAAACCTAGGACTCCTTGCACAGCAGGCAGATGCTCTACTGACTGATCTATGGGGTCAGCCTAATTTGTTTTATTTTGTAATAAAAGATGAAAGCTTGTTTAACCACAGTGAATGTTTTGATAGCATCATGGTAGCTTTGTGTTCAATTTCTGTAGCTTTGAGACTAGGTGAATGTGTTTAAGATTTTGTGTTGCATAAGAACAGCATCAGTAGAAAGGATATTCATTCTTAATGATCAACAGTGACTTGTGGTGAAGGTATTGGCTGGGGTAAGCAACCTCAGTGTTAGTGGTTAAATGAAAATATATGTGGTTGTCTAATACCAGGCCATTGGCACTGAAGCTCTAGTCCTCGGGTTTTCTAATATTCTTTGATGGAACTGATGGTGGATAGTTTGTTGCAAGTCATAAGGTGTTCTGTCATTTCCTCTTCTTTATTGCACAGTAGGCAGTTGGGGCTTTCAAGAATTGTGAATTTAAACTTCTAGTGGAAAAGTGACCTCTTTCTGAAGATGTCTTTGGAGAGGATGATCCTTTTGGTTAAATGTAACAGTTTTAAATACAGGCACATCTTTTTTATGGGTAGGGGGTTACTCATCGGCAGTCAATCCTCATTGAAAATATATTGTGCAATCCTTGCACAAAATATAGTACCTTATCATATTTGAAGCAAAGCTGGATTCTCCTTCAATATTATGGTATTAAACAGTTGCAGATTTACCAGAAGCTCCCTCTTCAGTGCTATGAAAGATATGTTTGAAAGCCTTTCCTGTCCCTTAGTGTTACTTGCATAATTTTTTAGTTTAGAGAAACTAAGTTCAACTGTAGCACTACTTGCTTGAAGAATCTGATGGTACTGTTTTTTTCCCAAAATACCATTCACTTTCACTAAGTCTCCAACTTGATTGTTCTCAAAACACTTCCACCTCCATGTCTCACAGAGGGGCTGACCGGCAAGCTTCAAGCATTCTCTTCCCAGGGAGACAGCGGATATACTGCAGACCTTTTGAACCAAATTTCTCAAATTTGGATTCATCCGTCCACAGAACACTTTTCCAGTTGTTTAAGGTCCAATTCTGGTGCTCTTTGGCCCATTGCTTGTGCTGATGGGTTAACAGTGTCTTCTTCACAGCTACATGTTCAAACAACAAAACTGCTCATGCAACCTTTTACTTTGACACTGATACTGGCTCGGCCCTGGTAGTATTTATTAAGCTGCAGATGGACCCAGCTGAAGGCTGCCTATCACGTTTACTCAACAAAAATTATAATTAAAAGAAACTTCCAAAAAGAACTGAAGCAGTATTATAAAACTCAAAGTACTAATAAATCTTGGGCAGCATTACTACAGAGCAAAAAGTTAATACCTAGTTATCAAAGACACAAGGCTGTTGCAACAGATTACTGACAGGTTTGGCTGCACACCTTCATAAAATTGGTATCCTCAACTCCCCAAACTGTGTATTATGTCAGGACAAGAACTCCATAATGAACAAAGATTATTTCCCCCATTGTGTGGCTCTCCAGATGTTAACCTCTGGATCACTAACGGAACTATACTGGGAAGCAAGAAAGAAACTGGAATATATCTGAGCAGCAGGACATTGACTACTACTGCTCATTTATGTTTGGCAACACAGGATTTTATACTGTAATTGGTTGTTCCTATATAAAATTGACTGCATGTATGCAGTAACTTGTAAAAACTGGCAGTGAAGAGTGGGTCTTATTTGGTCTTTGCCTGATTTATCCATCTGTTTTAGTTCTTGTGTCTGGAGATATATAGTTAATTTGCTGCTTATGTAATATTCGTTCAATTCTCTCAATGATACCTTTATTGTATAGCCTTCAGGTTAGTTCAATTTGAGGATGTGAAAAGTTGGTGTGAAATCTTTTTTAGAATAGTTATAGGCAAAAGCTTGTTCCGGACACCTTAGTTCATTTTCTAGGTATTGTGGTTTAATAATACTTTTGGCATGTTCATTTAAGGTTTTGATAACCCTTAGTTTTTGTTGGGGATGGTGGTTGAGTCCTTGTGCAAGTATTGATCAGTGTTAACAGGTTTTCTGTAAACAGAGTGGTCAAGTTCACCTTGTGCCTCTTTGCTGACCAGGATATCTGGAAATGAGAGTTCCCTGTCACATTCAATCTCTATGGTAAATGGGATCTTTGGATTGGTACTACTTAAGTGCAGCAGATGCAGGTGTTGCAAATATGGGGATCTCTGTAAAGAAAAGGGCTGTAGGTAAATGTGGGGGTCTCTGTAAAGAAAAGGGCTCTAAGTAAATGTGGGGATCTCTGTAAAGAAAAGGGCTGTAGGTAAATGTGGGGATCTCTGTAAAGAAAAGGGCTGTAGGTAAATGTGGGGATCTCTGTAAAGAAAAGGGCTGTAGGTAAATGTGGGGATCTCTGTAAAGAAAAGGGCTGTAGGTAAATGTGGGGATCTCTGTAAAGAAAAGGGCTCTAGGTAAATGTAAGGATCTCTGTAAAGAAAAGGGCTGTAGATGACAGCATGTGTCGGATGAGTCGCAGCTGCTGAGTGGGTTGAAAACCAGACAGAATGGAAGATTCTCCAACAGATTCACCATGATGTCTATAGAAATCTCTTAACACTTGTCTTTTGTGTTATGGTAACTTTCACAGTCTTACGTGTAAATAATGATTCAAGATAAACTATGTACCACAGAAAAAATATATATTCAAAACTCTGTAATGTATGTGCATCATTGCTTAATAGATATTATGAGTTGGCATATCAACATCAGAGATAGCAATAAAACGCACCTGCACAATGTCAGTTTTTGCTATAGAGGCACTCAACTTCTCTGTAAACCTCCTGCAGAGGACTGTTACGACAGTTAAGTCTAGATGAATTCTTTCAAATATTGGTTATGTATATGTGTTTACTTAATGTTGAGTTGGAATTAGTTACACTGACATACATGTTTTACTTACATAACATGTTTCATGAAATGGTTGTTCCCTTCGTCAGAAGGTGTCTGAGTGACCCATGTTTTTGGTGATGGTCTATGATGAAGTGTACTTCCAGAGGGTACTTGGTGGCAAATCTAAAGACATTAACAGTAAGATGTGTTTTTATTTATGGACGCTCTTTAACTGCTATTGTTCTCAGCATGCCATTCTATAGGGTGTCCCAAAATTAGACTGACAAACTTTGGGACCTGATAGATAACATTATTGTAAACACTTTTTGTTAATGAATGTTTTTTGCTGCAGTGTTTTGTTTAAGTGCTAGACAGTTCAAGTATTTACGGCAAAATCACCAATGCAAATTAGTTATGCATCTGTCTTAGTAAGGCACACAATCTTAATCCAAGAAACAAACACAGAACACACAAACAAAACACAAACATCTCATTGTTTACAGTTAATCACAATTTACTATTCAAAATTAGACAAACTTTTAAACCAGAGAAAAATCTTAATCCAAGAAACAAACACAGAACACACAAACAAAACACAAACATCTCATTGTTTACAGTTAATCACAATTTACTATTCAAAATTAGACAAACTTTTAAACCAGAGAAATGGCTGGTGTCTTTGCGAGATTGTCAGAATAGGACACATCAATGCACTCTGTGTTAATCGCAATGGGTGTGCGTTCAAACATTTACTTTGAATAGTAAAGCTGTGATTAACTGTAAACAATGAGATGTTTAATTTAAAAGGTGAGTTAATTAATAACACTGAACAACACTTACAACATATTTTTCCGGGATGCGTTTCGAAGGTTAACTTTCCTCCATTATCAACCGGACAATAACTGGGTTTCCATGGTGTTTCATGGTGCATATGGTGATGCTTCTTCTGGTGTTTCTTCTGGTGGCGGTTCAATGAACTTATTGAAAATGTCTCTCTGAGGAATGTTGAAATTAAATACTCGGTTTCTATTTTTTAAAATGAAGATTTGTTCCCATGTGGACAGTTCTTGTTTTCCCTGTTATGTGTTTGAGAAGTTTCGGTTCTAGCTTTATGTCATGATTTTTTGTCCAAAAGTGAAACGCAACCACTGATTCTTCTAATTGTTTACTCTTGATGTTCCTAACGTGTTCCTTGGATCTAATTTCTAAATTTCTTTTGGTTTTTCCTATGTATATTTCATTACAATCACTGCATTCAATTTGGTATATGCCAGATTTTTTGTTAGGTGGAATAGCATCTTTGATGTTTGAAAGTAGTAGGTTTTTTATGGAGTAATGGGTTACTGCTGCTAACTCAATGTTGTATTCCTTGAACACCTTTTTAAATTTATCAATTAAATTTATTAATTAAATTAATTACAACAACACTTTTCAAACTTCTATGAAAGGAAGATGAGATGTTTGTTTCTTGGATTAAGATTGTGTGCGATATTAAAATAAATGCAATACTAATTTGCATTGTTGATTCTGCTGTAAATACTTAAACCGGGGGGGGGAGGTAATAATGTACTACATCAACTCGTTTACCACTTAAACGAAGCACTGCAGCAAAATGCCTTCGTTAACAAAAAGTGTTTAAAATAATGTTATATATCAGCTCCCAAAGTTTGTCAGTCTAATTTTGGGACACTGTATATTGGGCATGAAAGAATGCTTAATTTTGTTCAGGGGCCTCTTTATTAAGCTTGAGGTTCTTTTATGTGCTGTAAATCTATAACATGGTACGGCTTTATTTCCCTTCAAAGTGAAACCATTCTAAGGAATTTTACGGCAAAAAAAAATCATACACTCTGTTGGGTTTGAACCCACAACTTCGGGGACCAGAGGCTAACATGTAACCTCTAGACCATGGAGGACAACACCAATTCTGCTCTAAAAGTGGTTGGTTTGATCAGTATAATACTCAGTTTGACGTAGTTGGTCGTCTGGAGATGGTGTGAGACTACAAATGGTTCATTTGTTTATATTTTAGGCATCTAATGTGTTACTTCGATCATCTCCTTAGCACTGCTGCTTACCAAGCAGAGGACCCATATTTGATTCTTGGTACCGGTGTGGGGATCTCCCACTGGAGACGTGGTCCAGGGTGAACTCAGCCTCGATAGGCCCCTGAGGGGACAATTGAGAAGCTACTTGATTTAAAAGTAGCGGCCCCTGGTCGACAAGACAGCGAAACTGGCAGAAAGCACCAGGGCACCGACCACATCTCACCCTACTCATGACACCTGTGGTGGGCAGAGGTGGAGGATGCAGCAGTTGGGTGGTAGGCCTTTGCCCGGATGGGTTGTTGTGTCATAGGGTTACATCTTAATGTGTTCCTTCAGCCTAGTTTCCAGATTTCTCTTTGTCTTACCCCAACACAAACTTTATTACAATCGGTACAGTTGATTTTGTAAATTCCAGCCTTTTTATATTGTAGTATGAGGTCTTTTAACCTACTGGAATGCTGTACTAAATTTGTTCTCTTGGGCTAAGCCGATGTTTGTGTTTCATGAAAATGTTCTTAAATTTGTAAAACATTTTTAGGTGATTGGTGAATTTCTAGAATTTAACTGTTTTTTATCTCAGATGAGATTTATGGTGTCTAAGCTTTACTTTACTTCTAGCTGCCCCTTCACTTGTTTTCCAAGGTCATGCCAGTAATGTGTGCAGCCATCAGGGCCAATTGCAAAATAAGACCAGGCTGAATATTCCATGACCTTCATTCTCATACACAACACTGCAGCTACAGACACACTATTACACATTGCTTGAAGAGCACTGTTTCATCCCAAAGATGTTAGTTTTATAGAAGGTTCCGTCATTTCTCCAGACCTAAACCCTATGGAGAACATATGGGGAAGTTTTATTACGATGGAAAGCAGTAGGCTGATGTAAAGGAGTTAAAGACCTCTATGACATGTGCATGGAATGAACCGAAAATTGCCGAGAGCATGGCAAGTTGTGTGTTTCAGTTAGCTCTGAGAAGAAAAGTGGTCTTATCATTTTTCAGCAGAATTATTTGTGTTCAGCAGTGTATGGAAGGAATGGTTTTATTACCGTAAAGGTTATAACTTGTGTAAGTAAAATATATTTCATTTTATTTTTTCTCGTGCATAACTTTAATCAGTTAATCTTATTTTGCAATGTATCTAAACACAAAGTTAACATGGAGCTATTCCATTTGATCATAAATTTGTCAGTTGTGTGTTTTACAATTTAATTTCTGTTTGTTTGCTTAAGTAATTTGTGCATCTACAAATTTCATTTAGTGAAACATCGAAATAAGAAAAAAACAGCCCTGCTTATCAAAGCGATGTTCAATTTAGCAACTTTGATGCAGCACTATTGCTTCTAGGACTCATGATTTTTTTATGCAGAGTAGTACAAACTGTTCTTAATATTTTAACAATGGGCTTTGTGAATATTGACATTTTTTACTGATATACAATATTTTACAAACTACTGCTGAAAGTACTAAGTCTTCTTTTTTCCTTCAAGAAAACAATTTATGTTTTGGCAAAAAAATGTTTTAAAATGCAAATATTTAAAATATTAACTAAAATTGTTGATATATTCTTGGCTGTGGTAATAATTAACTGCTAAAAGTTTCATGCCTCTGTCTCCAATAATTTAGAATAAAGGTTCATTGAAATTATAAAATGAAAGCACTTACAACACCTTGTTTAGGCTCTAACTAAAATAGGCTCTAAAACTACTTTGAAAATCAAGTCAAAGAAATGCAAACACTTTATTAATACCTTAGTAAAATTATGAGTCATACATTGCATGCATATAAAGTTTATAAAATTACGCCACGATTTCATATGTTTGAAGTTGTATGAAGAATCACTATTTTAAAAATTTAAGGCAACTATTAGGACAAGTTTATGGAATCAACTGGCAGTTGGACACAGTTTTATTTATTTAAATTTGCCATTCCTATGATTTGAGTGAAAATTAATGTTACTCGTATTCTACCCAATTCAACAAATTAATAAGAATAATAACAATAATAGTAATGAATCAAATCATACCTCTTTATTACAAGATTGACAGAATGCAATTTTCCTATCCGAAGTAAAACATGGGAATTCGTTCAATCCCTGCCAAACTAGAGATTTTGATGTAGCGATTTTAGGCATCTTTTGGTCACTTTATACTCATGCCCTGAAAACTTCCACTGAACTAACAAGTGGTATTGGAAAACGTTCTTCGAGGCTAATGGTCACAGAGCACCATTAGGTATGAGTCAGCTTCACAATTGCCAAAAGGAGAGAGAGCGAACCTTGCTTGGACAATATTGTCCACTGTTAAGTTCGCAAACATATTTTTATCTTGCTTTGGACATCCAATGGTCTTTCTAGATTATTTTTAGCCCAACAATTCAATTAGCTTTTGGTTTAAAATAGTATAAATTAAGATTTAATTGATTTAGTGCAAAATAGGCCAAAATAGTGTTGTTGCTAGCTAATGCTGTATTTATGACAATGAAGTCATTAATCCTCTTGCCCTCCACTATGGATGGGGCGCTAGAAGTGGTGAGGCATATTTGAAGGTGGTCTCGATCCATTTCCTCTTGCAGAACACAGAGGACAGAGTGGTGAAGAATATATCCCAATTCTGTTTAAATGTTTTGCCAGACAATCATGCCCTGTAATCAACCTGAAGGTTGAAACTGCTGTTTTTCGAGGATACTCAGGAATTACTGTTTAATGTTTGGTATTTCCCATCTTTTATTTTTTGATTTTTCATAGTAATATTTTGCAACAATTTTTTTGAATTCAGAGTTGACTAATATTTTAGCTGCATAAAATGGTAGATTAACTATAGATTTTTGTACACTGCTGGTATCCATTGGAAGACTAAATGTTTTTGAAGTGCTGTTAGATGGGTAAGGATTTTCTAACATTCTATAATTGTTTGGTTTTTTGGTGACAACTTGGAAGTAATTGCTATTAATTGCTGCCCTGGAATCTGAGAGAATAACTGCTTGCTGAAAATGTGAAATTCTGTACAAATGATTTTGTAGGGCCATTTGAATTGTTTCAATTTCTGCATCAAAGTTTGTAGTTCTATAACTTAAAGATTTGTAATAGGAAAAGAGGTGACACGTGACTCCAACCCCTGCTCCATCTTGGTTTGATATCAATGACCATCAGTATAAATATGGAGCCATTCATTTCTCTTCTACTGACAACACAATCGTCTTTCGTGATATTACAACTCACATCTAATTACTTCTCGTACCCTTGACTCAATCCTTACACTGTCTTTCTTCACTTTCTCTGTCTCTCTTACACTTACTCCAATGACACAATCACTCAATGCTCATTAAATCTTCACTTTGACTCAATATACCACACACATGCTGTCTCACAGTAACTGACACACTGACTAATTTCTGTAACTGTCCCTTCTGCTGTTTCCACGCTTCCTTATATAGTGAGGATGGCATAACACTGATCTTTTGCAAACTTCAAAGAAGCTGGCCCGCCGGATATTTCTTGAATGATCTGGAGAAAACCCGTTTTGGTTCTGCCACTCTGTTGTAATGTGTTTGCTCGCATGAGTGGTGTGGGGAAGCTTGACTGTAGGCACCTTTGATATGCATGGCAGTCGTTAGCCATGTATACACAAACAGTTGCACAAGACCTTGACCACTTTTGTTTCCTCACTGACCTGCTATGTTGTGTGAAGTAGCTTAGCCCCAACTGTTCTTTGTTGTCTACCGTGCCCAGTGTCACAATATTCTTTGCATGAGCTGAAGAGAAACAGAAGGAAGGCACTTGAAAGTATGATACCTAAAATACTGGAAAATTAAAATGTGCAATAGTAAATGTTTAAAATATTGGATGGGAGCACTGACTTTCTTGTACGAACTAGTCTTAAAAATGCTTATCTTCTATCTACTTAAGTTAATTGAGATACATTTAGAAACGGTTTTACTGCATATTCAGTTGTGGGTACAGTGGAAATACAAATTGCCGCAATTTCAGAAGATGAATTAATGTGAGTAAATGCCAATTTTCTTAAAAGATGTGACATGTGTGGTGGCACAGGGACATAATTTCTAACACCTCCCATGACAAAGGTATGTGGTTATTGTAATTATCATTTGCGTGATAAACCTATGTGTTTGATAAGGAAAATTGAAGCTATTAACAGTGAAGCAACAAGATTCTAAAGTAAGAACAAATTAGAAACTAAAACCTTCACTTATCTTAGTAATGTTGCATGTTCTCCTTGAGCAAGCTAACCCAGGGTTTCAAGTTGTCTCCAACTCATTCTCAAAGCTATGTGTTTGAGTTTAAAGGTCTGTGAACAGCTGAGTCCGCCGACAAGCAGCTGCTTTTGTTTTTGTTTTCATAGTGTTTAACGCCTGCTTTTACTACATACAGCACTGCAGGCGGTGACACTGATGATACATGGAATGAAATGGCTGGGGAAACTGGAGAACCCGGAGGAAACCCGCCCCAGCGCTACTTTGTCCATCACAAATCTCACATGCAGTTGCCTGGGATTGAACCCAGGCTGCTTTGGTGAGAAACGAATGGTCTAACCATTTGGCTATGGCATGGCCTAAACAAGCAGCTGCCCAACCGCTTCTAGAACCCTCCGTCGGCAGCGCAGATCATGGTAAAAAATATGGCACTGTATTTCGATAAATAGAAAAGTTGTGTTTAGGGAATGGAGCAGTGGTATTTGCTGCATTATTGGATGTATTTGTTAATGTCTATAATTGTTTGCAAAATGAACTTGTATAAAAAGTGGAAGTTGGCTGGGATAGGAGGTTTAATGAATGTGTATGTGTATTTTCAGATTGCAAATATTTTAATACAATGGGTGAGAGGGTTACTGCTCCATCCCCAGCGTCTAAACATCGGCCGTGGGAGTCTGCACAGGCCAAGTCTTACTCCGGTCAGGGTGTGGTTGGCAGTCCAACATCCCTTGCTGAGATCTTTGATACAGCATTCTCCTCCAGTGTAGATGATCCAAACAATGAGGACTTCAGGGGAGGTTGGTACAACATTCAAACAGAATAGTAATGACATAATTTTACATGCAAATGATATGGAGATAGCTGTATGGTAGACTCAGTGTACTGTAAAACCTTGTTTATCCTCAGCAGATTTGTAGATATTCCTTTTAAATTTAATGCTCCATTAGATAATAAATTTTACTATGATAGCAAGAACGTAACTATAAGTATGCCAAATATTCACATTTTAGTTTGATTCAATGTACAGTCCCTGCATAAATTGTACAATAAATTATGGTTATACATTTTGTACTGTAAAATGCTACCTTTTGAGTTCAAGAAAGATTTTGTAGTGTGTCACACGGTACTAATGCGGTATGTCTCACCAGGTATTGGCACTGCCGGAAGAAAGTGTTGACCTTGATCCCTACCCATCACTACACCTCCCTCAATCCAGGTTTACCATGTCTGCCGAAGTAAAAGCAGATGATTTGATTTGGAAAAAGCAGGAGAAAAGAGTAGGTTCTCTAACTGGCAATTTTGCTTAGTGTATACATTATTTATGACATCATTATTATTAATAGGTAATATATTCACTCCAAAATTCTTGCGCTGTAGAATTACTGCCAATAGCCTCCATTCTGTATCTATTTGTTGGGTTTCTTCTGCTTTCACCAAATTAGGAAACCAAGAAACAAGTGGTGCAATTGACTGAACTGTTTGGAGTTTAGCTGGTTCTAGCACTTCCAACACTGTAAGAGGAGGGGCCCTAATGACCTAGCTGTCGACAGGCCCTTAAACCCTACTCACTCACTCACTGTAAGAATATCACTTAATGAAAAATGACTTAGTATGTTGTGAACTGACTCAGTGTAAAAATCAACACAGCGTAATTTGAGAACTTGTGCATATTTATCGGGAAGGGATGATTTTGTGAGATATTTGAACTTCGGCACCAAAATACATCTTTTCTACAGGAAGAAATACTTTTGGATCCCTATATTCAACTTGACCTATTTCAGTGGAATTCAAACGCTTAGGTTTAATGTAGCAGTCAAGGATAGTTTGCAATACAGAAACAACAAATGAGGTATACTGTTTATGTATGCAAGTGGTTATATTAATCTCCTGTTTTTATATACGAGGGAAATGCCTTGCCTGGAAATATTTTTCGGAAGAGTGAATTATATGATGTTAAGGAAAATGATGTTTAAAAATGGAAAAATACATAAAAGCAGGGGATTTTGAATTGCGTTCAGTTTTTTAGCAGTAGATTTGCAAAATCAGCAGACCTGGCAACCCTGCCTCAGTCTCAGTTTTCAAACAGCACATGTCATTATTATTTATTTATGCCAACAAGCTTACTGCTGGTGTTTTTAAACACACAAGCTGTGTGTGGGCAGTGTTTGAGAGGTAGAACTGGAACTTAAAAATTCAATGCCACATCTGTTGTTTCTGTATTGCGAACTATCCTGGTGACACGGGACCACTGGCTTTACTTGCCTTCTGCAGGAAGCCATAATCGCCATCAGATGTGAAACTGTGGCCTAGGGAACCAGAGGCTACATGTGACTTGTAAACCATAGAGGACAACATTTGTTGCCATGGAAACTCTTTTAAGCACACGTGTGCACCTAGCTGTTAGAATGGACTTGTTTTAATGTAACTGTACAATCACACGGCTTGGCTCTACAGTGCATCAATACACAAAACAAACTCACGTTGAACTCCTGCCATTTTTTACATTAAACTTGCACTCCCTGCTGTCTATTGCGGCCTTCCATGAACTTATGAGGGTTGTCCGTGAAATAAGGTTCCCAATTTTTTTTCACAATGAAAAACATTTATTGATATTGAATAATACATTTTTGGAAAGCTTAGACTTTTTCCTATTTTTTGACATAATCATATATTTTATATTTGAGAGCAGGGAATGCTGGTGTTTCTCAAGCTTATGTATGCTGAATGAATCTTCAGAGACAACCATGTGAAATTAAAATCCACATAATTTGTAATCTAGGAATTGCAGAGACTGGATTTTTGTACAGTTATGATCAGAAAACAAATGTCTCGCTGATTATAAAATTGACATCTTATCATTTTCAAGTAACAGGAGACAAAAAAGGTATGAACAGGCTATGTGATATTTTGCCTGTCAGCATTCTTGGTGCTTGTTGCCATCTGCTGCCATCATAGAAAGGTGCAGATGAGAACAAACATTTTTTAAAACTACTATTAAAGACTTTACTTACAAACTTTATATAAAGGAGATGCTGAAACTGGCCACTGTTGTCCATACATTGTTGGCAACTCTATAGGAAACTATCCACTATTCGCCATAGTTCACTTTGAGAAATGCTGGCAATTTCCGGGTAAGGGTGTGGGGATTGTCTTGTACACTTTACTTTCCCAGAGGTAGAAATTGCAGGGAGTTGGGTCGGGGGACCGAGAGGCCCACGAACCTCTACTAATAATTCTGTCCCCAAAAACACACTTTCAGTTGACTATTAGATATGTTTAGTTCTCCCAGGCTTGTAGGTCGTGGTCTGGAAGGCATTGTAGATACCAACATTTCGCGAAGTACTGCGCTTTGCATCATCAGGATAACATGATCCGCCGTCTGCACTGGTCAGAGTTCAAATGTGGAAGCAGAGACTGTTAATGTCCGTTAGGGTTCTTTGTATGGTGGGCATGGGCAGAGAATTGTTGCATTGGCTAGTTGTAGGCGGGGTTTTATATGCAACTGTTGTGTGTGTCTGAAAGCTTATCTAAGACCAGTATCCATGCTTTCTAGAATCAAAATTTTCCATGTGAGGGGTAGTTTAAGTGGGAGGCATTTTCTTCAAAATCTTTGTTACATCCTTGAAAGACACCAATAATACCAACTTTGGTTATTAACCAACTTTGTTTTTGAGTTATGCTGTCCACACACATGCACTCACGTGCGCGCACACATAATTTTTCTAAAAATGCTTTTTTTGGATTCAGAGGACCTCAAAATGTATATTTCCAGTGAAATCTCAACATTGAATTTTTGGATGGAATACAATACTTCCTCTATTTTACTATATGTAATAAAGTACAAAAGGGAGTAATATTGTATTCACATACGAATGGGCGTCAACTTTTGACCCGAAAAAAATTGACCCTCTAACTCAGAACCTAATGTTCATGACAAAAAAGTGGTGTATGGTGCACCATCAGCAGAAAAAGGTTTCTTAGAGCTCCAGTAAGCGATTTCTATCTCTGGGGTAACTTAAATCATAAAGTGTACAAGACAAACCCATAGACCCTAAAAGAATTAAAACAAAGTATCCACCAGGAAATTGCCAGCATTTCTCAGCGTGAACTACTGCAAATAATGGATAGTTTCCTAAGGAGGTGCCAAAAATGTATGGACAACGATGGTGGCCAGTTTAAGCATTTCCTTTCATAAAGTTGGGAAGTAGAGCCTCTAAAAGTAGTTTTAAAATTGCTGTATGGTGTCACCTGCGCATTTCTATGATAGTGGTAGACAGCGGCCTCAGAGAATGCTGACAGTAATAACACTGTGCAGCATGTTCAGAACTGTTTTACTCTCTCCATATTTCTCCAAGCTCATTTATCTGAGTTCAATTAATGAAGATAATATTCTCAGTTTGGTGTGTAAGATGCATGTCCCAAATATGACTGCTGTTGGGAGGGGCAAGTAGATGATTCACTGGAATCTTCTTTGATGTGATGTGCCTTCATAGGCCTTTAACTTTTGTACTTCCATAACATGTTTTATTATTTGTGTATGGATGTGTTTATATCTAAAAATATACATTTATGCAGAATTATGCATAAAAATGAACAGTAAAAGTTCAAAAGTTACATGGCTAATGACAGTTGTTAAACCCTAACATGCTGACCTGTCATGGCGTGTAATACGTCCTCTGATTGGTGATCAGAGGATATGGTCGGTGAATTTATTTTGATAATTCTCCCGGTCATGTCGGTGAGACCCGTAAACCGACAGGTGTGGTCCTCCAGACATTCTGGGGGTTGTGAGAGAGCGATGTGACTGCCAAAACATAAAAATATGGTGCTCTCTAAAAAGCGGTTACTATTACTGCTATTGCTCTCTTCAATAAATATTGGAGAGCAAGAGGATTAATGACTTCATTGTCAGAAGTCCAGCATTAGCTAAGAAGAAGAATGTAAAAAAACCTGCATTTGTCAACATAACCATGGAAGGGTAATAGCAAGGAATGTCGTTTTCTCATTACCATGAAGGCAGTAGTTATGTACACGAGAGAACTTTTAGGGAAGCGATTGTTAGTTCACCATCGTAATATCAAGTACTTAACTTTTGGATGTCACTAACATTCAGAATGTTTCAGGCACATTAACTTAATATCTTTGTGAGATGTTCAAAATTGATTAATAAATTTACATGTTTTTATTATAAATCTTGAAATATATTTGAAATTTAAATAAACAGCAGAACTTTATTATGGTTTGATTTATTCAAAACTCGTCCTGTAGATATAAAAGGTCCTATCGCTGAAGTTTTTACAATGCATTACACAGCTACCAGGACTTAAACCCAGGAAAACCACTTCATTGGTTTCCATATTTGGAGTTCCTTTGAAAAAGCTGCCACAGGGTGGATGTGCTTCTAATTGTGAGTTAGATTCTCTCTTGGTATTGGCCACTTATAGTTTATTTTTCAAAATGTAGACTTCTAGATTTTACTGTTTATTACTAAATTTTAATGTTGTAATTTTTGTGACTTTCAGGAGATATGGATTTTGAGCCGTTGTTTGCTGAAAGTGATGCAGATGACGTGGATGTTGTTTCTTTAGAACAGTTTCCACAAGTGGTAGATGGAGATGTGAATGAACCTTTGTATGCTCAGTTTCGGCGCTGTCGGCGCACAGCTAGTGGTGGCAGCAGTGGTGGAAACTGTTCTGCTCACCACCAGGATTCCATGTCATATTACCGCTTGTTTCCAACTAATGAGGCTACCCACACCTTCACAGAAACCCATATGGAATGTGAAACAACTGTTTCAAGTAAGGGCATTTTTAGTGGCTAAGTTAGAGGAGCAATCCAAGCGCTGAGTTCTAGGCACATAGCTAGAGTCCGAATGTTAGGCAAAACACCTTTTTTAACCATAGAGTATATATGAAAGACCTATTAGGAATAAACACGTTTGGGGACAATGGGCGCAATTTTTAGTTTGCCTTTTTTTTTTCTTCCTATTTTAGCTCCCATTGTTTATTCTAAACTTAACCACCTTTCTAACTTGTTATTGTATTTTTTCTTTATTTTTAATACATTTAAAGAAAGCTCGCATGCATTATATAAAAAAATGGTTGTACAAATTAATATGTATTCACCTCACACAGATATTTGCTGAGAACCTTATTCTCCAGTAATACATATATTTCCAAGAAGTGTTTGAATAGGATAACAGGTTACTTTGGAGTTCACCAGCGAAAGAAAGTATTACATGGAAGGTGTAGAAAGGAATGAATGCATGTTAGTAAGATTTGTATTATTCACCTGATGGTCAGCTCATCCCTTTTCAAGCTAGGTAGCTCTGCAAAGTTACCTTTTTCTCCAGATCCCATTATTACATACTTTGAACTCTCTAATCTCTTCTCATACCCTCTTTTTGAGACAATATACAGTTTTCTTATCTCTGAAAGAAAGTAGATACACTCAAACCTCAGCAAGTAGAATCTGTTAGTTTGAGATTGAACTTGTATTAAACAACTCCATCTGCAGTTTTCGTGATTATTGCAATATTTATCATGCCGAAAGTGAGCACACAGTTTAGCAGTCAACTGCATGGTTATGTTTAGATATGCTATCTACTGATGGTACTGTTCAGATGTGCAAAGTTTGTGGAAAAAGAACCAGGAGAAAAGGTATTTTATACTTCAACATTTTGCAACAGCGAAGCATAAGACTGGAATTACTAAAATGGCCGTGCAGAAGAAGCTCTGATTAATATCAACAGCGATTGCAACAACTAGTAAACAATCTCAACTTTCTCTGGATCTTGTTGTTGTTGTTGTTTGTTGTGTTTAACGCCTGCTTTTACTACTACGGCACCGCAGGCGGTGACACTGATGATACATGGAATGAAGATGGAGCACCGGTGGAATGAGATGGCGGGGGAAACCGGAGTACCCGGAGAAAACCCGCCCTGACGCCGCTTCGTCCACCACGAATACCACATGCGGGTCCCTGGGATCGAACCCGGGCCGCCTAGGTGGTAGGCGAGCGCGCTAACCGCTCGGCCACGGCGCCGCCATTTCTCTGGATCTGCACAAGGCTTTTATAGACTCGGGAATTCCTTTTTGGAAGCTAGAAAACCAGTCCCTCAGAATGTTCCTGGAGAAATACACAAACAAAAAGGTTCTGTTCACAATCAGAAAAAATTATTTTAGTATCTGCTACGAAATGATTCTGAGGATTTGTACTGGAGTTGCAGGAAAGAAAATATGGATCTCTATTGACGAGACAACGGATGTAATGGGATGTTACATTGGCAGTGTAATCATCAGAACTATGGAACCAACGCAAGATGATCCTTCAGTGTTTCTTTTTACCACGGAGAGAGCAAATGGTTCCACAGTCGCACAGTTGTTTACAAATGTCTTGGTGCTTTTCTGGCCACATGGAATACAACATCCTGCTTTTCATCACAGATGCAGCACCTTATATGAAAAAAGCTGCTAAAGCCTTGAAAGTTCTCTTTCCAAAAATGCTTTATCTCACATGCCTGGCCCATGTTCTGCACAGAATTGCCAGAGAAGCACATAGTTTGTATCCTGATGTAGACAAGTTGATTTCAAACACGAATCAGGATCTTCAAGGATATAGCATCAGATCTCAGTTTGCCCCCACAGCCCGTTTTGAGTAGATGTGGGAACCTGGATCTCTGCTGCTGAATATTACACCAACATTGTGGACAAAATATGTGCGGTAGTTGATGCCATATCAGAAGACAAAGCCGTTTCATTTTGCGAGGTGAAAAGGCTGTTGCACAGTGAAGAACTCAAAAATGATGTGGCATTTATAGCAGCACATTATTGTGTGATACTAAGAGCAATTACTAAGTTGGAGAAACGAGGTGATATGCTGGTTTCATCTATGGTGATTGTGGAAGATGTAATAAATCAACTGCAACAAGCTCAAGGAGACAAAGGGGTAGCTGTTAGTGAAAAGTGTAAACGTGTTATGAGTGCTAATGAGGACCTAGAGAAACGTAAAAACATTCGTGACATTCTACAAGTTAAAAGTTCTGTTGTTGATCTGAGTCCTTCTGAAATAAGTTGTTTTAAGTTTGCTCCAGTCGCTTCAGTAGAAGTAGAAAAATCTTTTTCCAGTATGAAAAACCTCTCTGACAGGCGGCTCAGTATGTCAGTTGATAACTTAAAGCATCTTGTTGTGGCATGTAACCAAGAAAAGTGAGTACATATGAGATAGTTTATTAAGTATTTGTCTGTTTTCATGGTTAATAAATACCTATTTCACTATCTTCCTTTCATAGAAGTATGTTGTAAGTGTTGTTCAGTGTTATTAATTAACTCACCTTTTAAATTAAACCTATTTCACTGCCTATTTTTACTATTTTCGGTGCCTATATGCCTGCCTATTTTAACCAAAATAAATGCTTAAACACCTGGTGGGCTATACACTTAGCATACCTGTCTGTCATTCTATTAGTATTTTACAAACTAAATTGGCTAAAAACCGTTACTAGCACAGAAGTTCTCAGAAGTGCATATTTTGCCCAAGTGTTGACCTAATGTGCAGGATATTGATCCATCAGTTTTTCCCTAGCCAGCCAATATAAATTAGCTATCTTCCCATTTGGTACAGCTTTCCTCAATTCTAGACATTCCAGTATGTGTTTTTAGGTGTTTTCCATTTAAAATCTTATCATTGCAGATTTTAAGTGCATTGTCATTCATAAAACCAAATCTATGCAGACGTTCCACCAGTCATGTCCAGTGAGCAACTGCTTCTTTCCTTGGGACATTTTTTATTTTTTGTGCTATTTCTTTTATGATGGAATAATTTTTGTTAATTTCCTTTTGAAAATTATGTTGGTATTTTTGTTCTATACTAATTTTAACATTTTTTAGTTTTGCACGTAATCCACAAGACTATAGGTTTTGTGTGTAACACTGCACCCTTTTTGGCCAGAAAGTCAGCAGTCTCGTTACCAATCACTCCTACATATGCTGGTATCCACTGTTGAAATTTTGTTTGGAGTAATCGATAATAAGATTTCGCATCCTTAATATTATAAGATTCATATGGATTTTCATTTGTTTAGTTGCTTGAATGGTAGAAACTGAGTCTGTGAGAACAACTACTTTATTTCCCACTGATTGATAATATACCAATTAACAAAAGAATGATGAATAAAGAAAGTCAAATTAATGCTTGGTTTAAATGTTCCTTTGGATACGTAACTGTTTCAGATGTCATCTGACATTTTTGAAATGTGGTTTCATAACTGAATGTTTTAACTCTATGGCAGCCAAAAGTTTACAGATTTAATTTTTTAAAAAAAAAATCAAACCACCTGCTTTTTGCTACTGTCGGCTATAACGACTATAAACTATCAGGCCCTCCGATATCATTTTAATCAGTTTTGACTGTATGTATCATAATAAATTTTTATTTCTACCTGTTGAACACTTTTTTACTGAAACAAAATGTGTGTTATTTCAGTTAATACTCAAGTCTGCAAAAGTAGCGTGAGCCAATACATTAAAATGATGATAAAGTTTGACTGTTGAAGTAGTGATTTAAATTGTATTTTAGTTGGTTATAAAAGCTAACTTGGCTTATTATTACTAGTAGGAGGAGGAGATCCATATGATGCAGCTCGACGCAAGCGTGTTTTGCATGAGGGTGATCGTGCAACTTCCACCAAATTGAAAGCTAAGAAAGGTGATCATGTTCCTGGCGAAAGCAGCTCAAGCTCGACCAGTGATGCATCGTGCAGTTTCCATGGTTTGGAGTCGTCGTCGCAGCAAACTGCATCCAGAGCAGCACCTGTGTGCTATCCTCCAGCAGGTGCTAAGAAGAAAATACCAGCACCCCCTCCACCACCCCCACCATTGCCCATAGTAGACAAAAGGAGATATTTGTTTAATCGTGCCAGTCCCGAGCAAGTTTGTGATGGAACCAAAATTAAAGGTGTCAAATATGAAAACCAACAAGAGCAAGACAGTGGAGTACTTTCTCAAGAATCCAGTAGTTCTGCCAGTTCATTTCCAGGTGGGTTAACAAATGCTTTATTTACTACATTTGTGACAATTCCTATTTTTTCCAGCCACCATTTTATAAATATTTTGTTTGATAGTTGCAATTTAAATTAAGCACATCGCAATTATATGCTTTATTTAATTTCATATTACTTTTTATTAGTGATGGGGCACTACGATTTGGGATACTTGACACATACTGATTTTTAGGCCCCTATATTCCATATTCACTGTATAAAAAGTAGTAAAGTCAGTAGCTTGATCACTGAATTATGTTATTAGTAGTTTTATGTAAATAAACACATGTAACCAACTCATTTTCAGATGTCATGATATGAAACTCGTACATTGAGAGGTTCTGTAAACTTCACTACATACTTCTTTAAGTTTGTTGTATTGTAATTAGTACTGTCTCAATATCACTGTTAAAACAAAATAAAGGGAGGGTCAAAGAAACGGGAAATTTTGAAATTGTGAAATGAAACCTTAGATAATGTATTTAATTAATTTGTATTATATCAAGATCTAGAAAATAGTGCGCCATTTGCTATAACCACTATTTCTTGAAAATAACATCCTTTAAGTGTCCACCACCAACACGCACACATTCTTGTAATCTATCTTTAAAGTTTCTCATCACTCTTTGCAACATAACTACTGGGATTCTCACAATTTCTTCACAAATTTCTGTCTTCAGGTGGTCAATGTTATATTTTTTTTTTTTTTTTTTTTTTTTTTTTTTTTTTTTTTTTTTTTTTTTGCGTATACTTTACTTTTGAGATACCCCAATAAAAACTAATCACATGCAGGCAAATCAGAGGATCGTGCAGGCCATGGGATGTTTCCATTTCTCGATAACACATTCCCAAACAAATTTTGCAGTTCCATCATAGAGATTCGTGCAGTATGTGCTGTTGCACTATCTTGCTGAAACCAAGTTGTTCTGTTGATCCCGCTAAACGCGTAAGAAAGAAATGTTTAGATATAGCCGGGTGTTGTGAAATACTACAAACAGAAAATACTTGCTGTGATTGGGTAGAGAGTCAATTCATCAGTCAGTTATTGCCTAAAATATTGCAATGATACCGACAAGGATGGTGATTCCCCAGAGTTCCAACAATATGTTTTTCATTGTGAAAAAAAAAAAAAATTGTGAACCTTATTTTACGCACAACCCTCATATATGTAATCCCAGAAATTTTGTTTCATTACTTTAGCTAATGACTCTTTTATCATACAATGGGAAGATTTAACCATGTTTCCATTTTGGCAAGCATGAAATGAAATAACAATTGTCTTTTCCTTGTTCATAATTAGCTATCTTAAACCATGAGTGCAGTTTACCTAGAGCATCATTAACCTTGAATGCAACATCCCGTGTCCAGGGAGCCATTTTTGTTTACTTTTCACTTTCAGCCATATTGTTAATTTCATGACACATTGTAAATGCTCTCATTTCATTGGCCAAAGCAATCAAATTATTGTCAAATCTTTGACTGTGTAGAGCATATCTTTATTTGATTTAATGCTTTCAAAGACTTAAACTATTGGAAACAATTTAGCAGGAACGTTTGTGATGTTGACTAGTCTGGGAATTAACCAAACTTTGAATGTGAACAAGGAGTTACATTTTAATGTAAATGAATGTATGCATTATAATGTTTGGGGAATGATATTTTGTGTGGCAAGCTGTAATGATATTGTTTGATTCCATTAGGTCCTTCAGGATTACAGAGCAGAGGTGTAGAAGATGGGCCTACTGCACCAGATCTACAGCTCGATTGGTTATCATCAAGTAGTGACAGTGACGATACAGACGATGACAGTGGAATTGAAGTTCTCAGTGTACAGTACAAACAGTCAGCACAAAGGGTGAGTAAAGTGAAGACAGTATAAAGCCTGTCTCACCCTTAGATGACAGTATGGAGTTAAATGGGCTATATCTGTCTCTATCTAGTGCATACAAGTTGCCATTAGCTTTGTCCTTTTCTACTCCGTGCTATTCGCAGGTTCTTAATAGCATGGTGTAAATATTGAGTTATAAATTTCAGGTTTGAACACATCCAATGCAGAATTTTTTTCTCTATCAGGTTATATCCTTTTTAGAGTCATACATTTCTATAGGCCCATATTTCCACAGAGTACTTTTTTTCAGTAAAAGTTTGATATTTGCTGTCTCTATATTCATCACGCACTAACAAACTGCTAGAATACGTCTGTATGTTTTTGTTAGCTAGAGTAAACTATAGTGTTTCAACCTGCCTACTTTAAACTGCCTATGTTCACTCAGGTAAGTGTTACAATTTTTTAAATTAAATGTTTTCAGAAAATGTTGTCACTTGCACTATAAAAGTTACACAGTGGGAAACGTTTTTGTTATTGAGTTTACTTCGGGGACCAAGTGAGAGCAAATGTTGAGGGTTAGGGACAGGTTTTAAAATAAACCAGAAGCCTGTAACCTCTTTTTTTTATCGTGTAAGGCAAACAAAAGGTATTCATCTATTCTGCTAAAATGCGCCAGGCATGACAGAAGGCAGTATAAGGAGCAGCAGTAACAGTTCGAAAGAAGTGGTGTATGTGTATACTGTGTGGAACCTGTGAAGTTTTACTGTATTATTTATTTAACATTTTCCATAAATATTTGTAGTTATGGAAGGGGAAGCTAAGGAAGAGACGATATATTGGTAAATTAAGAAGTAAGGCACGCCAAATAATTATGGGTGCGTTAGATTATTTTTCAAGTAATAAGGCAGTAAAAGAAACAGCTAAGGCTATCGGGTGTTCAGAAGCAGTAGTGTATAGGATTAAAACAAATAATGAAAGAACCTGAACGCCATCAAAAAAGAAAGCGAAAAGGATGGGGAAACAAAAAACTAGGTTAACGCAATATGATGGAATAGTGCAAAGCAGAGTGTGGCAAATTGTTCATTCTTTAGATACTGTTATGTAGGGTGTTGTATGTAACATAACTTCCTTATAATGTTTATAATATAGAGATTTAACAGGTTTACTTATTGAAACTGTGATCATTATTGCTCTGTTTGATGCATTATACTTATACTTTATTCGTCACATTACACTTACATGGGTGAGCAGGTGCTCGTAAATTGGTGACTCGTCAATACACTATAATTACAACTTTAAGGATTAAAATAAGTCTACAATATTTACAAACACGAGTATAGAAATATAAAAGAAAGGTAAAAGAGAGAAAATGTACTGTAATGATTTGTTAAGACACCTAAAATTGAGGTCACAGTACATCTTCCATGTATTCTGTAACAGAGTAGTATGCCTTGCTGGCAAACAAACTCTTGACTGTTTTTTTAAAGAGGTTTGGATTTGGGATTTTCCTAATCCTTTGTGGCAATTTATTGTATATTTTACACCCCATATATTGTGGACTTTTTTCATAGAGTGCAAGCCTATGCGCTGGGTATTTCATTTCTCCTTTTCGCCTTGTGTTGTGTTCATGCTGGTGCTGATTTGCTATATATCTGTCATGGTTATTATGCACGTGTATAATTAGTATAATGTACAGAGGTTTAACAGATCTTCTTATTGAAAGTATGATCATTATTGCTCTGTTTGATGCGTTAGTATAATGTGCAGAGGTTTAACAGATCTACTTGTTGAAAGTAAGATCATTATTGCTCTATTTGATGCGTTAGTATAATGTACAGAGGTTTAACAGATCTACTTGTTGAAAGTAAGATCATTATTGCTCTGTTTGATGCGTTAGTATAATGTACAGAGGTTTAACAGATTTACTTATTGAATCTATGGTCATAATTACATTGTTTAATGCATTAATACCATTAATGTATTGCTGATGCTACTTAGCATAATATTATTTATTGTCTCGGGAACAAAATCACATTTGAAGCAGGGTGTAAAATGTCAGAGGAAGAGGAATAAACAATATAGTGCTATCTTTAGTTTCATTTATGTCAATCACAAGTCGTTGCAGCTGAGTGACGAACTTCGAGGCACACATATAGTACATGTTACAACGTTGTACCCCATTTAACATATGCTGTCATCTAAGGGTGAGACAGGCTATAGAAGTGGTTGATAGTGAAGTATTTGGAATGTAAATAAACCAGGAGTAGGAAAACTGATTTACACATTGATTATAATTATGTTGGAAATATGCCTACTTTGTACTTTAGGTTCACATGTCTCTATAAAAGGTACAGTACAGTACTGTTTGTTACAGGATCCAGTAGCTGTGGTCGATCTGACTCAAGAGTCAGATGAGGAAATGTTTCCAGTTGTTGCACCAAATAACCGTCAGCCTTGTGTGTCAGAAACTATGCCATCTACAGCAACAGATTCTTCTGTAACTCCTCCTCGTTCTGTTCCTCGCAGCCCACCTCGAATCATTGCTCCCCCTCCATTATTTCGTTTTAGAATTCCTTCTTGTCGATATCAGTGTGGTGGCAACACTGGGGATATTCCTGAGATGCCAGCTCCTACAGAACATCACTGCAGTAGTGGTGTGTATGGTAGCTGCATTCATGCTCACGGGCGTTCTGTTCCTTGGGCTCATGGACACAGTGGCCCAGCTTCTACTTATCCTACTGCAGCTCACACGTATTGCCTCGGTTAGTATAATCATAATATCTATTGTCATTAAGCTTATAACAGGTGATCCAAAAAACTCTGAACCAGCTGCACTGTGTTTTGTCTGTACGCATTCTTGGTGCTCGGCGCTGACTGCTGCTGTGCAGGTGAAACCATACAACATTTTTAAAACTACTTTTAAAGCTTAAGAGGTGGAATCAGTACTGAAAAATGCAATGCCATGGCCGGGATTTGAACCAAGGATCTCCTGCGTATCGAGCGGCACCAGCATTAAGTTTGTTGGCATAAATAAATAATAATTTCCATCTAAAGGTTACTTAAACCTGGGACATAAAGTACTTACTATTGTAAGCTGCCCTTGGGGTATTTATCTCTGATGTGAGATTCCCTTGTGGTCTAACCTCGAAAGTACGAATCGGCTAGGGAATTTAATGTCGTACTGGCAAGTTGGCCATGGTAGCTTAGTGGTTAGAGTAATATGTAGCCGCTCGATAAGCGGAAGATCCGTGGTTCAAATCCTGGCTATGGCATTAAATTTTTCAGTCCTGATTCCACCTCTTAAACATTGCCCACACACGACTTGTGTGTTTAAAAACACTAACATTAAGTTTGCTGGCATAAATAAATAATAATTACTTTTACAGCCTTTACTTATCAATGTCATTAAAGCAGATGCTGAAACTGGCCATCGCATTCCTATACTCCCTTTGCACTTACAAGAAAATCAGCAATAAGATAATTTTTGCAAATATTTATCTCAACTAACATGAAGATATAGGAATAAGAGTTCATAGGAATAGTTGGTACAAGAGCAGAGAAAGTCACGTGAGTGCACACATAATTTTTTTTACTGCTGTGTTCTTATGAAATTTCATTGGATGTTTTATAGTTCACTGGAGTATGCATGTTTTGTTGCCTAATTATATATAATTATAGGAATGTGGTACAGCAATTGACTAAAGAACTGTATGCCATCTTTTAGATTTCTGAGCCTGAACACTTCCTGTGGCCTGAAATTTATTGTAAAGTTCATGGATTGTTTTACGGCCTGGAACTTTTACACCTGCAAATCTTTCTGCAACTCACACTTTCATTTGGTGAGCTGACTGAGCTAACACATACAAATCATAAGTAAATACATGCTGTGCAGTGCACTTTTAGAGCAGAGAAAAACGTTTACTGGTGATCTTGTGGTCAGCAGTTGTGTTATCTTTTTAAAAATTAAAACTTATTTTGTTTAAGAGGTAGAACTGGAACTTAAAAATTCAATGCAACTGGGATTTGAACCACAGACCTTCCGCTTGCCGGGCGGACGCTCTACCACTGAGCTATTGTGACAAACTGCCAGAATGACACTAAATTCTCAAGCCAGTCCGTATTTTTCCTGGTAAAAAACACCAACAGTAAGTTTGTTGGCATAAATAAATAATACTTATTTTGTTGTTTAACGATGCTATCAGTTGTCAGGATCACATCAGCATTACCAGTGTGCCGAATTTCATCCTGTAGTTCATTTACATGCCAGTAAATCTACTGACATGGAGCTGTCGTTTTTAAGCACACTTAAAAACCATCGGTCTGGGCCAGATTTGAACCCATGACCTTGGGATCAGTAGGCCATCGTCTAACCGAGTCACCCAGACTAACTGTATGTTATCGTGTTTCCGCGTGCACAGTGAAAAAACACTGCAATGGTTTGGATGTTTTTGGGTCTCTCTGTACAAGCAATAGACGTCAGTATAGTACAAATTTACAATTTTAACTAATTTGATATTGAAGAGAGCAATAGCAGTAATGGTATACATATTCTGTCTCAGTTGGATAGTTGAAAAGGGAGCTTATTGTAAAGTCTAGCATAGCTGTTTGCTCCTTTGGTTAATCTGTGATACAGAATATCAATGTGGTGCTTGTTTCTTGTATGAGTGTACTAGTTGCATACTAGGCACTTCATTTTTTATGTATATTAACACAGAGTACTTATACAGATTAACAACGTTAAGTATTTTTAGTTTCTTAAAAAGCGGCTTGCAATGAGTCATTTTAGATGAATTTGTAATTCTGTTGCTTCACTGTTATTAGCTTCAATTTTTCCTTAATTCTTATTGCTTTCTTCTGTAATAGTAGAAGCTCCTTAACATAAGCACTGTTTCCCCAAAATACCATACGTCATTATGCTTTGAAAGAATGCAAAATAAATGGATGTTATATAGTATCAGGAACATACTGTTTAACCTCTTGAGCGATGGCCATTTAAACGTCCGCGAGCCGAGAACTGCTAGCATTTAAATTGTTAAATGCGCTTCGTATATACACAGCTGTATTTTGTGTAAATATTAAGTTATTTTAATGAAACAGAAACTGGTATAAAACTCGTTATTTGCAGTATAAATGTATGTCATCAGCAAAGTTGAGTTGTATTTACAAAACGTTGAAATGGCACAATTTTGTTTCACTGTGGTGAAAAGTCAACTTTGCTCTGTCGAACGCATCTAATATTAGTTCTCGGAAAGAAAGAGTAAAGAAACACCCATTGTATGTGTGGCTTATGCGTCAGCATACTGTGTAATAAATCGCTACTGTATGCGTGGTCTCTTGAGTCATCAGAATAGATCAACATTGCAACTTTTGCGTACGCGAGTTTCGTAACTGAGTAGAGTCCGTGTCTTTCTTTGTTGAAATACATATGTATTCTTTCCTGCTTGTAGCTGAAGGGAGAAGTGGTATAAAAAGGAGTTTTTGCACCAACTGGATATAACCATATACAATTGTTTGGTAATTTGGAGAGCTCTAAACCCACACAGGACAATGACCGAACTTGACTACCGACTATAAATAACTCGCAGCCTAACTGAACAATACCACGTTGGGGGTTGAAAATCCAAAACCCCTGCACCCCTCAGACTTCAAGGAAAACATTATCCTAAAAGGATACCACCAACAGCAAAGAAGTCCCGCCCATTTCAAAAGTGTTTCGTGTGCCGCAAGAAGGGAATTCGCGAATGTGGAGATGTACGTACCCTTGTGTGTTTATCCCTGTTTTGAGGTAAATCACTGCAGAACGAACATATTAAGATAAGCCAATAAAGTATATAGTACTTACTAAAATGTTTCATAAAGGGAAAATTATAATAAGTTGAGTTGGATAAGGGATAAATAAGGGTTAAATGCTTAAATGCACAAGACGCCCACATCGCTCATCCACCATTTTAAATGGACATGATTTCACGTCGATATCCCTCAAGAGGTTAAGACTCCTTATCAAATATACAGAGAGATCCAAAAACAAAAGAACTGCTGTGCTGTGTTTTTCCACTGTGCTGACAGAAACTCAATAACAGCAGCTGATGTACACAGGGTCATGCGGTTGACCTGTTTTTCTCTGCTCTGAAAATGCAGTATTGAGCTGATGTACTATCATGTGGTTGTTATTACCACTGTGCTTTATTATGTTGTCCTGTACTTAGTAACAAAGTGTGTTATGGTTCAGCATTTGTTTTCTACTGCATAGCATGTATTTATTTGTGATTCGTGATTCAGTCAGCTCACCAAGTGAAAGTGCGATTTGCAGAAAGATTTACAAGTGATCTGTGATTTCTATCTCTGGGATAACATAAAACATAAACTATACAAGACAAACCCACACATCTTGGAAGAATTAAAACAAAATATCCACCAGGAAATTGCCAGCATTTCTCAACATGAACTACGGTGACTGATGAATAGTTCCCTAAAGAGGTGTAAAAAATGGTGGCCAGTTTCAGCATCTCCTTTAACACATTGGTAAAAGCCTTTAAAAGTAGTTTTAAAAATATTGTGTGCTTTCATCTACACTGTTCTATGACAGTGGCAGTCGGCGACAAGCGCAGAGGATGCAAAGAGGCAAAAAACGACGCAGCCGGTTCAGAGTGTTTTGGATCACCCCTTGTAACTCTAGATAGTTTATCAGTCATATTCTTGATTTGCACTTCCCAGGACAATTTACTGTCAATATAGATGCCTAAGAATTTAATATTTTCACTATGGTTCTCAACTGGAGTATCCCTCAAGTTGAATATATTCACATTTTATCTTCATTAAATTAGAAACCATTAAGCTGAACCATGATGAGGCCTGAGATAAGGCATTATCTGTAACATCTTTAAGTAAATTAAAGTGTATGTTAGAGTTGAAGGTAGTAGTGGAGTATTTATGTGGGATGGACGGTCATTTATCATTATCAAAAACAATAATGGTCCCAGGACCGAACCCTGTGAGACTCCATATTTAACCTCAGTTGTGTTAGAGAATTCTCCTCCTGAGTGGACCACCTGTTTACGATTCAATAGGTGGGATTTAAGTTATGTCCTGGGTTCTTAATGCCTTACATAATTAATTTCTGTAAGAGGTGTAGCCAATTAGATCAAACTGAGTCAACCTTGTAAACACTTTTTCTCCACATAAGGTCATTAAATGAAGACTGGTTTCTGAGAAACTGCTTCCTCTTCTTCATTTCAGTAGTTGACCAGTGCACCAGCAGTTGTTTGGGTCCAGCTTGGTGGCACGGTGCCATCTATTCTCGTCAGTTGGGGATGGTGGGGATTTGAAAATTCATGAGAAGGTTGTTTTTAGCAATGAAGATGCTTTCCCTAAAAAACAATAGATGGCAGGGTGACACCAAGCTGGAACCAAACGATACCAGTTCGTTTTCACCTGGTACCCAGCCCATGTGGATATTCCCAGGAACGTGTAGGCGGTTGCAGCTGCTGTCACCTCCTGGAGTTTTCTATCCGTACTCTCCCTTATATAGATGTGCAGAAGAACTTCCATCACCATCTATTTACTGTCTGGCAGGAGTCTTGGGAAGCGTTAGCTGGCACTCAGTTACGGACAATCAAGGACACTGTACAACCCTAGCAGACGTCTTACAGGGCTTCCAGATGGGAAGAAGTGATTTTAACCCACCTGAGGATAGGCCACACTCAAGCCATGCATGGACACCTTTAACGTGGTGATCCAGCGCCTGTCTGTGTGGCATGCAATATTTCACTCTCTGTTGCACGTGTCCTTATTGATTGTCTACGGTACGCTTGTGAGCGCCAGTTCCTTGGTCTGGGTCTTACACTGTGCTCCATTTTAGGCAATGACACAGTAGCTGTAATTACAGTACTGCAGTTTGTTGCCAATATTGATTTTGGTGAGCAAGTATAAGGTGTTTATCCTGATGGATATAGAATTTTAGGATGTTTTACTTTTTTTTGCTTTTTAAAAGTTTTATCAGCTTACATTTTTACCAGTTTTTAACTTTTAGCTGTTTTAATGCTCACTTTTAGTTCTTCTAACAACCCTATTTTTAGTTATTTTATCTTTTAACTTTTTAGGGGTGAGGTTTATTAGTTGTTTGCTTGTTTTATTTTTGGACTTGCCCTAATGACCTAGTTGTCGATGGTCCCTTAAACACCACCACTCACTCAGTGAACCCAAACACCTGTTTCAGTGTCAGTCAGCCACTGAACTGAAGACGGCGTAGAAGTTTTCCAAAACCTAGTCTTCGTTTAATGTCTTTTAAATGAAGAAAAAAGTGTTTATAAGGACGTTGCTGTAATTTTAATAACTAGCATTCCACTGTTAAAAATGTTTCTAGTGTTTTACATAAAAAGTACTGTATCTGAGTACAAGACAAGAGGCTTTTGCACATTTCATTTCGTGCCATAAAATTAACTGGTAACAGGAATTAGAAGTATTCATTGAAGTAAAGATCTTTCTGAGACTAAAACAGAAGTAGGTTAATAATTAAATGTAACGCAGAGTAATCTGATGTAATCAACTGAATGGCAATGATAAATTCCAAATGACAAGGCACTTTGCGACTTCACTGTTGTTCGCCTGCATTCAGTTGGTTCAGTAGGTTTCCAGGAAATGTAGTGTTTTCTTCATAGTGAAACATGCTCATGAGCAGTGTGCACACCATGCGTACGGTTTTCCTGGTGTATTTTTCTCTTATACGTTCACACATCTCTGCATTGCATCCAGTGCGTGTGCACTTCATTTGGCATGAGGCAAGCACAAGTACCAGCCTCTCTTGTTTTAATGCTTGGCGTGATATACTAACAGTACTAATTCATAGCAGATTGTTGTTCACAACATACTCCTCAGCAAGCATTATGCCAATTGGATTAGTATATAGATGAGAGGAAAAGTAAACTAAGGAAAACTAATAGGGTATGCAACACCATTTATGCTACACCCTTGATACACTGTCTCACTGTGTTTGTGCGATAAGCTCACGTGAACAACTGGGCAGATTCACATTCTTTTTGATATCCCTCATGGCTTTGCCAAGTAGTAAGTGTAAAGAGGTGCTGAAAACAAGTGTTAAGATATATTGATGCAATTTTTTGAAAAATGTGCTTGAACACCCATAATAAGGCTATTTGAATAAATTGTATTTTCAGATCCTTCACTCCAGAGGCTATCGCCATTTCAGTATGGACAACCTCCACAAATGCACACCGGAGGTGCTTTCCCTTACTTTCCATCTTTACCTCCACCAGCTCCAGCTCCACCTCGTATATATCCTGTACATGAGCGGCTGTGGCATTCACAGCAGCGAATGCAGGAGATGCAAAGGCGAAGGTTGGATCAGCACACAATGCACTTGCACAGGTAGGCAGCTTTCAGTGCTTCATTTTTACCCCTAAGAAAAATCTTTGAGGAAAAGGTGTTCAGTGGGACCATGTGTGCATAATCGAAACTGGAGTCAGTTGAACACCGGCATCTTGCAAGGATGCAGCATAAAGATTTACAAGAAAATACTTCCGTCCCAAACTAACTTTTACATCAGAAATTGTTTGTTTTTTATTTTCTCAAAAGTGATCCTAATGATCTTTAAAATATCACATATTTATGATTGCATAGCAAAGGTATATCTTCAATTTTTTGTGGATAGACTGTGCAAATAGTCCTTTATTTTGAATTAGTTTTGCATAGATGTATATAAGTGGTAAGCCACAAATGATAGGACAAAACTGTATAGAGAAGGTAGAAACATGAGATACCCATTTTACTTTTGATCACAAAAACCTCTAGAAGGTGAGCTGTATGGATTGTTGAATATTTACAAAAATTAAAGTCTGTATGGAATATAAGGAAATAATTGTATAGGTATTGGTTTTATTTGGTTAAATTGTACAAGAGTGAAAATATGGCACTTTGATTGTGGGTAGTAATATGAGATACCTGTAAGATATGAAAATAAAACTTGAAAAACACGAAGTTATCGCACAGTGATACAGTACTAACATATAATGATATGAAATGAGTTCACGTACAGTAATCGCACACATAGTTTTGATTCTCTGAGCTCACATCTTACATATACGACACTGAATCCTTGCATAAAGTCTACGTGGTCTAAATTCATCTGCACAACTTTTGGCATTAACAGCTTTCGGTATATTTACGGTTGCCTTTTGAGCTCTATATTGTTGCACTACACCACTGGATTTAGTAAGACAAACAAGAACAATGTATTTAATTTACATTTATTTGAATACACCAGTAACAGTGACATGAATCTAAATTATAATGAAAATTGAGTCGGTGTTGAAACACTTATCACTTACGTGTAATCAGTCTAGACCGGTTTCAAGAGTTTAACTTGCTCCCATCATAAGAATTGCCCGACTGCTATTATGTATTTAATGCTTTGTTTATAGCAATACGACAATAGTTCTTAGTTCAGTGAAAACAACACTAGAGGTATAACTGACTGCTTTCTATATGCACGCCATAAACACACAAAAAGAACAAGCGGAAGAAACAAACAACAAACTGAATCGATTATCAGATGCGCTAGGCAAAGCCCTCTGGTAAACGAGTGTATGTACTATTAACATTGAACTTCAACAAACACCACTTGTGTTTTCTCTGAACGGTTCTTCCATAACCATTGGCAGTCATCACTCACACCATACTTTATATATTATCAAAATAGTGAGAAAACTGTATGAGATAGTTACCAAGTCATTTAAAATTAACGTACTCAGGAAGCGTCAAAATGTAAAAATGACTTCAATAAAAACTAAAGATCAAAATTTGTGAATATAATGGGAAAATGTCAAAATTTGCATTTTTAATGAAAAAATCTTAAAATTTGCAAATAAAATCGTGTTGTGTCAAACTATGCATGTCACTAATTATTAGTAATAACAAAGTAGTTTATTATTCTTATACTATGTTCATAGCTTACATGCAATGTTTATATGGTTTTGTGATGCGATAGAAGGCTATGTCGTCTACTACTGTGTGTAACTGTGATGACACAAGCACAGAATAGCCAAATTAATCCATGCAAGCTGTCAAGTGCAAAGTCACAGCAGTGGGGTTATAGTTCATAGGAAAGAATGCTCTCAGTTAATGATCATATACTTCCCTCTATGGGATGGGTCTTACTGTTTTTTTCCTTTCTCTCTTTGTTTGGGCAAAGGTTTAGCCTTGAATTAGTAGCAAATAAGTCAGCCAGCCACCATTGGCATGAGGGAAGTCTATTAGAGCACACGTATGATACAGTACTTCTACAGCAATTTATATAAACAGGTCTTCAATTTTCAAGCAAATTGTTTCTGAAGATCTATAATGTTTTCTAATTGCTGGAAGATTCATATTAAGTTTTATGTTACTTACATAGTACAAGAATATATTGGGACATTTATTTTGCATTCCGTAGAAAGGATTATTTCTTAGAGATAATGCTAATATTAATTCATTTCAGTCGACCCCGTGACAATCTGTTCTTGGACGTGTACCAACAACAGCAGCCTGCCCAGCATCAGCCTCAACAGCATCACCACCACCATCACCCACAACAGCAGCAACAGCAACAGCAGCAGCAACAACACCAGCAGCAGCAACACCAGCAACCACGCTTGGCAAATCAGCAGCAGCAACAGCCGCACTCGTACGGACCCGTGCACCATAACCACAGCCATGGCAGCCACAGTCATCATCTTCCACCGCATGCCCACCATCACCCTCATTCCCACTCTCACCATCAGCAGCCTCCTTTACCCACTCCACAGCAGCCCACCGTGTACAGTCGACCTGAAGTGGTTCCAACTCCTGGCCCGTCAGCAATGATTCCTCCCCCTGCAATGGTGAGTATACATAGGTCACGCAATTCAATATCGCATTGTGATGTCATCAGCCTCTCAAGAACTGCTAGACTATTTCACAAGTCTACACAGCAAAGAATTAAATAGCATAGTTCCACTAATTTTTCAGTTGCACCCAAATTTTGCACTCAGTAAAATAATAGTTTTGTCTTTGGTCACATTCTAATTCTTCTGTGCCTGATATATCTTTGTCTTCTGTGGAGTCGCTGTCACTGTTATCCTTGTCACTGCTTTCTGTCCCATTGTCTTCCATTATTCTTTCAATTCTCTGTTCCATTAGATCATCTTTCTCCCAGTGCTTTGTCCAATTTGATCCACATGATGAACCTTTTCCCATTCCATTAGACCAATTTGCTAAAATCTTTGACAACACAATATTGCAACGTCTCTTAAGCCGGTGTCCCACAGTCCAATTTTTTTGACCAAACTTTTTGTGTCCAATTGAATTGCACTCAAAAGAAACTGTCACACTATGATTTAGTTTGGTCCAATACAAATGACAGTTCATGTAGCAAGCGTGAAAAATAAACATGGCAGAAGCAAATATTAAATTTGTGATCACTGTTTTAAGTATAGGCTTGGAATATATTTCCATGAGTCTGAGTAGGAAGAAAAGATAATTAGAAGTAAAAGGTGGTGGACACAGTAATGGTTACAAAGAAAACAGGGAACGGGCCTAGGTATAGTGGATCTACTGCAAAATGAATTGAGGTTAGAGGAATGGGAAAATTATCACAATTTTCTATGAATTGGTGAAGATTACACACCACGACACAAATATGAGACAAACATGAAAGAGATAAGGAACAATTGTAATTGTTTTAATCTTAGTGTCCAGATTTGAACTCATTTCATAACATAGAATTTAAACACTAACTGGATTTCTTATTAATTAAGGAAATTGAAGCTATTAACAGTGAAGCAACAAGATTCTAAAGTAAGAACAAATTAGAAACTAAAAACTTCACTTATCTTAAGAGGTAGAACCGGAACTTAAAAATTCAATGCCACAACTGGGATTTGAACCACAGACCTTCCGCTTGCCGGGCGGACGCTCTAACCACTGAGCCATTGTGACAAACTGCCAGAATGGCATTAAATTCTCAAGCCAGTTCGTATTTTTCCTGGTAAACCACAAAGGCAGTCTCACATCAGAGACAATTACCCCAATGGTGACTTTACTATTGCAAGTACTTTATATCCCAGGATTAAATAACCTTCACATGGTAATTATTATTTATTTATGCCAACAAACTTACTGTTGGTGTTTTTAAACACACAAGCCGTGTGTGGGCAAAGTTTAAGAGGTAGAACCGGAACTTAAAAATTCAATGCCACAACTGGGATTTGAACCACAGACCTTCCGCTTGCCGGGCGGACGCTCTAACCACTGAGCCATTGTGACATTCTCTGGCTTGAGAATTTAATGCCATTCTGGCAGTTTGTCACAATGGCTCAGTGGTTAGAGCGTCCGCCCGGCAAGCGGAAGGTCTGTGGTTCAAATCCCAGTTGTGGCATTGAATTTTTAAGTTCCGGTTCTACCTCTTAAACTTTGCCCACACACGGCTTGTGTGTTTAAAAACACCAACAGTAAGTTTGTTGGCATAAATAAATAATAATTCACTTATCTTATTTATTTATGCCAACAAACTTACTGTTGGTGTTTTTAAACACACAAGCTGTGTGTGAGTTCTACCTCTCAAACTTCCACTCATCTTAGTAATATTGCAAGTTCTTGGTGCAAAGCTGACTGAAGTTGGAGTCAACTCGAAACTTTAGTCAGCTTTGCACCAAGAACTTGCAATATTACTAAGATGAGTGAAGTTTTTAGTTTCTAATTTGTTCTTACTTTGGATTTCTTATTATTTATGAAATATAGCTATGTAATAACCACCTCAGTAGTATATGTTAATAGTAACAAAAAATCGTTAATGAATCTTCCAGAGAAAATGAAATGTTTTATTAAAATGCCCATCACATTAGAAGTGCCACGAATACACATACACAACAGCTGACTACATGTTGCCTGCGCAGTCCGCCATATTGTTATGTTACAGACACTGATTTGCTGTTTTCAAGTTGTTGGATGGAAAAATTAGATGCAACTCAATCGCGTTGGATACAAACAGGTTGGAGACAAAAAATAGGATAGAAATTGTATGCAACAAAATTGTATCCAATTCTCGATGTTTCACGATGCACTTTTGTTGTATATAATGCTTTGGACCATGGGACATCAGCATTATTTTAAAGGTTACATTTCTGTTAGTAACCCATTGTTTGTTGTCTGCCTATACTAATTCAGTGGGATTCAGATCCATGGATTTTACCTTCAAAAAGTGTGATCCAATATAATGTAGCTTCTGGGCTTTTAGGCCGTGGTTCAGTCAAATTAGCATCTGACGTTTCACCTATATGTCTGTCAGATGTTAATTCGACTGTACCACAAGCCTAGAAACTGTTCTATGAGATCAAACCAGCCATGAAATTCTGTTGTTAGCTAATGCTGGATTTCTGACAATGAAGTCATTAATCATCTAGCTCTTCAATATTTTTCACTGATGGAAAAGTCTAAGCATGTATAAAAAGTGTAATATTGTATTTCCTTGAGCCAAAGTGTTTTTTCTTAGTGTAGTACATCTTAACTTGTTTGTAGTGATTATTAGACATGGGGAAAATGAAACTGTTTGAAAACATAAAAAGAAAGGTAATAGATATAATAATAAGAAGACATTGATGACGATATCCTGTTCGAAATGAAGTCCTGAACCTTATGATAACAGTTCACCTTCAATATCAACCCCTCCAAGTAATTGTAAAGTGAAATTGTCAGAGTTTCAAGATGAATATGCCTGTATATATGGGGTGTGTGACACAAATATTAATTTAATTACTGATTGGAATTTTGTAAATCATACCTTTTATTCCTATTTTTGGAAAGCAGTAACATCTACTTGCAATCACAAAGATATGTTGCATGACTAACAGGAAAAATGTATGTCAGGAGTATATAATGAGAGTAGGCGAACATAGTTTGGTTGACCTCTGTGACACATGACGGCCAATTAGTCATTCTTGGAGCTAAAGAAATAAACAGATAAGGTTGTCAAGTAAGGTGTAATATATGTCCTAGTCAGCTAATTGTAAACGTGAGTTTGTTTGAAAACTAGAACGTTTAAACAAATATGGAGTCTCCCATGCCGTGTTTGAAAACTTGAACGTTTAAATAAATATGGAGGTCTCCCATACCCTGAGCGACTGCTGGAGGGTTAAGTGAGCAATTTTAACATTGGCAGGATATGGCTTTTAATGTCCCCTTAAACGGTTGTGTATGTGTTGGAAGAACATTTTGTGCTTGTTAATAGTGAGTAATGAGGAAATTGTGTTTTGCAGGTAGCACCTCCTTTGCAAGGTGCAGACGTGGATCTACTTGCAGCAGGTGGTGGGGTAGTTCCACCCCCTGGTACTATTGTTCCTGACATTCAAACTGAGATAGTAGTTCAAAGTTCACCAGCAGGCATTCCAATGTGAGTAACATTTATAGGAACAGGCTTATTACATAATTCCTTGTAGGTAAAAGGGAATAGGGAAATATGAATGAATGAGTTTATTGTACTTATCTACACAAATGTAAATTCTTCATATGAAGATTCTTTTTACATTGTTCCTTGGTACATATGTCGTGTGCTTCCTTTCCTGTTGGTTGCCTGTTACTTTTGGACCCTGCTCTTTAAGTAACTTTATTAGCCCTTTATTCTAACTGCTCTCCCTCTCCTATCGTTCCTTCCTTGTCCACTTCTGGAGCTTGCCTAAGAACTTCCCAATGTTTTGTACTCTTTTGTCCCCTTTATTTGTTAATATTTTGATGGCTATCATTTTTCTGCTCATATTGCTGCATTTCCTTTTCCATATCTCTTCCCTCCAGAGTCACTTTGTCACATCCTAACAGATAATTCACTAAAACTCTCCCTTGTTCCACATATGATGCACTCTTTCTACAGGGTTCTTCATTTAAAACCTAACAGGTGCACAGCATTTTGTCTGTGCAATAAGCAATAAGATAATTGCAAAAGTTTATCTTAAGTAACATGAAGAGATAGGAATAAAAGTTTATAAGAATAGTTAGTACAAGAGCAGAGAGAGTCATGAGAGTGCAACACATCAGATCTTTTTATGTCATGGCAAAGCAAAGAAAGTGGAATTTGAAAACCTTCATGTTATATTACTTGCAAGTATGGTCATCCCACCTATGTAAAATATAATATTGCGATTATCACTTGGTATTTTGTATTGAACTACTTGTACTGCTATGAAATACAAATAAAGTTAATCCAAGTGTGGTGTTTTTGTATTTTGTAGGGAGAGTTCACATCAGCACGTTCATCACCATCTCTACCACTACCACCCACGTATGCACCACCTGCATATTAGCATTGCTCCCACTATGGTAAGTTTAAATACGGGATTGTTGTAGTTTAGAATGGATTGTGAGTTTAAGAGATCACTGAGATGTTTCGGTATGGATGAATTTACAGGCTGCTGGAAGTCCCCGTCCCCAGGAACTGGTGTTCCCTCCAGTTCTACCACCAGAGCTTATGCCCTTTCCATTCTTGGCTCGTCACATGACAGCACGGTTGGAAGATTACATGAGAGTGGTGGAACAGCGCAGGTTGGCACAGATGAATCGTGGGGCTACTCAAGAGACAATTGAACGCTACACTTTCCCTCACAAGTACAAACAGGTAAAGTGAATTTGAGCTGTAACATTCATACATTATTTCATGTTTGGGTGAAGGTTAATCAGTATAAGAGACCAGGATGACCAGCCAAGCTGCTGCTGTAGCTCTTTGTGACCACATAATTATGGGAACATGATAAATGCCAGACCCTGGGTTGACCATATCTTCAAACCTAGATTAGATGTATTTCCAAAATGATTGGAGATATCAAGCAGATACTAACAAAATGTTCATGTTTTGCAGATTAAGAGAAGTACAGATGACACAGAAGATAATACAGAGAAATGTACCATATGCCTCTCTGAATTTGAAGATAATGAAGATGTGCGGTGAGTAGAAGTCATTTTTGTGTGTTAATACAGGATTGGGTATTTCTCTTACCTTTCCTTGGCTCCATCGTCAGATAGATGTTACTCAATTAACTTCTTTGAAGCTTTGTAACAGTGAATGTTACATGAATGGTATCTAGTCGAAGTTTGGAACACATTTGCTAGGACACGTTAAAACCTCCCAAGACTGGATGCCAAAAACCTCAAAACCTGGGCACAACTGCCAGGATTGCAATAAAGTATTGTGACTTTTGGTGTGGGTGTAAAGTAAAGTAGACAGATGTAGTCGAGATAATGAAACACTTTTATTTCCGTAAACAGTAACTTTGTACACTCGTTGCAACAACAAGAAAGTCTTTTCCGATTCTCCAACAGCACGGCTCCGAACTCGTAACACAAAGAACTAACTCTTCTCTGTCTGCACGACTCCTCGACGCTTCGCATACGTCTCTTCTTTCCGTCGGCACGACTACTCAACGCTCCCCATCCTGACTCCCTTCTGTCGCACTTTACCGCTATTTATATCTCCCAGGCACTATTCTGGAAGCTTCAGGAACGTTCAGTTATTGCGGCGAGATACAAAGTAGAAGACTCCAGACGCCTCTATCCTTTTCTCTCTTTTGGCAAGCGCCCCAACAATGCGACCATTCTCTGTCTCTTTCCTTCGGCTCCTTTGCCGTAGTGCCGACAATAATGTGATGGGTGACACTGCTGTTGTCGGCAATTAGATGCGGCGGGCGCGGTGACAGTATACTTTGGTAAGACCAAACGGGCCTAAACATTGGTACCAAGGAATAATTAGGCAGGCAAATCAGCTGTCACCTCACACTTCTGAGAACCCTACCATAAAATAGACACAAACTCCAAACTATTAAGAGATCTGCAGGACTTGCCATGTGGCAGATTTTCATTAAAAAATACAGTAAAACTTTGTTTATATGTGTACCAGGGAACCAAAGTAAAAAAATGTTTAAGTGTGAAAAATGCATAAATGGAAGTTGTTGTTAGCTAATGCTGGATTTCTGACAATGAAGTCATTAATCCTCTTGCTCTCCAATATTTTTCACTGATGGATGGGGCATTAGAAGTGGCCGGGCATATTTGAAGGTGGTCTCGATCCATTTCCTCTTGCAGATCACATAGAGGACAGAGTGGTGAAGAATATATCCCAATTCTGTTTAAATGTTTTGCCAGACAATCATGTCCTGTAATCAACCTGAAGGTTGCAACTGCTGTTTTTCGAGGATACTCAGGAATTACTGTTTGAATGTTTGGTAGTTCCCATCTTTTATTTTTTGATTTTTCATAGTAATATTTTTAATAATTTTTTTGAATTCAGAGTTGACTAATCTTTTAGCTGCATAAAATGGTGGATTAACTATTGATTTCTGCACATTGCCGGTACCCTTTTTTGCAAGAAAATCAGCTTTCTCATTACCACTCAGTCCACAGTGAGCTGGTATCCATTGGAAGACTAGGTGTTTTTGAAGTGCTGTTAGATGGGTAAGGATTTTCCAACATTCTATAATTGTTTGGTTTTTTGGTGACAACTTGGAAGTAATTGCTATAATTGCTGCCCTGGAATCTGAGAGAATAACTGCTTGCTGAAAATGTGAAATTCTGTACAAGAGATTTTGTAGGGCCATTCGAATTGCTTCAATTTCTCCATCAAAGTTTGTAGTTCCATAACTTAAAGATTTGTAATAGGAAAAAAGGTGACATGTGACTCCAGCACCTGCCCCATCTTGGTTTGATATCAATGATCCATCAGTATAAATATGGAGCCATTCATGTTCTGGAAATCTAGTATGGATTGTCTCTAATGCCAATAATTTTAGAACACTAGTTGGAGTATCACTTTTCTTAACTTCTTCTGTCAGGTGTAAATAATATGTGATGTCTAATGTTTGTGTCGAATTGACTTTAGATATGAAGTTTTCCTTTGAATTAGGAAGGTATACATTCTTCTTGATGTCTTGAATTTTGGAAAGAAAGCTCTCCTGAGTCTTTAGTGTATGTCTAAAGTGAAAGTGTACGGGACTCTGATTTGGCCTGTTATGTATGCCTCAGAGGCATGGTCCCTAGCTCTTGTTAATGTTAAATGCCCTTAGATACTTCGAAAGAAGAATACTTAGAATAATTTTGGGACCTTTGAAGGACGAAAACACATGGAGAATTCGTACTGACCAGGAGCAGAACGATCTAATAAATGGCCATGATATTGTTAAATTTATCAAGTCAAAGACTAAGATGGTTGGGCCATCTTATATGATAAGAATCTCAAAGAAAATGTCGAAAGGAAGACTTTACTCGGGAAGAACAAAGGGATACCCTAGAAGTAGATGGATGCTGTGGAGGAAGATCTAATGGCCATGAGAATCCAAGAATGGAGGAGTATGGGAGAGAATAGACGTCTGGAGACGACTAGTAGGTCGGCCAAGGCTCACACCAAGCTCTAGTTCCCATTGAAGAAGATTTGAACAGTATGAACTGTGACAAAATCCTGTTGGAAACATCCATTTTCTCTTTCTGACAGTATTTGAAAAAATGATGCAAGAGTATTTCAGCAGTACCTATCAGAATTTATGGTAATACTGAACATATGGTTTCTACTATAACAGTGATGCAATGGAAGTTGATGAATTAAATGAGGATTTCTCTGTGATCTAGTACTTATTGTTCTGTGAGGTAATACGAAACCATGCCTCATCTTACAAAATTATTAAATGTTGTTGTTGTTAGCTAATGCTGGATTTCTGACAATGAAGTCATTAATCCTCTTGCTCTCCAATATTTTTCACTGATGGATGGGGCACTAGAAGTGGCCGGGCATATTTGAAGGTGGTCTTGATCCATTTCCTCTTGCAGATCACATACAGGACAGAGTGGTGAAGAACATACCCCTATTCTGTTTAAATGTTTTGCCAGACAATCATGTCCTGTAATCAACCTGAAGGTTGCAACTGCTGTTTTTCGAGGATACTCAGGAATCACTGTTTGAATGTTTGGTAGTTCCCATCTTTTATTCTTTGATTTTTCATAGTAATATTTTGCAATAATTTTTTTGAATTCAGAGTTGACTAATCTTTTAGCTGCATAAAATGGTAGATTAACTATAGATTTTTGTACACCGCTGGTACCCTTTTTTGCAAGAAAATCAGCTTTCTCATTACCACTCAGTCCACAGTGAGCCGGTATCCATTGGAAGACTAGGTGTTTTTGAAGTGCTGTTAGATGGCTAAGCATCTTCCAACATTCTATAATAGTTTGGTTTTTTGGTGACAACTTGGAAGTAATTGCTATAATTGCTGCCCTGGAATCTGAGAGAATAACTGCTTGCTGAAAATGTGAAATTCTGTACAAAAGATTTTGTAGGGCCATTCGAATTGCTTCAATTTCTCCATCAAAGTTTGTAGTTCAATTATTAAATGTGGGTCAACAACATGACTAACAAGATACGGCAAGCTACGGTGTCAACTGATTCTTCTAGTGAGTCATGCCCCAGTAAAGTAAAGTAAATTTAGTCACCTAATACATCCACATTCTAAACAAATAAATTACTTCAATTCTAGAAGAAACCTCCAGGCTGATTTGCCATGGTCTGCTGGAGTAACTGGGTCCAGACGTTTTGTCCACAACTGCAGTGAACATCATCAGTGGCATGAGCGATTTCTTCTTGGTGAAGGTTCATTGCCTCTGAAGTGTTAAATCTTCAGGGACGCAGTATTTATGTAGAGTGGGGTCTTCTCTGATTGGCTCTGGGCCAGCTGAGGCGTTACGGTTGGTGGAAGGGGCCTAACTGCTCTTTGGTTGCTACTAGTTCCTGATTGGTTCAGTTGTTTCACTGTTACTTGAACACCACTGTCACTTCAAGACACTAACATTCTCTCAACCATCTCACATTACCACGCTTGACTACAGCGCAAAGCTGTAGAAATTTATAAGCGCCACAACAATTTTAACAGGAAGGAAGAAACCCATAAGCTCAACAAAACTTGGTATCCCATCATGTTGTTGTTGGCTAATGCTGGATTTCTGACAATGAATTCATTAGTCCTCTTGCTCTCCAATATTTTTCACTGATGGATGGGGCACTAGAAGTGGCCGGGCATATTTGAAGGTGGTCTTGGTTCATTTCCTCTTGCAGATCACACAGAGGACAGAGTGGTGAAGAATATATCCCAATTCTGTTTAAATGTTTTGCCAGACAATCATGTCCTGTAATCAACCTGAAGGTTGCAACTGCCATTTTTCGAGAATACTGAGGAATTACTGTCTGATGTTTGGTAGTTCCCATCTTTTATTTTTTGATTTCTCATAGTAATATTTTGCAATAATTTTTTTTGTATTCAGGGCTGACTAATCTTTTAGCTGCATAAAATGGTAGATTAACTATTGATTTCTGTGCACTGTTGGTACCCTTTTTTGCAAGAAAATTAGTTTTGTCATTACCACTCAGTCCACAGTGAGCTGGTATCCATTGGAAGACTTGGTGTATTTGAAGTGCTGTTAGATGGGTAAGGATTTTCCAACATTCGATAATTATTTGGTTTTTTGGTTACAACTTGGAAGTAATTGTTATAATTGCTGCCCTGGAATCTGAGATAATAACTGCTTGATGAAAATGTGAAATTCTATACAAAAGATTTTGTAGGGCCATCATTGAGGACATTAAACAACAATCCAAACAATGTGAACCAATCGGATAGTAGTAAAAACCAAGAAGCAACTAGGCCCCTCCCACCAACTGTACCGCCTCAGCTGGCACAGAGCCAATCAGAGAAGACCCCTCTCTACATAAATACCGCATCCCCGACAGTTAACATTTCAGAGGCAACTGAACCTTCTCCGAGAAGACTTTGTTCGTGCCATCAATGATGTCCACTGCAGTTGTGGGTGAAACATCTGGACCCAGTTACTCCAGCAGACCATGGCAAATCAGCCTGAAAGCTTCTTGTAGAATTATCAATGCTGATAAGCCTACGCATACTCAAAACAAATGACTCGTTAAATTTGTACAAAAGATACAGTTATATGCTGATGCTATACAATATTAGCCGTGTTGAAGACTACAACGCAGTAGCCTGTCTTATCTTGTTAGCTATGGTCAACAACACCGTCAATATTTTGCAAAATCCAGTTACAGAAATTGAACCTGTTTTTGTTTGTCAAGGTTCATTCCCTAGTATAGTGAATACAGTTTATCAGCTATTCCGAAGAGTTCAACATGGCCGACATTACACTAAACAGCAAACGAAAGTATCACAAAAGCAGTCCTGCCAACATACTTAAAGGCATTTCTAACCTCAAATATCACAAGGTTAAAGTATCACGCTTTCAAACATTAATAATGCTTGAACATCGTTACCACACAACAAAGAATGTACTCACCTTTGGCAAATCTTGTTCTGCAGTAACTTTTTTGCATAAAATCACTTGGGAGCGCTAAATATATAATGCACTACTGCATAGCGAATACAAAAAGAATAACAGTAACTATAACTGCATATACTGCTCTAAAAGAATTCAAGACAAAATCAAGCAAACATGAGTCGTACATACACAGATTAATTAATACGGCGTGTAAACAGAATCTTGTTTTAAAATCTATCGGTTGGCATCTCTGCAAAGTGTTCATAAACAAGGGCTTTTGTGGTAACATAACAGATGCAGCTGCTATGGCCATAGCTTTACCATGGTTATATGTTATGAACAGTTGGCGGCACTAATTCAACCTAACGGATGGAATATCACCAAATATAACCAGACTGTACCATAATGGGAGAAAAATGTCAAGGTTGCTTTTTGGGGTATCTCAAGCTGTGCCTACTATACAGGGTGGAAGTGAAATGAATTGCTAGACTTTAACAGCAAATTTCTCATATTGTGAATAACAAGAAAGTCTGATACCAAAATGTTGAAAACTTTATAGTTTTCTAGAAAAAAATATTTTTATCAAAAAAATTTTATCACCTGGTTGAATTATTATTGATTGAAGGTTCTTGATTTATGGCTATATTCATAGAAAATTGAATAAACGACAACTTTTTCTTTTGGCGTATTTCAATAGATCCAACCGTTTTTATGTAAATTAAATTTTAAAAACCCACAATTTATTGCAACAAAAAGGCAACAAATGTCCGTTATGTTGGAATTTAGTTGAAAGTTTGAATTTTTGTTTAAGGCGTCTACCATGCATGCATCTGTTTCACATTGAGTGTGTGGATCAGTGGCTGGCAACCAACAAACGCTGTCCCATCTGCCGTGTGGATATTGAAACTCATCTGAATAAGGATCTGCCTTCTACTTGACAGTTACTAGAGTGCCTAGACTGTGACAAGGATCACGCTCCTGCTGCTGCTACTACTATGTCTCTAGACTGAACGTCTTCCTAACGTACATATGTAGGTAAGGAAAGGAAGGAACCTTGATTGTTTTATTATAAGTCCCTAGTCTTGATTCCTTTGGCAGAATGAGCTGTAGTACATGTTCTGCTTGAAGCCAAGCGTGAGAATGCAGTGTGTGTGAATGTTTTGGTGTATATAATGTACATTTATGTGAAGGCTGCAGTGCTATTGCTCTACCAACTGTGGTACCTACATTGTCATTGTAACATAAAGGGCTATTATTTTAATGTTGTTTTCATTTTTATCTCTTTAAGTTTTGGCAAAATACAATGCTTTTAAGAAAAAAACATATATTACAAACAGAAGCTGTTGTTAATTATTTGGGTAACAGATTTGGCGCATGTTAAATGCAGTTATTCTATGTGAGAATACAAGAAAGCAAAGCACCTACATATGTGACATTCCAAGAATGCCATTTGTATTTTTAACATTATTTGAATATTGTACGTCATTTGCAATACTGGAAAATGCATGTATGAGATACATTCTCTCACAAAAGGAATTTTTAATTCCCTATTTTTGTTTCTTGGGCTCTCTCAACAGCATCTTTTAGAATGTTCCAGTCTTTAGTCATTACTTATTAATTTTTAAGGAAAACAGTTGGAAGAATTCCTTGGTTCTTAATTGTGATATATAGCATACTTGTACTGAGAGTGTTTGTTCATCTGCTAATGTTTATCACTTTTTTTTAAAATATTTTTAGAAGCATATGAGTGGACCTATAGTTTCACTTAAACTTACTTTATCTGAAAGCATTTCAAAGACAAGTTCATTGTCAATGGGTCGAAAAACCATTTACAATGAAGATGCTTTCTTTGAAATGTGTCCAGATAAAAGTAAGTTTAAGTGTATAGGTTGACTAATATACTTCTAAAAATATTTGAAAAGTTTCATTGTCTGTCTCACATGGAACATACGTTTTTCTTTTAGAAACAATGAAACTATATATTTGTGTTTTTGATTCAATATATTGATGTTGCATTTTAATTTAAAAGCTTTTTAAAGTATGTGCATAGAGGAGTAAAAATCCTTGGCAACTAGGAACTGTATGAGCCATCTCATGCACAACTTATTCTCCAACTTTTACCATTGTCTAACATGTAAGCAAATTAAGATGGATTATCTCTATTGCTGTTTCTTGTCACCCTTTACACTGAGGACACCAAGTGTAACCTTTGCATCTGATTTTATGCACGTAATATTAGTGTACGCTTCAGATCTAACCACACACAGCTGAGACACTCGCGTTCTATCGTCCGTTTAGCTCTCCAAGATGGAAGCTGATGAAGTTATTGCTGTAGTGGGTCTTGCTTATCTTGTATTAAAAAAAGCAACAGTGAGAGACATTTACACAGCAATTCATTTAATGAACTTCTTCCAAATATAAAGGGACACTTGTCCTTGTATACAGCACAAGCGGTATCCCATAACACTGGATGAATTTCAACCTCACATATTGATCGCTCTCTGTCCACCTTTGCAATTGCATGCGTTCATTACACAACCGAAACGTGCTGAATGTGAAGTGTCTCACTTGTTCTGTGGCTATACTAGCCAGTTCAGAGTGCGCGCAGCTTGCAGATTATGCTTTTTCTAGCATTTCAGTTCTGCTGCCTGCTAAGACACTCATTTATGTGCACTTTGATTTTGTAACCTTGACTATGCACTGAGCATGTGTGTTCCATTAGATGCCCAGTGAAGCTAAGCCATGCGCATGCAAAATAAACACTCGTGTGTCCTCAGGATTACATGGTTTAAAATGGTAGAACTATCCAGAACACCAGGGGATGTTGAGCAAAGAAATATCAATAGAAATAATTGATCTTAGTTTAGCATGAACAAGCAGTGGCAAGGTGCTGTTTAAAAAAGGGTCTGATTAAAACTTGTTGTAACTGAAATTGACTACATTGTTTTATTTGTTAGCTTATTAAATTGTCTCATATTCTTGCCATTTGTATTGAGTTTTTAAATTGTCAGTGTCATTCCAGAAGATACAGAAATAAGAAAACTAAGCCACTACCAAGTTACCAGATGCCAAATATTTAAATGATAACAATAATGATTATAACTGCTGTATTGTAAATGCATTTGCTGTTAACTGCTTTGCATTGCAAGGTTTTAATTGAAATATTGAAGTATTTTTGATGTCTTGCAACTGCATTGACTGTATGCATATGCTTTGTAGTTGAGAAATGGCTAAATTAGTGGCTTTTAATGCAGATACACCAGATCTCTCTTTGTTTGAATAATGTGGCAGAAATATTTGTTGAATTTTACTGTAATTAAGTTCTAAAAATGTATGGCATTAAGAAATTAATTATGAAGAGAGATGTTATACCTAAAACTTGATACTTATAGCCAGGTGAAGCCAGGAGACCATCTTTAACATGCGTGTGTGTGACGTTCATATTAATTATGGTGCTGTGTCTATGGTGGAAATATCAAACTGATAGGGCAATGCCTCTTTAGTACTCGATAAAGCTGATACTAATCCCATTTCACTGATAAGTTTACAAATGGTAAAGTCAGGCGTAAATTTATCCTGGGAATATCAAAACCATTTCAGAAGTAAAAGTGTAATATATGCATAACAGCTAGTGTTACAAAATGAGACAATTGTGTATACTCGCTTTCAAATAAGAGTTTTACTGTTCAAAAACTGATAGTAATCAGCCAACAAATTTATACAGACAACATCCTTAACCTCAGATGTACGAGAGGTTAACAGAAACGTCTAAGGTCTAACAGAAATAAAATAATATTTTAAAATAAAGAAATATCTATTTTAACTAAGGATGGCAAGTAAACAATGATTTTTAAAGACATTTTTTTGAAGAGAGAAATCTCCCATCTAAGCAGAGCTATAAGTACGCATTATAACTATCATCATCTGGTAGAAAACTCTATTTTAAAAAAGTAAGGGAAGTGATTTTCCCCAAAAAATAAAATGTTATCATTAAACAGCTTGAAATTCAGTTATTTATTCCATTTTATTGGTCAAAAGTAGTACACTGTATATGTTAAATATCCGACCAACTTCTGAAACATTTTTGTGATTGTGTTGAAATGGAAGTTCCCAGACAGGTGTTTGTTATAAGCTGCATTAGCACGAATGGTGACATCTAGCATACTGGTGCTGTACTGCAGGTACCTGGTGCACAAAGGACACAAAATATTTTCAGATATAAAATTGGGGAATTAGAGGTAATTCATAATCAGACCACCTAGTTTTGTTATGCTGTTATTAGTCGATATGTTTTGCCCTGTATTAAAATAACAGTATGCTTTCATATTTCACCGCTAGGGGTAAAAGCGAGAATTAAAAGTTCTTATAAAACAGAGCAGGTTGTTTATTTGTACTGCATTTGTTAGGTTTTGTTGAATATTGATACTAGTATGACTCATCATCAGCTGTAGTACCAAACGGAAATATGTCCTAAGTAAATTACTGAGCTAAGTGAAGCAAACATCCCAAAGTAATAAACTCAATGGTTTTTGTTCAAATGATTAAGGCCAAGCCTTCTGAAGGTTTGGTCCAAGTCCTGTAGCTTACATTTATGAGAGAGGCATTTTCATTGTTTTGTTATGTATCATTGTTTTAGTTTCATAACAAAAAAGCCTTAAAAAGGTTTTTAAAAAATGCAAAAAAATATGTTATGCACATTGATAATCCAACAGAATATATCTGTTCTGCAGTTCTGCAACCTATTGTATTGAAGATATTGGCTTAGTTTTTACATTAAAATAAGCTTTTTGATTCTTTAACTTGTACCTCAAAGGCTCACATTTTCCTTTTGAATCCAACTTTACTTAAGGTGAGGGATTAGCCCCATTTTATCCCCAGGGTACTCGAGTAGATCCTCAGTTCTTGAGGCAGGAATTGGGCATTTCCTCCCAACCCTAAAAAATGTTGGTTTTCCTGCCAATACTCGGGAGGCTGTTTGCAATGGTTTCCCATTGGGCGATGGGGTCGCCACTTCTCTATGCCGCTTTTTGTTTCCTTTTCCAAAAATTCATTATGAAAAAGTAAACACTAAAAGTGTTCCCTGAGTTTAGTCTTACAGCTTTTAAGTCGAACTGTATTCAGGTATCATCCATTCTAATCACTGAACATCAGTACTGCATAGTTATAAAGTGCAGCTTCTATTTTCCTTAATACACTCCTTCCCTTCATAGCTACACATAAGTGTACTGGATGGTATGCTCTATTTACTCAAAAATAAGACCCTTCTTTATTAACGAAATTAAGCCGAAAAATTTGGAAGGTCTTACAACCAGATATTTTGGAAAATGATAATAAAAATGTATTACTGAACTATGAATTTAGTACCTATGTTTTATTAAACACTGTTATTGTTACTTGCATGCTACTTTGCACCTTTTCGTTCCTTTCATTTCACAGGTCACTACCTAGCATTCTTTTTTTTTCTCTTCCACCCACTCCATCACTGCAGCATGGTGTCATTTCTAAGGGCCATAAACAGATCAAGTTCCTTTTCTCATGGCTTTAAGTTTATCTCTCATATTTCTCATTAAAAATCATATATGGTTGTACCAAATACTCTTGACCTTTTGCTCGTACACTGTGTCTTTTTCTTCAGCAAATTCCAAAACGTAGCTTAAAACCTATAGCAAAACTTTTTCATGAATTCATGTTACCAGTAAAACAGACAGGTACAAAAGAAACTCGTTTTCAATAAAGTTGCTGCTGTTGTAACCAAAGCAGTAAGAAGAAAGAAGGGTTGAAGCTACTAATGAGTGAAGGTCAATGTGTAACTTCCTGCTCCTTTGCAAACAAGTGAAAGGTAAAACTTCTCCTTGGTCAACTGAAACTGGCGAATGTTGTCCATACTTTTTTGACACCTCTTTAGGAAACTATTCATCACTTGCCGTAGTTCACATTGAAAAATGCTATCAATTTCCTGGTAGATATTTTGTTTTAATTCTTCCGGGGTGTGTGGGTTTGTCTTTATACTTTATGCTTTAAGTTACTCCAGAGATAGAAATCGCAGATCACCTGGAAATCTTTCTGCAAATTGCACTTTCACTTGGCAAGCTCACTGAGTTAACACATATGAATCATAAATAAATATATGCTGTATAGTAGAAAACAAATGCTGAGCCATAATACACTTTGTAACCAAGTACAGGAAAAAATAATAAAGCATACTGGTAATAACTCAATCACACGTTATCAAGTCAGCTCAATACTGCACTTTCAGAGCAGAGAAAAACAAGTCAACAGCATGTCCTTGTGTACAGCAGCTGCGTTATGTTTTGTGTGCGCAGTGGAAAAACACTGCAGTAGTTCGGATGGTTTTGGGTCTCTCTCTGTATTACTGATGCACTTTGTTCCATGAAGTCTAGGGTCATTAAAATGTATGGTAACACATTCGCAGGCTCTCTACACTTTGTGAGATAACTGAGAGTCGTCAGGGAAATGACGCAGGTACAGAATGCACTAAAATCCTTACCTCTGAAACAAGTAGCATATCTCTTATTGTTTCATTAAATAAAATGGATCCTATTATTTTTCTAGCACTTATCGTCACTGCACTCCATTCTGGAAGTTTACTGCAACATCCTGTGTGAATATAGTTTGTGTATTAGGAACTCATAAGGTTTTGCAGGAGTGAAGTGGCTACTTGGCTTCAGCTGGTCATGTGTTAAAACTACAACTCTTGTTTTAGTTATAACATCTGTTAGTTGATTTAATATATTCTCTTGTTGTTTGATATTGCATTGTTTTAAACATGGGCAGTCCCAGTTCTTGAAGAAAACTGTCTTTCATTTAAATGTGTATAAAAGCAGACTTGGCAGTGATCTAAACTGAAAAGTGAAGTCTCTGTGCTGCCTTGAGTGTATACCCTTGTGCACACTGCTGTGAGGGTCACTAAAATGAGTTGTGTTGTTATACAGCGATCTGTGTACTAATTGGCAAAGCTTACTTGTGTATTGCAGTGTTTTAGTATGCAAAATCAAAATATTCTATGCAACTTTTGACTGTAGTCAAATATACATATAGAAATATTTGGTCCTTTTTCCACGTGTATGATCTAGTATGTTTATCAGCCAGGCAGCATAATTTTGTTCTTCCATGTTCGCGTCATTCTGGACACAGCTACTAGGAGCAGGGTAATTTTAAAATAAACAGTGAAATATTTATTCTGTTCTGCAATCATGTGAGGCATGTTTTAAAGTAAGTACCAATAATTTTTTAAAAAATAGCATTATTTTCCAAATACTTTACACCAGGCATGGGGAAGAGGTGAGACAGGAATGCAATCAAGTATTTACCCTCTCCACTCACCCTATCACCAAATGCAGGCCACTTGTCTTTTCCAGTTCTTTCTGTTTACAATACCCACATCTTTACAAACAAGGTAAGTTTCAAGGTGCATAGTGGCGTGGCCAAATAGAAACATATGAGGGTGGGTCAATAAGTAATGCCTCCTATTTTTTTTTCCTTAAGTTAGTTATGTGAAAAATTTGAATATGGCGCAAATCCTCAAACCTTCTTCTCCAATCCCCTGGAGTAGTAACTTCCTAAATCAACAGGTGGCAGCACTGCATCCTCTTGCAAAATGGCTGACATTAACATTCGTATTAGACAGCGTTCTGTGATTCACAGTGATGCCATTCCATTGACTGCCGCTTTGATTGAGGTTAAAAAAAATGAACCCACGTTTCGTCTCCAGTAACAATTTTTTCCAGAAACTCTTCTCCCTCCAAATTAAAGTGCTGCAAGTGTTCGGAGGCTATTGTTTTCCTTGTTTCTTTGTTTTGGGCGGTTAACATTCTTGGTACCCAACGTGAACAAACTTTTGAGTAACCCAGTTGTTGAATAATCGTCATCACACTGCCTTTACTGAGGGAGGTAATGCGACACAATTCACTTGTTGTTATCCGGCAATCACCACGAATGACCTCATCAACTCGCTGAATGTTGCATGGAGTCACTGCAGTCACTGGCCTGCCGCTTCGCGTTTCATCTTCCAATGGTGTCTGCCCTTCAGCTTCGTTACAGCGACGAACCCATCGTCTAACAGTGCTGACATCCACCGTTGCATCACCATACACATTTTTTAGCCTTTTGTGAATGCGAATTGCCGTTTCACCTTCCGCAGTCAAAAATTGAATCACAGAACACTGTCTAATACGAATGTCGATGTCAGCCATTTTGCAAGAGGATGCAGTGCTGCCACCTGTTGACTTAGGAAGTTACTACTGCAGGGGATTGGAGAAGAAGGTTTGAGGATTTGCGCCAAATTCAAATTTTTCACGTAACTAACTTATTTAAGGGAAAAAAAATAGGAGACATTACTTATTGACCCACCCTCGTATATTGGTTTTGTGATAACATGATTGTGATTGTGTTACATACATTTTCTTTTGGCATAACAAACACAAAGCTTTATTTTTACTAGGAACACAAAAGTACCTCTGTTCCCATTCGACTTTGAAGTATGTTTTTACCTTGTTAGGCGACATGGTTCCATCATACACAATTTGAGGGACGGCTAGATAGTAGAGGTAGATAGACAACGGCGGGAGGCATGGCCTGATAGCTAAACAGTGTGTAGGAGAGTGGACAGGGTTAAAACAATGAAGTAGGGCAAATAGCACATTGTGTCTGTTCTCCGCATCTATGCCTTACATCTTACACTACTTCTCCACATACTCACCACTGTTATTCAGGCACTTGGCATGGAAACCAGTTTTTGAATGCCTTTGTCAAAGAATGACCCACTTGTGATGGAAGCCAAGTCTGTACTTCTTGCTTCACATCATCATCAGCCTTGAAATATTAACCAACAAGGAATTTTTTCAGATGAAGAGCCAAATGAAACCACTTGGTAGCAAGTCCAGATTGTAGGGAGGGCATGATAAGATCTTAAGTTTGGTTGTGTGTCACCAGGCATTGTCAATTATTGTTTCCCTATAAATCTCACAATTATGTTGGCTGATGTAACATTTTGTGAATTTAAAAATGAGTCACCGATCTGACTTCACCTTCTTTCTGTTGACATGCATTAATTCATCTTCTGAAATTGCAGTAATTTCTCTTCTGATATTGTCTTTCAGTTCTTTCAACATATGCAGGTTGTACTGATACACTTTGTTTTTTAAGTTCCCCCATAAATAAAAATCACATACCATAAGGTCTGGGGATCACGATGGCCATAGTCCTTTATTGATGACCCTATCTTGGAAAATTTCCTCAATTAATTTCAACAAGAGATCAGCTGTATGTGCTGTAGCAAAGTCTTGTTGAAAATATGCCTGTGTGCACTCCATGTCTCAATTCTTGCAGAAATGGTTTGATTATTGCATCCCTGTACCTCTGTCCGTTAACTGCTTTCTCAAAGATTATAGGCCTTGTAATTCAGTACACATTCATAGCACATCAAACACCAATTTTCTGGTCATGCAATGACATTTCATGCACAATATTAGGTTTTTCTGCACTCCGATATCTGTTCTGTGATGATGCATGACCATGTAATGAAAACCATGCTTCATCTGTGAAAAAAATTAACTTTGGTTTCATAGAGCCATCATTAGCTTTACCCGCCACCCAATTTCAGAAATTTAGTCTACTCACAGTATCACATGGTTGCAGTTCCTGAACTGTGGTTATCTTATATGGTTTAACTTCAAAAGTTTAGTGGCTTTCCAAGCTGAGAATTGTGAAACATGTTTCCTGTGATAACCTACTCAGAGATTTTCAGGGGCTACGTTCTAACTTTTGTCCTATTTCATTGAGTTTTTCCTCTGTAAGCACATGGTGAGTTCTTTTGGGTTTTTTATCAAGGACAGAATCAGTTGAGACCTCTAGTATCAAAGACAAACATTTCACAGTAAGTTCAAGTCCCCATTTCAACAGAGTAACCACATGTTTTAAATCTCACAATATATTTCATCTGTTTCTGAATGGAACTACATTAGCCCTTAAAGTCCCTATGTCGACCGGCTGGGATTATGATCTTAGATACTGGATGCCTCAGTTCCTCTGAATCTCTTTACAAATTTACGAACTGTCTCTCTGTGAGGCGCAGGAATACCAGAAATCGAATAGGCATGTCACTTCTCTGCAAGACTGCACGTAGGAATCATACATGAATATGCAGTGTGCTAAAGTATACACACATTGCAACAGAACTAATCACAATTTGACCACAAAGAACACAACAAGAACCAGCACTAGCAACGGCCAAACATGTACTGATGCAGGTGCCAGAAACAGTGAGAAGCACTGTGCGCACAGCTACCTTCTGCCAGCCAGCCACCAGTGAAAAATAAGGCACTGTATAATGATGGCAGAGATAGTTTGGTTTTATGTTACACCTATCAGCATTTTGCACAAAGCCCTAACATTAGTCTCTTTTTCTATTTCTAATGCAGAAAATCAGATGTTCAATTCAGATTTTTTAGGAATAAATTAGGATGGTTAATGTGGCAGGTGCATATGTTGAGAGTACACCGTTCTATTTATTTGTACATTTTGTTCCCTCATCTCAAAGAAAGTTAATTTATATTGTTGTCTATGTGTAACAATTCTTATATTTTTGTGGATATTATTTAAATGGTTTTATTTTTTTAATCACGTTCATTAAATGTTAATTTAACATTAAAACTCAAAGCTTATGTTTTAGAAGTTTTGTTTCCTAATATCTAGTGTCAAAGTTAACCCCAGTTATCCAAAGACTCGGATATGTAAAGATAACATCTGTGGTTGGAGCCATGCTGGTTAGCAGTATACCTGTTACTAAGTGAAGGATATAAGCATTTCTGTCTCCCATAACTATTGTCAAATCCCAATAAAATATCTTAATAGTTTGAGTAGTGTGCTTAATTGTGCCAATGACAGGACTGATATTTAAATTACCCAACCTTCTTGGAAACTGCACAAATTACTTGAGTACAGGTCATAGCTACTGCTGTATGAATAACGTTACAAGCATCAGTAATTTGCCCACACAGGGCTTGTGTGTTTAAAAACACCAACAGTAAGTTTGTTGGCATAAATAAATAATAATCAGTAATTTGTTTTCCCACAGTAGCAGCTGCAGAGCCATCGAAAGTTTGTCATAGTATGTCGTACTTTTGTGAAAGCAGCCAATGTGCATGTAAGCTTTGCTGAACGGTAACTACAGATTCTTGTGATTAGTGGACTGCCTGTATATCATTCTGATTGTTAAAACTTCTGCATTTACCCAATATGCTGGGACCTAGTTACCAGATGTCATGCAGATTCTAGCATTATATGTTTTTTGTATAAGTTGCTGTTATTTTGTAATTTCAACATGTGTTTATGTATGTGAAATTACTAAACTGAGGCATAGAAAGCAATAGCAATCACTCCCTTACTATAATTTCTGTAATTCTTTATGGCCATGTTGTAACACGTTATTCTGCTGTAATTTTTGGTGCTGTTGGTAATCATTACCTTATGTGCTTTCTTTTATTTCAGTTTAATTATCCTCCTCAGGCTCTGTGTCTTGTATACGACACATGTCTTAAGGTTCTCTTAAGTGCAAAGGGCATATATGTAAACTTTGACTTTAAGCAGTACTGAACTCAGGATTGAAAGGCCTGTTTTTACTTGAAGGCCATACCTTAAATGTCACCCTTAAAAGAATTGAAGCTGAATCCGAAGAGGTTTTGCTAGTATGTTTTAATTATACTGTTGTTTTTCAGCCCAATTTTCCTAGAAAATGACCAAGGACAAAAACTATTTTCCAAATTGCTGACCTTTTTTTTACACCTTAAACATATATCAAGTTGTAATAATATTATGATTGGATATAAATGAAACAAAGCTGATGTGGTCCTTAATTGTATGTTTCTAACCTTTGTCGTCAAGTCTGATTGCTATAAGCATCTGAATTCTTGGAAAAATTGAATTTTTATTTATGGATGCTCTTTAAATGCTGTGATTCTCAGTGATCTATGCTATATTGGCCTCTATTGATATTTTGTGTGCAATAAATGTACGACATGGGACCAATGGCTTTACTTCCCTTCAGAACGAAGCCATGCTAAGGATTTTTATGCCCAAAAAATCCATTGTGCTCTGCCAGGTTTGAACTATGACCTCGGGAACAGAGGCTGAAGTTTACTGCTTTGTTTACTTACCATTTCCTCAATCTAGTGTAGAGATTATGTACGAGAGGTGTTTGGAAATGATTTGCAGTTATGTTGTTTAAAAAATAAACTCCATCTACGGGCATGTCCTCTCGTAGGACAATGAACTGATGGTAGTACATCATGCAGACACTAGATATCAGTTGTGAAGAGATTGTATGGTGAAAGAACACCACTTTGTTGTTAAGTTGAGAAAGCATTGGACAAGTTGGGCTGCATATTTTCTGGAAGTAAGGAGTCAAAAAAAAAGTGAAAAAATATGTGTGTACATTGCATTCCATGGGACTCGACACGGACCCAGAAGGAGGGCAGAGCTGAAGTCTTCTGTCAACTATTAGAAATGAAGAATGAGGGTCCAGATTTTTTGGAGAAACTGGTGATGAATCGATGCCATGAACCTGAGAAGAAACTCTTGGTTCAATAACATGCAGGATGCGCTGCAAGGTAAAATGTCAGCAACAATAAGGAATTGCAGACCGCTGTCCACCAAGAGGTGTATAGGGAACAATGGTTCCATGACAATAATGAAGTTCCCTGGAAGGTGAAGCTACTACGGTCTTCTGCACTTATGGCAGAAGAATGTTGGTAGGCATGATCTTGTTAAAGAGCAGTCGAGATTACTGCATGGTATTGGACTGAGTGGTTGAGCAAGTGAATGAAGTTCAATACAGTCAATGATCCCATAACTGACGACTAAAATCTTTCACTGCAGCACTGCAGACAAATTTGAATTATGTGAGTACCATTAGTGGCCAGTTGCTGTTCAACATGACAACATTTAAGGTCAATAAAAATAAATGAGGGAATCATGTGTGCTCTTACCAGTACAAACTCTGCTTATGCTTGTTGCATATTAAATGTCATGTCCAATTTTATCCTAAAGCAATTTCATTGCTAAAGGACTCATTCTAAACCTCTCATCGTATTTGTAAATAGATGTGAAGTCATTAATTCTGAGTCTAAAATATATTTGTCCTATCTTCCCTTACATTATTTTAATTGCTGGAATTGCTGCTCATTAGCATTTTATGTAGTTCTCAGGAATATTTTACTATTAATGTATACATTTGTATCTGTTATATTTTTGGCTAAAGCATAGTTTGAAATGTGTGGAATTATTATTGGATTGTGAAGCAGAACAGGTAAGCAGAACATAAAATTTGATTTATAAATACTTAAGCTTCAAATCAAGTTTTGCAGATTACAAACAAACTTTACAATTTACAAGATGGTAAACATGCCCCACATTGCAGTTCTTTCACGTTGATAAATTGTCTTCTTAATCCTGCCCTTCAAAATCAGTTTTATGCTTTTACAATCTTTGGTTTAGCTTGCATCTGCTACAGATTAAATTTTCTCTGTCTTCTACATTTTGGTGTTTTTAATTATCATTTAATCCTTAAAACCACTTGCAACTGCTGTGTTGAGATTTGAATTGCTTTCTTCTTTAACTGAAAGAGATATTCTCAGCAGTCATGCTTTTTATTTCAGTCTATGAGGACAAGTTAATGCAGCCAAGCACTATTTCTCTCTGTATATGTTTTCTTGTACATAAGATACTTATATATTTTATTTGATTTTTAATAATAAAAATTTTAACTAATGTGGGTTCTTTTATCAAGATATAAAAAGGACAAAGTCCAACTTTTTCAATTTTTAAAGAATCGGAACTCAAAAATTCCAAGTTCTAACCAAGCGGTTAGAGCACCCATCTGTCTCAGGGTCTGTGGTTCAAAACCCAACTGTGGCATTGAATTTTTCAGTTCTGATTCTACCTCTCAAATATTGCCCACACACGGCTTGTGTTTAAAAATCCAGTAGTAAGTTTGTTGGCATAAATAAATAATAATTACCTTTTAAAGCAAAATTAATAACATTAACTTGTTATGTTTGGATGTTTCAAAACATATTTTATAAATGTTAGTAAAATTATATAGTATAAACTATATTGCTGATGCTAACTTTTTAATAAAGAGAAACAAAAACGTATGAAAAAGAAATGTTTGAAAGAAAAGACAGAAAATGAGTTGCAAGTGCAGATGGTGTCGTTAACATGAGTGTGGTAAAACGAAGCTCTTAACCATCCTATTAGCTGCAGTATGTTTGCTGCATTATTAAGTGGCATTATTACTATTCAAGCTTGTGAATATGTAATACGTGAGAAATAAGTTCCAGTTTATATTCAAGCATATAACGATATCTTTAGTAGAAAGGTACACCTTAAAATGCCTGAACTGTAAGGAGAACATCAGCATCTTCTGGAATTTGTAAAGCCATATGCCTAAATAGAGCTTGGTATTCAGCCTTAAGAAATGCCCTCAAGAAACACTACTGGAGACATTCCAGATCAAACACCTATGTCATCAGCCAGTTACACCAAGTATAGTCCTTAAATTCACCCCTTCCACTAGGCCAGCCCATAGAGCCGCTGAGCCAGTTGGGACAGAGAAGAAGAACGTGCAAGCACCTTCCACTGAGTTTATGTGATCAAACTGTCTCGGATGCAGTTTTGGATGAAACATGAAGAATGTCCAGTAGACCACAGCCTACAAGCTAGGATAATCATTTAAATTTAATGACACTGGCTATGAAAGCCTACATGTTTAATTCAGCCTTATTTTGTTCTGGAGAGGCAGTATATTGGCTAAAAAATGTAGGTTTAGAAAATGATAATTAAAAAGCAAGTTGAAAATATTTGTGATGCAATAATGATACAATGGGACATAGGAACACACACTCATTTATTATCAAGTCATGTGACCATCATATCTCTGTATGACTAATGACAACCTTTTGAAAATATTTTTTGAGAAGTTGAGGCTGAATGACCTGGCTTTGTGCAGCTTTAGCCATTAACTCTACCAGTGTGAGATAGCTGAACCTTCAGTTTATGTAACAGATGATCCAAAAGACTACGAATTGGCTGTGCTGTGTTTTGCCTGTACACGTCCTCGGTGCTTGCCGCCGACTGCCGCTGTCATAGAACAATGCAAATGAAACCATACAACATTTTTTAAACTACTTTTAAAGGCTTTACTTACCAATGTTATTAAAGGAGATGCTGAAACTGGCCACCATTGTGCGTACATTTTTGGCACCTCTCTAGGAAACTATCCATCATTTGCCGTAGTTCACGTTGAGAAATGCTGGCAGTTTCCTGGCAGATATTTTGGTTTAATTCTTCCAGGGTGTGTGGGTTTGTCTTGTACACTTTGTGCTTTAAGTTACCCAAGAGATAGAAATCGCAGATCACCTGCAAATTGCACTTTCACTTGTCGAGTGAGTTAACACATGTGAATCTTAAATACATGCTGTGCAGTGGATTACAAATGCTGAGCCATAATATACTAAGTACAGGACAATAAAAACTCACACTGGTAATAACTCAATCACACGTTTACATGTCAGTTCAATACTGAACTTTCAGAGCAGAGAAAAACAAGTCAACTACATGACCTTGTGTACAGCAGCTGCGTTATCTTTCTGTGTGTGCAGTGGAAAAACACTGCACAGTAGTTAGGATGTTTCTTAGTCTCTCTGTACAATATCTATTGCTTTTTAAGCCTCAGTTGTTTATTGCATGTGAAAATTTTTGCACTTGGCAGATTGAATATTAAACAAATTTGGACAATATAATTTTATTATATGTTCGTTTTGTCTATTATGTGACTCATAAACAAAGAAATGGTACAAATATGCACATGCTCTTTAAAAGTGCATTTAAAAATGAAAGGAATGCAGGTTTAATAACTGACATGAGATGTTCAGTTTTGTTGCAAAAAATAATGTTATGTAGAATTTGTCATTGTCTGAAAAAAAAAATAGTAAATGCAACTCCAGTTTACAGTCGTAAGAATTGTCACCAGAAATGTAAGTGCTTTTATAAAATTGTTACTTTTCATGGAAGTCTTTTAAATTTTAAGCAGTCTATTTTGCATATTACTTCATGCAAAATTTTGATGTATGACCATGCAAATGGAATTTGTTTGTAATGCTGTATCTGTAACTGTGAAATTATATTTCTAACAAATGAATATATAGCTCACCACCATCATGTTAATTGTATGGATTTAAGGCATAAGAAACCAATGCAAACACTTCTGTTTTTATTGTAGTGAATATGTGTTAAATCTTGTTTCCCCCACCCTGTACATTTCGTTACATCTGACTGACTGTATTGAATTAAATCATAAAGAATCAACACCACAGGAAGAATAAGGAAGATTTGGAATGATTTAATAACTTCAATAGTAACACTTAATAGTTATTAGATGTTTCATTTAAAGTCACTTTTTGTAGTTTTTGAAGTTTAGGGCTATTTGCAATGTACTGCTCAAAATCCGTACAGGTATAAAATATATCTGATTTGCAATTCAGTTTTAGTTAAATTTGCAATATGGTGATTTCTGTCATAAGACTTGTCTGTTGTCCATAAACAGGACTTCTATACATGCAATGGAAGCTGTATGACAAAGTCAGGGAATTACAAAATTATATGGGAAAGTCAGGGAAGTATTTAAAAAATTGGCATGCATCAGGGTAATGAGTACATTCATCATGTTCAATTCATTCTGATGAATAACTACATATTGAAGAGAATTACATCAGTTTTGCTCGTTAAAATCTCATCCCAACTCTTGAAGTATTGAGTTCAAATTAAATCAGAGAAACTGATGTATGAGGGTCAGTCAGTAGCTAATGCCTCCCTTTTTTTTTTTTTTTTTTTTTTTTTTTTTTTTTTTTTTTTTTTTTTTTTTTTTTTTTTTTTTTAAATTTGCAAGAAAATTAAACTTTGATTACACAGCATGAAAGACACAATATTGAGGATTAAATTTTCACTTTTCAATGTAACCTCCATCCTTTTCGACATTAATTAAAAATATTAAAGAAGCAAGAAATGATAAAGTTTGAATTAATCATCTACTTAATTTAATATAAGCATTTAAAACCTAATGGGTGCATGGCATTTCACCGTGAGAATGTACAATGCATTCCATGGACTGTCTCTTTGATTCTGGTTGAAAAGAATGAACCCACATTTCATCTCGAGTTACAGTTTTGTCCAGGAACTCCTCTCTTTCCAAATTAAAGCGCTGCAAATGTTTCGAGGCTATTGTTTGTCAAGTCTCCTTATTCTGCTTGGTTAACGTTTGGAGTACCCATTGCAAACAAACTTTTGAGTACCCCAGTTCTTTAATAATCATCACTACACTGCCTTTACCGAGGGAAGTAATGCGACAATTTGTCCGTTATATGACAGTCAGCTCAAATAATCTCATCCACTCGCTCGCTGTGTGGAGTCTCTGCCGTCATGGATCTGCTGCTCAGCTGTTCATCAGCCAGCGGTGTTGGCCCTTCAGGTTCATCACAGTGACAAATTCATCTTCTAACCATGCTGACAGCCACTGTTGCATCACTTTGTGAGTCTTTCATGAGTGGGCATTTCACCTTCCGCATTCAGGAATTCAATGACAAAACGCTGTCTAATATGCACATCAGTATCAGCTATTTTGCAACAGGAGGCAGTGCTGCCACTGGTTGGTTTAGGAAGTTGCTGTTTTAGTGAATTGGAGAAGAAGGTTTGAGGAAGTGCAGCAAATTCAAATTTTTCACATAACCAACTTAGTTCAGGAGAAAAAGAAGGAAAAGGTGTTACTTATTGACTGACCCTTGTATGTATACTTACATTGTTATAGACATAAGGTGAGCGTTCACCTTTTTGTAACTGCAATTTTGGATTGATTTACTCCAGTTACAGACTTTATTGCAATCTGCAAGAGTGTGATGGCAAAATAAAATTGCCTCTCAGCAACCGGATTTGTCACTTAATTCAGGATTTATGGAATAGGATGAACCATACAAGCCATTTGAAGTCTACTGTAAAGTGTGCAGAAAAGTTTTCCTTGAGTATTGATCTGATAATAAATATTGTTTAAAGGTGTGTTTTGGCCTGTCAAGGGAAACAATTTAATGGCAGCTCCCAAGTATTCAACTTTACATTGAGATACTGACGTTACTATGGGAATTACTAGTTTGAAGTCAGTCAGTAACCAAAACTTGTTTTGCCACAACACAAGTTGATTCCATCACTTCCCAGCAGTAAATATCGCATTGTATTGTATTTAATGGGAAATTGTGTTGTAAAAACAATTAAAAATGTAGAACCCTTATGTAAGCAGTAAAACCATTCCAAATAAATGTACACAAGCAACACAATGGCCTTTACCAAACACAGATTATTTGCTTTAAACTCAACAGTTGACGTCCTAGAAGATAATGCCAATGTAACAGCTGCAACCAACACCAACTATGGCCATATCTTTACCAAGTTTGTATTTTAGAAACAGTTGCTGTTGTCAACTGAACAAACATTGTATCAAAAGTAACCAGTGTACTAAAATGGGGGAAATGTGTCGGTTGTCTTTTGATGAATTCAGTTGCTTGCATGATCTATAATGTGGTGAGGGAATTTATAAAAAGTGCATAGATACAGGGAAGTTGGGGTGACAATTTTACTGGGAACTCAGTATAATGAAATCGAAACCAGAACTTATTTACATTCAAAACCTTAATTCCTTAAGATCTACCCCTTGTACAGCCACACTTGTTCCCAAGTGAGACTTTCAAATATTCTGTTTCCACGAACCATGCTGTCGTACTCCTAATGGCTCATGCATCTTCACAGGGCTAAGTACAGTAGACCCTAGAGCAGGCATGGGCACTAGAGGAGAGGTAGCAGTTGAACTTGCCATACCCACCCCACATTCTGTTGCAGAGTGACAAAGGTTGTTTGGATACAACACGTTCAGTGGTGGTTTCTTTCCACCTGTGCAGTAGTAATAATTTCTATGCTATTAACTATTTTGTTTATATTAAGCATATTTTGCATATAATGATTACTACTGTGGTTAGGCAAATTACATTATCTTGAAGTCGGTCTGGGTGGCTCAGTTGAATAGATGCTGGCCTACTAATCCCAAGGTTGTGGGTTCAAATCTGGCCCAGACCGATGGTTTTTAAGTGTGCTTAAAAACGACAGCTTTATGTCAATAGGTTTAATGGCATGTAAAAGAACTGCGGGACGAAATTCTGGCACACCAGCAATGCTGATGTCCTGGCAATCATAATCTTGAAGTTTATAACCCTCCTTTATCTTATGCACATAATGTCCTTACGCTGCCTTATGATTAACATCTAAATTGCTTCTCTTTCGCAATAAACAAAGCAGTAAAGTTCCATTGCTATTTAGCCATAAAAATATTTTGAAACTATTTGATCTACACAATACTCTTTGGTTTTAAACTTATTATGTTCAAACTTTGAAACACGAAGTACAATAATTTATTTTTTAAAAGGTGAGTTAATTAATAATACTGAACAACACTTACAAAATATTTTTCCGGGACGCGTTTCGAAGGTTAACGTTCCTCCATTATCAACCGGACAATAACTGGGTTTCCATGGTGTTTCGTGGTGCGGATAGTGATGCTTCTTCTGTTTCTTCTGGTAACGGTTCAATGAACTTACTGAAAAGGTCACTCTGAGGAATGTCGAAATTAAATACTCTGTTTCTACTTTTGAAAATAAAGATGTGTTCCCATGTGGACAGTTCTTGTTTTCCGGTTATGTGTTTAAGAAGTTTCGGTTCTAGCTTTATGTCATGATTTTTTGTCCAAAAGTGAAATGCAAGTGCTGATTTTTCTAATTGTTTACTCTAATTGTTCTAATTGTTTCTAACGTGTTCCTTGGATCTGATTTCTAAATTTCTTTTGGTTTTTCCTATGTATATTTCATTACAATCACTGCATTCAATTACAACAACACTGTTTTCAAACTTCTATGAAAGGAAGATACGAAGTACAATAGTTGGCTCATGTTTAGATTAGGTTACTTGCCACTTGGCAGCCAGAATGTAAGTCCGAACTTACTTATTGCACATGCGCCGACAGTAGTTTCAGAATCGCCCACTAGGTTTCGCTGCATGACTAGCAGACGATTTTCACATCTGCCAACATTGCTTTTTACACTACACTAGTTTTCGTTGCCAACACATTAAACACAAATTCACTCACTCGCGTCGTTGCTGCCACAGACATATAGCTAGTTGTCTACATTATTATTTTGCTCATTGTGTACATTATTTTGCTCTTGCTCACACAGATACATCGCTAGTGCAAATTATTGTGTACATTATCCTTATTGCTTTGTTACTGGGTCCATGATATGCTGGCTCGTTCTTTTTTTATTTATTTTTATTATATTATATTATTATGTATATTATTATTTTTTTAAATTTATTTATTTATACTGATAACGCTATCCCCGAGTGAACACTGCACCGCAGTTTGCTCGTAGGATAGCTGATTCGCAAAACTGTAGGTGAGCAGCAGTACTTGGGCTGGTGGTATTCTGGTGTTTGCGAACCAGGTACCTTTGGCTACGGACTCCAAAAACTGTTCAGGAAAAAAACAAACTTTTTACCCCTTCTTCTCACGGGGTGTAGCACGGCATCACATTCCCTGCATAGCATTTGAGTCCTCAGCAGGCCCTCGTCGTAAAGAAATTGCATGCATTCCTCCTCATAGCACAGAGGCGCTAGATCTAATATACTGATAAAGCGATTCATTGCACTACTTGCTTCTAAGAAGGTCAGCAGCATACTGCCGGGTCCCGCAAAAACATTCAAACTTAGTATTGGCAACAAACTCCTAGGGACATTCTGCTGTTGGCAGCGCTGCATTAACACAGCAACTTTGGCAACTTTCGTGACCATTCGTACACACTGCCGAGTGGGACTTTGCCGAAATTCTGACCAAGTGCTCGCGTAACCTAATCTAAACAATATCCCAATAGTTTATATTAAACTAATAAGAAACTAAACCCTTAAATATGCATCGTTGCTTTTATATGTTTACAAATATGACTTAATATCTGTAAGTTTAATTTATGCTTCTGATCAAAGTGGCATTTGATATTGTAATGCTTTATATTTGCAAATTGAAATCAGCATGTTAAACGACAAACTTTCCTGTTTAACCTGTAACAAATTCTCTCTACCACTCTTCAAGAAACAGCCATACTCGCCACTGAATGAGACATGTCAGAACTTGAACAACAATGAAGGGGAGGTATGGTTGGTGGAATGAGGCAAGAACGTGTTTCAGTGGCGTGGCCCAGTTGAGCTGATTTTGCCCTTGCCTGTTCTAGATTATTATTCAGGGTAGTAGGTGCATGAAAAATAAGGAACTCGTGGACTGTTGCCTCCAATTGTGCTTACATTACATGCAACCAGAAGCATGAATCCAGCTTTAGATATCGCGATGTACCTAGAATTTGTTTACAGGTGCACTGACTCGTTGCATTCCTGCCAGGGACCATGAGGTGGTGAACAAATTGTAAATAAGAAATGATTTTTAAAAAGGTCTTAGTTTCAGGCACGAATTTAATGTTCAAAAGTTTATAAGTACTGTAATGCTAAGTTCATTCGCATTAACTGAGCGAGATAGCTCCACAATATGTGAGGCTCACATTCAGGAGGTCATGGCTTCAATTTCTATGACTGCCTACCTGACCCATGGGTTTTTTCGGGGATTTCTCTGGGTTGCTAGATGAATGCTGGGAAGGAGAATTAAGTCCCCCAAATTTCCTCTTCATTTTACCTCTCTTGTCATTTCACTTCACCTTTCATCTGCTTGACTGTTTCAGGGTTGTAGGGGTTGGCAGGAGTTTCTGTGTGCAATTCAGATGCTTTCTCTCTGAATCCTTGTCCTACAGATCAGATTTTTCTTGAGTCCTGGGCCCCCCAGAGGACCTTAGAGCTTACAGGGGGAGAGGAGCCCTAGGAGTTCAAATCTGTAGTTATTAGGGATCTTGCCCTCTGCTGTCATCTTTCCTTAGGTCCAGCCACCTTCAGCATCCTCTCCCGTCACTCCTCCCTCCCATCAGGGGTACAGGCAGCATAGATCTGCAGGTCAAGCTACTAAGTCCCCTCTCCAAACCTGGTCTATCCTATCTAATTCAGTGCTGTACAACTTCTTATGTGCTCGGGCACATTTAGCTCATGCCTAAGGAGGTGCGGGCATTATCATAACCACCGTTAAGGCAAGTGCCCTTTTGAAAGGAAAAACACTGGTTTGGAAAGTAATCAGTATAGCATTTAGGTGTACAAAAACATACTTCATACATGTGTACCGAGATGTTTGGAAAGAAATAGTTTTGTGTTGAAAATTGAATTAATATTAGAAATCGGAATAAAAAGTTTGCTTATGAAAGCTGCCAGAAAAATGCAACATAGGCAGGGCTATTTTATTTCCTAAAATATGTAGTCCATGATGCAGCCTGCATGTCCGTGGCACAGGCTACAAGTCTATGGTGCAGCCTGCATGTCCGTGGCACAGGCTACAAGTCTATGGTGCAGCCTATTAGTCCATGGTGCAGCCTCCATGTCCGTGGCACAGGCTACAAGTCTATGGTGCAGCCTATTAGTCCATGGTGCAGCCTGCATGTCCGTGGCACAGGCTACAAGTCTATGGTGCAGCCTATTAGTCCATGGTGCAGCCTCCATGTCCGTGGCACAGGCTACAAGTCTATGGTGCAGCCTATTAGTCCATGGTGCAGCCTCCATGTCCGTGGCACAGGCTACAAGTCCATGGTGCAGCCTATTAGTCCATGGTGCAGCCTGCATGTCCGTGGCACAGGCTACAAGTCTATGGTGCAGCCTATTAGTCCATGGTGCAGCCTGCATGTCCGTGGCACAGGCTACAAGTCCATGGTGCAGCCTGCATGTCCTTGGCACAGGCTACAAGTCCTTGGTACAGCCTATTAGTCCATGGTGCAGCCTGCATGTCCGTGGCATAGGCTACAAGTCCATGGTGCAGCCTGCATGTCCGTGGCACAGACTACAAGTTCATAGTGCAGCCTGTTAGTCCATGGTGCAGCCTACAAGTGCATGATGCAGCCTGCAAGACTGTGGTACAGCCTACAAGTGCATGATGCAGCCTGCATGTCCATGGTGCAGCCTACAAGTGCATGATGCAGCCTGCAAGACCGTGGTACAGCCTACAAGTGCATGATGCAGCCTGGAAGACCGTGGTACAGCCTACAAGTGCATGATGCAGCCTGCAAGACCATGGTGCAGCCTGTTAGTCTATGGTGCAGTCTGCAAGTGCATGGTGCAGCCTATTAGTCCATGATGCAGCCTGTTAGTCTATGGTGCAGCCTACATGTTTTGAAAGGAGTTGACATGACACTTGGAAATTTTCTTGCAGCAATAATGCCATTGTACTGAAACCCTTCTGGCCTATATCATCTAGAACAGTTTCAACACTTTACACTGACCAACACCACAAAACTGAGCTTGTTTTTTGTTTTAATGAAACAGGCAGCTGCAGGTCATTCATTGCTGTCTCCTAGAGCTCCCTCTCAGCGACTCAGCACAGGAACCTCAGTTCTCAAGTGCACAAAAAATAACAACTTTTTTTTTTCTTTCTATACAAAGAACCTTGAATAATCTGGAAATAACCTGTACACAAATGAGAAGTTTACTGTATTAAAGTTTGGTATACACGTAGTAGGAACATGTGACTTCCATTGCTACCCAGAAGGATTGAGTGAGGTTCAGACCAGTCGATGAAACTACTTTACTCATTCAGACTCCTTAATGCAAATTATTCATTTATGAAGTAGTGAAACAGGAATATATAATGGCATTACCAGAGATGGCACTGAAGTAATACATTTGTGGTGCTCAGCAAGAGATGAGCACTTTTGCTCGTACATTTCTGATTCTGTCCTCAGGAATTTGTTGCATAATGGATTGAAGAGAAGTTAAAGGCTACAAGTTAAACCTATATAGATAAAAATGAATGGCTAAGTGCGAAACTAGAGAACGGCTGGACCAATTTGGCTAATTTTTTTTCCAAATAATCGTTGAAGTCCGAGGAAGGTTCTTATGAATAGAAAAATTGGACAAATTACACGGAAAAACGTGAAACCCACATTTTTCTTTTTCCATTCAAACTGTTCCAAGCTGTCAATTCTAGGGATGGCGATCTGAGATAGATTAATCAAAGAGTCAATTTTTTGGGGTCGTAAAGATCTATTTGAGCAATAAAATAAGTGAATCAATCTCAGACACCCTAAAATGAACTTTTGATTCATTTAGTTACCATTTTGTTGTATTCAAATAAAACAAGAGTACCAAGCTATAATTTAAAGAAAAAACGTTTAAACCTTAATTTTTATTTATTTCTACTAAGCACAGATACAAGGAATATGGCTATACGTCAGTCCAGGCTGTTTTTCTTGCCATATTTCCGTCCAAGTTTTCTTAATATGTAAAAACATTTATCTTAATCATCATGATAATGGTAGTAATAATATTGTTATAATACTAATAATAATGATGATAAAGGTGCACAATAATTGTGTTTCAACATTACATAAAATAACCTGTAAAGTTATACTTCATCTACTTCTCTTTTTGCTGAACATATCCAGTTCTTTAATTTAAAAGGTGAGTAAATTAATAACACTAAACAACATTTACAACATAATTTTCCGGAACGCGTTTCGAAGGTTAACTTTCCTCCATTATCAACCGGACAAAGTATTTCTGTCAAACTTCAGGTTTAGCAATGGGCAACCCTCTCTCGCCATTCCTAGCAGATATTTACATGAGTTCATTGGAAATAAGGATCACAAAAGGTTTCCTGTGGATGTTCAAACTCTGGCAGCGATGTGTAGATGACATATTTGCAATAGTTCCAAAAAGACACATCAGTGATGTATTGAAACTTCTGAACATACAGGACAAAAGTATAAATTTCACAGTGGAAGTAGAAAAAGATGATAAATTACCATTTTTTGATCTAAAATTAATCAAAAACAAGGATAGAATAAATTTTGGTATTCACAGAAAACCAACGCAGACAGACAACTACATAAAAGCTAATAGTTACAATCCAAGAAGCCACAAACAGGCAATTTTCAATAGTTTGACACATAGATTGGTGAACGTCCCTCTTTCAGCAGAAGAATACAAAACAGAATATTACAAAATAATTGAAATAGCACAAAAAAACGGCTTCCCCAAAAAATTAGTAGATAAAAAAGTAAAACGAGCAGAAAAGAAAAAAATTATTAAAAGAAACTACAACTCTCAGCAGCAAAAACAAAAATGACATTCAAAAAATTCACATATCATCCATGGGCCTTTGATAAATTTAAAAGTGCTCAAGAAATACAACAATCAGCTAGCACCAGTAAACCATTACTCCATAAAAAACCTGCAACTTTCAAACATTAAAGATGTTATTCCACCTAACAAAAAATCGGCTGCTTTGTATTATTTGATTTATCTGAAACTTATTTTACATATTTTACAAGCTACTATAGAAGTGTTTCACAATACAATATTGTGATTTAATGTAGATGACAGGATATTTCATGGGTATCCGAACCCCAGAGCCCTCACAGTCCCTCCCCCTAATCCCTCCAGTAGTCACTAAGGGCCTGGAAGACCCCTACATTTATTTAAACATTTTAGTTTTCAAACAAATGCACCTATGTAATCGTCTGACTGGACATCTAACATTACATTTTACTTGACTGTTTGGTAGAGCGACAACTTTATCTGTTTATTTCTTTAGCTCCAAGAATGACTAATCAGGAGTTATGTGTAGCAGAGGTTAGCCAAACTGCGTGCTTACTCTCATTACATATTACTGACGTATGTTTTTCCTCGTTAGTTGTGGAGTATATCTTGTGCTAGCAAGTAGATGTTAGTACTTTTCAAAAATAGGCATAAAAGATATGATCTGCAACATTTCAAGGATTTGGAAGTACATCATCTACCTTGTGATGATCATCTTATCCATATATGACAATTTGTATGAATCAGATGATTCCAATTCTGAAGATAAACTGAAAATGACATCTTTAGATTCGTAGTGATCATTATCATTATTGTTTTGTTATTGACCGTACAATTCAAATTACAAGTTGTATCTCTGAACATCGCCATTTTATTATATTTCCATGTAGTGCAGTACAAATTATGTGTAGTGTACTCATACTACGTTTTATTTATCTTTGGTTAGTGCTAATAAAAATCGTGTATATTTAAGCTCAATAAAGCTAAAATGAGAATGAAGGAAAAATACAATTTAAAAAAAAATAAATGCAAGATTGTTATAAATTAATATCACGCGTAACGCAAGCCTGCAACATTGAGAAATGAATTTCTTTAATTACATTATTTCCGTATAGATCGCGCTTGCGTACCATTATCGGTCTTCCGCTCTGATTCCAAACTCTTTGCCCACTACGGAGGATAGCGTATTTTGTTCATGTCAGATTGGTATGGTTTGGCGGATTGTGCATTCCTAAGGCCCTGCTTTCTGAAGAACGAAAGACTTGCTTACGTTTCTATGGGTACAGCCAGGTACAGCTAGGTTCTACGGCAATTCCGAGTAACCTAAACATTAATCCTATAGCAATGGCAACCCTTGAACTTTTACTACCACTTATGTGACCACACTGGTAACAAAATGTCTGAGCAATTTTTAAAACAAATTTATTTTAAAATTGGGTTTTATATCTTATAAAGATAATATTTAACACTCTCTAACTATTCCTTTATTACTTTTTTTACATGAATAACATACGGACAGGGGAATACTCAACGACCACCTTGATATTTCATTGTTTCTCAGAAAGACCAATAATGAAAACTAGGAAACAATTACGCAATTCAGTAGTAGGAACTGTGATCGATAATAACTATTAACTGCATGCCTTTTAATCAAAACTAAAAGACAGAATTTTAAAAAATTAGAGGCCCCCCCCCCTTAATGTTAGGGTTAAACCTACTGTATTTCCTTTACAATGAAATGTGTAATGAAACGTTTTTGCTAACATTTATCACTATTAGCATTAAGCAGTGCTGCAATTTGCTATAGATTTGCACACAAATATATAAATTTCTGTGTTAACTACACAGCACCACACCAATATCAGGATAAACATTCAAGATATTCTCTGTGCTTAGAACCGTTCGCTAAGACAATTGAATACTAAAAGTCGAAAATATAGTCAACAGTATGAAACATATTCAAACATTCATTGTTCAAACCAAACCGATTTCTGAAAGGCCGTTGTGATTTATTTTTAAGCTATTGACGACGATATAGGCCTATATTGAAAATGTAATTGAGTTGTATTAATAGCGATGAACAATAAACATACATCCTATTTGCTTTTCAAGAAAGCATTGTTGTTTATACAAACAGATGTAGTAATTTCCTCCCCGCCCCCCTTCTACACGTTTTGCAATACAATTATACAGCTGCAGTCTTTCCCCTCACTCCCGCTGCGAGCCCACAACAATGCGATAAATAAAACAACAATAGTCGACTTCCACAAGCTGTACAAGATTAAACTTCGGAAAAGATTTGCCAACATGTCTTAAAAATAAATTTTACAGTAAAGAAAGTAAACAGGATGATAGAGAAAATGTCACCCCCCTGAAAATTGCCAGTGAAAGTTGCCTAGCCCTAAATGCGGCACTGGCATGTGGATAGAGAGAGAGAGAGAAAAAAAAGCTTTTGTTAGTATCATTTATAGATGAGTGAGTGGAGAACTCATGGGAATGCAAAACATCAAATATTTTCGCACGTTACCGGAAACTACAGTTAAAACGGGTTTTCATCTGACGGAGGAAAAAAATATGAAAGTAGTCATGAAGGGTTTTACTGAACGCTTCAGATTTTGGGGCTTAAAATATATTTCTCCATTAGTTAAAACCGCATTATGTGGATAGTATTGTAAAGTATTACATGAAAAATCTGTGTTGCACTCACGTGACTTTCTCTACTCTTGTACTAACCATTCTTACAAACTTATTCTATCTTCCTCGTGTTAGTCGAGATAAACATTTGCAGAAATTATCTTATTGCTCATTTTCTTGCACGTGCAATGTGAATATGGGAATATAGTAGGCTTTGAGCGATAGTCAAATCTTTTAAAGCTTTAAAATTCCGTTCTCTTTGCACGCTTAACGTATAAAAGTCGGTCTGGGTGGCTCAGTTGGTTAGACGCTGGCCTACGGATCCCAAGGTCGCGGGTTCAAACCCGGCCCAGGCCGATTGTTTTTAAGTGTGCTTAAAAACGACAGCTCCATGTCAGTAGATTTACTGGCATGTAAAAGAACTCCTGTGGGACAAAATTCCGGCACACCGGCGACGCTGATGTGATCCTGGCAATTGGCAGCGTCGTTAAACAAGAAAATATTTTTATTTTTAACGTATAAAAATGAATAGCGATGTTCCATTTGACAGAAGTATAAGTTCTCCAAAACTTACACAAACAACGAAGAATATCTCCGAAATGGTTCACTCTCCAAGAAATTTATTTAGACGAACTGTGTGTTAGCAAGATCTACATTTTTTGCATAGTAAGATTTGGTCTATCTCTTACGGTTTACTAGTTATGCAAGTCACCCAGAGTAAATAGGATTTCATGGGCTGTAGCCAGAAAACTCAAGATATTAATTTAATTTGTCAGAAAAATATCTCAAACATATGACATTTTAATCAAAATCGTTAGAGCAATTTTCAAGAAAATCAAAACTTTCGAAAAAGTTTCCATGTAAAGGATAGTTAAGGTTGGAGCAACTTTCTTCAAAATCTTCGTGTCGCATCCTTAACACACATTAAACTTTGGTTTTTAACCGACTTTAAGTTATGCTGTCCACAGGCTCCTATTTCTAAAAATCTAATGTGTTGCACTCACATGACTTTCTCCACTCTTGTACTAACCATTCTTACAAACTCTTATTCCTATATCTTCTTCGTGTTAGTTGAGACAAACATTTGTACAAATTATCTTATTGCTTATTTCCTTGTTGGTGCAAAGGGAATGTTAGAATACAGTAGGCTTTGTGCGATAGTCAAATGTTTGAGATTCTGTTGTCTTTGCACACTTAACATATAAAAAAAATGAACCGCGATGATCCATTTCACGAAAGTTCTAAGTTTTCCGAAGCTCACACACATAACAAGGAATATCTCCGAAATGGTTCACTCTACAAGAAATGTATTGAGATATAAATTGTGTATTTTAGCAAGATCTACATTTTTTGTGTAGTATAATTTGGTCTATCTCTAACGGTTTACCAGTTATGCAAAAGTCGTCCAGAGTAAATACGACTACAGGGGCTATAGCCAGAAAATTCAAGATATACATTTCATTTGTCATCAAAATATCTCAAACATATGACATTTTAATCAAAATCGTTAGAGCCATTTTCAAGAAAATCAAAATTTTCGAAAAAATTTCCATGTAAAGGGTAGTTTAGGGTGGGGCTATTTTCTTTAAAATCTTCATCCTTGAAAGACATTAAACTTAAATACCAACCTTGGTTTTTAACTGAATTTTCGTTTTTGAATTATGCTGTCCACAGACTGACAGACTGACACACAGACACACACACGGACCTTTTTCTAAAAATGCTTTTTTGGATTCAGGGGGTATCAAAACATATATTTCCAGTGAATTCTCGACATCGAATTTTTGGGTGGAATACAATACTTCCTCTACTTACCAGTAGAGTTTTTGTTGGGTGGATATGACAGGCTAAGAGCCTGGTCTGAATGTCTGTCATATTTAATATATATTAATTTGATTTAAATGAAATAAATAAATACCAGTAGAGAAAGTAAAAGTGAATATTGGTATGTATGACATTGATAAACTCCAATACCGGTTGACATCACCATGCAAATTGGCACATCTAAGTGTTTTTTCATGGACACGGTTTGTTTGCAACGTATTACATTCTCCACTCGCTTTTCGTTTGCCTTTCTCCACGCCCTCTTCCGCAAGCAATTTATATAATTTTCTATATCATTGAAATATAAATGCAACTTATTACACTCACACGTTTTTCGCTACTCAGTTTTCTTCTTGTGGTGTTTATTGTATTTCAATAGTGCTTTTGCAAAGTGTCTTCCCGGTACTCCTCTTTATTTAGTTTAATTTTTTATTATGTATGGTATCATTCTTCTTCTTCTTCTTCTTCTTCTTCTTCTTCTTCTTCTTCTTCTTGACTTGATTACCCTCCCCTTATGTAGGACTTAGAAGCCCATGCTTAGGGCCAGACGCCTTACATTAGTTAAACCAGTGATAGATCCCAGTATTTGGAACATATTTTGTATCTTACGTTTCTGTCTCTGACCGTATCCTACGGAGATATTTCAGTTTTGTCGAAAACAAGCTGGCAACACTGCAGGTTGTGTGGGTGTCACTTTCACTAGGTCACTACATAAAAACCACAGCGTGGTGTCACGTGAACGTAAACAAATACCACGCCGTGTCCTTCCATGTTTACTGTGCGACCGACCTGTTTACATCCAGAAACCGGCTCAACCTCTAAGCAACGTTGTGGGGTTACTTCGCGTCTGAAAGAGCTGTTCGGAGTATTCCTTCACGTCTTTTAAGTGATTAATTGTTTCGAAACCCTGTGTGATGTCCCACAATTGCTACCGAAATACGCTGTTATCTTCGTACATTCTTGTGGAATTATGCATCCAATTTGGAACAAAAAACATTTATTTTTTAGAAATCGGCTGATCAAAGAACAAAATGCCATTAGACTTTGTAATGCTCCTATGAAGCACATATTAGAAGGAATGTAATAAGTTCCCTTCCACCCGGCAATAATAATAATAATAATAATAATAATAATAATAATAATAATAATAATAATAATAATAATAATAATAATAATAATAATAATAATAATAATAATAATAATAATAATAATAATAATAATAATAATAATAATAATAATAATAATAATAATAATAGTCATAGTCATAGTAATAATAATAATAATAATAATAATAATAATAATAATAATAATAATAATAATAATAATAATAATAATAATAATAATAATAATAATAATAATAATAATAATAATAATAATAATAATAATAATAATGATAATAATAATAAATGTTGTTGTTGTTTAACGACTCTGTTAATGCCAGGATCACATCAGCGCCGCCGGTGTTCCGGAATTTTGTCCCGCAGGAGAATTTTGTCCTCCAACATGTTACAATGGGATGAGGGGGAAAGGGTAAAGGTCCTTAAATAATGTTTATAGAAATATTTGGTGTTAAATACTACATAAAATATGACCAAAGTATGCTATTATTCGTATATTTGGGCAAAATATGACCTAACACTATAATATGTCCAAATATGCATTTATATAACCAATAAAAGCTGATTTGTGTTCACAGACGTTAAAACGATACTTAAATTAATTTAGACAGGATAAAAATATTACATGTCATAAAAATCTTAGCCCTAGTGATTATGCACAAGTAAAACAAACAAATACACGCTAAATTGGGTGAACATTCTTATCTCACCAAATAGAGAAGGAAGGACTGTTCTGCTGTTTTTTATTTATTTATTTATTTTTTTAAACGTCCTTCAACGTAATGTCATATCGGACGGTGAATGAACGAAATGGGTGAAATGATACTCAAATGAGCCAGAGGTCCATAGAGCTTTAAGTTACCCGATATTCGTCTTCTCAGGATAAGGAAAACCTCGGAAAAAAACCTTATCCGGATAACTTACTCTAAGCGAGATTCGAACTTGCGACCTCTTGAGCGTGAGGCAGACATGCTAATCACCACGCTACAGAGGCGGGCGGCTGCTGGGAAAGGGAAAAGGCGTTGAAAAGTGAGTGGCTAAGTGAGGCGAGGAGTGCGGGCGAATGTCCTTGAACTCCTGGTCAAAGTGAAAATATTTTAGTTTATTTACAGCAATGTGTTCCAGCCGAGCTGCTCGTCGGTGAGCAGCGGCGTTACTTACCGCCTTACGTGAGTTAGACTGCAGCATTCAGCACAGCTTTGCTCTAGGGTAAGCTGCCGTCACGGCGGAGACCTGTGACGGGGAGTGAGTGGGGTTGCTATGACCTTCGTCCAGTGACGTATTGACTATCATCCTCCGTCGCCACTCTCTCTACAGTCGTGCTCCGCGCAACGCTGCTGCGCACTCACGTGTACTCATACCCAAACTCGGATTTGGAACAGTCTGGTTTACAGAGCCAAAAAACCAAGCGAGTGCACGGACGCATCTGAAACTTTATAGCGCTCTATCTAAAGGATGATGCTTAGTAATTAAGTTAGTAGTTTGGCAACCTGAATTCAAGACCTTTGTAAGTCAGGTCGAGGTAATTAAGAGTAATTGCTTTATTTATACCGGGATTACGATGAACTTAATGTAACAAAACGTAACAGGAAAGTAACACATTAAATGCAGCTATTTAGGGTCGACGTGATTTAACTTAATGTGACTTAACTTAAGAGTGTGGCAATGCCAAAATTTTTCTTCTGTTACGTCAAATTTGGAGGTCACATGACTAATTTGAACCAATCAGTGAGTAGTGACCTGGAGGAATAAATTGTGCTTCTCTATGTAACTATTTGCATCAAAACGCTTTCTGTGTTTCTTTTGTTTTGCTCCTAAAGTAGGTTATGACCATCTCCATAGTACTTTATTCGCTGTTTAAAATGTTTTTCACTCCATATTTTCGTATTGTCTTTCTTTCCATGTTTGGAAAACCTAACCTCTGATTAGAAAAAGAGAGCTGCTGTCAATACCCGCCATGTATGCCGAGTAGAAGAATAACCAATCAGAATCGTTCCCATTACATTAAGTGCATCCTAATAGAGCTAGTTTCTTACTTCACGTTACGTCCCGTCGCGTTAAGTAACATTAAGTGAAGTTCAACCAAATCCCGGCGTTACTCCATAGACAACCATAATAATATAGGATGTCTACTTCATGTCTATCACATTTTAATTATACATTGCTAAATTAAATGAGAGTTGTACTAAAAGAAGCGCAACTTCAAAGAATTTTTGTTTTATTAGTTAGAAGTTGGCTATTCTGTCACTACACTGTAACAAGGACATAAAACAAAAGCGACTCCGTAACAACCATATGAGCTCTTCTGGTATGCAGAGATGAAATCAAGAATTACAGTACACGAAGAGAATTTGCAGGAGATGCAGTTGATGGGAGAACTATTAAGGCGTAATGTCACAAGTTTCTGGTGACTAGAAGAAGCCAGAGGTTGGTCCAGAGGTTCTCATCGATGTGTTACGGAGGAGAAGATTGAAGAAGTAGAGCAGGCTTTCAGAAAAGTTCTCAAAAATGAATTCAACAAGCATCCCGATAGTTTAATGTACTGAGATCAACTGTGTATTAAGTTCTTCATAACCGGCTTCGTTTGTACTCCTACAAGGTGTAAATTATTCAGTATATTGTGAAAAAACACGTTTCCTGCCATTTCATTTGTCTTCTGAAGCACAAAACACAGTTCTCTGTTAACACAATCTAAACTTCGTGTGTGCTTGCATTTCACGACTGTTCTGTCTTATCGTAACTTTGACACATGAATCCTACTGTCGCTGTCTCACAAACTGTTGACTCCGACGATCACACTCACTACAATTTCTTTACACAACTCTGACGCGATGATTAAATGTCTAAAACTGTCTTTAATGACACACACAGTGAAAAATAATCGCCACAGCTGTCTCATTCACTTGAATCCGATCTCCTTACGCCGCCGCACTCGCTTATATAAGAATGACATAGCACAGACCTTTTCTCGATATTCATATTTTCTCGAAACTCTCGTAAATAGCCGGTAGTCGGAAGTCTCATGAACAGTCTGTTCTGTCACGCTCATTGTCGTCCTTGTTCTGATCACTCCATTGTCGCCGGACCGCGTATTTACAAGCAGTGATGCGAAGTAGCTAATACCAGCTTCTATAAGGCGCGCAGTGGCGTGAGGTAGCTTGCACTTGAGCGTCATCAAATATAACATAATTATAACGGTATATAATATAATCACAATACAAAACCAGATGAAACATTACGACGACAGTCATTTGCTTGTAAAATGCTGGATCAATTTCTTGGAAACAATTTGTTTTCAGACGAGGTAAATTTTTATGTCAATTAACACAATGTAAGTATCTGCGGTCGCAAAATCTACATATCTACGGTGCACACATCCGGAATAGCCCGAAAGTAAACCTTCAGTGCGGTCTGATGAACAGCATTATCGGTCCCATTTTCTTCCATAAGAATTCAGTACCTGGGTCGGTATACCAAGACTTCTTGGAACTGTTGTACCCACCGCAACCTCATGTAGTCTTTCAACAAGATGGAGCCAGAATGTTCGGGATTTCCTTGCAGAAATCTTTTGGAATTGCTGGATTGGACGCGGCGGACCAACTTGATGGCGCACTTGCTGCGGAGTCGCCATTTCGTTTAACGACATTGTTGCAGCGTACTAACCTAACAGCCAAATTCTAACTAATGAAAGAAAAATACTTGAAATTCTCTTTCCTTTAGTGCCATTCTCTTTTCATAATTCCGCGTACTTTCATAGCAGTGATTGATTAAAATGTGAGAGGACAGAATGTATTATTCTATGAGGTTGCAGTTGTGACCAGTCCATTACATGCAAATAATAAGTACAGTATGTTTGACTCCTAGAGGAATCGAGGAGTGTACATTATAACAACTTATAACGAGTCTTCAGATTTATTCCGTCTTTAGCGCCTTGTCTCAAAGCGGAGGTGTGGAATTGAACCTCGGATTGCACACGTTCCCACTTAGCAATCAGGCTGATGCACTAAGTCAGAGTTGCTCAACAAGCGAGCACACGCTCGCTTCCCCTACACATGCTATTCCCCCTCCATTGACCAAGGCAAGCGGAACCAGACCTGCTAGTCAGAGGCGGATGGCGCGGAGTATATATAGCTGTACGTTCAATTCAATGGAAGGACGAATATTTTTGTTTTCGAGATGAAGATGATAAAGTTAAGTGCTTGATTTGTAAGACTGGTAGTTGCAGATTTATACCATTTACCTTGCTTACGTTCCGTGTTCACGATAAACGTTATTCTCCTGCAAAAATGCAGAAAAACTTTTGAGGCAATTGTACGACACCTTCTCTTCACAATTGGAAGACCTAAAAGCATTTGACACCAAAATCCAATTATTTTGCACTTTTGAAGTTTCCATGTAGTGAAGCTTCACACGAGCTACAAAATATGAAACTACTTGCATTGCAGAATTCCACGACCGTAAAATGTTGTGAGAAAGAAGGGTGTAAATTATTTAGGTCTCTGCCCTACTGTGGGTATCCCAGACTACGTTTGTTTGCATCTAGTTTATTGACAGTCTTTGGCTCCACTTATATCTGCGAACAAACATTAATTTCAAAAATGAACTAGGTACATTAAAAGTGAGTATCGCAGCAAGATAAGTGAAAATCACCTTGAGGCTGTGCACTTCACCTGTTGCTCCAAATATTGAAGACCTCCTGAAACGTAAATCGTGCCAAAAAACTAATCCTCAGAAACATCGTGGGTTAATAACGAGTAGAATATGAATGTGTACGACTTTGATTTCCTGTACGTAAGAATGTGCAGCCACTTGAACTCAGTAGCCAGGGATAAATACGTCATTCTGTCCCAGCGGGTGGAAGGAGGTGATTTTAACCTCCCCTAACTTGCCTGCGGTTAAGCAACCCTGTAGTAAGTTTTTCACTAGGACATTTCGGGTGTTCTTTGCATTTGGGATGAAAGTGACAGAGTTTACATGATTGGATGCTACTTCCGAACTGGAGAAGGCTGTCGTTACGATATTGGTCTTTGTGTGAATGATTCTGTCAGTTCTTGCCTAGAATTTCATCAAGTCCCGAAATGGATGCTAAAAAGTATTAAAATGTTATACACACCTAACATTACTAATCTGACGTTGTTAAATGTCCATGTATTCCTTTTGTTTTGTAGTTAAAATATCGTTAATTTGCTTTTCTGTGTTGTGTTTTTAATTTATTCCGTGTAGGTTACTTTTCATTTACTGGTATAAAATGTATGAACAGTATCTTTTATCGTAACGGGAAAAGCTATACCGTCAAAGCCGAGGCACTCTACGTTACAAATACATTCCAATTATTTGAGTTATCTGTCGGTAGACATGCTAAGATAGCGAGTTTACGAGACGCGCGGAGGAAATCACAACTGTAAACATTGGAAAAGTACGATACCAGTCCAATTTTACTAAGCTGACTTTGAAACTGTTGACTATAGCTCGTGAGGCAAGACAAGAGCAATTCCTTTAGCTGCGCAGTGGCACTCTTCGCCTGAAAGACTGATGGTGGGGGAAGTTGCGCAGTCATGTATGCGGAGAAGTCATAACGTGTCCTTGGTGCATATTGCTAATGGCATTATATATGTATAACAATTAGCTTTATAACGAACAAAGCGATTTCGCTATAACTATGGCTATGTGCCAACAATTACTTTCATGTGAAACATGGGCGTCGGCAGATCTTTTTTCGGGGGGGAGGGCCATGTTGGAACTTTGCAATCAAACAACATGAATTCATTATGTTGTCAAAAACAAACAGTAAAATATATGAGGTATAGTATTTGCTTTCATAATAATTTATTGATGTATGTGCGCGTGGGTACGCGCGTGTGTCTCCTTTGTTACCCATACCTTCAGTATACTGCAGTGTGACAGTTAAATGCCTGGTAAACATGTATAACTGGAAATGGTTAACAATACCGTAGCTACCAATTAAAAATAATGCATACTTTACTTACATTAAAAATGTAAATAACATTTGTGCTCACAGGCGCCATGAAACAATCAAGTATCTCTTTTGTGCAATTAGCCTGAAGAAAAAGTGTTCTTTGCATTAAAAGAATAGTCGAATAGTTAATAGATTGCACATTAAGTTCATGAATTTCCATGGGGGGAGGCAGCGGCCCACCTCGACGCCCCCCTCCCTTCGCGACGCCCATGATGTGAACTGCAGTTGTTTCAGGTGCATGTTGTTGTGGTAGTGTTCATGTCTCACGTCACGACTTACACCATCCCTTCCACTGTTTTCCTCGTCCTCTGCCAGAGACACTGGTGATAGGAATCTCTTCAAAGTAGTGACGTCATGAACCGACAATTGACTGGCGGGAACGACCGAATAAATCTGAAGACTCAAATCCACTATGCACAACAAAATCGTAACTGTCTAGTGAAGATAAAATGACTTTAAAATGTTATACACAGACGCCTGTAGGAGCACTTTAAGTTCTGCTGCTACGTAAATCCTATTGCTAGTTAATGGAGTGAGGATGCTTTCTTCTAAAGCTGATGAGAAACATCAGGAAGCTGTACGACTGATTGAGTATCTGTAACAAGCAATAAAACAATACATTAATAAGTGTTGCTGAGAAACTATTGGGAACACTAACAAGGTAGGTTCACTAACTGTGATCTATTGACTTTTATGAGCATTTCATTGCCAATGTTCCTGTATGTTCCTATTGGCTATTACATAGTTACACCGGTTTCAACCAAACTAGGCATAGATTACTTTTGACACAAGGTAACAAGTTCTGTCTGTTTTAGAATTAGAAACTCCGCTCCATTTCACACAATTAATTATTTAACTTTATGTAAGTCCACAAAAAGCTCCCAAGACCATCTTAGACCTTTGGCAATGATAATCGTAGTGACTTGAACATAGCCAACATAAGATTTACGTTTTCATGGTCTCATAAAATAATGTGTGCATGTTGCTTACTGAGAACAAACAAGGTTATATTGACGTTACTTAAACTGCTGTTATTTCTTCCCAATAAGATTTTCTCTACAAACAGTGACGAGTTAGATCGAATGTGAAAACGTGGAAATCATTCAGCTGCATTAATGAGAAATAATAATTACAAACTGTGGTGTTTGTGGTTATTTAAGAGTACCTTTGCATAGTACAGGGTTCTTCATTTAAAACCTAACGGGCGCACGGCATTTCGCTTGTGCGTTATTGGGTGTGCCACAGCGGGCTCCTACATAAACTCCGCACGTAAAGCATGTATAACACTCTTACCTTATAGAAGATGCTGGAAATATCGTCCACCCTCGTCTAAACAAGTATTATTTCGGAAGAACACGTTCTGATTCCCAAGATTTAGTTGGACCACTGCAATGTTTCCGGTTTCGTTTTTAAAATTTTGTTTCAGTTCTTCCAATGTATGAGGATTTGTCTCGTAAACTTTGTCCTTCAGGTTAGCCCACTGTTAAATCGGGAGAACGAGAGGGCCATATGCCAGCACTAATCACTATCTTCAAATACTTCCCTAATTTTATTCATGGACTACTCTGCTGTATGGGCAGATGAAAGAAACCATTCGCAATAATGCATTCGTGATACTGGATCACTTTGTTTTAGAGCATGGACACTTGTACACTTATACGGTTTTATTTTTAAGAATTTAGTTGCTCTATGTGCAGACTCTGAAATTCCCAGCTGTTGTGCTAATTTTGAGATGGGTTTGGTTGGTGAACGCTCAAAACATGCGGCTAATTCGTTTAACTTTTCCTCTGTTAAAACTGTACGTTTACTCTTTCGTCTTTTATTTGCCCCAGAACCACTGCGCACAGCGGCAGCTGGTAGTGGGGGAATCCAGCAAGGTCACGGGAGAGGCAAAACACTCTGTGCTTCGTTAGGTTTTAAATGAAGAACCCTGTATTTTCTCGGTAATTTTATTTTATGTATAGTCCTAATTGCGTTCTGAGAGTTTTAATAATTAACACTTTTGAGTGCCTTGTGTAGTATTTTTAAATGCCTCCACAGAAACGCAAGGCTATTGAGCAAATGCAACCCAAGGCTAAATTATGTAGGGATAAACAGCCAAACCACGGACAACTCGGATATTTCCGTAGTTAATAAATTATTACAACATGCTTCCATACCCGTATGGTCAAAGTTAGAAATAATGTAACAAATGAGAAAACACCAGTTACTGCTAATCACACTTTATTGCCTTCTAGTCAATTAGCGTAGTGCTAACGTTACTCTTAGATCACTTTTGTGCAAACAGAGCAATAGAACCACTGATCGAATCACAATAAACAACTGTCAGATTACAACTCGCACTGAACTGCTATTCGGCACGATTCACGGGCGCTGTCCACTGAACGCTTCGTAAACGTTTAACTAAGTCCTCGGCTCACGGCAGCTCCTTATATAGGTCTTTAGATAATGGAAAAGTTCTGGAAGTAGAATGGTCGAGAGTGACTGTGGGAGAGCTGTCTAGACACCAGACCACCACACAATAACTATTGTTCCCGTATGCTTTATTGTCCGGTCGGCGGATGGGTGTTCAGAGCAGGCAAGCGCCTCCAGCCCGTTCCTGCTGCCTGTGGAGCTCAAGCCCCGACCGCATTTTTTAGCAGCCGCGTCCGGGCTTATGGCCGGCACGACTCTATTAATGACAATACGTTAAGAATTGCTTCTGGAATAATGTTGCTAATTCGGAATCCTGTAGCTCACCCACTACTCCTTTTATTAGGTTTTGCTTTGCAGCAAAATCATGGCGTGAAAACAGTAAACGACGCCATGTTTAGGGTATTGCGTTTGCTTGGATGGGAGTACCAGCCAAAGGTAAGGGGTGAAATTTGCTTGTCTTCGAGATTTTAGGTTTTCTTCACCTTCGAGAAATGCTAAAAGTAACTGCTCTGAAAATGGCGTGTGGAGGCCATGTTACTGCCAATAATTAAGCGTTGTAAGCAGTTATTGTTCTCCGCTTCCCGCTCATATAAGCGCAAGTGCTAAGGGAGTGTATTGTGGATGCTTCATTACAGGAAATAAAATGGCGCGAATCACAAATTTAAGTTTATTTAAATGTTGGGACAACCATAAGCATCGTTAAAGAACGCACGCTCGCGTGCTTTGGTGTAATCACCGGTTGCTAACTAACGTAAGCTTATATAAAACAACTAAATCTAACCTAACTTCCCCTCAATCACAAACCTAAGTTATATAAATGGTGAATCATAAAGGAGTCACAATTGTGACACAATACCCATTGACACACACATAGCAAAACAATTCATAAAATACATACACAACGCACACACAAGAAGCTACAGAAGAACACTCATAAACACTGCACAAAAGATGAAGACTATACAAGAAACACCAACAGACAAAAACCCTCCCCTTATCACACTCATACATGTTTATGATAAATATCAAGAACAAGAAGAACAGAAAATACGAGACCATCTACAACACTTACAAAACATTTAGACATACAATAAATACAAACACACACTAAAAACCGCTAACATACAAAAAATAGGTATGAGCCAAGCAGCAACATTAAAATAAAAACAAAAACAAACAAGCAACAAAACCTAGGATCTTCTTTGGGCAGAAGCACATGGATGTGGAACACGGGAACTGACACACAGATACACAAATCACAACACACTACACTACACAATGTCAACAAAAACACAAATAACACAAATACGCACCTAAGCCGAGGGAAATCCCAACACGTAAACGTAACAAATACCACACTAGGCTGAAGAGGGATTTCCCTAAACAGCCCGGGCATGTTGTAAGCATGCCCAAATAAACATTTTTTTCATTTCATTTTTTTGGAGTCAGTCGCTCACTTCGGTCAAGTGTTTTGTTAATGTAATGTTGAAATAGCCATGTTTTTTAGTCTGAAGTTCACAACTCCGGCGGTGGTGTGACGTAAGCAACGTGTCAGCACGTTGCTATAGACAAAGTGATACCAGTGTGAGGAACGGGTACTGTCCGTCTGCTCTACAGACAAAACGTGCAAAACCTCATTCTTTTGGTCGCTCACTCACTAAGCTTACTTATGAGTTATGATTATGATAATTCTCATTGCGTGGTGTTACCTTAAGCATTGTGTTTAATGACACTACAGCAAGTCTGCCGGCAGTGAGGTAGAACTCACAGTTGGTAAAGGCCGTGATGAACAGAAGGCTGCGTTGAAACTTCACAGGTGTACCAATCCAGTTCATGCTCCAAACGGCTTGCTTCACACTTTCAGTCTGTCTCGTAGAAACAAAGAAAAACATTAGGAAATATCATATGTGTGCACTCACATGGCTTTCTCTATTCACTCTTGTACAAATTATTCTTACAAACGCCTATTTCTCTATCTACTTTATGTTTATCGAAATAAACATTTGCCATGGAATTGATAAAATACCCAGGTCACAAGTTCCGGCAACGATGTTTAGAGTTTTTAAACAATGTTTGGAGAAATGCAAAAATTTCTTCCAACTGACGGGGGACATTAGTTGCACCACTCTATTAAAAAGGAATTAAAAGACAAAACGATCGGGGGATAAGTTTATTAAACACAGGCTACAAAATATACGCACCCGTAATAAAACTAGACTAAACAAATATGTAGAAGATAATCTTCTAGAGGAACAAAATGGTTTTCGGAAAAGCAGGTCGTATATCGACCCAGTTTTCATACTGAAATGATTAATAGAAAAAAGACGTGAATTCCATAATGAAACACACATAGCATTTCTAGACTATGAGAAAGCTTTTGACAGAGTAAATAGGAATATTTTACTAAAACTTCTAATGGCTTATGAAATTCCTAACCAACTAGTTCATGGAATAATAGACATACATGATGAAAACATAATAGCAATAAAAATTGAAGATAAAATAAGCGAATGGAAACCTATTACAAGAGAGTACGACAGGGTTGTACACTTTTACCATTGCTCCTTAATATATAATGAAATTACGTAACATTGGAAGGTCAACTTTAATCATGGAATAAAAATAAGTCAATATACAAAATTAAGTACAGTAAGAATTTGATCATAAAAAATAATAACTCATGTGAATAGATTTGGCGGCGAAGGTGGCAACCACATAACCCAATATCACCATCTATCTCGTGTTATAGGGGACTTAGCTTATCGGCAGTTCCCAAGACATACCAGGTGAGTCAGCCGCGCCTTATTTTTTGGAAGGTAGGCCACCCATCTAACGGCTTGTGCGCCTTAGTCCAGTTTTGCGCTTATTAAAATGTATTGCTTGACGTTCTTAAACAGAGGAATGCGCAAAATTGAGAGCAACAGTGCTTTAAGGGACAGAACGTAATCCTCGCTAAAGTACACCTCAAAAACATACGACTCGTTTACTGAGAGCGAATTCCGGTTTCCAGCCGATTTTATAAACCTTTTATTAGAGTATACATAGCAACGTAATTCAATAAACGGCTCGGAAAAAATGGACCTATCATATGAGTGCACTAACAACGTCAGCTAAAAAGAAAATGGTGGATTCTTGTACTTAGAGTAGGGATTGGCTGCCAAAAATTAGGAAAAATTTAGACACGCCTATCCATTATGGACCCGTACAGTCAAAACGAACATATTATTAAACAACAGTTTATTTGCATTTTTGCGTGAACTACGCCTCATGCATCTCAATTAATATGCATAAGAGCTTTTGCCATTTAAGTAATAATATTAAAACGCCCAGTAAGTGATTAAAACTGTCTTAAAAGGCTAAATCAAGCCCGAAAACTTGCGAGGTGGCAATGGCATAGCGCCAGGCATACAAGTCCTACTATTGGACGTGGTACGTGCTTTTTAGGAAGCCTCGAAATAGCTGAATATGATTGTGACGGGTCCTCTCCACTTAACCCCCAATGACACAGGTTCGAGTCTCAGCATTGTAGATATTTTTTTTTATGTTCATCAAAACTTGGAAACCGAATTCACAATGATCTAATTATGAAGTCCCTGAGGGTTTAGGACATTATAATTTAAATCGTTTTTGGTTGTCTGCATTTTTAATAACACAATAATTCATTGTGTGCAAAATTGAGTTTAACTTCCATGTTAAACTCTGACAATGAAATTTCCTTGCTTTCTCTGATCCAATGTGTATGAATGATCCTTATTTCAATTTTACCTACCTATAGGTGTGTTTAAACAACTACATAATTGTAGTTCATCAATAAAGAAACATCAATGTTTTGAAACATAAATAAAACAATAAAAATGAATATAATAGCAGTTTTCAGAATAATAGTTTGTAAATTGTGAGGATTGTACGGTAAAAAAAAATTAGTACATGCAGGTGATTCGAACAACCACCTTCACAGCAGACAGATTACTTCGAGTCTTGCGCTCGTTCCAACTGAGCTACCTAGTAACGTGTGAGCTAAACATTCCGTTTAAGATGTAATATTCGCTGGTTCCAGTGAACATTTGCAGAAGTGCAAACGTCAGCTGTCTAATTACGAATATATTAAAAAGCGATGTGATAACATCTATATTAGCACTAATTTCATCGAGTGTTTAACATCCATGTCAAATACGCGGGTAGAACCTAGTAATGGGGTCGATGTTTTCATGTTGGTCTATAAAATACGGATTGCATAAAACTCGAGAATAAGGGGCAGCTGACTCACCTGGTATATTATATGAGATGATTCCGCACATTTACATCAAAGTGTGCTCTAGTTGGCCATTTCAGCAGCTGTGTACTTGTACGTGTCGTATTGCTGTTAAAACATTAATGTACAGAGGTATTTTTTAGAGGTGGCGCGTGACCTTGGTCGGATGTGCGCGAGTGACATCACGCAAAGCGATGGTGGGGGTAAGTTTCCACCAGCAGCCTGCTGGCTAGTGTGTTAGAACTCGAAGAGATACTAACCAGACACCCCTTTTATCTTGCAATAGACAAGTGGACTAGACCATGAACTACTGCGCAACATTACGTCACACGCCACCTCTAAAAATACCTCTGTACTGTAAACTACACAAATGACGCAGTAGGATTATGCACTAAGGACTCTGGAGGAGTTTAGCGCTTGTGCACCAGTGTTGTTATGCTCAGATCGTTCATCCCGGTACACAGATGGCTAAAGGGTTGCTTAACTTCCGTATTAAAATACCAAAACCATTGTTAACAAATTGTGACAACCGTTCGTTCTTAAACTTCGACGCTCTGCAGCTTCCAAACCTTGCATTTCCAGACAGGGTTTCCTATTTCAAAATCCATCAATTTGCCACCCCACACAACATACTGAGCATTGTCGGTGATTTTTTGGGACACCCAGTATATGAGTCACCCTCGTATTTTCGTGTTCAGTCCACAACTAGATTACACCAGGATTTCTTTATCGAATGTCGAACAATGAAGTGCCAGCAGAGTGATACGTCCTGCAAGGAAGAATTCTGTAGTAAGGTACGGTATTGGTGTGAATATCAAACTCATACCTGCGTGGTCAATTGACTGCCAAGCCAACAGTAGATAAATAGCTGTAGCACGTAAGTATCGAAGAATGTTATAATCTGCATCATAGCGCCTTCCCTGCTCCAACTCTGGAAAAGAAAAATCAGAAAATATCATAGCATACACATACAACAAATGTTTATTCTTGTCTCACCTACCAAAGTATTGGTTTGAAAAAGATAATGAAAGATTTCTCGTATTTAAAATATTATGACGCTGACCGCTCGTCAAAGAGACGCTCAAGGTCAAGCTACCACACATCACTGCTTATAAATACGCGGCCCGACGACAATGGAACGGTCAGAACAAAGGCTACGAGTGCGGCAGAACAAAGCGATTCTAGACTGTTCGGGAAACTTTCGACTGCGGGTTTGTTTATGAAAAGTTTCCCGACAAAAGGTGTTTTCTAGCGAGTTCAGCTGCACTTCGTTTGGTGTATAAAAAGCTAGAGAGCACGGACATAGAAGTTTTTAAATGTGTGCTGTGTACATTCAGAACTTGAGTGTGTCTATTGTCAGGGACAGTTTTAAACATTTGATCGTTGCCTCGAAGTTGTTTGTTGCGTGAAGCCGCTTTTAGTGAGTGTATTGTCGGAGCTAGTTGTTTCTTAGATACAGAGCTGTTAGAAGTATTTATGTCAAGGTTGCAATAGGACAGAACAGCTGTGAGTTGTAAGGTCACGACGAATTATAGATTCTGTTAACGATAAAAAGGCGGGCTTGTTTTTGTGATTCACTTTTAGAACAGAAATTAATTTACAGAAAAAGTAACTAGAAAGTGTCATTTGTCACACTGGTGTCAGAAACGGGATTGGCAAACCAGATGGAGGTAATACTGGCGAAGATATTCACCGGAATGCAGCAGATGGAGACAAAAATAGGAGCCGAACTGAAAAACATTAACTGCGGAACGTTTTGTTGAAGAAGCTGACTTTTCTTAATCTTTTACTAATTTTAGCCTTTATGTTCGACGAATTCGCCAAATTGGGTTTACCGTGTGAACGTCTGGCAAGCATAAACATGCTTGTTAAATCTGCAGACAAACTGCATTTTCGTTTTTGAGTTATGCTGTCCACAGACTGACAGACTGACACAGACACACACACGGACCTTTTTCTAAAAATGCTTTTTTTTTTGGATTCAGGGGGTCTCAAAACATATATTTCCGGTGAAATCTCGACATCGAATTTTTGGGTGGAATACGATACTTCCCCTACTTACCAGTAGAGAAAGTAAATATAGCACGTGTTGGAAAAAAATATTAGAATGCATTCTTAATATAGATGAATATCAGTACTTCTATCAGAAAATTATGACATAGCCAAAAACTGATGTTAAAACTTGATGATGTGTAGAAACTATTGCTCAGTGTGTTTTGTAATGCCAGTATATTAGAATATGTTAATTAACCTCATAAGAGATTATTGCGAGAATATATTGCTTCCTTAAGTCTTCAAGTACATCAAAACATTCTTACTCTCCACATAACATTGTCAAATTATTTTATAAAGGAAACAAGTTCTGAATATAAAAAGTGTTCTGTAAATCAATGAAACACTGAACAGCCCAAACGCTCAATAATGTATAGATCTCCAAGTTATCTATGGAACATAAATTTCCAGGATGCCGATTTTCGAAGTTTTTCTTGGATTTCCACAAGCTTGGTAGTAGAAGTTGTTTCGTTTTTCAAGTCACAGATTCAATTATTGTTAACTTTAGTTCTCAATTACACTGGTCGACAAGATTTTTTTCACAAGAAATCTGAATAGTGAATCTAGTGCATTTTTTTCATCCTGAATTCAGATATGTAGTCAGAATTTTCCCATCAGGCATAGTTTTTCTGTGAAAGCTACTTTTCGAAATATGATTTTAGCGTTTTCTTTGACCTGTCATAGGAACCTTTACCTCATATGTAGCTATTTTACTCAAGCCGTATTTATTGAAATTATTTGTAATATCACGCTTAAGCACCACAAAACAAGACTGTGCATGTTCATTCATGTTTAGACATGCTCAGACCTGTCTGGCATTGTGATGTGTCAGTGTTGAGCTGACTGTGACATTGTTCACTAGTGAAATATTTCCTTCCTTTCTGTTTAGAAATGTATTGTGTATGTTGTGCATGTTGTATTTCAGTGCTTAATGTTTTCATCATGCCAAGAAAGTGTGTAAATCATGCAGATAATTTCTGCTATATTTGTGGTGAGCTGACCTTCAAGTCTCAGAGGCGAAATATGACCCCACTTGTAAAGAAGTATTATCATCTTTACTTTGGCTGTCAAGTTGGTGATTTTGATAAGAGCTGGGCCCCAAATACATGCTGTGTTTCGTGTGTTAGACTGCTGACTGGGTGGAAAAATGGTACACATCATATGCCATTTGCAATTCCCATGATTTGGAGGGAACCGAAGGATCATTCAACTGACTGTTATTTTTGTTTGACAAATATTAAAGGAATCACATCTAAAACAAAATATACAGTTAAGTATCGGAATTTGCAATCTGCATTGAGACCTGTCTTACACAGTAAAGAGTTCCCCGTACCAGTATATGTAGATACAACCTTAAGTGATAACTCTGATTCTGACCTAACTGAAACTCAAAATGATTCAGATGAAAATAAAAATGATCTTACATATGAAGCCAGTAGCTGTTCATCAGAACCATACTTTCCCAATCAGCAAGACCTTAATGACCTGATTCGGGATTTAAATCTGTCTAAACTGCAAGCTGCAGTTTTAACTTCCAGACTCAAAGGGTGGAATTTACTCCAAAAAGATGTAAGAATAAGTAGTTATCGTAGCAGCCATAGTGTTGTCAAAGAATACTTCTCTGAAGAATATGGTGTTGTGTTATGTAATAATATTTGTTCACTTATGGAAACTCTTGGGCATCAACGCTGACCAGATGAGTGGCGATTGTTCATAGACTCCTCTAAAGTAAGTTTGAAGGCTGTGCTGCTACATATTGGCAATGAACTTCCATCAATACCAGTAACGCATGCCGCTATGAAAGAGACATATCAAAATATGAAACTAATTTTAGAGAAAATACAATATGGAAAATATGAATGGAATATCTGTGGTGATTTAAAGGTCATTGCTTTATTGCTTGGTTTGCAACTTGGGTTCACCAAATTTTGCTGTTTTTTGTGCGAGTGGGACAGCAGAGATAAGTGAGTGAGTGAGTGAGTGTGTAGGGTTTAAGGGCCCGTCGACAACTTGGTCATTAGGGCCCCAGCAGAGATAAGAAGTCTCACTACGTTAGAAAGTCATGGCCAAAACGTGAATCTCTTCTCCCTGGCCAGAAAAATGTGGCATGTGTCCCTTTAGTGAATCCTGAAAAAATATTTTTACCTCCATTGCATATTAACTTAGGAGTTATGAAAAATTTCGTCAAAGCTATGGATAAACTTTCTGATGGATTCTTGTACTTGAAATCGAAATTCCCCAAAGTCAGTGATGCTAAATTGAAAGGAGTTTTTATAGGACCACAAATCCGATCATTAATGGCTGATGAACATTTCGAGGGACTGTTAAATCCACTGGAGAGAGCAGCCTGGCAGTCTTTCAAAAGTTTATGTTGCAATTTTCTTGGAAACCATAAAGCAGAAAACTATCGTGACATAGTGGCTGATCTGCATTCTTATAAAGCTATGGGATGCAACATGTCTTTAAAAATTCACTTCTTGGACTCTCACTTGGACTTCTTCCCCGAAAACCTTGGAGCTGTCAGCGATGAACACGGTGAGCGTTTTCATCAGCAAATTTCTACGATAGAGAAGAGGTACCAAGGCAAGTGGAGTTCCAATATGCTGGCTGACTACTGTTGGACTAAAATGAGAGACGTTCCAGATGCAAAATATACCCAAAAATCACTATCTACCACTTTCTATGTAAGTCAGAATCAGTAGTTATAATTTTGAGTTAGATAGCTAGTTACGGAGTTTTTAGAATATTATAAAAATTCAAATGAATATTACACAAAACTCCTGCCCGATGCGGACAAACTGTAATTATATTTGAATTCAGCACGAAAAATACTTTTAGAATCTGTTATTTTAATTCTTGTGAAAGAGAAAAAGTAATTTTTGTAGACCAGTGTTATCGTTAACTTTAGTTCTTTGATTTATCCACGTGTGTGTGTGTGTGTGTGGGCGTGCAGACGTGTGGCCCGGGTTCGATCCCAGGCAACCGCATGTGGGATTTGTGGTGGACTAAGCGGCGGTGGGGCGTCTTTCCTCCAGCTTCTCCGCTTTCCCCCGCCATCTCATTCCACCGGTGCTCCATCTTCATTCCATGTATCATTAGTGTCACCGCCTGCGGTGCCGTATGTAGTAAAGGCGGGTGTTAAACACTACAAAAAAGGCGTGCGGACGGGCGTGTGTGGGTGTGGAACAGTTCTTGCAAGATAAGAAAGGAACAGTTGGAAGGGGAAAAAGAAAACTAGTTATTTAACTGAATGCATTATCGTATGGAGGCATTCTGTATCTATTGACATACGAGCACTACAAGTTGCAAGCTTGCCCCGTTCTGTATTACAGTAGACCACGGAGACCTTCCACAGACTCTCAAAGGAAAACGAACCTGGTTATGTTCTTGTACATTGAAAAACTTTCAGCATTTACAGATTCGAAGGGAGTAGGCAGGTATACTTGACTGAGCGGGATGTCTCAGGCGATAAAGTCAGTGGACCGCATTCTGGAGGTCACAGGTTCGACAAGAAGCCCGTAGCCGACCTTCCTGACCCATGGATATTTTCGGAGGTTTCCCCGAGTCGCCAGGCGAATACTGGGAAGGATTTCCATATCCTCCGAATTTCCTGTCCTTCTATTTCGTTACATTAGCCATTTCATTTCACTCTTCGTCCCTTTAGGTTACTTTCAGGGTTAGAAGCGTCGGCGAGCGTCGCGGCAGTGGGAATTGGAAGGTGAGCCTACTGGTTTCCTGGTCCCCCATGGCATGGTACAAGCCCGATGGGGAGAAGGGAGCCAGTTTCCGAGGCCCGCGCCGCCCTTGGGAGTACGAACCTGAAGAGTTGGGAGAGGAACCTAGGCTGAGCCACCCTCCGCCGGGATGCTTCTAACTGGATGTAGGGACCCTGACCTCTGCTCTATCACGGTAGCGTTTCGATCGCCCTTGGGATCCATTCACCTCATCCATCCTCCCGAGGGGTGACCCGTCACAGACATAGGCACAAAAGATCGCCTTTCGGTTGAGGTACCAAGTCCCCCTGCGCAAGTTGTCATAGAACCCTACTTAAAGTGCACAAATCCCGACTAAAATCTTCCCCATCAAGACTCGAGAGATGAAACAGAAAACGTTATAGTCTGAGTTGTCAATAACATGTTTCAATTTGTCCCGTACCGACACAATACCACCGATTTTCTAATGCATCTGCACTTTTTGTGATCACACCAATAATGCTTTCCAGTGCCACATTGGGTTCTGTTGACATTGCATGCAAGTACAAGAGAAATACACAAAATGACAATAAAGAGAAAATAATGACTTTAATGCCTAAAGGTACAAATTGGGGGCCAAAAGACCGTAAAAGAAGCAAAATAATAGTGTTAAAGCTTAAAAGTTACCTGAAAACAAAAATTAGGTAAAATAGCCAAAAATGACCGTAGGAGTCATGACCAGAATAACATCTGCACTAGTGGGCAATGTCCATAATATGCCAATTAAAAATGACACGTCGTTAAAATCCGGGCAACATCAGAAGTAATTGACAGTAAGCCACGTGTCAGCTAAGTTGTTCATTAAACTCCAAGGTCCACTTTGGGAAACATGAGAAGTCGAGCAGTATGTTTCCACATGGCTCTTGAGCCATTCAACAGCAGTTCACCAAATCGAGTAGCACAAAATCCAAGAAATTTAGGTTAAGGGAGCTTTATTTTGGAGCGTACTTTATCTATACAGAATTTTCACACACGTACCACCTTCCAGACGCCAGTTCAGTTTTTACCGCCGAGCTGTTTGCCATATTTTATTTCTTGCTTTTTACCTGCTCTTCAGCTCCTGGACGGTTTATTATCTGTTGTGACTCGCTGAGCGCTCTTCTGGAGCTGCAAGAGCCTGTTGGCAACTCGGCATTAATTCTTAAAATACAGACACTCGTTTCTCAGTTGTTTCGCGGATACCAGTTCGTTTTTACCTGGTGCCCAGGCCATGTGGGTATTCCCGGGAACGCGGAGGTAGATGCAGCTGCTAAATCTGCATGTCACCTTCCGGAATTTTCCACCCGTACGCTCCCTTATATAGATGTGCAAGTACTTCCATCCACATTCTTAGGTAACGGTAATGCCTCTCCCATCTTCTAACACTTATTCACCCCAACACCTTCCTGCATACAAACTTAGGTATGCAGGAAGAAGCCATGCCCACAGACACAAAAGCTTGAAGAAGTCGTATTAAGCGGCTAGGTGCTGTGCAGATAAACATACCGTACAGGAGAACCTGTACGACCTGTTCTCGAATGCGAATGCCGTCGCCATCTATTTGCTGTCTGGCAGCAGTCTTGGGAAGCATTATAGTAAATAGACGTCAAGAATAAGCACCAATGCGTAGGAAAATGTAAAGAATGAGTACCAATGCATGGGAGCAGACTGCCAAGGAAGAGTGGCAATGCACAAGAATAGATTGTCAAGAATGAGTGCCAATGCTCGGGAATAAATTGTCAAGAATGAGTGCCAATGCACGGGAATAAATTGTCAAGAATGAGTGCAAATGCTCGGAAATAAATTGTCAAGAATGAGTGCCAATGCATGGGAATAAATTGTCAAGAATGAGTGCCAATGCACGGGAATAAATTGTCAAGAATGAGTGCAAATGCTCGGGAATAAATTGTCAAGAATGAGTGCCAATGCTCGGGAATAAATTGTCAAGAATGAGTGCAAATGCTCGGGAATAAATTGTCAAGAATGAGTGCCAATGCACGGGAATAAATTGTCAAGAACGAGTGCCGAAAGATCCAGTGCAGACAAATTTACGTATAGAAATTGCCCAGCTGGTGAAGTCGAGAACAGTTAAGACCTTTAAGGAATTGAACTCAGTAATTTCACATGTTGTTAATGAGTTCAGTAAACAAATATTGTATGAACTCATTCCTTTGTAGCTTTTTTTAGAATAATTAGACATTGGAATTTCTAAGAAAACTTTAACTCATATATTTGTATATTGTGTTTTGTTTGTATCAGAAAAGATCATAAATTTTAAGTACTATGTTCAAAGCTGAGAGTTAATTTCCACATCAAACCATATTCTGTCCACACGGCACTCCTGCGAAGAGGAACAGCAATATTGACAATCGCTCTAAAATGCATTTATAAATGAAACCTTGGAGGAAAATATAAGTGACTAACATGGAGAAAATTGTCAATTTATTTTAGCTTAAGTACACGACTGTAAAATTAGCGACAAATGGAGCAGGTGTTGTACATTTATTACATCTACGTCTCCTCCCTTTGACACATTGGTTTGGTACATAGAAACGTAAGTGTTGTCCATTTCATCTTTTTACCTTAATGTCTCCCAACGAAATGGGTTATAAAAATGAATATTATTAATACAATGTATTACATTTGGTTTAGATTACCACAACTCAGTAAGTTTTATCTATGGTATTCGATGTTTATTATTTGCCACAGCAAACAAACAAAGAAAAGGAAATCAGGTTAAGTTTACAAGATCAGGAATATAGTCTTCGTTGCTCCGACTGTTCATAATAGTAACATTTACCACACAGCAGTAATAAACGTAGCTGAATCACAACAAAACACAGCCGCATAGCCTCTTCCTCCACCGATGTCTTCTCTGCTCCCAGAGTTTCAGTTCTATAAGAATATTTTTGAACTCCGAGTAATCTATTTGATTATCATTGTTTCTGTCTGCTTTACGTACCAGTTCCTGCACTTCCTCCACACTGATACTCACACCAAGACCGTTTACCATATGGAAAAGTTCATTTACTGTGATCCATCCATCGCCATTACTGTCGAATGCTTCAAAGGTTTGATAGAAATTCAGGACGATATCCTCGCCAAATACTTCATTTCTGATCCTAATTATCGTATATACAAACTCGCCGAATTCTATCGTTTCGCTGCGGTCCATATCGAAACGATTGAATAGAGTTTCTATCTCACTCGAAGATAACTTAGGGTACTTAAGGGATTCCAATGCTTCGCCAAGCTCATCAACAGTAATACTACCATTTCTGTCACGGTCTACTAAGTCAAAAGCATCTCTCAGACCTTTCATTTCTTGATCGGTGAGTGTTTTCATCTTGTACAGTAAATCAAGATAAAAACGAAGACCTTTAATTTATTTCATTTTTCACAATAACCTAACTTGTGTTAACTAAATGTAGCCTTGGTATTAAACCAAGACAGTTGAACTGCTGTGCATTGCTTACTGGAAATCACAGAACATATAACTACGTTGGAAACACGTCAATAATTAGGCAATCTATGACACTGGTCAAATATTTCCAGAAGGCCATGCAATGTACATACTCTGCCTTCGTAATATCACCATAAACAGCAATATAGGCCAAGTTGGCTGTTTCGGCTAAGCAAAGATTATTTTCTGAGCTTAAACAAAATAAAACAAAAAAATCTGATGTGTTGCACTCACATGACTTTCTCTACTCTTGTACTAACCATTCTAACAAACTCTTATTCCTATATCTCCATGTTAGTTAAGATAAACATTTGTACAAATTATCTTATTGCTTATGTCCTTGTAGGTACAAGGGAGATATTAGAATATAGCAGGCTTTGTGCGACAGTCAAATCTTTTAAAGCTTTGAGATTCCGTTCTCTTTGCACGATTGACATATAAAAAATGAACAACGTTGTTGCATTTCGCTAAAGTTCTAAGTTTTCCGAAACTCACACACATAACAAGGAATATCTCCGAAATGGTTCACCCTACAAGAAAATTTATTGAGACATAAATTGTCTATTTTAGCAAGATCTACATTTTTGTATAGTATGACTTGCTCTATGTCTAACGGTTTACCAGTTATGCAAAAGTCGTCCAGAGTAAATACGACTACAGGGGCTATAGCCATAAAATTCAAGATATACATTTCATTTGTCATCAAAATATCTCAAACATATGCCATTTTAATCAAAATCATTAGAGCCATTTTCAAGAAAATCAAAATTTTCGAAAAATCTTCCATGTAAAGGGTAGTGTAAGGTGGGACTATTTTCTTCAAAATCTTCGTGTCGCATCCTTGAAAGACATTAAACTGAAATGCCAACTTTGGCTTTTAACCTACTTTTCGTTTTTGAGTTATGCTGTCCACAGACTGACACACACAGAGACACACACACGGACCTTTTTTTAAAAATGCTTTTTTTGGATTCAGGGGGCCTCAAAACATATATTTCCGGTGAAATCTCGACATCGAATTTTTGGGTGGAATACAATACTTCCCCTACTTACCAGTAGAGAAAGTAATAGAATACAGAACCAATTGGAAACAGCACTTAAATAGAATGGAAGAAAATAGAATTCCCAAAATAGTAAGTAATTGTGAACCACAAGGATAAAGGAACGTAGGAAAAGGTTAAGGAAGACCTTGGAGTCGGAACAGGCTAAACAGCCTAAGCCCTGTTGAAGAAGAAGAAGAAGAAGAAGAAGAAGAAGAAGAAGAAGATGATGATGATCATGATGATGATTAATGATTAAGAAAATCGTCACATCCCCAACTTGGAGGACCAGAGATTGATTTTGTAGCGTGTAATTATTCCTGTTATTGAGGAAAACACTTTCATTTATCTACCCTTTCTCTGCTTGTGCCTCTGTGTTAGTGATTCCTCGTGGAATCGGAAAGTGATGCTGTTCCATCTGTTCCCAAGTTAACAACGTACTTAACCACAACTGCTGCTCCCCAACGAAGAGACTCAGGACAAAGAAAAAGAGTTTGTGTTAAACGTGAAATGCATAAGTTAACTTTAATACTTTTGATGACATACTGAATAACCAACTGAAGTTCAATCACAGTGATTGGTTAATTAAGAAGCATAATGATAGATTGCATTTTGCGTGATAGAATTCAACGACTACCCATTTATAAGGAAGTGTTTTCATTAGAGCTTAGTTTTAAGCCATGCATAGTATGTGAGGTGACAAATGTAAGAGTTAAGAAGTTTGAATGCCTAAAATATTCTAACAGAAACACAAAATTCGTCCGATTACTTTGTCTTCTAAAATTGTACCACAAATACAAGTTTTCTTCCTGTCGTTGACACAGTCTACAGCAGATGCATTTTTCTGGCGCCCTTCATGGGCAAATTTTTATTCCGACGATTTCGAATATTAATTAAAGTTTCAAGACAAAACTATTTGCTTCCGAATTTCTTCCCAGAACACAATTATGTAGTATGTTTTTGTACACCTAAAGTTGCACGCATTACTTTTCTAGCCAGTGCTTTCCCTGTTTCCTCTCAAAAGAAGGGTACTCGCCCTACCGGTGGTTGTGATGGCACCCGCGCCTCCTTAGGTATGAGTTAAATGTGCCCAAGCACAGTTGGACAGCACTGGTCTAGTCTTTCACAACTACAGTTTTTACTTCTCATAACCTTGATCAGTTCTTTTAGTGTCTTTCTTCACTTCCTCTGTCTCTCATATTCTAATTACGACGTTACAATCACTCGTGACGCTCGTTAAATCTTCTTACGACGACACATACGCACAGCTGTCTCACACTCACTGAAACACTGACCGATCCACGTCCCTAACTCAGCTCCCCAAAATTTACTCCTCTGGCTTCCTTATACACTGGGAATGACGTCACAGGACTTTTCTCCTTTTCTACACATACACGCACAGGAAATAACTCAGCTAGAAATGTCGCGAACGTTCTCGACACACCTTTTGTTTCTGCCGCCTCGATTGTTAACAGCCACGTACACACAATAGTCTCGCGGGGCAGCCCGGCCTTCAACGTCTTTGCCCGCTCCTCGGTGCATGGCCAAACACAGCTCGGCCCCAACCGTACCCCGTTGTGCGCCGTGCCCGACGTCACAATATCATTCTCATATTGCAATAGAACTTGGATACGTGTGTACAAAGTATTTCAAGTTCTAATTTGCACAAATATGGGGTAAGGCTATTAAACTGTAGCAAACCTAAACATTCTTAAAAGCTTCGATGAAAGATATTTGGAAACAATATTCTGAAGTACATTATGAATGTGGCAAATCCCTTACTGATAAATCAGAAAAGTGAATAAATAATTGGGTAAATGTTCTGCTAAATAATTATGCTAAGATCAATGCTTGTGTTGAAGGGAAAAAAACACTTGAAAGTAAAAGGAAGGGCACAAGTGAGATTTCTGCCAAAAGATCTAGAAAAGCATCAGTATTTCTTTGATTACATGTTAATATTTGTATTATGGCTATTAGTTTCGGTAAATATTTGTAATATAGTCAATAATTGTAATAATTGAAGTACACGTATTACTTTGACCGCCTCCGAGGCGCAGACCTAACTGCTGTAGGCTTAAAATATAGGCGTTAATCCATGGTCACATGCATGGCAACTTCAGAAGTAACTGTAATCCAGCAACAAGCTACATTAGTTATTGTCAAGGTGAGGTTTTTCATTACTGATGCTATTTCTGTGAGATATTATTTCTCTGCTCACATGACTTCCTCTACTTTTGTACTAACCATTCTTACAAACTCTTATTCCTATATCTTCTTCGTGTTACTTGAGATAAACATTTGTACAAATTATCTTATTGCTTATTCCTTGTAGGTACAAGGGGAATATTAGAATACAGTAGGCTTTGTGCGATAATCAAATCTTTTAAGGCTTTCAGATTCCGTTCTCTTTGTACACTTAACATACAAAAAATTGAACAACGATGTTCCACTTCACGAAAGTTATATCTCCGAAATGGTTCACCCTACAAGAAAATGTATTGAGACATAAATTGTGTATTTTAGCAAAATCTACATTTTTTGTATAGTATGATTTGGTCTATCTCTAACGGTTTACCGGTTATACAAAAGTCGTCCAGAGTAAATACGACTACAGGGGCTATAGCCAGAAAATTCAAGATATACATTTCATTTTCCATAAAAATATCTCACACATATGACATTTTAATCAAAATCGTTAGAGCCATTTTCAAGAAAATCAAAATTTTCCTTGTAAAGTGTAGTTTAGGGTGGGGCTATTTTCTTCAAAATTTTTGTGTCGCATCCTTGAAAGACATTGAACTTAAATACCAACTTTGGTTTTTAAAATACTTTTCGTTTTTGAGTTATGCTGTCCAGACTGACACACACAGACACACACACACACACACACACACACACACACACACACACACACACACACACACACACACACACACACACAGACCTTTTTCTAAAATTGCTTTTTTTTGGATTCAGGGGGTCTCAAAACATATTTCCTATGAAATCTCGATATTGAATTTTTCTGTGGAATACAATGCTTCCTCTATGAACTATGTGTAGTAGAGAAAGTAAAAAGCCTTTTTTTTTTGTTTTGTTTTTTTGTTTGTTTAATTTTGTACTTTTATTGTATAACTTGCGATTATCCTCTAAATTCTGAGTAGAAGTAGGTTTTATTGTGTCCTAATGTAAAATTAGGTCAGTCTAGGATAAAAGTGAAGTATGATAAACTGAAATTGAGGGAGTAAGAACTCAGGAATAAAATGAATCAGAACCTAGGAATCCAGGGCTTGCTTATCACAGTGGCGTGCTTTGGTGACTCATGCAGGAGGAATTTTACAATGTGCTTTTTTGTTCCATTTATAACATGCCGTTAACTGCAATGATCTTATTGGCGGACGTGTTGTCTATGGGCAATTCTATTACCTCATACACAGTGTGTTTATGTCTGGCTTTTTTACTTTCTGTACTTCGTATATTAAGTAGAGGAAGTATTGTATTCCACCCAAAAATTAGAAGTCGGGATTTCACCGGAAATATATGTTTTGAGGCCCCCTGAATCCAAAAAAAGCATTTTTAGAAAAAGACCCATGTGTGTACGTCGTATGTCTGTCTGTGGACGAGATTAGATTAGATTAGATTACGTTCAGCGAGTTCACAAGTAGCCATGGAGTCTGGTGAACATATCAACTGTGATGTACAAAACATTGTCAATAAATATACAGAATGAGCCCCTAAAACTCATTATATACAGGAACAAAAAAGAAACAAACAAACAACAGCAAAGGGGATAATGGATACACAATCAAAGCTTACCTGAAATTTGTCAGATAAGAGTTGAATTTTGGACTCATAACTCAAAAGCGAAAAGTAGATTAAAAACCAAAGTTGGTATTTAAGTTTAACATCTTTCAAAGATGCGACACGAAGATTTTGAAGAAAATTCCTCCTCCTTAAACTGCCCTTTAACATAGAAAATATTTTAGAAAATTTTGATTTTCCTGAAAATGGCTCTAATGATTTTGATCAAAATGATACACTTTTAAGAGATCTTTATGACCAATGAAATGTAAATTTTGAGTTTTGTAGCTATAGTCCACATAGTTCTGTTTACTCTTGACGACTTTTGCACAATTGATAAACCGTAAAAGTTAAACCAAATCTTAGTATACAAAAATGTTGTTAGCTAATGCTGGACTTCTGACAATGAAGTCATTAATCCTCTTGCTCTCCAATATTGACGAGAGCAATAGCAGTAATAGTAACAGCTTTTTAGAGAGCACCATATTTGTATGTTTTGACGGTCACATCACTCTCTCACAACCCCCAGAATGTCTGGAGGACCACACCTGTCGTTGGTTTATGGGTCTCACCGACCTGACCGGGAGAATTATCAAAATAAATTCACCGACCATACCCTCTGATTACCAATCAGGGGACGTATTACATGCCATGACAGGTCAGCATGTTAGGGGTTAAGAGTTTATAGAGAAATTATAGAAATGGAAAGATCGGAAAAATAAAGATTCCCTAGCCCTCGGGAACCCTAATAGCACCGGTGTCTGAAGAGAACAAGAGATGACCAAGGTAAGGTCAGATAGAAAAGTTACAGTGAGGAGCAAAACACCAGTAAGTGGAAGTAATGTTCTGCTCAGCTTGGGTACCTTGTGGTTGCCATCCATATATCCCCTAGACGAGGACCCCTGAGGTATATACAAAAATGTAGATATCGTTAAAACACACATTTCATGTCCAAATATTTTTTCTGTTGTTGTTTTGTGGTGCGCATCATTTCGTAGGTATTCCTTGTTATTTGTGTGAATTTTGGAATACTTAAACTTTTGTCAAATGGAAGATGGTTAAATAAGGAAATAATGAAACTATTAACAGTGAAGCAACAGAATCTAAAACAAGAACAAATTAGAAACTAAAAGCTTCCAAAGCTTTGAAAATAAGTTGGAGACAACTTGAAACATGTCAGCTGTGAAAAATCTTGCAATATTACTAAGATAAGTGAAGCTTTTAGCTTCTAATTTGTTCTTATTTTAGATTGGAAGATGGTTATTAATTTTCATATGTTAAGCGTGTAAAGAGAACGGAATTTGAAAGCTTTAAAAGATTTGACTATCACTCAAAGTCTACTGTATTCTAATATTCCCCTTGTACCTACAAGGGAATAAGCAATAAGATAATTTGTACAAATGTTTATCTCAACTAACACGAAGAAGATATAGGAATAAGAGTTTGTAAGAATGGTTAGTACAAGAGTAGAGAAAGTCATGTGAGTGCAACACATCAGATTTTTTCATCAGTAAGATAGGTTAACAAAGCTAATGAAAGACGTTCAACTCACAATAACACCAACAAAGGCGCAGAAGCAAATTCCAAAGGTCAAGACGACAAAGTGGGATAAGATTATCGGGCTCATGGTAATCTCCATTCGACGTAAGAATCTGAAACATAAGAAATGTCACACTGCCATGCGGTATAAAGTAAATAACAAACAAACAAAATATTACTTACAAAAATATAATGTGTGCACTCAAACAACTTTCTCTACTCACTCATGTACAAGCTATTCTTAAATATACTTATATACATTATGGGGCGGTCTAGTTATATTTGGGGATATTTCATCTGTTAGGTTGCATAAGTACTGCCAACTGTTCGTAAAACATAACCATGGTAAAGCTATGGTCATTGTTGGTGTTATTGCATCCGTGATGTTACCACAGAAGCCCTTGGTTTGAACCCGTTGCAGAGAAGTCAGCCGATAGATTTTAAAATAAGATTCTGTTTACACGCTGTATTTAATTAATCAATCTGTGGACGCCATTGTGTTGCTCGTGATTTTATCTTGAATTGTTTTAGAACATTATACACAGTTATGGTCAGGTCAGGTCGGTGAGACCCGTAAACCAATGACAGGTGTGGTCCTCCAGACATTCTGGGGGTTGTGAGAGAGCGATGTGACCGCCAAAACATAAAAATATGGTGCTCTCTAAAAAGCGGTTACTATTGCTGCTATTGCTCTCTTCAATATCATCAGTGAAAAATATTGGAGAGCAAGGGGATTAATGACTTCATTGTCAGAAATCCAGCATTAGCCAACAACAACAACAGTTATGGTTACTGTTATTTTTGTGTTCACAACATAGTAGTGCAATAAATGTATATTACGATGGCAATTATTATTTATTTATGCCAACAAACTTACTGCTGGTGTTTTTTAAACACACAAGCCGTGTGTGGGCAATGTATGGGTAGAATTGGGACTGAAAACTTCAATGCCACAGCTAGGATTTGAACCACAGACCCTCCGCTTACGAGATGGGTGCTCTACTATGACAACTTGCCAGGATAACATTGAACTCTCCAACAAATTGCCCACACACGGCTTGTGTGTTTTAAAACAGAAACAGTAGGTTTGTTGGCATAAAAATTGTTACCATTTGAAGGTTTTTTAATCCCAGGAAATAAAGTACTTGCAATAGTAATTCACCATTGGGGTAATTGTCGGTCTGGGTGGCTCAGTTGGTTAGACGCTGGCCTACTGATCCCAAGGTCGCGGGTTCAAACCTGGCCCAGGCCGATGGTTTTTAAGTGTGCTTAAAAACGACAGCTCCATGTCAGTAGATTTACTGGCATGTAAAAGAACTCCAGCGGGACAAAATTCCGGCACACCGGCGACGCTGATGTGATCCTGGCAATTGACAGCGTCGTTAAACAATAAAATAATTTAATTTAATTGGGGTAATTGTCTCTAATGTGAGACTGCCTTTGTGGTTTACTGGGAGAAATACGAATTGGTTGGAGAATTCAATGTCATTCTGGCAGGTTGTCACAGTAGCTTAATGGTTAGAGCACATGCCTGGCAAGCGGAGGCTCTGCGGGTCAAATCCAGCTGTAGCGTTGAATTTTTCAGTCTCTAGGGTTATTTTATTTCCTTTATGAGTTGGGTAAAAATATGATGACTGCCATAGTGTTTGCGTGGTCAGTTTTGTAGCTTATATTTGTTGTCACATTGTTGAAGTGGAATACAGCCTTCGTTGCTGGAAAAACATCCAATTTATTTGGTATTAAAATACAAAGAATTCTTACTTTAACCACTTAATGGTTGCAGTATAAATATGACTTCTGGAACTTACATACTTTGGTGCATTATAGCATCTTGCATTTTAATTTACACCTTTATTAAAATCCGTCTTGAAAATCTTGTGGGTTTTCTCACCGACTTGTTAATAGTTCCCATTATAGGTTGGCAGTACTGCAGCTTATTGGCAGTTCCCAAGAATTCAATATGACAGACATTACACTAAACTGCAGTGGACATTGCACCAAAAAGCAGTACTGCCAACCTACATAATAAAACCATTATTTCTAACCTCAAATATCACAGAGTTCAGGTAACATGCTTTCAAACGATAATAATGATTGAAAATCTTGATCACAATACAAGATTAACCTACTTGCCTTCGGCAAATCTTGTTCTGCAATCACAGTTTTGGATAAAAATTACTTCCGAGCGCTAAATATCGTAATATATATTTAATTCACTACTGTGTTACAAACACAAAAACAACAACATTAACAATAACTGCATATAATGTTCTAAAGCTATTCAGGACAAAACCACGCACACATTAGCAACACAACGGGGTCCACAGATTATTAATTAATTAATTAGTTAATTAAACGGCGTCTAAACAGAATCTTATTTTAAAATCTATCGGTTGCCTCTCTACAACGGGTTTAAAAACCAGGGCTCCTGTGGCAACATAACAGATGCAATAACACCAACTATGACCGTAGTTTTACCATGGTTATATTTTAGGAACAGTTGGTAGTACCAATGCAGCCTAACAGTTGGAATGTCACCAGACCGCACCATAATGGAGGAAAAATGTCACAGTTGGTTTAGCTGTTTCCGCTATAGTAACATGCACCATAGAATATTAAATGTTCTAAACTCAGACACTCGGTTGAGCATAAACTTTCCTATGAAACTTCAGTACAATGGCAATTCTGCTCTCGTCGCATGATATACTTTATCTTCGCAAAACTTAAAGGCATATGGAGGCGGGGCGTACTGCGGACTCGAGCGGATCCTACGCTTGCCCCTCCCACCAGCGCTGCCGAATGTGGTGCATGCATCTCAAACAACCTTATGTACAGACCGTCTACCGGTACACGCACTACGCTTGGCAACAGCGCTCTGCTTGAGCATTGGCCAGCGTTCACATGCCTTTAACTTTTGCGAGTGGTATAATAGCAAGGTATTATTGAAAATTAATTACTTCATTATCTTCTGGTGATGCTCAAGACAGGATGAGAGCTGAGAATAGAGCTGGACTTCATCTTGATCCTTAGACCATTTAATCTCCTGTAGAGAAATCCTTAGCTTTTCTAGTTGACTGCAGGCTATCGCAACCAGCAGAGAGAACAAACCAAGATAGCCATAGAATAACAAAGTAAACTGGAGAGCCGCATATATCTGGAAAAATAACAAGTTCACTTCAACCTTCAACCAATGATGCTTCAAAGCATTTATGCACTTCTTTTATTTGCTATTATTTCTTTTTACTTTCTCTACTGGTAAGTAGGGGAAGTATTATATTCCACCCAAAAATTCGATGTCGAGATTTCACCGGAAATATATGTTTTGAGACCCCCTGAATCCAAAAAAAGCATTTTTAGAAAGAGGTCCGTGTGTGTGTCTGTGTGTCAGTCTGTCAGTCTGTGGACAGCATAGCTCAAAAGTGAAAAGTTGGTTAAAAACCAAAGTTGGCATTTAAGTTTAATGTCTTTCAAGGATGCGACACGAAGATTTTGAAAAAATAGCCCCACCCTAAACTACCCTTTACATGGAAAATTTTTCGAAAATTTTGATTTTCTTGAAAATGGCTCACGATTTTGATTAAAATGTCATATGTTTGAGATATTTTGATGACAAATGAAATGTATATCTTGAATTTTCTGGCTATAGCCCCTGTAGTCGTATTTACACTGGACGACTTTTGCATAACTGGTAAACCGTTAGAGGTAGACCAAATTATGTAAATGTAAACCCCGCGCGACAGCCCACGAAGGGCCAAGGCCTACCGCCCAGCCGCTGCGTCCCCCACCTCTGCCCACTACAGGCGTCATTGGTGAGGTGCAGTACTGGAGGGTGGGACGTGGTCAGCGCCCCGAGCCCTCCCGGCCAGTTATGCGGTCTTCTCGACCTGGGGCCGCTACTTCTCCATCAAGTAGCTCCTCAATTGGTCCCCCCGGGACCTAACGAGGCTGAGTGCACCCCGTGCCAGACCTCCCAGAGGGGATAAAATCCCCATGCTGGTACCGGGGATCGAACCCGGGTCCTCCGCGCCACAGGCAAGCGCGCTGCCAGCTGCGCTACGGAGGCGGCCAAATTATACTATACAAAAAATGTAGATCTTGGTAAAATACACAATTTATGTCTCAATAAATTTTCTTGTAGGGTGAACCATTTCGGAGATATTCCTTGTTATGTGTGTGAGTTTCGGAAAACTTAGAACTTTCGTGAAATGGATCGTTGTTCATTTTTTTTATATGTTAAGTGTGCAAAGACAACAGAATCTCAAACATTTGACTGTCGCACAAAGCCTACTGTATTCTAACATTCCCCTTGCACCTACAAGGAAATAAGCAATGAGATAATTTGTACAAATGTTTATCTCAACTAACAAGAAAGAAGATATAGGAAAAAGAGTTTGTAAGAATGGGTAATTTAAGAGTAGAGAAAGTCATGTGAGTGCAACACATCAGATTTTTACTTGTGGGGTAGCCTGAAAGACAAAGTTTATAGACAAATCCTCGTACATTGGAAGAACTAAAACAAAATATTAGAAATGAAATCGGAAACATTACAATGGCCCAACTTAATCGTGTAAATCAGAATGTGTTCTCCCGATATAATGCTTGTTTAGCCGAGGGTAGACGACATTTCCAGCATCTTCACATGCTTTACGTGCGGAGTTTACATAGGAACAAAGCGGGCTGTGGTACACCCAATCGCGCACTGGCGAAATGTCGTGCGCCCGTTAGGTTTTAAATGAAGGACCCTGTATATAAGATAGTTGTAGTCCCCAAGGGACCTTGAGCCCACAGGGGGCAGCCGCTCACTGGGGAGTTCAAATCGTTAGTCGTTAGGACTAGTTCCCAACCACCCGATAACGGCAACGAGAACGGGAAGGCATACTAACCAGCAGCTTATCGATATAAAGTGGAGGTCAATATTGCATATTGGGAATCCATTTGTTTCTAACCGAGCAATGATAATTTTTCTAGCTTGCGACTGGAGAAAGTTCTAGCGGCTGTTTCATGGCACGACAACTTGAATAATTACTGGGTATAACGAAAAGTCTACTATGCACAATATGACTCTAGCACTCCATGCCGGTAACGAGAACCAGATAGTGAACACTTGACCAAGTATAAACTTAGACTTTCACGGCCAGTGTCTTGACTATTAGATATGTTTAGATCTTCCGGGCTTGTAGGCCGTGGTCTAGAAGGCATTGTTGATACCAACGTTTCGCCAAGTACTGCGCTTGGCGTCATCAGGCGAAACTTTGGTATCTACAATGGTATCTACGTTGATATCTAAAATACCTTCTAGACCACGGCCTACAAGTCCGGAAGAACTAAACATATCTAATAGTCACTTGACCAAGTATTTTTTTCGCATTCTCGGGGCCCAAGAATGAGCACTGCTGTTTGAATACATGTATTTCAATTATTATTTATTTATGCCAACAAACTTGCTGTGGGTGTTTTAGAACACACAAGCTGTATGTGGGTAGATGAAGAACTGAAAAATTCAATGGTTAGAGCACCCCGGAGGGTCTGTGGCTCTGATTCCAGCTGTGGCATTGAATTTTCCAGCTCCAATTCTACCTCTCAAATATATATTTCAACTTTCTCGTTCTGGTTATCGTTACTGTTACCGATGGTTGTGGGCCCCTGCTCTCTGCTGTCGTCTCTCCTTAGGTCCCCCACCCTTACTATCCTCTCACCTCACCTCCCCGGATGCTATTTCAGGAGCATAGACACAGATGATTTCATTGGTATATCCTGTGTGATTTATCTTGTCTCTCTCCTAAAGAACGAGAAATAGATACGTTGAAAAGAGACGTAGATACTCACCCCTCTATGTCCGTTGTTATGGGGAAGGTGACAGAAAATTCTGCAGCTTGTATCCAATCAGTGCTAGATTGCAGGCGCGGCTGCTCAGGGTAGGCAGGGTAGGCAGGGTAGGCATTGCCTGCCCTACCGTAATACATCAACAAATAATTTTTAGCTATGATTCTGCATTTTATCGTTTAAACCATCAGTTCCCTAAATTGTAGTTCAAGAAAAGTTTTCTCGGTTATAATGACCAGCGCATGATCAAATCCTTGAATCTCAATTCCGATTCATCAAAACTGCGCTGCGTGTTTGAAACGCGCGGCAGAAATGATAACGCATGGAACCTGGGTAGTGGAGAGCCAGCTAGCTTAACCTCTGCGTGCCCGGCCCCATTTCCTCAGTACGAGGCCCTTGAACAGGGATAAGGAAACATTCCGTCTGTATACGCACTCCGAGCATGCGTAGACGCGTCTGCCAGCACTCCGAACACTTGCCTGCCCAAATCCGAATTTATGCGACTTTTTCCGAACAGCCATACTCCACGAACGAAGATCTCAGAGATCTGAATCGTGTCGTTATCACTCTGTGTAATACCAGTGTGTTGTAATACCAGTATGACCGACTTAATTAGTGAACTATTACAAAGTCTGCTTTCGCGGCGCACTGACAATGAAAAGAGGAGTGTTTTAGCTATTTAACACAATGCTACAGTCAGACAATTTTTCAATTTCTTCATTCATTTTAGTTTTGGCGGTAATTCGTCCGTAAGTCACACTCATTCACTCTGCACTTATTAAACAGCCAAACAATATATTGTTTGCGTTATCCGCAATGACTTCGCCCCCTTTATTTCGGATAAACGGGGTTCTACTGTATTATTCTTACTGTTATTGTTATTATTATTATTATTATTATTATTATTGTTGTTGTTGTTGTTGTTGTTGTTGTTACACTTTGCCTACCCTAAAATTTTGACTGCGAGCCGCCACTGCTAGATTGAAGATGCAGGTATGAATAGACTTCGGACTAGGGCTAGGAAGTTCATGCATTTGCATGTTTTTTCATAGGGGTTAAAAATGTATACTTTTACATTATGTGCACGAATTATGGAATTTTCAGTTATTTGGACATGATTTTATGGTGCATATAACTGCATATTTTCTTGATTTTGATAAATGCATATTATTTCAATACTATAGCCCCTATATTGCATATTTTAATGATTTTATGGCTTTTTATTACTTTTTTCTATCCGGATAATATTTTTCATATTGGCAGTACTGCACATGAAGATGCAATTCACGAAGATTTCAATATTATTGCATATTTTGCATATTTTAATGATTTTATGCTCTTTTTTTAATTTTTTCATCAGTATAATATTTTTCATATTGGTAGCATTTCTGAGACAATGGTTCTTTCCCATTGGTAGATAGATTTGTGTCCAGTACGAAGATAATTTTTGTTAAATCTCCTAAAAGAGTTAAGTTGTTTAGCTCAACAGCACCTAATATCTGACTTCTTCCTGCACCAGTGTTAATCGATGGGGAACATGGATCGATGCAGTTTTATATTATGCTGAGCACATAGAAACAGCCGAAGAGGCTATTAATTCATTGGACTTGAAAGATGCTTCATCAAGAGAAACTGTGCAAAATATTCTGTCAGGCACTGGGTTAAAAGAGGATCTTGGTTTCATATCTGCGCATTTTTCTTTCTTACCAACAGCCATAACGACATTGGAAGCTGTAGGATTTCCTTTGCATGAATCACTGTCATGGAAAAAAAAAAAAAAAAAAAAAAAAAAACAATATGTGATCTAAGTTTGGTTCCTGGCAGCATAGGACAAAAAGTGAAAGAGAAAGTGAATTATGTAATTTCAAAAAAATTCTGGTTATAAACAGATGTGCGGTATTTGAGACATCCTCAAAAGAAAACCATCTGTCACACCAAGAGACTTGACTCTCTCTGTGAAGCAGTTAGCATCATTTAAATATGCCCTGATAACATCTTGTGACGCGGAGAGAAGTTTTTCACGTTACAAAAGTGTTTTGCGAGACAACAGACGATGCTTTACAGTTGAAAATTTGTGCAAAGTGTTGGTTGTGAACTGCAATTTAGCAGTTAATACTAGCAGCGGAACTACTTCTGCTTCAACCTCTAAAGAATAAGGTAACTTTATTTATTATTTATACTAACTCGTCTTGTCTACTGCAAAGGGACATTGTTTTAATTAAATAGTGCATATTTCTTGGCATATTTTCAAGTTTTTAAGAGCATATTTGCATGCATATTTCAGTGTTTTTAGGCCTGAACTTCCGAGCCCTACTTCGGACGTTTCTGCACGCAACAGTCTTACTACCCCCTGCCCCTAACTGGCGCAGTGAAAGAGACCTTCTAGTTTTATGGTCCCAGAGGTAAGCTAAACCACCGGAGGTATAGATCTGCTAGTCTAACCTAACCTAACCTAACCTATAATGAAAGCAACCTACCTGAAGAAAATTGACCATGCAATAGTTGAAGTTTGAAGACAGGTCGAGGGGCTGCGCCACGGAGATGGTAAGTGGTCTATCTTCTCCTGTGGTGAGGCGTATTGTGCAGTAGGCCAAGTGAAGGGAAAATACTCCAAACAAATTCCAGCATAATGTCTTTTTTATCCATGGTATCATCCCAGCCATTGTCATGTTCCCTGTGGTCGGTTCGCGACTAGGTAGACTGTCCCAGGTGAACTCGCTGGTGGATTCCAGCAGCTCGTCCAAGTTCTTCCTTTGAATCCTGTTCAATAAGAATTATATCGGTATTCGATACTCCGTGGTATCAAAGTTTCCAGGGTGAATTCAAGTCGATTTGAGCACCCATTTCGAATTGAATACTGCATAGAAACAAGGATTCAAGTCGAAATGAAACACTGGATCCGATCCGCTTAAAAGTGGGATCAGACCGAAATCTTGTTGTATGGAAACAACTACCGGATTCAAATCGATTTGAATCCGCCAAAGTTGCTAACTTGTACTGTACTCGTAACACGCTACACGTTCGTCAATTTGTTTTCTTCGCGAAAGTGCTCTAATAAAACATAACAAAGCTACTTTTGCTGTTTTTCTAATCTCTCAATATATTGTTCTCAAAAACATTAGCCTTAAAATCTACTTAAAATACGCAGAAAACATAGTTTATACAGGTTCACCAACATAAACCAAGTGACCAACATAAAAACTTGAATTATTTATGCTTTAGGCTTGCGTAATCAAATCGTTCTCATTCCGGATTAAATTCAACATGTAAGCAATGATCGTATTGAGAATGGGATTGGGCTCAAGTCGATTTCAATTCCTTATGAAACGTATATATCCCTAGTGCTTTGAGATAAACGTTCGATACTTTTACATTTTTAAGTTTCGTATTACTGAAACTTGTTACGTTTAACTTTATGCTATATAGCGTTTCACTCTTAGAAGACAGTATGGAGTTAAATGGGACATCTCTGTCTCTATCTAGCGCATACAAGTTGCCATTAGCCGCGTCCTTTTCTACCCTCGCTCTGTTGCCACATTCCTAATAGCATGGTATAAATATTCATTTGTTATAAATTTCAGGTTTGAACACATTATCCTATGCAGAATTTTTTTCTCTATCAGGTTATATCCTTTTCAGAGTCATTATACATTTCTATAGGCCCAAATTTCTTCAGAAAACGTTTTTTTCAATAGAAGTCCGAAATTTGCTGTTTCTACACTCATCACGCGCTAACTAACAAACTAACTGCTAGAATGCATCTATATTTTTTTCTTAGTTAGAGTAAACCATACTGCTACTACCTGCCTACTTTGAATTCTCTATGTTTACCCAGTTAAGTGTTATAATTTTTTAAATTAAATGTTTTCGGAAAATTTTATACCTGTGCACTGCAAAAGTTACGCAGTGTGAAACTTTTTTGTTATTGAGTTTACATCAGGGAACCAGCGAGAGCAAATGTTGAGGAAGGTTGGAGAAAGTTTTTAAAATAAACCAAAAGGCAGTAACCTCTTTCTTTTATCCAGTAAGGCAAACAAAAGGTATTCATCTATTCAGCGCCAGGCCTGACACAGAAGATAGTATAAGGAGCAGCACTAACATTAGTTCGAAAGAAGCCGTGTGTGTAACTGTGAGCTGTTATTGCGTTATTTGTTTAATATTTTTGTAAATATTTGTAGTTATGGAGGGGGAAGCTAGGAAGAGACGATATGTTGGTAAATTAAGAAGTAAGGAACGCGAAATAATTATGAATGTGTTAGATTATTTTTGAAGTAAAATGCGTGTAAGGCAGTAAAAGAAACAGCTAAGGCTATTGAGTGTTCAGAAGCAGTAGTGTATAGGATTAAAAAGGAAGTAATGAAAGGACTTCTAAGAACGCCATCGAAAAAGAAAGCAAAAAGGGTGGGACTACACAAAACGCTAGGTTAACGCAATATGATTGAATAGTGCAAGGTGGAGTGCGGCGAATTGTACATTCTTTACAGTTTGCAAATATTCCACCCAAGCTGAATATAATTTGTCACGGGTCAACAGTGATGAGACCCTACCAAATTTCTCAAGGGCCACTCTTAGTCGGTTCTTACATGATTTGGGGTCCGAATATGAAAGAAGGGGTAACAAGTGCATATTAATAGAAAGAGACGATATCGATATCATCAGATGTCGACATAAATATCTACAAGACGTAAAAAGGTTTAGGGACCAGGGGAAATCAATTGTTTATACAGACGAGTCATTTGTAAATTTAGGTCATACAGTAACAAAGGCGTGCAGGGATACCAAAGTTAAAAGTGCCCGTCTCGTCAAGCAGCAATTGAAGGACTAAGTACAGGACTCGGCCACCTCGGGATCGCGCGCGGAGAAAGATTCGCAACTAGTACATGTTGCAACACTGCGCTCCATTTAACGTGTACTGTCTTCTAAGGGTGAAACGCGCTTTAGATAAGGAATGAAAGAGTCGATGCTTGACGTTATTGCCTCGCACGTGCCCCCCAGGACTATAGTTTGATAGACCTTGACTGAGAGTGAATCGCATAGACTCTTGAAAATGAAAACATGCAATGTTAACTGAGTTGTGAATGAAGATGATTTAACTGACGTACTAAATCACGTTTCTGTAATAACCTGGCTTGGGGACTCACTCTCCGCCATTACATTTACCTATTCCAGTGAGCAAAATCTGTGAATCCAACAAAAACAAATGAGAACTCAGGACGTGACATAATACAGCACATGGAAATATTTGTTGTTTCTTTCCATCTGTTAGTTTGTGTTTGTCACGACCGTACCTTACAGCTGTACCGTACGAGTAATTTCATAAATATTTTGTCTTAACATAATATTGAGACAGTACTAATAATAACAATACAACAGATTTAAGGAAGCATGTAGTGAAGTTTACAGAACCTCTCAATCTACAAGTTTCATGTCACGACATCTGAAAACGATGAGTTGGTTACATGTATTTATACACAGAAAACTACTAATTCAGTGAACAAGCGATGTTTTTACTGATTTTTAACAAGTATCGAGTGTCGACAACAGTGGTATCGTTCCATCACTAATAATAATAATAATAATAATAATAATAATAATAATAATAATAATAATAATAATAATAATAATAATAATAATAATAATAATAATAATAATAATAATAATAATAATAATAATAATAATAATAATAATAATAATAATGTGACATTGGATCATTCAACAATATACGGACAAGAGTGACCTTGAATACGGCGAGCTGTTCTGTGCGCGACCGTAATAATGGTTGCAAAACATAAAGGAGGTCCGAGACTACAGGGCAACTATCGACTGTGTGTGTGAGATCGAACAGCGTGATAACACCGTAGTGTCCAGCAAGCTCTAGAAGCTTCTCTGCTGAGTCATGGAAAGAACTCGAAGGAGATTACGTCACGCCGGCTCCAGTATAAATAGGACAGACAGTGAGCATTTTTGGTGGGGTGGAGTCCAGTCACAGCCGCCGCAGAGACAACATGGCAGGAAGAAAGAAGAAGAGAGCCACCGCAGCAGTCCAAGAAGCCTCCGAAGAACCTTCTGGGGAAACTGAAAACGCCAGCGCCGTCCCTGCCTCACAGCCAGCCTCCTCGCCAACTCCATCTCCATCTACGCCGCCTGACCAAGGTATCTCAGCCTGCGACACCACGCCGACATCAACCACCCACCGCACACAGTCGACACAGCCAGAGGTTGAATACCGAACGTCCACTGAGAGTCATCCTAACCTCACGAGGCTGCAGAGTTACAGCGCAGTTGTGCGCGGAGTACATCGGCAGCTTCCGGACTCTCTCCTCCTCAGCGCAGCCCGACGTCGCTGGCCTTCTCTCATGAAAGCGACGCGCATCATCACAGCCAGAGGACCGTCGCCGCTGGTGCTCCTGGAGTTCTGGGATGGGGCGGATTACCGTGCTGCTTTGACGGACGGGCTTCCTGCCCTCGGGCAGGTGCTCCCAGTTGAGGCTAGCCGTGGTGTACGCCCTATTCCCTGCCGACGCTGTTGCCAGTACGGTCACACCGCCGACGCCTGCGCCGACGCCCCACGCTGCCACTACTGTGGCGCTGGCACCTTCACCACATCCTGCACCAGCCATGACCTGACACGTCGCCCCGTGTATTGTGCCACGTGCAACTGCACTGGCCACTTCACGGGCCAGGCGGCGTGCCCCAGGAACCCACGCCGTCAGCCGCCACCTGCCACAGTTCATCAAGACAACAATAGCCTGCCCTCCGAGACCACTTCAACAAGCAGCTGGAGAAAGTGGTCACTTACATCAACGACTCACGCATACACAAGGTCCATAAGACATTAGAAGAAATTCTACAAGGACACACATCATCACTACAGACTTCACTTGCTCAGATTTTGCAGTTACTGACACTCCCCAGACCTCCAGTCGGTCCTCCAATCGGTCCTTCAGTACGACCCAACTTCCCCCCAAACCGCAGGTCAGTGTCAGGGCACCGCCATGATACTTGACCTGCATAAGCAAAACAAAAAAAAAAAAAAAAAAAAAAAACATTTTTGGTGTCAGAGCTTGAGTGAGTGTCAGTAGTTTTAGGTAGTTGTTCAAGTCGTCGTGTAGTTAGCTTTAGTTACGAGAGTGAATCGGCCAGCCTGTCAGCGAGTGTGTATGTGTCGTCGAGTGTTTGTATCGTAATAGTAAAGATATAAGAGACGGTGAAACTGCAGAAAGATATTGAAAGACTGAAAAAGATTATCGGAAGAACAATTGTGAACCGTAATAGCAGAAAAGACTATAAACTGTGTTAGCAACGAGAAGGAAATTGTGCATTTGTAGTAAAATTTAAAAGAAAACAAAGTGTTAAAAAGTAAACGGACTTCGAATTTTGCGCGTTTGGTGACAGTAATAACTAGTTACCTCAAATGGACATCCATGGTCAAGATGTCGAAGCAGCCAATAAAGTAAAGTGCGTTTTGTGTTACTTGGCCTAGGTCATGATCGTATGTGATGATGAACACTATCAGGGCAACGAAGGTACCATAACAAAGTGCTATGGTAACAAATGTATGCAAATAGTAGATCGTCGATGCGTCTGGATCCAATAAAGGAATGCCTACAATATTAATCATTTTCACAAAGGCGTAAAATCTCTCCCTCGCCAGTGTTGTTTTCTCCATTGCTGCCCCTGTGAACAAAAGAACAAATGAAACAGAGGCGTATCCTCAACATTTTGTAAAAGCCAGTGACTATAGGAGTTTTCATGTTATGAAGGCACAATGGCTCTTTTGGAGATTCAGCGCGGCGTTGCCACGTATGTTGCACCAATGTAATTACCGCGTTTGCACACAACCAGATTTATTATTATTATTATTATTATTATTATTATTATTATTATTATTATTATTATTATTATTATTATTATTATTATTATTATTATTATTATTATTATTATTATTATTATTATTATTATTATTATTATTATTATTATTATTATTATTATTATTATTATTATTATTATTATTATTATTATTATTATTATTATTATTATTATTATTATTATTATTATTATTATTATTATTATTATTATTATTATTATTATTATTATTATTATTATTATTATTATTATTATTATTATTATTATTATTATTATTATTATTATTATTATTATTATTATTATTATTATTATTATTATTATTAATTATTATTATTATTATTATTATTATTATTATTATTATTATTATTATTATTATTATTATTATTATTATTATTATTATTATTATTATTATTATTATTATTATTATTATTATTATTATTATTATTATTATTATTATTATTATTATTATACCTTACAATAAACCCTTACCCTTTTTACATTCTTTTCTTAATATAAAAAAATGCAGGCCTACTTACACCAGTCGCCTTATGAAGTTCACTAACAATACACAAGTCACTGTGTCCGGGGTTCTTTTTCTTTAAATAATCACACACCCTAGGAATTGTTTTATAATTTCGCCTTTTCTTCTGCGATCCATTGCGCATTGATCACTTAACTGCAATGCACACGATTGCCAGAGAACTTGTAAAACTCTCCCACACCTCAAATTCCCGAAACCTATTGAAAACCTCCACAGAAGTCCAATACCTTATCGGCCCTTCAACTGCCACTCATCTGGTTTCCATCATCTGCAAGACAGGAGAATCGGGTGTTGTTGGCCGTGTGCTTGGCGCGCTAAAAACATTTGCCTTTAAATGGTGATTTACGGATCGCTTGTTACTGGAGATGTTCTATATTTATATAAAAAATAATTTCGTTATTTCCTTGACAACTTTGTCGCTGGAAGTTTTTACGTGGACTTACAGAACGAGAATTAGCCAGCGACGACATTTTCCACTGTATAAACGAAGAATCCTGACACTTTGTTTTAAACTTTATTTTTTTTTTAAAAATATGTTTAGACATATTGATATAATCTAAATACTAACGTGGCCTATAAAAGCAAGCGAATAATCCAGATCTTTTTCATTGCAATTATTTCGGTTTAAAGCCATGTTTAAACGTGCGGAGCGAGAAAGATGTTAAAAAATCTGCTTTCAACAAAACTTTGCATTTTATTATTTAAAAAAATGTACAATTGCATAGATGGTTTATCGTGCATACCATAGTATTCTTCGACACATTTTACACTGAAATGCATGCTCATACTTCACCTTAGTCACATTTGAAAACACACAAATTAGGCAACGGCGCACCTGCTTCTTCCATAAGAATAACATGGTCCATAAGAGCCCGTTGTGCCTTCATGATGTGAAAATAGCTATAGAAGCATAGAAATTATATATCTACTTCATCCTTCCCTAGCAACAAACATGACCAAAAGAATTTACACAAAGTTTCATAACCAAACTATTCTTTATATAAAGTTTAGAGTTAAATGTACGCACCAAGTTTTTCACATTGCTCTCCATCTTTAAGTTTTTCAAAGCAGGATTGCAGGCTACATATATGGTGAGAATACCTCAGCACCTCAACTTGGCTGTTTGAGGCACTAAACACACACATCCACTATTCAGTCTAGTAAACACTTCTTTGTAACAGAATTCATGGTTTTCTCTCTTAGTTCGTGTGTTATTGTTGATTCCTCTGTCATTTAAATGTGAATATCTCAGCACCTCACCTAGGCTGTTAGAAGAACTAAACACACACATCCACTATTCAGTCTAGTAAACACTTCTTTGTAACAGAACTCATGGTTTTCTCTCTTAGTTCGTGTGTTATTGTTGATTCCTCTGACATTTAAATGTGAATATCTCAGCACCTCACCTAGGCTGTTAGAAGAACTAAACACATACATCCACTATTCAGTCTAGTAAACACTTCTTTGTAACAGAATTCATGGTTTTCTCTCTTAGTTCGTGTGTTATTGTTGATTCCTCTGACATTTAAATGTGAATATCTCAGCACCTCACCTAGGCTGTTAGAAGAACTAAACACACACATCCACTATTCAGTCTAGTAAACACTTCTTTGTAACAGAATTCATGGTTTTCTCTCTTAGTTCGTGTGTTATTGTTGATTCCTCTGTCATTTAAATGTGAATACCTCAGCACCTCACCTAGGCTGTTAGAAGAACTAAACACACATACACATCCACTATTCAGTCTAGTAAACACTTCTTTGTAACAGAATTCATGGTTTTCTCTCTTAGTTCGTGTGTTATTGTTGATTCCTCTGACATTTAAATGTGAATACCTCAGCACCTCACCTAGGCTGTTAGAAGAACTAAACACACATACACATCCACTATTCAGTCTAGTAAACACTTCTTTGCAACAGAATTCATGGTTTTCTCTCTTAGTTCGTGTGTTATTGTTGATTCCTCTGACATTTAAATGTGAATACCTCAGCACCTCACCTAGGCTGTTAGAAGAACTAAACACACATACACATCCACTATTCAGTCTAGTAAACACTTCTTTGTAACAGAATTCATGGTTTTCTCTCTTAGTTCGTGTGTTATTGTTGATTCCTCTGACATTTAAATGTGAATATCTCAGCACCTCACCTAGGCTGTTAGAAGAACTAAACACACATACACATCCACTATTCAGTCTAGTAAACACTTCTTTGTAACAGAATTCATGGTTTTCTCTCTTAGTTCGTGTGTTATTGTTGATTCCTCTGTCATTTAAATGTGAATATCTCAGCACCTCACCTAGGCTGTTAGAAGAACTAAACACACATACACATCCACTATTCAGTCTAGTAAACACTTCTTTGTAACAGAATTCATGGTTTTCTCTCTTAGTTCGTGTGTTATTGTTGATTCCTCTGTCATTTAAATGTGAATATCTCAGCACCTCACCTAGGCTGTTAGAAGAACTAAACACACATACACATCCACTATTCAGTCTAGTAAACACTTCTTTGTAACAGAATTCATGGTTTTCTCTCTTAGTTCGTGTGTTATTGTTGATTCCTCTGACATTTAAATGTAAATATCTCAGCACCTCACCTAGGCTGTTAGAAGAACTAAACACACACACACACCCACTATTCAGTCTAGTAAACACTTCTTTGTAACAGAATTCATGGTTTTCTCTCTTAGTTCGTGTGTTATTGTTGATTCCTCTGTCATTTAAATGTGAATATCTCAGCACCTCACCTAGGCTGTTAGAAGAACTAAACACACATACACATCCACTATTCAGTCTAGTAAACACTTCTTTGTAACAGAATTCATGGTTTTCTCTCTTAGTTCGTGTGTTATTGTTGATTCCTCTGTCATTTAAATGTGAATATCTCAGCACCTCACCTAGGCTGTTAGAAGAACTAAACACACATACACATCCACTATTCAGTCTAGTAAACACTTCTTTGTAACAGAATTCATGGTTTTCTCTCTTAGTTCGTGTGTTATTGTTGATTCCTCTGACATTTAAATGTAAATATCTCAGCACCTCACCTAGGCTGTTAGAAGAACTAAACACACACACACACCCACTATTCAGTCTAGTAAACACTTCTTTGTAACAGAATTCATGGTTTTCTCTCTTAGTTCGCGTGTTATTGTTGATTCCTGTTACATTTAAATGTGAATATCTCAGCACCTCACCTAGGCTGTTAGAAGAACTAAACACACATACACATCCACTATTCAGTCTAGTAAACACTTCTTTGTAACAGAATTCATGGTTTTCTCTCTTAGTTCGTGTGTTATTGTTGATTCCTCTGACATTTAAATGTAAATATCTCAGCACCTCACCTAGGCTGTTAGAAGAACTAAACACACACACACACCCACTATTCAGTCTAGTAAACACTTCTTTGTAACAGAATTCATGGTTTTCTCTCTTAGTTCGCGTGTTATTGTTGATTCCTGTTACATTTAAATGTGAATATCTCAGCACCTCACCTAGGCTGTTAGAAGAACTAAACACACATACACATCCACTATTCAGTCTAGTAAACACTTCTTTGTAACAGAATTCATGGTTTTCTCTCTTAGTTCGTGTGTTATTGTTGATTCCTCTGACATTTAAATGTAAATATCTCAGCACCTCACCTAGGCTGTTAGAAGAACTAAACACACACACACACCCACTATTCAGTCTAGTAAACACTTCTTTGTAACAGAATTCATGGTTTTCTCTCTTAGTTCGCGTGTTATTGTTGATTCCTGTTACATTTAAATGTGAATATCTCAGCACCTCACCTAGGCTGGTAGAAGAACTAAACACACACATCCACTATTCAGTCTAGTAAACACTTCTTTGTAACAGAGTTCATGGTTTTCTCTCTTAGTTTGTGTGTTATTGTTGATTCCTCTATCATTTAAATGCGAATAGGTTGTACTTGTCCAATAGCCTTGTGTTTCTTTGTTACTAGCTGAAATACCCGGCGTTGTCCGTGGTTTGACGGTTTATCTCTACAACATTTAGACTTAGGTTGTACTTGTCCAATAGCCTTGTGTTTCTTTGTTACTAGCTGAAATACCCGACGTTGTCCGTGGTTTGATGGTTTATCACTACAACATTTAGACTTAGGTTGTACTTGTCCAATAGCCTTGTGTTTCTTTGTTACTAGCTGAAATACCCGGCGTTGTCCGTGGTTTGATGGTTTATCACTACAACATTTAGACTTAGGTTGCACTTGTCCAATAGCCTTGTGTTTCTTTGTTACTAGCTGAAATACGCGACGTTGTCCGTGGTTTGATGGTTTATCACTACAACATTTAGACTTAGGTTGTACTTGTCCAATATCCTTGTGTTTCTTTGTTACTAGCTGAAATACCCGGCGTTGTCCGTGGTTTGACGGTTTATCTCTACAACATTTAGACTTAGGTTGTACTTGTCCAATAGCCTTGTGTTTCTTTGTTACTAGCTGAAATACCCGGCGTTGTCCGTGGTTTGATGGTTTATCACTACAACATTTAGACTTAGGTTGTACTTGTCCAATAGCCTTGTGTTTCTTTGTTACTAACTGAAATACCCGGCGTTGTCCGTGGTTTGACGGTTTATCTCTACAACATTTAGATTTAGGTTGCACTTGCCTAATAGCGTTGCGTGTCCTTGGAGACATTTAAAAAGTTACTCAAGGCCCTTAAATAATTAATACTCTCAGGACACTATACAAATAAAAGCATGCATAGAATAAAAACACCGAGAAAATACTATACAGAAGCACTGTTGAAGAACCACAAATACCACAGTTTGTAATGATGATTTTTCATTAATACAGGTGAGTTTCATGTATTAATAGAAGTCACTTGTCGGTCTATCACATTTCTATTTATAAAACAATCTCATTAGGAATGAAAAGGACAGTTTAAGTAACGTCAATATAACTTTGCTTATTCTCAGTAAGCAGCATACACAGAACTACTATAAGAAAACTCAAGAAAGTCAAAACAAAATGAAGACTGAATTTGACTATGTTATTACTCCATGATCCATGTCACAAAGTAGGAACTCGTTCGTTTATCTTCTGAGGTCGCGAAAATGCAAGTAATTATTGTAATTCTTTATTTATGCCAACAAACTTTCTGTTGATGTTTTTAAACACACAAGCCGTGTGTGAGCAAAGTTTAAGAGGTAGAACTGGAACTTAAAAATTCAATGCCACAACTGGGATTTGAACCACAGACTTTCTCTGATGTGAGACTGCCTTTGTGTTTTACCAGGAGAAATACGAATTGGTTTGAGAATTTAATGCCATTCTGGCAGTTTGTGACAATTGCTCAGTGGTAGAGCAGCCGCTCGGTAAGCGGAAGGTCTGTGGTTCAAATCCCAGTTGTGGCATTGTATTTTTAAGCTCCAGTCCTACCTCTTAAATTATTGTTATGTTGGCAATGTTGGAGCTACTATGATTACAAAGATATGGATGGTCTTGCGAGCTTTTGTAGGCATTCATGAACCTAATACTTAATTTGTGAAATGGAGTGGAATTTCTAATTTTTAATTCTCAGCCAGACAGTAATTTTTGCCATGTGTGAGAGGTTATCTGCATCGAATTTGTCCGCAATCGGTGTAACAATGTAGAAGTCTATAAGGGGCACACACTCACACCGACTTTTATATAGTTGAACCTGATTTATCGTATGTATATCAAGGGGAAAAGGGAATATTACTTGTAACCCAGAATTACTTACAAATGAGATTTTATAATCCATTATATTTTATTTAAAGAAAAAGCAATACAATGGACCTACATGTGTAAAATTAAAAAAAAACACACACAAAGATATGTACGAAGAAAAAACATTGAACTTGGCACTACTTTAAAGAAACCATTTAATTTGGCTTGCTTCACTTCTCTTGCATTAAGTGCATACACTAAACAGAAAACACCAAATACTGAACACTTTACTTCTCGTTTGTAGCTACGTCACCGTCACTTCGTAAGGATCGGCTCTAGCACCAAATACCTTTGTCTTTTGTTTCCGCGGCCGAAAGCCGCCCACTCTGCTTGTGTTTTTATCAACAGACATAAGGAAAATACTCCTCGAATTTCTTTTAAGATAGCGTATGCTGAATGCTCATAATTACGTAAAATTCAATCCTATTTCACTGAAACAATGCATATACTAGCGAATTACGTGTAAATGCATTACGTATAAGTAACACTCTATTGACATTTATTTATGCCAACAAACTTACTGTTGGTGTTTTTAAACACACAAGCCTTGTATGGGCAAAGTTTGAAAGGTAGAACTGGAACTTAAAAATTCAATGCGGCTGCTCTAACCACTGAGCTATTGTGACAAACTGCCAGAATGGCATTAAATTCTCAAACCAGTTCGTATTTCTGCTGGTTGAAATTGAATTTTTAAGTTCCAGTTCTACCTCTCAAACTCTAGTAACAGTTTCTAAATTACACTTTGCCTGGACCTACAAAAATGTACGTATTAAGCAGTTCAACTGTGTATCTTATATATTTAAACGAGCAATTCTTGTATATATATTCCGCGTAACTTGGAAACGGCTCTAACGATTTCCATCAAATTTTGTATTTAGATAGAGTTTTGCTTTTTAAGTTCATCTATATAGGTGTGATTCCCGAAAAAACGCGATTTTACACAAAAAATAACATTTTTTATTCCCGCTTACACAGAGCAATTCTTGTATATATATTCCCGGTATTTCAGAAACGGCTCTAAAGGTTTGGTTAAATTTTTGTATACATGCATATTACTTTCACAGTGTTTTCTCTACTCACTTTTAGGTAATACATTCACATCTCTTTCTCTACCCACTTCTCTATAAACAATTTTCCATAAAAAATTGATTTTACACCAAAGAACATTTTTATCTCCGCTTTTATAATAAGTCATACCATGTTCTGTGTGTTTGAAATAGAAATACTGTTACATTCACACTGTCTTCTCTTTTCAGTTTTAAGTAACACAATTCACAGTGGTTTCTCTACTCACTCTTCCACAAAGAAATCATACAACTTTCTGTATGTTTGAAGTAGAGATGCTGCGTATTACATTCACAGTGATTTCTTACTTACTTTTAGCTAACGCATTCACATCGCTTTTTCTACTCACTCTTCTAAAAAGAAATCATACAAGTTTCTGTATGTTTGAAATAGAGATGCTGCATATTACGTTCATAGTGGTTTCTCTACTTACTTTTAGGTAACACATTCACATCTTTCTCTACTCACTTTTCTTTAAACAATTCATATCACCGCGAAAATCGGCACGTATATGTATTTTCCCTTGAAGAAAGTTTTTATGATAACAGTTTTACTACACAATATATTACTTTCAAATGGCTTTCTACTCGCCTTTCTTTTACGTAGCACAATCATATATCCCCTGTTTGCCCTCCAACATACAATTCATATAATTTTCTGTGACTGAAATATAAATGCAACGTATTACAAAAAAAAAAAAAAAAATCACAAAAACAGAGGCAAAAATTGCCTAGCGAAGCTCGGTCACCCAGGTACTGTTTTACCTTTAAGATAGGAAGCGAAAGGCCCAGATATTGCCGCTCGAGAGCTTGACTGCAGAAGCTCACGTGGTTCCTCGTGATCCTCGAAGACTATTTCTATATTTTATGCAAAACAAAGGTTCAATTCAAGGTTAGTATTAAAAATGAATGCGCTAACTTATAAGGGGTAAGCATGCAGTGATTTGAAACGAATTTGATAGCTGAATTTCTTCTGTCACGCAATATCATTATAGCATTAAGTATTGAAATGGGACAATCGCTTTGTGATCTTGGTACACCTATCATTACCTCTCAATGTAAAAGTTGCTAACAGTTTGCTCCATGTGAAACATACCATATGAGCAACTTCCTGAAAATAACTTAAACCATAGAGAAGCATCTCTGCGATCTCACTACATACTTAAATTATACATTCTTTCAACGACCTCTTTTTTACTTTCTCTACTGGTAAGTAAGGGAAGTATTGTATTCCACCCAAAAATTCGATGTCGAGATTTCACCGGAAATATATGTTTTAAAACCTCCTGTGTCTGTGTGTCAGTCTGTCAGTCTGTGGACAGCATAACTCAAAAACGAAAAGTCGGTTAAAAACCAAAGTTGGTATTTAAGCTTAATGCCTTTCAAGGATGCGACACGAAGATTTTGAAGAAAATAGCTCCACCCTAAACTACCCTTTACATGGAAAATTTTTCGAAAATTTTGATTTTCTTGAAAATGGCTTTAACGATTTTGATTAAAATGTCATATGTTTGAGATATTTTTATGACAAACGAAATGTATATCTTGAATTTTCTGGCTATAGCCCCTGTAGTCGTATTTACTCTGGACGACTTTTGCATAACTGGTAAACGTTTAGGGATAGACCAAATTATACTATACAAAAATGTAGATCTTGCTAAAATACACAAGTTATGTCTCAATAAATTTTCTTGTAGGGTGAACCATTTCGGAGATATTCCTTGTTATGTGTGTGAGTTTCGGAAAACTTAGAACTTTCGTGAAATGGATCATCGTTGTTCATATTTTTATATGTCAGGTGTGCACAGACAACAGAATCCCAAAGCTTTAAAACATTTGACTATCGCACAAAGCTAACTGTATTCTAATATTCCCCTTGTACCTACAAGGAAAGAAGCAATAAGATAAGTTGTACAAATGTTTATCTTAACATGAAGAAGATATGGGAATAAGAGTTTGTAAGAATGGTTACTACAAAAGTAGAGAAAGTCATGTGAGTGCAACACATCAGATTTTTATTCCTGAAGCCATATTCCGTCTTTTTATCGGTTGGGTATGAAGAGAATTTCACAGGCTATTCCAAAAATTACGTGTGCACTCACATGACTTTCTCTACTCACTCTTGTACAAATTATTCTTAAAACACTTCCTCTTCTATCTACTTCATGTTAATACAGATAAAAATATACTTTACTACATATTTTCTTATAAGCACAATAGAAAAGAGAAACTACAGTCGAGTTTAAGCGAGTCAGTTCTTTTAAGAACCGGTCGCTATGTGATGACTTTGACATAGCAGTAGGAGAGATACGGAAGGTATTTGGCTCTGAAGCCATGCTTATTGTACTTATGTCCCCATGGGGCACCCCCGGATGGAAGGATGAGGTGAGAGGAGACACCGGGCGACCAGGTATTGACAGAAGTCCCTAAGGTTTAGTAAGTTCCAGTCACTTTAGATATTCCAGGGCCAACTCAGTGGGACCTCGATGCGGGGTTCAACACCCAGGTGCCACCGCCTTTTCCCATCCGGATTCCACGAATTAAAGTGAGTAATTCTTTCCGCGAGCAATAGTACCTATACGAATTGTATATGTAAGGCCCATTCATTTATTCATTCATTCATTCATTCATACTTGGCTTCAGTTGTAACGCCTGGGCAAATTTACCTGGCAATTAAGGACGTCTACCCAACACGCTCTAAGAATTTTCAGCCCTTTTGTTAATTTTCTTTGAGAGGTGGATACATTTTTAACTAAAAATAGTTAATCATACTGATAATTACATAAAAATAAAAGTTTTAATCCTTTTTCACACAAATGTGCTGTTTTGAATAGTTTAATTTATAGGTTAATGAATATACCCCTTAATAAGGAAAAATTTAACACAGAGTATAAACACATTATTAACCCTGCGGTAATTATTGATTTTAATGCAGATTTTATACATAAAAAGGTAGACAAATTTAAACATCAAAAGGCTGTTAAAGAGGTTTCTACCCTCAAGTAAATAAAAGATAGTTTCCTTGCCATCCGTGGGCCAATAAAAAATTTACAAAAATGTTTAAAGAATATGGAATAACTCTGGTCCCTCAAAATAAATTTAATATACAATATTTAATATACACCAACAGTAAGTTTGTTGGAATAAATAAATAATAATTACCATCTGAAGGTTATTTAATCCTGGGATATAAAGTACTTAAAATAGTAAGTCACCATTGGGGTAATTGTCTCTGATGTGAGACTGCCTTTGTGGTTTACCAGGAGAAATAAGAACTGGTTTGAGAATTTAATGCTATTCTGGCAGTTTGTCACAATAGCTCAGTGGTAGAGCTTCCGCCCGGTAAGCGGAAGGTCTGTGGTTCAAATCCCAGTTGTGGCATTGAGTTTTTAAGTTTCAGTTCTACCTCTCAAATCTTAATATACAAAATTTACTAAACTTTTCTTAAAAGGATAAAATTCCAAATTATAAAAAAATCTAGCATTTATTAATTTAGCTGTTTAGATTGTGAAGCGGTTTATATTGGTAAAACTAAACGTCACTTAGAAACCAGAATAAAAGAGTATTTTAGAAATATTAAATATAAACAAATTGATAAATCAGCTGTGGCGGATCATTTTTGGTCATTTAATCATGAAATTAATCCAGAGGTTAAATTATTAAAGCAATTAAATGGACCTATAGATTTAATGGTATGGGAAAAGATATTCATTTTATAAAACAAGAACCGCTTTTTGAACTTTGAAATACCACCAATAGATTGTATTTATAGGTTTTTTGTTTTCAGATGTTGACGACAAATAGATCTTTTAAGTTGAGCGTTGGTAACTATGGTAACTTGTTTGAATAGCTTTGAAAATAAGTTGGATACAACTTGAAACTAGTCAAGGTTAGAAAAACTTGCAATATTAAAAAGATAAGTGGAGCTTTTAGTTTCTAATTTGTTCTTATTTTAGATTCACTTATCTTATTATTTGCTGCAACTTCTTGACATTAAAATTAACTAGTTACTATAGTCTCTATATTTGTAGAATTGTATTGCTTCACTGTTAACAGCTTAAGTTTTTAATAATAAAACTTCAACCATGTTTTATAAGGTAAGAGTTCATATAAAAGATTATACACAGGCTTAAAGCAGCGAGGCTGCGCATGACATACGTTCGGCTGAGGGAACTGCCGTAGCGGAGAGTACAAACACCATGCGTACGGTCTTGGTTTATATGGGAGACTCTGTATAGCACACTTGCTACATAACAGCTGTCTTGTTGAGAAGATTGATCTCGACAGGGTCCTTAGCTGTAGGTGCTGTTAGGAAGTACTTCCTGACCAGTGGCGTGAAGAGAGCTGGGTTGAGCTTGTCCTCTTCTGGAGGGTCAGTCAACAAGCTCACAGGCACACCAATCACAAACACTAATGCCGTTCCAATCAGACTGTAGTACATGAACGAGATACGGAACAGGATGAAGGCTTCGTTCACAGGTTCATCCCTGAACAAACACAAACACATCGTATAGCTTTAGTTATTATAGATGAAGTCAAGCATTCCTAATTAATTGCTACTGGACCCGATAGTTGAATAAATCATAATAAAACGCAATTGCTTTAAAAATATTTGATATCACTTTCAGTTTGTACAAACTATTGTTAAAAACTCTTATTCTTCAATCTACTTAATGTTCATCGCGAAAAACGTTTATAGAAATTATTTCATTACATATTTTCTTATAGATACAATGGGAATAGCAGAATACTTAAGTGGCAGTCAAATACTCCAAGAGCTGGTGGCTATGTGATGACTTTGAAATTTCATTCATTCTGTATGGCCAAGACATAAAAAAATTAACGATTTCATATTTGAGAAAACTGCATGAGTTTGTAAATTCAAACCAATAACAAGGAATTTGTCGGAAATGGTCATCTAAAAAAAAAAGAAGGCCCTTCAGTTTTTCTAGCACGTATTGGGGAAGTATCGTATCCCAACAAAAATTCGATATCGAGATTTTGCCATATATGCATGTTTTGAAGACCCGACATCCAAAAGAGTATATTTTTTATAAAAACTCAGCGCGCGCGTGTTGTGGCTGTATGTCTGTGTTTGTGTGTCGTGTGTCTGTATCTGTGTCACTGTATCTGTGTGTGGCTGTGTGTGACTGTGTTTGTGTGTGTGTGTGTGTGTGTGTGTGTGTGTGTGTGTGTGTGTGTGTGTGACTGTGTGTCTCTGTGTTGAGTGTCTGTGTGTATCTGTGTGCCAGTGTGTGTCTATGTGTCTGTGTATTAGTGTGTCGCGTGTCTGTGCGTGTGCCTGTGTGTCTGTGTATTTTTTTTCGTATTTGAGTTATGCTGTTCACACACTGACAGACTGGACGATGCGGCACTGGGGCGGGTATCCTCCGAGTTCTCCGGTTTCCCCCGCCATCTCATTCCACCGGTGCTCCATCTTCATTACATGTATCTTCAATGTCACCGCCTGCGGTGCCATATGTAGTAAAAGTGGGTGTTAAACACAACAAAAACACTGACAGACTGACAGATCGAATTCTTGGGTGAAATACAATACTTCTACTAGAGAAAGTAAAAAAAGATGATTTACAGAAATCCTTGCATGAATTGAACAAATTGTGTAAATGTTATGATTTTAAGATATCAGTAACAAAAACAAAGGTTATAGCGTTTAAAGGCAAAACTCCAAATGCAATCTCAAGTTGTTCTAGAGGGTCAAAGTCCACAAGTATGAAATTTGAAATGTTGAGTGTGCGATATCAGTTGTAATGTAGAAGGTACATTCCGGGCACTTTGCGGAACTATGCAGACAACTTTTAAAAAAGGTAACAAAAGATACTAAAATAAAAATGCACAGATTTTTGACAATCCCCACAATATTGTACGGCTGTGAAACTTGGACTCAAAGAAGGAACAGAAACGTAGAGTTCAGACGGTGTAGGTATGGTTCCTTGAGCAAGAAAAGGGTTACACCAAATTCGATACGATCAAAAATGAAGAAATGAGGGAGGAACTAAATGTTGTTGGCTAATGCTTCTGAAGTCATTAGTCCTCTTGCACTCCAGAATTTTTCACTGATGGATGGGGCGCTAGAAGTGGCCGGGCATATTTGAAGGTGGTCTTGGTTCAGTATAAATAATGTTTGAGTTCTCGAGAAGCAGTCCCCACCCGGAGATCCGAAAGGGGGACTATTTTAACTCCGGAATAATATTGGAGAGCTATATAGCAGTAAAAATAGCCACTTTTTACATTTTGGCGGTCACATCGCTCTCTCACAACCCCCAGAATGTCTGGAGGACCACACCTGTCGTTGGTTTACGGGTCTCACCGACCTGACCGGGAGAACTATCAAAATAAATTCACCCACTATATCCTCTGATTACCAATCAGAGGACTCATTACATTCCATGGCAGGTGAGCACCTTAGAAGTTAAGAGCTTTTAGAGAAATTAGAGAAGTGGAAAGGTTGGAAAAATAAATATTCCCTAGCCTTCGGTTACCCTAATAGCATCGAGTTCGGAAGAGAACAAGAGATGACCAAAGTAAGGTCAGATAGAAGAGCTACAGTGAGGAGCAAAACACCAGTAAAGTGGAAGTAATGTTCTGTTCAGCTTGGGTACCTTGTGGTCGCCACTCACATATCCCCTAGACGGAGACCCCTGAGGTGAATGTATAACCATTATGTGATAAAGTAATGACTAGAGCTGGGATTTTTATGTAGTATCACATAACAAAATATGTACATAAATATGTAGAATAGGGAAAATATGTAATATCAAGTACCTATTTAATTCCAGTTTATCATTTTCTTAGCTACAACTCTCAAATCATATTTAAACATTATGTCTTTATTATGCTATGTTTCAATGTTTTCTAGGGTCATTGAAAGAGTTCGTCACTGAGAGTGTCCTTATAGACATAGAAAGATCTTTTCACGTCACATGATGCAACTTGGACAAATGTTAGGAAATGAAGTTTTCCTGGAGAAATGTCCACGGGTGGATCAATATCATCTACAGTTAGAATTTGGCATACACTATGGAAATTGATTTCTCTTTAACACATTTTGTAATTTATTTAATACACTTGTACCAGTTTCTCCATGGACTCTCAATAGTATCCTCTATGACAGCAAATGGAATCTTGTTTACTAATGCAGTGTTGGACTGTTCTCTCACAGCCTCTCCCGATCATTCCACTTCCAGAACATTTCCGTTGTCTGAATAACTGTATAAGGGATCTGCTCATGCCCGAGAAGAGAAGTGAAGTGAGGCAAGTAGTAGAAGTTGTTCTAGTCGTGTTTGTGGTGAAGTTTTGGAGCAAGGAAAACGTATACGAAATGTTCAGTGGGCAGCGCCTGTGTATCGTGCCTAGTAGGAGTTCAGTGCAAGTGTAATCTGACAGTTCTTCACTGTGATTCGATTTGACTGTTGTTCTGTGCTCTGAGTCTATACAAAAGTGATCTAAGTGTAACGTTAGCGCCACGCTAACTGACCAGAAGGCAATAAAGTGTAATTAGCAGCAACCGGTATTTCCTCATTTGTTACATTAATACTACTATATTACTTACGTTTCCGCTACAAGCGAAGTGGTGTTCCCAGCACATCCTTCAACAGATGTGGGTAGTAGAGGTTGTTTGAATGTACCTTCTGCTGTGGCCTTCTGGGCCCCAAACACAATCCAGCTCATGAACACCAGGCTGCATATGCCTCCTGCAAGCGCACCCTTGATGCAAACAAGTAATTCTGTTATGAACATGATTTTATTTCACTTATAGTCTCCCTACTTATCAGCTCGTATAAACTTAAACTACTAGTAAGCTTCCTCGCTGTTGTGTGTGTGTGTGTGTGTGTGTGTGTGTGTGTGTGTGTGTGTGTGTGTGTGTGTGTGTGTGTGTGTGTGTGAACAGCATAACTCAAAAACCAAACGTTGATTAATACCAAAGCTGGTATTTAAGCTTAGTATATTTCAAGAATGCCACACCAACAGTTTCAAGAACATCCTCCCACTTCACACTAACCTTTACAACCAAATTTTAATTTTCTCAAATATGGCTAACAATTTTTATTAAAATCCAGGAGTTTATAGTATTTTTATCACTAATGAAATATATATTTAGAATTTATTTATGTCAAAAAACTTACTGTTGGTGTTTTAAACACACAAGCTGTGTGTAGGCAATGTTTGAGAGGTAGAACTGGGACTTAAAAATTCAATGCCAAAGCTGAGATTTGAACCACAGAGTAGTTTGTGTGTTTTAGCGAGATACACATTTTTGTATAATAGGATTTTGATTATCTCTTACGGTTTATATTTTATTCAAAAGTCATGAGGATCAACAGGATTATATGAGCTATAGCCAGAAAATTCAAAATATACATTTCATTTGTCATAAAAATATCTTAAACATTTTAATCAAGACTGTTAGGGCCATTTTCAATAAAACCAAAATTTTCAAAAAAAGAAAATTCCCATGTAAAGGGTAGTTTAGGGTGGGACAATTTTCTTCAAAATCTTCGTGTCACATCCTTTTTTTTTTTTTTCAAATTTACCTTAGAGTTTCCTCTTGGGTAGAAGAGACCGAAGGAGAAAATTCCTAGTGTAGCACCTGCAGTGACACCCAGTGTGCTCATGGCCAGCTGGAAATCAAGTCGTCAGTTAATTGTAAACATAAACTTATCACAATTATAGAGTCATAGCACAATATTCAACGCAGCAAATGGTAATCCTTAGCTGCCTAATCTCGAAAGCGTTATTGGAACTATTTAAAATGTAGATTGCAGTGACTTCCTTTGTTTCCTATAATTCGCCACTAACAATACGAAAGCTAGCGAAACAAGGCGGCTGAATATACCAGGATATTCTCCATATGTCAGTGACAAAAGTTCAACTGATCATGTTTTACAACTGATTTTGGGAGACTCGGCAGTGAAAGTGACTGATAGTTTTCTCAGCACTTGGTCCGACCTATTCCCTCAAAAAATGAGATACTGATTCCCTGGCAAAAAGGATAGTCATATTCCCTTCCAATTTTATATTCAAATAAAATAAAATTTTTGAAAATTCTCCGTCGTAAGTAATTTAGAAAAAAACAGAAATTTTTGAAAACTTTCCATCCTCCGATTCATTTTTGAGAAAATCGGAATTTTTGAAAATTTTCCATCGTCAGAGTCATGTTTGAAAACCTTCCATCGTCCGAGACTTTTTGAAAAAAATCGAAATTTTTTAAATTTTCCATTGCCCGTCATTAAATGTTCCATCGTTCGAGTAATTCTTTAAAATCGATATTTTTGAAAAATTTTCATCATCCGTGTCATTTCTGAAAAAAACGGGATTTTTGCAAATTTACCATCGTTCGAGTACATTTTTGAAAAAATCGAAATTTTTCAGTTTTCCATCGTCCGAGCCATTTTTCAAAAAAATTGAAATTTTAGAAAATTTTCCACCGTCCGATACATTTTTGAAAGAATCACATTTTTTAAAATTATTCCACCTATTTTTGAAAAAAACGAAATTTTGAAAAATTTCCATTGTACGAGTCATTTTTTAAAAAAATCGAACTTTTGGAAATTTACAATCTCCCCAGCCATTTTTGAAAATCTTCCAAGTCATTTTTGAGAAAAACTAAATTTTTGAAAACTTTCCGTCCAAGTCAGTTTTGAAAAAATCAAAAATTTGATAATATTCCATCGTCATTTTGAAAAAATTGGAATTTTTAAGAATGTTCCGTCGTCCAAGCCAGTTTTGAAAAAATAAAAATGTTTGAAAATTTTCGATCGCACGAGACATTTTTGAAATGTTTCATTGTCCAAGTAAATTTTTTAAAACCCAATTTTTTTAAAATTTTCCATCGTCCGAGTAATTTTCTAGAAAATCCAAATTTTGGAGTTTTCCATAGCCATTTTTGAAACAATTGAATAATGTGAAAATTTTCCGTCGCCCGAGCCAGTTTTAAAAATCGAAAATTATAAAAATGTTCCATCGTCCAAATCAATTTCGAGGAAATCGACATTTTGGAAATTTCAATCGCGCCAGCCATTTTTTTTAAAAACCTACATTTTCTAAAATTTTCCATCGTCTAAGTCATTTTGAGAAAAACGTGACAGGGGATGGAGTCACTCAGAGCATTTCATCCCACCATGCACCCGAACACCCACTGACACTTTCGACCCTGAAAGAGACTAAACGGATGAAAGGATGAACGAAATGAGTAGTAACTGAAATGAACTGAGAAGTGGGGGACGCAGCGGCTGGGCGGTAGGCCTTGGCCCTTCATGGGCTGTCGCGCCGGTTTTTTTTTCTTCCATACTTCTGTCAAATGGAACAGCGTTATTCATTTTTATGTGTTTATCGTGCGAATAGAACGGAATTTAAAAGCTTTAAAACATTTGACTATCGCTCAAAGCCCATAATCCCATATTCTCGTTGCACGTGCAAGAAAAAGAACAATAAAGTAATTTGTACAAATGTTTATCTCAACTAACACGAAGAAGATAGAAGAATAAGTTTCCAAGAATGATTAGTATAAGAGTAGAGAAAATCATGTGAGTGCAGCACATCAGATTTTGTATATAAATCTTTTTAGTATTTGCTGGACGGATACCGGAAGAAGTTATTTTAATTTTGCTATCTGTACTTTGTACAAAACATCCAAAAAACACAAATATGTTGGGGTGTGACGTGTAAAAGCAATTTATTGTTAAATTTTGTGCGGAAACTTTCGCAGGCATTCGTCGTTGGAAGTGCAGTATCACGTTTTTCAACCCACAGAATTGTTGGGAAAGGGCATCGTCATCCATGTAATTGTCTGTTAGATAATCACAAAATTCTTTCACTTTTTCGCATCTGTGACATGAAATGATTGACAAAACAATTTCCCACGTCCTATGCGTATTACCAACACAAAACTAAGGCTAAAATCGCTCATGAACTGTATTCATCACTAAAAAATGGATGTGCTCAATAAAGGAAGCATAATTTGGATGTCCGGTTTTAGGAAAGTTGGGACTGATGGACACAACAAATTCTCTCTTGACATAATGTAATAAACATACTTGTGGTGCATCCTGTAGTAGCCTACCTGCTTCCTTTTCTATGAAAGCACGTCCCTTTAGTATGAAAGAGACTTTTATGAGTGTGTCTCAACCTTTGAACACTGTAATGTCTCATCCCCGCCCTAAATATGACCTTACCTTTAAAACTGAGAATATTCTTGAATTATATTGGAAACATTTTCCTAGAAACAAAGAATACAGTTCAAGAAGCAGTTCATGCTTTATATAGGTATAATGTCTCATATCACGATAATTTTCTTAGACAGTGAATTTGTTGAATATCTGGGTTTTATCTATAACAGTAACCAATATGTGAAGCATAAATAAGTATAGCTACATTAAAATATGTTGTTGCTGTTGTTGTTAGCTAATACTGGATTTCTGACAATGAAGTCATTAATCCTCTTGATCTACAAGATAAATTCTGCAAATGTTTATTTCGACTAAGATGAAGTAGATACCCAAAGGAATAAGAGTTTGTAAGAATGGCCTGTACAAGAGTAGAGAAAGTCATGTGATTGCAACACAGATGTTTTACATTCCGTATGATATTCTTGTACTGAAAGCACAGTCTGTGAATTAAACTGTTGAAACTTGTGGGTTTGTACGGTCTTAAGTTGTAGCTCTTGCATTTTATATAATTATTCATGTAGAAGTGTTAGTCTTCTGTAGCTCCCAAAGTTTACTCTGTTTGCATTGTTTACGATTTTTAAATGTAAACAGCTGATGTGTTGCACTCATATGACTTTCTCTGCTCTTGTACTAACTATTCTTACAAAATCGTATTCTTCTATGTTCGTGTTAGTTGAGATAAACATTTGTACAAATTATCTTATTGCTTATTTCCTTGTAGATGCAACGGGAATTTGGGGATATAGTAGACTGAGCGATAGTCAAATCTTTTAAAGCTTTCAAATTCCGTTCTCTTTGCACGCTTAGCATATAAAAAATGAATAGCGGTGTTCCATTTTATAGAAGTACTCGTATGTTCTCCAAAACTTACACAAACAACATGGAATATATCCGAAATGGTTCACTCTACAAAAAAATTTATTCAGACATAAAGTGTGTTTTAGCGAGATCTACATTTCTATATAGAGCAATGTTAGCACGCAATAGCAATGTTTTGCTCCTCACTGTAACTTTTCTATCTGACCTTACCTTGGTCATCTCTTGTTCTCTTCCGACCCCGATGCTATTAGGGTTCCTGAGGGCTAGGGAGCCTTTATTTTTCCAACCTCTCCATTTCTCTAATTTCTCTATAAAATCTTAACCCCTAACATGCTGACCTGCCATGGCATGTAATACGTCCTCTGATTGGTAATCAGAGGATATGGTCGGTGAATTTATTTTGTTAATTCTCCCGGTCAGGTCGGTGAGACCCGTAAACCAACGACAGGTGTGGTCCATCAGACATTCTGGGGGTTGTGAGAGAGCGATGTGACCGCCAAAACATAAAAATATGGTGCTCTCTAAAAAGCGGTTACATTTACTGCTAAGTCTCTTCAATATCAGTGAAACGTATTGGAGAGCAAGAGGATTAATGACTTCATTGTCAGAAACCCAGCATTAGCTAACAACAACATTTCTATATAGTAAGATTTGGTTTATCTCTTACGGTTTACCAGTTATGCAAAAGTCATTCATTCAATTCAAGATATACGTTTCATTTGTCATAAAAATATCTCAAACATATAGCATTTTAATCAAAATTGTTAGTCATTTTCAAGAAAATCAACATTTCTTGAACAATTTTCCATGTAAAGGTACTCTAGGGTGGAGAAATTTTCGTCAAAATCTTCGTGTCGCTTCCTTGAAAGACATTAAACTTAAATACCAACTTTGGTTTTCAACCGACTTTTCCTTTTTGAGTTATGCTGTACTGAGAGTGACATACAGACAGGCACACACGGACCTTTTTCTAAAACTGCTTTTTTTCGGACTCAGGGAGCCTCAAAACATATTTCCGGTGAAATCTCGACATCGAATTTTTGGGTGGAATACAATACTTCCTCTACTTTACTATACGCAGTAGAGATAGTAAAGATGGAAGTTGTCCATCTATTTCTGTTTCTAAGATAAATTGTATGTTTTTCCCCCTTGCAAATACAAATCCGAGACACAGCCTATTTGTGTGTCCGACAGACGATAACATATGGATAAGAAACTATCATGTTGGAAATATCGACTTTTGTAAACCGCGCTGCAACACGACGTGGAAAAAGTCTGCTCTCCTAAAGCACTCGCTCGTTTTCTCCAAGGCTGTACTTATTTTCTCCTCACAGTCTAATTTAGATTTTAAAACAAAACTTAGAATGAAAATGAACCACTTACCTGTAAAATACTGCCCAGCTTATCAACAACAAAAACAATTGCCAGACAAATTGCACCGATTATGACTACAAGCAGTTTTATGATGTTGCTTGCAGTTTTATCTGATACTCTGTGTTTCAAACAAGGACGAACGAAGTCCTCGAAAAGAGTAGCTCCCAGGGCGTTCAGACAGCTGGACATAGTGCTGCAAGCAGAGAAGGTGCTGCTAGTTTCTGCGGGAAATCACATCATGACAAACCTAAACATCCACAGTTTCCATTTGGGAGAGCTGAAATTTGTATAACAATATCGTAATGTAAGGCAAACATCATATTCTGTCTGTGATACAAGAGTACTCTAGGGTGGAGAAATTTTCGTCAAAATCTTCGTGTCGCTTCCATAAAACACATTAAACTTAAATACCAACCTTGGTAATTATTATTTATTTATGCCAACAAACTTACTGTTGGTGTTTTTAAACACACAAGCCGTGTGTGCCCAAAGTTTGAGAGGTAGAACTGGAACTTAAAAATTCAATGCCACAAATGGGATTTGAACCACAGACCTTCCGCTTACCGGGCGGCTGGTCTACCACTGAGCTATTGTGGCAAACTGCCAGAATGGCATTAAATTCTCAAACCAGTTCGTATTTCTCCTGGTAAACCACAAAGGCAGTCTCACATCAGAGACAAATTACCCCAATGGTGACTTACTATTGTAAGTACTTTATATCCCAGGATTAAATAACCTTCAGATGGTAATTATTATTTATTTATGCCAACAAACTTACTGTTTGTGTTTTTTAGTCTGAAGGTTATTTAATCCTGGGATATAAAGTACTTACAATAGTAAGTCACCATTGGGGTAATTTGTCTCTGATGTGAGACTGCCTTTGTGGTTTACCAGGAGAAATACGAACTGGTTTGAGAATTTAATGCCATTCTGGCAGATTGTCACAATAGCTCAGTGGTTAGAGCAGCCGCCTGGTAAGCGGAAGGTCTGTGGTTTAAATCCGAGTTGTGGCTTTGAATTTTTAAGTTCCAGTTCTACCTCTCAAACCAACTTTGGTTTTTAACCTACTTTTCGTTTTTGAGTTATGCTGTCCACAGACAGACAAACACACACAGGCAGACACACACACACACACACACACACACACTCACACACACGGGCCTTTTTCGAAAAATGTTTTTTTTTTGGGGGGGGGGGGATTCAGGGGCTTCAAAACATATATTTCCGGTGAAATCTCGACATCGAATTTTTGGGTGGAATACAATACTTCCTCTACTTGACTATATGTAATAGACGAAGTAAAAATAAATAAAAATTTATGACCCCTAAGTAAAAGAAGAAGTATTGTGAAAGTCAGAATATAAATGTCTTTTTAAAATATTTATTCTAAATCTGAATATGAGATCTGGTTAACTCGCTATATCCAGCCATTTAGTGCACTGGTGTTCCTATTATGGCAATTGTTTTACGTTACAATACAGTCACTCATGTTTGATTTGATAGTGAATTATTGCTGTCTCAACACTTCAATAAGAGATTTTACCTGAGTGCAGCGCTGAATATGCCGGCCACAAACAGCCCTGGTAGACCTGGCACCTTGCCAACGATATCCATAACATAATAAGTCAACAGCTGATCCGATCTGCTGATCATCTGCAATCAAACCGATTATTAAATACATTACTACAGCATTAAGTCAACTAATGTAGCAAATATTTAGAGACTACCTTCACTTATTGTTTTCTTACATGGTGTATGTTGTTGAAATTAATCACAGACTCTGTTTCGTAAAGCTTTGTTTACATTTTAATGCCCAACTTGTATGAAGACACTAAGCAAGAAAGAAAGAAGGAGGGAGGGAGGAAGGAAGATTGGAACGAAGGAAGAAGGGAAGGAAAGAAAAAAGGGAGAAAGAAAGAGAGAAAGAAAAAGAGAGAGGAGGAGAGGGAGAGAAAGACAGAGAGGGAAAGAGTAATGAAGAAGAAAAGAAAGAAGAATAGAGAAGGAGATAGAAAAGAAGACAGAGAAAGAGAGAAAGAAAGAGACCGAAAGAGGGAGAAAAAGGTAGAGAGAAACAGAGAGAAAGAGAGGAAAAGAAACATTGAGAAAAACAGTGAAAAACAGAGAAAGAAAGAGGGAGAGAAAGCGAGAGGGAAAGAAAGAAGAAAGAAGGAAGGAAGGAAAGAAGGGAGGGAGAAAGGGAAGAAGGAAGGGAGGAAGGGAGGGATGGAGGAAGGAAGGAAGGAAGGGAGGGATGGAGGAAGGAAAGGAGGGATGGAGGAAGGAAGGAGGGGAGGGGGAAATAAGGAAGGAGGGTAGGGAGGGAGGGAGGAAGGAAGGGGGAGGAGAGTGTGGAAGGTCAGGAGGAAAGGAGGGAAGGGAGGAAAGGAGGGAAGGGAGGAAGGAAGGAGGGGAGAGAGTGTGGGTGGGAGGGAAGGAAGGAAGGAAAGAGAGGAAGGAAGGGAGGGAGGGAAGGAGGGTGGAAGGAACGAAAGAAAGGAAGGAAGGGAGGTAGGACGGAAGGGAGGTAAGTAGGGAGGGAGGAAGGAAGGAGGGAGGGAAGGAAGGAAAGAGAGGAAGGAAGGGAGGTAGGGAAGGAGGGAGGAGGAAGGAAGGAGGGAGGTAAGGAAGGAAGAAAGGAAGGAGGGGGTAGGGAGGAAGGAAGGGAGGGAAGTAGGGAGGGAGGACGAAAGGAGGGAGGGAAGGAAGGAAGGAAAGAGAGGAAGGAAGGAAGGATGGAGGGAGGGAAGGAAGGAAAGAAAGGAAGGAGGGGAGGAAGGGAGGTAGGAAGGAAGGGAGGGAATTAGGGAGGGAGGAAGGAAGGAAAGAGAGGAAGGAAGGAAGGAAGGTAAGAAGGAAAGAGTGAAGGAAAGAAAGAAAGAAAGTAAGTATATTTTTTTCTTTCTCTAGGGATACCTAAAGGAGAGGGTTCCTTCCACTAGCAATTGCTCAATTCAAGGTTTCCACATGTCAGGAAATTGTAGACATTCCAGTGGTAGTGTGATGGATGGCTTCCTGAGTCGACTGCATGCTTGTGAAATGAATGAAGAACATATTTTAAATGACGTCATTTTTGACATGGTCTTCAAATAAATTGCGTTTCTAGATATGCAGTCATTCTTCTTTAATGCAGCGTTCCTTTTGCACTACTCATTTTTCTCCATCCTACTTCGAGAGGTCCTGGCCCCAAGACTCCCGTTAAATACACACGTCCTTGATTGATAACTTTGCACATTTTATTACGTACTTAATAGATAGCCCGATGAACTTCGTACCGCCTAATATTGATTTGATTGTAACTCTTCATAGCTGATTATCAATGCTAATCAACCTTACAGCGCGCTTGCCTGTGGCGCGGAGGACCCGGGTTCGATCCCCGGTACCAGCATGGGGATTTTATCCCCTCTGGGAGGTCTGGCACGGGGTGCACTCAGCCTCATTAGGTCCCGGGGGGACCAATTGAGGAGCTACTTGATGGAGAAGTAGCGGCCCCAGGTCGAGAAGACCGCACAACTGGCCGGGAGGGCTCGGGGCGCTGACCACGTCCCACCCTCCAGTACTGCACCTCACCAATGACGGCTGTAGTGGGCAGAGGTGGGGGACGCAGCGGCTGGGCGGTAGGCCTTGGCCCTTCGTGGGCTGTCGCGCGGGGTTTTAACATTACATTACATTTACAATCAACCTTACAACTCCAATTTATTGAGATCGATAATATTAGAGGCATCTTGGTTTATTTCTAAGCCCGCAAAGTCAATTTACCTCAATAGAATGGCTGATCAAAATGGGTGTTTGCAAAACATAATTAAATCGGATTTCACTAAATCTAGTTCTTCCAACGTTGTAATATTAATAAGACAAGTTTCTGATTTGCTCTTATTTTAGAATATGTTACTTCACTGTTAAGAGCTCCAATTTTCCTTGGTTAAACATTAAGCTTGTTATCAATTATCACTACTTCCAGTACTTCAGTACAAAACATATTACCTTTGATTTTAACAAATCACAGTCGTGATAAGTAGCATATGCTAGTAATCCCACGTAGCAGGTGATGGTTTTGATGACTAAAATCCCAACTACAAATATCACTAGCGACCTGTAAACAAACAAACATGTTATTTATGTCTCTTTAGCTACTATATAGCGTTTCACTCTTAGAAGACAGTATGGAGTTAAATGGGACATCTCTGTCTCTATCTAACGCATACAAGTTGCCATTAGCCGCGTCCTTTTCTACCCTCGCTCTGTTGCCACATTCCTAATAGCATGGTATAAATATTCATTTGTTATAAATTTCAGGTTTGAACACATTATCCTATGCAGAATTTTTTTCTCTATCAGGTTATATCCTTTTCAGAGTCATTATACATTTCTATAGGTCCAAATTTCTTCAGAAAACGTTTTTTTCAATAGAAGTCCGATATGTGCTGTTTCTACACTCATCACGCACTAACAAACTAACTGCTAGAATGCATCTATATTTTTTTCTTAGGTAGAGTAAACTATAGTGCTACTACCTGCCCACTTTGAATTCTCTATGTTTACCCAGTTAAGGGTTATAATTTTTTAAATTAAATGTTTTCGGAAAATTTTATATCTGTGCACTGCAAAAGTTACGCAGTGTGAAACTTTTTTGTTATTGAGTTTACATCAGGGAACCAGCGAGAACAAATGTTGAGGAAGGTTGGAGAAAGTTTTTAAAATAAACCAAAAGGCAGTAACCTCTTTCTTTTATCCAGTAAGGCAAACAAAAGGTATTCATCTATTCAGCGCCAGGCCTGACACAGAAGATAGTATAAGGAGCAGCACTAACATTAGTTCGAAAGAAGCCGTGTGTATAACTGTGAGCTGTTATTGCGTTATTTGTTTAATATTTTTGTAAATATTTGTAGTTATGGAGGGGGAAGCTAGGAAGAGACGATATGTTGGTAAATTAAGAAGTAAGGAACGCCAAATAATTATGAATGTGTTAGATTATTTTTGAAGCAAAATGCTTGGCAGTAAAGGCAGTAAAAGAAACAGCTAAGGCTATCGGGTGTTCAGAAGCAGTAGTGTGTATGATTAAAAAGGAACTAATGAAAGGACCTCTAAGAACGCCATCGAAAAAGAAAGCAAAAAGGGCGGGACTACACAAAACGCTAGGTTAACGCAATATGATTGAATAGTGCAAGGTGGAGTGCGGCGAATTTTTCATTCTTTACAGTTTGCAAATATTCCACCCACGCTGAATATAATTTTGTCACAGTTCAACAGTGATGAGACCCACCCAATTTTCTCAAGGGCCACTCTGATTTGGGGTTCGAATATGAAAGAAAGGGTAACAAGTGCATATTAATAGAAAGAGACGATATCGATATCATCAGATGGCGACATAAATATCTAAAAGACGTAAAAAGGTTTAGGGACCAGGGGAAATCAATTGTTTATACAGACGAGTCATTTGTAAATTTAGGTCATACAGTAACAAAGGCGTGGAGGGATACCAAAGTTAAAAGTGTCCGTCTCGTCAAGCAGCAATTGAAGGACTAAGTGCAGGACTCAGGCGACCTCGAGTCGCTCGCGGAGAGAGATTCGCAACTAGTACATGTTGCAACACTGCGCTCCATTTAACGTGTACTGTCTTTTAAGGGTGAGACGCGCTTTAGAATTAGCAGCAGAAATAATTTGGCTGTATTTCGTATAAAGATTATTTCCAACTTAAAGTATGTAGTTTTCAGTTACTGCAGTGTTTCTCAACATGTGGGTCGCGACCCGAAGATCAGTGTATTGGAGGGGGGGGGGGGGGTCGCCTGTTTTCTTTAAACGTTATGTTGATATACTGGAACGCAAATAAACTTAATAGTTGAATGAACTATTAATAAATAGCACATATAAAACATATAAGGAGTACGTTTTTTGTAAGAACCATTAAAATTAGTACAAAGTTTGACACTTTTATTTGAACTATGCAGTGGTTCAAATCCTACATCATAATAAAGCCACATAAACTTTGGTATGCTCTTTTTAATAACTTATTAATTTAAAAACGTTGTGGTTCAGGGGTTTGCTTGTTGCATCACTTTCCCATTTAGGTGTGTCTAATTAACTCATTTTACTTTCTCTACTGGTAAGCAGGGGAAGTATTGTATTCCACCCAAAAATTCGATGTCGAGATTTCACCGGAGATACTGTTTTGAGGCCCCCTGAATCCAAAAAAAAAAAGCATTTTTATAAAAAGGTCCGTGTGTCTTTGTGTGTGTGTCAGTCTGTGGACAGCATAACTCAAAAACGAAAAGTCGGTTAAAAATCAAAGTTGGTATTTAAGTTTAATTTCTTTCAAGGATGCCACACGAAGATTTTCAAGAAAATAACCCCACCCTAAACTACCCTTTACATGGAAAATTATTCGAAAATTTTGATTTCCTTGAAAATGGCTCTAACGATTTTGATTAAAATGTCATATGTTTGAGATATTTTGATGACAAATGAAATGTATATCTTGAATTTTCTGGCTATAACCCCTGTAGTCGTATTTACTCTGGACGACTTTTGCATAACTGGTAAACCGTTAGAGATAGACCAAATTATACTGCACAAAAAATGTAGATCTTGCTAAAATACACAATTTATGTCTCAATAAATTTTCTTGTAGGGTGAACCATTTCGGAGATATTCCTTGTTATGTGTGTGAGTTTCGGAAAACTTAGAACTTTCGTGAAATGGATCAACGTTGTTCATTTTTTTATATGTTAAGTGCGCAAAGACAACAGAATCTCAAATATTTGACTATCGCACAAAGCCTACTGTATTCTAACATTCCCCTTGCACCTACAGGGAAATAAGCAATAAGATATACAAATGTTTATCTTAACTAACACGAAGAAGATATACAAATAAGAGTTTGTAAGAATGGTTAGTACAAGAGTAGAGAAAGTCATGTGAGTGCAACACATCAGATTTTTTAACTACTAACCTCAAACTTTAAGTTCAGAAATGCTTTCCTCTGCCATATAACATAGCACATACGCCAGCTTAACTGTATTTCTGTTTACTACAAATAAATATTAATAATTACATAACTATTAATTCTAGTCGAGTTTTCCTCAATATTTAAACAGACATTTGTACAACTGTTTACAACTTCATGTGCACTACAATCAGTAGAGCCAACATAAATTAATACAGCAGAACTTGATAGGTTCCTTCCGACCGTTCTTTGGAGGTGGAGAAGGTAAAACATTGGAATAAAATTTGAACTGCGATCGATGAATAAGGGAAAACGTTCTTATAGTTACTCAAGGAAATTCTCTCCGTCCCTCGCTGTCCGTGGGTTACGTCGGGGGGGGGGGGGTCCTTATGGGAGCGTTAGACCCCGCCTTGGTTCCCCTTGGTAGACACGGAAGACCTCGAGGGGTCCTCAAACATGCTAAGCCTTAGGGATCTCTGTTAATGTCTGTGCAGCTAGTCTGCATCTGGCCGCCCGGTATCTCTTCTTACCTCATCCTTCCAGGGCTGCCCGCTTGGGGACGTAGGTAAAAGTAGGCTATTTTCGTTTAACAGCTGTTGGTGATTTTAGGTGTTTTTGTAAATTTTTTGACAACTCTAACACACAAGTCACCTGTATTTATAGACAAATGTAATCTTTTCCATTATATTGTTTATTTCTGTTACAATAGTGCTGTAAATAATACTTTTTACTTTCTCAACTGGTAAGTAGGGGAAGTATTGTATTCCACCCAAAAATTCGATGTCGAGATTTCACCGGAACTATATGTTTTGAGGTCCCCTGAATAAAAAAAAAAAAGCATTTTTAGAAAAAGGTCCGTGTGTGTGTCTGTTAGTCTGTGGACAGCATAACTCAAAAATGAAAAGTAGATTAAAGACCAAAGTATGTATTCCGGTTTAGTGTCTTTCAAGGATGCGACACGAAGATTTTGAAGAAAATATCCCCACCCTACACTACCCTTTACATGGAAGATTTTTCGAAAATTTTGATTTTCTTGAAAATGGCTCTAACGATTTTGATTAAAATGTCATATGTTTGAGATATTTGTATGATAAATGAAATGTACATCTTGAATTTTCTGGCTGTAGCCCCTGTAGTGGTATTTACTTTGGACGACTTTCGCATAACTGGTAAACCGTTAGAGATAGACCAAATTATACTGTACAAAAAATGTAGATCTTGCTAAAATACACAATTTATGTCTCAATAAATTTTCTTGTAGGGTGAACCATTTCGGAGATATTCCTTGTTATGTGTGTGAGTTTCGGAAAACTTAGAACTTTAGCGAAATGCAACAACGTTGTTCATTTTTTTATATGTTAATCGTGCAAAGAGAACGGAATCTCAAAGGTCAAAAAGATTTGACTATCGCACAAAGCCTAGTGTATTCTAATATCTCCCTTGTACCTACAAGGACATAAGCAATAAGATAATTTGTACGAATGTTTATCTTAACTAACATGGAGTTAAAGGAATAAGAGTTTGTTAGAATGGTTAGTACAAGAGAAGAGTAAGTCATGTGAGTGCAACACATCAGATTTTTTTTATTTACAATGACGGACGAACTCTATAGACAGGATTGTGAAGTGTGTGGTGACAGATGATTAGTGGTATTCCGAACGCTTTGTTGTAAACCACAACTTCAGAACCGAACCCCGTACATAACTTTTCTACTCCTATTCCTACAGAGGAAAATGGAAATTTACAATGAAGAGTAAAAACATGTGAAGGAATGGTGAAGATTTGTAAGAAGACAAAAGATGCCTTGGCAGAAAAGGTCAGCTTACCACTGCAGTAGCAGGAGTGGTTGGAATATTTACAACTTGTGTTAGCATGCTTTGTGACTTTCCACAGCACAAAACTTGGAAATGAAAAACAAAGATGGCGGGAAGAGAGAAATACCAAGAAACAGCGACAAGTAAGGAGCGTAAACAGTGAACTAAAATAATCACAAGTTGCATGACTATAAAACATAAACTGAATATTGTAAATGACTATTCAGGGACATAGCTGAGCGTTCCCCTTATATTTTCTGCGTTTCATTGTTTACATTTATTTTGTTTTGTAATAATTTTAACGCAGGACAATTATTTTACTCGTATACAATCTGACGTTTTTCGCAGATATACTGTTGGGCAGTTATATTTAGCTAAAATAGCAAACACAAAATTACAGTAGAATTTGAATGATAGTCAAATATTTTAAAGCTTTACAATTCCGTTCTCTTTGCGCGGTTAATATATAAAAAAATGAACAACGATGTTGCATTTGACGAAAGTTTGTTTTCCGAAACTTACAAAAATAACAAGGAGTATCTCCGAAATGGTTCATTCTGGAAAAAATTATTATTATTATTATTATTATTATTATTATTATTATTATTATTATTATTATTATTATTATTATTATTATTATTATTATTATTATTATTATTATTATTATTATTATTATTATTATTATTATTATTATTATTATTATTATTATTATTATTATTATTATTATTATTATTATTATTATTATTATTATTTGGACATAAATTGTGTGTTTTAGCAAAATCTATAATGTTTGAAGATTTTATCTGTCTTATAGTTTACGAGTTATTGAAAAGTCACCCAGAATGAACAGGACTACATGGGCTATAGCCAGAAAATTCAAAATATACGTTTAATTTGCCATAAAAATATCTCAGACATATGTCATTTTAATCAAAATCGTTAGAGGCATTTCCGAGAAAATCAACATTTTCGAAAAATGTTCCATGTAAAGGATAGTTTAAGGTGGAGGAATTTTCTTCAAAATCTTCGTGTCGCATCCTTTGGTTTTTAACAGACTTTTCGTTTTGGAGTTGAACTGTCCACAGACTGACACACACACACACACACACACACACACACACACACACACACACACACACACACACACACACACACACACACACACACACACACACACACAGAGTCAAAACATATTTGGTGCTAACTCTATGCATCTCAGACAGGAAATGTAAAACATTAGTTGCACTATGTCCAGCCAGTTCCCCAAACGTCAACCAAGCCATGCTAAATTCTTTCACACTACCCTACACTCACCGTACAAATATTTCCTAGCTTCACAACTTCCTGTTTGCTCTGGCTATTTTTATTTGTTTCCCCCAACTTCCTGTGCTAGATAACTCTTACATACGTATATGAAATTCCTCACAATTGGAATGTCCTTATCTTCGAAATACCAATTTGTCAGTTATGACGATATCGCAATCTGCTTTGTACATTATTCAAATATACATTAGCTGATTTTTAAGAGCGGAATATGCACATACTGTGAACGAAAAATAAAGTAAAAAAAAAAATCCTATCTGTACTGCAGAAAAAGGTCTAAAGTGACAGATAATAAGATTTGTCTAGCATTTCATAATTAGCAGGAAAGCAGTTCAACTTTTTTCTTCGTCTATACATAAATAAATGAACGCTTGCCCGACCATCGTGAAATTCGGCACGTATATGTAGTTTTTCATGGAGAAGGTTTGTATGCAATCCATTTTACTATACAACGTAACACTCACATGGTGTCTCTACTCACTCTTCTTTTGCGAAACACAATCACGTTTCTTTCCCTATTACCTCTTCTACAAAGAATTCATACAATTTTCTATTCGATTGATATAGAAATGCAATGTCTTACATTCACACAACTTTCTCTACTCACTTTTTTACTTTCTCCTCTAGGTATAGTAAATAGATGAAGTATTGTATTCCACCCAAAAATACGACGTCGAGATTTCACCAGAAATATTATTTGAGGTCCCCTGAAGCCTTTTTTAGAAAAAAGGTCCGTGTGTGTGTGTGTGTGTGTGTGTGTGTGTGTGTGTGTGTGTGTGTGTGTGTGTGTGTGTGTGTGTGTGTGTCAGTCTGTGGACAGCGTAACTGAAAAACGAAAATTTGGTTAAAAATCAAAATTGGTATTTAAATTTAATATATTTTTAACGATGCAACACGAAGATCTTGAAGAAAACGTCTTCACCTTAAATTACCCTTTACATGGAAAATTTTTGGAAAATTTGATTTTCTCGAAAACGGTTCTAACGATTTGGATTAAAATGTCATATGTTTGAGATATTTTAATGACAAATAAAATGTATATCTTGAATTTTCTGTCTATAGCCCCTATAGTCGTATTTACTCTGGATAACTTTCACTTACCTGGTAAACCCCAAGCGATAGACGAAATCTTACGATACAAAAAGAATGGAGATATTGCTAAAATACACAATTTATGTCCGAATAATTTTTTTGCAAAGTGAACCATTTTGGAGATATTCCTTGTTATTTGTGTGTTTTGGAATATCTGAACTTTCGTCAAACTGTTACTGTGCTCGTAGTTTATTGGGAAAATGCGTATCAGTTGGGGAGTTTAATTGCATATTTGAAGCTCTTAACAGTGAAGCAACAGAATCTAAAATAAGAACAAATTAGAAACTAAAAGCTTCACTTATTTGTTAATATTGCAAGTTTTTCTAACCCTGGCTAGTTTCAAGTTGTATCCAACTTATTTTTAAAGCTATCCAAACAAGTTAGCATAGTTACCGACGCTCAACTTAAAAGATCTATTTGTCGCCAACCACTGAAAACAAAAAACCTATAAATACAATCTGTTGGTGGTATTTCAAAATTCATAACGCCGTTCCTGTTTTTTAAAATGAATATCCTTTCCGGAACCATTAACCTTTGGATTTATTTCACGATTAAATGACCAAAAATGATCTGCCACAGCTGATTTCCCAGTTTGTTTATATTTAACATTTCTAAAATGCTCTTTTATTCTGTTTTCTAAATGACGTTTAGTTTTACCGATATAAACCCTATCACAATCCAAACAGCTAAATCGATAAATGCCAGAATTTTTGTAATTTCAAATGTTATCCTTTTTAGAATCATTTAGTAAATTTTGTATATTAAATTTATTTTGAGGGACCTAAGTTATTCCATATTCTTTAAAAAAAAAAATTGTAAATTTTTATTGGCCCACGGTTGGTAAATAAAGTTTTTAAAAATACCATTATATGTAGAAACCTCTTTAACAGCATTTTAATATTTAAATTTTTCTACATTTTGTACATAAAAACTATTAAAACCATTATTACCGGAGTGTAAGTCACGTGTTTATATTCTATGTTAAATTGTTCCTTATTAAGGGTATATTTATTAACCTATAAATGATACTATTGAAAACAGCAAATTTGTGTGAAAAAGGATGAAAACTAGTTTTTATGTAATTATCAATGCGAATAGATTTTCTATAAATGCCAAAATTCAATTTATTGTTGTTTCTTTAATTTTTAAATCTAGGAGCGGAAGGCATCCATTATTTTCTGTTTCCAAAGTGAATTGTATGGCTCTATCTTGTAAATTTAAAAGTTTTAAAGCGTCATTTATCTGTTTCTCAGGGACAACAGCAAAAATGTCATCCACAGATCTATACCATATTTTAAAAATTAAAGAGTTAAAATCGTGGCTATAGCACTGAATTGTTCAGTACTGATTCTACCATTCAATTTTTTCTACACGTGGTTTGTGTGTGTTAAAACAATTGACTGGTCTTACGAGGGTGGATTGGAAAGTAAAGCACAAAATATGTGTTGTGCCTTGTTATTGTGGTTAGAATGTTGAAATTTCACCAAGGTATAGTTTGAAGTTTAAGAGCACAACCTAAGTAAGTACAGTTCACAGGAACATGTGTGGCATGTATGGGGGCAACTGTGCAAAATAGCAGTGTTTACAGACGGTGTGTATTTTTTAAAGGCGGCGTTAAACTTTGTAATTCGTCACGTTACGGATGGTTGCTTGCAGCTGCAACCCCGTCACAGCCATTAGGCGGCACTTTCGGAACTACAGAAGCACAAATCTCACATTTCAGAACTTGCACTGTCAGACGTTCATCTGTTTAGTCCCATGAAAAACTTTCTGGTCCGTAAGCGCTCTGCAGCTCATGCAGAAATGAAATCAACACTCCCACGGATGACTATACCCCAATCGAAACACTTCTACTTATATGACGAGAGTATGTTGAAACTGGTATCACGATGGGACAAATGTGTTGAGAAAGTTGATGTCTGTACAGAAAAGCAACTGAAAATGTGAGGTTATGTGTGCGTTATTTTATATCCATCAAACTATTTTTAAAAAAATCTGATGTGCTGCATTCACATGATTTTCTCTACTCTTGTACTAACATTCTTACAAACTCTTATTCCTCTATCTTCTTCGTGTTACTCGAGATAAACATCTGCAGAAATTATCTTATTGTTTATTTCCTTGAATGTGCAAGGGGAATGTTAGAATGCAGTAGGCTTTATGCGATTGTCAAATCTTTTAAAGCTTTGAGATTCCGTTCTCTTTGCACGGTTAACATAACGCCACCTGGTATATGTGTAAATTATGTGATATTGTTCATCCTACAACCGCCCATGGTAACCTTGAGATAAAGATTACGTACTTCACCACTGGAGCAGTTGGCAGCACATAACACTGGAGAACGACAACGAGGTCGGTGTAAAAACGTGATGCTCATTATCAAGTCACTAGCAATTTTGATGACCTACATATACAACATTCAGAAAACAAGTGCAATAGATTATATCTTTTTCAATATGTTATCTGTTACTTACCTAAGTGCATGAGAATATGTAGGCAAAGAGAGAAACTTCTGTACAATTGATTGCTTAATCGCGTGACTTGAGGTCCAGGAAATGGTGTTACCAATCACAACAGTCCAAAACGACATCCTCACCAAAGGGGAAGGTGACAACCTGCAATTATAAATGTATTTGGTGTATTAGAATTTAAAATGAAAATGTCACACAGTCCCTTAAATGATGGAGATAATCGTTCATGGGATTAAGGTCGCCCGTGGTATAACAAAGATTACATATGTATGATTACTTAGCAATGCTTAAGGCAGTTTTGGCGTAGTAAACGTACAAATTGTAGTGTTTTCACTTCCACCAGGCATGTCAAGGTCACCTTGCCTTAACCCCATTCTACGTTAATAATGAAGAAACTGAAGCTATTAACAGTGAAGCAATGTACATCTATAATTGTAATAATAACTTAGAGACCACAAGCTTCAGTTATTCCAATATCTGCTGCAAGCTCTTGACAGAATAACTAAATAAATTAGAAGACTCACCAGAACTGTGCAAAATGGCTACAATTGAACGTCTACATACTCAATTCCACGAAACAGAGTGGCTCAGAATTTTCACAGATGGTTCTGCAGATAAATTGAGAAATAATGTGGGAGGTGGTATATAATGTAAATACCTTTCACATTATTTTACATTGCCTAGACTATCCACAAATTTTGAAGGTGAAGTGGTTGCAATACAACGAGCATTAGAACAAATATACTATAGGACTGATATAAAAGAAAATAACGTACTTGTTCTGACAGACTTAGTTTCTGCCACACAAGAAATTGAACGATGAATTGAACAGTCCATATGAATCTTATAATATTAAGGATGTAAGATCTTATTCTATGTAGATTACTCCAAACAAAATTTCAACAGATAATACTACAGTGGAAGTGATTGGTAACGAGACTGCAGACTTTCTGGCCAAAAAGGGTGCAGTGTTAAACTCAAAACCTATAAAGTCTTGTAGATTTGATGCGAAACTAAAAAATGTCAAATTAGTACAGAAAAAAAATACCAACATAATATTTAAAAGGAAATTTCCAATAAAAATTATTCAAACATACAAGAAATAGTACAAAAACTAATAAATTTCCCAGGGAAAGAAACAGTTACTTCAGATTGGCCACTGGACATGACTGGCGGAACATCTGCATAGGTTTGGTTTTATGAATGACAATGCATGTAAGATTTGCAATGCTGACAAGATTTTAAATGAACACCTACTGGTATGCCTAGAAATGAGGAAAGCTGTACCAAATGGGAAGATGCATAATTTATATTGGCTGGCTAGGGAAAAATTGATGGATCAAAATCCTGCACATCAGATCAACAACAATTACAGTCCCTGAAATCAAAGGCAGACTGCAGTTTCTGGAATACTCACTCCTATTTTCGGTGCCATATTTGCTTATATTGGTCGCTATCGTAAACCAACGCAAAAAATTTAATTATTTCTGTGTTACCAATTGCTTGTTAACAGAATCAGTCAGTGGTACCTATTTCAAAATTCATTACGCCGTCCTTATTTTTTTAAAATGAATATATTTTCCCAATCTATTAAATCTGTGGTTCCATTTAATTGTTTTAATTATTTAATCTCTGGGTTTATTTCATGATTAAATGACCAAATGATCTGCCACAGCTGATTCATCAATCTGTTCATATTTAATATTTCTAAAATTTTCCTTTATTCTGGTTTTCAAATGGCGTTTAGTTTTACCAAAATAAACCCTGTCATAATCCAAACAGATAAATTGATAAATGCCACATATTATATAATTTGGAATGTTATCCTTTTTTTGAGAAATTCAGCAAATTTTTTATACTCGTATTACATTTATTTTGAGGAACCAAAGTTATACCATGTTCTTTAAGACTTTCTGTAAAATTTCTGTTAGCACGAGGATGGTAAGTAAACTTTGTTAAAAATAGTCATCTTTTATTTTCTTTAGAATAGAAACTTCTTTAACAGCTTTTTGATTTTTAAATTTCTCTATTTGTATACATAAAATCTGTATTAAAACCATTAATCACTGCAGTGTTGATAATGTGTTTATATTCTGTGTTAGATTCTTCCTTATTAAGAGGTATATTTATTAACCTATAAATTAAACAATTAAAACAGCAAATTTCTGTGAAAAAGAATTAAAACTTTTTATAGTTACCAGTATGAGTAGATTTTCTATAAATGCCTTCGATTTCAAGAATTTTCTGCAGATATTACAATAAGTGAAGCTTGTAGTCTCTAAGTTATTAGAATTATAGACCCATTCTACGTACTTCAGAAGTGACTGTTTAGGAGAGTCACTTTTGAGAAAAAGCCGTTCATACGCATACACACACACAGACACACGCGCGCACGCAGGTACACACAAACATAAGGATATATTTTAAAGTGCTTTGTTCATTTAGAAATCTCAAAACGTGCATTTACAGTGAAATCTTAGTCTCGTGGTCACATGATAGAAACCAATGACATCACAACGTGGTAACATGTGATGTAAAGTCTGCAGCCTTTTCGTTTGTTTGTTGGAATTTAATGTGGCTCATGTGTTTTGATATGACCCTCCTAGTTTTGCTGAAGGATGTGTACTTACTCAAACAAACGAATGCGTCCCCCTTGGACACTCCTCTCCCATACGACGCTTGTTCCTCCAACGTGGATAACTCCCAGAATGATGACAACAATAATGGCTAGTACCATCACCATTCCTTGAAGGAAATCTGTCCACACAACGGCCTTCAGACCACCCTGAGGACAAACATCCCATTAAGTAGTAAGAATTGTCACACCAATCCACACTGGATAGTACCATCACCACCCCTTGAAGGAAATCTGTCCACACAGCGGCCTTCAGACCACCCTGAGGACAAACATCCCATTAAGTAGTAATAAATGTCACACCAATCCACACTGGATAGTACCATCACCACCCCTTGAAGGAAATCTGTCCACACAACGGCCTTCAGACCACCCTGAGGACAAACGTTCCATAAAGTAGTAATAAATGTCACACCAATCCACACTGGATAGTACCATCACCACCCCTTGAAGGAAATCTGTCCACACAACGGCCTTCAGACCACCCTGAGGACAAACATCCCATAAAGTAGTAATAAATGTCACACCAATCCACACTGGATAGTACCATCACCACCCCTTGAAGGAAATCTGTCCACACAACGGCCTTCAGACCACCCTGAGGACAAACGTTCCATAAAATAGTAATAATTGTCACACTAATCCACACTGGAAGGTAGCATCACCACCCCTTGAAGGAAATCTGTCCACACAACGGCCTTCAGACCACCCTGAGGACAAACATTCCATAAACTAGTAATAATTGTCACACTAATCCACACTGGATAGTACCATCACCACCCCTTGAAGGAAATCTGTCCACACAACGGCCTTCAGACCACCCTGAGGACAAACATTCCATAAACTAGAGATAATTGTCACACTAATCCACACTGGATAGTACCATCACCACCCCTTGAAGGAAATCTGTCCACACAACGGCCTTCAGACCACCCTGAGGACAAACATTCCATAAACTAGTAATAATTGTCACACTAATCCACACTGGATGGTAGCATCACCACCCCTTGAAGGAAATCTGTCCATACAACGGCCTTCAGACCACCCTGAGGACAAACATTCCATAAACTAGTAATAATTGTCACACTAATCCACACTGGATGCTAGCATCACCACCCCTTGAAGGAAATCTGTCCACACAACAGCCTTCAGACCACCCTGAGGACAAACATCCCATAAACTAGTAATAATTGTCACACTAATCCACACTGGATAGTACCATCACCACCCCTTGAAGGAAATCTGTCCACACAACAGCCTTCAGACCACCCTGAGGACAAACATTCCATAAACTAGTAATAATTGTCACACTAATCCACACTGGATGCTAGCATCACCACCCCTTGAAGGAAATCTGTCCATACAACGGCCTTCAGACCACCCTGAGGACAAACATTCCATAAACTAGTAATAATTGTCACACTAATCCACACTGGATAGTACCATCACCACCCCTTGAAGGAAATCTGTCCACACAACGGCCTTCAGACCACCCTGAGGACAAACATCCCATAAACTAGTAGTAATTGTCACACTAATCTATACTGTATGGTAGCATCACCACCCCTTGAAGGAAATCTGTCCATACAAGAGCCTTCAGACCACCCTGAGGACAAGCATCCCATAAACTAGTAGTAATTGTCACACTAATCCACACTGGATGGTAGCATCATCACTCCTTGAAGGAAATCTGTCCATACAACAGCCTTCAGACCACCCTGAGGACAAACATCCCATAAACTAGTAGTAATTGTCACACTAATCCACACTGGATGGTAGCATCACCACTCCTTGAAGGAAATCTGTCCATACAACAGCCTTCAGACCACCCTGAGGACAAACATCCCATAAACTAGTAGTAATTGTCACACTAATCCACTTTGGATAGTACCATCACCACCCCTTGAAGGAAATCTGTCCACACAACGGCCTTCAGTCCACCCTGAGGACAAACATCCCATAAACTAGTAATAATTGTCACACTAATCCACTTTGGATAGTACCATCACCACCCCTTGAAGGAAATCTGTCCACACAACGGCCTTCAGTCCACCCTGAGGACAAACATCCCATAAACTAGTAATAATTGTCACACTAATCCACACTGGATAGTACCATCACCACCCCTTGAAGGAAATCTCCCCACACAACGGCCTTCAGTCCACCCTGAGGACAAACATACCATAAACTAGTAATAATTGTCACACTAATCCACACTGGATGGTAGCATCACCACCCCTTGAAGGAAATCTGTCCACACAACGGCCTTCAGACCACCCTGAGGACAAACTCATCCACACTGGATGGCTGAAATGATGTTCATGCTTATATTTTGTAACATTAGGCATCAGTGGCGTAGCGTAGTGTGTGGACTTGGGTATGCACTTTGAACACGTGTTAACGGTACACATAGATGAAATGTCTAAATTCTACAATTATTAGCGGATTGTATTCAAATTCATATCACACATAATACATATAAGAAATAATTTACATTCAAATTTTCATTGCACTATCTTTAACAGTTTTAAATTTATTAACTTTTCTAGCTGTTTTTGTCAGCGCACCTGAAATGCTCTACACAATGAAGATTTCAATATTTTGATAATTTTAAATATTATTCTGTTATGGATAAGTACTCTCAAAAGAATGCTGAGAATGGAAAATGTTATAACGCTTTAGTTTATTGAATAAAAATTATTAACTTTTAAAAAATAATTTTTTCACAATTTGTATTTGTTATAGAACTTTACAATTCACCAACTGGTAAATATTAAACTTGCAGAAAAATCACTTCCACTATTTTTCTGCATTCTTAGTTTGTTGATTGCAAGTACTCGGATCCCATATTCGGAGCAGTACATAAATTTCCAGGAAATGCAAGTTTTCTTCGTAGTGTACCACACGGATGCATATGTGCAATGTGCATACCCTGCCATCAGTTTCCTGACGTATTTTTGTGTTACACTTTCACACACATTACTGTTCAAAATGCTGCTTTTTGTACTCTGATACGTACAGAAGAAGTAAAAATATGAAATTAACCCACACTGCCACACAAAATAGTGAAAACTTTAGATTTAAAGCTCATTAGCATTAACAAGCGAGATGCACCTTTCTGCGTTACATCCACTGCGCGTGCGCACATCGTTTGACGTGACTGGCGTGAGGCAAGTACAATCACCAGCCGCTCTGTTTCAATGGTTGGCGTGATAAGTTCAGAGCAGATTGTTGTTTGATTAGTATATAGATAATAGAAAAGGTTAACTGAGGAAAACTGGCAGGGTATGCAACGCATCAGCCACATCCATTGAGGCTACATCCCTGTTACGTGTTATAATTTAAAATAGTAAAACGCTGTTGAATAATGGTATATTATGCTCTTCAAAGTATTTTAGGGTAGTGCAATAAACCTCTGCATTAATAGTAGTCCCTTTAGGCATAATATCCACCAACGGGACTCTCTTCAGTCCCAAAAACATGTCATGACTCTTCCGACTAAAGGGTATCTTGAGCTTTTTGGTGGCTGGGGAAGATGAATGACGCCACTGAAGCGATTGTCTCTTGGACTGTGTGGTGCAATGTCTCACTATCACAAACTACCATGACCTTCTGATGGATATTCACAGCAGTGTTGTTATGCAAAGTCAAAAAACGTATAACTGCGGTTCTCGCAAGGACAGGAGCACGCGACTACCTCTGACTGAACAAAATGGCCGACAAACACGCGAGACTAAACAAACTGAGCATTACGATCAACAGTCTATTCATATTGTTTTCGGCCAGGGCTTGAAGGAGGAGCGAAAGTACATAATTAGGTCACCCTGCTTTTCCCACTACGCCACGTAAGGAACGTGGTGGTCGTGTGCCAGACGTGAGCAGTTGTAATATCGTCCTTATTATGCCACATGATCGTGAACTTTGTTTACAGTATCTATTTGACTGAAAATTGCTTCCACCTAATGGTAATAAGAAACCTGAATCTATAGGCCGGAGAAATATAAGTGACGTGCATACATATTCTGTGGGATTCAAAGTACAATGATAGGGAGCAGTCTAACAACTTCCTGTCTGTACTAATTCATCAACAGCGGGCATTTTGTGTCTATTGTAGTTTCTTTTATACGTTTTGCAGCTGTGATACTGTTGTTAGTGAGTGGTAAAAGAGGCCACCACTCACTTCTAATAGAAAGTAGAACGTTCAACGTCTACTGCACTGTTTACATACGAACTGTGTGTGCCGCCACGTGCCACTTGCTGCACGGACCTGTCTATCCCTCCCTTACCCCAGCTGGTGGCCGAAGAGAATACGAACAGACTGTGCACTCCAGATGCGGCAACTTAGACACAATTTTTCTACGGCATCAGTAAACCTTGTAACCTTACTTTCTGATGGTGTTCAAATGTAATAGTTATCATACTTACTATCATGGTATAGAATATGCAGATAATGGAACTGCCAAGCGTAATGAAGTGCAGATTCACTCCACTCACTGTAACAGAGAAAATAAACAACACTGCAAATACACACGTTTCAGATCTGTCCACAAAAACTGTCTTGCATTCTGGTATTAGTAGCCATTTTAAGAAAAAATCATGAAAAGTATACATTTTTAGTACGGTTGTCACAGAACTACTCTTCAATTTCTATCCATTTTAAGCAAATTACCAGTCTGTTTAGGATTGATTAATATGCTATATGTGACACCATTACTCTTGTACTAATCATTCTTACAAACACTTATTCCAATATCTTCGTGTTAGTTGAGATAAACATATACAGAAATTACCTTACTATACAAAATACGTAGACCATGCTAGAACACAGAATTTATGTCCCAATACAATTTTTTTGTAGGGAGAACCATTACGGGGGTATTCCTTGTTATTTGTGTGGGTTTTGAAAAATTTAACTTTCATCAAATGGAACATCGATGTTCATTTTTTTATTTTAGCCGTGCAAAAGGAGGGAATATGAAAGTTTTATAAGATTTGACTATCGCTCAAAGCCTACTGTATGCCCATTTGGTTTGGTTTGGTTTAAGGGCACTCAACTTCTAGGTCATCAGCGCCCTTAAAAGATTCATGGCAATAGCCAGATATAAATTTCACTCAAAAATAAAAATAATAGCAAACAGAAAAATATACACAAAAAGTTTTTAAAAAAAACAGTGGCAATAGCCAGATACGAAACAAGGTGATAAATTCGTCAAAAAGCATAAACAGCACTAAAATTTTAAATCCTCAAATTTATATTGCACTCCGCTAAAAAATGTATGCCCATATTCCCCTTGCACTTACAAGGAAATAAGCAATAAGTTTTGCAAATGTTTATCTAAACTAACACGAAGAAGATATAAGAATAAGAGTTTGTAAGAATGGCTAGTTCAAGAGTAGAGAAAGTCATGTGAGTGCAGCACATCATATATATATAGTATTTTTATTTCTGTTTTCTTCTCATACAACCAATTCTTAAAGCTGTTATAGCATCTTTCGTATCTCTCTTTAGGTTTTCAGGCATGGGAGAAGCACAGCCTATTTTCCAATTTTCTTCGATTTCAGAGTCAACACACTCGTTCAAGTTAGCCGTCATAATTACTATGGGTAATTACTGGTTTGAGCACGGCCCACTCTGTTAATCTCGCGGAACGTGTATTAAGATTCAGTATACTATATTTTATTGTAATTAAATGGTAAGTTGGACTGATTCCAGTGCTTTATTCTTTTAAGGGGAGTTAGGGGTGGGATTTGGCCCATTTGGTAAAAAAAAAGTTGATTTTTAGATTTTTATGTTGAAAAATTGTTCAATGTTTTGTCTATTAAAAAGTGCAATGATTTTGATGCCAGCGCCATTTTTAAAGATCTGGCGGCCATTTTTAAATAGTGGTGCATAGTGACTAAATGGCTGGTGGTTAGGCGTACGCACCCACCGAGACTGAATATCGACGGATCAGAAACTCAATCATGTAAATTATCCTTAATTTGCACCCACAAAATCACAAGTTGTCTCCAGAAGTGGTAACTAAAATTCTATTTCCGGATCAGCGACTTGGTTCTGACCAGCTGCTAGAACGGTATGCCAAGGGTACGACACAGAACTCGAATGTATCTCTTCACAATGTTGTGGGAGCTATTTGTCCAAAATAAATGTGTGTCTAGGAATAAACTTGAACTTGCAGTACTGAAAGCTTAATGGAGTTTAATATGGGGTGTGTGAAGTCAATTCAGGTGTTGAATAGTCTTAGGAATGATAACATTTCAGTTGGAACAATATGCATTTGTCAGAAGTGCAATGCTAGAAGACGTATTCAGAGTAGAAAATGCAGTGCCAGGAAAGAAACACACACAAGGAGAGTCCAGAAATTGTCAGCATAAGAGAGGATAAGAGATCAGAAAGTGAAACCTATGCTGCAACACACCCCTGATGGGGTTAGAACGTTTTAAAAGTTTAATGCTGTTTTTCTCAGTTTCTTTTTTTTCAGCATTTTCACGCATCTGAAAAACTCCTTGCGACAGAGTTCTTAAGGGATTTTTTTGAAAATTTCAAGATGTGTTCTTATTCATATAAGGCTCCAAAATTGCTCTGGTTTTTGATATCAGTCAAGTAATATTGAACATATTCACGTTCAAATGCCGATAGAAAGTTTAAAAAAACGTGAAATCTGTAAATAGACATATTAAAAAATTTCCAGATACTAAAGTACTGGTGTAAAATAAAAATCCAGAGTAATCATGACTTTCAAGTGAATGAAGCACCAGATCACCAAGTTTCATGACAAACATATAGAAATTGTTATACAAGGAGCATTTTTAATCAGAGTATCTTTTTAATCAATTAAAAGCTTTTAATTAAAAAACTATTTGACTTATATACTTCAAATTTTGTACAGCTGCATATCTAAACACTATAGCAACGTGGTTAAAATTTGGTAATGCTGGCATACAAATTGTAGAATTTCCTAAACTCACCCCTAACTCCCCTTAAATTATAACGTTTGCAATATAAATAAGAGAAAGTGGTAAAAATCAACAAGTAGATTTGATTACATTTTATATCTGTATTAATCAAAACATTGTTAAGTTTAAGGGTGTGAAAATGCTAGCGGCCTAGACCTGAAAAGTAGTTAATATAGGAGGGAAGATTAAGTTAGTAGATGTGAATACGGGATAAGTCATTTACTTGCAATGTCAACATAACCAGAAAGGCCATGAAATCATACTATCTCCCAAAAGTGTTTAATATCTGCAAGTGTATACAATAACATGGAACATCTCTTAAATTGTTGTCTTTGACATAAATTGTATGCTTTTACGAGATCTATAACCGTAACTTTACTATGGTTATATGTTACGAGTAGTTGGCGGTACTAATGCAACCTAACTGATGGATATCACCAAATATAATCAGATTTCACCATAATGGGGGGAAATGTCAAGGTTGTTTTCTGGGATATCTCAATAAGCTGTGCCTACTTTTTTTTATAGAAGAGCTATCGTACCAATATTTGCCTATCGACCCGGAGAAACCAGGAAAAGCTAGAGTGGGCAGTCGTCGAGGATCGAACCCGGTACCTCCCGAATGCGAGTCGTGCCACCTTGATCGGTTTACATGAGAGAAATTTAATAGATATGCTGGAATGTGGACATGTTCAGTACCCAGTCACGTCATTTAGAAGGCATACACGTTGATTTTAGGCTCATTGCGTGTTTAAGTTGGTCGGAAACGGAAGAACCCACCATATCTATCGTCCGCCTTGTGATTAACATTTTATGGCAATATTGAAGGATACTTTGTGTAGGAAGAGCTTCCGTTCACGACAGTACTTGACCAAGCAGTGACGCACGTGGTTGTCACAAATAATATCATAAGAAGTCCGAGGAAAAATCAGACCGTCGAAGTATATTTATGTGGAGTATTTCAGAAGTAAAATATGAGTTTATATAGTATATCACAAAGATTTAACTACAAAATGTTATTTTTTTAAAGAACAACTAAAATATATTCATTTCGCTTAGTGCAGTTCGACTTACATAACATGGCCAACTGAGCAAAATGAAACCCAAGGATTATACGTTTTTCGATCGTCTCTTGTTATAACACAAAACCAGTTTATAATCTAAAATAAATGCAGGGGACCCTAGTACGCTGAGCGTTCTCCTTATTTTCTGTGTTTAATAAACTTATGTTATGTTTATTTTGTTTTGTAATAGTTTTAACGCAGGATGATTATTTTATACAATCATTTAGCACTATTATTTTCGCAGATCATGCTGCTGAGCAGTTACATTTAGCTAAAATAGCAAACACAAAGTTTACAAGTCAATCCGTTCCGTTCTAAAACAGCAGCGTACTCTGGGACGAGTCAGCGTTTCACTGCCTGCATGTGATATGGCAAGGACGGCCTCCCCGCAAACCCCTCACCTATCTCCTGCCTGCTCCTCTCACCACCGCAAGCCCCTCACATGCCTATCTGTATACGCTAGCATCTAGCCGTATGCTATAGCGCGGTTCTGACTCCGGAGTATTGTCGAGGTATTGACAATTGTGTTTCTTAACGAATAAAATTGTTGTACATAAACTCAAAGTGGGTGTGATATTTACATCATAAGAATTTCGCACTATAGGGCTTATATTTTATATATATATACACCTACAGTTCAGAATGAAAATTACTGTGTAGTAAAGCCTAAGTGCAGCGTTTAATTTTCCGAAAATTCTCTACCCTTTTCCACTTCCCAACCCAGGGCAGTCTCTTGAACCTCACTATGGTCAGATAAAAAAGGGTCAGTTGCCAAGAATTTTAATCTATCCAGGTCATCACTTTACTAATGACAGAATGGTCAACTTCCAAATATGTTAAAGCGCTCCTAATCATCAGCCATTAGTTCAATATTTTTGTAGCTGAGAGTTTTACTTTATTCTTTTTTGCAATTTAAAAATTCACAGGAATGAACTTAATTTTTATATTCAAAATTGCTGGAATTTCACGTTTTTCGCAAAATAAGATAATTTCGCTTCAATCTGCACTCATCACTAAAATTCACTAAAAATAATGTTAATTTATTGATCAAGATTACTTAATTCGGAAAGATAATGGATAATCGCTGTAATATAATGTCTGCCGTGTGTATCGTCAATGCGTTAGTGCTCTAGTTATAGCGTTCCCATTTCTTTATTTCACGCTGCGCCACTGAATAAATCTGATACTATTTTTAACGTTAAGAAATAACCTTTCTTGTACAAAAATACATTAATTATTAAAGTAAAAATTGTTAAAAACAGTTTCCAAATTCAAATGGAGTGCTTTTTTGAATGTTAATTGATTGTAATGTATAGTACATTGTTTTCCAGCGATTTAAGGGCTACAGTTGGCGGCACTGTTCAAACAGAAGAATGGCCTAGTGGTAATTTGTACAAAACAAAAGAATGAGCGTGCGATAATTCGTATATGATAATTTAACGCCTCTAACACTAAGACCTCTGACCTGGTTGATAAAATGCGGAGTGTACCGCCAAGAGACCATCGAATGATTACGAGAAGATTGGAGCAATCAACAGTGAAGCAATACAAATCTGAAGTTTTAACACTCTTAGAGACAATAAGCTTCACTCATCTTAATATCTGCTACAAATAATATCTAATATCTGTAAAAATGCCTTAAAACGTTTAAATTTACAAGATAAAGCCATTAAATTCACATTGGAAACTGAAAATAATGGTTGGCTTCCATTCCCAGATTTAAAAATAATAAAAACATAACAATAAGTTAAATTTTAGCATTTATAAAAAAATCTACTCATAATGATACTTACGTAAAAAATCTGATGTATTGCACTCACATGACTTTCTCTGCTCTTGCACTAACCATTTTTACAAACTCTTATTCCTATTCCATGTGTGGAATCCATCCACAACAAAGTTTTCTCACGTCTGTTGATGTAAAATGTTTTGTATTTGACATACACCGATGTCGCCCAAGTAAATTCATAAAATATTCGTCGATCTTAAAGCATTGCTCGAACAGTGACAAATTTTCAGCAGTAACAACAGTTCTTGGGCGTCCTTGACGAAATTCATCAATAAGAAAAACCCGATCACTTTTGAATTCGCTGTACAAACTGTAAATTATTGCCTTAGATTATTCTTCAACGAATGCATTTCTAAGCCGATCTTCACATTATTTAGGTATTACTGATGATTTAAAATCATAAAAGATGTTGGCCCAGATATTTTCTTGAGTGAAATTTATTTTTGGCGAACACAAAATCTTTAAATGATGATAATAGATTAGAGCAAATCGAAAAGCTATACGGCAATCAACTCGCAAAAAATAGATTTACTAGCATGTAAAATAACTCCTACCAGGCAAAATTCCGGCACACCGGTGACGTTGATGTGATCCTGGTAATTGACAGCGTCGTAAAAAAAAAAAAAAAAAAAAAAAAGGAAAAGAAAAGAAGAAAAAAAAGCTCGTAAAACAAGTAGCTCTGAAGTATAAACAAATTTCTTTTGTTTTTGGAAACATGGCATTCTAATAATTTTCAGCGTTGCCCTACCACAGTTATTTGTTGTATTGTAACAAAGTTTGTGGAACATTTGGAACAAAATAAAGTTTCTAAATAAACCATATTGATGACTAAAGGCCGGAGGGATGTGCGCTCGCATGCGATACAGGTTAACTGGATACAGAGTATGGATGACGTCAGAAGTACAGCACGGCCATCAAATGTGCAAACACTGGCACTAGAAGCAAGAGTCGAAAACAACGTAACGTAGTAATCTGCGAACTAGTGAAGCATTGCATTGAAAGTGTATGCAGAGCATAAGCATATTAGAAGACTTAGGTAATTCAATTAACAGGATAACTTTTGTGCCAGGTATCGAAAAGGTGAAAGCTAAATTCCAGAAAATTCTAAACAAAAATATTGGTTATCAAGCTATGTGTGAAATTTTGAAAATGAGTAAGAAGGAAAACACGCCAGACGACAGAGTGAAATTCTTTACATTTGCACTTCTAACATCGTATGACGTAGAAAGAAGTTGTTAACTGATTAAAAACTGCTTCTGTGATAGGCGTGGAAATTTCGCATTTAATAATGCACATTGTAACCCAGAGTATTGCACTCTGTGAGGATATTATGGTTAATAAATAGCAGTATGTATAAGCAATTCCAGAATGTATAGTTTATGCGGTTATAGGCGGTTTTCGTGGCCAGGCTGTGCCTAGCTGCAGTTGTTTACATGCGCGAGCAATAACAGTAAAGTCCATGTGCAGTATACCTATGGAAAAACGCACACGTCTCCGGCCTTTAGTTATGACATTCCAAATGGATAGATAACAAACCTTGGCTGAAGGCGAGGGCTGGCACGTATATCACTATGGGGACGTACAACAACAGGCTAATGGTGTACAACAATGAAGCTATCATCCTCACCTTCTGGTTGAAGCGAAGCTCCAGATACTGCAACAAATAGGTCAACAAATATGGAAAACTCTGCCCTGACTGCACTAATAGTATTACTACGTTTCCATGGAGAATTGAAATCGATTTGTGCGATCCGCTTTTCTATGTTGAATGACAGCAACTTGGATATTTAAGGCTCAAGCACTTTGTGCTGTTACTGTTGTTGCGTTCTGAGTTGTGGGAACGATTAATGGATGCTTTCTGTCTGTGGTTTGCTGGAATTTAGGAGATCTTCTCTGGATTCTTTGATATTCGGGACCACCCCTGTAGTTGACTGGATGACATCCTTTGCAGTTTGTGCATATCGGCAGGGTGTCCTTGGGTTTGTTGCAATTTTCCGTGAGATGAAGTCCTTCACATTTTACGCATCTTGCTGTTTGATTACAAAGGTTTTTGGTATGCCCATATTGTTGACATCTATGGCATTGTATAATTTCTCGCTTTGGTTTGGGTGGCTCTACTTTAATAACAGCATTGTAAAGCTGGGTTAGGTTATAGATTTCTGGATTTTTTGAATTTGGTTTTAGGTCCAGAAAAAACAGTGGTATGGGTAATTTTGTGACTGGGTGTCTGACTGGTAACATTTGTAATAGTTCATATCCCAGCTCTTTTAATTCAGCCATCATTAATTCTGTGCTGCAGGTGTAATGTAGTCCTCTTATAACTACTCTGAAAGCCCTATCAGATTCTAATTGATAGGTGTGATATTCTGCCTTGTGCATTTCTAAGAACGCAGTTACTTTTCTACATCCTTCTATTAGATCCATATTTAGCTTGACTACATTATTCTCCACTGTCTTGTATCTAAATTCTCCACAATTAAGGGAATTTAGTTCTTTAATCATATCATTCATGTCGTGTATGTTGTGAATATAAATTGGTGGAGGTTTACTTATCTGTGAATTCTCCATCACTGGTTGTACCGCTGATTCTTGTACATGTTGTTCATCAAGACTGGCTAGAGGTGCAAAAGCATTTGATGTTGGTATAGTGATTTCATTATCCATTCTTATTCTCTTTAAACAGCTTTCATTACTATTAGAGAAGCTGGATGAGCTTTGTTGTGCCATATTTAATGCTAATTTTGTTGAACGTAAAAAAAAGGAACAGAAAAGAAAACCTATGTAGGTTAGGGAAAGTTCCCTGCCAGTGGCTTAATTATGTCACTGAATGTTATGTTTACACAGATTTTATTATCACAAAACACGCACAATTGTATCACTGCACTGTGTATTCAGAAAGATTGTTTATTAAGCTCAAATTAACTTAAAAATTGCAAATGAAACACATAATTCTCATGGTACATTTCTCAATTCCATGACCCACTCTATATCAACAATAAAAGTGGCTTTGTTCTTGTGTTTTATTACACCACTTTCGCTAAGAAACCAAACGAGTATTCAGCGTGTTTACAACAAAGTAGAAGTTAGCACCTTTGGTGGATTCAAATCGATTTCAATACGGTAGGTGTTCGCATGCAACACAATTTCGATCAGATCCCAATTCTGAGAGCATCGGATCCAAGGATTCAATTCCATCTGAATCTGCATTTCCATTTCATCCGCAATGAGAGCTCAAATCGATCTGAGTCCTCATGCAAACGTAGTAATTGTTCTCTAAAATGTGAAGATCAGAAATTCAATTGGTATCTAGAGTGTTAGATCTAGGAGGGAAGACAATGGAATGACAAAAGTACACATTATACAGGGCGATAAACATGGGAAACTTGAATGGGGAAATCAAAATCAAAAAGATTCTGACTGTGAAAGTATAAAAACCTGATGTGCTGCATTCTCTACTCATACAAACTATTCTTACAAACACTTATTTCTCTATCTGCTTCATGTTAATCGAGATAAATGTATGCAGAAATGGTTTTATTACATATCTCCTTATAGGTGCAATGAGAATAGGAGAATACAGTGGGATTTAGTGACAGTCAAATACTTTAAGAACTGGTCGCTCTATGATGGCTTTGACATTCCCTTCTCTTTGCATGGCCAGGATATAGAAAAACGAATAACGACTTCCCATTTGAGCAAAGTATAGGTATTGGAGAATTCAGAGAAATAACAAGGAATATTTTGTAAATGGTGACATCTACCAAGGCAAAAACAAAAAAATCTGATGTGTTGCACTCACATGACTTTCTCTACTCTTGTACTAACCATTCTTACAAACTCTTATTCCTATATCTCCTTCGTGTTAGTTAAAATAAACATTTGACTTTGAGCGATAGTCAAATCTCTTAAAGCTTTGAGATTCCGTTCTCTTTGCACGGCTAACATATAAAAAAATGAACAACGACAAGTTTGTTTTCCGAAACTGACACAAATAACAAGGAATATCTCCGAAATGGTTCACTATACAAAAATGTGTTGAGACATATATTGTGTGTTTTAGCGAAATTTACAGTTTTTGTACAATAGGATTTTGCTCATCTCTTACGGTTTACGGGTTAATTCAAAAGTCATCCAGAGTAAACAGGACTATATAAGCCATAGCCAGAAAATTCAAAATATACATTTCATTTGTCATGAAAATATCTTAAACATATGTCATTTTAATCAAAATCGTTAGAGCCATTTAAAGAAAATCAAAATTTTCGAAAAATGTCTCTGTAAAGGATAGTTTAGGGTGGGGCTATTTTTTCAAAATCTTCGTGTCGCATCCTTAAAAGACATTACACTTCAATACCAACTTTGGTTTTTAACCGACTTTTCGTTTTTTAGTTATGCTGTCCACAGACCGACACACAGACACACACACGCGCGCGCGCAGTTTTTTCTAAAAGTGCCCTTTTTACTTTCCTTACTGGTAAGTAGGGAAAGTATTGTATTCCACCCAAAAATTCGATGTCGAGATTTCACCGGAAATACATGTTTTGAGGCCCCCTGAATCCAAAAAAAACATTTTTAGAAAAAGGTCCCTGTGTGTGTCTGTGTGTCAGTCTGTCAGTCTGTGGACAGCATAACTCAAAAACGAAAAGTCGGTGAAAACCCAAAGTTGGTATTTAAGTTTAATGTCTTTCAAGGATGCGACACGAAGATTTTGAAGAAAATAGCCCCACCCCAAACTACCCTTTACATGGAAAATTTTTCGAAAATTTTGATTTTCTTGAAAATGGCTCTAACGATTTTTATTACAATGTCATATATTTGAGATATTTTTATTACAAATGAAATGTATATCTTGAATTTTCTGGCTATAGCCCCTGTAGTCGTATTTACTCTGGACGACTTTTGCATAACTGGTAAACCGTTAGAGATAGACCAAATCATACTATACAAAAAATGTAGATCTTGCTAAAACACACAATTTATGTCTCAATAAATTTTCTTGTAGGGTGAACCATTTCGGAGATATTCCTTGTTATGTGTGTGAGTTTCAGAAAACTTAGAACTTTCGTGAAATGGATCATCGTTGTTCATTTTTATATGTTACGTGTGCAAAGAGAACGGAATCTCAAAGCTTTAAAACATTTGACTATCGCACAAAGCCTACTGTATTCTAATATTCCCCTTGTACCTACAAGGAAATAAGCAATAAGATAATTTGTACAAATGTTTATCATATCTAACACGAAGAAGATATAGGAATAAGAGTTTGCAAGAATGGTTAGTACAAGAGTAGAGAAAGTCATGTGAGTGCAACACATCAGATTTTTAATTTACTGGCACTTGATAACGCGCATTTCTAGTGAAATCTAGCTATCGAATTTTGGAGTGGAATGCAGTGCCTTCAATCAACCTAACTTTTACATTAAAATGATACCATAAACCACATAGGAAAGGTTGACACATTACTTGCCTCATAAGTTGATGTGAGTTGAAGCTGATAGAAAACAGGAAGGTAGACGAAGTGGTTGATGAATCCAACAAGAACTGCCGATACACAGACCAACCAATAGAGTGTCCCATGATAGTATATCTCTGATGGCACTCCCATAACAGTAATCCCTGACGTTGCACTGTAACACAATATAGAACACTGATTCAGCAAAACATACACCCTCGTAAACCTGAGTTTAGAAATGAGATGAAGTGGTAATTTGAATTGAACATCTAATGCCGATGTCCCACGGTCCAACGTTTTGCTCCAAGCATTGTGTACAACAAAAGTGAATCGTGAGACATCGAGAGTTGGATACGATTTTGTTGTATACAATTTCTATGTTCTTTTCCTATTACAAATCTTTAAGTTATGGAACTACAAACTTTGATGGAGAAATTGAAGCAATTCGAATGGCCCTGCAAAATCTTTTGTACAGAATTTCACATTTTCAGCAAGCAGTTATTCTCTCGAATTCCAGGGCAGCAATTATAGCAATTACTTTCAAGTTGTCACCAAAAAACCAACCAATTATAGAATGTTGGAAAATCCTTACCCATCTAACCGCACTTCAAAAACACCTAGTCTTCCAATGGATTCCAGCTCACTGTGGACTGAGTGGTAATGAGAAAGCTGATTTTCTTGCAAAAAAGGGTACCGGCAATGTTCAGAAATCAATAGTTAATCTACCATTTTATGCAGCTAAAAGATTAGTCAACTCTGAATACAAAAAAAAAAAAAAAAAAAAAAAAAAAAAAAAAAAAAAAATTGAACAATATTACTATGAAAAATCAAAAAATAAAAGATGGGAACTACCAAACATTCAAACAGTAATTCCTGAGTATCCTCGAAAAACAGCAGTTGCAACCTTCAGGTTGGTTACAGGACATGATTGTCTGGCAAAGCATTTAAACAGAATTGGGATATATTCTTCACCACTCTGTCCTCTATGTGATCTGCAAGAGGAAATGGACCGAGACCACCTTCAAATATGCCCGGCCACTTCTAGTGCCCTTCCCATCCATCAGTGAAAAATATTGGAGAGCAAGAGGATTAATGACTTCATTGTCAGGGGACTTTATCCCCTCTGGAAGGCCCAGCACGGGGTGCACTCAGCCTCGTTAGTCCCGGGGGGATCAATTGAGGAGCTACTTGATGGAAAAGTAGCGGCCCCAGGTCGTGAAGACCGCATAACTGGCCGGGAGGGATCGGGACGCTGACCACGTCCCACCCTCCAGTACTGCACCCCACCAATGACGCCTGTAGTGGGCCGAGGTGGGCGACGCAGCGGCTGGGCGGTAAGGCTTGGCTCTTCATGGACTGTTGTGCCAGGGTTTAGTTAGGCTTAGATACATACTCATCTATGGAATAAAATGTATGCAGTAGTAGGAACGATTTAAGTGGTTTTTTTAAACGATGGATTTAAGTAATCACTTTGATACTCTGAGGCAATATGTTAAATAGACTGATACCCAAGTTCTTTAAAATTAGTTTTAACTATTGTTGTTTCTACAGAGATGAATATACAGTGAATTCTTTTGTCGAGCGTTACATTGATGGAGATTTTGATTTGCTTCAAGCTCATTGTTCATTTGTTTAATATGGGTTCATGTTTCCAACATGAACGCCGACTGTCCTTGTCACTTAATATTCCTTTGGCTATTTAAGTTTACTTCCTTTTTAATGGATCTTAGTAAATAACAAACTGAGCTAAATTTAGGAGCTAACTCTTCAATATGTGTCGCATCTTTCTTAAATACCAAGTGTCGCATTTAACCAGCTTTTCTGTTTTGAATTACGTTGTTGCATACACACAGGTTTCTCTATAACTGCTTCTAACTTTCTCTACTACTTACATATCTTATATATTTAAACGAGCAATTCTTATATATATTCCGAGCAACTTGGAAACGGCTCTAATGATTTCGATCAAATTTTGTAATCAGATAGGGTTTTGCTTTTTAAGTTCTTCTATGTAGGCGCAATTCCCGAAAAAACGCGATTTTACATAAAAAAATAACTTTTTTTATTCCCACTTCTACAGTGCAATTCTTGTATATATTCCCGGTATTTCAGAAACGGCTCTAAAGATTTGATTAAATTTTTGTATACATGCATATTACATTCAGTGTTTTCTCTACTCACTTTTAGGTAACACATTCACATCTCTTTCTCTACCCACTCTTCTATAAACAATTTTCCATAAAAAACGTGAATTTGCACCAAAAACACTTTTATCCTCACTTTTAAAATAGTCATACCATGTTCTATATGTTTGAAATATAAATGCTATTACATTCACACTGTTTTCGCCTCTCACTTTTAGGTAACACATTCATATCTCTTTCTCTACTCACTCTTCTCCAAATAAGTATACAATTTTCTGTATGTTTGAAATAGAGATGCTGCATATTACATTCACAGTGTTATCTCTGCTTGCTTTTAGGTAACACATTTACATTTCTTTCTCTGCTCACTCTTCTATAAACAACACAAAAAAATGTATACCCAGTTTTAAAGTAAGTCATTCTATGTTCTGTATGTTGGAAATAGAAATGCTATTACATTCACACTGTTTTCTCCTCTCACATTTAGGTACCACATTCACATCTCTTTCTCTACTCACTCTTCTACAAAGAATGTTTATGAAATATTTTTATGTATTTCTATATCTCTTGTATCTCGGACATTACTCTTAACAATTGCGACAAGTGGTTTTATTTAGTTAACGTTTTGCCTTTCAGGTTTATCTAAATAAGTATCTTCTCCCACAAAAAACAAGATTTCACAAAACCAGAGGCGAAAAACGCCGAGCGAAGCTCAGTCGCCCACATACTAGTAATTAAAGGAAGTATTATATTCAACCCAAACATTCTATATCGAAATTCTTCCACAAATACATGTTTTGAGGCTTCGAATAGGTACTTTTCAAATATTTCGGAAACGTTTAAGTACATAGTAGAGAAAGCAAAGATTTTTCGATAAGTTAACGAGCTATAAGTATGTACTTACCTGGCCACAAGTGACACAGCGACGGGAAGCGTATCCATGGTCTTCCCCCCATGCAGATATTCCTTCGGAGAGTCCTGTGTTTTGCCCCATGTTCCAAAGTAAACACCAATCACAGTTGAAACCGCAAGCATTAGCCCAAAAACTGTGAAGTCTAACCAAGAAAACAGCAGATCTTTCCTTACAACTCCATCCTCGTTAAACAAAACACTTCTATTTAAATGTTCTTCCATTTTTTAAATCTTCGCAACTTCTGAAATGTTCAAAACACTTGTTATTTCATAATAAACCAAATAAACTTAAAAATGATCACTAAACTGGCTCCATTCTAAGGTTATGTGGCAATGTAAATAAAGCGGTAAAAATGTATTACTCCGCCGGGACCTGTGATTGGAAGAAATGGACGCTACACATTTTGTATGCCACAGACGAATTGATATAATACTTTAGTGCCGTATCTAATGTTACCTGGCCTGAGGCAACCTGAATAAAACTATATTAGTCAGTTTCTGCTCACAAATTCAAAGCACAAAGAATGGGTGGAAACCGGTTTCTTAAAATTTGGCAATTCGGGATCACTGTTTACAACTTGCAGCACTTCCGCGTCTGTTGGTGGCTAGTTTCTGTGTCCCTTACGAGAAGCAGGTATGAATACAAGTTAATTGGATTCACCGTCCACACCGGGTTGATTCTTTCTGTGAGATTGAGAAGTGTTTCACTGCTTGGCACTGAATCACCGGATATCTCTGCTGATAGACTGATCACGTCCTCAATTGTACCTGTAAGGAAATATGTAATAAACCATTTCTACAAATGTTTATCTCGATTTGTATGAAGCAGATGAAGCTGGAGGTAGTGCGTAACATAGTCTATGCGAACCTCGACTTCCGCCTCAACTGCATATGAACGGGGGCTTCCTCTATTATTTAATCTAGCTAATGCGATGTATGATAACTCCAGTGAAGAACTGTAACATCTTTATCAGGACCCTCTAGAGCAGTTTTTCAACCTGTGGGTCGCGAGGGGTCGAGAGAACTCAGTAAAAAAAAAATCAACAAATTTTAAAAGCTAGATATATTAAGAAAAAATTAACAAAATGATACTCGTTATGTTATTTATACAAACATATTCACAAAAAATAAAATCTTCAAGAACTCGTTCATTTTAATGTGAAGGTTGCGCTTGAGTTTGTTCAATCAATTTCTCCCATCGTGGATCCGTTTTTGCAACATTAAGTATTAAATAATTTTCCAAATTTAAGCGATATCTTAGTTTACTTTTTATTTGGGCCATTGATGAAAATGCCAACTCGCACAAGTACGAGGTAGAAAATGAAATCAAACACGTCAAAGCCTTAGTTGTTAATTCCGGGTATTCTGTTTTTCTTTTTAACCAAAAGGTATCCAGACTCATTTATAGCTGAATTTGAAAACGGATTTAAGATCCATCTTTGCCCAGTGCTATCCTATATCTCTTGCACTGAGAAATAATGACACAAAAGTCTTCAAGGGCGGGATGAAAATGTCATTACAGCAAAAGTCAAACTCCATGGCTTTATAAAAAATGAGTTGTGGTAATCATCTATAAATCAAAACAACTTTGATTCATTTTCGTCGACAGAGTCTTTCATTGAAGAAGTCGGAAGCGAGATAAACATCAATTCATATACTTTGTGTGTGTGTGTGTGTGTGTGTGTGTGTGTGTGTGTGTGTGTGTTGTGTGTGTGTGTGTGTGTGTGTGTGTGTGTGTGTTGTGTGTGATATGTAACCTAGTTCCTGTATTTATTGTATACTTAATGCATAATCCTACTAAAATTTTAAATCTATTACTTTCTCTATTACGTATAATAAATAGAGGAAGTATTGCATTCCATCCAAAAATTCGATATCGAGATTTCACTGGAAATATATGTTTTGAAACACTTTGCGTCAAAAAAAAAGCCATTTTTAGAAAAAAAGGTCTGTGTGTGCATGTGTACGTCTGCATGTCAGTCTGTGGACAGCATAACCCAAAAACGAAAAGTTGGCTGAAAACCAAAGTTGGTATTTAAGCTCAATGTCTTTCAAGGATACAACATAAAGATCATGAAGAAAATTCCTCTAACCTAAACTACTCTTTACATGAAACATTTTTCGAAAAGTTTGATTTCATTTAAAATGGCTCTAACAATTTTGATTAAAATGACGTATATTTAAGATATTTTATGACAAATGAAATGTATATTTTGAATTTTTTGGCTATAGCCCATGTAGTCCTATTTAATTTGGATGACTTTTGCATTACTGGTAAACCCTAAGAGATAGACCAAAACTTACTCTACCAAAAGAAAAAGAAAAAAAAAAAGAGAGAGAGAGATCTTGTTAAAGCGCACAATTTAGTCCAAATGAATATTTTTGTAGAGTGAACCATTTCGGAGATATTCCTTGTTATTTGTGTGAGTTTTGGAATATTTAAAGCTTTCTTCCAATGGAACATCGTTATTCATTTTTATATCTTAGCCGTACGAGGAGAACGAAATCTCAAAGCTTTTACTATCGCACAAAGCCTACTGTATTCCCATATTCCCCTTGTACCTACAAGGAAGTAAGATAATTTCTGGAAATGTTTATCTCAACTAACATGAAGAAGTTATAGGAATAAGAGTTTGTAAGAATGGTTAGTACAAGAGTAGAGAAAGTCATGTGAGTGCAACACATGATATTTTTTTATATTTTTATATATAATTTGAATTAAGAATAACTCTAGAAGCTAGGTCTAAGGTTACAGGCTGGAATGGAAAATTGTCTTGGGGGGCACGACGAGAAAAATATGTGTTGCACTCACATGACTTTCTCTACTCTTTTACTAACCATTCTTACAAACTCTTATTCCTATATCTTCTTTGAGTTAGTTAAGATAAACATTTGTACAACTTATTGCTTATTTCCTTGTAGGTACAAAGGGAATGTTAGAATGCGGTAGGCTTTGTGCGATAGTCAAATGTTGAGATTCTGTTGTCTTTGCACACTTAACATATAAAAAAATGAACAACGATGATCCATTTCACGAAAGTTCCAAGTTTTCCGAAACTCACACACACAACAAGGAATATCTCCAAAATGGTTCACCCTACAAGAAAGCTTATTGAGACATAAATTGTATATTTTAGCAAGATCTACATTTTTTGTGTGGTATAATTTGGTCTATCTCTAACGGTTTACCAGTTATGCAAAAGTCGTCCAGAGTAAATACGACTACAGAGGCTATAGCCAGAAAATTCAAGATATACATTTAATTTGTCATAAAAATATCTCAATCATATGACATTTTAATCAAAATCGTTAGTCATTTTCAAGAAAATCAAAATTTTCGGAAAATTTTCCATGTAAAGGGTAGTTTAGGGTGGGGCTATTTTCTTCAAAATCTTCGTGTCGCATCCTTGAAAGACATTAAACTTAAATACCAACTTTGGTTTTTAACAGACTGACAGACTGACACACAGACACACACACGGACCTTTTTCTAAAAATGCTTTTTTTTTTTTTTTGGATTCAGGGGGTCTCAAAACATATATTTCCGGTGAAATCTCGACATCGAATTTTTGGGTGGAATACAATACTTCCCCTACTTACCAGAGAGAAAGTAAAAAGTGGTTGAATAGCATTGCTGTAAGATACATACCTTGGTAAGTGTTGTGAGTAGCTAATGATAAAAGCAGAACTGTTTTACACCACAAGTATAACAAGGCACTCAGAAGACTTTCAGCAAGTCGCAGACGTCTAACGCAGTAAAAGTAATGTTCACACATTACAGAATGAAGTCTTAAAGTTTTACGGCGCATAAATCAGCGCTCCAATGGACTAACTCGGTACGCCAGCAAGTTTAGCATGTTTTACCCTTTCTGTTGTGAGAGAAAAGTTACTCTAGTATGTAGGTATACCACTTCATTATTCCCGTATGCTGGCTACATGTTACATAAATAATCAGATGTAGGGGCCATCATGTTTACATAATTAAGCAAACTTCAACATTGGTCCAGACCAGAGCGCTGCTTTACAAAATCTTATGTGTTGCACTCACATAACTCTCTCTACTCTTGTACTAACCATTCTTACAAACTATTATTCCTATATCTTCTTCATATTAGTCGAGATAAACATTTGTAAAAGTTTTGTTGTTATTTATTTCTTATAGGTACCAGGGGAATATGGGAATAGTGTAGGCTTTGAGCGACAGTCAAATGTTTTAAAGTTCGTGGCTATATGAAGGCTTTAAATTTCCGTTCTCTTTGCAGGGCTAAGATATGAAAAATGAACTGTGATGTACTGTTCGTGGTGAAAGACCTAACATGCGGAACATGGCGGACCGACTAACCGAAACTCACCGAACACACCAACCGGAACACACCGACTGGAACACATCAACCGAAACTCACCGAACACACCGACTGGAACACCCCGACTGGAACACATCAACCGAAACACACCGAACACACCGACTGGAACACACCGACTGGAACACACCAACCGGAACACACCGAACACACCAACCGGAACACACCGACTGGAACACATCAACCGAAACTCACCGAACACACCGACTGGAACACCCCGACTGGAACACATCAACCGAAACACACCGAACACACCGACTGGAACACACCGACTGGAACACATCAACCGAAACTCACCGAACACACCGACTGGAACACCCCGACTGGAACACATCAACCGAAACACACCGAACACACCGACTGGAACACACCGACTGGAACACACCAACCGGAACACACCGAACACACCAACCGGAACACACCGACTGGAACACATCAACCGAAACTCACCGAACACACCGACTGGAACACCCCGACTGGAACACATCAACCGAAACACACCGAACACACCGACTGGAACACACCGACTGGAACACACCAACCGGAACACACCGAACACACCAACCGGAACACACCGACTGGAACACATCAACCGAAACTCACCGAACACACCGACTGGAACACCCCGACTGGAACACATCAACCGAAACACACCGAACACACCGACTGGAACACACCGACTGGAACACACCAACCGGAACACACCGAACACACCAACCGGAACACACCGACTGGAACACATCAACCGAAACTCACCGAACACACCGACTGGAACACCCCGACTGGAACACATCAACCGAAACACACCGAACACACCGACTGGAACACACCGACTGGAACACACCAACCGGAACACACCGAACACACCAACCGGAACACACCGACTGGAACACATCAACCGAAACTCACCGAACACACCGACTGGAACACCCCGACTGGAACACATCAACCGAAACACACCGAACACACCGACTGGAACACACCGACTGGAACACATCAACCGAAACTCACCGAACACACCGACTGGAACACCCCGACTGGAACACATCAACCGAAACTCACCGAACACACCGACTGGAACACACCGACTGGAACACACCAACCGGAACACACCGAACACACCGACTGGAACACCCCGACTGGAACACATCAACCGAAACTCACCGAACACACCGACTGGAACACCCCGACTGGAACACATCAACCGAAACACACCGAACACACCGACTGGAACACACCGACTGGAACACATCAACCGAAACTCACCGAACACACCGACTGGAACACCCCGACTGGAACACATCAACCGAAACACACCGAACACACCGACTGGAACACACCGACTGGAACACACCAACCGGAACACACCAACTGGAACACAGCGAACATATCAACCGGAAAACACCGAGCACACCGACTGGAACACACCGAACACACCAACCGGAACACACCGACTCACCGAACGATCGACGGACCTACACACCCAGCGACCTACTCACGTATGTACCTTACCACCCATCCAGCCACCCACCTACCTACCTAGACCTACTTTTTTATATCTGAAAGATGGAATAGTTTTATTTTATAATCGCTTTATCACTTACTGCACTCTAGAAAGTAAGAGATTTCATTACTCAGGGAAAAAAGAAAAGAGGAAGAAAATAATATTTTATCAGATTCTACAACTTTTTTTCAAAACTCATTGCAGAGGTAAATAGACAGAATGAAAACATTTGTCTATCTTTTTGTGTTTAAAATGTGTGTTAAAACCGTTAATTAATGCTGTGTTGCTAATGTGTTAATATTTCCTGTTAAATTCTGCTTTATTAAAACAGTAAATTTATGTGAAGGAAATTATCAGTAGATATCAGTTGATTTTCTATAAATGCCAAAATTCAGTTTATTGTTGTTTTATTATCTATAAATCCAGAAACGGAAGAAAACCATAAGTTTACGTTTCCAAAGTGAATTTTAGAGCTTTATGTTGTAAATTTAAGAGTTTTAAAGCATCAGTTATATGTTTCTCAGGAACATCAGCAAAAATGTCATCTATAGTAGATTTTAAACATTAAAAGGACCGTTTAGTGACTATTTCACAAAAGCTCTTGAAAAGATTAGCAAGAAATGGTGGAGGTGAACTGCCCGTAGCTAAACCACACTCACAATGTGTAAAAAAACCTTTACAAAACTTCATATTGTCCATCATAAAGAAACCTGCATCACAAGATGTGTCAGGGGTAGCTGCCGTGACCTCATGGTTTTAAGGGACACTGGGAGTGAAATTTGAAAGTTCCACAGTTCTTGATAGATTTTTCTGAAATTTTTACTGTGTTTGTATTTATATGAGAATAGGAGGTATGCCAAATTTCATTAAAATTGGATGATTGGTTTATGATATATAAATTATTTTATGAATTTAATGGACACATTTTCAAAATAGAGCTCGCGTCTATTGACTTTTCAAAATTCATTTATATTGGCAGAACTGATACTCTAAAACATGGGTAACAATTGTATGAAGAGATATTTCAAATACGTTTGCTGATTATGCAGTACATATTTTTTAATAACAAAGAAAATTTAATCTTCAAAGTTATTGATTTTTTTTTTTCATACAAAAAAAATGTTTCTGGAATTCATGTTAATGATAGCATCAATGTTGAAACATAGTTTTGTGTAGCTGCTATTTATGAATACTTTTGGAAATTTTCATTGAATTTGAAGCAAAACTCTGGCGCGACCTTCTTTTGGAATGTGCAGAAATGTAGTTTTGAGAAAAACAGGTTTTTATATAGGAGCATCCTGTGTACGTTAAGGGAAGAGCGCTGGGCCGTAATGACCACATGGAGTGGGGAATATGAAAAATGTCAGCTGATCCAAATGCACAGGTGTTCCAGGAACATTTTCGACTTTTTGACAATTTTGACCAAAATTTCACTCCCGGTGTCCCTTAACTCGTCTAGCGTTTAAGCGAAGCACCGCAGCAAAAAAACTTTCCTTAACAAAAAGTGTTTAAAATAACGTTATCTATCAGATTCCAAAGTTTGTCGGTCTAATTTTTGAACACCCTATATACATAAACCTAAAAATCAACTTGATAATTTTCGGTCATTTTTCACTCCCAGGGTCCATTAAGTAACAATATCATTCATTTAAACTTACTGGCAGTAAAGACCAAATTAACCTGAAGTCCCGACATAAAAGTAGACGTCAGAAGGCAGAAGAAAGCATCTGAGTGCAACACATCCGATTTTCAAGCAACAATACACATAAAATGCCAAGTTAGTTGTTCGTGTGTAAGTTGGTTTCACCAGTCTGTAGACACACATACAAGCATGTTGCAGCAGGTGCTAGACACAGAACATCAACTGGACTGCTTTCTTGTGTATACTGCCTTCTTCCTTACGTTCAACTCAAGCGCTTGTAAGATAGTTAAATAACACTGTTCAGTGGCGTATCCTGACAAGCTTTGCAAAGGCATGAAACACAGAAATTATATACATTATACCTACACAATAAAGTCGATGTTTACTTTATCCTTCCCCACACCTATCTACGGGTCTCACCGTTCTGACAATCAATCAATCAAAATTGGAATTTGGGTTTGGTAGAACCAAAACTCAGGCAGTTTAGGGTTTTACCCTCTTCAGCCTAGTATTTTAAATTTTTTGTCTTGTTACGTGAGGAGAAATCTTTCAGCGTGTACGTATGGCAGATTATTGTAGTTATTAAGATGTGTAAATATGCATCTTGTTGTTTATTTTATGTATATATACCTATATATATTTTTTGTTTATATATTTTATTTTTTTTTTGTTTATTTATTGTTGTTGTTTTTTTTTTTTGTGTTTGTATTTTGCATATTTACACATTTACAATGTTAAGTGTGTTTGTTAAGGCCCGGGTCCCACAACATGTCACCGTCTCTGCTTCTGCCCTCAGACGTTTTGTTTGGTGCATGTTTTTTATTATTTGTTAGCTCAGCCTTGCAATTTTTAAATTATTTGTGGTTTGTTCTCTTGTTTCGGGGGGTGATGAGTATTAGATGTTTACTAATGCTTGAAGATATTGCTCTACTTGTTCTTTCTGTTGCTCTTGGTGTTTGTCATAAATTTCGATTAGGGTTAGTAGTGGTGGATTTTCTTCTTGTTGTTCAGGAGGGATTTTCTCATTGTTTGGGCTGTTCTTATTAATATTCGTCTGTAGAGTCTGGTATGAGCATTGTGTATATAGTTCAGCATCAGATTTGCAATATGCTTGTCTATTGGCATTGTCCTTGCATACTCGTGGATTAATGTGTTTTTATAGTGGGGGAAGAGTTTGTTGGCAGTTCGTAGACATCTACGCTCAAACACTTGAAGCCTTGCCATGGTTGTTTTTGATATAAGCGGCATCAGGGGCACTGCTCCATATGTTAGACAGGGACGGATCAGCGCTTTGTATAATCGCGTCAGTATATGTGTACTAAGTCCTGTTTTGTTGAGCCTGGCGAGGAACGTAAGCGTAGAATGTATTGCTCTTGTTTTATTGAGGAGGGTTTTGTAATGTGGTCCTACTGTAACTTGTGTGTTGATTTCTATGCCGAGATATTTTATTGATTTTGCACATGGGATTATGGATTTATTGAATTTGAGTGTGAGGTTGTTATGCAGGAATTTTCTCTTCTTTCTGATGAGTATGGCTTGTGTCTTCTCTGTATTAATCGATATGCCCCATTTTTTGGTCCAATCAAGGTATTTTTTAAGCTGTAGTTCTAGTTGATGTTTGGCCTGGAGTGTACGGGGGCTTGTGCACCAGTACGCGGTGTCATCAGCGTACTGGGCAAGTTGGATGCTGGGGTGAATTGGCTGTGGTGTGTCTGCTGTGTATATGATATACAGGAGACCTGATATGGCGCTCCCTTGAGGTGCTCCTGCTTGCAACGTAATGGATCTGGATAGGTTGTTTTCGATCTTTATGTTTGCTGTTCTGTCTGACAAAAAGCTGGCAATCCATCTTGTTATTCTTGGATGTATTTTGTAATCTGTAAGTTTATATAAGAGACCATTAATCCAGCATTTGTCAAAGGCTGATTTGACATCCAGAAACGCTGCAACTGTAGCAAATCCTATATTGTAGCTGTTTTTAAATTCCGACATCACTCGAACAAGTTGGTCTTGGATGGTAATTTCGCTGCGATATCCGGCTTGTGTTCTTGGGATGAGATGTTTTTCATTGCATATTTTTGTTAGCCGTTTAACCATGATCCTCTCAAATATTTTGGAGAGGGTTGATGTTAGCGATATTGGCCTATAATTTCGATGATTGGTGCTGTCTTTCCCCGGTTTCTGGAACAGTAGGATATGCGCTGTTTTCCAGTTTGTAGGATGGTAGCCGAACCGGAGCATGTTGTTGTATATATTTGCTAGTACATGTAAGGTTTCTGTTGGCAGATTTTTAATCATCTGATATATGATGCTGTCCGGTCCGGGGGCTGTATTTTTTGTGTTTTTGACTGTTGCCAGTATGTCTTCGCTGGTTAAGGGTGTTTCTGCTTCATTATCAGGATTTAGCTCTTGTATATCTAGTTGTGGGGTGTAAAGTTGGTGTTGTAACTGGACATGGAAGTTAATTCTATTGAAATATCTTTGATTGAAGTCTGGACTGTGTGGTGTTTGGAATACTTCGTTGTAGTATGTGCGGAAGATTTCAAGTTTTTCGTGAGTATCTGTGACAATTTTTCCATTTTTTTAATGGGGTAGTTGGGGGCAGTTTTTTTCCTGGTACTTTTGATTCATTTCCAAAACTTTGCTGGGTTGTGCTGATATGAACGTGTTAGGTCTTGAAGCTTTCTGTCCCAGTGTTGGCGGTTGTGTTCTTGTATGGCTTGTTTGACATCTTCTTGCATTTTGTTTAGGATTGTTTTGTCTGCTGGGTTGTGTGTTTTCAGGTAGTTTCGATGTGCCTTTCTCTTCTTTTTTATGAGCTGTATGACTTCCTTAGGGAGTGGTCTGCTGTATGGATTTATTTGAACGGTCTTGATGGGAATTGCTGCTGTGTGTGCTTGTATGATGATGTTTGTAAGTGCTTGTGCTTGTTGATCCATCTCATGTGTTGTCGTTGGTGTGGCTTGCACTAAATTTCTTGTCAGTTCTAGTGCTGTGTCTTTGTAGAGGTTCCAATCTGCGTTGTCATAGTCTTTTACGGTTATTGTTTTGGAGACTTGTGTTTTCCACTGACCGGTTTTTAGAGTGACTATGACCGGCATATGGTCAGTATCTGGTGGTGCATCTGTTGTAATGTCTTGCACTAGAGGATATGTATGTTTGGATACTAATATTTTGTCCGGTGAACTGTTTTTCTGAGAGCCTTGTCCTATTCGTGTGGGGCCTGGTGTGAGGATTAGTTTCAGTTCAGAATGTTTCAGAATCTTCACCAGTTCTTTTCCAAGCCTGTTTGTGTGTTCGTCGAGTAGTTCTTTGTGATTTGCGTTGAGGTCGGCTGCTATTACTAGGTTTCTGTAATTGTCATGAAGGTAGTTGAGTAAGGTGGTGGGGAAATGTCCATCTGGGGGAACGTATATTGTAGCGATGTGTAATTTCGTTCTATTTATTGTAATCTGAATTAGTAGGAACTCGTGTTGTTGAAAGGCTTGGGGTATGGCTATGTGCATTGGATTTAATTCATTTTTAACAAGTACCATGACTCCGCCACCATAACCATGTTGCCTATCTTTTGTGAAAACTGTGAGAGGTTGGAAGGTGAAATTTCTTCTTTTATTAAGTTTCGTCTCATTGACGGTAATTATGTCTGCACAGTGGTGTGATAGGAGATCCTGTAGTTGTTGTCTTTTTCCGGCTATTCCATTGATGTTGATATGCAGTAATTTGATGTTATTTTTAACTTGGTTGTGTGTTCTTATTGTTGCCATTTCCGGATGTCATTTATTTCTTGCATGGTGTTTGCTTGTTCTATTTCTTGATGTCCTGAATAAATATGGCAAGTTGATTTCCAAGCTTTGCTGTATCAATGGATTTTTTTAAGGTTTTCTGTGCTATTATTTTGATGTTATGTAACAGCCTCGCTCGTTGGTTTGGTGGGGTGGAGTCATATAACGGTGGGATAATGGTGGATATTATTTGTGCAATTATTGTTTGTGTTACTTCGTTGATATAAGTTGTTATATTTTCCTGAATTTTGGTGATTTGACTCTGCAGATTTTGTATTTGCTCTTTTGAGTGCTCTATCACTTGTTTCATTGTTCCAACTGTTTCTTTGGCGGTCAGTTCCTTTTTAGTTGCTGGTATGGTGGGGAAGTTTAGTTCAGTCCAGTTTGTGCTTTGTTTCGGCTGTGGGGGAGTTGGGAGATTGTGCGGAAAAATATGAGTTTCTGCGATTTCTGTTGTTTTGGTTGGTGCAGTCCTAGGATATTTGGGGCACTTAACTTGCCCGGTAAAATGCCCAAGTCGTTCGCAGGTGGCGCAGTATGGTGCGGCATGCTTTATGTGTTTGCACTTTTGTGTCTGTGATTTTTGACCACAGTGGAAGCATGTAGGCGTTTTAGTGCAGTTCTCTTTCTGATGACCATACTGTTGGCACTGCCGACACGGAATGTGTCGTTCAGAGTGGCGCGATGCTTCTGCGCGAAATATTTGCTTCTCAATTATTGCCCCTTGGTGAATAATTGTGGTGATGGTGGCGACATCTGTGCTAAAAACTCGCACTAATGGTGTGGGCTTGTCGCGGCTTATTATGCGGGATACCCGGCTTATGTCCGGGTAGTCTTCTTGAATACTAGCAAGGATAACTTCATCCGGTATATCACACGGGATTCCCTTTATCACAGCGGTCATTGTTTTCCTGGGCTTTTCTTGTGTTTTTTCTGTATCTTGAGTGGTGTCTATGTTGGTCGTGTACCGTGCTAGTTTGCCAAAATGGTGGGCAGGGATTCCTTGTGAGAAGGTGGTGGCTGCCTGCTGGTGCTTGAAAATCAGGGCAAGCGTGTTTCTAGGACTGTATAGTCTTTGTACGCGGAATAGGGACTCAGCAGGTTGTTGGTGTTTTTCCATCAATGATTTTATAAGCCAGGCATTTTGTTTCTCTGGTTCACACGTCAGGATGTAGAGCGTGAAATGTCCATGTGGCACTACTATTGCATTTGGACCAGGTGGTTGTTTACTGTTGATAGTGCGTGAGACGCTGGCATTTGACTCAGTGCTTGTGTTTAAGTTGGAGTCGCTTGAGCTGCTGCTTATGTTGTGGGATGGGGTAGCGTAAGTTGTGTGTCTATGTATCTGTCCGGACGTGGTAGCGGTATTAGCGTTAGGGTCGGGAGGGGGTTTTTTAGGGAGTGTCGTCGGCCCTTGTATTTTGGGCATGGCGACAGGTAAGTTTTTGGTAAGATGGAGTAGCTGCTAAGAAGCACGGTTTTATTACTCTTAGCTTTAAAAGCTGCCTGTAGTGTGGTTCCTCCGAACCACAGAACTATACTGTTCTTTCGGCAAGGTCTACTGACCCAAAGAGTGTAAAACCTGGCTACAGGAGGGGTGGTTTCGGAAAATAGGTTTGGTGGGCTGTGTGGATAGAGAGATGGCAGGGCCGGTGAAGATCTAGAAGTTCTTGTAGATCTTCGCAAGGCTGAATGATACTTCAACTTCAACTTATTTTATTAACTAAGACATTTGCCTGGTGCCGGTACAAAGGGGCCCGGCTTACAGGCTCAAATTTACATTATTTACAATTTACAGTTTTGAATGGGCACTCTGGTTTGCTCTTTTTTGCAAGAAAAACCCATACAGTGAGCAGCTTTAGCTCACCGAGAACAGTTTTATTGTGTATATTCAGTGTTTTGTTCGTCCGTTTTTTTTTTTTTTTGTTTTTTTTTTTGTTTTTTGTTTATGTGTACTGATCCACGCGCTCATTCACTCCTGGGCATACCACACATATGTCCCATCACACACACACACGCTCGTATATACATATTTACACTCACTACACTATACACTTCACTTATTTACAGTTTTTCCGCAGTTTTCCTGTGCGGACCAGGTTGCAGCTCCTGACTGGTTCCCTGGGATGCAGGCCTCTGAGGTAGCGTGCTTCTTCGCGTGGACGCATATCAGTCGGTGAGCCGAACGACGTCTAAAACATCTTAATTCTAGTGTGTTTCCGATGCTTCGGCTCACCTTTGCCAATATTGGCAATGACGTAATTGTCATGGTTTCTGATGCGCGCCCACGCGACAGTGGCTCTTTTCGCTATTGCCTCGGGAATGGTTAGGATCTGGGTTTCCTGGTGAAGGGTTCGGTTAGTGGTTAGGATGGAAGCAGAGAGGATTTTCCGGAGGGAGAGGTTTTGGAGGGTTTGAATAGTCTTCAAGGCGGTTTTTGAGCTGAATGATACTCGATGTTATTGCCGTCTTGTGTAGTTGGCCGGGGGTGGTGAAGTTCACTCGTCGGTTACTCGTCGCTGATTTGCTGCTACTTCTGCTGCGCTACGGTTGGCTTCTCGCTGATGCTGCTCCTCCTGATGGTTGGCTGCAACACCAGGAGGAGTCCAGGAGGAGTGAGTACTAGTCGTCTGGGTTAACCCAGGCGGATGGTAGGGTGGCCACGGTACCTATCCGTTTAAATACGGATTTACCCGTGTGGTGGTATAGGTTGGTATATGTAACAGGCTTTTTTGTCTTTGTATGTCTGATGGTGCAGGGTGGGTTCCTGTGTTGTCACTGGCGGCGGGATCTGTCGGATCTTGGATGTCTAGCCATCCAAGCGACCTTTTCCCTACTGATTACTTCGTCAGCCTTGGCCGGCGAGCAATGCAGTGCCAGTGACAGGAAACCGAGGGGAATAGGTGATAGGTGTGAAGGATGATGAAGGCAAAGCGGTACCTACCAGCCAAGGGCGTCCTTGGGTAGACGGTAGCTCTGTCTCCGCCTAGGGAGGCGATGGTCATATTGCCCCAGGCTGTTCACCAGCTGGTTTGGGTGAGGTATGAGTTTGTCATACATTGTGCGAGTCCTGTCCCGCACTACGTCCACAATGTATGGGATGCCGGAATGAGTGTGGAGGATGTGTGATGGAAACCTACGGTCGGTACCGTAGATCATCCTAAGCGCCCTGTTCTGCACGGTCTGCAGCCTGCGGATGGTGGAACGAGCCACCGTACCCCAGACCTCGCACCCGTACAGGATCAGGGGCGGGACGATCGCACGGTACAAGCGTAGTTTCAGGTATGTGGGCATGGTTGATTGGAGTATGGGATATAGCTGTCTCAGGGCGCCATGTCCCTGACCGACCTTTGTTCTGACGTGTGGAGTGAAGGTTAGACCACGGTCAAGTAGTACCCCCAGGTATTTGGCAGAGTTAACCCAAGGGATTCTTCTCCGCCGCATTGCCAGGGATACACCCGGCCGCCAGTTTCGAACTTTGCCCAGTAGTAGAGCTTGGCTCTTCTGCGGGCTAATGGCCATTCTCCACTGTTCACTCCACCTGCCGATAGCGTCGAGCTGTCGCTGAAGTGGAGGGAAGCAGTACCGAACATTTTTGTTCTGTGCCAGTATGAGGACATCGCCAGCATACTGGCACGTAACAGTATGCGGTTCCACGGGTAGGTCAGACATGTAGGCAGCAAAGAGCAACGGCGATAGCACGCTACCCTCCGGAACTCCAGCCGCTATGGGTCTGACCGAGGACAACTTCCCCTCCACCCGCACCCGAAAAGAGCGATCCCGAAGGAAGCTACCAATCAGGGTGAGGTAGGGGGGAGGGATTTCAGCCTCTCTGAGTTTGTACAGTAACCCCTGGTGCCATGTGGTTGCAAAGGCTTTTTCTACATCCAGAAGCACCGCGACTGTTTTGAAGTTTTCCTGGAAACCCAGGGCAACCTTCTCAACCAGCCGCAGCAGCTGTAGTGTAGTGGAATGTCCATGACGGAAACCGAACTGATGATCCGGGATAAGTTGCCTTTCCTCGAAGAGAGGAGTGAGGCGGGATAGGAATAATCGTTCAAAGATTTTTGAAACGATAGGTAAAAGGCTTATGGAACGGTAATTGGAAGGGAAAACCGGGTCCTTGCCGGGCTTCAAAATGCAGACCACCCTCGCCTCCTTCCAACAAGTAGGAAAGTGACGAAGCTGCAGACATGCATTATAAATCCTCGTCAGGTGGACTACGGCCTTTCGGGGAAGGTGCTGGAGCATGGGCGCCGTGACGCCATCATGACCAGGGGATTTGCCAGGTTTTAATCTTCTGATTTCAGAAGCCACCTGTCTTGGGGTGACTAAGGGGATTTGGATCTCTGCGCGTGGCGGCGGAGGTGCCTCATAGAGGTAATCTACCGTCGCCTCCACGAGTTCAGTAAAGTCTTCGTCCTGGACATCTTCCCGGGGTTCGAATTGGGACTCTAGATGGTCTGCGAAAGCCGTGGCTTTTTCTTGGGGCTCAAAAGAGAGTCTCCCGCGAGTGCCATGTAGAGGATGCTGATGTGCATTTTTGTCCTTTCTAAGGGACCTAATTATCCGCCATGGTTGTTTCTCGGAGAGGTCTACGTTTGCCATCGTGTTTTCCCAGGCTGTTTTGCGGTGTAAACGCAGCAGGCGTCGTGACAGGGACTTGAACCGCTGGTAGACGGCCTGTATCCTGGGATGGCGGAAACGCTGCCAGAGCCTTCGGACAGTTGCTTTGGCTTTGAGCAACTGTCTGAGTTCGATGGGAATGGTGCGAGGGTTAGGTATGTCGGATGGAATGCCGTGCGTGTGGGCACGCACTACATCCCGGATGTGTTGGGAGAATGCCGTGGCTGCCGCCTCCAGTGTATCGATAGAATCGACACGCGGACGCGGGTCCACAGACTGGTTGAGTTCATGGATGGCTGCATCCCAGTCGACCTCGTATGTCCAGTCTGGAGTGACCAGAGCTGGCAGGTCAATGTTGGAATCCACCAAGACAGGGTCATGGTCGGAGTCCAATTCATTGACCGCTGAGAGGTCTAGATGAAAAGGGATGTTTTTGGTGACCATGATATCGAGCACATCTGGCCTCCCTCGTGCCGGATGGAACGTAGGTCCTCTCGGTCCATGCGCAAGAATGCTTGGGTTACCGCTGATCAGGCGGTAGAGCCCTCGCCCCTTGGCATTGGTAGCGCGGCTATGCCAATGTGCATGCTTAGCGTTGAGGTCGCCGGCGATGCAAACCGCAGGATGTAGGTTCAGGAGGGTGTTAATATCAGCTTCGTAGAAGCGGTTATCAGGAGGGTCGTATGCCACTACCAACACCGTGTCCACCCCGCCAATGGCAAGCCTAATGGCACAGGCCTCCACGTGTTGTAGTGGTGGGATAGGGAAGGATGTGTGAGTGATGTGGTTCTTGATGAAAATGGCTGTACCGCCCCCCGGTCGGCCGACCCGATCAGACCGGTGGGTGACGTAACTCGGCAGCGAGAAGTTGGTTGCAGCATCCAAGTGGGTTTCGCAGGCCATCAGAATGTCAATTCCATACGACTGCACAAACTCAACAAGGCTTGGGTAATGGCCCCTTATGCCATTTGCGTTCCAGAACGCAGCCCTAAATGGTCTCCGGACAAGTCTGGAGGCCATTACTTGGCTGAGTTAGGGAACAGCTGGGCCAGGGTTTGGACCAGTAGGGCATGCTTCTGCATGGGGCTCAGGTTAGGGCTTTCGTATTGCAGCTTGAATTTACGAAGTGCAGGCAAGATTCTGTTAATTATATTGTTGAACCACAGGGTTAGGTCCTGAAATTCCTCCAGATCCGCCTGCGAGAGCGTTCCCCCTAATGCAGGGGGGGTCATGGGTACAGTGGGGACCACAGGTGTCACCTGTGGGCCGGCTGTAACAGCAGTATCCCTTGGTGCCAGAGCTGCCTCAGTGGACTGCTCTGCCGGCGCCTTGGGAGGCTGTTGAGGAGCTGTGCTTGCTCTCTCCGCGGCTTGACGCTTGCTCTTGTGTTTCCTTCGCCGCTTAGGTTTAGGAGGAGCATTGGCCACAACAGACTCCTCTGTATGGCCTGGAGGTGGTGCCGAAACTTCAGTCGTGGCAGGGGCAGGTACTATTGCCTGGGTCAGTGTCTTTTCTGCCCTATTAAGGGCGTATGAGAAGGAAACGCCGGGGCGGACCTCTGCCGCTTCCGCACGTCCCTTGCGACGGCTATCTATGATTTTCAGACGCGTCGCGCATCCTTTGTAGACACTGCAGTGCGCGCCTTTGCAGTTGACGCATTCCCTGTCCGTGTCCGGCTTAGGGCAGTCCTGCACTCTGTGGGTTCCACCACATCGCAGACATGCGAGCGGACGCTCACATGCCATGCTGGAATGGTGAAATCCCAGGCAATTGCGACACTGCACGGGACCCTCCTTACCGTAAAAGCGTTCCACCTTTACGGCAGTGTAGATTAGGTGACGCACAGTGTCAATGGGCTGAACTTGTTGGTCGCGCACTTTGTCCACCACGACCAGAAACAGTGGCATGGGCACCTTTTCAGGTCCTCTGTCGGAGGCGATAGTCTTCTTCAGCTGGGCCACTGTTGCTGTAATGTCATGCTCTTCGAGGAGTGCCAGCCTGACTTCCTCGGTAGAGCAGTCGGAGGCAAGGCCTCTGATTATTCGCCTTTCCACGTAAGGACGTATGGGCGAATAACTGTAAAACGGGATTTTTAATTCCCGAAGTACAGCCTTGGCTGCCTCAAAATCCTCAAGTGAGGAGGTCTTGATGTTGACTTTCCGTGGTCTCCTTATTGCCTCAAAGCGTCTTTTCAGGCGCGAAGCTAGGAGCCGCATGGTTTTTGTATGCTCCTTGAAAGCATCCGCTACTATTGGCGGTATTTTCTCCCCCCCTTTGGTTGGGGGTTGGGTAGTAACCTGTGGTTCTTGCTGCTGAGAGCCCGTGGAGTTACGCCTGCTCCGGCGTCCCTTCACCTCAGTGAAGCCCTCGGTGTCAGTATCCATGTCTGCCTCTGAGTCAGAGGGAGAGAAGGGATGATGGGAAACCAGTGGTGGTGACTCACTATCTATGACCTGTCGCGGGGCAGAACACTTGCGCTTTTTACGCGCAGGTGGTACCGCCTCGGGGACAGAGATGCATGATGATGATGTTGTTGGTCCGTCGGTCAGCACGGTTGCCCTCCGGCTGCTTGCAGAGGACCGGACCCCCTCCTTAGAGGAGGAGGCGCCTGGGCAAGCCATTACGGCTTGAGGTGTTGGACCAGGGGTCCTCACCTTTGGCTGCAGCCTTGCAAGCCCGTAGTCACGTGGTCCGTCAGTCAGTTTGTCTGAGTCGGGAATGGTGATGAAGGAAGGGGTATAGTTACCTGGCTCCGCTATGTACCTGCTCGCACCCCTCCGGGAGCAGGATCGATGTCGAAGAAGCGCAAGTGATGACTGGTGCGACACGCTACCGTTTGCTGTCAAACGTCTTGCAGCGTGCCGCGAAACTGTGCTTTCACCTGAGTTGGTGCGTAGTTTTTAGCTCCACCACCACGTCGCCGCGGTCGTTCTCCCGCTTATTCCCCTGAATCGAGGATCCAAGCAGTCCAAGCACACCAAGCTCCCAATGGTCACGCAGAATCGAGGTGTAGACGCAACGAGCGCCGTGCTGCAACACCGTTCTGACCGGGAGAATTATCAAAATAAATTCACCGACCATATTCTCTGATTACCAATCAGAGGGCGTATTGCATGGCATGACAAGTCAACATGTTGGGGATTGTGAGAGAGCGATGTAACCGCCAAAAGGTAAAAATACGGTGTTCTCTAAAAAGCTACTACTCTTGCTACTATATAGCTCTCCAAAATTAATCATGAAATATGACTCGAGGAGTAAAATATTCCGGAGTTAAAATAATCTCCCATTCAGATCTCCGTGAGGGGACTACTTCTCGAGAACTCAAACATTATATCAATAGATCTAACATCAGAATTCTTCAATGGAACGCAGTGGTCTCACACAAGCAAAAACGCAAAAGAGGGTACCAGCAGTGTACAGAAATATATAGTTAATCTACCATTTAACTTTAAATTCAAAAGAATTATTGCAAAATATTACTGTGAAAAATCAAAAAATAAAAGATGGGAACTGCCAAACATTTAAACAGTAATTCCTAAGTATCCTCGAAAAACGGCAGTTGCAACTTTGAGGTTAATTACGGGGCATATACTCGGCCACTTCTAGTCAGTGAAAAATATTGGAGAGCAAGAGGATTAATGACTTCATTGTCAGAAATCCTCCAGCATTAGCCAACAACAACTTTATCCTTCCCTAGCAACAAACATGGTCAGCAGCAGAACTTACACAGTTTCATAACAAGTAATACCACGAGATGATTTCATACGTGACTTGGTTGAAATCAAACCAATCATAAGCATCACATTTTTAAATTTTCAACCAATAACAGCATTCATTCCCGAAAAAATTATCGCATTTCATTATCACCTCTGAATTTTATACGACTCGTTTACTGAGAGCGAATTCCGGTTTCCAACCGATTTTACAAACTTTTTATTAGAGTATACATAGCAACGTCATTAGTAGGGCCCGGATTTTTAAGTCCATAAAATTAACTTTTTAGTTATTTTTGTATCTAAAAACTTTTTTTTTTTTTTTTTTTTTTTTTGTTCTTTAACCTCCTGAAATATTTTTTATATTATTATTGTTTATTAATTTTATTATTAATTGTCCTCTTTTTATAGCAATGTTGCTGATATGTCCTGTAGATACTTTGTGCTGCTCAAAATGCGATTTTTGGAAAATACGTAAATAAAATTATAGTTTATACGCTATGTGCATTATAACAGGTGTTTAATCCTTACCTGCATTCCAGTATTCGAGAACTAGTCGTACAGAATGCGACTTTATCTGTGCAGTATTGAAGGTGTTCATATTTGTTCAAGCTTTTGTGTCTGTGGGCTGGTTTCTTTCACTTTTGGCAGATTTGGCAACATATTACTTTGCCATCTGTGGTGAAGTTCGAACCGTTACCTATCCATTGACGAACCAACCACCTTCGAGATGAGCTGACTTTAGGCATGACACTGGCTCCTTAAATTACCTGCCTAATCTAAGGAAAATTGACTTCTAACGATGTAGTAATTGTATACATTAACAATACGTGGTAGTCGACTGAACACAATGGATACTGTTTTTAAAGTGGTTGCTTTGAGTTTATGGCGGGTTTTCCTAACGACCCCTTTCCCCTCGACAACAATCCCCGCATTCCTTGCTTGCAACAATACAGAGCTTGGTCCCACACAGCTAAATACAAGTCACTTGCCTCTAGCATTGTTGTCACTACTCCTCTAAGCATACATAAGCGAAAAGACGTAGCAAAGATGTAACAGTCAAAGTCCATTCATAATTTCATAAACATTTCATTTCCCCATTTTAAAATAGTTTTTTTTTCTTCATTTTAAAATAAATACGAGAGCTAGCCTCTTTTAGGTTTTAAAGTCTCATTTAGCCATTTTTAGGTTTTATAAGATTCAAATATTTGGCTTCGATGATCATGAAACAGATAATTAAATTAAACCACTGCAGTTATATAGTTATTTTTTATAACTATCAAGGAATAACATAGTTAAAAAACTAAGAATCAGGGCCCTAGTCATCAGTAAACGCTGCTGAAAAAAATGCGCCTATCATATGAGTACACTAACACCACCAAATAAAAATAAAATGGCCGACTCTTGTACTTAGATTCAGGGTTGGCTGCATAGACCCGTACAATCAAAACGCACATAATATTAAATAACGGTTTATTAAATTTTTTACGTAAATTACGTCTCAAACATCTCAAAAACACGCATAATAGCTTTTGCCATTTAAGCAGTAATACTAAAACTCCCAGCAAAGGATTAAAACTGTCCTAAAAGGCTAAATAAAGCACGAAAACTCACTAAGTGGCAATGGCATACCTGGCATACAAGTCGTACTACTGAACTCGGAATATGATTTAACTCAGGTCTCGAAATAGCTGTAGAGAATTATGACTATATATGTGCTAACCCGTGAGACATGGGTTCGCGTCTCGGTATTGTACAATTTGTTATACTCAACAAAACTTGGAAACCGAATACACAATAATCTAACTATAAAATCCCTGAGGGTTTAGGACATTTTAACTTAACCTCAATACAACATCAACTTCCAAGAACATTGCACTAACCACAGTTCCGCAAATTAATATTACTATTGCACAATAAATAACTTATACATGAAATAAATTTTCGTCTGAAAATCAATATATTCAATTTGCCTTCTATTTTTCAATGTCACGTTCAAGGTTATCATTTTCGTCTTGCAGATGTGACGTGCTGGAAACGAATCGATCGTTTAGCGCCTGCGCAGAACTCCAAATATCAACTGATGCAATATGTAGGTCATTGTCCCTGGTGAGTGCACAACATTTTATAATATTTCAACCATAAAATTAGGTATATGGTCGAACATACATTGTCGTATGAAACTTTACTATAGTGGTAATTAAGACGCTCGCTTTGCTCGTTTCCTAATATATACCCACGTCTTAATTACTAACATTATAGTCTTGTTGCATAATATAGATATTTTATCAGATGTGCATTTATTACTTTAATGAAAAAACGTAGAAAACGGTCAGATTCTTTCAATATATTTGTAAATTAATGTGAATGCTTTTTCTTTAGTTACGTCCTTAATAGTTTCCAAACTTACGGGGAGGGGATACAACCCCCAATACCCCCCCCCCCCCACCTTTGGATCTCCCCCTGGATTATAGTGATGCTCCTATATGAATGTTAGTCATTTCATGATTCTACAACACGTGCAGTACATTCATGGAGAATACGCCACTGATACTGTCTGTTCGCGGCTTTATACATTCTCTGTCCCAGATGACTTATTTACCTTGATTTTCAGTCGAAGATAAAGCAAGTAATAAATATGTACCTACTCACGTCACTTTATCTGGTGCGTGCTTCTGGCGTACCTGAGAATGAATTTATCGTATCTCTTGAACTCATTTCTTTTGTACCTGTTTTGTAATTACGAGTGTCAAGCTGGAAGTTGTGAGCAACAATTTTTAAAACTTTTAATCCGTATTTTTACTTTCTCTACTAAGTAAAGTAAATGAAGTATTGTATTACACCCAAAAGTTCGATGTCGAGATTTCGCCGGAAATGTTTTGAGGCCCCCTGAATTAAAAAAGAAAAATAAAAGCATTTTTAGAAAAACGAAAAGTCGTTTATAAACCAAAGTTGGTATTTAATGATGCGACACAAAGGTTTGATGAAAATAGCCCCACCCTAAACTACTCTTTACATGGAAAATTTTTATTTTCTTGAAAATGGCTCTAACGATTTTGATTAAAATGTCATATGTTTGAGATATTTTTATGACAAATTAAATGTATATTTTGAATTTTCTGGCTATAGCCTATGCAGTCCTGTTTACTCTGGATGACTTTTGAATAACTCGAAAACCGTAAAAGATAGTCCAAATCTTACTATACAAAAATGAAGATCTTGCTGAAACGCATAATTTATGTCGAAGTAAAGTTTTTTGTAGAGTGTTGTTGTTTGTGTCAGTTTCGGAAAATTTAACACTTTCGTGAAATGCAACATCGTTGTTCATTTTTTATATGTATGTTGAGCGTGCAAAGAGGACGGAATTTGAAAGCTTTAAGAGATTTGATAATCGCTCACAATCTTTTGCCAGACCGTCACGTCCTGCTAGAGTGTTCCTCCCTAGCGCACCTTCGAAACTCTGCAGCTGCCTGCCAGACTTGCAGAGGTCTTAGCGGACAACAAGACAGTGGTTGATAGAGTTTTTAATTTTTTAGCGGCTTGTAAAGTAGGATATTTTATTTGAAAAAAGCAGGAGAAAATAGTAGTCATTTTAACCGGCAATTTTGCTTAATGTATACACATTTATGACAACAACAACAACAACAACAACAATAATAATAATAATAATAATAATAATAATAATAATAATAATAATAATAATAATAATAATAATAATAATAATAATAATAATAATAATAATAATAATGATAATGATAATGATAATGATAATGATAATGATAATGATAATGATAATGATAATGATAATAATAATAATAATAATAATAATAATAATAATAATAATAATAATAATAATAATAATAATAATAATAATAATAATAATAATAATAATAATAATAATAATAATAATAATAATAATAATAATAATAATAATAATAATAATAATAATAATAATAATAATAATAATAATAATAATAATAATAATAATAATAATAATAATAATAATAATAATAATAATAATAATAATAATAATAATAATAATAATAATAATAATAATAATAATAATAATAATAATGTTCCCTCCAAAATTCTTCCGCTGTATTGCGCAATAGCCTCCATCCTGTATCTATTTGTGGATTTCTTCTGCTTTTACCAAATTAGGAAACCGAGAAACAAGTGACTGTGCAGTTGACTCAACTGTTTTGATTTTAGCTGGTTCTAACACTTCCAACATTGTAAGAAGAGGATCACTGAATAAAAAACGACTTAGTATGTCGCGAACTGACTCAACGTAAAAAAAAACAAAAAAAAAAAAAACAACACAGCGTAATTTGAAAACTTGTACATATTTGTTGGGCAGGGATGGTTTTGTCCGAGATATTTTAACTTTTGCATCAAGTACATGTTTTCCACAGGAAGAAATATTTTTGTATCCCTGTATTCAACTTTATCTTTTTCAGTGGAATGCAAATGTTCAGGTTTACAGTAGCAGTCAAGGATAGTTCGCAATGCAGAAACAACAGATATGGTATACTGTTTATGTATACAGGTGATTATATTATAAGCAGAGCTGGCAACTCTGCCCCACCCCACTGTCTTCGGTACTTCACTAATGACTTGAGGGTAACAGTAAACAATTGACGTACAAGCAGAGCTTTAGTGGGGCCGCTACTCGCCGACACTGACACTGACCGAATATAGAACCGGAAGTTTTAAAACCTGCAAGTTTATGGCGGTATGGACCGGCTCCTAAAATACCAGTCATATAGTTGTTTAAAAATGTTATAAAATTACTGAATCCGTCACGTAATTGACTGAACATAATCCCATACGATATACGTAATAATGGTGAGACAATAATGCTGCAGAGGTATTTCTTTTTGTCGCACGTTACATCAGACAATAAAGAAAAACGCGCTTCAACAATAAGATCTTCTGAAGTAACTATTGTCGTCCGCTTGCACCAACTAGTTTCAGTATTGTTGGAAGACGTTTCTCCGTTGGGCAGAAACTGTTTATCACCCTCCTTATTACCCCTATATCAAAATCATAAAGACTCTTCCTTTTTTTTTTTTTATTTTATTGGGACTTTTGAACAATAGTTCACCTTTTTCTTCTTTCGCCTCACGATGTTATCTGTGTTAGTGTAATTTTTTAAACTTCTACTGCTGCAGACACTCGTTTCCTCACTTTTTTACTTTCTCTACTACATCAAGCAGAGAAAGTATTGTATTCCACCCAAAAATTCGATGGAGAGAGAAAGAGAGAGAGAGAGTGTGTCTGTGGACAACTCAGAATCCAAAGTTGGTATTTAAGTTTTTCGTCTTTCAAGTATGTTACACGAAGATTTTGAAGAAAATAGCCCCACCCTAAACTACCCTTTACATGGAAAATGTTTCGAAAATTTTTATTTCTTTGAAAATGGGTCTAACGTTTTTGATTAAAATGTCATATGTTTGAGATATTTTTATGGCACATGAGATGTACATCTTAAATGTTCTGGCTATAGCCCCTGTAGTGGTATTTACTCTGGATTACGTTTGCATAAATGGTAAACCATAAGAGATTGACCAAATCTTACTACACAAAAAATGTAGATCTTGATAAAATACACAATTTATGTGTAAATCATTTTTTTAAGAGTGAACCATTTCGGAGATATTCCTTGTTACTTGTGTGAGTTTTGGAGAAGTTGTACTTCTGTCAAATGGAACAGCGTTATTCAATTTTTTATATGTCCACCGTGCAGAGAGAATGGAATTTGAAAGCTTTAAAACATTTGACTATCGCCCAAAGTCTACTGTATTCTCATGTTTCCTCTGCACCCACAAGGAAATAAGCAATAAGATAATTTGTATAAATGTTTATCTCAACTAACATGAAGATATAGGAATAAGAGTTTGTAAGAATGGTTAGTACAAGAGTAGAGAAAGTCATGTGAGTGCAACACATATAATGCCCCGACTTCACTTTCCTTTTTCATATATTCCATCACGTTATATTTAACCTCGCAAGTATGGCTGTGCTGAACTTTGCGATCATTTATTCATCTTAACAGAAACACAAGTAGCTACGTACCACGTAAAAGTGCACCGACTTCACTACCTGACCCAACGCACGTTAAGGGAAGAGCGCCATTTGAAAGGGCCGTAATGACCACATGGAGTGGGGGATATGAAAAATGTTAGCTGATCCAAATGCACCGGTGTTCCAGGAACATTTTAAGGTAAAAAAACAATTTCCGACTTTTTGACAATTTTGACCACTCCCAGTGTCCCTTAAGGGGCATATTCCACATCCAATAATAAAATACATTAGTTATGTACTTGATATACGTAACAGCTCATTCATGCATGCTATTCTTCCAAATTGTTTAAAAATTGCCAAAATTCTCCAATTGTTAAAAAACGAGAACAAAATATCAAACTATAGACCAGGGTTTAAGTTACAGTCGCTTTTCTCGCTTGTTGCTATTCTAAGAATGCGACAAACTTTAAAGCAGCATTGGCAAAAATGCTACAGCAATCTCTCACGGAAACATGATAGGCCGCTTTCCCTCCCAGAGCTCATTTCTGATCTGGCCTGTGTGGTTCACCTATTCTTGTGAAAAATCATCGTTTAGAACTGCATTAACAAATTAATTAGGTCTAATAATTTAAATCACAGTATCTTTTTTTCTTAGGGAACCCAATTTGAATTAGATATAAAGCATGATTTGATAATCATTATTACTGTATACGTACATTAAAACACTGTTTTAACCTGTTAAGTATCATTGTCTTCGTATTAGGACAACTTAGCAAAAAGTAATTATAAATAATATGTAGCCTTTTTTCTTTAAAATACAGCAGTATCAGCTTTATTGCACTTCTATAATAATTTTAATGTATATGATTTTTCTTTCAAAATAATATTAACAATAGTATCCTATACTTGGCAACAAAGAAAGCCTGTATTCAACTCAGATACAGCACTGCAACAGTCAGTTTCATGATTATCAATTTTAAATTGCACCCCCATGTTTTGTTGAAAGAAGTTAAACAAAGGTACTAAACCTTATATTCAAGAATTTGTTAACGATTTTATATACAACAATTATGATAAAAATGGAGTCTTTAAATGTTGACACTGGTCTAATGTGTATATTATTCACACATTTATCTCGTAAATTTACTGTTTATGTCAACATTTTATTATTATGTCATTGTTATGTGTATTATTTATTATTGAGTGTGCTAGATTTCTAAAGTAGATTTAGAATATACATATGTAATGTTAATTTAAACAACATTAATTTTTTTAAGATTTCGAAAATGCACCCAACAAAATTTTAGATCATATTTATCGTCGTATTTTCTAATTTTTTCGGTCATAAGTTATAACATTTTTAGGTCATACACATCCGGGCTCTGTTCTTACTCTATGGCAAACGTGCTTATGTGCAGTGCATCCAATGGCTTCCACATTTTCGACCTATCGCAAGGAGAATGGGTATCACCTAGTTCGAAATATCATATTTGAACCTCCAATAACCAAGTCATGCTATGAATTTAAGAAAAAGAGGGGTAAAACTGGATCTAAGTCTGTAAAAATGGATAATAAGAGACCCGTTAAGACTTTTTCGGAACAACGTGGCCAGAGGCTACAGAAAGCTACAATTGCGTTAAGAAAAGTGCGTCTGATCACCGTAGATTAAGATGATGACGCAGTTATTCTCTCCGATAATGAATAGATATTTACAAGGATAAAATAACATTTTAAACATAATACTCATAAACTATTTCTCTTTTTCGAGACTTCTTGGCTAATTTACTCTTTAGCGGCTTTTTTGCGACAAATGCTGCTTGTTGGCTACACTGCCTGAAGGCTGAAAGGCGGTTTCAAACCTTAGGTTCTTCTGTGGTTTCAAATGACAAGACGGTGTAGTGTGGTGAAGACGTGTTTCTGTTGAAGTGGAGCAAGCGAAGTAGAAAGTGTGAATGTTTAGTGTTTTGTGTTCTGTAGAACTGTACCACGAGTGTTAAGGCGAACACATTAAGTTAAATAGTTTACCTGATTACAGTACCTGTTCTGTTGGTAAATTTGTGGGACCTGAATTTTTATCATGGGACCTAAGAAGAACAGAGGGCTTCAAGGCAACTATGTGCTTACTGTAGATGGGCAACAACAGCCACCAACTATCGGTTCTAAAAAGAAGAAGACTCCTAAAAATGCATTTTATTTTTATATGCAGGACTTCAGGGAAGCTCAGGAAACAAAAGGTATTTTTTACAAAACGCAAAAGGAAGTAGCTGACGCTGCCGCGTCTTCTTGGCAATATCTTTCTGATGAGGAACGTAAGCCGTATCAAGATGCAGCAAAAGAGGCGAAAGAAAAGGATAAAGCAGATCTCCACAATAAATTTACAACAGAAGGCAGAAGTTACGCAGATGTTAACAGAGAGGCGCAGGAACGCAGAGACCTCCAAGAGAAAATGTTAAAGGAAATCCGCACTACCATAAGATCTTTACGTACACCAGCTGCACTAAATAACTATCCATTTCATTTAGTGCATGTGAATTACTACTGTAAGACTAACTCAGGTCTGTATGTGCCATGTGAGATGGCAGTATCAGAGTTCACTTTGCTGGATGGTGTTAAGCGGCTTTTCCACGTGTTAATCAATCCAGGGGAGCTCCCCTTGGGTTATAAGTATGACGCCGAAAAGCATTCGCAGGAGACGCACAAGATTCCTATGCCAAGTGAGTTTCAGTTTGAAGGAGTTATACAAGATTATGCCAAAATATTCCAATGTTTGCTGAATTATCTGCGAGAATCCAAAGCAGAGTATAAACTTCCTCCACTGTACACTTTAGGATCACAGCTTGAACCTTGTGAAAATGTGCTGTCAATGCTATGCGATAGTGTCAATGAGGAAAACATTTTTAGAGTTTACCCTGCAAAAGAAATGTTTTTTGAACTGCAACATGCTTGTGTTGATGTTTTCAAACCAACAGATGTCAACACTGTGAAGTTACCATTTGTGTCTGTAGCAGAGCGAGAGCTTGAGAAAGATATTTTCGATTACACGACAGGTCTTTCATGCAAGTTTCATGAGGACACAGATGCTATCCCATATTGTAGTTTTTCCTGTGTGCAGAGATGGAGCTTTCTGATTCTGGATTACTGTCACCAGGTGACAAACATGGCCCTGATACCAGGAAGGCATGTGCCACGGTTCACAAATGTATCACAAAGGAAGTTAAAACCACCAGTACAGCAGAAAAAACCTGATGATATGACAACACTGAATAGTACAATGCAGAAGTTAAATGTTGCCAGCCCAAGTGAAACTCAGACTACAAGACAAATGAAGGAAACACGGACTAACGGAAAGCCAGCAGCATATGCAGATGCACTTCGTGCACCCAAACAAGTATCTGAGGCGTTAGATCTGGTTTCCCCTGGTGACAGTGACGACGAATTCCCTCCACTTGGATCTTAAGCTTCCTTAATGAAGGTAAGTTTAGTGTAGTAAGTTCACTCCACTTGGATCTTAAGCTTCCGTAATGAAGGCAAGTTTAGTGTAGTAAGTTCACTCCACTTGGATCTTAAGCTTCCGTAATGAAGGCAAGTTTAGTGTAGTAAGTTCACTCAGATAATGTAGTGCATTGAGCAATATACAATTTTCGTCACAAATACTTAAGTTAGGGAATATTGGGTGCCTTGATAAATAACATCAGCACATTATTGTTTTAAGATCATTATATTGCCTCCTGAAACTCCTAAAAACATGCAAATAACCTTTTTTCAAACCTCGTTAGAAAGCCGACAACCTATAGCATGGGATGTAGAAGTGACATAAGCGTGGTATGGCAAGGTGGCAAAAGTGGTATTGCTAACATACCAAACAAAGGAATTTTGTCAGAAACATATGTAGGAAATAGCACACAGGCTTCAGTGTTGAGTGCCGATATTGGCAACATCTGGACAGCAGTGGGAAGGGATCCGGCAGAGAGGAAATCTCCCATGATGCCTTGGGTGAAGCATGTGAAGATAATTTAATTCCACGGCATTACTTTCTGCACCTTGCCTCAGCAAAGTGCAGTTTACAGTCATTTGCAGAAATAAATGACATTATGTGTGTCAATTAATATTCTTAAAGGTGTTTTCTTAATACTTGTGCAATATAGTGTTGAAAGTGCAGGAAAATGTATCTGAAGTGCTTTATCAATACTCTACATTATCTGTTTGCTCCACTTGGATATTCAGCTTCAATAATGAAGGTAAGCTCAGTGTAGTAAATAAGGAAAAATTGGAGCTATTAACAGTGAAGCAACAAGATTCTAAAGTAAGAACAAATTAGTTTGTTCTTACTTTACAATCAGTGTAGTAAGTTTGCTCTGCTTCAAGCCTTTCCAACTGAGGTGCTGTTAGGGTCCAGTGCCAACAATAGCACCAGTGCTGAACTGGCCACCGAAGAGGTGGGGGAAGGTGAAGTGGCAGAGACAGCACCAAGAAGGTATTGTAGCGGTAGTAGAAGTACCTGCTGCAGGGCAAATGTTGCCTGAGACAGGTCATCAAGTCAGCATGCAACTTACCTAAACAATTATTAGTGACAATTTTGTGAACACACCATTGACTCTTCTTTAGAATAGGTGACTTAGCACTTGCCGGCGAGATTCTAAGTCCGAAGTTACTTACTGCACATGCGCTGACTGGTTATCAGAATCGCCACTAGGTTTCGCTGCATGTGCTAGCTGTCACTAGCAGACGATTTTCACCTCTGCCAACATTGCTTTTTCAACTACACTACTTTTATAAGTGCTGAGGCTTTCACGGCCGGCATTATCAACTATGTTAAGTAGATTTTCCGGGTTTGTGGGCCGTGGTCGAGTTGGATTACAACTCGACCACGGCCCACAAACCCGGAAAATCTGCTTAACATACACTACTTTTGGTTGCCAACACATTAAACACAAATGCACTCGTGCGCCGTTGCCGCCACAGACATACTGCCAGCACGACTCCATACTGTTGTTGTGGAAATTGTGGACATTATTTTGCTCAAACAGATATATCGCTAGCACGACTCCATTCTATTGTTGTGGAAATTGTGTACATTACCGTTATTGCCTTGTTACTGGGTCCACGAAATGCTGGCTTGTTCTTTTTTTATTTATTTTATTTTTACTTTATATTATTATTTAATATTATTACACTTATATTATATAATATTTATATTTGTTATATTTACCTAGTATTATTATATTTTTATTATTTATAGTTCTTTTTTATTTTAATTTTTTTTTTTTCGAATGGAGGAAAAATTCATTTACAGAGCCCTATGCACTGGGATTTTATATCACATAGTATTCGAGTTCTCAGCAGGCCCTCGTCGTAAAGAAATTGCATGCATTCCTCTTCATTATAGCACAGAGGCGCTAAATCTACTATGCTAATGAAGCGAGTCATGGCACTCTCACAACTAGCTTTGAATGTCACTAGCATACTGCCGGGTCCCGCTATAACATTCAAACTTACAATTGGCAACAAATTCATGGAGAAATAGTGCTGTTGGCACTGAATTAACACTGCAATAACACAGCAATTTCTGCAACTTTCGTTAGAATTCGTGCACACTGCCGAGTTGGACTTAGCCGAAATTCTGACCAAGGGCTCACATCACCCAATCTAAAGAATATCCCACACCATTTATTCTCCTCTTGTTTTGGTTACTCCTGTGTACATTTACCATGTATGTCAATTTTTGACATAATTTTGCCACAGCTAATTTATCAATATTTGGTACAATAGATTTGGCAGTATAAATTTGCATCAAGAGATATTGTCTTTACTTTTATTTAAATTGATAATTGAAAACGTCTGTTCGGATACATAAGTTGTATCAAACACTGACACAAATTTTAAGGCAATTTTGGAAAATTTCTATCGGTTAATACCTTTGTAAAATTTGATTAAATTGCACTGTCTTTTAGAATTGCATTGCACTATAGTTTTATCAGCTCTGTTTGGAAATTGGATGGTGCTTTTTCATGACATGCTGGGAATGGAGTCATGCAAATTCCAAGTTTAAATGCCATATCATTAATTTCTTTGGCAGATTAGGCATTCAGCTTTACTGTTGGTACTGACAATAGAATACAGTTGAACTTGATTCACGCATATATCAAGGAGAAGAGGGAAGATTACTTGTAACTCAGAATTACTTGCAAATACGATTTTGATAATGCATCATTCTTCTTCTTTACCTGATTACCCTCCCCTTATGTAGGACTTTCACCTCCTAGGACTTACAAGCCAGCGCCTAGGATTAGATGCCTGTCGGGGATCAGAGGAATCTATGGACTGGACAGAGTGAAGACCTGGAAGTTGGTGGTCAGCCAAGCACAAGGTATGAGAGGATGATTATGCACGCAAAATCAACGATTGGAAAGGTGATAATGGAGCAGTTGGTGAAATGAGTGGCGAGGCAAACCGGATAACCTGAAGAAAACCTGCCCTAATGCCGCTTCATCCACCATGATGGGGTCCCTGAGATCGAATCCCGGTCACCTAGGTGGTATGCTGTTGTTAGCTAATGCTGGATTTCTGACAATGAAGTCATTAATCCTCTTGCTCTCCAATATTTTTCACTGATGGATGGGGCACGAGAAGTAGACGGGCATATTTGAAGGTGGTCTCGGTCCATTTCCTCTTGCAGATCACATAGAGGACAGAGTGGTGAAGAATATATCCCAATTCTGTTTAAATTTTTGCCAGACAATCATGTCCTGTAATCAACCTGAAGGTTACAACTGCTGTTTTTCGAGGATACTCAGGAATCACTGTTTGAATGTTTGGTAGTTAGGTGGTATGCGAATTCTCTAATCGCTCTGTCAGCGCCACCGTGATACTGCATATGTTTTTAAAAGTACTGCATTGGGCCCACATGTGTAACATGTGACAAACAAAGAGATGTGTATGAAGAAAACATTATTTTGAACTTGGTCCTGCTTTAAAGGAATCAGTTAATTTGGATTGTTTCACTTTTCTTGCATTAAGCGCATACACCTCATTCCTAGCGTGGTGTAAGCCATTCCTAAGTCTGAAGCAGTTTTGGTTTTGTTTGAATTGAGTTGCACCTCTGTTGAATTGAATTTTTGTTATAAAATACAAAATGGTTATCCGGGCTTGTGGGCCGTGGTCTAGCGGAAAATCTTCCAGACATTTTGTTAGAAGCTGCGTCAAGCATTCTCAGTGGTGTTACTGTAGTACTCTGCTAGTCTCGGCGACGACTGATACAGAGCCGTTTGGTTTCACAGCATGTGTGGGCATATGACGGTTGGTTCAGGCTTTGTTTATTGGTTCAGCTGCTGCATGGGATGGGCTAAAGTGGGGTGTCTTACATTGTCTATGATTGTTGTCGACGGGCTGGCATTTACTGTGGCTGAAGCTGTTGATGGCATATGGTCTTGAATTTGTCTCCAGTCAGGTCTCCTCAAGATCATACGCCGTCAACAGCCTCAGCCACAGTAAATGCCAGCCCATTGACAACAGTGAAAGCAGCCCCCACTTTAACCCATCTCATGCAGCAGCCAAGACAATAAACGACCAGACCAACTGTCATATGCCCACACATGCTATACTCCATCCAACCTTAGATCCTCCCCTTGTATCACTCCGCTATAACCTGCGACTAATACAAAACAAAACATGCCACGTGGTTTCATGCCTTGTGTTTATGTTGCAGCAGAGCAATATTTATTCAGGAGTTTTAGGAATATTGCTGCTATCGCATTACATTCAAGTAGTCTTTACGAGGGTTATCATACATCTTGAAAACTCACAGTTAATCACCAATATTTAGGGTACTACATTTCATGGTGTGCTTTGGTTTCGTATCACAGGTTAGTTGTTGGTGGTTTGTGTTTACACCAAGTGCGGATCTAAGGGTGGAGCAATTATAAGTGTATAAAACCTGTGAAACCAAACAGCTCTGTATCAGTTGTCGCCAAAACTAGCAGAGTACTACGATCACACCACTGAGGATGTTTGACGCAGCTTCGAATGAAACGTCTGGAAGTTTTTCCACTAGACCATGGCTCACAAGCTCACATAGTCATGTTGTATTTAGTGACACCGGCCGTGAAAGCTTAAACAATTTGATGAATTTTAGTTTATCTAGTGTATAGCATTGCCTTTTTATGTTCTCCATGTCTGATTTGTGAACTGAATAACAAAATTGCTGCTCAACAATAAACAGACGCTGAAAAATTTTATCTTTCCTTCTCGTTTGTCGCACCAAAAGCTGCCATCATTACCAGAAACATTATTGTCTTTGTTTTCATGGCCGAAAGCTGCCTGCTCAGCTTGAATCTTTGCCAACTGAGATAAGGAAAATACATCTCGAGTCTCTTTTAAGATGCGTAAGATGTGTGCTCATTATAATTACGTATAAATAAGGTTTTATTTACACATTTCTAAATTACATTTTGCCAGGATCTACAAAAATTTGTGTATAAATGTGAATTTCATAGAACTGTTTTACATGTAAAGCTGGTTGAACTGTATGAATCAGTGGCGGCTCGCAGTCAAAATTTTAGGGTAGGCAAAGTGTAACAGCAACAACAACAATAACAACAAAAACAACAACATTAATAATAATAATAATAAACCCCGTTTATCCGAAATATAGGGGGCGAAGTCATTGCGGATAACGCCAACAATATATTGTTTGGTTGTTTAATAAGAGCAGAGTGAATGAGTGTGACTTACGGACGAATTACCGCCAAAACTAAAATCACGAGTGTCGGCAGACATTTTTCCAGAGGGGGGGGGGGGGGGCGGCACATGTTGGAAATTTGCAATCATATAATATTAAATCATTATTTTACTGTCAAAATTTATAGTATTTGTTGCAGATAACCATATTAATTTGTGCTAAACAAAAATTGTTCATTACATCAAAATTAAAATAATAGTTTAATAGTCAGTAACTGACTGCACATTAAGTTCACCGACTTCCAAGGGGGAGCCGTGGCCCTCCTTGCCCCCGTTTCGCGACGCCCATGACTAAAATGGATTAAGAAATCGAAAAATTGTCTGACTGCAGCTTTGTGTTAAATAGCTAAAACACTCCTCTTTTCCTTGTCAGTGTGCCGCGAAAGCGGAATTTGTAATAGTTCACTAATTAAGTCGGTCATACTGGTATTACACAGAGTGATAACGACACGATTCAGATCTCTGAGATCTTCGTTCGTGGAGTATGGCTGTTCGGAAAATGTCGCATAAATTCGGATTTGGGCAGGCAAGTGTTCGGACTGCTGGCAGACGCGTTCAACGCATGCGCGGAGTGCGTATACAGATGGAATGTTTCCTTATCCCTGTTCAAGGGCCTCGTACTCATGAAATGGGGCCGGGCAGGCAGAGGTTAAGCTAGCCTGCTCTCCACTACCCAGGTTCCATTCGTATCATTTCTGCCGAGCGTTTCTAACACGCAGCGCAGTTTTGATGAATCGGAATTGAGATTAAAGGATTTGACCATGCGCTGGTCATTATAACCGAGAAAAATTTTCTTGAACTGCAATTTAGGGGAAAATGACGGTTCAAATGATAAAATGCAGAATCATAGTTAAACATTATTTGTTGATGTATTACGATAGGGTAGGCAATGCCTACCCTGCCTACCCTGAGGAGCCGTGCCTGGTATGAATCTTCATGAAGAATTAAACATTTTGCAATCAAGGAGAAACTATAACTGCTGCACTATCTGCTATATCCTGTTTAACACCACCTGCTGAGTGCAGCACTTGCATGCCTCAGTGCCAAATGCTGGAGTTGGAAAGGCCTGCTCTACTTGAATCTTAACCCTCTGTTGGTCGCTAGGGGCCAGGGAGACTCTTCGGTTATATAGTTTTTATACGAACTTACCAACATAATTAACTGACTGGGACATCTAACATTACACCTTACTCAACTGTTAGCTGAAGCGACAACCTTATCTGTTTATTTTTCTGGTTGCAAGAATGAATAATCAGCAGTTACAGAGACCAGCCAGGCCCTGCGCACCTACTCTCGTTACAAATTGTTCACATGCACTTTTCTTGGTTAGCTGTGTAATATCACTTTGCCATGTCAGAAAACTCTAGTGCTTTGTGTTGGACACAAGTAAAAGATGTGATCTACAAAATCCCATCATCTACTTTGCGATGATACTTTACCTGTAAATGACAATTTATATGAATCAGATGATTATGATTCTGAATATAAACTGAAAACGAGATATTTGGATTAAAAAACTGATCATAAGGCAGAGGAAGACAACAACATTTGTGATATTATTGTATAGGTAACATCATATGCTTAATCAAAGATGTTGTTGTTATTATTATTATTATTATTATTATTATTATTATTATTATTATTATTATTATTATTATTATTATTAACCTGAATAACCCACAGATGACTTCTCAATTACACCACCAAACTTATTGAAAAGGAAACGATGTGAACCCTGTAACAAAGACACAAAGAATTGCGAAACTAAATATGCATGTGGTATATGCAACACTCCCCTCTGTTTGAACAAACATCTTTAGTTAAACGAGCAATTTTTGTATACATAAATATATTCCGCGCAACTTGGAAATGGCTCTAATGATTTCAATCAAATTTTGTATTCAGATAAGGTTTTGCTTTTTAAGTTTATATAGGTGTCGTTCCTGAAAAACCACGATTTTATGCATAACAGTCACAATTACTGTAAACCTTATTTTGTCCTTAATTTCTCTGTTAATGGGCCAATTTCAACAAACAGGCTAGGATATTAAAGGCCTTGTCAATTTTCAGAAAACCTAAAGAAAGTTGACTTAACTTAGTCTATGTGTAAGTCATAATTAGTCTAAACCTTATTTTGGCCATAATTTCTTTGTTAATGCGCCAATTTCAACAAACAAGCCAGGATATTAAAGGTCTCGTTAGGATGAAAATTTATATTTAGTTAACATTTTGCTTTTCAAGTTTATCTAAGTAAGTATGTTATCCCCCCCCCCCCCAAAAAAAAAAAAAAAAAAAAAAAAAGGAAAAGAAAGAAAAGCTTAGTCGCCCAGGTACTGTCAAAATTACTTGTGATAGTTGCTTATTCAGGGAACATAAAGAAGAGATAGTAGATGAGTCTGAGTAACTCTAGAATTTAAATTGCAAGTTGTGTACCTGAAAGTCACAATTTATTTTCTTTACATGCATTGCAATACAAATTGTGTCTACTGTATTCGTATAATGTTTTAACTGGTCTGCATTATAGGATACTACTAATAAACAGCTATAATAAAGCAAAATATAGGAAAAAAGGAAAAGAAAAAAAAATTAAGTACATGCATATAACCACAAAAACGTAGTGAGTGTGTTGCGCTACTAACCATGTTCTTCCAAACCATGCGCTTAACGGAAGGTTAAGCTTCTATAATGAAGGTAAGCTTACTGTAGGTCTGTACTGTGTGCACTATCACAGATACCTAATTGATACTATAGTTGGCACACTCTTAGTTGGTGCTTGATGTTTCCTGGCCACATGCTAATGTGCTCAGAAAACTGCAGTAGGGAGGTGGGAAGGGGTTAATACGTCACTCTGGTCTCGTGGCACCCACTGATAGCACCAATACTATCCACACCAAACAAGAAGGTGTTTGACAGTTGCTTACTGCATGATGGAATGGTCTAAATGAACAGGAGGGGATGGATGCGTCCTTGCGATCGTCATAGTAACAAAAAGAAGAACCAATTAGAAGTACGGCATTTCCATAGCAACCATACACTGGAAACCAGTGTTGTTGGTATTTAACACACGATTAACATGTGCCTGTTGAGCAAGTTCAGTAACGTAAACTGTGTGTGTTATAAACTTGGTATTTATATAAAATAAACTGACAATATTCCAGACGATAAAAGAATGATGCTGGACAAACAAAAGTCAAGTTCATGTGTGGTTTAATCATCTCCAGGGTCATATATATAGTAACCATCTCAGTACCTATAAGCATATATGTAATAAAGCCATTTCTACAAATGTCTCTTTTATCATGAAGTAGATAGAAGAATGTAGGAATAGAGAAGAGTGAGTTGTTGTTAGCTAATGCTGGATTTCTGACAACGAAGTCATTAATCCTCTTGCTCTACAATATTTTTCACTGATGGATGGGGCACTAGAAGTGGCCGGGCATATTTGAAGGTGGTCTCGATCCATTTCCTCCTGCAGATCACATAGAGGACAGAGTGGTGAAGAATATATCCCAATTCTGTTTAAATGTTTTGCCAGACAATCATGTCCTGTAACCAACCTGAAGATTGCAACTGCTGTTTTTCGAGGATACTCAGGAATTACTGTTTGAATGTATGGTAGTTCCCATCTTTTATTTTTTGATTTTTCATAGTAATATTTTTCAATAATTTTTTTGAACTCAGAGTTGACTAATCTTTTAGCTGCATAAAATGGTAAATTAACTATAGATTTCTGAACATTGCCGGTACCCTTTTTTGCAAGGAAATCAGCTTTCTCATTACCACTTAGTCCACAGTGAGCTGGTATCCATTGGAAGACTAGGTGTTTTGAAGTGCTGTTAGATGGGTAAGGATTTTTCCAACATTCTATAATTGTTTGGTTTTTTGGTGACAACTTGGAAGTAATTGCTATAATTGCTGCCCTGGAATCTGAGAGAATAACTGCTTGATGAAAATGTGAAATTCTATACAAAAGATTTTGTAGGGCCATTCGAATTGCTTCAATGTCTCCATCAAAGTTTGTAGTTCCATAACTTAAAGATTTGTAATAGGAAAAGAGGTGACATGTAGCTCCAGCACCTGCTCCATCTTGGTTTGATATCAATGATCCATTAGTATAAATATGGAGCCATTCATGTTCTGGAAATCTAGTATGGATTGTCTCTAATGCTAATAATTTTAGAACACTAGTTGGAGTATCACTTTTCTTAACTTCTTCTGTTAGATGTAAATAATATGTGATGTCTAATGTTTGTGTCGGATTGACTTTAGATATGAAGTTTTCCTTTGAATTAGGAAGGTATACATTCTTCTTGATGTCTTGAATTTTGGAAAGAAAGCTCTCCTGAGTCTTTAGGGTATGTGTAAAATTTCTCTTGTGCCATGTATTGAATGGGAGTCTGATCAACTTTTCGTGTTGAAGAGTGAGTAGAGAAAGTCATCTGAGTGCACACCTTGGACTTTTTGTAAATATAGCTAGATACTTTATTTCACTGCTTAGGGCATGGCCCGGTGGCAGTGCTGTCAATATAATACAGTGTAATTATTCCTGCCAACAAGATTTGCGTAATACAGCACCTATAAAGCATTTCATTTTAGCCTCTCTTTGAACCTATTTACTCTTTCAGGCAAAGTCTCCATTAACTCTGCAGTCAAATTGTTCCAGTTATAAAAAGTTCTGTTTGCAAAGGAAAATTTACCTACATCAGTTTCTTTGTGATAATTTCTCCCTCTATATGATGGGGTTAACAACCGCTGTGACGGCAGCACCGTAGCTGAATGGTTAAACCGTTCACTTCTCACAAAAGTGGCCGGGTTCGATCTCAGGCAACCACATGTGGGATGCGTGGTGGATGAAGTGTTGCTGGGTTGGGTTTCCTCCAGGTTCTCTGGTTTTCCCCACCATCTCACTCCACCAGTGCTCCATCATCATTCCATGTATCATTGGTGTCACCGCCTGCGGTGTCATAGTAGTAAAAAAACTCTTATGTCTTTCCATGCAGATTCCCCCTTATATGCTCTAAAAATTGCACATAGCCTTCCCGTTTTCTATGTTTCTCTAGTGTTTCCCAAGAGCTTGCAGTGCCTGTAGGTTTTTTGAAACGTTTTCCTCTGTTTACAAATTTAGCTGCTTGTTTTTGAACTCTCGAGCTTTTGTCCAACCCAATATTGATCTCAGCATGCCGCGCTATATTCTAATATTTGCCAGACTAAGGATGTGTATGCTTAGTTTCACGATTTCCCATGGCTGCGTTTTAATACCCTTGTTACAAAGTGTAATGCTTTCCTTGCCTTTCCAGTGACCGAGTTTACATGTTCCCCTCACTCCAATCTTTCATTTATTATTACACTTAGGCATCTAGTGCTATTTACCCTGGGTATTTTCTAGTTTATACACCACATTTTCTTTTGTTCTTGCTCTTGAAAATATAATTGTTTTGCATTTACTTGGAATTATCTGCATTTGATTGGATTGTGCCCAGAGTTGAATTTTGTTTAAATCTTCTTGCAAGTTTTTAACGTTACATTTGCTCTTAATATTTCTATAGATTATACAGTCATCCGCAAAGAGGCGAATTTGCAATGTTATCCCTTTCCATAAATCATTTACATTTGTGTGTAATTACTCTGTAGTGCAGTTGGTAGCGTGCTTGCCTCTGGTGCAGAGGACCCAGGTTCAATCCCTGGTACCAACATGGGATTTTTTCCCCACTGGGAGGTCTGGTAAGGGGTGCACTCAGCCTCATTAGGTCCCTGAGAGGCTAATTGAGCGGCTATCCTGATAGAAAAGTAGCATCCCTATAAGGTCAAGTAGTCGATTTAAGGTGAGGGGAATTGACATGCTGACCCCCAACCTGCACTCCTCCATGGCCTTGTCTGTGGCTGGAGGACACAGCGGTCAGACAATGAGGGTAACCTCTGCATAGAGGAGACACCCTAAGGAAAAAATGTATGTAGTTAAACATATATTCGAAATTCTTAACAGTACTTGAATTCTTTTTCTTTCTCTTGTTTCAGAGTGCAGTGATAATAGATGTATGATGCCTGGAGTGAGAAACATCCTCAGAATGGCCGGGAAAACAAGCTTTGATCAAACGATCCTCACAAGAATGGAGGATGAAATTATTTAATTCTGATTATAAGTTTATGTTGGAATAATTTTTGTATTAAAATGTTTGCTAAAATGTTGTGTTTACAGGATACAGACTTGGGAGTGAATGTTGCATGGTAAATGCTTTACCCTGTTTTTTTAATCCTTTTCATTCTTTTGTTCTTTTAACTAAAAGAAATACGGGAGTCCTGCAATAAACATTCACTTTGTAATTTGAAACAGATTAATAAAATATTTGTTCTCTGTATTGTAACTGTGTTTCCATTCAGACAGAAGAATTGTTTACTTGTGATGATGACAATGACCACAACAACGTAACAAAGTACAGTATAACATCAGTTATATGTTTAGAAAGGGAGGCAGTTAAAACTGTTTTATTATACAGGGGAAACCATTTAACCCATTGGTGTCATATTTAAATGCCTTAGGAACTACTACTTGGCAAAGCTATGAGGCGTATCGGAAAGAATGTGAAACTGCCCAGCTGTTTACACAAGCTTATCACACAAACATGGCGAGAGTGTATATACACTCTGTTCAGATGCAATCATATCTTCAGGACAGCAACGTCTCATATCAGCAAGTGCGAGAGGTAATCTATTTTTGTTTTACCACTGACTATATGCCAAGTTACTATTATTTCACTCTTCTAATATACAACATAAGCAATCGTAGCACTAGACAGCCAGAGTCAATACATCTCATCGCTTTGCCAAGCAGTAACCAAAAAGTCATATTTAAATCCCCTATCTGTGAGGGTGGTAATGGCTTAATGTTTTAAAATACTGTTGTCCTAATACTGCTGTTTGGTGTAAAAGAAATGGGAAATCAGTTTGAATCTCTCCCTACTCATTGTTTCATGAAAAATTGGGGTGTCAAGGCTCCAGTAAAATTGAATAGCAATTTTTGCACTTGAGACATCAAAATAACTAAAGTAATATGGGCCCTGATTTCATTTTTCGTCGTCTTTCAACACTTTGTCAGGATAGTTCAACTACCTCATTCTGAAAGCATTTGTTTAATCACATATTTTGTCAAACAAAGGTTCCATGTATTCTGAAAAAAATTGAAAGTGCAGACGACATTTGCGACACAAGCTTATTCAGTATTTACAAATACCACTATTTGCAATAAAAGGGTAGAGAATTAGGTTGTCAGTTTTAGTGTAATGCCAGTTATACTGGTTTTTCTGCATCACAATGTGAATGCCTTTGAAGGGCCTGGCATGTCATCATAGAAAAAATTTAAAATTATTTTGTTATTTAACGACGCTGTCAATTGCCAGGGACGCCGGAGTGCCGGAATTTCATCCCGCAGGAGTTCTTTTACATGCCAGTAAATCTATTGACATGGCTCTGTCGTTTTAAGCACACAAAAACCATCGGCCTGGGCCGGGTTTGAACCTGCGACCTTGGGATCAGTAGGCCAGCGTCTAACCAACTGAGACACCCAGACCGACAGGCATGTCATCATTTGCTGCTTTCTGCACTAGATTCATTATCACTGCCACCAGAATCTTCATACTCTGCTTCATATTCAGAAAAATGACCACTTTCACTCTAATGCACTTTGTATCAGTTTTTTCAAACCCTTCTCATCATTGACGTGAATTTTTTTTGGCGCTCTGATGGCTGCTGAGGTGAGTGAAATAATGCTAAGATACAATTGTTTTTCCGTGATTGAAACGCAGGTGGTTACGTCATACTGATCAGAATTACAGACACCACACGTTAGCATTTCATTCCAGATGTATACAAATGACATCTATGAGAAAGAACCTAAACTATGTGGAATTATTTGGACCAATGCAGCGTAGCGAGCTGAGCTCATCATATGATTCATATGCTAAAAAGATGCATGCGAGCTCTGGTCGTCAAATGATGTGAATTGGTTAATTTCAGTTCAAAACTTTTACATGGCTGAGATTACCTAAGTCTAAGTGCTGCCAACCTTGCAATGGGATTTACTAGTATTAAACTAATCGGTAAAACTTACTTCACAGATCTTGTTTTGAAACTCCATTTTTCAGGTTTAATATATTGTACTGCTTTTACTAATACAAATTGTGTTGTAAAACTGATGAGGAAGTGTGAATTACTAAAAGAGCACCTTATACTTAAATGTAAGGTGGTGCCATGGACAAGCGGTTGGACTGCTCGCCTATCACCAAGGCAACCCGGGTTTGATCCCAGGGACCCACATGTAGTATTCATTGTGTACGAAGCGGCATCTGGGCGACTTTTCTCTGGGTTCTCCTGTTTCCCCCTCCACTCATTCTACAAAGTGTTCCAACATCACCTTTCCAATCTCCATTTCGCTTGCATTTCATATTGCCTCTTCCTCACTCTCATACTGACCACTTCACCCTGTCTGGTCCATAGGTTCGTCTGACCGTAGGCACTGGCTAGTAAGTCCTACATAAGGGGAGGGTAATCAGCTAAAGAAGATGCTTAAATGCACACGTGAGACACAACAGCGTCTGCACAACCATTTAAGCACAACATTTACCTACCTGCAAGATAAGACCTGTATTGCCAACTTAACAACTACAGTTATAATTGTTTCTTTACCTGGGTTATCTTCTAGGAACAGTTGCTGGTATTAATGTCAACTGAACAGGTGAAATGTCACCAAAAGTAACCAGAGAGAAGTATAATAGTGTGTCACAGCTTTTAGTGAATTCCAAAAGATCACGTCTTATTAAAAGGTGCATGCTTAAAGTAAGTTTCCCTGGAGCTCTTTACAGAAACAGCACACAATTTAATTGAAAGATTTACTTGAACAGATACAGGAAGTGCTGAGTTATATTTCAACATATTTAACATTGGAATTCAGACTTATTGCACAGTGAGACAACTTTTGTATTCTTGTATCATAAAAGTCTGCATTTCTCTCAGTCTGAAAATGCTGACTGATCAGGCAGGAACTTCTTGAGGTGTAAGAAAGGATGTAAATAGCTGCAAGCAAGGTTCGAACTATAGGGTGGATGATCAAACACCTCCCAATTGACTTCTGCAAGAGATCTGAGGTCCATCGAGTTGTGTGTGGCCAAGTGTTATCGTGCAGCAAGACATCAGCAGCACTAAGCATCCTGTGTCACTTGTTTCAACAGTGCTATGCTCTGTGCATTCAAAAACATCATATTTCACAGACAGTGGGAATAATTGGAATAAGTGCCTCCATCTTCAGCCACTACAACAATACTACTAAGGGACAAGGGAAAACTTAATTGATGCACCTTGTAGATTTAGATGGAACAATTATTTAAGATCCGTCAGGATCAGTTGTGCACAACCTGCGGTCTGCCAGAATATAGATTGTGGCCCAATGAAGCTAGATTTAAAACTAATATTTAATATGCTTTGATATCAAAATATCCATTTACAGACTAGATTCAGATTGTGACAATGTAATATTTTTGCATAAGTGTATGAACATTTTTGAATGGGGAAACTAGACAGCAGTGGATGGTTATCTGTCTTAAAATTTCTGATTGGTATGTTGCAGCACCTTAATGAACTAAGTACCAAAATGCAACGCAAAAACCACATGATCCATCATTTGTTCAACCTAATGAAATCTTTCGAAAGAAAACTTCTAGTTTTGCAGATGCAAATAAAAAGTGGAGTATTTGTCAATTTTTCAACAAACAGTAAAATGAGCCTCTTCTTTTTTTCCTTTACCTTATTACCCTCCCCTTATGTAGGACTAACATCCCCTAGGACTTACAAGCCTGTGCCTAGGGTCAGAAGCCTGTCGGGGAGCAGGGAATGTTCATCTTGAAGAAGATAGAGGAGTAAAGGTTTGTAGGAATGGTTGCTACAAACGTAGAGAAAGTCATGTGAGTGTAACATCAGGTTTTTATATAATGTTTCATGTATCTCCTACATTTTATCAGTTTTACCAAAGTTATTCAGAATAAAGAGAACTTCACAGAATATTCATAGAAAATTCAACACATTTCATTCATCATGAGAATTTCTTAAATATGTAGTACATTTAATAAACTTGAAAGAGCATTTTATAGCAAATAAAAACACCTGCTATATGGCGGCCTACTTTTCTCCATTAGTGACAGTCCGCAGCATCAGGCACAGGAGCTACACAAGAGATCAATATCTGGCTGTGCTGGTAGCCATGGTGACCATGGCTCTGGTCCGGGCAGACAAGAGTTCCTTGGAGCAACAACCCTCTAACACACCTCCTCAAATACATGTTTACAATTACCTTCATCTCTAAAAATGTGCCAACGTTGCATAAATGAAGAGTGGAAGAATATAATGGGCCAAGTGACAAACATGAAGTTGAGAAAACATAGGACTTTTCAGGAAAGGACGAAAAAATGTGAAAAATGTCAACTTTATGTTTTTATACGAGGGTGATTCAAATATAAAGGGTAATTTTGTTAAAAATATTTATTGATTAAATATATACACAAGTGACTATATCAACATTTCTCTATATAGCTTCCTTCACACTATACACATCTTTGCCAACGTTTTGGAAGATCGAACATTCCTTCTTCAAAAAACGTTTGAGGGTGTGTCACCAACCAAATGCTCCTCGACGTTGTCATTGTTTTCGAAATGTTTCCCTCCAAGCGATTCTTTCATGGGTGCAAACAAAAAATAGTCTGGTGGGGGACAAGTCTGGACTATAGGAAGGGTGTTCAAGGGTTTCCCAGTGCATGTCCGCCATTGTGTCCATTGTCAAATTCACGGTGTGAGGCATAGTGTTGTCTTGGAGAAGGATGACATCTCTGATGGGTATACGATGTCTTTTGCTTCAGCAGGCAGCTTTTACAGACCTTAACAATTGGCAATAGTAAGCACTGTACGTCGATCATGAAGAAAATCAACTGAAGCGATTCCTTCAACAGTGGAGCTCTCGAACGGCACGGATGTTGTCATCTGTGAGATTTGACCTTGGGCGTCGAGCATGACTTTCGTTTTCCACAAATTCTCGGCCACCCTTAAATTGTCTGGCCCAAGTAAACTCTTGATTCTGTGACAGTGTAGTGTCCCCAAACTGTGCCCTTAAATGAGTTAAAATCTCTTAAGGTTTAACTGCTTCATTGGTTAAAAACTTGATAATGCGTTGCGCAACAGACGAAGGAACCTCTTGTTCACTCATGGCTGTACTGATGCCAGAACCTAGCAAAGCAGCCAACAAAGCTAGTTCCCCCTCCCTAACACACCAACCTTCAACTACCCCACTCCACTGCCCGGCTCAGAACTGCTTCCTCCGTCATATGCAACAATTACTCTTTATATTTGAATTACCCTCGTAACATACCACATACCAATTTGCATTAACAGACAACAGAATTTTTGCATTTTATTGAAGTACAGTGTTGCACAAAAAAATTTTAACATGAAAAAAGTAAAATGGACTATGTTGCATATTTATTTTATTAAGTGAGAAGTTTCCTCATTATAGAGGTTTGTCTCCAACAGGACAATATTACAATACAAATGTATATAACCATATAACAAAATAAATCTGTAAATTAAATAAAGAATTTGTCACTTTTTGTATAATACTATGCCACATGTATGTCTTCTTCAGCTGCACTGTTGACATATGTACACCTGTGCACAAAAAAAAATCTGATGTGTTGCACTCACATGGCTTTCTCTACTCTTGTACTAACCATTCTTACAAATTCTCATTCCTATATCTTCTTCGTGTTATTTGAGATAAAACATTTGTACAAATTATCTTATTGCTTATTTCCTTGTAGGTACAAGGGGAATATTAGAATACAGTAGGCTTTGTGCGATAGTCAAATGTTTTAAAGCTTTGAGATCCCATTCTCTTTGCATGCATAACATATAAAAAATGAACGATGTTCCATTGCATGAAAGTTCTAAGTTTTCTGAAACTGACACACAAAACAAGGAATATCTCCAAAGTGGTTCACTTTACAAAAAAATTTATTGAGACATAAATTGTGTATTTTAGCAAGATCTACATTTCTTGCTAATGGCTTGATTGCCAGATGCAAGGCACTAGAAAACAACAACATTTCTTGTACAGTAAGCTTTTGTTTATCTCTTACGGTTTACGATTCTAAACTCATACAGACTAGCCATAAAATTCAAAATATACATTTCATTTGTCATAAAAATATCTCAAACATGGCATTTTAATCAAAATTGTTAGCCATTTTTAAGAAAATTTAAAATTTTCAAAAAATGTTCCATGTAAAGGGTAGTTTAGGGTGGGGATATTTTCTTTAAAATCTTTGTGTCGCATCCTTGAAAGACATTAAACTTAAATACCAACTGTGGTTTTTAACCGACTTTTCGTTTTTTAGTTATGCTGTGCACAGACTGACTGACAGACATACAGACTGACACACACATGGACCTTTTTCCAAAAATGCTTTTTTTTTTATTTGGAGGGCCTATATATTTCCGGTGAAATCTCGACGTCGAATTTTTGGGTGGAATACAATACTTCCTCTACTTACCAGTGATGCAGTATTATTTGTTATGGTAGGTGTTGTGTTGGAGTGTTTTGTTTTCCATTGTTTGATTGTTTGCATTATATCGTTTGCAGTTGGCCTAGTGCGATTATCTTTTGTCTTCATTGAAAATGTTATATATATTAACGAATAAAATTGTGATAATAAATACACTAATATTATTTCAATTGTGGCCTCCAGAGCAAAGAAGACTATCTCATTAGAAAGACTAAAAGTCAATACATCGACGTAACATATAATTTTCACGGGGGTCGCGTCTCAAGGAAAATTATTAGCTGTAAATTGTGAACATACTTCATACCCGTACCACGACCGAGATAGGAAAGAAAGAGTCATCGCAGTTCATCGAAAGAGTTAGCCGGATCTTTTATACGAGAAAAGAATTCATCATACCGACCCTTCAAAGTGACGACGAGCAGAAGATTCCCTTCATACTGGTGACGGGAGATACCAGCCGGAAGAGACTCCTTCATACTGGCGCCCAGACGTGCGACGGCTCGAATACAGGCGTATAGAGTAAAAATATGTACCTGGACAAAGAGTGAAAAGAAGACATTTTGACGGAGTATCCTTTTTCTTGTGCTCCAGAATTCAAGTAAGACTAGTACTAATTTATGATACTACGCAATAAGAAAATTGTACAGAAGATGGAAAAAGTTGAGAAAGTTAATGATAGTGTAGAGAGGGAAGTGAGTGATAAGTTATCAGTAGAAGGTAGAAAGAATGTAGTATGTAAGGAATCAGAAATAGGATTGAAAGAAATATTGGAAGCGATGAACAAAAATACAGCAGATATAAAAGCAGATTTAAAAGCAGATTTTGTTAGAAATGTAACAGAACTAAAAGCAGATGTAGCAAAACTAAGAGAGGATAGTGTTAGAAATGTAACAGAACTAAAAGCAGATGTAGCAGATTTGAAGGAGGATAATGCCAGAAATATAAATAAATTGTCACAAGAAATTGAATTATGTAAGAAGGAATGTACAGAAAGAATTGAATCAAGTAACAATGATATAGCTAAATTAGGTGAGTTAGTAAGCGTGATAAAATTAGGACAGGAATCAAACACAGTAGAAATAGCTAGGCTAGGAGAATTGATAAATGAAGTTAAGTTAGGACAGGAGAAGACAGTGGTAGAAATGAAAGCTGAATTAAGTAAAGAATTTGATGAAAAACTAGCAGAACAGAATGCAAAAATTGCAAAGGTAGGAGATGAATTGAGAACAGAGATAGTCGTGGTAGAACAGAGTTGTAAAATGTATCAAGATGGAATTAGGTCAAAACAAAATGACATTGATGTAAAAATTGATAGTTTAGAAAATATTGTAAAGGGTATAAGCGCTGAGATGCAGTCACAGCGAGAAGAATTGTATAAAGTAAAGGAGGAAGCCAATGTAAGTGTAAATAGAATAAATGAAACGGTTACAAAGGAAAAAGAATTTACAGGAAGGCTTTCCCAAGTTGTGATTGCTCTACAGGCTGATAGAGTTAATGACAATCATGATCAATTTGTGAGTGAATGCAAAAATATGACCAATACTGATGCACTTGACAATAACAGTAATATGGCGGACTTTCAGGAGAATGATTTAGCTATGCCAATGCACTCCCCTAGTCAAAACCATAATTGTCACGCTAGTCACTTGTTCCATGACCTAACCCCTCCGTCATTTGACGAAGAAGCCGGTGACAATCCAAAAATTTTCATAAAAGAACTGGAGGATTATTTTAGGATCAAACGAATTCCGAACGAGATACGAATGATGGTGGTTAAACGCTGTCTTAAGAAAAACGCATTGGAATGGTTAAGACTAACTTTGGCGTCTCACGAAACATATAGTATGTTTCGAAACCTTTTTATAAATAGATTTTGGGGACCGGGACGTCAAAACCAGATTAAAGTCGAACTGGCTACCGGACATTATGACAGTAAACGTGGTATTTCAATGATGGAGTATTTTTTGAAACTGGCGAACAAATCGAAACTACTCCAACCTCAGTTGAGTGAACAGGAGGTTATTGAAGCACTTATTCGCCATTATCCACCGCACATAAGAAAAATCATAAAACAAATTTTAGTGGGGAGGGGCATAGAACCCCTGAAAGTTGCAAAAAAAAAAAAAAAAAAAAAAAAAAAAAAAAAATCGAAACATTGTCAAGAGAAAATATTTTTGTATTCAACGATGACATGTTTTTCAACACAGTTGTTATATTGTTGTACAATTACATTGTTGTGGGGAGATCATCACAGTACATGCAACATTGTATGGCTGAAAACAATTTTCCCAAAATAGAATTAGTTGCATATACTGTGATGAGGGGCATTTGATGCAGTATTATTTGTTATGGTAGGTGTTGTGTTGGAGTGTTTTGTTTTCCATTGTTTGATTGTTTGCATTATATCGTTTGCAGTTGGCCTAGTGCGATTATCTTTTGTCTTCATTGAAAATGTTATATATATTAACGAATAAAATTGTGATAATAAATACACTAATATTATTTCAATTGTGGCCTCCAGAGCAAAGAAGACTATCTCATTAGAAAGACTAAAAGTCAATACATCGACGTAACATATAATTTTCACGGGGGTCGCGTCTCAAGGAAAATTATTAGCTGTAAATTGTGAACATACTTCATACCCGTACCACGACCGAGATAGGAAAGAAAGAGTCATCGCAGTTCATCGAAAGAGTTAGCCGGATCTTTTATACGAGAAAAGAATTCATCATACCGACCCTTCAAAGTGACGACGAGCAGAAGATTCCCTTCATACTGGTGACGGGAGATACCAGCCGGAAGAGACTCCTTCACCAGTAGAGAAAGTTGTTGTTAGCTAATGCTGGATTTCTGACAATGAAGTCATTAATCCTCTTGCTCTTCAATATTTTTCACTGATGGGTGGGGCACTAGAAGTGGCCGGGCATATTTGAAGGTGGTCTCGATCCATTTCCTCTTGCAGATCACATAGAGGACAGAGTGGTGAAGAATATATCCCAATTCTATTTAAATGTTTTGCCAGACAATCATGTCCTGTAATCAACCTGAAGGTTGCAACTGCTGTTTTTCGAGGATACTCAGGAATCACTGTTTGAATGTTTGGTAGTTCCCATCTTTTATTCTTTGATTTTTCATAGTAATATTTTGCAACAATTTTTTTGAATTCAGAGTTGACTAATCTTTTAGCTGCATTAAATGGTAGATTAACTATAGATTTTTGTACACCGCTGGTACCCTTTTTTGCAAGAAAATCAGCTTTCTCATTACCACTCAGTCCACAGTGAGCCGGTATCCATTGGAAGGCTAGGTGTTTTTGAAGTGCTGTTAGATGGCTAAGCATCTTCCAACATTCTATAATAGTTTGGTTTTTTGGTGACAACTTGGAAGTAATTGCTATAATTGCTGCCCTGGAATCTGAGAGAATAACTGCTTGCTGAAAATGTGAAATTCTGTACAAAAGATTTTGTAGGGCCATTCGAATTGCTTCAATTTCTCCATCAAAGTTTGTAGTTCCATAACTTAAAGATTTGTAATAGAAAAAGAGGTGACATGTGACTCCAGCACCTGCTCCATCTTGGTTTGATATCAATGATCCATCAGTATAAATATGGAGCCACTCATGTTCTGGAAATCTAGTATGGATTGTCTCTAATGCCAATAATTTTAGAACACTAGTTGGAGTATCACTTTTTTTAACTTCTTCTGTCAGGTGTAAATAATATGTGATGTCTAATGTATGTGTTGGATTGACTTTAGATATGAAGTTTTCCTTTGAATTAGGAAGGTGTACATCCTTCTTGATGTCTTGAATTTTGGAAAGAAAGCTTTCCTGAGTCTTTAGTGTATGTGTAAAATTTCTCTTGTGCCATGTATTGAATGGGAGTCTGATCAACTTTTCGTGTTGAATAAGAGCCGCTTTTTCTATTTCATATTCAATGGGGTATTGGTTGGTTAGTATTTCCATAGCTGCTATTGGTGTGGTTTTGATAGCACCTGTAATTAATCTCAGACTTTGGTTTTGAAAGATTTGAATTTTTTTTGTGTTTGCTGTTACAAGAACTTCGCTGCAGTAAGTAAATAATGGTTTGATATATACATTGTATGTTATGTTAAGCGTTGCTCTGGAACATCCCCACTTCATTCCTGTTAGACAGTAGAGAAAGTAAAAATAAGTCATGTCTGGAATGCCAAATTCGTCTGTCCTACTCATCACAGTGTCTTGTTTGCACCATCTGCGATGCAGTTGTGCAAAGGCAGTAACAAGTTGTAACAATTTCCAAATCTTAATATTACTAACCCATATGGTCAATCATAACCAAACACAGTAAAACCCACCTAAAATGTAACGCGATCATTCCAGTAATATTTTTCTGTTTTCACAGGTTTTCATCTTACAAAGGGTTGTACATTATTTAGTTAAACAAGGTACAAAAGCTATAATTGTATAGAATTACGCTGGAGGAATAATTTAAAATAAAATTCTGTAAATAAAAAATAGGATCAATTGTATGTTTACTGTATTTTCAACTTACATGTCATACATAATTGCAGTTTCTCCAGTAGTTTCTTTTCTTTCACATATCCGTAAAAGTGCATTATCACAACTTCTTCATAACAGAATGCTCTATGATCTCCTTTGCATCCTGTATCAGCTCCAGGAGTTCTGGAACATTCTTGGAAATTGCAAATTCCTAAAGGTCACTCACAACAGATAAGGCTTCTCTAAAAGTGTGTATTTTTGGCTCCCTTGCATTGGCTTCTTCATCATCCATTCCTTCCATGATTTCACAACTGCTGTTTCCAGCAACAATATCTACTGCACTTTGAATGTCTTCAGTCAAGGCAAGTTCATTATCAAAGCACGTAACTATGTATTAAGCATAATGAAAATCCGCCTTAGTTAAGTTATTTATGTAAACGGTTCCCGAAAAACTATTTTGTTTCTGCGTTAGGCAGTTTTCCTGTTTAAAGTGTTCTTTAACATAGGAAATAGCTCCGTTCCAAGATTTATTTTCCCATTGTCCAGGTTTCCGGTATATAAGGGGTCCGATTTAGTCAGGCTTTACTGTACATAGCTTTTAGCTTCTTTAACTGCAAACTATCAATATTAACTACAAATATTAATGACACAAAACAGGATAGAGTTTGGACTGTACAGCATTACCAAACCTGCCACCTTCCATGTCTACCCTGTAGCGCTGTGGAAAAACATAGGCTACTCATGTGGTGAGGGTTGCAGGTTCGCTTCTCGCATGTTTTTTTTTTCCTTCTCTTAAGGAAGCTGAAACGCATAACAGCTAGTTATTTTAAATATACATATTTCCTACATGACATTCGTTGAGGTTAATAATATGATAGTTATTATGATGTTTCTTTAATAGTATATTCTAAGGAACAGCAATATGCTGCACACAAAAGCATGTGGTGTGCAAATGCATCTGGCAGGCACAGTTCTCTCTAAATGAATTGTACCACGCTTGACAATGGCAGAATGTGCACACAGAGACATAGGCACAAGGAAGTTGCACCTTGCAGTAGTTAAGTAGGAGGTTTTCTGCTCTTGGAGCTGCAGTTTGTATTGGAGTCCCTGCATATACAACGCAGAGGTGGGTGGGATTATCCAGGGGAGGGGTTGAACACTGTCATCCTGGTTCAGGAAGAAGGTATGTGTCAGCTCCCAAAATGGATTTCCCTGGGTCAGTTTGAACAACTCTGCGACGTGTAAATGACGCAGGACTTCTTGTGCAAATGGCAGCTAAAAAACACCTGACAGATGATCACAGATTATTTTGGCTTTCACTTGCAGAAGAAAATGCCAACTGCAACCGGAATAACATGATTTTCTCAGATTAGGTGACATTTTCTTCCTCATGTAAGGGAAAGGTGATTGTCTATCATCCAAAGGGGTCCCGATACAATGCAAAATATGCAGCTTCACAATTTCATCATGGTCGTGTATCTGTATCATGTTGGGGCTGGATATCAAGGGACGGTCTAGGAGTGCAGTGGCAGCTTGACAATATGCTGAACAGTACGCAGTATACAGCAACACTTGAGAATACGTTGGTTCCCTCTGTAAGGATGGGACATCCTGATGGAATTATTGAATTCGTACAGGATAATCATTCTATCCACACATTTCAAAAGGTTTCAAATTGGTTCTCAGTGAGGCAGAATATCAGAGTGATAGACTGTGATGCAGTATTATTAGTTATGGTAGGTGTTGTGTTGGAGTGTTTTGTTTCCCATTGTTTGATTGTTTGCATTATATCGTTTGCAGTTGGCCTAGTGCGATTATCTTTTGTCTTCATTGTAAATGTTATATATATTAACGAATAAAATTGTGATAATAAATACACTAATATTATTTCAATTGTGGCCTCCAGAGCAAAGAAGACTATCTCATTAGAAAGACTAAAAGTTAATACATCGACGTAACATATAATTTTCACGGGGGTCGCGTCTCAAGGAAAATTATCAGCTGTAAATTGTGAACATACTTCATACCCGTACCACGACCGAGATAGGAGAGAAAGAGTCATCGCAGTTCATCGAAAGAGTTAGCCGGATCTTTTACACGAGAAAAGAATTCATCATACCGACCCTTCAAAGTGACGACGAGCAGAAGATTCCCTTCATACTGGTGACGGGAGATACCTGCCGGAAGAGACTCCTTCATACTGGCGCCCAGACGCGCGACGGCTCGAATACAGGCGTATAGAGTAAAAATATGTACCTGGACAAAGAGTGAAAAGAAGACATTTTGACGGAGTATCCTTTTTCTTGTGCTCCAGAATTCAAGTAAGACTAGTACTAATTTATGATACTACGCAATAAGAAAATTGTACAGAAGATGGAAGAAGTTGAGAAAGATAATGATAGTGTAGAGAGGGAAGTGAGTGATAAGTTATCAGTAGAAGGTAGAAAGAATGTAGTATGTAAGGAATCTGAAATAGGATTGAAAGAAATATTGGAAGCGATGAACAAAAATACAGCAAATATAAAAGCAGATTTTGTTAGAAATGTAACAGAACTAAAAGCAGATGTAGCAAAACTAAGAGAAAATACAGCAGATATAAAAGCAGATTTTGTTAGAAATGTAACAGAACTAAAAGCAGATGTAGAAAAACTAAGAGAGGATAGTGTTAGAAATGTAGCAGATTTGAAGGAGGATAATGCCAGAAATATAAATAAATTGTCACAAGAAATTGAATTATGTAAGAAGGAATGTACAGAAAGAATTGAATCAAGTAACAATGATATAGCTAAATTAGGTGAGTTAGTAAGCGTGATAAAATTAGGACAGGAATCACAGTAGAAATAGCTAGGCTAGGAGAATTGATAAATGAAGTTAAGTTAGGACAGGAGAAGACAGTGGTAGAAATGAAAGCTGAATTAAGTAAAGAATTTGATGAAAAACTAGCAGAACAGAATGCAAAAATTGCAAAGGTAGGAGATGAATTGAGAACGGAGATAGTCGTGGTAGAACAGAGTTGTAAAATGTATCAAGATGGAATTAGGTCAAAACAAAATGACATTGATGTAAAAATTGATAGTTTAGAAAATGTTGTAAAGGGTATAAGCGCTGAGATGCAGTCACAGCGAGAAGAATTGAATAAAGTAAAGGAGGAAGCCAATGTAAATGTAAATAGAATAAATGAAACGGTTACAAAGGAAAAAGAATTTACAGGAAGGCTTTCCCAAGTTGTGATTGCTCTACAGGCTGATAGAGTTAATGACAATCATGATCAATTTGTGAGTGAATGCAAAAATATGACCAATACTGATGCACTTGACAATAACAGTAATATGGCGGACTTTCAGGAGAATGATTTAGCTATGCCAATGCACTCCCCTAGTCAAAACCATAATTGTCACGCTAGTCACTTGTTCTATGATCTAACCCCTCCGTCATTTGACGAAGAAGCCGGTGACAATCCAAAAATTTTCATAAAAGAACTGGAGGATTATTTTAGGATCAAACGAATTCCGAACGAGATACGAATGATGGTGGTTAAACGCTGTCTTAAGAAAAACGCATTGGAATGGTTAAGACTAACTTTGGCGCCTCACGAAACATATAGTATGTTTCGAAACCTTTTTATAAATAGATTTTGGGGACCGGGACGTCAAAACCAGATTAAAGTCGAACTGGCTACCGGACATTATGACAGTAAACGTGGTATTTCAATGATGGAGTATTTTTTGAAACTGGCGAACAAATCGAAACTACTCCAACCTCAGTTGAGTGAACAGGAGGTTATTGAAGCACTTATTCGCCATTATCCACCGCACATAAGAAAAATCATAAAACAAATTTTAGTGGGGAGGGGCATAGAACCCCTGAAAGTTGCAAAAAAAAAAAATCGAAACATTGTCAAGAGAAAATATTTTTGTATTCAACGATGACATGTTTTTCAACACAGTTGTTATATTGTTGTACAATTACATTGTTGTGGGGAGATCATCACAGTACATGCAACATTGTATGGCTGAAAACAATTTTCCCAAAATAGAATTAGTTGCATATACTGTGATGAGGGGCATTTGATGCAGTATTATTAGTTATGGTAGGTGTTGTGTTGGAGTGTTTTGTTTCCCATTGTTTGATTGTTTGCATTATATCGTTTGCAGTTGGCCTAGTGCGATTATCTTTTGTCTTCATTGTAAATGTTATATATATTAACGAATAAAATTGTGATAATAAATACACTAATATTATTTCAATTGTGGCCTCCAGAGCAAAGAAGACTATCTCATTAGAAAGACTAAAAGTTAATACATCGACGTAACATATAATTTTCACGGGGGTCGCGTCTCAAGGAAAATTATCAGCTGTAAATTGTGAACATACTTCATACCCGTACCACGACCGAGATAGGAGAGAAAGAGTCATCGCAGTTCATCGAAAGAGTTAGCCGGATCTTTTACACGAGAAAAGAATTCATCATACCGACCCTTCAAAGTGACGACGAGCAGAAGATTCCCTTCATACTGGTGACGGGAGATACCTGCCGGAAGAGACTCCTTCAACTGGCCTCCCTTTTCACCAGATTTGAATCCTGTTGAGAATGTGTGGGCTGTGGTGAAAAGGGAGCTGTGCTCCAGTTTCCCTGTAGTTGGGCAAAGGACAAAATATGGTCTCTGGGCACAAACAAATTCAAGAAGCCTCGTCCACATTATTGCAGGCATTTAATTTTGTCCCTGAAGGTTCAGGGCAGTTGTATGTGCCGAGGGTTCATACACCCGATGTTTTTTTTTTCTTTCTTTTTTTTTTTTTTTTAATTTTTGTTTTAGAAGATGATAATATATTTACGTATATTTTTATTTATTTAACAAGGATGTTAGTAAAATAATTATGTTTTTGTGTGCATAGATAACTTCAAGGTTGTATTAATCTTATATTAAGTTATATTAATGCAATAGTATGTTCTACATATAGTCATATAATTAACAAACATAAAAAAATGATAAGTGACACGAGATTTCACCCTAGGAACCTGTGAGTGGAAGCAATGCCTTCTCAATCTCTCGGCCACTGTAACATTATTGTGTTTTGTTTTTAGTACTCATACGTTTATCACTGTGCTATCAGTCACAGATTATTATACAGTTTTTTTGTGTGTGTTGTGAGTACAGCTTTTACGAAGATATACAAAGCTCTACGATCAACACTTAGAATCTGGAGATGACTCTTTCTTTTTGTCCATGGGTGTACATTTTGAATCCAGGTAATAACAGGTTCCTCTTAATTTCCCATTTTTGCAAGTATTCTTCCTACTTCTGTTCTACGTACATGACCGAACCACTGGAATAACACAACTATTTTCTTCCACTTCCATTAGTTGTCATATTTATTTTGTCTTTCGTGGAGATTCTGGCTGACCTCCAGAAGTCCATCTTCAACTTTGTAATCTGTTTCTTATGTATTTTATATGTTTCCACTACATAGAATACTATGCTCTGTAGTATTGTTTTGAAAATCATCCTTTTTGTATTGTTAATGATGTTTGTACTCCATAAAACTGAATTTAATATTACAGCCATTTTCTTTCTATCGCTAATTTTTAAGTTGATATCCATAATTATTAATTATTTATGCCAACAAACTTACTGTTGGCATTTTTAAACACACAAGCCATGTGTGGGCAATGTTTGAGAGGTTAGAGCACCCGCCTGGTAAGCGGAGGCTCTGTGGTTCAAATCCCAGCTGTGACATAGAATTTTTCAGTTCCAATTCTACCTCCCAAATGTTGATATCTGTGTTTCATGTTTCCCTATTTTTCTAAAATTGAGCCTAAATAACGTAAGTTGTCAACTTTTTTAATCTTTTCCCCATCAATGTATAATTCATCTAAATCATTCATCAGATACTCGGTTTTATTGTAGTTAATCTTCAGCACCCATTATCGATAATTGTGTACATACACAATTAGCATCATCTCCATCTTGTGCAATTAATTATCACCTGCACATCTGCAAATAGTGAGTGATGTATATATGCATTCCACCCTTATCTCTAATCCCATTCTTTTACACACATATACTGATATCTATATAATTTTTGAAAAGTGTTGGTGACATGGCACATGGGAGTAATCCTTTGCTTGTTCCAAGTTTTTTTGGTGCATATATCCCTATTTTTGTCTGACAAATGTTATTACTGTAGATTTCTTGTGACCGCCTCCGTAGTGCAGTTGGTAGTGTGCTTGCCTCTGGCACGGAGGACCCAGGTTCGATCCGCGGTACCAGCATGGGGATTTTATCCCTTCTGGGTGGTCTGGCATGGGGTGTACTCAGCCTCATTAGGTCCCGGGGGAACCAATTGAGGAGCTACTTGATGGAGAAGTAGCTGCCCCAGGTCGAGAAGACCATAACTGGCCGGGAGGGCTCGGGGTGCTAACCACGTCCCACTCTCCAGTACTGCACCCCACCAATGATGCCTGTAGTAGGCAGAGGTGGTGGACGCAGCAGCTGGGTAGTAGGCCTTGGCCCTTCATGGCCTGTCGTGCCGGGGTTTAGTTTAGATTTCTTGTATTATTCAAATTAAAGAGTTATCTATGTTGGCCATGCTTGGTGCCTTCCAGACCACTTTCCTAGGCACAGAGTCATAAGCCTTTACAAGGTCTATGAAAACCAATCCAACATTTACTCCTTTTTGATTGCGTTTCTCCAAGAGTTGTCGCAGCATGAAGATGTGGTATACACAACATCTGCCTGTGGTAAATCCACACTGTTCTTCTTGAGGTACAAACATATCTCCTAATTTATTTTTTATTATTTTCCTAAACACCTTTATAAGTGAGTTCATAACACATATTCCTCAGTACATGTTCCTGTTTTCCCTGTGTCTGCAAAACAAGTATAATATGAGAAAAATGCTTAATCACCCTCTAAAAAATACCTCTCCAAGTAATCAGCAATCTGCCATGTCAACTGTGAAGACTGCCATAATATATATGTTGTTAGCTAATGCTGGATTTCTGACAATGAAGTCATTAATCCTCTTGCTCTCCAATATTTTTCACTGATGGATGGGATGGGCACTAGAAGTGGCCGCGCATATTTGAAGGTGGTCTCGATCCATTTCCTCTTGCAGATCACATAGAGAACAGAGTGGTGAAGAATATATCCCAATTCCGTACAAATGTTTTGCCAGACAATCATGTCCAGTAATCAACGTGAAGGTTGCAGCTGCCATTTTTCAAGGATACTCACGAATTACTGTTTGAATGTTTGCTAGTTTCCATCTTTTATTTTTTGATTTTTCATACTAATATTTTGCAATCATTTTTTTTTAATTCAGAGTTGACTAATCTTTTAGCTACATAAAATGGTAGATTAACTATAGATTTCTGTACACTGCTGGTACCCTTTATTGCAAGAAAATCAGCTTTGTCATTACAGCTCAATCCACAGTGAGCTGGTATCCATTGGAAGACTAGGTGTTTTTGAAGTGCTGTTAGATGGGTAAGGATTTTCCAACATTCTATAATTGTTTGGTTTTTTGGTGACAACTTGGAAGTAATTGCTATAATTGCTGCCCTGAAATCTGAGAGAATAATTGCTTGATGAAAATGTGAAATTCTCTGCAAAAGATTTTGTAGGGCCATTCAAATTGCTTCAATTTCTCCATCAAAGCTTGTAGTTCCATAACTTAAAGATTTGTAATAGGAAAAGAGGTGACACGCCTGCCTATCTCGGTTTGATATCAATGATCCATCAGTATAAATATGGAGCCATTCGTGTTCCAGAAATCTAGTATGGATTGTCTCTAATGCCAATAATTTTAGAACACTAGTTGGAGTATCACTTTTCTTAACTTCTTCTGTCAGGTGTAAATAATATGTGATGTCTAATGTTTGTGTCGGATTGACTTTAGATATGAAGTTTTCCTTTGATTAGGAAGGTATACATTCTTCTTGTTGTCTTGAATTTTGGAAAGAAAGCTCTCCTGAGTCTTTAGTGTATGTGTAAAATTTCTCTTGTGCCATGTATTGAATGGGAGTCTGATCAACTTTTCGTGTTGAATAAGAGCCGCTTTTTCTATTTCATATTCAATGAGGTATTGGTTGGTTAGATTTCCATAGCTGCTATTGGTGTGGTTTTGATAGCACCTGTAGCCGCCCTATTAGCCAAGATATCAAGCTTTTAAAACCAGCAAAAAATTATTGAGAATTAACAGTGTGGGCAAACATGTATATTATTAAGGATAGAGAATGGTCAATGAATTTTGATATACCAATCATAGACGACGTCTTACGACTGACCAACAGGAAAAACAGCACGTTGAATCAGTCAACCAAACATCTATTAATGATGTAGGGGATCCTCTCTGAAACTAGTCCTGTGTTTAATATTATTTATTACAAGTAAGAGTGTATTTTTAAATGTCAACATAGTTTTGAATTTATTAATATGCTCCAGTCTTCATTAGCATCAGCTTTATATATTTATGATTTTGAGATCTTGTATTTTATTCATCTGTTTCCAATTACAAAGTAAATCTAAAGATTCTTGTTACAGCATAGCTAAAATAATTACCAAAATACATTGACATACAAGTTGTTTAAAGCAATCTTTTAATATAAACATAATTAGAAGATCAGAAACTAGGATTTAGTAAGCTTTAGGAATCTCATCTTCCATTCTTGTGAGAGTCATTTGATCAAACTTTCCACCCAATCGGAGGGTGTTTCTCATCTCCAGGCATCGTGCATCTATCATCATGGCATGCTGCTTATAGGCTATATTCTGCTCCATGTGAATCAGATGTTCCTCCAGCTCGTTGTACTTAGCTCTGAAATAACAGCAAATAAAGCATTAAACAATTTCCAATACAATCCTTTCTTAGAAGTTTGAAAATAGTGTTGTTATAATCAATTTAATTTAAAAGGTGAGTCAATAACACTAAACAACACTTATATTTATAATTTTCCAGAACGCATTTTGGAAAATTATAAATGTAAGTGTTGTTTAGTGTTATTAATTGACTCACCTTTTAAATTAAATTCCAATACAATTATTATTTATTTATGCCAACAAACTTACTGTTGGTGTTTTTAAACACACAAGCCATGTGTGGGCAAAGTTTGAGAGGTAGAACTGGAACTTAAAAATTCAGTGCCACAACTGGGATTTGAACCACAGACCTTCCGCTTACCGGGTGGATGCTCTACCACTGAGCTATTGTGACAAACTGCCAGAATGGCATTAAATTCTCAAACCAGTTCATATTTCTCCTGGTAAACCACAAAGGCAGATTAAACACACAAGCCGTGTGTAGGCAAAATTTGAGAGGTAGAACTGGAACTTAAAAATTCAGTGCCACAACTGGGATTTGAACCACAGACCTTCCGCTTACCGGGTGGATGCTCTACCACTGAGCTATTGTGACAAACTGCCAGAATGGCATTAAATTCTCAAACCAGTTCATATTTCTCCTGGTAAACCACAAAGGCAGATTAAACACACAAGCCGTGTGTAGGCAAAGTTTGAGAGGTAGAACTGGAACTTAAAAATTCAGTGCCACAACTGGGATTTGAACCACAGACCTTCCGCTTACTGGGTGGATGCTCTACCACTGAGCTATTGTGACAAACTGCCAGAATGGCATTAAATTCTCAAATCAGTTCATATTTCTCCTGGTAAACCACAAAGGCAGATTAAACACACAAACCGTGTGTAGGCAAAGTTTGAGAGGTAGAACTGGAACTTAAAAATTCAATGCCACAACTGGGATTTGAACCACAGACCTTCCACTTACCAGGAGAAATACGAACTGGTTTGAGAATTTAATGCCATTCTGGTAGTTTGTCACAATAGCTCAGTGGTAAAGCAGCCGCCCGGTAAGTGGAAGGTCTGTGGTTCAAATCTCAGTTGTGGCATTGAATTTTTAAGTTCCAGTTCTACCGCTCAAACTTCCAATATAATGCTTAATCACATGTGTGTTTAGATACATTCTTAAAAAGTTTATTCTCTTATCCACTTCATGTTAAATGAAACAAACATTTTTAGAAATGGTTTTACTACATATTTCCTTATGGGTACAATAGGAGTAGGAGAACACAGTAAGTAAAGCTACGTAGGCTTTCACGGCCGGCGTCTAAATTGTAGAAAGCTTTGTCATCGGCTGGAGTATACAGTATTCCTTGTGGTTGTGGCTCAGTATACATTGGAACTACTCAGCGCAGTGTTAAGACCAGACTCGCAGAATACAAAAGAAGCTGCCGCCTGGGCCAAACTGACAAGTCTGCGGTTGCTGAACATGCCATTAATGCAGTCGGTGAACACAGTATTAAGTTCCAGGATACGCGCATCCTTGCATCTACCATACATTACCATGCCCGACTACAGCAAGAGGCTATTGAAATTTACAAGCACCCTAACAACTTTAACAAGAAGGAAGAGGCCTTAAGATTAAACAGCAACTGGCATCCGGTCATAGAACATCATAAGAAGCAGGAAAGCAAGGTAAGCCAATCAGAAGAGACCAGCAGCATAAGAGAGATAGAACCCCCTCCACCAGCCACCACGTCTCTGCACGCCCCGGGCCAATCAGCGCACGTTGCGCATGGTATAAATGGAGCCCCACAGACAGTCGACGCATCAGTCGCAGTGATACCTTCCACGAGGAGACTTAGACAACGCCACTGAAGATGTTTACCGCAGTTGTAAACGAAACGTCTGGAAGACAGATCTCCAGCAGACCACGGCATAACAGCCCGGAAGATACTTCTTTCTACAATTTTGAACACAGTAAGCTTTAAACAATAGTCAAATGTTTTAAGAACTGGTCCCTATGTGATGTCTTTGAAATTCCATTCTCTTTGCATGACTAGGAAATGAAAAAGCAAATGACTCTATTATTATAAACACTGAATCAGTGTTGAAACACGAACATCACTTACATGTAAATATTTATCTTGACCGGTTTCAAGAGTTTAAATTGCTCCAATCATCAGAATTGCACAGTTGATTCTTGTGGATGTTCTGATTTGTGGTCATTTGAGCTGACATCTAGTGGCAGATTGATGAACTTCCATAATGTGTTTGGTGGTGGTAAATCAAAATTCATTAAGCTTTGCGAATGAGTTGGAGTCAACTCGAAACACTGTCAGTTTTGCACCAAAGAACTTGCAATATTACTAAGATAAGTGGAGTTTTTAGTTTCTGATTTGTTCTTACTTTAGAATCTTGTTGCTTCACTGTTAATATCTTCAATTTCCTTAATTCATTAAGCAGAGTTTGTTTTTTATGATAAGAATCTTCTCCCAAGTATCCAACTTACACAGCGTGTTTTGTAGCTTTTAAAAGTGTTACGTTTGGCATTGGTGTGCAACTGCAAATTTATCCAACGTGACATGTGTGTAATTTACAGTAAAAAAAGTGTGAATAAAACATTGTAAGACTTCATTCCATGTCCACGTTATTCACCTTGTACCTCGACCTGAGATAACCAGAGTCAAAAGCTCTTCACCTACATCATTTATTTGTAAAACCGCACCACAGCTTATGTAGGTACCTCCTCTTGATTATTTATTAACTCAATCTAAAGGATTGAAGCTACCTCACCATCACTAGGTGAGTACCTGTGAGGGTATTTTTAAGTGTTAACAGACAGAGGAAATGATCTCCTAGGCCTGGAATATTCTAATACCATCAGAGTTGAAAAGAACAAGAGCTAGCCAAGGAAGGCTGGATAGGAAAGAAAAGAGACAGATGGGATCAGTTTTGGTCACAGCCCACCAACCTGAACAGTGCTGTCTGGTAGGTAGCCCATTCTACGTAAGCAGAATGGTAACAGCTGCACCACAAGAAAGTGGTGATTGGACACTTCCTTTAAGTCCTCAACATGCGCAACAATGGATCTCCTTCCTGTGTTTGACAATAACCCTTTTGCAGCCTTTAGACACACCTAAAGAAACTTACTACTTTCCAAAATGTTGTATTAAAATTTACTTTATATAGCTCCAAAGATTTTGTTCTTCTATTGTTCCCCACTTGTTGTTTCTATATCCTATACTCTGGTCCCTCTGTAGTCTGCATGACTATCCTCCTATCTCATTCCCCCACCATATTAGACATTGGCTATACAAAAGTACTTACTTGGCAGCATCAATTCTCTTCTGCAGATCTTCCCGTGTCTTGTGCAGATGTCTGACTTCATCTCCTAAATTGTTCTGTGCATAATCCTGCACTAACTCTGGTCCTGGCCTGAACATGCGGTTTTCCAATCTCGTCTGTGCAAGCTTCGCTGCATTAGTCTTCTCCAAAAGTGCTGCAGTCAGCGTTTGTATCTCTGTTAATAGATTTTCCATTTCTTCCACCAGCTGCAACAGAGAAACAATATGCTATAATCATTCAGAGAACTTGAGCAATTTCATTTTATTACCACAAAATGTTCACTTTCTTATTAGGATCAGATATACAAGATTTGGAGGGGAGACTTAGCACCTTGACCTTAGAAGATCTTCTGTGTCTATGCCCCTGGTGGGGCAGCCCAGGAGGGAAGGCTAAGGTGAGAGGATAGACAACAACAGAGGGCAGGGTCCCTAACAGCTACAGATTTGAGCTCTTCAGTGATGGCTTGTGCTCTGGCTCCCCTCCCCCCTGAAATTAAATCTGTGGAGATTATTTTTGGTTGTTTAATCATGAAATAAATCCAGAGGTTAAATTATTAAAACAATTAAATGGACCTATAGATTTAATGGTTTGGGAAAAGATGTTCATTTTGAAGAATGAGGATCACATAATGAATTTTGAAATACTGCTGATTGATTCTATTAACAAATTTGTTGTGCTTTCAACAGATAATAGAGATCTATTATAGAGTGTTCATAATGATGGAAACCAAAACAAGTTACACCCTAAAAATGTCAGAAAGTCTAGAGAAACTTAAGTCAGTGATTAATTCTATAAATTCAGAAGAGCAATAAAATTCTGAACAGGCTGCGTGGTATTTTGCCTGTTTGCAACCTCGGCACTTGTTGCTCTCTACCGCTATCATAGAAAGGCACAGATGAAACCATACACATTTTTAAACTACTCTTAAAGGGTAGAACTGGAACTTAAAAATTCAATGCTACAACTGGGATTTGAACCACAGACCTTCCGCTTACCGGGCGGCTGCTCTACCAGTGAGCTATTGTGACAAACTGCCAGAATGACATTAAATTAAATTAAATGGCATTTAATGCCATTCTGGCAGTTTGTCACAATAGCTCAGTGGTAGAGCAGCCGCCTGGTAAGCGGAAGGTCTGTGGTTCAAATCCCAGTTGTGGCATTGAATTTTTAAGTTCCAGTTCTACCTCTCAAACTTTGCCCACATACGGCTTGTGTGTTTAAAAATACCAACAGTAAGTTTGTTGGCATAAATAAATAATACTCTTAAAGGCTTTACTTACCAACTTTATGAAAGGAGATCCTGTAACTGGTCACCTTCGTTCATATATTTTTGGCACCTCTTTAGGAAACTCTCCATCTCTTGCTGTTGTTCAGTTGAGAAATGCTGGCAAGTTCCTCGCAGATATTTTGTTTTAATTCTTCCAGAATGTGTGGGTTTATTTTTTACACTTTATGCTTTAACTTATCCCAGAGGTATCGAGTGGGATGGCTCAGGCGGTAATGCGACCTCCGCATTTGGGAGGTCGCAAATTCGATCCCCATGACTGCACACTCTGACATGGGTTTTTCCATAGTTTCCCCATGTCACTTAGGCAAATGCTGAGGTGCATTATTTCATACCACAGTTTCCTTTCCACCATTTCCCTTCATTCCATTTCCTTATCATATTTCAAGCTGTACTTTCAGGTGTGTAGTGTTGGCAGTGCCGGGCAGATAGTGTGGATGATTGCACATGGTAACTGCTGTTTTTGGCACCAGCTGGCATTTGGCTGGCCTTGTCCTCCGTTGAGGGGGGATGCTCAGTATGACCTTGAACCCATGGTGTGCTGGGCTGCTTGGTGGGGTATGGTGTCGAGATGAAGAGATGTCAGCACTTGTTAGGGACTTCCGCGTGTCTCTATGGCCTGTTCCCTTCAAAATGCTCTCTGGGTTTGTGTGATTAAATTGACTCTGGTGTTACAATTTATGGTACTCCCTCACTGTCCAGCACTCCATGAGTTGCAGGACGAAGAGAGGAAAACCAACTGGCAAACTCATTTCCAACGTGCCCTCTACAGTCCTGCAGTAGACTCACAACAAAAACCCCAGCAGATTCAAAACATCCATTAATTTAAACCCACTTGTTGTTTCTGCCCACCTGTATACATCGATTTGTATTGCTTCACTGTTAACAGCTTCACTGTTAACAGCTTCAGTTTTTCATTATATCTTTTTTTTTTTTCTTTCTTTTCTTTATCTGATTACCGTATCCTTATGTAGGACTTGCAAGCCAGTGTCAGATGCCTGTTGGGGAGCACAGGAACCTGTGGACTGGTCAGAATGAAGACCTGGAAGCGGGTTATCAGCCAAGCACCAGGTATGAGAGTGAGGAAGAGGGTGATATGAAATGCAGGTGAAATAGATGATTCGAAAGGTGATAATGGAGCAATTGGTGGAATGAGTGGCGGGAAAACCAGAGAACCTGGGGAAAACCCGCCCTGATTCTGATTCGTCCACCATGAATACCACATGCCGGTCCCTGGGATCGAACCCGGGCTGCCTAGGTGATAGGGGAATGGTCTAACTGCTTGGCCACGGCACTGCCTTTTCATTATATAATAGTGATTAATTATTCAACAACTTGTACCATATATATAAGTGAAGCCTATAGTTTCTATATGTGTGTTATATTAGTAGGTTTTTATATTATTATTTATTTATGCCAAAAAACTTACTATTGGTGTTTTTAAACACACAAGCTGTATGTGGGCAATGTTTAAGAAGTAGAATTGAAACTGAAAAATTCAATACTGCAGTTGGGATTTGAACCACAGACCCTCTGCTTACCAGTTGGGTGCTCTAATCACTAAGCAACTGTGACAACCTGCCAGAATGACATTGAATTCTCCACCCAATTTATATTTCTCCTGGTAAACCACAAAGGCAGTCTCACATCAGAGACAATTACCCCAATTGCGACTTACTATTTTAAGTACCTTATGTCCCAGGATTAAATAACCTTCAGATGGTAATTATTATTTATTTATGCCAACAAACTTGCTGTTGGTGTTTTTAAACACACAAGCCGTGTGTGGGCAATGTTTGAAAGGTAGAATTGGAACTGAAAAATTCAATGCCACAGCTGGGATTTGAATCACAGACCCTTTGCCAGGTAAGGCGGAGCTCAGGTGTTTGTAGGTTTTTGTCTGTCTGTTTGTGAACAGTGGAATTCAAAAACTAAGACGTCATAACATCATATTTAAGTTTACCTTGTTCCAATGTGATGACCATGGTTTACATGGAAAAAAGTCAGTTTAAGTTGTGAGTTAGAATTGCCGATACTTGCTATATAGGACAAACTGCATGGACAGATGCAGTTTTTAAGTGAGGAGCAGAATTATCAGAGATAGCTACGTACAGTAAGCAGGATTTGTGTTGAGGTTACAATGGAACAGAACAGCTGTGATTTTACAAGATCATAAGTTATGAATTGTGATTCAGTTTTAAGAGAAATAAAGTGGCATAAAAACTAACTGGACTTGTCATTTGTCACACTATCAAAGCTTTAGATGGAATACAATGCTGCCTGCACTTTAAGCAGTAGAGAAAGTAAAAATTGGTATAAAATATTTTAAATCATTATTTTTTTCGTCCAAATTGACATACAAATTTACTGACCTTTCGCCTTTGCCACTGCAGTTCATTTTTCTCCCTCTGAACATCATACATTCGACAACGCAGAGCTGCATCTGTTCGCTCCTGTGCTGCAGCATTTTCAAGATCAGCTTGCTCTTTGGTGCAGAATATAACCTCTCTAAGTTTGCGAGATTTAATGATCTCATCTTCCGCATTCTTCTTATTCTTAGTTGACACTTCTATCCAGGTTTCATATGGAATGGAACTGGAACATAAATCACTTACCTTGAAAGCTGGTAACTGTGTCATTGTAATATATGATACAGTGTGTCTGACAAGTTTTTATTGTTTTCAAGTTAACATAAATTAAGTAACATATTAAAAATAAATATTTTAGTTTGGTTATGTTAAAAGATATTGGACCTAAACAATAATAGAATTCATAAAATAACTGCATAACCTGTTTACTTTCTCTACTTTCACAAAATTTGCTGTGAACCAAAGTACTCCTTACATGAATTTTATATTTTGTTTTTAACTTTCTCAAAATGATTCTAATGATTTTGGTTAAAATATCAATGAATGAAATATTGATGTCAAGAATAAACTGTACTATATTGAATTTTCTATGAGTAAGAACACATACTTTGCATCAAATATATTTTTTCATAATTTTTTAAATACTCTTATGTTATACATTTTCACAAGTATGAATCCTTTGACCATGAGTTCTGAAAATGCTGTATTGCATATTGTGATGCCAGGGTTGGTGCACAACAAAGGACAGATGGAACCAAGCTACATGTTGGGCTGGCGAGCAGCAAAGACATTAAAGTTCAGGCTACCTCGCACTACTGCTGTGTGTATATGACCGTCTATAATTGAAGCAGCAGAAACAAAAGAGCTTAAGAATGTCTCTGGGACTTTTAGCTGCATCATTTCCAGTGCATGTGTTTGTGTGTGTGGAATCAAGAAAGGTCCATGTGACGTCATTGCCAGTATATAAGGAGGCCAGAAACAAACAGAGCAGTGCGTTGGAGCTAGAGCTACAGACATGAGTTGGTGAGTGAGTGTGAGACAGTTGGTGTGTATGTATGTGCCATGAAAGTTACGCCGGTGCATCCAAAGAAGATCAACGAGCATCGCAAGCGATTGTAATGCTATAATTTGTGTACAAGAGACAGAAGTGAAGAAAGACACTGAAGGGACTGATGAAGGTTATGAGAAGTAAAAATTGTGAGTTGTGATAGCCCGAAGGACTGTGGTCTGTATTAACTATGAGAAGAAAACTGTGTATTTGCAGTAAAATGTTAGAGAACAATAAATTTGTTGTTGTTGTTGGCTAATGTTGTATTTCTGACAATGAAGTCATTAATCCTCTTGCTCTCCAGTATTTTTCACTGATGGATGGGGCACTAGAAGTGGCCGGGCATATTTGAAGGTGGTCTTGGTCCATTTTCTCTTGCAGATCACATAGAGCACAGAGTGGTGAAGAATATATTCATCACATTACAAAAGCCTGGTTTCTGAAGTGTCTTATAAAGCATGGTATAATTTCTTTAAGAATTGATTTTGTCCAATGCAAAAACGTATTGAAAGTTTGAGAGGTAGAACCAGAACTGAAAAATTCAATGTCACAGCTGGAATTTGAACTACAGACCCTCTGCTTACCAGGCGGGTACTCTAATCATTAAGCTACTGTGACAACCTGCCAGAATGACATTGAATTCTCCAACCAGTTTGTATTTCTCCCAGTATACGACAAAGGCAGTCTCACATCAGAAACAATTGCACCAGTGGTGACTTACTCTTGTAAGTACAGCTTGTCTAAAACATTGTGACACTCTGTATGCATAAGTGAGGAGAAATGTGGATAAGTGGTGAGAGTAGTGGGGGAACAAGTGACTAGAAGGTTATCAGAGCTTGGAGGCAGTCACATGTATAACACATAAACTTTTCACTCTCACAGTAACTGGAAGACTTACCCCCACTTCTCTTTTATGCAAGCAGACTGCTCTATGCTATTACACAGTTTTGATTTGGGATGTGGAGGAATGTCAAGACATTTTAGACAAACTGTGCTTTAAGTCCCGGGATTAAACAACCTTTAGATGGTAATTATTATTTCTTTATGCCAACAAACTTAAAAAAAGGAAGAAAAAGAAGAAATGCTAACAGTAAGTTTGTTGACATAAATAAATAGTATTGAAAGTTATGTAAATATTTTAAAAGTAATCTGTTTGATTTTCTAAACATTTTCAGTGTTTAAATTAAGAACAAATTAGAAATAAAAGCTCCACTTATCTTATTAATATTGCAAGATGGTATACTGCTGACTATAGTTTCAAGTTGGAGAATAAGTTGGATGCAACTTGAAACTATAGTCAGCAATATATCATCTTGCAATATTAATATGACAAGTGGAGATTTTAGTTTCTAATTTGTTCTTAATTTAGATTCTGTTGCTTCACTGTTATTAGTTTCAATTTTTCCTTAATTTTTCAGTGTTGCCCTCATATAAGGGTAAATTGATTATAAATAAATGTTTGGACAAATGCCAGTACTTACCTAACATGCTTCTTATGATTACTTGTAAACTTATTTACCTAGCCAGCAATTCTTACCTTTTTGGTATGCGTAGAGGATCAGGCTTGAAGCTTATTCCCTGAGAGTCCTTAGTCATTTCCAAATTGTATTGATCTATTTCTATAGTATCCTTCTTGTTTCCAATGTCCAGCTGAAGCTTAAACTGAATTTCTTTTAATTTGTTTAACTGTTCCCATGCAGCCTGGCACTTTTCAACCAACATGGCTTTCAAACGCTCCACAGTGGCCAGTTCCTGAAAGTTTGTAAAACATATTAGATACAGTAAGCACATTAAAACAAAATTCTATACGTTTAATGTCTTCAACTCCAGTTGTAGTCTGATCGTGGTTGTCTTATTTACTCAGACACTGATGTTTTATCAAATTTCATAACTAAATAGAATTCTTGTGACACCTCAGATTTGTATAGTTATTAAATATTAAAAACACCCCTATTAAAAGTTAGGTATTCTTCATGTTTGAGTTGGATTTTTGAGTCAGTTTTTTATAAGTACCTTCACTTCAAAATGCTGACATTTATCAATTCAGCTGTTTGAATTGTGATAAGGTTTATATTGGTAAAACTAAACATCATTTAGAAACCAGAATAAAAGAGCATTTTAGAAATATTAAATATAAACAAACTGGGAAATCAGCTGTGGCAGATCATTTTTGGTCATTTAATCAGGAAATTAATCCAGAAGTTAAATTATTAAAACAATTAAGTGGACCTATAGATTTAATGGTTTGGGAAAAAATATTTATTTAAAAAAAAACAGGAACCATGTTATGAACTTTGAAACACCTACTATAGATTGTATTTATAGATTTTTGTTTTCAGAGATTGGTAATTAAAATGAGCATCAGTACCTATGTTTTTTGTTTTCAGAGATTATTGATTAAAATGAACATATGTAGCTTTGGTAACAAATTTGTATAGCTTTGAGAATGAGTTGGAGTGAACTCGAAACTTTAGTCAGCTTTGCACAAAGAACTTGCAATATTACTAAGATAAGTGAAGTTTTTAGTTTCTAATTTGTTCTTACTTTAGAATCTTGTTGCTTCACTGTTAATAGCTTCAATTTCCTTAATTAACCTTTAAAAGTAGTTTTAAAAATGTTGTATGGTTTCATTCACACTGTTCTATTACAGTGGCAGTCGGCAACGAGTGCCAAGGACACATACAGATATAACACATCTGAACACAGCGCAGCCAGTTCGAAGTCTTTTGGATCACCCGTGTGTGTGCGTGCACGCACGCGTATGTGTGTGTGTGTGTGTGAGTGATAAGGAAAAGGATGCACCATGTATGAATATAGTCTTACACTCTTTAATGCGGCATCTCCTGTATCCAAAAGCACCAGTTCAGTTCCCAGACGAGCGTCTCTCTGATGTATGCAGTCCCCTACAATACCTAAATGTATGGACAGCTCTTCTATCTCAAGTTCTTTGATTGACTTCTGCTCATTTAGAAGACCAATTTCAATTTCCAGCTCTGCATAGCTCTTCTCCAGAGCATCGCACCATTGCACTACCTCTGCATGTCTAGAAAACAAAACAATCTTTGTATTAAATATACTATGCTTTTATAGTTTGTATTCACCACAAGATGCTATAATATCCTATTATGAGGGTTGATCAACAAAGACTAACACAGATTATTTTCACAGATGTGTATTGGTCCATTTCAATGTTTACAGTTATCCCCCACTACTTGAATGGACTTTTTATAGCGTCTGCCAGTCCCTGAACACATGATTCTTGCTGTAGTTGGACTATGTGATCTATTTAAACAAGCAATTCTTGTATGTGTGTATATATATAAATATATTTCATGCAACTTGGAAACACCTCTAATGATTTCAATCAAATTTTGTATTCAGACAGGGTTTTCCTTATTAAGTATAGGTGTCATTCCTGAAAAAACATGATTTTACGCATAACAGACACAATTACTCGAAACCTATTTTGGCCATAATTTCTCTGTTAATGGGCCAATTTCAACAAACAGGCCAGGATATTAAAGGTCTGTCAAGAGCTTTTAAAAAAACCTAAAGAAAGTTGACTTAGCTATATTAGTCTACGGGTAACAGTCACAATTAGTCAAAACCTTATTTTGGCCATAATTTCTCTGTTAATGGGCCAATTTCAACAAACAAGATAGGTTATTAAAGATCTCGTAATGGAAACAACTGCAACAATTAGGATGAAAGTTTATATTTAGTTAACATTTTGCTTTTCAAGTTTACCTAAATAAGTATTTTCTCAAAAAAAAAACACAATTAAAATAAAGGAAAACAAAAGAAAAACTGAGCGAAGTTCGGTCGCCCAGGCACTATATATATATATATATATATATATATATATATATATATATATATATATATATATATATATATATATATATATATATATATATATATATATCCAGTGTTTATGTAAGTTTCCATTTACCTGTTATGGAGATGAGTATTACTGATGTAGGTATCCCATCTAGTGCGCAGTTTAGTTTCATTACGTAAATCAGTAGATGAATTTCTCACTTCAAATGAATCATTTATCTCTTTCTCAGTAAGTCTGCACATCTCATCAGCCCTTTTATACCAATCAGGTACAGTCAAGCGTTGTGATGGTTTTTCAAATGTCACCACAGACATGATTGATTTCGAAAAGTTTCAGCTGTAATGCAACAATTCATTTTAGTAACTATTCACAGTACATAGTATATCTTGAAATTACAGCCAGTTATTAAACACAATAAACATAATATTCCTTTTATAACAACAGGAATAGGTAGGTTGTTAATGCCAAAGAACTACTGAATACTTAAATTACTCTAAAGAAAACAAAGATTCTTGATTGAAACAAATTTTATTTAGTCATGCAATATCAAATCAACACAGCAAAGTGCAATTTTCAGCCTCTTGTGTGCACTAAAATGCCCTTGCTGATGCATGTATATCGCAATGAACCTTTGAAACAAACAGAAGTTAGTCTCCAGGTTTCTAAGTAACCGTACTATCTGTAAGGTAGGCAAAGATGAGTGAAACTACTGCACATTTACAGGCATCACACTGTGGTAATGCTTTAAAACCAGTAAGCTCCATGGTTTGAGTCCAAATAATGTTTCAAGTTTAGTTTCCTGCCCTCCTTATGGGTTGTTTCTCATGTTTACATCACCACTTCAACAGATTCATTGTAAACACACCCATCCACATACATATGGCTGCTTGAGATACTTTATTTATTTATGCCATGTAACATAAATTAAGCACATGTTCATAAATTGGTGACACATTGAACATTACATATGGGTAAAGTAAATGTTTAAGTAAAAGTAATAATATTTACATCAACAGGAAATTACCATTAAGAACTTAGGAATGTTTTTTTCAAAACTCAATAGAGGCACAAAATGCATTTCTGAGGAAAAAAAAACATTTTCCACTTATTAGCAATGCAGATTTGTTATGAACACAACTTTTTTTAATATTTAATTCTCCTTCCTAAAACCATTTTAACCATGGGAAAAAAAGAGTATAGTTTAACTGGTGACATTTTGAGATTTCAAAATTCAAAGTTTTTTTTCAAAAACTTACAGATGCTAATTAACCTTTTTGCACAAGTATAAAATTATGAGGTTTTGTTGACTGTCAAGGATAAACAATTTTTACTTGTTAGCTTCATTATGCAATACTCTTTAATAAACATAATTATTAAGAGGTAGAACTGGAGCTTAAAAATTCAGAGCCACAGCTGGGGTTTGAACCACAGACCCTCCACTTACTAGGCGGGTGCTCTAACCATTAAACTACTGTGACAACCTGCCAGAATGACATTGAATTCTCAAACCAGTTCAAACCGGCTTGTAATTTTTAAAAACACCAACAGTAGGTTTGTTGGCATAAATAAATAAATAAATAAATAATATAATTATTAATTATTTATACAATAAAATTAGTAAATTAATATATCTCTTAAGGTATTTTAAAATGATAGAAAATAAGCATATTCTTTTGTTATATTATGGTACAATCTATGTAAATCTGCTTTATGGTATAGAGATATGGGGAGCAGCCGCAAAAGTGTATATGGATAGATTATTCATTTTGCAGAAGTGTATTAGAATTATTAACAACATGCAGCCCACAGAATCCTGTAGAAATACATTTACAAATTATAAGATACTTAAGCTATACTCTTTGTACACATATAAGGCAATACTATTTATAAAGGAAAGACAATTAACAGTAAATAAAAACATTCATAATATTAGTAATAAGGGAGATAACTTCAGAATTGGCTTTAGTAAAGCAGTTACTTAAAAGGTTGTATATGTTATGGGAACTATATTGTATAACAAATTGCTGGCAGAAATTAAACTCTTAAATGGGCTAACCTTCAAGAAAGAACTTAAATTGTACCTAATTAAGAAATGAATTATAATCAAAACTGTATAAATGTGTAAATTGAGTTAACAAAGTTTGACAAACAAGTTTAAGAGGTTAAAATGTATGTAAGATTTAAAGATTAAAGTTAAAATGTACTTAATTATGAAACATGTGTATTACAGTCTCCGCAATTGAAATCTTTACATTGTTAGTGCAAGGAAAATCTTTACGTAGACAATGTGCTCAGTTTGTTCTTCTCCCGCCACTGTACAAAGGAGCGGGCGGAGCTGTAAATCACGTGATTCTTGAGTGCACAGTAGCAGCTTGCTTCTATTAGCAGGCCAGGTCTCAGTCAGTCTCTGGTATTTGTACAAAGTGTTCTGTTTCTAGTTTTTCGTCGTTATTAAATTTTTAACCTGAGTGCCATTTTTAAAGTTGTGTATTTCTCATTATAATACAAATAATGGGATGCAAGAAGCTCACTTCTGAGGAGAAGACTCGTCCTTTAACTCTATTGGAAGTAGGTACCTCTGTGATTCGTGTAGCTGCCGATCTAAAGGTTTCAAGACAAGCTATTTATGACCTAAAAGCAGCAGCAGCATCTTTTCCACCTGGCAACACACCAAGACGAAAAATCGGCTCAGGTGGTAAAAGTAAGACTTCAACAAGAACTGATGGCTGATCCATGGATTACAGCGGCAGGGTTAAAGAAGAAACACCCAGACCTTCTGAACAATGTTGCAATAAGGACCATTCAGCATCAACTTCAAAAAGACTTAGGTTTACCAAGTCGGTGTGCAGCCAAGAAGCCTCTTCTGACTGAAGCTATGAAGAAGAAAAGGATAAATTTTTGCAAGACATATCAGCACTGGACATCAGAGGACTGGCGTAAAGTAATGCTTTCTGATGAAAGCACTTTCAAACTGGTCAGAGGAAAGTCCAAAATGGTGAGGAGGCCAAAAAATGTGTCACGATATGATCCAAAGTTTACTGTCAAAACCATCCAGAAAGTGTGATGGTATGGGGTGCTTTTAGTGGTAATTATGGTAGAGGTGGCTTGTACTTTCTCCCAAAGAATATCACAATGAAGGGAAGTAACTATTTAGAAGTGTTACAACAGCATTTGTTCACATTTTGGCCGATTCACCAGTGTCAGTACTTCATGCATGATGGTGCCCCTGCACATAGGACAAAGATGGTTCAGAAGTTCCTGAAAGATAATATACCTGTACTTCAATGGCCTGGTAACTCTCCTGACCTAAATCCCATAGAAAATGCTTGGAATCAAATGAAAAATAAAATAGAAGAGCTGCAACCATTTAAGTATTAAGGAGCTACAGGAAGTGTTGAAGAAGTTGTGGGTGGAAATGGACAAAAAATATTTTTAATATCTAGCAGACTCAATGCCTAGGAGACTCCTGAAAGTGATAAAAGTTAAGGGAAATATGACCAAGTACTAATTGTAGGCAGAAGTTAAAAATAAAACCATGTAAAGTCGGTATTTGTTGTTTTTATTACCTTGTAAAGATTTCCATTGCGGCGACTGTAAAGGACTGGATTGTAAAGCAAAATTGTATATGTATAAAACTGACAATGCTTGAAATTTGTATAAAACAAATCTATTAGCACCTCAACCAAAAGGAGATCTTTTGTGCCTATGCCCCTGACAAGGTACCCCCTGGGAGTATGGTTGAGGTTAATGGACCCTAAAGGCAGCTGGAATGTTGCCACAACAGAGCAGATGGCAGGGTCCCTACATTTTCCCAGTTAGAAACACCCCAGTGGAGGCTGGCTCAGCCCAGGTTCTCTCCCACCCCTCGGGTTTGTACTTCCAAGGGGAGTGCAGGACTCAGAAACTGGCTCCCCTCTCCCCCTCAGTCTTGTACCATTCCATGTGGGGCACAGAAACCAGTGGCTCACCTTCCAATCTGGGGGACATTTGTTCCCCTTGCTGTGCTGCTGCTGCGTTGCTTGCCGACGCTTCCAACCCTGAAAGAAACCTAACGGGATGAAGGGTGAAATGAAATGATTTATGCAACAAAATGGAGAGACAGGAAACTTGGAGGATATGGAAATCCTTTCCAACATTCGCCTGATGACCTGGAGAAACCTCCGAAAAAACCCATGGGTCAGGAAGGTCGGCCACAGGGATCGAGTCCACGACCTAATGATTTTAGTAGACATACTAATGTTATAATTTAACTAGCTTCTTGTCAATTCACCTCTGATTAATGCTCTTAAAAAGGGGAATTTTGTCAAATTATTGGGCATTAGGAAAGAGAGATGACTCCCAAATGTGAGCCAATGTTTATTTCATGTTTTAATGCTTTGTTTATTATTTTAACTTCATTCACTTTTACTTTGAATATTTGATACAATATTTTGCCAGCTTTATCATAAGAGTGATGTTTGTAATTTCTGAATACCTACACAATTCTTTGTTATGCATTATATTGTTAATATTATATATATACATTTTCTATTTATTTTCACCTTTTCATAACATATAATGAACTATAACACCATATCAATATTTATTTTATTTGTATACCAAACATATACAATACAAATAAATCTCTATTTTACATTCATAACAATATAAGTAAGGTTTAGCTTTAACTGTACATCATAGAATACCCTTATAAGATTTGTTTGCATTTTCTGGAATTTCATATAAACCTAGCTAGATTTTGTACATCCTTTTTCATTTCTTTGCTCACCATATTGATTTTGGAAACAGTTTGAGATTGAACTGGGAGTTGCTGTGCAGTTTCACAACATCCACCACACCAGGCAAAGCACCTCTACATATAACTTATGACCTTGCTTTGATTGCTTCGAATAAGTTATGATTCTCTGTGAAGTCAAGTTGAAAGGAAGCTTTGACTTCAGTGTTTGATTTGCACTTTCTTTCAAATTTTAATTTCCCATTCTTCAAACAATGCTTGCAAGTGATTTTGAAATATTTAGTGGTACTCATCAGGGCACAAAGTATTCTTCTTTCTTTGCTTTCTCTACTATGTATAGTAAGTAGAGGAAGTATTATATTCCGTCGAAAAATTTGATGTCGAGATTTCACCAGAAATATATGTTTTGAGGTCCCCTATATCCAAAAAAGCATTTTTAGGAGAAGGTCTCTGTGAGTGTCTGTCAATCTGTGGACAACATAACTCAAAAAGTCTGTTAAAAACCATAGTTGGTATTTAAGTTTAATGTTTTTCAAGGATGCAACACAAAGATTTTGAAAAAAAATTCCTCCACCCTAAACTACCCTTTATATGGAAAATGTTTCAAAAATTTTTATTTTCTCAAAATTGTCTCAGACAATTTTGATTAAAATGCTCTATGTTTAAGATATTTTTATGACAAATGAAATGTATATTTTGAATTTTCTGGCTATAGCCAATAGGTGATCCTATTTACTCCTTACTTTTGCATAACTGGTAAGCTATAAGAGATAGACCAAATCTTACTATACAAAAAAAAATGTTGTTAGCTAATGCTGTATTTCTGACAATGAAGTCATTAATCCTCTTGCTCTCCAATATTTTTCACTGATGGATGGGATGGGCACTAGAAGTGGCCAGACATATTTGAAGGTGGCCTTGTCCATTTCCTCTTGCAGATCACATAGAGGACAGAGTGGTGAAGAATATATCCCAATTCCGTGCAAATGTTTTGCCAGACAATCATGTCCTGTAAATAATCAACGTGAAGGTTGCAGCTGCCATTTTTCAAGGATACTCACAAATTACTGTTTGAATGTTTGGTAGTTTCCATCTTTTATTTTTTGATTTTTCATACTAATATTTTGCAATCATTTTTTTTTTTTAAATTCAGAGTTGATTAATCTTTTAGCTACATAAAATGGTAGATTAACTATAGATTTCTGCACACTGCTGGTACCCTTTATTGCAATAAAATCAGCTTTGTCATTACAGCTCAATCCATAGTGGGCTGGTATCCATTGGAAGACTAGGTGGTTTTGAAATGCGGTTAGATGGGTAAGGATTTGCCAACATTCTATAATTGTTTGGTTTTTTGGTGACAACTTGGAAGTAATTGCTATAATTGCTGCCCTGAAATCTGAGAGAATAACTGCTTGATGAAAATGCGAAATTCTGTACAAAAGATTTTTTAGGGCCATCCAAATTGCTTCAATTTCTCCATCAAAGCTTGTAGTTTCATAACTTAAAGATTTGTAATAGGAAAAGAGGTAACAGGTGACTTCAGACCCTGCTCCATCTCGGTTTGATATCAGTGATCCATCAGTATAAATATGGAGCCATTCGTGTTCTGGAAATCTAGTATGGATTGTCTCTAATGCCAATAATTTTAGAACACTAGTTGGAGTATCACTTTTCTTAACTTCTTCTGTCAGGTGTAAATAATATGTGATGTCTAATGTTTGTGTCGGATTGACTTTAGACATGAAGTTTCCCTTTGATTAGGTATTCTTCTTGATGTCTTGAATTTTTGAAAGAGAGCTCTCCTGAGTCTTTAGTGTGTGTGTAAAATTTCTCTTGTTCCATGTATTGAATGGGAGTCTGATCAACTTTTCGTGTTGAATAAGAGCCGCTTTTTCTATTTCATATTCAATGGGGCATTGGTTGGTTAGTATTTCCATAGCTGCTATTGGTGTGGTTTTGATAGCACCTGTAATTAGTCTCACACTTTGGTTTTGAAAGATTTTATTTTTTTTTCTGTTACAAGAACTTCGCTGCAGTAAGTAAATAATGGCTTTATATATACATTGTATGTTGTGTTAAGAGTTGCTCTGGAACATCCCCACTTCATTCCTGTTAGACGTTTTAACAGTGAAAGGTGCCTTTCTGCTCTTTGTATTACATTTTCTATTTGTTTGATCCATGTTAGGTTGGTATCAGATGTAACTCCTAAATACTTTGCTTCCTTTGTTTCTGGTAATTGTTGACCCTCAAAATTTAGTTTTATTTTTAGAGGTTTTTTTCTTAGTGAAAAGATTTGGTAGTTTGATTTTGTTGTATTAACAGTCATTAAATTTTCTTTGGTCAACTTTTGTAGGTTGGTTAAGGATAGTTGCATGGTTTTTTTCTAATTCTGTACTTTTGTTTTTTGGTTTTGAAGTCCACATTACTAAGTCATTGGCAAATAGTGCACACTCCACACCTGATTCTTGTATTTGTTGTGGCAGATCGTTAATAAATATATTAAAAAGTGTAGTGCTGAGCACTGCACCTTGTGGTAAGCCACGGTGTACTTGTTTGTATTTAGATATATTTCTTCCATATCTGGTAGCAATAAAGCGTTGTGTTAGGAAATGACATAGCCATGAAAACATTGGACCTTGTATCCCTATTTTTTTTACTTTCTGTAGTAGTTTTGTTCTGCATATAGAATCATATGCACTTTGAAGTCAACAAAAACTGACATATTATCTTCTTTTCTATTGAAGGAGTCTTTGATTTCTTGACTGAGAGGTAAGACTTGTTTAATTGTAGAGTGGAACTCTCTGAATCCAGCTTGACATGGGGAAATTAAATTTTGTGATTCTAGAAAAAATGTAGATCTTGCTAAAACACACAATTTATGTCCAAATAAACTTTTTGTAGAGAGAATCATTTTGGAGGTACTCCTTGTTATTTGTGTGAGTTTTGGAAAACAAACTTTCGTCAAATGGAACATCATTATTTATTTTCTTATATATCTTAGCCATGCAAAAAGAATGGAATTTGAAAGCTTTAAAACATTTGACTATTGCTCAAAGCCTACTGTACTCCCATAGTGCTCTTGTACCTACAAGAAAATGAGCAATAAGATAATATGTGCAAATTTTTATCTCAACTAACACGAAGAAGATATAGCAATAAGAGTTTGTAAGAATGGTTAGTATAAGAGTAGAGAAAGTCGTGTGAGTGCAACACATCAGATTTTTTCTTAACTCTTCAATTCTGCCAAATACTCTATCTGGAGGAATATAGTAGCTGTGTGCATGCAGTGTGTAGATGTATCAAATGTGGAACATTTTCCTGCTCCTCTCTTAGGGAGCAATAAGCACCAGATAAATAATCACGGGTCTTGTGTTGGACAGCGCTGGTCTAAGGGAAATAAAAGGCAGGAGAGAAACATTCCACGCAGTGTAACCTGAGTTTTGTAAACTTCCATGCAAACTGCTGGTCACGTTGCCAAATTACCTCCAATATTACTCTCACTATGTTTACTTGCTGCTAATTTCTCTTAATTTCAGTTGTAAATTCGTACTTGTCACTAGTTTTAGGTTAGAAGTAACTCTAAAAGTTATGTAGAAGCAGATGATCCTCTGCCTAGGACTGTTGTGAAATATTCTATAATATTTTGGTTGCACAACAAAGGGGTTCATTTGACAGTTCTGTGCGTATTATAGGATGATTGAAACAAACCTGAAGAGGCTCTTAAAGCGGACACATTTTTTGGTTTATTGGGCCACATTGTTATTTGCTTGTCCCCATACATGTATGATCGCAGTCCCATAGAACTAGTTTGGGCAAATTGAATAATTAAAGAAATGTTACAGGTGACTTATTCTTACAAGAATTACATGATATAACGCTCGAGTATATATCACTTAAGACCGAAACAGGCTGGCAGTGTTTTTGAAAAATATAGAAAAGGCAGAATATGATCAGTGGGAAAAAGACGGAGAAGTTGAAAACATTGTTTACGTTTTATAAGCTAAATGTACTGCATGAACTGACAATAACATTTAAGTTGTGCTATTTTGAGCGAGTTCTTTGCTTTAATCTAGCGTGATCACGCATTCCAAGGTTGGCACCATTATCGTAAACCCTATTAGAAGCACAACTCCTGGCTCAGATATCGCCGCTGTTTATCTGGAATTGTTTACTGACGTACTGACTGGCTGCATTCCTGCCAGGGACCATGAGCTGATGAAGAAACTGAAGGTAATGGAATCGTTATCAAATACCTTTTTAATTATTTATTGTTTCTCGTAAGATAACTCGAGTGTACATACATATATGCAAGATTTTAGAATATCGACTGCAATTCAAATGTAGGTAATTATAAAACTGTTATTAATGCAGCTTCAAGTTTATAGAATAAATGCTTTTTATAACTTGAAACCCGCAAACCCTTATGCAGGTAACTATACTTTCATTCTATCTTAAACTTCGACGGACATGATTAGTTCCGCGTTGCTATTGAAGGTGGCGTAGAGTGCCAGTTGATGTGCCGATTGCCGCCAACCTATGCACGCAAAAGGCTGCAATGTTAGCGATGCGTGTTATGGGAAATGAATGTGAGTGTAAGAAATGGTAAATCTGAGAGCCATAAATTATTGGTGGAAGTGAACACTAGAAAAGCCATGGTTCCAAAAACAGGATATTTTGTGAATCAAACATCATGTTATTTAGCTTCACAGAACCTACGGCTACGTCTCGTCGTTCACAAGGTCACTACTTCACTCGTCATCTTATAAAAACATCCCTCGGTTACGCGTTGCAGCTTAGGGCCCCAGTTCGTTGAAAATGTGTTTTTCACTCAAAACAACAGCAGCAGAAAACAGCCATTCTAGCGGATTGCAGTTCCTGCGCTTGGGTTGGCAGTGAACTGCACACACGTGCTGTGACAGGAAAATGGCTTGGAGTGATATTGCCACATGATTTTCGTACGAAATAAATGATTAGGTTAAAAAGATTAGTATAGGTGTGATGATATTATCTTTGGAATGCTTAACTGTTATCCAAAACGTACTTTAGATATATTCTAATGAGTTTACGTGATGTATGTAGTTTGTTGGGTTTTCCATCGGACAAGGAAGTTTGTCGCATTCATGTTATGCACTACTTCCTTAGTTTTAAACTCTTAAGACCTATCTCTTTCATCCGCTGTAATCTCAGATAATTGTAAGCTGTGTAGTCACAGCACGAACTAAACTAATCAATTCTGAGTGCCTACTTCACTTATACCATCTCTTGAGATGGCTTTCCGTCCAAGATAGTGGGTGAATGGATGCAGATTTGCGTTACCTGTACACCTGCGTTACTTTTTACCTACTTTATGTTTACCTATTTTTCATCCAAGCATATGTTTTATTATGTGTGTTACTTACCCCTAAGTACAAAAGTCGCTCTTTTTCAAGGCGAAGAAGTAAACTGTCAGATTTGTGCTTGTTTGGTTGCGTTTACAGAAATGAAAAGATTGACGCGTTTCGAAACTTGACCAAGAAGGTCAATAAAGCACAAAGGTGTTTTGTTGCCATGGCTTTTGGTGCTGGATCAATAAAACATTGTACTAGCTGAGAAATTAATGTGATATTCCTACAATGCTAAATTTAATACATGATTTATTAGTTTCGTTAAAATCTTCAGTATATCTGCAACATAATAATTTGTACACATCATTGAACATGTATTGTTTTGCAGTAGGCGTGCACACCGACCAGTGAATGCCCACCGTCTCTGGGAAACTGCACATCTAACAACCCAGCATCATGCAAACGTTTCAACATTTCTTAAATGCAAATACGCGATATGTTTGCGGAACTTAATAATCAAAATAGAATGAGTACGGATATCAAAAGGCCGACATGGATGCAATGTTTAGTTCATTATTTTGACAATCCGCCAATACCTAACGTGTTGATCTATCATATCTGCGATCTTTACTTGACGCATAATATAATCGATGCAGTGGTCGCTGGATAATTGTCTTAAAAATACAAATTTCAAATAAAAAATCGGGAATTTATCAATTTAGCGACCAGGTTTACATTGGAAAGGCCAAACGTCATTTAGAAAGCTGAATAAAAGAACATTTTAGAAATATGAAGTACAAACACTGGTAGTAAAGTTTTGGTCATTTAATCAAAAATAATTCCAGAGGTCAAGTTATTAAAGCATTTAAATGTACTTATAGATGTAATGTGGTATGTGAGAAAATATTTTTAAGAATAGGAAACGCGTATTTGTCAACCAATTTGTTTTACTTCCAGGGGTTGGCAATATTATAATAATAATCTATCACCTAGCGGTAGTAACGTAACAACACAACTATTCAACAAAGTTGAAGATCGAATTTAATGAAATACGAAACTAGTCTGAAAAATGTATAATTATACGACAAGATAAGTGAAAATTGCTGCAAAAATGTATTATAATTGTTTCACGTTGATAGCTTTAGTGTTCAAGTATTTTATGGACTTTGTTACTATTTATCAAGTGCAAAATAAACAGTTCGCTAATGCTGCTACAGCCCTAGAGAAAGATGTTCCCTTATTTCTACTTCAATTGGATATCCAACCTACTGGAGTGATGATATTCACGTAAATGTTTTCGATATAATGTATCAGATAAAGATTACGGCATTAAAAATAGCAGCTTTCATGTAACTCATCACGTACATACAGATTGCATAATAGTTGTTATCCACAGCCCTCTTGAACGGACTACTGATAAAGATGAGTTTATCTGATAAATTAATAAAAATGTACACTTCCCTGAACTTAATGATTCGCATTGTATCACACAATAGTAACTTTGTCCAGCATAGCTGCTTATCTAAATTATATCGGAGCACAGAAGCAACAGTTTACTCAATTAATGGGAAGATTACAACATTCATGGAAATAGATATTCCATCCCAATTGCCGTTCCCAAAGTTGCGGGTTCAAACCCGGTCCAGATCTATAGTTTTTAAGTCTGCTTATAAGATCCATGTCAGTAGGTACATTTATTGGCCTGTAAACGAATTCCTATGAGATCAAATTCCGGCACACCGGCGGCGTTAATACGATTTTGAAATTGACAGGTCATTAACACATTGAGATTTATTTATTTCATCCCACTTATTGGGATGACAGGGACGGGTACTTTTTAAAATAAATATTCCTTTACAGATTTCATAGTATTTCGTGAACATTCCATTGTTCATAAAACACAGATGTAACTTTTACGACTAAAACGACATAGAAACCAGCACCTAACAATGTCTAACCTTCATTCCAGAACTTATACCAACCGGGTGAGGGGGGGGGGGGGGTTACTTTATGACACCACTGGTAACAAAATGTCTGAGCAATTGTTCAAACAAATTTATTTTAAAATTGGGTATTATACCTTGTAATGTTTATAAATGTAATATTTAACACTGTTTAACTATTTCTTTTTCACTTTTTTACATGAACCATATTAAACCGACAAGGCAGTACCTTATGACCTTCACATTTTATTAGCTCTTAAAAAGACCAACAATGAAAATTTTGAAACAATTGCGCAATTTAATAATAGAAACAGTGGCTAACTATTGACTGCATGCCTTTAATCAAAATTTTTGATGTGTTACACTCACATGACCTTCTCTAATCTTGTACTAACCATTCTTACAAACTCTTATTCCTATATCTTCTTCGTGTTAGTTGAGACAAACATTTGTACAAATTATCTTATTGCTTATTTCCTTGTAGGTACAAGGGAAATATGGGAATAGAGTAAGCTTTGAGCGATATTCGAATCTTTTAAAGCTTTGAGATTCCGTTCTCTTTGCACGGTTAACATATAAAATACAATTTTTCCTCTACTTTAGTAGAGAAAGTAAAAATGAACAACGATGTTGCATTTGACGAAAGTTTAAATTTTCCGAAACTGACACAAATAACAAGAAATATCTCCGAAATGGTTCACTCTACAAAAAGCTTTATTCAGACATAAATTGTGTGTTATAACAAGATCTACATTTTTTGCATACTAAGATTTGATCTATTTCTTACGGTTTAGGAGTTATTCAAAAGTCATCCAGAGTAAATACGACTACAGGAGCTATAGCCAGAAAATTGAAGATATACATTTCATTTCTCATACAGATATCTCAAACATATGGCATTTTAATTAAAATCGTTAGAGCCACTTTCAAGAAAATCAAAATTTTCGAAAAATTTTCTATGTAAATGGTAGTTTAGGATGGAGGAATTTATTTCAAAATCTTTGTGTTGCATCCTTGAAAGACACTAAATGTAAATACCAACTTTGGTTTTTAACCGACTTTTCGTTTTTGAGTTATGCTGTCCACAGACTGACGCACACACGCGCGCGCGGACTTTTTCCTAAAAATGTTTTTTTTTTTTATTCAGAGGGCCTCAAAACATATTTCCGGTGAAATCTCGACATTGAATTTTTGTGTGGAATACAATACTTTCTCTACTTACCTACTATACACAGTGGAGAAAGTTAAAAAAAAAAACAAAAAAAAACAAAAACAAAACAAAAACAACAAAAAAAAAAACAAAAAAAAAAAAACGAAAGGTCGGTTGAATACGATATTTGTTATTTCAAGCTCAGAATCTTCTAAGCATGTGACACCAAGAGTTTTAAGGAAATCTCCCCTCCGCAAATTATTATTTAAATGCAAGAATTTTCGAAAACTTTTATTTCCTAAAAAATGTCTATAGCGAGCTATGCGCGCGCGTAGCTCTTAAAAGGTTTGATAATCACGTAAGCCTATTGTATTCTATTTCCATTGTACCTACATACATATACAGGATGGAAGGGAAGTCGTTAAATTAATTTAAATCAGTGGTACATCTCGGTATTTGGAGCACATTTTGTATATTACGTTTTTGTCTCTGACCATTTCCTACGCAGATCGTTTTGTCGAAAATAAGCTGCCGACACTACAGATTGTATTATTCACTTTCACTGGTTCAGTACGTAAACAAACACTACTGCTACCACACGTCTCCTTCTGTATTTAGTGTACGAACGTAGGCCAATCACAACCGTTACTGCCAAAAATAGGCGAAAGTGAAAGTGGTCATTCGGAAACCAGGTCAAGTCCCTGACCAACCTCAACGCAGCGTTGTTGACATACCTCGCGTCTGAATAAGTCGTTTGGAGTATTCCTTCACGTCTTTTAAGTGATTAATTATTTCGAAACCCTGTGTGATGTCCCATAATTACTACCGAAGCTATGCCAGAAATAAGTTACTTTACGCATCTTACAAGTAACAAACTGTTATCTTCCTAATTCTTGTGGAATTACGCATCCAGTTTGGAACAAAAAAACTTTTTTTTTTGTTTGTTTGTTTGTAATGGTTCTATGAAGCACATATTAGAAGGAATGTAATGACTTCCCTTCCACCCTGTGTGTGTGTGTGTGTGTATATATATATATATATATGGGACTGCGACCACTCGAAGCGGAAACGTGCGTAGATGGTTATAGGCTACGTATTTTCTGTGTTCCAGAGACCCTTTGGTCATTTTATGAAATTTCTTATTATAAACACTATACGCAGTTCTTTCTCGGCCTTTTGAACATATGCCATTGTTCTTCTAATTTCTAAACGAGTTTGCCCATCCCTATCGGAGGCATCTTATGCAAAATGATTTGAATAGCCGTGATCATTAGTGTGATAAGTAATGGATTGACCATCCATTCGAAGCAAAACGTCGCGAGGTCGAATCCCAGTAACTGCAGTCAAATGGGCCTCTGGTAAAGGATGGGGAGGGCCCACGTAAAATAAGCGGTGTAACGGCACGCTTGGAAGCTGATGGCATTACAGTTGACTGGAATTGTATGGGGATTGCTTCCTATTATAAAAAAAAAACCGCTACAGTTTTATTGAAAAAAGTTAATATTCTTTTACAATTTAGGACAGCTGCAAATACATCAATTCCATTTATTTACGTTAGGATAACAAGAAATTAGAAAGCAAGAGGCAATGAAACAAGTATACCAACCAACCTAGCACTAACACAAGCTAAACTAACAACCCCATCACTATTATCTACTTATATAAAATGAAAATGACTTTTCTTTGAGGCGCAATCACGCAAGAACTACTGAAGGTATGCATGAGGGACAGTGACCATGCGAAGCGGAAGCGCTCTAGATGGCTCTGGAGTACTTATTTTTTGGATCTTATAAAGCCCTTGTCATTTTTACTTTCTCTACTACGTATAGTAAGTAGACAAAGTATTGCATTCCACCCAAAAATTCAATGTCCTGATTTCACTGGAAGCATATGTATGTTTTGAGGCCCCCTAATCCAGAAACGGTCCGTATGTGTGTCTGTGTGTGTGTGTGTGTGTGTGTGTGTGTGTGTGTGTGTGTGTGTGTATGTGTGTCAGTCCGTGTGTCTGTCTGTCAGCCTGTGGACAGCATAACTCAAAAACGAACACTCGGTTGAAAACCAAAGTTGGTATTTAAGTTTAATGTCTTTCAAGGATGAGACACGAAGATTTTCAAGAAAACTCCTGCACCCTAAACTACCCTTTACATGGAAAATTTTTCGAAAATTTTGATTTTCTTGAAAATGGCTCTAACGACTTTGATTAAAATGTCATATGTTTGAGATATTTTGATGACAAATGAAATGTATATTTTGAATTTTCTGGCTATAGCCCCTGTAGTCGTATTTACTCTGGACGACTTTTGCATAATTGGTAAACCGTTAGAGTTAGACCAAATCATACTATACAAAAATGTAGATCTTGCTAAAATACACAATTTATGTCTCAATAAATTTTCTTGTAGGGTGAACCATTTCGGAGATATTCCTTGTTATGTGTGTGAGTTTCGGAAAACTTGCTTTCTTGAAATGGTACATCGTTGTTCATTTTTTTATATGTTACGTGTGCAAAGAGAACAGAATCTCAAAGCTTTAAAACATTTGACTATCGCACAAAGTCTACTGTATTCCCATATTCCCCTTGTACCTACAAGGAAATATGCAATAAGATAATTTCTGAAAATGTTTATCTCAACTAACACGAAGAAGGTATAGGAATAAGAGTTTGTAAGAATGGTTAGTACAAGAGTAGAGAAAGTCATGTGAGTGCAACACACCAGATTTTTTAAAATGTGTTTTATAGACCATTTTTCTGCCTGCATATGCCATTCTTTCTCTAACTCCTAAGCGTTTTCATATTGCTTTCGGAGGCAACCTCAGCAGCAGCGATTCGAATAGCCGTGACCGTTGGAGCGATACGCAATGGCCATCCATCCAACATCGCGGGTTGCAATCCCAGTAACTGCAGTCAAATGTGCCTGAGGCAGAAGGGGAGGATGCACATTAAATAATTGTGTGTTTTTAAGACAATGTATCTATTAAAATTAAAAAATCCAGTTTTCTTCTGATAGCCTTGAATTTTTTTTCCACACATTCAAAACATAAAATATATATTTTACACAAAATTTCAATGCTCTGTGTCAAACCGTATTTAAATGAATATGTTTATTAATAATAAATCACTTTTTGATATGCTAATTTGAAATGACCCTTGGACGCTACATTTGTTGTATCTGTCCTAAATGTTTAATTTGAGCTCAGTATATAGATATAAAGAAATTGTCATATCTCCATTACTTAGATTTAATTAGTTTAAGAGAAAAAATATGTTTTGTATACAGTTTGTTGATATTTTCTATTTTTTTAGTGTGAGTTAATTTCATCTCCATTATTTAATATTTATTAACCAGCGCATGACAAATTTTAATACTTTAATCCCTAAAGCTCTCCTGAAAATTTCAAGCTAATAAGTAGGGCTAGGAAGTTCATGCATTTGCATGTTTTTTCATAGGGGTTAAAAATGTATGCTTTTACATTATGTGCACCAATTATGGAATTTTCAGTAATTTGGACATGGTTTTATGATGCATATAACTGCATATTTTCTTGTTATTTCAATATTATAGCCCCTATATTGCATATTTTTATGATTTTACTGGATTTTTTATTATTTTTTCCATCTGTATATTTTTACTTTCTCTACTGATAAGTAGGGGAAGTATTGTATTCCACCCAAAAATTCGATGTCGAGATTTCACCGGAAATACATGTTTAGAGACCCCCTGAATACAAAAAACAACACATTTTTAGAAAAAGGTCCGTGTGTGTGTGTGTGTGTGTCAGTCCGTGTGTCTGTCTGTCAGTCTGTGGACAGCATAACTCAAAAACGAACACTCGGTTAAAAACCAAAGTTGGTATTTAAGTTTAATATCTTTCAAGGATGCGACACAACGATTTTGAAGAAAATAGCCCCACGTTACAAAAGTGTTTTGCGAGACAACAGACGATGTTTTACAGTTGAAAATTTGTGTAAAGTGTTGGTTGTGAACTGCAATTTAGCAGTTAATACTAGCAGCGGGACCACTTCTGCTTCAACATCTAAGGAATAAGGTAACTTTATTATTTATCCTAACTCGTCTTGTCCACTGCAAAGGGACATTGTTTTAATTAAATAGTGCATATTTCTTTGCATATTTTCAAGTTTTTAAGAGCATATTTGCATGCATATTTCAGTGTTTTAAGGGCATGAACTTCCTAGCCCTACTAATAAGTTATAAAGTAGGGGCCAAGGAGCATTTTGAACAATGAAAAATGCTGAAAAAAAGGATTGAGAAAAATGAATTTTAAAGTTTAACAATATATTTTTGTACTTTAGCTATATCCAATCAACTTAAAATTCCCCAGCACCATATTGGGACCCTCTGTTGTTTTCTTCTTGGCCTCAGTAGCAGTTTTTGAGAATTTTAAGTATGCTTGGTTGTTTCTTAATATGAAAACTTTCCTTTCGCCTTCGCGTTGTTCTCATTTAGAAACTTATTGCTCTTAGCTAATTTTTCGCTAATTTATATACCAAATTCATAAAATATCTGCTTGTTACGACTTTACTATAGAGTAACGAATAATTTAAAACCTATTAACTACCTAAACAATGTCTAATATATAACTGGAACACTGAAATAACCTGACAAGATTACAGCATTACAGGACACTGACGTCATTTCTCTGTTTGGAAGCAAAGCATGTCAGATTTACGGCATTTCAACTCGGTATATGGAATTCATGTTAGCACAGTCAACTCACAACCTCTCTGAAGCAAAATTCCCTGCAAGAGACTAAAATTTAAGCCAGTAAAAACGAAAAAAAAAAAAGTATTTCAAAGCTGTAGCGAAGAAGTTTAGCTAGGACATTAAATGGCCTCCTGGAGCTTTAAAAATGGTTGATATTGAGAAGACTAAGTGTGCCGTTAAGATACAAAGTATAAGCATAATAAAAATGCAAAAAGTAAAAATAATAATTTTCGGCAATTTTAAAAAATTTCACAGATACTTTGCCTTAAATTTTGTCATTGATTTATAGGTTAAAATTAACGCCCAGCAAAGAGGACGGGTGACGACTTGTATGTGACAAAACCATTTCTACAAATGTTTATCTCTGTTAACATGAAGTAGATAGGTTTTGTACGATAACAGAGTGCAACACATTTGGGCAAATTGGGATAATATCAAGTAGTACTCATTTGTTTGTGAGTTTGACGCAAGCAGGGCTGTTGCTGTGTTAGGAAGCACGTATACTGATTACGGTGTCGCAACCATGTTCCTACTTGTGGTTTTCTGCTCATCCTAACAGCCATTCTATTCATCTGTTGAGATTATAGCCACACAGAAGTAGAGTTACCTACCACATTATTTTATGGAAATGTAGGATACAATGGTAAAAAATCTGATGTTTTGCACTCACATGATTTGGATTTGGTTTAAGGGCGCTCAACTTCTAGGTCATCAGCGATCACTCACATGACTATCTACTCTTGTACTAACCATTCTTACAAACTCTTATTCCTATATCTTCTTTCTTGTTAGTTGAGACAAACACTTGTACAAATTATCTTATTGCTTATTTCCTTGTAGGTACAAAGGGAATGTTAGAATACAGCAGGCTTTGTGCGATAGTCAAATGTTTGAGATTCTGTTGTCTTTGCACACTTTACATATAAAAAATGAACGGCGAAGATCCATTTCACGAAAGTTCTAAGTTTTCCGAAACTCACACACATAACAAGGAATATCTCCGAAATGGTTCACTCTACAAGAAAATGTATCGAGATATAAATTGTGTATTTTAGCAAGATCTACATTTTTTGTATAGTATAATTTGGTCTATCTCTAACGGTTTACCAGTTATGCAAAATTCGTCCAGAGTAAATACGACTACAGGGGCTATAGCCAGAAAATTCAAGATATACATTTCATTTGTCATCAAAATATCTCAAACATATGACATTTTAATCAAAATCGTTAGAGCCATTTTCAAGAAAATCAAAATTTTCGAAAAATTTTCCATGTAAAGGGTAGTTTAGGGTGGGGCTATTTTCTTCAAAATCTTCGTGTCGCATCCTTGAAAGACATTAAACTTAAATACCAACTTTGGTTTTTAACCGACTTTTCGTTTTTGAATTATGCTGTCCACAGACTGACACAGACACACACACACACACACACACACACACACACACGGACCTTTTTCTAAAAATGCTTTTTTTTTTGGATTCAGGGGGCCTCAAAACATGTATTTCCGGTGAAATCTCGACATCGAATTTTTGGGTGGAATACAATACTTCCCCTACTTACCAGTAGAGAAAGTAAAAATCTGATGTGTTACACTCACATGACTACTCTTGTACTAACCATTCTTATAAACTCTTATTCCTATATCTTCTTCGTGTTAGTTGAAATAAGCATTTGCAGAAATTATCTTATTGCTTATTTCTTTGTAGGAACAAGGGGGATTGGGAATACAGTAGGCTTCGAGCGATAGTCAAATCTTTTAAACTTTTGAGATACCGTTCTCTTTGCACGGCTAAGATACAAAAAACTGAATAACGTGCTTCCACTTGACGAAAGTTTAAGTTTTCCAAAACTCACACAAATGACAGGGAATATCTCCGAAATGGCTCACTCTACAAAGAATAAATTTGAACATAACTGGTGTAGTTTAATGAGATCTAGATTTTTTGTACAGTAAGACTTTGTCTATCTCTTACGGTTTACCAGTTATACAAAAGTCATCAAGAGTAAATACGACTACATAGGCTATAGCCGGAAAATTCAAAATATACATTTAATTTGTTATAAAAATACGTTAAACAATGGCATTTTAATCAAACTCGTTAGAGACATTTTTGAGAAAATTAAAATTTCCAAAAATGTTCCAGGTATGAGAGGTAGAACTGGAACTTAAAAATTCAATGACACAACTGGGATTTGAACCACAGACCTTCCGCTTACCGGGAGGCTGCTCTACTACTGAGCTATTGTGACAAACTGCCAGAATGGCATTAAATTCTCAAACCAGTTCGTATTTCTCCTGGTAAACCACAAAGGCAGTCTCACATCAGAGACAAATTACCCCAATGGTGACTTATTATTGTAAGTACTTTATATCCCAGGATTAAATAGCCTTCAGATGGTAATTATTATTTATTTATGCCAACAAATTACCGTCTGAAGGTTATTTAATCCTGGGATATAAAGTACTTACAATAGTAAGTCACCATTGGGGTAATTGTCTCTGATGCGAGACTGCCTTTGTGGTTTACCGGGAGAAATACGAACTGGCTTGAGAATTTAATGCCATTCTGGCAGTTTGTCACAATAGCTGAGTGGTAGAGCAGCCGCCCGGTGAGCGGAAAGTCTGTGGTTCAAATCCCAGTTGTGGCATTGAATTTTTAAGTTCCAGTTCTACCTCTCAAACTTTGCCCACATACGGCTTGTGTGTTTAAAAACACCAACAGTAAGTTTTTTTTGCATAAATAAATAATAATGTTCCATGTAGTTTAGGGTGGTGGAATTTTCTTCAAAATCTTCGTGTCGCATTCTTGAAAGACATTAAACTTAAATACCAACTTCCATTTTAACCGACTTTTCGTTTTTGAGTTATGCTGTTCACAGATAGACACACAGACACGCACCTTTTTCTAAAAATGCATTTTTTTTTATTTAGGGGGTCCCCAAAACATATTTCCGGTGAAATCTCGACATCGAATTTTTGGGTGGAATACAATACCTACTTTCACTATTGTTGTTAATGAATTCCTGTGGGACCCCAGTACGTACGTATGTGTTATTATTCACTGTGATTGGGGTGGGTGTTGCCTCATGCAAGTTCTGGGTACAGTAGGACGGTAAATGTAACATGACATGTAAGGAAACAAATCATACTTCATATACGACTAGTAGCAGTAGTGCCAGCAATCTTTATTTATCACAAAATATACAGTGCACATAGATGTCGTTAAAAAGAAAAGTGTGTGAGATTTTACATTATATTACTCACAAGATAACAGCCATGTATTTAACAAAGGGTTGCAATTATACACTCTTCATTTCTAAACATCATAATACATAAAAATGTATCAACAACAAATAACAGTGGGCTATAGTTTTATAAATTCCTTAACATCATACAATTTTTATGTTGACAGTTTTCGTAGATTAGACTTGTAGACACACACACACACACACACACACATGCAGCGTACATACATATGTGAGGAATAGGAGAGATACGGAGGGAGTTTGGTACTGAAGCCAGGTTTATTGTATGTACCTATGCCCCCAAGGGGGCACCTGGAGGAAGGATGAGGTGAGAGGCGACACCGGACGGCGATATCCAGACTAACGGTGCAGACATTGAGAGAGGTCCTGTAATCGCTCCACCCTTAGATCTGCACTTGAAGTAAACACAACTAACTCGCGGTACGCCAAAACCGAAGCACACTATAACATATAGTACCTGAAATATTGGCAATTATCTGAGTTTTCAAAATATATAATAACTCTGGTGAATTCTACCTGAATGTAACGGGATAGCAGCGATATTCCTGAAGCTCCTGAGTAAATATCGTTCTGTTGCGTCATAAATAGGAGGTATGAGTCCACGTGGAGTTTGGTTGTATTAGTCGCAGGTAATATGAACACCAGGTTATCGCAGAAGGATACAAGGTGCGGATCTAAGGCTGGATGGAGTATAGGTTTCCCAAGTTTGACGACACCTCATAGTCTTTAGATCAATGCTGTCCAACTTTCTTATGTGCTCGGACACATTTAACTCATGTCTAAGGAGGCGAAGGCGCCATCACAAGCACCGTTAGGGTAAGTACCCTTCTTTTCAGAAGGGAAGTACTGGTTAGGGAAGTAATGACTACAGCTTTAGGTATACAAAAAAAAACATACTTCATGGGTGTGTACTGGGAACGTGTTCGAAAAGAAATAGTTTTGTCTTGAAATATAAGCTAATATTAGATGTCGTCGGAGAGCAAATTTATTCATGAAAAATAGACCATGGGCGCCGCGTTGGACAGCGCTGCTTTAGGTTTTCCAGGGCCAACTCAGTGGGACCTCGGCGCAGGGTCCACGCCTCCAGATGGCGCCCCCTTTTCCACCCGGATCCCACGGACGAGGGACGGAAAGAGTTCCTGTGCACATATCATCCCTGCCAAGCTGCACCTAACGGCTTCGCTGACACTTGCAACCCTGAAAGAACCAACGGGATGAATAAAGATTACTGAAGCGAAATAGAAGGACAGGAAATTTGGAGGATATAATTATGCTTCCCAGCATTCGCCTAACGATCCAAGGAAACCCCGAAAAAATCCATGGGTCTGGAAGGTCGGCCGCGGGAATCGAATCCACAACCTCCCGAATGGGAGCCTCACATCGTTTCCACCCTCGTATATACTTGGGGTATTATTTGTAACCTCTTTTATTAGTCTCAATATTTTCTTTTAGAGTTTAAATACCATTTATATATTTCTAGAAGGGTATTCCATAGGAAATCGTGGAGCAAACATATCCAAAATATATAGTTCTTAAAACTTTATTTGTTAACCATTTGACTTAGAATTCTTATTGTATAAGTTAACTTATATGGTTTGTGGCATAGTCCTATCCTTAGGTATTCAAATTAATCCCGTTACACACAGGAGCAATATCTAAATGTTTTGTGTAAAATAATGGAGGTATACACCTTATTTTATGAAATTATAGCTATAATCATTACAGTAATTTTTAAACTGTAAAGAAACTGAATGCCAAGTGTAAGTAATGGAGGGAATGTGAACATGAAGAACACTGTGGCAAGTGGTTTTAAGCGGAGAACAACACTGTATCCTTTTGCATCTAGATATAAGTGTCAGTGATGGTCGAGGGCCAGGCTGGCCGTTAGTGACACCCTGAACTTTCTTGTAAATGTTGAAGTTCTAGCTCCATAATTAGAGTTGCTATTTTCATCTTTGCTTCAACCTTTCTTCTCGGCGAAAATGTGTTTACGATCTTAGCGTAGCCCAGGAAGATATGTTCCGTAGCGTCCATTGCATCATCTGTACTGTTTTGTGAACAGCGAGGAGAGTTCTGAACTTTTTGCATCTTAGAACTAATGGGTTCATGTTCTGGATTACTCGTGGCCTTTCTTTTCGAAAATCGGCTTGGTAAAGGTGCCCTTGCGTGTGAAACTGATGCTTCTTCGTTTCCATTGTCCACACAGAAGGGAGACATTTGGTCAGGGTAAGGCGTCGGTTCATATTCGGGCTCTGGTGGTTCGACTTTTACACGTAAAGGATCTTGATGAATCTCTTCTTCTTGGTTTCCAGACACATGTGCATCTACGTCGGTTGTTTTCCGCGCAAAGCCTAAGTGTCGCTTCATAAATTCCATTTGTTGGGACCATTGCCAGTGCTTGTACCTCCCAGCGGACGGCCATGGGTTGCTTTCGGCTTTCAAGTGCTTTGAATAGCAATCTCTCAGATTCCTCCATCTGCTTTTTACAGCATCACCTGAAAAGCCAAAAAGAATACTAAGTCTGGTGTTTAATAGGCATAATCCATCTAAAGCTAGAACGACCCTATTGTAAACATACGGGAGGAGAGAAGTAACGGAGCGGTCTAAGGCCGCTGATTGGTAAAGGAATATTCATGAGTGTTTATAGAGGCGGTTATTGTACGATAAAATATAACAGAAAGCACCAATAATAAACGTTGTAGCTTAAGTACAAAAGAATGTTTAAATATAGCACTACATTATTATGTATTTATGCCAAAAAACTTACTGTTGGTGTTTTTAAACACACAAGCCGTGTGTGGGCAAAGTTTGAGAGGTAGAACTGGAACTTAAAAATTCAATGCCACAGCTGGGATTTGAACCACAGACCTTCCACTTATCAGGCGGCTGCTCTAACCATTGAGCTATTGTGACAAACTGCCAGAATTTAAGCCATTCTGGCAGTTTGTCACAATAGCTCAATGGTTAGAGCAGCTGCCTGGAAAGCGGAAGGTCTGTGGTTCAAATCCCAGTTGTGGCATTGAATTTTTAAGTTCCAGTTCTACCTCTCAAACTTTGCCCACACACGGCTTGTGTGTTTAAAAACACCAACAGTAAGTTTGTTGGCATAAATAAATAATAATTACCATCTGAAGGTTATTTAATCCTGGGATATAAAGTACTTGCAATAGTAAGTCACCATTGGGGTAATTTGTCTCTGATGTGAGACTGCCATTGTGGTTTACCAGGAGAAATACGAACTGGTTTGAGAATTTAATGCCATTCTGGCAGTTTGTCACAATAGCTCAGTAGTAGAGCAGCCGCCCGGTAAGTGGAAGGTCTGTGGTTCAAATCCCAGTTGTGGCGTTGAATTTTTAAGTTCCAGTTCTACCTCTCATAGCACTACATGCTAGTTATTTCGCAGGTAAAGGAGTACACTATATATGTATACACTTGATGCATCAAATCATAAGTAGAAATGTAGAGGATGATTCAAAAGTAAGGTAGGTGATGCAAATATGGCCACCTTAACTTGAATGTTTATTTTCGTGGTTATAGTACTCACGAAAAAATTATATAATTAAGCATATTCTGTGTCTCATTCGCTATACATAAAAATATGTCATGGCTTACTTTAAATCCTACTATTTTAAATTTCAATTTTTAAGAACGTCGCATTCTGCATATAATGTGCCCATGTGAAGGTAATATGGCCAACTTAAATAAAAATGCATTATGGCAGGAAAAATATATGTTTATTTTACTCTGATCTGAAATTAAGTGTAGTAGCATTATCTTACATATTGGATTAATACTGATCTACTTAGAAATCATTGTGACATGAGTTACAAATAAACTATGCACACATAGAGTTGGAAAAATTATTAAACTATCAAAGTTACAGCATGAAAACAAACAGAAAAATATTACTTTTGATCACATGTACGATATATGAATACGTCTTTATCGCCTTTAGTAAGGCCAACACATTCCTCATGAATGTAAACGTCACAAATTGCATGCATGCACATAACCAACACTTTCTCAATTCTACTAATCGCACAAAAGCAACTGTCCTTGTCCTCTTGTGTACGAAATCTTTCTTTTGGAGGATTTTGAAGTATTTCCTTTAGTCTGGCCCTTTTTCATGTCACATGATGGTTTTTCCTTGGCAGGCTGAGACTTCTCCATGTCTGTTTTGTTACAGTCGATTGGCCATATTGTCTGACTGGAACACCTCTCGAAAAATAAAAACAGATCATTTATCAGTTAATTATAACGCATTTGTAAGATGCATTGGATGTCAGGAAAGACCATAGAATAAACTATAATATGAGGTGCATGAACAATAATCACTGATTACATACAAGGAAATAAATAAAAAACTTACCACTGCTCCTCGGTCTGTTGACAAAACTAAATGTCTGTTCCATTGGCTGGGTTTTCAAAATATCCCTCAAGTGGAGACTACATACCTCGTGATTTGACATGCTGGTGCCATCTCTTGGAAAACTTAATTACAAGCAGGGGAGCAAAGTGGCCAATTAGTTACATTGGCCATATTAGTATCAAGTACCTAACTTAGTTATATAAAGTTTGTAGGTGGGTTCCTTACAATGAAATAAGGAAAAAATCACCTAAACGTGTCCCAAAATTCTTCGTTTTCGATTTATTAAAGTTCATTAATGGAAGAATTTTAAGGTGACACAGAATTTTTTTCATTGTGAGTTTGTTAGGAAGTGTTCAACACAAACTCATATAAGATACTCAAAATGTTCTCCCCATGCATCCAGACACGAGTCGCAACCTGTCAAACACTTCCTGACTGTGTAGCGGGGTGGCTCAGTTGGTTAGACGCTGGCCTACGGATCCCAAGGTCGCGGGTTCAAACCCGGCCCAGGTCGATGGTTTTTAAGTGTGCTTAAAAACGACAGCTCCATGTCAGTAGATTTACTGGCATGTAAAAGAACTCCTGCGGGACAAAATTCCGGCACACCGGCGACGCTGATGTGATCCTGGCAATTGACGGCGTCGTTAAACAAGAAAATATTTGATACCTACACTACATGTAAACAGACGAGAAATTAAGCAAGTATCTACGGCAACACAATGAGCGATTCTATGAATGAGCATATGGTTAAATGAAGCTATTGGGTTGGACCTGGTATGTCATTGAACGTAAACTCATTAAAATCAATAAAGTGAAAACAGCATATGTTTATATGAACCTTTTTTCCCTGTAAAAGCATCTTTGAATCATCCGGTATATCTATGAGCCGGTTTAATGTTTTATGTGAATTCCTAGTCTTCGCAAAAAAATCTGATGTGTTGCACTCACATGACTTTCTCTACTCTTGTACTAACTGTTCTTATAAACTCCTATTCCTATGAAATTATCTTATTGCTTATTTCATTGTAGGTACAAGGGCAATATGGTAATTCAGTGGGCTTTGATCGATATTCAATTGTTTTAAAGATCTGAGATTCCGTTCTCCGCACGGCTAACGTAAAAAATGAATAACGATCTTCCATTTGACGAAGGTTTTAAGTATTTCAAAGCTGACACGAATAACAAGGAATATTTCCGAAATGGTTCACTCTAAAAAAAAATTTATTTTGACATAAATTGTGCTCCAGCAAGATCTACATTTTTGTATAGTAAGATTTGGTCTAACGCTTACGGTTTAGCAATTATGCAAAAGTCATCCAGAGTAAACATGACTACGTGGGCTATAGTCCGAAAATTCAAAAATATACATTTCATTTATCATAAAAATATCTTAAAAGATATGGCACTTTAATCAAAATCGTTAGCCATTTTAAGTAAATTAACATTTTCGAACAATTTTCCATATAAAGGGTAATTTAGGATGGAGGAATTTTCTTCAAAATCGTTGTAGCGCATCCTTAAAAGATGTTAAACTTAAATACTAGCTTTGGTTTTTAATCAACTTTTTGTTTTTGAGTTATGCTGTCCAGAGACCGACACACACACACATACACACACACACACACACACACACACACACACACACACACACACACACACACACACACACACACACGAACCTTTTTTTAAAAATGCTTTTGGATTCAGGGGGCCTCGAAACATTTCTGGTGAACTCTCGACATCGAATATTTAGGTGGAATACAATATTTCCTCTACTTACTATACGTAGTATAGAAAAAGTAAGAATATTTTTCATATGCCATGTCGTAACCTGAATATTGTGGAATTTTAACTATAATCGTTTTAACCATGTTTGAAATGCGTAAAATTAAGAAACTTCCTAAACAAAAGTTAGTTGTGGTGTGGAAAATTCTTTGAAAACCTTTACCTTGCATTCCCTGTAGACGTACGTATTGAAACATCGACGTCTGGTCTGTCATTCAGCCTTAACGCTGTTTTTCTTTTACCTTGTACATTGGTAATTTTGAGTACGTGGCCTTTCTTGAGAATGCAAACATGAATATTGTTCCAATAATTATCGGTCGCTCCATTTTAGCTGATGTTGCTTTATACTATAAATTTGTTCACAGAACTCCGAAGTGTATAATTTAGCTTGTCATAACTGCATTGTATTCATAATTACAAACAAATGAAAGAGAAAAGCACTACCAACATATGAAAGCTAAATTTTACCTGAAATATATAAACAAATGAAAGAGAATAGCGCCACACATGCGCTATAACAACTCGGAAGAAATTACTGTGGTAATTCTGGCGTAAGCAAGCCAGTTAACATCAACAACGCGTCTGTTCACCACCTTATGGTCTAACGGGAATAAGGGGAAGGGGAGAGACATTCCCAGCAGTGTAATCTTAGTTTTGTAAACATCCGCGTGATCATCGTTCTGCTGGTCATGCTGCCAACTTACCTCCAATATTATTCGCGCTATATTTACTCGCTGCTAATTTCTCTTAATTTCAGTTGTCAAATCGTTCTGGTCACTAGTTTTATGTCGGAAATAATGGTAAAAGTAATGTAGAAGCAGATAATCCTCCGCCTAGGAGTGCAGTGAAATCTGCTATGGCATTGTGGTTGCAGAACAAAGGGGCTCAGAGTGATATCTCTATGTGTAAAACAGATATTTATAGGATGATTCAAACAAACAAACCTGAAGAGGTTCTTAGAGGTATTACTGTCCTTCTTCTATTACTTTCATTACCTGCACTTGCAGGAGCAATTACTACACTATTAACCGACCGAAATATTAATACTTCATTTTTTGATCCTGCAGGAGGGAATGAGAAGTTGTTAGACTGAATTTTTCCTCAATTATTATAACGCTTTATTGGTTATTTTGGTTCTATTGGGTCACACTGTCGTTTACTTGCCCCCATACATATGTGATCTCAATTCCATAGGACTTGCTTGGGCTAAGGTAAAATGAATACTTAAAGAACTGCAACATCTGACTTATTCTTATAGGAATTGCACAATATAACGCACGAGGATATATCGCTTAAGACCGAAACAGATTGGCAGTGCTTTTAAAAATAAAGAAAAGGCAGAAAATGATCAGTGAGAAAAAGACGGTGTAGTTGAAAGCATTGTTTTCGCTTTAAAAGCTAAATATACTGCATGAACCGAGAATAACATTTAAATTGTGCTATTTTGAGCGATTTCTTTGCTTTAATCTGGCGTGAATACGCATTCCAATGTTGGCAACATTATCGTAAACGCGATTAGAAGCAGAACTGCTGCTCGCGATATAATTGTTTATCGGGAATTGTTTACTGATGTAATGGCTGGCTGCATTCCTGCCACGTGAACAAACTAGTTTCCAGTTCAGCAACGTTTTCAACAGCAATGCCACATATACCAGTAGACACCTGCGAAAATGGCCGACATGAACTAAATCACACTTTGATGTAAATGTGCAGAATCCCCTTAACATCGCATATACAAATCGATGGATTGGTAGAGATGGACCAGTTTCATGGCCGGCACTATCGCCAGATGACACCTCTCGACTATTTTCTGTGGAGTTGTACGAAGAGTATGGAGTATGACACTTCTGTGACGTCAGCGGAGGACCTTATGGCTCGAGTCCACGGAGCCATTGAAAATCTTCAAAAACAACCGCACTTATTGGGTCATGTGCATGAAGCTCACCACCACCGATATAGGCTCTGCAGTGATGTAGGAGGTACACAGTTCGAAGCCCGTTTCTAATGTAGACAGCTCGATGTTGGGTTTATTGGTGAAATGTGAACATACACCATCTTACACTTCGATGCACTTCAGTGTCCAAACCGTGCATTTCCGGACAGGGGTTCCTATTTGAGAACTGATCAGTTTGCCGTCCCGCACAAGATACTAAGAATTGTCGGTGTTTTTGGGACATATATATATATATATATATATATATATATATATATATATATATATATATATATATATATATATAAGATTCCTTATTCTATGAAACTCAAGTTAATCATGGCCGATATGGAACATATAATATACGGAAGACATTGTTTATAGAAGCTTTCCCTCTCTTTTTACTTTCTCTACTATGCATAGTAAATTAAATGAAGTATTGTATTGCATCAAAAAATTAGATGTCGAGATTTCACCAGAAATAAATGTTTTGAGGCCCCATGAATCCCCCCCCCAAAAAAAAGCATTTATAGAAAAAGGTCCGCGCACGTGTGTGTGTGTGTGTGTGTGTGTGTGTGTGTGTGTGTGTGTGTGTGTGTGTGTGTGTGTGTGTGTGTGTGTGGACAGCATAACTCAAAACCGCGAAGTCGGTTAAAACCAAAGTTGATATTTAAGTTTAACATCTTTTCAGGATGCGATAAGAAGATTTTGAAGAACATTCCTCCACCCTAAACTACCCTTTACAAGGCAAATTTTTCCAAAATTTTGATTTTCTTGAAAATGGTTTTAACGATTTTGATTAAAATGCCATGCGTTTGAGATATTTTATGGCAAATGAAATGTAGGTATATTTTGAATTTTCTGGCTATAGCCCATGTAGTCCTGTTTACTCTGGATGACTTTTGCATAACTAGCAAACCGTAAGAGATAGACAAAATCTTACTGTCTAAATGTGTGGAGTTTCCAAAATCATATTTTTGTGAAATGGAACATCGTTGTTCATTTTTTATATGTTAGCCGTACAAAGACAACGGACTCTCAAAGCTTTAAAACATTTGACTATCGCACAAAGTCTATTGTATTCTCATATTTCCCTTGCACCCACAAGGAAATAAACAATAAGATAATTTGTACAAATGTTTATCTTAACTAACACGAAGAAGATACATAGTTTGTTTACCAGCTCATGCTCCCTGGGAGGAATGCAACGAGACAGTGCGTTGGTAAATACTTCCGATATCTCAAGCAGCAGTTCTGCTTCTAATCGCGCTTGCGATAATGTTGCCAACCTTGGAATGTGTATTCACGCTAGATCAAATCAAAGAAATCACTCAAATTAGCGGTACTTAATTTTTTTTTTTTTTTTTTTTTTTTTTTCATGCAGTACATTTAGCTTATAAAACATAAACGATATTTTCAACTACTCCGTCTTTCTCCCGCTGATCATTTTCTAGCTTTTCTATATGTTTTCAAAAATCCTGGCAGCCTGTTTCGTTTACAAGTGACAGCGTTCGTTTTATGTTGGCCCAAGCTAGTTCTATGGGATTGAGATCACACATGTAGGGACAAGTAAACGACAGTGTGGCCCAATGAAACAAAAAATGCGTCCGCTTTAGAAACCTCTTAGGTTTGTTTGTTCCTATCATCCTGTAAGAATCTGTGTTACACATGGAACTGTCACTCTGAACTCCTATAGCAGATTTCACAGCACGTTCGAGATAACGCTAGTGACTCGCCAAATTTGTAACTGAAATTAAGAGATATTAGCACATTAGCGAGCAATTACAGCGGGAATATCATTGTAGATAAGTTGACAACCTGAACATCAGCAACATTATCTACGACAGGGGAAGACAACTTCGGGCCGTGTGACGTATTTAAACGAAGAACCAGCTTGTACGTTCGTGTGACGTCAGGCGAGAGCGGTGTATTGCTATGCAGCCTAGATCATCGGCGCATGTGTTCAGTTCCCCGTGTTTCACACTAGTTTGACACCAGGCTTCAAGATGCAGAAACATTGTCAACTACCTTTTAAATCTTTGCAACCCCGTATTCATTGGATGTTAACAATGTTTCTAGCAGGCAGCAAATTGAATTGATAAATTTACAGTGCGTCGATTTGCTGAAGGACAAATATAAACACAAGGAAGACTTGGGTAATTGTTATAAGAATGTTCCTCAAACCAGATTTGAGGTTATATGCCGTTGTTGCACGGGTATTATGTATGTTTGGTTCCACGCATGTGTGCGAACAATTCTTTTCGGTTATGAACCTTTCTAAGTCAAAATCCCGAAGCATATTGTCAGATCACAATCTTCGGTTACAGATGTGCCGTACATTACGCCCTAACATTGACAAACTAGTTAAAGAAAAGCGAAACGACAAATGTCGGAAAATGTCCACCTAATTGTTCTGTATAGCTCTCCTCTTCCTCAGGCAAAATATTTATAATTTCTGTTCTATTTACGTTATAAGATGACTGTTCACATAAACTAGAATTATATATATGGCATAAAGCCGAAATGTAATTATTTATAATCTGTGACTATTCCGTAATTGAAACAGTCAGCATTAAGATTACGATGTCCCGTATCCCATTTCCTCTTGCCCGCTGTGACGTCACACGTTCAACTGGCTTGCTCTGGGAGCATGTGTGCTGAGTGGGCTGACGTCACAGCAGCGTTACCTGTCTTCCCCTGAATTCTACGATGTTTACAAAACTGGAGTTACACTATCGTGGAATGCCTCTTCTCTGCCCTTAAGTCCCCTCAGACCTCGAGCCGGTGAACAGACAATAGGAATAAGAATTGTAATAATGGTTAGTACAAGACTAGAGAAAGTCATGTGAGTGCAACCCATCAGATTTTTGTTTTTTTGTTTCGTATAGTACATATAAGCAGTAACAACGCGAACCCCCAGTTTCCCAAATGTACAAGCACATGTTTGTACACTATGCAACCTTTTAAGTTTTATATTTTCCAGTTTCCAAACGATTATAGTACGCGAAAGAGAAGGTTATAGAAAGGAAGGAGTGACACGTACACAGGGACCCACGCAATAACACTGTTTCTGTTAGCAAAGTGTGTAAAATGAAGCTCTACTCACTAGAAGTTCCTAGTTTTGTAGCGATCTCCCTCCAGTTCTTGTCCTTTTCGTCCTTGGGTTTGTAGTAAGAGTTTGCGGAGTCATATAAAATCGGCTTTTGCTTGACAAGTTCAATCAACATTTCCACGTTCATGTTTGTAGTCTTTGTTTATCCCAACTCTCGTGCCACTGGTAACGCGAAGATAGCATATCGCAGAACCTCCTTGCGTTATTGCGTCATCACTATTATGTGCTCCGATTGTAATCGATATCGCTCCCGTCTGCTTGCGTTCTGCGAATCAGACAAGCGTGCTGACTCCACAGTCCAGAGCTTCCCTCTAAACCGCACTGCGGCGCCACTGTACAGAAACATGACCGCCTCTATGGTATTGTATTATACTGTATCTTATTCTTTTGATCCTAGAATGCACCCAGGCTCAAGGGTATAGAACACCTCATACAACCATGCAATTTCATACAATTATTTTATTTATTTTTCCCAACACCCAAACACAATCATTATAATAGGGTTAATACTATTAACTTAATAGTAGTGGGTTAAAGAAGGTATAGTATAGTATTCTTTTATCCCAGGCATGTCAAACATCACTCCGAGGGTGTGAAGAGAAGAGTCCACCCCTCCTTATCTGCAGTAGCACCCGCTAGTAGAACCGGTTTTCGCTTTATTTTTCTCGTTCTCCAATTTGAAGGGAGGGAAAATAGGGGAATATTTTCACACCTGGTGAGTGCTGTTTGCTGCTTTATCCTGTAAATAGAATGCGCGAATAACAACTTTTTCAATTCCTTTTTAAATCTTTAGCAGTCTTTTAGGTTATACAGTCATTTTAAAACTAAAGGAAGACAATTATGTATTTGTATGACAGAGTAGCAGGGACCCTTCTGATAAATATACAAGGAGTTACATGGGGTGTGTCTTATAATATTGTGGTTGTGTACAAGAGAATTGAATTTAAAGATATTGTAGTTACCAAACACATAGAAAATATGTATTGACTTGTGAGTTAGAATCTTCTTGTATAAGGGCCTGCATGATTGATGGATTCCAGCACCACTTAAAATACAATACAATATACAAGCACATATCTATCATTCAAATACTGTACGTTAGATTTCAGCTTATGATAACGCGATACCCGGGACATAAAGCACTTATGCAATTGTAAGTCGCCCTTGGCGTATTTATCTCTGAGATTCCCTTGTGGTTAACCGGGAGAAAGTACGAATCAGCTGGAAATTTAATGTTGTACTGGCAAGTTGGCCATGGTAGCTTAATGGTTAGAGCAGCCGCTCGATAAGCGGAAGATCCGTGGTTCAAATCCCGGCTATGGCATTGCATTTTTCAGTTTCTGATTCAACCTCTTAAAGTACATCTGAATTCTCCAATAACGCATAGTGTAACCTAAACTCACAATCTAAGAATATTGTTTATCATTTTGACTATCGCTCAAAGACTACTGAACTCCCCTTATTTCCCTTGTACCTACAAAGAAATATGCAATAATTTCTACAAATGTTTATCTCAACTAACACGAAGAAGATATAGGAATACAAGTTTGTAAGAATGGTTAGTACAAGAGTAGAGAAAGTCATGTGAGTGCAACACATTAGTTTTTTATCTTGGTATTGCAACATAATGACTTGATCCATTTAAATGGCGATGTTTTATTTATAGTTGAATGTTAAGTCATTTCATAATTCAGCATTGCATGCAGTGTTTTTATGGAGAGTACGTCACTGATAGACACTGGACGCTACGCCACTGTTCTTGAGTCACAAGTTATAGAAACTGCTAGACGAAATAAAAGTAAAAGGTAAAAACATACAAAGTGATACGCTTAATAAAATTAATGTTATCCTTTTAATTTGAGAAACAAGTACATTTATCTTATCAGATAAATATACTCATATGTATGATGAATGACTTTCTTTTTGTTTTTATAAGATAAGTGGTATCACGAAACACATTAGCATTATTATCTCAGAATAAATGAATTGGATTAAACCGGTTTTGCTAATCAGCTCCTGAGGCTCACATCGTTGCCTATTTCTAACTTTTATGTAGAAAATGTCACAATGCATTATTTTTTCAGCTATAATCTTAGTTTTCTGTGACCACGGTACTCCTTGATATCGAAGTATGACTAGATAAACTTTCGATATTTTTAGAATTTTAAGTTTTGTAGTATTGAAAGTGTTGCGTTTAATTTTATGGTAGATAAGAAATGAAAGTAGTCGATAATTCAGTTTATTGCCTCGCACGTGTCCCCCTGGACTATAGTGCCTGATAGATCTTGACTGTGAGTGAATCACATGGACTCTTGTGTCTAAATGAAAGCATACAAAACATGCAGCGTTAACCGAGTTGTGAATGAAGTTGATTTAGTGGGCACAATACTATAAATGCTGTATTATAAACGTAATTTGACTAGAAGATTAGTGAAACCAATACAAAAGTTTAACTGTAGGTGTCGCTTTATAAACTTCTGGTTAGTTAAACTCACAGAACATACAGGGTGGATGCAAAGTTATTACATTCCTTCTAATATGTCCGTTATAGAAGCATTACAAACAAAAAAGTCTAATGGCATTTTGTTCTTTGATCAGCCGATTTCGAAAAAATAAATAGTTTTTTATCCAAATTGGATGCGTCATTCCACAATAATGTACGAAATTAAAAGTTTGTTACTTGTAATATGCATATAGTAACTTCTTTCTGACATAATTTGTACAAATGTTTATCTTAACTAACACGAAGAAGATATAGGAATAAGAGTTTGTAAGAATAGTTAGTACAAGAGTAGAGAAAGTCATCTGAGGCAACACAGATTTTTCATTCTCTACCACGTACGTATTAAACAGAGAAAGTTTTGATACCACCCAAACATTCAATACCGAGGTCATTAGAAATACGTTTTGAAATCCTTTGAATAACAAAATAGAAATACATTTTTAGGAAAAGGTGTGTCTGTCTGTGAACAGCATAACTCAAAAACGAAAAGTCGGTTAAAAACCAAAGTTGGTATTTAAGATTAATATAGTTCAAAGATGCGACACAACGATTTTGAAGAAAATTCCTCCAACCTAAAGTACCCTTCACATGTACATTTTTCAAACATTTTAATTTTCTCAAAAATGACTCGATTTTGATTAAAATGTCACATGTTTAAGATATTTGTATGCCAAATGAAATAAATACTTGGAATTTTCTGGTAGCTCATGTAGACCTGTTTGCTCTTGATGACTTTTACATAAATGGCAAACCGTAAGAGATAGACTAAATCTTACTATATAATGTAGATCTCGTTAAAACACGCGATTTATGTCAAATGATCTTTTTTGTGGGCTGGCCCCGTACAGCAGTTGGTAGAGCACCTGCCTGCTGTGCAATGGGTCCCGGGTTCGATTCCCGGCTGGGGCTAGGAAGTTTTCTCCAGCCAGGATTATTCCTTCCCAGAGTCTGGAAGTGTAATGGCGGCGCCGTGGCTGAGTGGTTAGACCGCTCGCCTACCACCTAGGCGGGACCTGCATGTGGTATTCGTCGTGGACGAAGCGGCGTTTGGGCGAGTTTTCTCCGGGTTCTCCGGTTTCCCCGTCATTCATTCCACCAATTGCTCCATTATCACCATTCCAATCATCCATTTCGCGTGCATTTCATATCATCCTCTTCCTCAGTATCATACCTGGTGCTTGACTGACCACCCGCTTCCAGGTCTTTACTCTGTCCGGTCCAGATGTCCCTCTTCTCCCCGACAGGCGTCTGACCCTAGGCACTGGCTTGTACATAAGTCCTTCACAAGGAGAGGGTAATCAGGGAAAGAAGAAAGATCTTTTTTGTGAAGTAAGCGATTTCGGAGATATTCCTTGTTATTTGTCAGAATTTTGCATTACTTATAGGCCGTTCTCAAATGGAAAGACCTTATTCACTTTTTATCTCTTGGTCATGCAAAGAAAATGGAATTTTAAAGTCATCATATAGCAACCACTTAAAATATTTCACTATCGCTTAAAACCTTCTTATTGCCCTTACACCTACAAGAAAATTAGCTATAAGATAATTTATACAACTGTTTATCTCTCTTAATATGAAGTATATAGGGGAATAAGTGTTTGTAAGAATAGTTTGTACAAGAACAGAGAAAGTCATGTGAGTGCAGCACACCACATTTTGATTAAAATGCCATGTGTTTAAGATAATTTAATGACAAACTAGAATTTTCTGGCAATAGTCTGAAGTTCTCTTCATTCTGGGTGACTTTTGTATAATTAGTATAATTGGTAAACTGTAAGAGATAAACAAAAGCTTACTATACAAAAAAATCTGATGTGTTGCACTCACATGGCTTTCTCTACTCTTGTACTAACCATTCTTACAAACTCTTATTCCTATATCTTCTTCGTGTTAGTTGAGATAAACATTTGTACAAATTATCTTATTGCTTGTTTCCTTGCAGGTACAAGGGGAATATGGAAATATAGTAAGCTTCAGCGATTGTCAAATGTTTTAGTTTTCAAATTCCGTTCTCTTTGCACGTTTAACATATAAAAGATGTATAACGATGTGCCCTTTCACAGAAGTATAAGTTTTCCAAAACTCACACAAATAAGAAGGAATATCTCCGAAATGGTTCACTCTACAAAAAAATTATTTAAACTTAATTGTGTGTTTTAGCAAGATCTACATATTTGTATAGTGACATTTGGTCTATCTCTTACGGTTTACCAGTTATGCAAAAGTCATCCAGAGTAAATAGGGCTACAGGGGCTATAGCCAGAAAATTTAAGATATTTATTTCATTTGCCATAAAAATATCTCAAACATGTCATTTTCATCAAAATCGTTAGAGTCATTTTCAAGAAAGTAAAAATTTTCGAAACATTTTCCATGTAAAGGGTAGTTTAGGGTGGGGCAATTTTCTTCAAAATCTTAGTCTCGCATCCTTGAAAGACGTTAAACTTAAATACCAACTTTAGTTTTTAACCGATTTTTCGTTTTTGAGTTATGCTGCTTCTTCTAAAAATGCTTGTTTTGGATTCAGAGGACCTCCAAACATATATTTCTGGTGAAGTCTCGACAGTTAATTTTTGGGGGGAATACAATACTTCCTCTACTTTAGTATATGTAGTAGAGAAAGTAAAAATGTGATCTCGTTAAATTGTGCCAAATAAATTCATTCAGAGGGCGTCAAAACGTGTATTGCAGTGGATCTGTGTATTGATATTTTGGGTGGAATGCACCTACGTGGAAGCATTCGTCTTGCTTCATCAACTGTGAAAGAAGAAGCGGACAAGATAAGAGAACAACGCCAGCGGTCAAGAAACAATTGAACTTTTCGTCATGTCTTTGTCTACCAAGGATAACATATGCAATACTTTTGACCCTTATTTCTTTGAGGAATGCGAACGGAAGTCACGCGTTTATTCCCGTCCGGGAGCTACGGTTCTTTCTGATTGCCCTCTAAAACAGAAGTGTGTATAAATACTGCACATAGGCTACTCAAACACACTAGTAGCCACTATGACTCACTTGATACCCTTGGTAGTTATAGGATTCTTTGCTTGGATCGACACTGCAAAGTGTTCCCAGTACCCAGGAGATCTTATACCCAGAGGGAGTATCGTGGGTCCAGGAGCACTGTATGGCTATGATGATGGGCTGGGTATCGGATACAACAGAGGCTTTGGGGGCTTTGGAAGAAGATATCCCAATGTGTTAGGAAGAAGTATAGTAGGCTATGGAGGACCTGCAGGGGGAAATCTCTATTTTAGAGGTTATGGCAACAACTTGGGTAGTATTGGTGGTCGTGGAGGAGTGTCCTATGTTGGCAGTGCTGGACAAGGTGGCGGTTATTCTGCCGGGTCCAAAGCCGAGAAGGCTCATCATGGAGAAGCTGCATTGAAGAGTGCCCATGACTTCTCAAAGGAAGAGGGTGCCAAGAAACAGGAGCAGCATGATGCCGGGCATTATGACAAGGAAGGAGCTGCTCTGCAGAGTCATCAAGTGGGAGAAGGACATCACGGACAGTCCAAATTCCAACAAGCCGGTGAGTAATAATGGGAATAATAGTGAATCATCTGACGATTGTGACACGAGTATATGTTTAGTGTGTGAGTGATAGTGTCACATACGTTTTATGTAATTTTAGCATTAAAATACATAAAAAATCTTATGTGTTGCACTCACATGACTTTCTCTACTCTTGTACTAACCACTCTTACAAACTCTTATTCCTATATCTTCTTCGTGTTAGTTAAGATAAACATTTGTACAAATTATCTTATTGCTTATTTCCTTGGAGGTGCAAAGGGAATGTTAGAATACAGTAGGCTTTGTGCGATAGTCAAATGTTTTGAGATTCTGTTGCCTTTGCACACTTAACATATAAAAAAATGAACAGCGATGACACATTTCACGAAAGTTCTAAGTTTTCCGAAACTCACACACATAACAAGGAATATCTCCGAAATGGTTCACCCTACAAGAAAATTTATTGAGACATAAATTGTGTATTTTAGCAAGATCTACATTTTTTGTATAGTATAATTTGGTCTATCTCTAACGGTTTACCAGTTATGCAAAAGTCGTCCAGTAAATACGACTACAGGGGCTATAGCCAGAAAATTCAAGATATACATTTCATTTGTCATAAAAATATCTCAAACATATGACATTTTAATCAAAATCGTTAGAGCCATTTTCAAGAAATGCAAAATTTTCGAAAAATTTGCATGTAAAGGGTAGTTTAGGGTGGGGCTATTTTCTTCAAAATCTTCGTGTCACATCCTTGAAAGACATTAAACTTAAATACCAACTTTGGTTTTTAACCGACTTTTCGTTTTTGAGTTATGCTGTCCACAGACTGACTGACAGACACACACACAGATGCACACACGGACCTTTTTCTAAAAATGCTTTTTTTTTTATTCAGGGGGCTTCAAAACATGTATTTCCGGTGAAATCTCGACATCGAATTTTTGGGTGGAATACAATACTTCCCCTACTTACCAGTAGAGAAAGTAAAAATAGCCAATACATTTTCTAAATGAAAGATTATAATGTACTATCAGAGATGACCGATGCATGACATAATATGGTTACTAACCAGATACTTCATAGGTAATGATAAAGCTATTGAAAACAGATTTGCAATCCGCTTGAGATTTTGAACGAAGCCAAGAGTACTGAGAGTTTATTAATTCCAGAAAATAAAAAAATAAAAGGTTTACGAAAAAGAATATGAAAAGTTCCATGGACGGAGAAACGAAAAATTCTTTAGTTTGCGAAAGTAGCGATTTCAGGTTTTCTTACAGGCACATTGGGAAAAAATATGTTGTAGCTGTGGCGATTTCATTGTTGTTTTGTTGCTATGGTAATTGCGTCATTCATTTGTAGTAAGCCTTTAGTGTTAGGCAAAGACAAGATTTTTTGGTGACGATTATTTAAAAAATTTGCATTAATACTTTAAGTTAGTCGTATTTTGTGTTGAATATTACACTAAAAATTCGCATTAATTTCGCACAAATTTTTGGGTAAAATTAATACATATATACATTAATGAAATTAAAATTAACAGGTGAGTAATGTTACTGTAACATTATTGTTAAAATTTTCTCAAAATTAAAACATTTATTTTATTATTGTCATAACATGAATCACTACGTATATCATGCGTTAGACATTAGGACCATTGCCCATCAATCAGCATCACCAAATTGCCACATACAATTTGTTACTTTCATTTTTACTTTCTCTTTTGGTAAGTAGGGGAAGTATTGTATTCCACCCAAAAATTCGATGTCGAGATTTCACCGTAAATACATGTTTTGAGGCCCCCTGAATCCAAAAAAAGCATTTTTAGAAAAAGGTCCGTGTGTGTGTCTGTGTCAGTCTGTGGACAGCATAACTCAAAAACGAAAAGTCGGTTAAAAACCACAGTTGGTATTTAAGTTTAATGTCTTTCAAGGATACGACACGAAGATTTTGAAGAAAATAGCCCCACGCTAAACTACCCTTTACATGGAAAATTTTTCGAAAATTTTGTTTTTCTTGAAAATGGCTCTAACGATTTTGATTAAAATGTCATATGTTTGAGATATTTTGATGGCAAATGAAATTTATATCTTGAATTTTCAGGCTATAGCCCCTGTAGTCGTATTTACTCTGGACGACTTTTGCATAACTGGTAAACTGTTACAGATAGACCAAATTATACTATACAAAAAATGTAGATCTTGCTAAAATACACAATTTATGTCTCAATAAATTTTCTTGTAGGGTGAACCATTTCGGAGATATTCCTTGTTATGTGTGTGAGTTTCGGAAAACTTAGAACTTTCGTGAAATGGATCATCGTTGTTCATTTTTTTATATGTTAACTGTGCAAAGACAACAGAATCTCAAACATTTGACTATCGCACAAAGCCTACTGTATTCTAATATTCCCCTTGCACCTACAAGGAAATAAGCAATAAGATAAATTGTACAAATGTTTATCTCAACTAACAAGAAAGAAGATATAGGAATAAGAGTTTGTAAGAATGGTTAGCACAAGAGTAGAGAAAGTCATGTGAGCGCAACACATCAGATTTTTCATAGTTGTCCTTCTGTCTATTACAACCAAGTTATTTGTAGAAAAAATCTCTCACTGTCAGCATTTGATACTGGTAACCAAAGACATTGAAGGGACTTTTTACAGAAAAGGTGGTAACATTGCTTTGAGTGCTGTTACTATGTCAAATTTGTTATAGGTTGCGCGTTCGTTCTTGACGAATGACCTTGAGCAGAAATCCAATGAGTGAGCCTACCCTTAATAAACAGGTCAGCAAATGTTTATGCTACGATAACAGACACCTCTGTTTTCCTCTGTCGCGTTTGTGTATACAGTCGACTGCAGAAGTTTTGTGCGGTACGGATGTATGTATGCATGCAACGAAAATAGCAATTCAGACGAGGGAGAGATGTCGGGAATAGAATAAATGCAAGAAAGTTAAGTGGAAACAGTTATAGAGGTATAGTGTATAATACGTGTGGCTGATATTACTGCAAGTGTCATAAATTGATTTGTAGTGTTGTACTACTTCAGCTCAGAAGCATGCGCGTCATCTCACTGCAGACTGTACCTCCTCTCTCTCGTTCCCGCAAAAGCTGAGTAGAGACTCGCATTCAACCTTTCATATAAAATTTTCATTCGTCAAGAAGTAACGCGCGACCTATACTATGGCCGAACTGTTCAACAATGGTACAAAGTTCTTTATGCTCTAAGTTTATTGCGGCGGCTTTGATAACAGGAAATGTGACCTTGTGAGATAATCTGTTATTATAGCCTCACCGACTGCATTGTCGGGCAGCTTTCTTTGTCTCTGCCAATAATATTTATTTTGTAGTATTGTTGCAAGTTTATCTCAAAAGAAGCCGGGTTATTAAATTCGCAAGAATTAGATGTAAATTCTTTCATTGTTATTAATACCAAAACTTAAAACACCAATGGCAATCAGTCAATGAATAAAACAAGTTTATTCTTCCAAGCAAAATTTTAAAAAAGTTTCTCATTTATCGCTAAAAACACAATTTCTCGAAATATGAAAAATTCGCAAAAAATAATCGCATATATCACTTCTAAACTATGTCAAATGCATGCAAACCAATTTGTTCTGTAACTGAACAACTTTCCCATTTATGCTTAAACACAAAAAGTCTTGCATCTGGCGATAGGATTGCAGAAACACACTTCTGTATAAACCACATATGACAACAGGAACTATAAAAAAGACAAACACTTCAATTTTTTCTTCAGGTTCACAATGAAGACAGTTTATCAACATTATACAAAGTTAAGAGGTAAATCTCTTTCTACTTGACACATAAGCACTATCACCTACTTTCTCTAAGTGCAGTAAAAATAAGTCTCCACTCAAATATTATCTCTCTCTTAACAAGGTCGTTTAACTCTACAGACGGCCTTTCTTATCTACTGTTGCATTAAAGCCTTCCTTCAATTTAATTACCAACTACAAGGAAAGTATTGCCTTAAATATACACAATGTCGCATATTAGATCTGTACGCAGGGGTAAATGGTGACCCAGTGTGCCTTGCTGTAATTTGTGTGAGTTTTGGAGAACTTACACTTCCGTCAAATGGAACATGTTATTCATTTTTGTATGGTAACCGTGCAAAGAGAACGGAATTTGAAAGCTCAAACATTTGACTATCGCTCAAAGCCTTCTGTATTCCAATATTCTCCTTGTATCTACAAGAAAATAAACAATAAGATAACTGCTACAGCATATGGAATCAATCAATGCAGTTTGTCGGATGTGCCTAGAGGCACAAAAACATGTCAGATTCTGATATATTTGTGTTTTACTTGGAAAACATATTAACATACCGAAAAGAACGACAAACTCAGACCATTTTGAAAAATCTAATGTGTTGCACTCACATGACTTTCTCTACTCTTGTACTAACCATTCTTACAAACTCTCATTGCTATATCTTCTTCGTGTTAGTTAAGATAAACATTTGTACAAATTATCTTATTGCTTATTTCCTTGTTGGTGCAAAGGGAATGTCAGAATGTAGTAGGCTTTGTGCGATAGTCAAATGTTTTGAGATTCTGTTGTCTTTGCACACGTAACATATAAAAAAATGAAAACCAATGATCCATTTCACGAAAGTTCTAAGTTTTCCGAAACTCACACACATAACAAGGAATATCTCCGAAATGGTTCATCCTACAAGAAAATTTATTGAGACATATATTGTGTATTTTAGCAAGATCTACATTTTTTGTATAGTATCATTTGGTCTATCTCTAACGGTTTACCAGTTATGCAAAAGTCGTCCAGAGTAAATACGACTACAGGGGATACAGCCAGAAAATTCAAGATATACATTTCATTTGTCATAAAAATATCTCAAACATATGACATTTTAATCAAAATCGTTAGACCATTTTCAAGAAAATCAAAATGTTCGTACAATTTTCAATGTAAAGGGCAGTTTAAGGTGGAGTAATTTTCTTCAAAATCTTTGTGTCGCTTCCTTGAAAGAAATTAAGTTTAAATACCAACTTTGGTTGTTAACTGACTTCGTTTTTGAGTTATGCGATCCACAGACTCCCAGACACACATATAACTTTGTCTAAAAATGCTTTCATTGGATGCAGGGGGCCTCAAAACATATATTTCCGGTGAAATCTCGACATCGAATTTTTGGGTGGAATACACTACTTCCTCTACTTCACTAAACGCAGTAGGGAAAGTAAAAATGCGTTGGTTTGCGAGAGTGACGATTTCAGATTTTCTTGCAGTGATGTCATTGCTGCTTTGTTGCCATGATAACTAAGTTATTCATTTTCTACCACTGGTGCCAGAAATGAGGTAATTTCGCTCGATTTACGCCGTCGTAATAAGCTGTTTTAATGCTAGGGTCGAATAAAGCGTATTTTACGTTTTAAAGTATAGCTACTGTTGTTGCCTGCTAACTGTGAACTAAAGCAACACTGATTTAGAACTGACAACTTCATTAAAGTGGACAATTTATATCAAATACGTTTGTTTTTCGTGGACTTTTAGTCCTCTTATTTACATTTTGCCAGGCTGATGTCCACTTCGGTACGCTATCTGTGAACATGTGAACGCGTTCCTTTAATAACCCAGGCAGGGCTTCTCGCTGGGTTTATGAATGTGAAAGTTAACAGCTCTTACATTCTGCCTTATTGTTTGGATGGATGAGAATCAACAGTGCGAGTCTTGCTACAGTTATAAATGTGCATTACGCAAGCCTGTGCCTACTTTCTACTTCCACAGCTCAGAAAAGAATAGTATATACCTACTTCTTACTTTCTATATTAGGTATAGTAAGTATAGTATAGTATAGTATAGTATTCCACACCCAAAAATTCGATGTGTGTGTGTGTGTGTGTTTGTGTGTGTGTGTGTGTGTGTGTGTGTGTGTGTGTGTGTGTGTGTGTGTGTGTGTGTGTGTGTGTGTAATCTTAATAAAGAAAATAATAATAAAGAAAAAAATCTAATAAAACATAATGACAAATATATCACAACCTAAGAAATCCCTTTCCATCCTTATTTTACATTTAAGGATATTTTAGGATTTATTATCTTATTTATATTTTTATCAATCTTATCATTAAAGGAACCTTATATTTTAGGAGATCCGTATGTGTGTCAGCCCGTGGGCAGCATAACTCAAAAACGAAAACTCGGTTAAGGGTACATATGAATGAATTTTCCAAATTCTATATTTTTTAATCAATTTTGATGAAATTTTGTGTACATATTTATATTGTAACCATATTATGCTGTGCAAAGTTTCAACTCCGTATGTTGCTTGGTTCAAGAAATATTGCAACTTATTTAAATACATTAATAGTCACACTTAAAAAGTCCCTTGCGACAAAGTTTTGATCCAATCATTCTAAAATTTTGTAGAGATGCACTTTAAACAAGGATAAATTAGAATTGTATTGGGTTTTTATATCTGGTTATTTGTTTGGCTTACAGAAAAATGTAAATATTTATATTTCATAATTTTTAAAAAATATAGAGTAACAGCCTGTTCTGAAGGATAAAAAACACACTAAAATGCATCTGATATCAAAACCCAATACAATGTTTTATTTATATTACATATTACTACATACTGTGCAAGTTTCAAGCCATTCTGATAAGAAATGCTCCGCAAGGAGCATTTTGTATACAGCAAAATGCTGAAAAATTGCAAACTGAGAAAAAGGCAAAAGAAAATAACCTGACCTCAGGATTGCCCTGGACCATATGTCTCTCCCTCAGACCTGTTGTTTCTTTCTTCACAAGATATTTTCAATTACATTACAAATGGCAGTAGCCAATCATTAGCAAGTTGCTGTTCACCTGCTTCAAAATAGGAGGGAAATGGCACAGTAACAGTGCACAATAACATTATATCGTAAAAGTGGGCGTATATGGACATTTAAATACCACGCACATGGAGTTAAAGGATGGCTTCTGTTAGCTTTAAAAATGGCGGAACTGAAAAAATAATGGATGCATATGATAGAGGAAAGATTGTAATATTTATTAACGCTAAAATAAAAAAATTAAATTTTTTACAAAAAAAATCGTCAAAACTCAGTCATATGTACCCTTAAAAACCAAAGTTTGTATTTAAGTTTAATGTCTTTCAAGGATGCGTCACGAAGATTTTGAAGAAAATTGCTCCACCTTAAACTGCCCTTTATATGAAAAGTTTTTCAAAATTTTTGATTTTCTCTAAAGTGACTCCTACGATTTTGATTACAATGTCATATGTTTAAGATATTTTTATGACAAATGAAATGATATTTTGAATTTTATTGCTATAGCCCAAGAAGTCCTGTTTACTCTGGATGACTTTTGCATAATTGGTACACCGTTAGAGATAGACCAAATTATACTACACAAAAATGTAGAGCTTGCTAAAACACACAATTTATGTCCAAATAATCTTTTTTGTAGGGTGAACCATTTCGGAGATATTTGTTATTTGTGTAAATTTTTAAGGACTACACTTTGGTCAAGTGGAACATCGTTATTCATTTTTTATATGTTAGCCGCGCAAAGAGAACGGAATTTGAAAGATTTGACTATCGCTCAAAACCTACTGTATTCTAACATTCCCCTTGCACCTACAAGGAAATAAGCAATAAGATAAGTTGTACAAATGTTTGTCTCAACTAACACGAAGAAGATATGGGAATAAGAGTTTGTAAGAATGGTTAGTACAAGAGTAGAGAAAGTCATGTGAGTGTAACACTGTAAAAATATTCGTGTGTGTTTCCGTCTCTGAAAAGTACAACTCTAAAACGTAAAGTTGGTTAAACACCAGACTTGGTATTTAACTTCAGCATGTTCCAAAAATGCGACACGAACATTTTCAAGAAAATGTCCACATCCCATACTACATGCAACATTTTTAAAACAATTTGATTCCGTCGAAACAGCTTTAAGGATTTTGATTAAAATACCATATATTTAAGACATTTCAAAGACAAATGAAATGTATGTCTTTCATTTTCTAGGAATGTCGTCAGAAGTGCTTTACAGTCTGGGTAACTTTTCCATATTTGTTCTATTCTGAAGTGAATCATTGTGGAGGCATTCCTTGTTATTTGTCTGAATTGTGCAATACTCGGATCGTTATCCATTATTCGTTATTCTTCTTTTATCTCTTGGCCATGAAAGAGAACGGAATTTCTAAACCGTGACATCACGACCAGTTTTAAAATATTCGATTATTATTGTATTCCCCTACAAGAAAATTGGCAATAAAATAATCTGGGCAGCGATGAGCAATAGAATCCAAGCATCAAAATTACAAACTGAGATGTTTATCTTCTCCCTAGTAAAGCCGTGTAACAGCTATCTATGTATCTATAGGTATAAAACTACTGTTAGATGATAGCACGTTGGAAGTATTGCTTGGATATTTTGCCTAAACTGGAGTAGACTTGGCTGGAACCAGTGAAGTGATAATTTTGGCGCTTGGAACACTGTTGCTAATCGCAGTCCAATTACTACAAATGTTTATCTCTATTAACATGAAGTTGAATAAGTGTTTGTAGGAATAGTTTGTACAAGAGTGAGTAGAGAAAGTCATGTGAATGTAATGAAACAGATTTTTAAACTAAAAAACTTGAATTTACAGCGGCGGCGTGGCCTAGCGGTTAGACCGTTCGCCTATCACCAAAGTTCGATCCCAGGTACTTGAATGTGGTATTCGTGGAGGACGAAGCGGCGTCAGGTCGGGTTTTCTCCGTGTTCTCCGGTTTCCCCCGCCGCTCATTCCATCAACTACTCCATCATCACCTTTCCATTAATCAATTTCGCCTGCATTTGACATTTTCTTCCTCACTATCATACTGACCACCCACTTCCAGGTTTTCCTCGACAGGCGTCTACTCCTAGGCACACTAGTAAACACTTCTTTGTAACAGAATTCATGGTTTTCTCTCTTAGTTCGTGTGTTATTGTTGATTCCTCTGACATTTAAATGTGAATATATCAGCACCTCACCTAGGCTGTTAGAAGAACTAAACACACACATCCACTATTCAGTCTAGTAAACACTTCTTTGTAACAGAATTCATGGTTTTCTCTCTTAGTTCGTGTGTTATTGTTGATTCCTCTGACATTTAAATGTGAATATCTCAGCACCTCACCTAGGCTGTTAGAAGAACTAAAGACACACATCCACTATTCAGTCTAGTAAACACTTCTTTGTAACAGAATTCATGGTTTTCTCTCTTAGTTCGTGTGTTATTGTTGATTCCTCTGTCATTTAAATGTGAATATCTCAGCACCTCACCTAGGCTGTTAGAAGAACTAAACACACACATCCACTATTCAGTCTAGTAAACACTTCTTTGTAACAGAATTCATGGTTTTCTCTCTTAGTTCGTGTGTTATTGTTGATTCCTCTGTCATTTAAATGTGAATATATCAGCACCTCACCTAGGCTGTTAGAAGAACTAAACACACACATCCACTATTCAGTCTAGTAAACACTTCTTTGTAACAGAATTCATGGTTTTCTCTCTTAGTTCGTGTGTTGTTGTTGATTCCTCTGACATTTAAATGGTTATATTTTTATTATGGTTATTGTTAGTCATTTGATTAACCTACAACACGTGCAATGTCTTCATGGAGAGTATGCCACTGGTGTGACCACTGTCAAAACTATACTTTTCTTAGGAACAAAGCACATGATAATATGCATTATATGGTTTATATATTAAACATTACGAATTTATTATAGTTATATTCTAAAGAATCCGCTCACATTAAAGTCGTTGTGCTTTTCATTTTTGCAGGTAAGAAGGAAGGACAAGAAAAAGAAGCTAATGCCCATAAAAAGGGTTACAGCACCAAGGGATTCCAAAATTTCCACCACAAAGATGAAACGTCGAAATCCACCACGTTCTACGACGAGTCTAACGACGAAGGCGACCACTACAAGTACCAAGGGCATGATGAGGCGTTTGGCGACCAGGGCGGGGCCCTGTACAAGCACAGCAAGGAAGACGGGCAGTCCAAGTCTGCAGAACATGGGCAGAAGGGCCAGTACGAGCTGGGACATGGCAGTGATGCTGCGAGTGGGGCTGTAGACAGCGAGGCCAAGACCCTAGTCCATGGGGACGGCGAGCACTTCGCTGGCAAACAGGGCTACAGTGACTTCGACAAGAAACACGGCTTGCACTCATACGGCAACCACTTCAGTAAAGGCTTCTACGGTTACTAAGTGCTTTGGAAACAGCTGTATCTCAAATAAATGTTGCTGAAATTGAACTTAATAAATTAGATCAACTACACCTCATATTTTTTACTTTCTCTTGCTTGTGTACAGGGTGCTTCTCACTAAAGCGGACCGGGTTCGATCCCAGGCAACCGCTTTTGGTGGACAAAGCGGCGTTGGGGTGGGTTTCCTCCGGGTTCTCCGGTTTCCCCCGCCATCTCATTCCACCGGTGCTCCAACTTCATTCCATGTATCACCAGTGTCACCGCCTGCGGTACCGTATGCAGTAAAAGCAGGCGTTTAACACTACCAACACGTGTGTACAGGGTACAAGTATACGCTTCTAGAGTCTGCTCTTTTTTTTTTTAAATCTTAGGGTGTATAAAAAACACTCGTCCAGTGCGTACCGCTGAGGCGGCCACTATCTCGGGCAAACCAATGCGAATCTAAATGTTATGGATGAATGTTACTGAATGATGTATTCGGTCAAGTAATAATGAAGATTCAGTATTCCGTAGCTAAGGAGAACAAAAATGAAGCATGGAAACCACATATTTTAGGGTTAAAATAATTTTGACATAAGAGATACAGATTTTCCCAATAATCTAATTAGTACCCATTGCGAACTAAAATAGTAATTGCTTTAAATAATTGCGTTCTTTTGTAGGTTATCGGGCTGAAATAAAACTAACGAACCCTTTATCACAAATGACGGCTAAAGCTGCCACCCTACCAACCAATGCTTATACCTGGCGCATGAACTGTTCGCCTGCCCTTTCCTTCCTCCTAACCTCCCCTTCATTCAAATGTGCCGACCATTGAACCATCAAGGTGAGAACGTGCGACGTGGCGTTGCCAAGTTTCTCTTAGAAATTAAACTTTGCATGACATGACATTAAATTGTGACTAAATTCACTCAAATTAAGGCAAAAAAGGTATTTGCAGGATGTTTGCGCGACAGTTTGTGAAATGATTAGTTTATGTAAGTAGTGTATAATCTGACTGATTGTGAGCAAGTATGCGTTTAGCGTGTGAGTGAGACTATCACAATGAAAACATTATACACTGTTGCATACAACGTTTTGTGTAATTTTAACATTAAAATACGTAAAAATAATTGCTAAATTTGCCAAATGAAAACTTATAATGTATCAGAGATTACAAATGTATGACGTAATATGATTGCTAAGCAGATGTTTCATTTGTTTCAACATTTGTAGAGAAAAGTGGAAGGTAGTGATAAAACTGTTGAAAATATAGATTATACACTCTTTGACATTTTGAACGAAGCCAAGAATGCTGAGAATTGATTAATTCCAGAATAATCAGATGTTTACGAAAAAGAATATGAACAGTTTAGTGGATGGAGAAACGAAAAATGCGTTAGTGCACGAGAGTGACGATTTCAGGTTTTCTTGCAGACACGTTGGAGAAAACTATATTGTGGCGTCATTGCTGCCTTGTTGGCATGGAAATTACGTCATTCATTTTTGACACTGATGCTAGAAAGAGAGTAATTTTGCACCATTTATGTCGTCATAATAAGCCCGGATGTTAGAATTGCCTGAAAACCATTTATATCCATTCGTGATAGCACCAGATATTTGACACAAATATTTTTTTTCTCGGTTCTGCGTTATAGAACCAATTTTTTTCAAGTCAACAGTTGATGCCCATACATACATGAATAAAATTTTGCTCCTTTTGAAAAATAATTAACAGACAGGGAGTGTGATTTTGTCTTTTTACTTTCTCTACTGGTAAGTAGGGGAAGTATTGTATTCCACCCAAAAATTCGGTGTCAAGATTTCACCGGAAATATGTTTTGAGGCCCCTTGAATAAAAAAAAAAAAAAAAAAAAAGCATTTTTAGAAAAAGGTCTGTGTGTGTGTCAGTCTGTGGACAGCATAACTCAAAAACGAAAAGTCAGTTAAAAACCAAAGTTGGTATTTAAGTTTAATGTCGTTCAAGGATGCGACACGAAGATCTTGAAGAAAATCGCCCCACCCTAAACTACGCTTTACGTGGAAAATTTTTCGAAAATTTTGATTTTCTTGAAAATGGCTCTAACGATTTTGATTAAAATGTCATATGTTTGAGATATTTTGATGACAAATGAAATGTATATCTTGAATTTTCTGGCTATAGCCCCTGTAGTCGTATTTACTCTGGACGACTTTTGCACAACTGATAAACCGTTAGAGATAGACCAAATCATACTATACAAAACATGTAGATCTTGCTAAAATACACAATTTATATCTCAATAAATTTTCTTGTAGGGTGAACCATTTCGGAGATATTCCTTGTTATGTGTGTCAATTTCGGAAAACTTAGAACTTTCGTGAAATGGATCATCGTTGTTCATTTTTCTTAGGTGCAATCACGCAAAAACTACTGAAGGTATGCATATGGACAGTGACCATTCGAAGCGGAAGCGTTCGTTGATTGTTTTAGAGCACTTATTTTTTGGATCCCACAAACCACTTGTTATTTTTTAAAATGACAAACCCAGTAACTGCGATCAAATGTGCCTGTGGCAAAAGGGGAGGATAATTATGTTTTTGTTAAATGTTTAGTCATTAATTTAAAGGTTAAAGCTAACGCCCAGCGAAGCGGCTTAAACCGGGAATTGAGTGCAAACAAAAGAGGCTGATTCTACTGCAGCGACAAGCAGGGACACCAGGAAAGTTGCACATATTCCAACACGCATTTCAAGTGAGCTTTGAGGATATCTATCATTACTGCCCCTTGCCAAGTCCATTCAGCTTACATTAACTACATAATGAGCCACGTCTATATATTGATATTGAGAGCTCACAAGGTTATGCAGCACAGACATGTCTAGCTTGAAGTCACTTCTTGCACATTCCACATGTGTTGCACTCACATGACTTTCTCTACTCTTGTACTAACCATTCTTACAAACTCTTATTCCTATATCTCCATGTTAGTTAAGATAAACATTTGTACAAATTATCTTATTGCTTATTTTCTTGTAGGTGCAAGGGGAACGTTAGAATACAGAAGGCTTTGGGCGACAGTCAAATGTTTTTGACCTTTGAGATTCCGTTCTCTTTGCACGATTAACATATAAAAAATTTAACAACGATGTTGCATTTCGCTAAAGTTCTAAGTTTTTCAAAACTCACACACATAACAAGGAATATCTCCGAAATGGTTCACCCTACAAGAAAATTTATTGAGACATAAATTGTGTATTTTAGCTTTTAGCAAGACCTACATTCTTTGTACAGTAAGATTTGGTCTTTCTCTTACGGTTATGCAAAAGTCATCAAGAGCAAACAGGACTACATGGGCTATAGCCAGAAAATTCGAAATATACATTTCGTTTGCCATAAAAATATTTCAAAACTATGGCGTTTTAATTAAAAGCGTTAGTCATTTTCGACAAAATGAAAATTTTCTATGTAATGGTTAGTTTAGGGTGGAGGAATTTTTTTTCGAAATCTTCGTGTCGCAACCTTAAAAGACATTAAACATAAATACCAACTTTGGTTCTTAACCGACTTTTCGTTTTTGAGTTATGCTGTCAGCCCGACACACAAACACACACACATACACACACACACACACACACACACACACACACACACACACACACACACACACACACACAATTCGTATCGGTTTTTGCCTTTATCCTTCTTAATCGTCTTAGTCCATTTCTTCCTTACTTTTTCTAAATATGTCCTAAGTATTTAATCCTTTTTAAAGAAAAATAAAAAACAAAAGAAATGTAAAAATGTTGGATTTATGTTGGTATAAAAAATAAGAGAATAAAATAATATATAGTCTCCAATGCGTAGCTAGTTTAGTTCTTAATTCATTATTGAACTATTTCTAACAGGAAAGAACAAATGAGGATTCTCTCAGTAAGGGCGGTACCCGACCTGGTCCCCTTCTAAAAAAATGGTACAGTTAATGCAAAAAAAAAAAAAAAAAAAAAAAAAAGAAAGAAAGATCTACCTGCTACTTTTGAGGGTCGCACGAAACCTACTGTTACAATGCAGTTTTCATACAGCAGTAGTGATTCAAGTGGTGCTTATGTTTCATCACGCTGAAAGTAAACTAAGTATTTCCGTGTAATTGATACTCAAATACAATTGATAAAATCAATTACGAGTAATCTAAGTCATCGGAAGGTCAAACTTTCTTTGTTGAAATGTAAAACATGTTGAACAAGAACAGTACAAGATTGCTGATGTAAGAAACACATTATATTTGTTACTTTAAGTATGTCCCAGTATCTTCTACTGAAGTTTCTCTATGTCAAAGTCCCTATAATAGACATTCAAATTTGAAAACTTGGAAAAGTTGTTTGGAACGAATTGTTATTATAAATATAAGTGAAATGTTCAAGGAGATCAGAGAATAAGGTACTTTTTAAGTTATTCTTTCATCTTTTAGGTCATTTTAATACATTTTAAGGTCATAAAGACACAATTTTAGCCATTTTAGTTCATCAAAATCCGGACCCTGAACACAGACATCAGTAAACAAAAGATAACTTCAGCTGAGTACCTCAATGGACAGAAGCAAGGGCATATGCCAGTGACGTCAGGAGAAATGAAGGAAGAATTTCCGCTACACTGATTCACACTGAATATCCTTCCGCAACACTAAGGAAGTACACCACCTTCTAACTATAAATAACATAGTGATGCAAGTATAATGATGCACGCACAAGGTTAAGTGACGTCATCTTGCGTACTTCTTAGGCAAACTTGGAAAATACTTACTGTTAAGGGTACACCGAAGTGAAAAATCTAATTTTCTAAACTATTTTAGTTAGAGGCTTGATTTTTTACACAGGTATTTCCAGAAAACAAAGAAATATATGTACCAAATTTCATTCCAATATCTAATCGTATTTTGGGTATATTAATTAATTTATATCAATTTTATTGGGTGAACAACAGCTGATTTTTTACTTTCTCTACTGGTGAGTAGGGAAAGTATTGTATTCCACCCAAAAATTTGATGTCGAACTTTCACCGGAAATATATGTTTTGAGGCCCCCTGAATCAAAAAAGAATTTTTAGAAAAAGGTCCGTGTGTGTCTGTGTGTCAGTCTGTCAGTCTAGGGGATATGTGAATGGCGACCACAAGGTACCCAAGCTGAGCAGAACATTACTTCCACTTACTGGTGTCTAGGGGATATGTGAATAGCGACCACAAGGTGCCCAAGCTGAGCAGAACATTCCTTCCACTTACTGGTGTCTAGGGGATATGTGAATAGCGACTACAAGGTGCCTAAGCTGAGCAGAACATTCCTTCCACTTACTGGTGTCTAGGGGATATGTGAATGGCAACCACAAGGTGCCCAAGCTGAGCAGAACATTACTTCCACTTACTGGTGTCTAGGGGATATGTGAATAGCGACCACAAGGTGCCCAAGCTGAGCAGAACATTCCTTCCACTTACTGGTGTCTAGGGGATATGTGAATAGCGACTACAAGGTGCCCAAGCTGAGCAGAACATTCCTTCCACTTACTGGTGACTAGGGGATATGTGAATGGCAACCACAAGGTGCCCAAGCTGAGCAGAACATTACTTCCACTTACTGGTGACTAGGGGATATGTCAATAGCGAGCACAAGGTGCCCAAGCTGAGCAGAACATTCCTTCCACTTACTGGTGTCTAGGGGATATGTGAATATCGACCACAAGGTGCCCAAGCTGAGCAGAACATTCCTTCCACTTACTGGTGTCTAGGGGATATGTGGATGGCAACCACAAGGTACCCAAGCTGAGCAGAACATTACTTCCACTTACTGGTGTCTAGGGGATATGTGAATGGCAACCACAAGGTACCCAAGCTGAGCAGAACATTACTTCCACTTACTGGTGTCTAGGGGATATGTGAATGGCAACCACAAGGTGCCCAAGCTGAGCAGAACATTACTTCCACTTACTGGTGTCTAGGGGATATGTGAATGGCAACCACAAGGTGCCCAAGCTGAGCAGAACATTACTTCCACTTACTGGTGTCTAGGGGATATGTGAATGGCAACCACAAGGTGCCCAAGCTGAGCAGAACATTACTTCCACTTACTGGTGTCTAGGGGATATGTGGAGGGCAACCACAAGGTACCCAAGCTGGGCAGAACATTACTTCCACTTACTGGTGTCTAGGGGATATGTGGAGGGCAACCACAAGGTACCCAAGCTGGGCAGAACATTACTTACACTTACTGGTGTCTAGGGGATATGTGGAGGGCAACCACAAGGTACCCAAGCTGAGCAGAACATTACTTCCACTTACTGGTGTCTAGGGGATATGTGGAGGGCAACCACAAGGTACCCAAGCTGGGCAGAACATTACTTACACTTACTGGTGTCTAGGGGATATGTGGAGGGCAACCACAAGGTACCCAAGCTGAGCAGAACATTACTTCCACTTACTGGTGTTTTGCTCCTCACTGTAACTTTTCTATCTGACCTTACCTTGGTCATCTCTTGTTCTCTTCCGACCCCGATGCTATTAGGGTTCCCGAGGGCTAGGGAGTCTTTATTTTTCCAACCTCTCCATTTCTCTAATTTCTCTAAAAACCTTAACCCCTAACATGCTGACCTGTCATGGCATGTAATACTTCCTCAGAGGATTTGGTGGGTGAATTTATTTTGATAATTCTCCCGGTCAGGTCGGTGAGACCCGTAAACCAATGACAGGTGTGGTCCTCCAGACATTCTGGGGGTTGTGAGAGAGCGATGTGACCGCCAAAACAAAAAATATGGCGTTCTCTAAAAAGCGGTTACTATTACTGCTATTGCTCTCTTCAATATCAAAGTATGAAATATGACTCGAGGGGTAAAATGTTTCGGAGTTAAAATAGTCCCCCATTCGGATCTCCGGGCGGGGACTACTTCTCGAGAACCAAAACTTGGGATATATTCATCACCACTCTGTCCTCTATGTGATCTGCAAGAGGAAATGGATCGAGACCACCTTCAAATATGCCCGGCCACTTCTAGTGCCCCATTCATCAGTGAAAAATATTGGAGAGCAAGAGGATTAATGACTTCATTGTCAGAAATCCAGCATTAGCGAACAACAACAATACTAGAAACCTCAGGAACTGTCTGTGACCATCGTCACCTGGACGTGATCGCCCTTGAATCTCTCCTTATCCGCCCCTCGTAGGGGCCAGGGTAGAAGCACAAAGGACCAGATGCTTTGCCCCAAATGCCTAGGCCCCTCATTATTAGTACATTAACGCTCAACACACCAGTTTTTCTGCGATACCAGCATTAAATATGAATTAAAAACAATAAATGAGATAATTTGCAAATGCTGCTTTTGGAGCAAGACGCGCTAGGGGAAATACAGTGTAATTAACATAACCTAATCCGTCGATACGTGTGCCAAATACAAGGCAAATGTCCAGCACGTGACAGACGTTGCAATACAAAGGCTGGCGAACCATGTGCTGACCAGCATACAAATAGACATCTGCACTGTCTGCTGATGAATATGTGTTGTGTAAAGTATTATGAGGCTCATCGTTTCATCTTGCACCAGCCATAACATACAGAGAGAGAGAGAGAGAGAGAGAGAGAGAGAGAGAGAGAGAGAGAGAGTAATTCAATCACACAATAGCACTCACATGGCTTTCTCTACTCGTTATACACCATTCTTACAAACCCTTATTCCTCTAAATAAGGAAAATTGAAGCTATTAACAGTGAAGCAACAAGATTCTAAAGTAAGAACAAATTAGAAACTAAAAACTTCACTTATCTTAGTAATGTTGCATGTTCTCCTTGAACAAGCTAACACAGGGTTTCAAGTTGTCTCCAACTCATTCTCAAAGCTATACAAACAAATTCGTTACCAAAGCTACAATCTTTCATTTTTTCTGAAAACAAAAACAAATACTGATATTCAATTTTTATTTACCAATCTCTGAAAACAAAAATTTATAAATACAATCTATAGATGCTAATTCGAAGTTCATAACACGGTTCCTGTTTTTTAAAATAAAAATGTTTTCCCAAACCATTAAATTTATCGGACCACTTAATTGTTTTAATAATTTAACTTCTGGATTAATTTCATGATTAAATGACCAAAAATGATCTGCCACAGATCACAGAACACGCAACATTACTAAGATAGGTGAAGTTTTTAGTTTCTAATTTGTTCTTACTTTAGAACCTTATTCCTCTATCTACATCATGCTAATACAGATAAACATTTGTACAATTTATTACTTCCTCTACCACTTATAGTAAACTAGAGGAAATATTGTATTCCATCCAAAAATTCGATGTGAGATTTCACCGGAAATATGCTTTGAGACTTTGAGAAAATGGTCCGTGTGTGTGTGTCTGTCTGTGTGTCAGTCTGTGGACAGCATAACTCAAAAACGAAAAGTCGGTTAAAAACCAAAGTTGGTATTTAAGTTTAATGTCTTTCAAGAATGCGACGCGAAGATTTTGAAGAAAATAGTCCCACCCTAAACTACCCTTTACCTGGAAATTTTTTCGAAAGTTGTGATTTTCTTGAAAATGGCTCTAACGATTTTGATTAAAGTGTGAAGATATTTGTATGTCAAATGAAATGTATATTTTGAATTACCTGGCTATAGCCTATGTAATCCTGTTTACTCTGGATGACTTTTGAATAACTCGTAAACCGTAAGAGATAGATCAAATCTTACTGTACAAAAAATGTAGATCTTGTAAAAAATGTATGTCTTGATAACGTTTTTTGTAGACTGAACCATTTCGGAGATATTCCTTGTTATTTGTGTCAGTTTCGGAAAGCTTAAAACTTTCGTGAAATGGACCATCGTTAATTTTTTTATATGTTAAGTGTGCAAAGACAACAGAATCTCAAAGCTTTAAAACATTTGACTATCGCACAAAGCCTACTGTATTCTAATATTACCTTTGTACCTACAAGGAAATAGCAATAAGACAAATTGTACAAATGTTTATTTTAACTAACACGAAGAGGATATAGCAATAAGGATTGGTATGAATGGTTAGTACAAGAGTAGAGAAACTCATGCGTTAGATCATACATCAGATTTTTGAGTTATGCTGTTCATAGAAAGACAAAATACAGAAAGAATTAAGGAAGAAATTAGTGAGCATTGTGAAAAGAATGCGGTAAGCTGCTCCCGATATCACTGTGAATTGTTTACTGACGTAGTGGTTGGCTGTATTCCTGCCAGGGACCATGTACAGCTTGATTATTTAGACCTGACCCTGCAGAAACGCATGGGAGGAGAAGGTAGTCTAGGATGGGGGAGAAAGGCTGGCAGTATTCTCCTTGCCTGCTTTTGTTACCCGCATTGTGAACATACGCTACTCGGCTACTAGCGACCCAAAACCCCTCCCAGAAGATAGTGGACTAGTCCAACTACTGCGCATACAGCTAAGCAGGTTCAGGTCGAAAAAAATCATCCCTTGCTAGACCACGTAAAACGATAAGAAACTAAAAGATAATCTTAAACAGCGCATTCGTTTTGTGTGCGTTTTTGAGGTGTTTTATGTCGCTGATAACAGCCCAGGTATAAAAGGGAAACTACCTTCTGGGAAATACCTTCCAAAACATATTTACTCAAGTTTTATGACATTAATGTTCTTGTAAGTGTGAGAACATGGTTTTTAATACGTAAAACGAGCTTCCTCCATTCACGCACATTAGCACACACATTGTGAAACTGTAATGTGGTAGAACTATAACAGAAGTGTTACATTTTGACCAGCAAGAACAGCACCAATACTGGAATTCCTGACTTTTGCTGATTTTGTATTTCACCTACAAAACGCAAGGTAACAATACAACATTAATACACCTAAATTACAAATTTATTTTCTTCCGAACGTGAGCATTCTATATTGCTATTGATGTCTGGTACTAGAAAGTTCCTATGATTTTTATTGATTCTAACCCTTTACACTATTTTCTAAGCGCGTATTCAGAGACTATTTTTACCTTGTTTACTTACTCATCACATAAATAGTAGGTAGAGATGGCATTTCATTTCATCCAAAAATTTAATACTGAAATTTCATTGGTAATGCACGTTTTTAAGTCCCCTGAATTCATAAAAGCGTTTTTAGAAAAAAAACATCTATCTGCTTGTGAATAGAGTAACTCAAAAGTGAAAAGTCGGTTAAATACCAAACTAGATAAGTTCACAAAAAAATCCCCCACCACAAACTACCCTTTACATAGGACATTTTTCGAAAATTTCATCTTTCTCAAAAATGGTCTTAACATTTATTTTGATTAGAATACCATAATATGTTTGAGATATTTTCATGATATATGAAATGTATGTGTTGAATTTTCTGGGAATACCCTCTGAATTCCTCTTCATTCTGCATGACTTTTGCATAACTGGTAAAGTGTAAAAGATAGAGAAAATCTTACTATACAAAAATGCAAATCTCGTTAAAATTCTCAATACAATTTTTTCTGTAATGAACAATTTCCTAAGTATTCCTTATTTCTTTCAATTTTCTAATACTTATACTTTTCTCATATAGGAAATCGTTATTCGAAATGTCAAAGCTATCACATAACGACCAGGCTTTAAAGCATTTGACTATCAGTTAAACCCCTCTGTATTCCCATATTCCCCTTACACCTACAAGAAAATTAGCAATAAGATGATTTCTGCAAATGTTTATCTCAACTAACACAAAGAAGATATCGAAGTAAGAAAAAGTAAATGGAAGTATTTGATTTAAGTTGATGTTATTACTTGCAAAGAAATACATTTTCGCTTTTATGGAATTGTTTATTTTAAAATTTATTTTTCTTGTGAGTCAATGAAAAAACCTATCTTAAAATGCATATCAGAATTCCTAGATAGACGTTTGAGATAATGTATGCAAATTTACATATAAATCAGAGCAAAATTGAAATATAAGGACAACATTTCATACCCAAACCAAACTGAGAAAAAAGTCTGTGTTGCACTCACATGACTTTCTCTACTCTTGTACTAACCATTCTTACAAACTCTTATTCCTATATCTTCTTCATGTTAGTTGAGATAAACATTTGTACAAATCTTCTTATTGCTTATTTCCTTGTAGGTACAATGGCAATATAGGAATACAGTACGCTTTGAGCGATAGTCAAATGTTTTAAAACTGATCGCTACATGAAGGTTTGAGAGTCCATTCTCTTTACACGGCTAAGAGATAAAAAAGTGAATAGCGACCTTCCATTTGAAGAAAGTATAAGTGTTGAAGAACTCACACAAATAACAAGGAATATGTCTGAAATGGTTCACACCACAAAAAATGCTTTTGATGAAAATTTTGTATTTTAAAGAGATCCACATTTAGTCTATCTCTTATGCAAAATCATCAAGAGGTTGAAAATTCAAAATATGCATTTCATTTTTCATAAAATATCTTAAACATGTGACTTTTTAATCAAAATCTTTAGAGCCAGTTTTGTGAAAACCAAAATTTTCCATGTAAAGGGTAGTTTAGGGTCGGGCAATTTTCTTGAAAATGTTCCTGCCGCATCCTTTAAAGATTATTAAACTTAAATACCAACTTTGGTTACTAACCGCCTTTTCATTTTTGAAATATGCTGTTCACAGACACGCGCACACACACGGATCTTCTTCTAAAAATGGGTTTCTTGGATTCAGGGGGCCTCAAAACACTTATTTCCGGTGAAATCTCGATATCGAAATTTTGGGTCGAATACAATACTTCCTCTACTTACTATATGTACTAAAGAAAGTAAAAAAAGCTAGATTTAGCGAGAAAAAGCCAAAGTTGGCAATACTGATTACTACAAAATGTTCTGGAAGTTGAGAGTTTAGAGAACATTAAAACCGTTATCTCAGCTGTGTATAAATATGCGCCATTATACTTATTATTATGGAATAAAATATTTATCGTTGACAGTGGCGGCTCAACAGTGAATGCACAAACTGTGCCAGCATTATGTTCCCGATTTTACTCTTCAACGTGCATAATAGACAAGGCATTGCGTTCCACCAAAGCATTAGACACGTGTAGTAAAAGGGCCGTGTGTGTGTGTGTGTGTGTGTGTGTGTGTGTGTGTGTGTGTGTGTGTGCGTGTGTGTGTGTGCGTGTGTGTGTGGGTGGGTGGGTGTGTGAACAATATAACACAAAAGTTCAGAATCTTTCAAGGATGCGACACAAACACTTTTAAGACAATACTCCCATTCCAAACTACCCTTTACAACTATCATTCTTAGAAATTGTTGAGTTTGTCAAAAGTGCTTCTAACAATTTTGATTAAATTACCATATGATTAAGATATTTCCATTACAAATGAAATGCATATTGTTTAATTACCTAGGAATATCTTCCGAAGTCCTCTTCATCTGAATGACTTTTGTATAACTGGTAAACCGTAAGGGATAAACAAAATATTATTACACAAAAAATGTACGTCTGTTGAAAACAGACAATTTATGCCATTTTTACTTTCTCTACTGGTAAGTAGGGGAAATATTGTATTCCACCCAAAACTTCGATGTCGAGATTTTACCGGAAATACGTTTTGAGACCCCCTGAATAAAAAAAAAAAGTATTTTTAGAAAAAGGTCCGTGTGTGTGTCTGTGTGTCAGTCTGTGACAGCATTACTCAAAAACGAAAAGTCGGTTAAAACCAAAGTTGGTATTTAAGTTTAATGTATTTCAAGGATGCGACACGAAGTTTTTGAAGAAAATAGCCCCACCCTACGCTACCCTTTACATGGAAACTTTTTCGAATATTTTTATTTTCTTGAAAATGGCTCTAATTATTTTGATTAAAATGTCATATGTTTGAGATATTTTTACGACAAATGAAATGTAATATATCTTGAATTTTCTGGCTATAGCCCCTGTAGTCGTATTTGCTCTGGACGACTTTTGCATAACTGGTAAACCGTTAGATATAGACCAAATCATACTATACAAAAAATGTAGATCTTGCTAAAATACACAATTTATGTCTCAATAAATTTTCTTGTAGGGTGAAACATTTCGGAGATATTCCTTGCTATGTGTGTGAGTTTCGGAAAACAAAACTTTCGTGAAATGGAACATCGTTGTTCATTTTTTATATGTTAAGTGTGCAAAGAGAACGGAACCTCAAAGCTTTAAAACATTTGACTGTCGCACAAAGCCTACTGTATTCTAACATTCCCCTTGTACCTACAAGGAAATAAGCAATAAGATAATTTGTACAAATATTTATCTCAACTAACACGAAGAAGATGAAGGAATAACGGTTTTTAAGAATGGTTAGTACAAGAGTAGAGAAAGTCATGTGAGCGCAATGCATCAAATTTTTAATAGAATGGCCATTTTTTAGATATTTCTTACTATTGGTTTGAAATTTTCAAATACTTACCTATACTCTTCCCAAACAAGAAGTCGTAATAGGTTTCTTCTATGTCCTAAACATGTAAAGGGAATGGAATTTCTAAGCTGCCATATAGCGACCAGGTCTTAAAATATTTGTGTGTCCCATAAAGCCTACTATATTCACCTACAAGAAAATCAGCAGTAAGATAATGTTTATCTCGAGTAACACGAAGAAGATGGAACAGCAAGAGAAAGTCATGTGAATGTATAACATTTTTTTTAAAAATTTAATACCAGTGAAATGGGGTGTTGGAACTTTTTTTTAAAGCTTAACGTTCTTTAACCGGGTAGTGAATATCAAACGATGAATGAAAGCGGTGACATGATATTCAAATGAGTCCGGGGTCCATAGAGCTAAAAGTTACCGATATTCGTCTACTCAAGATAAGGGAAAACCTCGGAAAGCCTTTCATCCAGATAACTCACCATAACCGATATTCGAACTCGGGACCTCTTGAATGTGAGGTACACACGCTACCACCACTATTTAGGTATTTTAAATTCTTTTTATAAAAATCTGATGTGTTGCGCTCATATGACTTTCTCTACTCTTGTACTAACCATTCTTACAAACTCTTATTCCTATATCTTCTTCGTGTTAGTTGAGATAAACATTTGTACAAATTATCTTATTGCTCGTTTTCTTGCACGTGGAAGGGGAATATGGGAATACAGTAGGCTTTGTGCGATAGTCAAATGTTTTAAAGCTTTCAAATTCCGTTCTCTTTGCACGGTTAACATATAAAAACAGGAATAACGATGTTCCATTTTACAGAAGTACAAGTTCTCCAAAACTTACACAATAACGAGAAATATCTCCGAAATGGTGAACTCTACAAAAAAATTTATTTGGACATAAAATGTATTTTAGCAAGATCTACATTTTTTGTGCAGTAAGTTTTGATCTATCTCTTACGGTTTACCAGTTATGCAAAAGTCGTCCAGAGTAAACAGGACTACATAGGCTATAGACAGAAAATTCAAGATATATATTTAATTTGTCGCAAAAATATCTCAAACATATGACATTTTAATCAAAATCGTTAGAGCCATTTTCAAGAAAATCAAAATTTTCGAAAATTTTTCCATATAAAGGCTAGTTTAGGGTGGAGCAATTTTCTTCAAAATCTTCGTGTCGCATCCTTGAGAGACATTAAACTTAAATACCAAATTTGGTTTTTAAGCAACTTTTCGTTTTTGAGTTATGCTGTCCACAGACTGACAGACTGACGCACACACGGACCTTTTTCTAAAAATGCCTTATTTTTTAATTCAGGGGGTCTTAAAACATATATTTCCGGTGAAATCTTGACATCGAATTTTTGGGTGGAATACAATACTTCCCCTACTTTACTAAAGGTAGTAGAGAAAGTAAAAAATCTAGCCCTTTCAGCTGGAAAATCGCTTTTGGAAACATGACTAGCAGAATATACTGAGCGCCAGTTGGCAGCACTAGCAGTAACTATTTACGTAGCATAAATTACACTCAGTCGCTCAGAAGACAGCTTAATAATACGTTTTGCTTATACTGAGTTTAATTAAAACGTTGTGCTGCTATTGGATTGTGTTTTCTTTTACAGTCTGGTGAATTAATTTCGTTTACATAAACCAGCTTTTAAAGGTAAAGTACCTAAGAAAAGAATCGTAATTGTTTTCACGTTGAGAGGCAGCTTATCGCTGCCAGAAAGATTTTATAATTTGTGTTAATTTAAAAGCAATCTGTACTCTTGTACAAACCACATATTCTTACAAACACTTATTCCTTTATCTACTTCATGTTGAAGCCGAAATAATGATACGACGAAATAATAAGAAGGTAATAAAAATTAACAAGTAAAGAAAATGAGAAATAATAGTAAGATAAAAAATATTCAGAATATATGTTAAAGCAGAAATAAATATTAAGAGCTGGTTAACTGTTTTGTTGAAAGGTATCATTAGTGCAAGAGCAGTTGTTAGCGTATGTTTTGAACCAGTGGTTATTTTTATTTGGTTATTAGCCGACTTTTCGTTTTTGAGTTATGCTGTCCACAGACTGACACACAGACAAACACACAGACACACACGACGTTTTTTCTATGTAGTGAAGCTTTACACGAGCTAGCAAATATGAAACTATCTGCATTGCAGAATTCCACGACCGTGAGAAAGAAGAGTGGGACTTATTTATGTCTCAGTAACCACGGATAAATGCGTCATTCTGTCCCAGCGAGTGGAAGGAGGTGAGTTCAACCTCCCCTAACTTGTCTTCCGTTGAGTACCGCTGTTGCAGAATCTTATTGAAAAAAAAAATCATGCTCTCTGTCTGTTAATAATAATTATACCTTAAGCTTTACACATCCAAACATCTAAAAAAGAGAGCAAAATTGTATTCATGTATGTACGGGCGTCAACTATTGACTATAACTCAGAACCCAATATAGTTCATGAAGTAACCCTTCATGGCGAAAAAGTTGGTGTAAGGTGCGCCATTAGCGGAGAAACGTTTTTCAGAACTCCAATAAGCGATTTCTATCTCTGGGGTAGCTTAAAACAAAGTATACAGGACAAACCCAAACACCCAGGAAGAATTAAAACAAAATATCCGTCAGGAAATTGCCAGGATTTCTCAACATGAACTACGGCGAGTGATGGATAGTTTCCTAAAGAGGTAACAAAAATGTATAGACAACAACGCTGACCAGTTTCGGTATCTCCTTTCATAAATTTGGTAAAGTGAAGCCTTTAAATGTAGTTTTAAAATGTCGTATGGTTTCATCCGCGCATTTCTCTGATAGCGGCAGATAGCAACGAGGACGCGGACAGGCAAAACACCCCGCAGCCTGTTTAGAAGTTGTTTTGCTCACCCGGCACTTCCTTGCGTTTCGTAAGTCTTGTAGGCAAGTTACCCAGGGTATATGTGCGTTCTAGCTGAATATATTGTAGCTTTTATTTTACTTGTGCTCTTTATTTATTTATACATTTATATTTTGCACGTGCTCAACGGTGACAATGGATCTGGCGGAACATTTGCCCTAAAGGCCGAAGAAAGGGCATCGTGAAGTACAAAAGCTGAATGTCTTATATTCACTTTCGTTGTATAACGTTCACAGAATAGATGCACAAAGCGTTTTCTCGTAATACAGAAATTATCTAGAGTTGTACATTGCGGGGTTCCAATAAGGGTGTTAGTTGAGTTCGGATATCACCTTTTATTTGACGCAATAGTGAAAGTTCTTTATTTATAAAAGCACCTGGTAGTTTGCACTGGGTGAATAGTATATAAAAGGGTGCAGATTTTAAGAGCGACTTCTTAACGTTAAACTGAACCACAACTTCCTGTATAATTTTCCTATATAGTATATAGTTGCATGAAAAATCTGTTATAGTTTTCCCGCCATTATTCGGGGTGGCAATGGGGTCGCCACATCCCTACGCCGAATTACTGGATTCCAGTGTGTCTGTTGGAATAAATTTGTGGACATAGATTTGATAACGCGCAAAGCGGAAGATCAGGAATGTTGACAGTAACCAGTTTTCTAGGACTATTCTTTCACTCGTAAACGTACGCTTTACAACAGTAGCCGTATTAGTAAAGAAAACATTCACTTCTTCAGCCCTACTCTCTTGCCAGAATATATTTAATAATGTTCAATTATCTTCTTTACCTTTTACGATGAGTTTGTTGGGACTTTTTTATTCGTCATATTTGAATTTACCGTTGCACGAAATCTGCGTATTTATACCTCTAATATCCTGTATTTATTCTATAAAGATCGAGTAATCTGCAATGCATTTTTTACATTCCATTTTATGTATTTGCTCTTAAAGGCTTCTTGTTGAAATTATTTTATTATAAATTTGTAATATAGCAGGATGAAAAATAAATTATTAATTTTACTTTCTCTACTGGTAAGTAGGGGAAGTATTGTATTCCACCCAAAAATTCGATGTCGAGATTTCATCGGAAATATGTATTTTGAGACCCCCTGAATCCAAAAAAAGCATTTTTAGAAAAAAGTCCGTGTGTGTGTGTCTGTGTGTCTGCCTGTGGACAGCATAACTCATAAACGAAAAGTCGGTTAAAAACCAAAGTTGGCATTTAAGTTTAATGCATTTCAAGGATGCGACACGAAGATTTTGAAGAAAATAGTCCCACCCTAAACTACACTTTACATGGAAAATTTTTCGAAAGTTTTGATTTTCTTGAAAATGGCTCTAACGATTTTGATTAAAATGTCATGTTTGAGATATTTTTATGCCAAATGAAATGTATATCTTGAATTTTGTGGCTATAGCCCCTGTAGTCGTATTTACTCTGGACGACTTTTGCATAACTGGTAAACTGTTAGAGATAGACCAAATCGTACTACATAAAAAATGTAGATCTTGCTAAAATACACAATTTATGCCTGAATAAGTTTTCTTGTTGGGTGAACCATTTCGGAGATATTCCTTGTTATGTGTGTGAATTTCGGAAAACTTAGAACTTTCGTGAAATGGATCATCGTTGTTCATTTTTTTATATGTTAAGTGTGCAAAGACAACAGAACCTCAAAGCTTTAAAAGATGACTATCACACAAAGTCTACTGTATTCTAACATTCCCCTTGCACCTACAAGGAAATAAGCAATAAGATAATTTGTACAAATGTTTATCTCAACTAACACGAAGAAGATATAGGAATAAGAGTTTCTAAGAATGGTTAGTACAAGAGTAGAGAAAGTCATGTGAGTGCAACACATCAGATTTTTTGACTAATTTTTGTGCTCTCTCTCTCTCTCTCTCTCTCTCTCTCTCTCTCTCTTACTTTCTCTGCTACGTATAGTAAGGAATAAAAGTTTGCAGAAATAGTTAATTTAAGAGTTGAGAAAATCATGATAGTGCAATTCATCAGATTTTTTTTTATTCCGGGGGGTTTCAAAACAGACATCTGTGGTGAAATTCAGTATCAAATTTTTGGGTGAAATGTAACACTTTCACTACTTTAGGTGGTTGCTAGAGAATCTAAAAATAGCGTGACGTGATAAATGGACGCTCCCAAAATAATTCACGGATTAAACATTCAGCGAGCGTAGCATTGGCGTCAATGCTAATGAGTATAACCTCAAAGATGAGCCAACATATGTAGACAATACCAGGAAAGAGTTCGATGATTCCCCCAGACGTGACTGTAACCATAAACCTTATCGCCTGCACTATTTTCTGGGAAGATACTTAATGTCTGCATAGCTTCCAGTAAAGTACAGGATAAAGAAGTCTACCGCATACCTTCTGTTATGATTAGACTAAGTGCTGTCTAAGGCCACTATCTGCATAAAACGTTTGTACTTTCTTAAACAAAACAAATGCACCCATTCCTGACTCTACCCTCTCCACAGGTTTCAAAACGTAAAGTAGGGCAAAATTCGATATCTAGATTTCACTGGAAATGCTTGCTTTTGGGACAGCCAGATTAGGAAAAGGTTCACACGTGTGTGTGTGTGTGTGTGTGTGTGTGTGTGTGTGTGTGTGTGTGTGTGTGTGTGTGTGTGTGTGTGTGTGTGTGTGCATGTATCAAAAACACGAAGTCTGTTAAATACCAAAGCTGGTATTTCAGTTTAGAAATTTTTAAGGATGCGACACAAAGGTTTTCAAGAAAGTATGCCTACCTCAAATTATCCTTTACATCGAACATTTTTACTTTCTCTACTGGTAAGTAGGGGAATTATTGTATTCCACCCAAAAATTCTATGTCGAGATTTCACCGGAAATACATGTTTTGAGGCCCCCTGAATCCAAAAAAAGGATTTTTTAGAAAAAGGTCCGTGTGTGTGTGTCTGTGTGTCAGTCTGTCAGTCTGTGGACAGCATAACTCAAAAACGAAAAGTCGGTTAAAAACCAAAGTTGGTATTTAAGTTTAATGTCTTTCAAGGATGTGACACGAAGATTTTGAAGAAAATAGCCCCGCCCTAAACTACCCTTTACAAGCAAATTTTTCGAAAATTGTGATTTTCTTGAAAATGGCTCTAACGATTTTGATTAAAATGTCATATGTTTGAGATATTTTGATGGCAAATGAAATGTATATGTTGAATATTCTGGCTATAGCCCCTGTAGTCGTGTTTACTCTGGACGACTTTTGCATAACTGGTAAACCGTTAGAGATAGACCAAATCATACTATACAAAAAATGTAGATCTTGCTAAAATACACAATTTGTCTCAATAAATTTTCTTGTAGGGTGAACCATTTCGGAGATATTCCTTGTTGTGTGTGTGTTTTGGAAAACTTGGAACTTTTGCGAAATGCAACAACGTTGTTCACTTTTTTATATGTTAATCGTGCAAAGAGAACGGAATCTCAAAGGTCAAAAAGATTTGACTATCGCACAAAGCCTTCTGTATTCTAATATCTCCCTTGCACCTACAAGGACATAAGCAATAAGATAAATTGTACGAATGTTTATCTCAACTAACATGGAGATATAGGAATAAGAGTTTGTTAGAATGGTTAGTACAAGAGTAGAGAAAGTCATGTGAGTGTAACACATCAGATTTTTTTATTTTATTTTCCTAGGGTGCAATACCTTTTCTCGCTACTATGTGGCTCACGGCCAGGGAACTCGCGGCATAGCTTAAGCGTCCCTCTTTATTTTATCTGCTAAACTATAATCTTAGGTCCCGACTTGATATAAACAAGCCATCAACAACTAACCTGCGATATGCCCAAACCAAAGTACAGCACAAGATATAGTACCTTAACCAGGGTTGCCAACATTTAAAAGTAAAATTATCGTACCAGCCACTCAAAATTATAGATTTGGATTCAAAATTATCGTACATCATAAAGCAAACGCTACAACAATAAAAATATCAGTATAATACTTATGAAAATATAAGAGCAATGATGTTTATTATATCCACTTACAAAATTGATGACCTCAGCAAAGATTACAACTTTAGCACTTATGTTTCTCGCACTATTCATCTGAAAGTTCAGCTTCCTCAACCGTTGCAGCATTGCACAAATTTGTTGTTGAGATAAACCTTAACATCTTCAGATTCTTGCAGATTTTAAGATCTACGACGTTCTTTCATAAGTTGAGACAACAAAATGAGTTCATTTGCCGTATCTAGTGCCAATCTGTTTCTAACTTTGGTTTTTATTAAACCCAGTTTAGGGGAAAAAAAAAAAAACCTCGTTCACAAGAAGTGCTTCTGTAGGGCAAAGAAACCACTGATAATGCAAAGGCCGCTAGTTCTTTAAAATCAGTATTTCCACCAAGGTGACATATGTTTAACAGTACTCCAGAAACTGTCAGGTTCAGGCATGTTCTGTATTTCACACGGTATATCACGTATTCCGAGTTTTCTACATTGCCCATCAATTTTATGAACAGTGCCTTCATTGAGATTATCAGACCTGGGCACACTGGCAATAAGAGGATAAAGGGTAGCAGGCTTAGTAGGGTTGCAAATGGTTGCCTTAGAGGGGTGGAGACAGACAATGAGGACAAAAGTGGTGTTATTTGTAATTAGTTTCACTTCGCTGAAGTGACAAACCAGTGAAAATGATATTTCGCCGATATTAAACTATCATACATTCAAATTATCGTACACCCCCATAATTATCGTACGGGTTGACAACCATCGTACAAATATTAAAATTATCGTATGCCCCCATAATTATCGTAGTTGGCAACCCTGACCTTAAATATTAGCGATTATCTGCGTATGATAACCCTGGTAAAGGTTACTTAAATGTAACGCTATTCCTAACACTCCCGAGTAAATATAGTTCTGTTCCATTATAAACATGAGGCACGAGTCCACATGCCGTTTGTTTCTGTTAGTCGCCGCTGATGCGGCCACCAGGTTATCGCGGAGGGATACAAGGTCTGGATCTAAGGCTGGACGGAGTATAGCCTTGTCCAAACGCAGGCTGATGAGCTGACCTTGGCCCACCTTTCCTGCACGTCATGTGGACTTTGTACCCGCCGACACACCCCTTCACTTGCCATGAGTGTCATCGTATTGTAATAAACAGTGGTGGATTGTAACAGAGTGATTTCCTTGTCTAAAAGTATTGTTAAAAGAGTGTTTAGGATGTTTAGGAATCGAAGTATTTAAACTCGCTTCTAAAAATAAACATCCTCGTCTTAGGGCATTTAGCGCTGGTATATTGGCAATGTTTACCTCTACATACATTTGCGAGTAACCTTTTACACGAATGAAGCACACAGAATCAGATATCAGATTCCCATCTCTCGGCACAGCTAATAATATCTATAACATAATTACATTATGCCGAACTTGTAAGCGAAATTTACTGTTTATTGAAGGTTATCTTTTGTTATACAACATGTATTAAATTTCTTTGATCTGATGAGTGTCTTGTAGTCCTTCTTTGTACACAATGTTTAATCGTAACTTAAGATAACACTGTCACGAACGTTGATTTACTCCTCTCCCTCCTTCTAAATACACGTCATGTGGGAAGTGTGAAGGCTGGTATTGTAAAAATCTGAAATATATTTGTCTGAAGTTAAATTTGTTCCAATGCAACATTTCTGAAGCTATTAACAGTTCCCACTTGTACTCTTCAACCCTACAAATATATATGATTCTTCGCATGTCCAGTTGGTCTGGGTGGCTTAGATGCTTAGACGCTGGCCTTCTGATCCCAAGGTAGCGGATTCAAATCCGGCTCAGACCGATGGTTTTTAAGTATGCTTAAAACGACAGCTCTATGTCACTGGATTTAGTGGTATGTAAAAGAACCCCTGCGGGACGAAATTCCGGCACACCGACGACACTGATATGATCCTGACAATTGACAGCGTCGTTAAACAATAACAAATAATTTGATTTAATTTTTTGCGAGTACAGGACTGCACCAGTTAATTTCATTTAACTGACGATTTTACAGTTTATATTAAGCTTAATTTGTGAGTTAGGTTTTTTAATGCATTATAATCTCTTAACGTGCACCTCAATTAATCCTGTTTTCTTCTTACATTATCGTTAACTTCTGAACATTTTATTGTAACATTTCCATAGATAACATCAACATGTCGCGATAAGATCCGGCTGTTAAAACAACAATAAAGCAATAAAAAGTGAACATAATTTTATTTACGTATATTTAATGGTACTATGTATAAAGCGACTGAAGCTTTTGGTTGAAATCGACATTAAATTTAAAATGTTGCAACTTCAGGAAATGACACGTGGAAAGAGTGAAACTGGGACGATTAATGTAAGTACTATGTAATACAAATATTATTCGAGGTTTAGAAATACTTGGATGTAAGCCGGCTAAGACAGTCGGTAAACACCAGATAACTGATAAGCGATGTTCTCCAAAACGAAGCTTCTCCTCAAGGAAATATATGTATGTACCTAACCACAACATAACCTATAAACGATGTTGCCATAGAGGAAACACTATTGTAATTACCCAAAACCCAACTAACATTTACACCCATTATGGCGTGGTCTGGTTATATTTGGTGATATTTCATCTGTTACGTTGCGTTAGTAACGCCAAATGTTCGTAAAATAACCATAGTAAAGCTACGGCCATAGTTGGTGTTGTTGCATCTGTAATTTCCCTTCCCATTACAGTTCATTTCTGTGCATGTTTCTGCATGACTTAACAGATTCGAGATGTTGCAACACGATTTCATGGATGCACAACACAAAATAAAACCATTAGGTATACAGTACAGACAGCGTAGGACGGTATTCCTCCAAAACCAACTATTACAGAAATGAGGAGCTTGTACTCCGAGGGACCATAACAAACCCACACGTGCAATACCCCTTCCATGCACCTGCCCTTGTAGACATTCACAGGTCCCCATGACTGACAACAAACCACAAAGGCGACACCGAACATTTCTGGAATGCCATCTTTCTAAAGACAAATGCAATTTGTTTATATTTGACTACTTTCTAATGTTTTGCGAGTTGATTTCCGTATAGTTTGTTCGATTTACCCTAATCGTGTATTAATTATTATCATTTAAAGATTTTCTGCTCAGCCAAAACTGGATTCTAGTAGGGAACATTTCCGGATTACGACTTTTTACTGTTTTAAATCGTCATTAATGCCTAAAAAATGTGAAGATCGCCTTAGTGATGCATTTAGAGAAGTAACCCCATCTAAAGCAACAGTTTATAATTGGCACAGCGGATATAATCCTGACAAGTGTGCTTAAAAACGACAGCTCACGTCAGTAGATTTACTGGCATGTGAAAGAACTCCTCCGAGACGAAATTCCTGCACACTGATGTAATCTCTGCAAATAAAAGCGTCGTTAAACAACAGAATGATTGTTTAAACAGCGGATTCAAATGAGATAGCTTTTTTTTTTAAATTTTTTACTACGTATAGTAAGTAGTGGAAGTATTCTATTCGATCCGAAGTTTCGATGTCGAGATTTCACCGGAAATTTCAAGTCCCTTGAATCCAAAAAAAGCCGTTTTAAAAAAAGGTCCGCGTGTGTATGTATGTGTTTACATGTGTGACTGTGAACAATATTACACAAAAACAAAAAGTTGGTTAAAAACCAAAGTGTCTATTTAAGTTTAATATCCTTCAAGAATGCGACACGAAGATTTTGAAGAAAATTCCTCCACCCTAAACTACCCATTACATGGAAAAATTTTCGAAAATTTTGATTTTCTTGAAAATGGCTCTAACGATTTTGATTAAAATGTCCTATGTTTGAGATATTTTTATGAAAAATGAAATGTATATCTTGAATTTTCTGGCTATAGCCCCTGTAGTCGTATTTACTCTGGACGACTTTTGCATAACTGGTAAACCGTTAGAGATAGATGAAATCATACTGTACAAAAAATGTAGATCGTGCTAAAATACACAATTTATGTCCAAATAAATTTTCTTGTAGGGTGAACCATTTCGGAGATATTCCTTGTTATGTGTTTAAGTGATAGTCAAATCTTTTAAAGCTTTGAGATTCCGTTCTGTTTGCACGGCCAAGATATTTTAAAAAATGAATTACGTGCTCCTTGTTGAGAAAATAGCATTGTAAAATTCACACAAGTAACAAGAATATCTCGGAAATGATTCATTCCACAAAATATTGTGTCTGACAATTGTGTGCTTTAAGGAGATCTACTTTTTTTTTTTTTTTTGTATGGTAGGAGTTTGTCTATATTTTGCAGTTTACCAGTTATACAAAAATCATTTAAAATCAAGAGGACTTCAGAAGCTATTCCCAGAAAATTGAAGATATTCATTTCGTTTGCCATGAAAATATTTTAAACATAGGTTACTTTAATCAAAATCGTATCATTAAGAATATACAGGAATAAAAGTTTGTAAGAATAGTTAGCACAAGAGTAGAGAAAGTCATGTAAGTGCAACACATCAGATTTGTTCACTGAAATTTCAGGATGTTCTCTACCTAACGTGCATGGTAAAGAAAATAAAAGTAAAATAATTAATTTTTTATTTTTTTTTTTTTTATTTATCCTTGCTTGATTTTCTAAAAGCGTTCAGTGACGCATTGTGTATATTACTATTATTGCAGCTTTGTTTACTAGTAGCTCTAAAGATTACTATAATTGCCTCTTTGTTGACTAGACGCCATTGTAGAGTTTTCCTTGTGTATGTATGTGAAGTCACGCGGTGGTTACCAGGAGGGAAATACCGCTGATGACCTTGATTCGTCACCAGGCAGTCCCGTGTCAAGATCTCCCAGTCTGCATACATACATAATCTCAGTACGTTCATCAAGCCAATAACTTCATGCGATGATAGTGCTTCTTCATCCACTTGTCGTTCATGCTGTCACCTGCAGTTATATCTCCACATAACATATGCATGAATCTATTAGTACTATATTATGCAGTGACAGCAAAATGGCAGCAATTAAAATGCGAGTATATTTTATGAAACGAGCAGTAGCGAGTTCATAATATTCATACGAGTATCTTAATTATCATTAATATAATTTATTCATTAAGACTATTTATGCTCGACCATGTGTCTAAGTTTAAAATATTTATAAAATATGTTTTTAACATTCTACGTTGCATGTTATGGTCTCTAATATCCGACATTTCAACTGTTTGTTACTCGATTCGATTCTGCATACGAGAATCGACAGTGGCGCCTTCAACTTTTATGTTGGTCCTGACACAATGATACAGAGGCTGTCAAATGTTTGGAGTCATCTAGTTTCTTGACAAATGGATATTATTTCCCTAACTGTCGCGCAAACATGTTTGAACAATGCTGTAATACATTTCTACCTTAATTCGAATGAATTTAGCCACAATTTAATGATAAAATGTCATGCAAAGTTTAATTTCTAAGAAAAATTTTGCAACGTCAGGTTAACATTTAATTGCAACTAAATTCAAATGTTTGCACGACAGTTAATGAAATAATAAACCATTTATATCCATTCGTCTATAAGCTAGATGACTCCAAATATTTCACATTTTTTTCCCGGCGAAACGGCTCTCTATTAGCAATAATAATGTTGTACATATTTGTTAGACTCATCATGTAGAATGCCTGGTTAACGTATGTCCGAAGTAGTATCTCCCATCTGGTGTAGATTATGTTACAAGCTTTAAAAGAGCACACATTCAAAAACGAAAAGACAAATTGAAATTTTATAATGTTATTACAATATTAACACCATTTATTAAATAAGCAGAGTAGTTTTATTCAGTATACGTTTTCACTTGCGTGGGAATGTGCGCAGACGCCGAAGTATTGATTGCTTCATGCGGATCTTTTGATTGGCGGCTGGTAGTGTCGTGATGAACAAGTGCATCTTTGATTGGTCGATGAACTGGTGTACTTTTGATTGGTGGATTAGCAGTGTTATAATGAACTGACAGTTATGCAAATTGTCAAGAGTAAACGAGACTACATGGACTATAGCCAGCCAGAAAATTCAAAATATACATTTCATTTATCACACAAATATCTTAAATATATGGCATTTTATTAAAAATCAAAGTTTTCGAAAAATTTCCGTATGAAGAGTAGTTTAGGGTGGGGGAAGTTTCTTCAAAATCTCCGTGTCGCATCCTTGAAAAATATTAAACTTAAATACCAACTTTGGTTCTCAACCGATTTTTCGTTTTTGAGTTATGCTGTTCAACACACACGCGCGCGCGGGCCTTTTACTAATTTTTTTTTTATTCAGGGGACCTCAAAATATATTTCTGGTGAAATTTCGACATTGACTTTTTGGGGGGAATACAATACTTCCCGTACTTACGTAGAGAAAGTACAAATTGTAAATTTCTTCTGATTTAGAATATGTGTTTTTATTGCATCAGTCACTACAAAAAATATCACTGAACATATCTTAAAAATTCAGCAAAGTATCTTAAATACTATTGTAGATAATGAGTCGCCTATTAATATTGGAAGAGAGGGCATTTCGACTCCCCTTAAAAGCAACAGCCCCGTGTTAGTGGATTTAGTGACAGTAAAACAACTCCTGCAGCATAAAATTCTAACTCACCGGCAACACTATGATCTACATGATTTTGTAGGCAGTTGACACTGTCAACAAACATTTATTTTATCCTCTGCTAACCTGGTCGTAGTCAGATTGAAAGCCTTGCTATCCTACTGTATATTAAGCACCTCTCCGTTAATTCTCATTATCATCAATTGGGTTTAAGGTCTCTAAGCCTAGTCATTATAGTATTAAGAATTCATGGAGTAAGGAAGATAAAGGGAATTTTATTTGTATAGAGTTGGTAGAGATTAAACTGAACAACCTTGAAACCGCGCTCCTACTGGGCTAAAATTGTGCAGTTGTCGCGCGCCAGACCACGATGGGTCACTCACTGAGGTTATCTGTTTGGTTTTAGCTTTAGCACACGTGAAGACCAGCGTGGAGTAACAAACAGTATTGCGGTGTGTGTATTTTATTGCAGTGTAAAGTTTAGTTTATTCCGAGCGAATAAACGCATGAACTGAGTTCCTTTGGAAATCGGCACTGTTAAATATTGCACTTAGATACAACTTTTGTGATACAGGTAAAGGTAACCTAAAAATGAGTATTTTCAGTATTTGAATAATCAAAAAGTATGCACGTAGCTTATCAAAAATATACTTTGATATAATGGTAGTAGTGTTTAATGCCCATTCTTATTAACCTTCCTGACACATGGACTTTTTCGGGGTTTTCCCGGATCACCAGGGAAATGCTGAGAAAGATAATTACATCCCCCAAATTTCCTGCGCTTCAATTTCCTTTCAATCCAGTGTTGGCGATGGCCGAGTTGACGCTGCTGTGTGGGGAATTTGTGCGCTGTAATTGCTGTTCTTGACGAGAGGTGACCTTGTAGCTGCCAGGACTGCCGAAGGGGGCACTGTCCAAACCCATGCGACTGGTGGGTGCCTGTCGAACGCTGGTGTCAAGATGAATATCCAGCACACGTTAGGGACCCTCGCGTCGACTCGCTGCTCGCCCGAGTTATCTCATTCCATCCCTCCCTACCAGAGAACTGACATACAAAAGCCAGCTTGGGGTTAGTGTGGAATCCCCTCTACCTCTACCGTTGTTACTACTGAAAGTCGTGAGCAGCAATTTTTAAAAATCATATTTAATATGTTTCACCAACTCCTGACTCTGTTGGCGTCTTGTTATTCACTTCACCCAAGCTACACGGGATTCCTAGAGAACACAGTGGTTTGCCAAACAGGGAATCCATTCTCACACACCCAAGCTACACGGGATTCCTAGAGAGCACGGTGGTTTGCCAAACAGGGAATCCATTCTCACACACCCAAGCTACACGGGATTCCTAGAGAACACAGTGGTTTGCCAAACAGGGAATCCATTCTCACACCCAATGATAGCTCTCACAGTTCAAACACCCAATCCTGTGTAAGCGGCAGGAAAAGACAAGTGCATAGCTTGGTTCCGTGAACTGTAAACCGGGCATGCAGGTGAGAATGTGACAAAGGACGATTCAAGAATATTTGCAAGACTCGGATGGGGATGTGCCAAAAGCATCAGGTCGTTGCTCTTCACTTGTTGCATATATGTAATAGAGGCGACACGAAAATCGAAGCGATTTCTATCCATTCTGAGAAATCGCTCAAGATTGCTTTCTGTTTCTTGTGTCGTTTTACGTCAACGAAGAAACGTTTTCCTTATCAACAGCATTTTTAGTATCCTGTCTGTATTTCACCCCTGCATTCGTAGCAAAGGCCCCTGTGTCTCTGTGTCCGTATCCTATGTCTGTGAATATCATAACTCAAAAATAAAATCAGTTTAATACTAATCCTGGTATTTATGTTCAGCATTTTACAAATTTAGGACCGAACGTTTTCTAGAAAATTTCCCCTCAGGCTAGGTACCCTTTTTTTTGGGAAACATTTCCAAAATTTTGTATATTTTCACAAATGGCTGCCATGATTTTGATTAAAATACCACATGTTTAAGATATTTGTAAGACAAATGAAATGTATATGAATTTTCTGGGAATATTCTCTGAAGTACTCTTCATTCTGAATGACTTTTGTATAACTGGTAAACCGTAAAAGAACGATAGCCCAGATAGAGTTTTTAAGAGGTTTGTACAAGAGTGAGTAGAGAAAAATCATGTAAGTGTACACATGCTTTTTTTATTTTAACAAAGCAAATATTTTACTCAATTGGTTGTTTATTCTAAATTCTGAGCAATATTGTTAATGCAGGTGAAGAACAAAATTAGTTCATGTTTACATTTCTTCTTATTAAACAGGTTCAATAATTAGTGATACTCTTTATGGATGTGAACTTGTTTTGTGATATAAATGTGTATAAAAAATTATCCTTTGTTACAGAATAATTATGCACATATGTTATGCATGCTTAATTCCACTTATGCCAAAATCAATCAATCATGTGCATAACAATTACAAATTTCAATCGATGACAGCCTTCCTTCGCGAAAAAATTATCACATTTTCATTATCACCTCCTCTGCTTTTCTTATGCTACGATCAGGTTAGAGAATCTAGATGCACTATGCTAACAGATGCACAACGTAATTTGACGCCATAGAACCGCTATTCAAATGTCAAATATGGCTGACTCTCGCTTCGGTGATATATTTAATCCTATGTTTTGAATCAGTATGACAAATTTTGTATTGAACGAAATGATAAATCGGCAGCAGATACTCCAACTTCTGACGTTGCCAACATCTTAACAAATTGGGGCATCAATATGAAAACCTAGAAGGCCGTGGCAACGTACGCATACAACGAAAAAACTAGTGTTTTCTGTTCAAGACGTTCTCGGGCTGCGAGCCAGGTGTAGTGATAAAGAGCCATCGACGTTTCGGGAGTGTGCATCTCTGGCATCATCTGTTCTTTGTATTCACTATATTATAATTAATAAATGTTTTGGATAGTGTCATTCTTTGTTGTGCTACCCACGTTTATAGTAGCTGTAAACAGAACTTATGATATGACTACGTAGAAAGCCATTTTATGTAATTTTTAAGACAACTTTGACTGAACATTAATGTAATTCACCTTACTATTATCCCTACAGGAGCTCTATAAGGAAGGCAATCAAACCATCACAGCAAGCTTTAAATTAAGATATCATGTACAACCAGAAGAACATACTGTGGAATATTATCATGATCTATCTCTGTGGTCGGGTATTGCAACGAGTGTTAATGATCACTGAAGACAATAAAGTAAAAAAGAAAGCAAATAAGTGAAAGTATCTGAATATTAATTATTGTTGAATTTGTACCTACCTGTCCTTTGAATGTGTTGTTTCTTCAACTTTGTGAGGTGGAAGGGAAGTCATTACATTAATTTAAACCAGTAATAGATCTCGGTATTTGGAACACATTTTGTATCTTACATTTCTGTCTCTTACCATTTCCTACGGAGATATTTTAGTTTTTTCGAGAACAAGCTGGCAACACTGCACATTGTGTGGGTGTCACTTTCACTAGGTCAGAACGTAAGCAACCACCGCAGCATGGTGTCTTGTGAACTTAAACAAATACCATGGCGTTTCCACCTATGTTTACTGTGCGAGTGTAGACCAATCAAAATCTGTTTACGTCCAGAAGCCGGTTCAATTCCCTGATCAACTTCGACGCAACGTTGCCCAGTTACTTCATGTCTCAAAAAGCTGCTCGGAGTATTCCTTCAATTCTTTTAAGTGATTAGTTATTTCGAAACCCTGTGTGATGTCACATAATTACTACCGAAGTTATGTCAGAAATAAGTTACTCTACGCATCTTACAAGTAACAAACTATTATATTCTTACATTCTTGTGGAATTGCGCGTCCAAAAACAGTTTATTTTTTCGAAATGGGCTGATCAAAGAACAAAATGCCATTAGATTTTTTTGTTTATAATGCTTCTATGAACCACATATTGCAAGGAATGTAATAAATTCCCTTCCACCCGGTATACATACAGAAGTACGTACATGAAAGCTGTCATATTCAGAACAACTAAAGGCTAGTTCACAACCAACCAGTAACTGTAACCATAACGACAGCGGTAACAGAAAGCAAGGCAGCGGCGAACATTTTGGTTCACAACAGCCCGGCAACGAGAACGGGAAGGCATATTATACATCAGCTTGTCGATAGAAAGTGGAGGTCGATATTGAGTATTGGGAATTCATTTGTTTCTAACTGACCAATGATATTTTTCCTAGCTTGCAACTAGAGAGAGAGAGAGAGAGAGAGAGAGAGAGAGAGAGAGAGAGAGAGAGAGAGAGAGAGAGAGACAGAGCGCTCTAGCGGCTGTTTCATGGCACGGCCACCTTGAATAATTTTTGCAACGTAAAGTATAATATACACAATATGAGTCCAATATCCCATGCCCGGCAACGGGAACGAAACAGTTGAAACTTGGCCAAGTCTTGTTTCCCGTACCCGTGGCTCGTTGGTTGTGAACACTCCCATTTGAATGCATGTGTTTAAACTTTCTGGTTATCGTTACGGTTACCTTAATAGTGAATCAGCCTTGAACGATTAAAGCAGGTGTTACTATATATTTTCAGGTTTTGATAATTAATAAACCGCGTGTTATTTTATTTTGCTTCACCTTCATTGGCCCGCAGTTGCGGAAGTATGAAACCAGAAAACCATCCTTTCTTAACATGAAATGTTAATAAATAAAGTTATATTTGATGCTTGTTTTCAGATGTCTTATAACGTAGTCAGTCAGAAAACACTTGGTCCTAATGTTTCACATTAATCACGGCATAACCTAGCTGTCCCCTGATCCAAGAGCTCTGACGAGATTTGATAAATACAGCATAACCTCAAAGGGAGCCAAGTGAAGTTTCTTATGGAATGAAACTGTTTTGTTAGACCATCACTCAAGTTAATTATGTGTTATTTATTATATCTTATCTGGGTTGAATATTTGGTTCTTCTAGAGAAATAATTTATCTTATGTGTAATTAATTGATAAGTAATAAATATATACTTCTTACGTTTAAAATTACATATTTTCAAATCGAAATATTTCCATTTTATTAACAGGTTTATAACACATGTGTATCTATCGTATTCATAACAAAAGTACCAGATGTTCATTGTGAAGTATAGTGTTCATTGAGTCACGTTTGGTAAAAGATAAGAGGTAGACAGACAGCGGAGGGGACCACGTACAGCCCGCTTCAAATGTTTTCCCAGTCACGTGCTCCAAGCCGCGGCGGGAAGCCAGGATGGCTTATCTATAGTTATACCAGGCGGTCTCAAAGGTCGACTTGCCAGCTCATACCTGTCGACAAAAGTGAAGGCCGTAATGTGTTTGTAAGTCTAAGAGTACGTTCTCGTACACTTGTCGTAAGAAAGTAATCTCAATGTAAAGAAAACAACATTAACGTTATAAAGGGTGATCGGATCTGAGGAGAGACGACAGCAGAAGGCAGGGTCCCTGACAACTACAGATTTGAACTCCCCGATGGCAGCTCATATTCCAGTTCCTCTCCCCTGTGAAGTGAGGTGAAATAGAAATTCGGGGGATGTAATTATCCCTCCCAGCATTCGCCTAGCGATCTGGAGAAACCCAGGAAAAAATCTGATCTGTTGCACTCACATGACTTCTCTACTCTTGTACTAACTATTCTTATAAACTCTTATTCCTATATCTTCTTCGTGTTAGTTGAGATAAACATTGTAGAAATTATCTTATTGCTCATTTCCTTGTAGGTACAAGGGTAATAACGGAATACAGTAGGCTTTGAGCGATAGTCAAATCTTTTAAAGCTTTCAAATTCCGTTCTCTTTGCACAGCTAACATAAAAAAAAATGAATAATGATGTTCCATTTGAAGAAATGTTTTCCAACACTCAAACAAATAACAAGAGATGTCTCCTAAATGGTTCACTGTACAAATAAAAATTGTTGGACATAAATTGTGTGTTTTAACGAGATCTGCGTGTTTTTGTATAGTAAGATTTGGTCTATCTCTTACGGTTTACCAGTTATGCAAAAGTCATCTAGAGTATACAGGACTACATGGGCTATAGCCAGAAAATTCAAGATATACATTTCATTTGTCATAAAAACATATTAAAGATATCTCATTTAATCAAAATCGTAGTCATTTTCGAGAAAATCAAAATTGTCGAAAAGTTTTCAATGTAAAGGATAGTTTAGGGTGGAGCAATTTTCTTCAAAATCTTCGTGTCGTATCCTTAAAAGACATTAAACTTAAATACCAACTTTGGTTTTTAACCGACTTTTCGTTTTAGAGTTATGCCGCCCACAGACTGACAGACACGGACCTTTTTCTAAAAATGCTTTTTTTTTTTTTTTTTTTTTTTTTTTTTTTTTTTTTAATTCAGGAGGCCTCAAGGAGTAATCTCGAACATCGAATTTTTGGGTGGAATACAATACTTCCTGTATTTACTATACATAATAGAGAAAGTAAAAACCCATGGGTCAGAAGGTCGGCCGCGGAACAGAACCTAGGACCCACAATTGTGAATCACACCCGCCACGTCACTCGATGTCATTAGCAGCACTAAAGTATTCGATCACTTAATTGAGCACTGGTATGCAATTAGATGTGTGAAATGTGAACAAATATGACCTTTGGAATTAGACTTTTAACCAAATCAAAGCAGTCGAAATCAGTTTGTGCCTACACACCAATAATATTTCAGCATTATCAGCGCTTCTTTTGTTGCTGAGATATGGTCATGTGAAGTGAAGCCTGCGTTTGTAACAGTAAGCATGCGGCCAGGAGGTGCGATATAAGGATAGCACAATTAAGCTCCTTTCAGTCAAAGTACTTATTAATTTTGCTGGCACATGAACTTTATTTGAAATGCTTCAATATTTTAAACACTCTGATCCTTGTACCATAGTAATATACATAAAAATCTGATGTGTTGCACTCACATGACTTTCTCTACTCTTGCACCAACCATTCTTACAAACTCTTATTACTGTATCTTCTTCGTGTTAGTTGAGATAAACATTTGTACAAATTATCTTATTGCTTATGTCCTTGTAGAGGCAGACAATTCAAACTATATGTTTCTTTGCCATAAAAATATCTCAAACAACGATTTTAATCAAAATTGTTAGGGCCATTTTCGAGAAAATTCCATGTAAAGCTGGCTTAGGGTCCAGGAATTTTCTTCAAAATGTTCGTGTCGCATCCTCAAAATATGTCAAACTTAAATCTTTGGTTTTTAACCGACTTTTCGTTTTTGAGTTATGCTGTCCACAGACTGACAGACACACACACACGGAACTTTTTCTAAAATTGCTTTGGATTCAGGGGGCCTCAAAACATATTTCCGGTGATATCTCAACATCGAATTTTCGGGTGGAATACAGTACTTCCTCTACTTACTAGTACAGAAAGTAAAAAGATTATTCGATATAAATTGTGTTTTACAAAGTCTACGTTTTTGTGCAGTAAGATTTTGTGTATCTCTTATGGTTTACGAGCTGTACAAATGTCATTCAGAGTGAAGGGCTTCAGGGGATATTGCCAAAAAATGTAAGATATGCATTACATTTTTATGCAATATCTTAAATATATAGCATCTTAATGAAAATCGTTTGAGCCATCTTGGAGAAAAACAAAACTTTTGAAGAATGTTCCATGTAAAGGGTAGTTTAGGGAGGGGAATTATCTTGAATATGTTCGTGTCGCATCCTTGGAAGAAGTTGAACTTTAAATATCAAGCTTGGTATTTAACATTCTTTTCCTTTTTGAGTCAAGCCGTCCACAGATACCTACAGACCTTTTTCTAATTTTTTTGTTATTCGTGGAAGCTCAAAACGTGCATTTCCAGTGAAATCTCAGTACCTAATTTTGGCTGGAATGAATACCTTATCTGTGTGCGTTGCAGAGAAAGTAACAAAGAAAGTCAGTAAAGGCTATTCCTTTTTTGGATGGTATCATGGTGATTAATCAGTTTTAGTTGTTACTCAGAGGTCAAAAGCGATTACTACTATCAGTGATAGTGCTGACCTTGAGGGACGTGCCGTTTCTATCGCCACGCCACAAGTTGCTTAATAGTAAACGCATTAAGACAATACGCCTGGAAAAATGCAACATTCCTGTTTACTGTATTTAAACTCTCAGTACCGGCTGAAGCATGAATGCACTGATAGTGTCAGAATTACTTCGCCGATTTTTTGCAGACGATTAACGTTCTTCAACAACCGAGTAGGGGACGTGAAATAGTTGAAATAACGCTCAGTTATTAATACAATAAGTTGTATATACACCACCGCCCATAGTAGCAATTTGTATAAATATCCTATGTGATTCCTACGCTATTACCCGACACTTTCTGTTCTGTATCTATCTGCAGATCAGGACCAGGTCATCCTATGTATTTCAGTTTTGCCTTGTCTCCTAACAATAATGTAGAAGTTGGGCTACTTAGTAAAAAAAAAGCTGATGTGTTACATTCACATGACTTTCTCTACTCTTGTAGTGACCATTCTTACAAACTCTTATTCCTATTATCTTCTTCGTGTTAGTTGAGATAAACCTTTGCAGAAATTATCTTATTGCTTATTTCCTTGTAGGTGCAAGGGGAATATTAGAATACAGTAGGCTTTGTGCGATAGTCAAATATTTTAAAGCTTTCAAATTCCGTTTTCTTTGATTCATGTTTAAACAAGATAAAGAACTTCAGTATTGCCTCTGTTTTCTTGTATGAACCTCTTTCTAGCTACTTTTTATAGATGCATTTCAAGTTCCATAAATGAACAAACTAAGAACACAAGCCGTCATTTATTTCTTATGTTCCGTTTTTATTTATCTCGTTATCTAATAAGTGTTGACTGTGAACCTACTTCCTTCTCTGAAAGGAAAAGGTTGGAAGCGATTAAGAAAGTCGCATATGTATGTAGTCATGGTCAAATTCTGATGGCCATGTAAACAGGTTTCTGAGTGACATTGTAAACATTAAAGGTGGTTAGTCCTGCATTCTACAAACTTAACGGTTTTGAACTAAAGCACAAAGTCTTAGTGAAGAATTCGAACCTATGTAATGTATAGCAGATTCACTTTCAGCCGCCTATCCCAAACTGTTGTTGGACAGCTGATGAAGTTGCCTTGCAACTGCTGCAAATTTGCTGCCATTTAGGAAAGAACTCTTACGGCCTTCTCAAATGTAAAGGGATGCTATTCTTTCTGATATCAGCTCTTTATATTATCAACGTCTTTTATTGTTGTGTTATTCTAGTGGTTAACATGCACTTCACCTTTCATCATCGGAAACCTCTCGGGTAACAGATACCGCATGCAGTGGAACTTAGTTATTTTCGGGATAAAGAATGTTTTGTATTTTCTGAAATATAATAATCATATGCCTATATGAATTCTGAAGGCTTTTTACTTGTAAAACATAAATAAACCATTCATTAAATGGGACTACAACAATAAACAAACTTTCTGGTCTGTAGAACTACCATAAATTATTTCTACCTGCTAATCTTTCGATTGGGCTTTGCCAACTAACTCTGTAGGCGGATACAATCTTTCCGAATATACACTTAGCTGGAAATTGTACTGCAATATAAATGTTGTATTTTTAAATCTTCTTTGCCAAATTTAGCTTTCCGACATTTTATAAATTTCAATGACTGCAAAGAAAGGTTACCACTGTTAAAAGGTATATTTTCTAACAACTGATTGCCTAACATCTGCTAGATCTGGAATTTTCTTACAGAACATTACCTTACAGAATATATCAACTCTGAATGGATTAAGGTCGCATAAAATGTTCCACGTGTAAGGTACTTCTAGCATGCTTTATTGCCAAAACTATTTACACCTTGTTTGCTATTCTCTCGATTTCGTTTCCTTTACATTGTTTAACAATGTATTTGAGATGCAAAAAGCTGTCATCCAGGTGGTTCCCTAGTTTCTTATGTGTGAAAACTGCATCAATAACCAACCCATGAATGCACGAAGCTGCGAGGAATACCCAAACTTTCCCATGATGAAACATATTGAGAAATGCGCGGGTGGGGAGAAGAGAGGTGGCAGCAGACAACAAATGAAGGAAGGCAGCCGCCGTCAGTCTGTTGACGATAGCTGTAAGGAGCAGCTGTACACGAATTTTAAAGGTACGACCAGGAATTTGTGATCTGTAAATCACATTGGATTAATATAAGGCGAGTTTTAAATGTAATTTTTATGCGCTGTTTGTTTGTTTTCTTTTCTTTTGTTTTTCGTTTGTTAGGACATAGCGCATTCCGAAGGATAAATGTTGTTGAGGTTAAAGTAAATATTATGAGCGAGGTGAACAAAGAAATTGAAAGTGACAGCGAACTAGGAGGCTATAACATTACTTCCATAAATTGCTGATTAATATAACGATATCAACATTTTGGTATACCAATTTTATAGTGAAAATCTTACTTTGCCATAAAGTGTTAAGTGTGCATCTTCCATTACACATTGCAGTTTTTACCCAAAAATTCCTGGACATTTAAGGTTAATTTTTATTGGGTAAATGGACAGTTTTACGCAGTTGTAAGCAAATAAGGCGTGTGTACACAGTTCACAGAAAAAGTATCCTATCAGAAGAGAAAAATCTTAAAAAAAGAAACGAAAAAAAATTGAGTAGTTGGGTGAAATAAAAGGAGAGAACTGTCGAGTAAATTCTGTGGTGTGAATGCATGCTTGTCATTATCAGATATCCATCTACACTATGTAGATATGTCACACAATTATCCAAAACCATTACTATTTATTGAGATAGCAGGGATATATAAGCATGTAAGTACCTACTTTAAGCACTTGATGCTTTCTTCTGTCATAAGAAGGCCGGTTCTGGCTTGGTGAAGGTAGGAATGTTTGAAAATAGCAACTTTCATACCTTCTAAGCGAATAATTTGCTATCTTTATAGAAGTCCTTTTCAATGTTCATTTAATGCAGTTTTGATGCTTTGAATTCTTTATGCAACATTTTTAGTTTTCTAACTATGGGTTAAATGTTAAAAACAAACATTCATTTTTAAGCCCTCTTCCAAAAGGATGAGGTCTACTGGACCTCACTTGTTTCTCAGCCTTACCAACATGTTTGAATTGGGGGTGGGGATTAAAAAATTGGTGGTAGGTATGTCTTATAAAGTCTGGAAGTGCCAGATGTGAAACCAATTTTTGCTTTTTCAACTACTTCGAGTATGTTTGGGGAAGTATTGTATTCTACCCAAAAATTTGATTCCAAGATTTCTCTGGAAATGCATGTTTTGAGACTGTGAATCCAAAAAAAAAAAGCATTTTTAGAAAAAGGACTGTATGTTGTGTCTGTGAACAGCATAGTTAAAAAAACTTAGTTAAATTCCAAACGTGATACCCATTTAAGTTCAACATCTTCCAAGAATGCGACACAAAGATTTTTAAGAAAATCCTTCTCTCCAGACTACCTTTTATATGAAACATTTTTCAAAAATGTTGATTTTCTCAAAAATATCTCTTAACGATTTTTATTAGAATATTTATGTTCAAGTTATTTTCTACAAATAAAACATATCTTTGAGATTTCTGAAAATAGTCACTAAAGTTCTCTTTCTTCTAAATGACTTTTGTATAATTCTTAAACTGTAAGAGTTAGGCCAAATCTTACTACACAAAGAATGTAGATCTCATTAAAACACAATGTATGTGAAATACAATTTTTACTTTCTCTACTGGTAAGTAGAGGAAGTATTGTATTCCACCCAAAAATTCGATGTCAAGGTTTCACCGGAAATATATATGTTTTGAGATCGCTTGAATACAAAAAAAGCGTTTTTGGAAAAAGGTTCATGTGTGTGTGTCTCTGTCTGTCAATCTGTGGACAGCATAACTCGAAAATCAAAAGTCAGTTAAAAACCAAAGTTGGCATTTAAGTTTAATGTCTTTCAAGGATGCGACACAAAGATTTTGAAGAAAATAGCCCCACCCTAAACTACCCTTTATGTGGAAAATTTTTCAAAAATTTTGATTTCCTTGAAAATGGCTATAACGATTTTGATTAAAATTATATATGTTTAGGACATTTTTATGACAAATGAAATGTATATTTTGAATTTTCTGGCTATAGCCTATGTGGTCCTGTTTACTCTGGATGACTTTTGAATAACTCGTAAATCGTAAGAGATAGACAAGATCTTGCTATACTAGAAAATGTAGATCTTGCTAAAACACACAATTTATGTCTAAATAATTTTTTTTTTTTTGTAAAGTGAACCATTTCGGAGATATTCCTTGCTATTTGTGTGAGTTATGGAAAATTTATAATTCCATCGAATGGAACACCGTTATTCTTTTTTTTAATATATTAACCGTGCAAAGAACAGAATTTGAAAGCTTTAAAAGATTTGACTGTCACTCAAAACCTACTGTATTCCCATGTTACTGTTGCACCTACAAGGAAATAAGTAGAGAAAGTCATGTGAGTGCAACACATCAGATTTTTTTCTTCACAGTGAGCCAGATACAATAGAATCCCAAGAATTTGATTCTCGATAAGTTACATTCCTATAACTCGTCAACTTGTTTATTTTAATATTTTTATTTTTCATAATTAAATTTGTGTGTAATAATTTCTATAATCCTCCGTGTGGTATAAACAGTATAGGTAAATTTTAATTATTGTACACCCATGGAAAAAATGATTTGACCGCTTTAGGAGAGCAGAATATTAAAAGTCCCATGTTGTGTGGCAGTGCGGATTACACATGGCAATATTTCAACATGTAGCTGAGTTTATTGATAGTCTCTGTTCCATGTTTTCATCTATCGAACACTCATATAGCGTGTGTCTTGAATCACCACTCAGTTTGTATGCATACTCGCAAATACAAATGTAAGTGGTGATTCAAGATGCAGCCTATTTGTGTGTCCAACAGATGATAACATATGGAACAGGCTATCAATAATCTCAGCTACATGTTAGAATATCGATTTGTGTAAACCGTGCTGTAACACGACGTGAAACTTTAAAATATTCTACTCTCCTAATGTGCTCAGTAATTTTTTCCATGGCTGTACGTATACAACCTATCACATTCTCCCTCACAGTAACAAAAGGGCTGACCTTCGATATCTGATTAGAACATGAGCAGCCGGTAGATCATTGTGATGAAATCAAAAGCTTGCAGCTAATAATATGGATACATAGCGCAAACACTTGTTTGGAAGTTTTATTGGTTTATTGCTTTACCCAGTACATATGTGGTAAGCTAAACTTTCAGTTATATATATCTGCTTACAATACAGTTTCTCAGATTTCTGTTACAGTCGGCGAGAAATAACCTTGCTCTTGGCAGCTAGCTGATTCACTTTTTATGCGAACGAGGCTAGCGCTATCTCATCCAATCTTGTTACAAACACATGTGCAACGATTAGTCGATTGGACGAGATAGTGCTAGCCTCATTCTCAGGTGAGTAAATCAGCTAGCTGTCAAGTGCCAGGTTATTTCTCGTCAACTGTAATGTTGTGTTTATATCAGTGACAATTTTGAATGAGAAGAAAAGACAAGTTAACATGACAGTGAAAATTAAATTGAATGTGTTAATGAGACCGGGCAAATGGGAACATATTAATATGCAATGAATTTTAGGATGGGTTAATATTTTCTGTTTCCTACATTGTGCATTTATGTAATTTGCAGTATCATATTGAGTTGTGAATAACAGACCCATTATTCCATAAAACTAGACACCCTCTCAGTTCACATTAGGTCAAGTAGTCAGAATTCTACTGTAGTTTAAGTTTAGGAGGCAATATATTTACTTTTCCAGTGAGCTTACAGAAGAATGAGAGAATTCATAAATGATGTTTAAACTAATATGTGTGTTGCACTCACATGTCTTTTTCTACTCTTGTACTAACCATTCTTACAAACTCTTATTCCTATATCTTCTTCGTGTTAGTTAAGATAAACATTTGTACAAATTATCTTATTGCTTATTTCCTTGTAGGTACAAGGGGACCATGGGAATACAGTAGACTTTGGGCGTTAGTCAAATTTTTTGAAGCTTTCAAATTCCGTTCTCTTTGCACGGTTAAGATATTAAACAATGAATAACGACGTTCATTTCACAGAAGTATAGGTTCTCCAAAACTCACACAAATAACAAGGCATATCTCCAAAATGATTCACTCTACAAAAGCATTTATTTAGACATAAATTGTGTATTTTAGCAAAATTTATGGTAAGATTTGGTTTATCTCTTGTGGCTTACCAGTTATGCAAAAGTCATCCAGAGTAAATACAGGGGCTATAGCCAGAAAATTCAAGGTATACATTTCATTTGTCATAAAAATATCTCAAACATATGGCATTTTAATCAAAATCGTTAGAGCCATTTTCAAGAAAATAAAAATGTTCGAAAAATTTTTCATGTAAAAGGTAGTTTAGGGGGGGCTGTTTTCTTCAAAATCTTTGTGTTGCATCCTTGTAAGACATTAAACTTAAATACCAACTTTGGTTTTTAACCGACTTTACATTTTTGAGTTATGCTGTCCACAGCCTGACACACACAGAAACACAGACCTTTTTCTAAAAATGCTTTTCTTTGGATTCAGGGGGCCACAAAACATATATTTCCAATGAAATCTTGACATCAAATTTTTGGGTGGAATACAATACTTCCTCTACTTTGCTAGTGGAGAAAGTAAAGTCATCTCTATAATATTTTTGGTTATCTAAAATTTAGTATTTTAAATTAACTGATTTTCCATTTGAAAGCTCTCAAAATTGCCATTGAGTTATTTCCATAAAATTTGATGCTTTGTGTTTGTTACTAGCTGTATTACTGGAATTGGCTTTTACAGAGCAGCGCTATGACATTACCATGCACTTGACATAGTTCTTGTTATCTAATAGTCAGGGCTAAGCGATAATTATGTAGATTTATTTTTCTTTATGGCCTTAACTGGCTCATTATCTCAAGTTTACTGTGGTCTATTCTATTGAAGTCTAGATAGGTATGTTAATGGAGAGAATTATTGCACCTTCCAGAAGGTTTAATTCATAATTTTAGCAAAGATGTTGTATTAGAAAGATAGATACATTATCACACTGCAGTTATGTCTGATACTTCATTTAAAAGGCTGCATGGAATATCAAGTATTGTCACTTAATGTGTGGAATAAGTGTGTGCGTGTGCACGCACTCATACACACTATACCTGTCTTCCTAGCGTTGCATGGATGAATTCTGTTAGTAAGGAGTCAAAAGAACAGTCAAAATGGTTATAGTGACATTGCTTTGACTGAGTGAATGGGGTTTAACAACTAGGTCATTTGAGCCTGCACAAATAAGAACAAATAAAATTCACAAATACAATACAAATAAATGGATGTTTGAAAATGAGTAATTCTAGCTCCATTTTTTCACAGGCAAACATTTTTATTATGATAAAGGTGAAGGAAATAAAATAATATATTTTTATAAGCCTTAACCCATGAAGGGCTGTTGCACTAGGGTTATTATTAGTTTATCACTGAACTTAATTCAGATTCAGATATATTCACAATTTGCTGAAGTTTTTGCAAGGTTTCTTCAATATAAAAGGATAGAAACCATAGGTGTATATCAGTTATAGTTATATACATGAGATTTTATATTGTAGAGAATAACTACTATTTACATTTGCTACTTTATGTTGTTCAATTGCGTAGAAAGCATTATTTATCATGTGAGTCTTTATTACCACTGTGTTTATTTCCTTAATCTGGTGAGGTAAATGAGAGTATCATTGTTTCCAGTACATTTGCTAGCTAGCAAACCTCTTGGTCTGCTCCAGTTTTGTTCTTGTGTTATGTCTGTGGGGATTCTCAGTATTTTAAAACTACTTTTGCATGTATTTCTTCTTGGAATTTTTTACATTTTTACTTTCTCTACTAGTAAGTAGAGGAAATATTGTATTCCACCCAAACATTTGATGTCAAGATTTCAAGAAATATATGTTTTGAGGCCTCTTTAATCCAAAATATGCATTTTTAGAAAAAGGTCCGTGTGTGTGTCTGTCAGTCTGTGGACACCATAACTCAAAAAAGTCAGTTAAAAACCAAAGTTGGTATTTAAGTTTAATATCTTTCAAGTATGCGACACAAAGATTTTGAAGAAAATTGCTCCACCCTAAACTACCCTTTATATGGAAAATTTTTAGAAAATTTTGATTTTCCTTGAAAATGGTTCTAACAATGTTGATTAAAATCTCATATTTGAGATATTTTTATGACAAGTGAAATGTATATTTTGAATTTTCTGGCTATAGCCTATGTAATCCTGTTTACTCTGGATGACTTTTGCATCCGTAAGAGTGTACAAGAAATGTAGATCTTGCTAAAATACACAATTTATGTCCAAATACATTTGTTTTTGTAGAGTGAACCATTTTGGAGGTATTCCTTGTTATTTGTGTCAGTTTCAGAAAACAAACTTTTGTCAAATGCGACATTGTTGTTCATTTTATTATGTGTTAACCTTACAAAGAAAGCGGGATCTCAAAGCTTTAAAATATTTGACTATCGCTCAAAGCCTAGTGTATTCTAATATTCCCCTTGCACCTACAAGGAAATAAGCAATAAGATAATTTGTGCAAATGCTTATCTCAACTAATACTAAGAAGATAGAGGAATAAGAGATTGTAAGAATGGTTAGTACAAGAGTAGAGAAAGTCATATGAGTGCAACACATCAGTTTTCTTATTGCTATTTTCTTAACCTCTGTTTCTTTTCTACTGCTCCCGTAAGATGATCCCATAATTTAGATGCAAGTGTATAAAAGCGTAATGTGCTTTTAGAGCACTAGTTTCATCCACGAATTGCTCCAGCTGTTTCACCATATAGATATATACCTGTACTAATGACACTACATGATGTAAATCATAACTGTAGACCATAATGATGTAACAGTTGTTGAAGCAAGGAGCAAGATAAAGTGATAAGGTATAAGAAGTAGAGATAATGTTCTGTAACAAATTGAAAGTTGATACAATATCTGCAGATAAGGTAGAGGATGGGAGATGGACCTGCTGAGGGAACAGGAAATGGTAAATACCATGTCAGAGTGGATAATACAATCGGAACAGTGGTCTCTCCTGGCAGTCCGTCCTCTGTGGCTACAGAAACCACCATGCTCTCCTCAAGCAGCAAACAAACATACTTCAAGGATCAGAAAATACAGATACCAGAGACAGAAACGGTATGTACACATTACTGTTTTTGCCTCAATATAAGCCACACTTTTTATCCAAATTTCACCCTTTACATTTACTTAGCTGCTTATATCCATAATGTTGCCTTGTTACATACCTTTATTGTAAAAAATTTATGCTCATTTACAACAGTATAACTAGCATCTGTAACTGAAACTGGCAAAAAGGATTTTGCAGTAAAATTTTTAAATTGTTTTGTTGTTTAATGATGCTGCCAATTGCCAGGATCACATCAGCATCGCCAATGTGTCAGAATTTCATCCCGTAGGAGTTCTTTTTCATGCCAGTAAATCTACTGATGTGGAGCTGTCGTTTTTAAGCACATTTAAAAACCATTGGTCTGGACCAGTTTAGAACCCATGACCTTGGATAAGTAGGCCAGCGTCTAACCAACTGAGCCACCCAAATCGACTTTGCAGTAGAACCCCACTAATCTGAATTGATTGAGGGTGTGGTCTGTTCATATTTGGAAATGTTCGTATTATCCAAAAAACAAAAACAAAAAATGTATATAAATTCAGTTATAGGATTATTAGCTACAAGGTAACATTAATACATTACCATTAACAACATTGCTAACACAATAAAAAACTTTCTTGTTCACACTCAATATACCCTTCCTACCTGCTTGCCCTAAATTTTGGTCTCAATCCAAGGCTACGCTGTAGCCCAGAGGTTAGACCATTCGCTTCTCACTAAAGTGGCCTGGGTTCGATCCCAGGCAACCATATGTGGGATTCGTGGTGGACAAAGTAGCGCTGAGGCGAGTTTCCTCCAGGTTCTCCGGTTTTCCCCACCATCTCATTCCACCGGTGCTCCATCTTCATTCCACGTACTATCAGCGTCACCGCCTGCGGTGCTGTAGTAGTCAAAGCAGGCGTTAAACACTACAGACACACCATTTTGGTCTCAATAAACACAAGCCCTAGTTTTCCGTGTATTGATGACCCTCTGCTCTTCTATATCCCTTATTCCAGTTTCTCCAACCTTAATTGTTGGTTATCCTTAATCATTCTTAACCATTTTTCTCTGACTTTCCCCAAATAATCATCTATACTTCTTGCATTATTTTCTCTTTTACAGACAACATTTTCCTGATTAGTAATACCTCTCCCCCCTCCCTAAAACTGTTCCACTTTTTCTGTCAAATTTATTCTCTCCATACCTTTGTTTGTTAGCAATACAATATACCATGCAGTCTGTATCATCTTCTCCACACATTGGGCATTTCTCTTTATCCTTATCATGTCTAATACCTTTCAAATGTTTAACTCCCGTCCTCACCCAAACAAGTCCTTCCCACCCTAGCTTATTACACACATCTATGTACTTTTCCCTCCCTCAGACTGTCACAAGGTAACATAGCGTAGTGAAGTGAAGAAGTGACAACATTCCGATTACTATGCACAACATAATGACAAATGTTCCTCTGACCTGAGTACATAGCCGATCGCATGCATTAGTGGCGGTACATAGCTAGTTCAGTTTCTTTCTCTATTGTTAGCAGTCATTCTACAGTAATTTATGCTTTTCATTCATAAATTAATACAGAACAGGTGCCTGTTTGCTTTACACTTTGCACTGTGATGTCAACCAAACAAATTATAGTAACTGTATGTTAAAAGAAAAACCGGAAATGCTTAAGTGACTTGACATCAAAACATTTTATGAACAAACATTTAATTCTGAAGTATGTACCTTCAATAATTAGTTTGTTAGTTGTGTAATAAAAGTGCTTTCTCTACACTACAAATAAACTTTTTATCAATAATAATAATAAATACTGGAAGTTGATGACTGTGTTATTGGAATCACATTAAAATAGAATTTGAGTTGATTAATAACACTAAACAGCACTCACTTTTTAAACTTACCTGGAACATGTTTCAGAGGCTAGCTTTCCTCCATTATCAACCAGACATTGACTGAACTTGGTTTCTCCTGTAGACTGCTCTGGTGGTGGTTTTAAGAACTTGTACAATGGATTGCTTTGTGGTATATAAAAAATGAAAACTGTCTGTTTTTCCAGATGAAGATTTGTTCCCACGTTGACAATTCTTGGTTTCCTGATATGTGTTTTAGTAATTTTGGATCCGGACTGTCATGATTTCTTTCCAAAAATGGGTGGCAACTGATGATTTTTCTAATTCTGTTTGGTAGATTCCAGATTTTTATTTGCTGTAGACAGCATTGCATTCTACAGCAAATAAAAGATCTGGAATCTACCAAATAGAATGCAATAACTGCAACCAGGTTTGTATAGAAAAAACTAAGAGAAATTTGGAAACAAGAACTAAAGAATATTTCAGACATATAAAATACAAATACGTAGAAAAAAATAAGCAGTTGCCACTATTTTTGGAAAGAAAATCACGACATTAATCCAGACCCAAAATTATTAAAACACATCAGGAAACCAGGAATTGTCAACGTAGAACAGATCTTCATTTGGAAAAACAAAGACAGATTTTTCAATTTTGATATACCACAAAGCAATCTGTTATGCAAGTTCTTATAACCACCACAAGAGCAGTCTACAGGAGATACCAACCTCTAGTTCAGTCGATATCCAGTTCATAATGGAGAAAAGCTAGCCTCTGAAATATGCTCCGGGAAATTTGAATAAGTTGTTGTTAGCTAATGCTGGATTTCTGACAATGAAGTCATTAATCCTCTTGCTCTCCAATATTTTTCACTGATGATATTGAAGAGAGCAATAGCAGTAATAGTAACCGTTTTTTAGAGAGCACTATATTTTTATGTTTTGGCAGTCACATCGCTCTCTCACAACCCCCAGAATGTCTGGAGGACCACACCTGTCGGTTTACGGGTCTCACCATCCTGACCGGGAGAGTTATCAAAATAAATTCACCGACCATATCCTCTGATTACCAATCAGAGGACATATTACATGCCATGACAGGTCAGCATGTTAGGGGTTAAGATTTTATAGAGAAATGGAGAGGTTGGAAAAATGAAGACTCCCTGGCCCTCAGGAACCCTAATAGCATTGGGGTCGGAAGAGAACAAGAGATGACCAAGGTAAGGTCAGATAGAAAAGTTACAGTGAGGAGCAAAACACCGGTAAGTGGAAGTAATGTTCTGCTCAGCTTGGGTACCTTGTGGTCGCTATTCACATATCCCCTAGACGGAAACCCCTGAGTCTAAACTTTCTAAAGTGTATACTCGTATGTATCAATGAAGCATATTATGTTTCACTCTTTGAGAAAGTCCAATGATACAAAATCCCTTTAAAAATGGTATGTAAATAGTGGAGTAAAGTGCTAATTAGTTTACATATACATTAATTATGAAACATACTTCCGCTCCTATTCAGTCATTCTTGACATGGCCATGGTCATTTTAATTTAAAATTAACAGGACAGATTAATTTGAAAAAGTGAGTGTTACTATTGACTCAAATCCTATTTTAATGTTAAAATTTTTATCACTTTGTTTTTTTGTAATTATGGATTTTTGTGTTTGGATTGGAAATTTGGATTTGTGGGGTTCTACTATGTTAGTCAATGATGCAAACTTTTACCACTATTTTATTGACATTAACACTGTGTAGGTGTACCAATATTGTTTTATTATCTTATAATGGAGCTTCAGTTGGACACTCGTCACTATTAGTACTGCTATCACATAAGTCTCTTCATGATTACTGGTAAGAAAGCATGATATATGCCAATATAAACAACCTTTTAGAGTGAAAGGCATCATCAGGCCAAAGTGTTCTATCACATGTTATAAAACAAGTGCTTACTGTATGTGTCTTACATGTAAGAACAAATAAATACAGTCAGAACCGGTTATAACGATGTCGAAGAGACTGATGGTTACCGTTATTATAGCCGATAGTCGTACAAATCTGGTGCTTGCTTTTTTGGTGTTTTCTGCAAATATAATTGTAACTGTAAATTTTAGGCTGCCTTAGAGTTAAAACTTCAAAAAGTAGCAGACGTACAGTATACCCACAGCATTTAAATTCAGTATTTGCAGAGAAGCACCAAAGAGCATACATACAGCAACAACATGCCAGCAAAATGTAAAAACCTATAATAGGGGAGGAGAGAAGTAGCAACAATGTAATTTGTTCAATAGGGCCTCAGGGGTCTCCGTCTAGGGGATATGTGAATAGCGACCACAAGGCACCCAAGCTGAGCAGAACATTACTTCCACTTACTGGTGTTTTGCTCCTCACTGTAACTTTTCTATCTGACCTTACCTTGGTCATCTCTTGTTCTCTTCCGACCCAGATGCTATTAGGATTCCCGAGGGCTAGGGAGTCTTTATTTTTCCAACCTCTCCATTTCTCCAATTTCTCTATAACATCTTAACTCCTAACATGCTGACCTGTCATGGCATGTAATACGTCCTCTGATTGGTAATCAGAGGATATGGTCGGTGAATTTATTTTGATAACTCTCCCGGTCAGGTCGGTGAGACCCGTAAACCAACGACAGGTGTGGTCCTCCAGACATTCTGGGGGTTGTGAGAGAGTGATGTGACCGCCAAAACATAAAAATATGGTGCTCTAAAAAACGGTTACTATTACTGCTATTGCTCTCTTCAATATCATTGTGAAAAATATTGGAGAGCAAGAGGATTAATGACTTCATTGTCAGAAATCCAGCATTAGCTAACAACAACAATTTGTTCAATAGTGTGACGACAATCTTGGATAATAACAGTATCCACAAACTATCATGGCGAGTTGGAAAATGTTGTATCCAAGATGAACAACTGAAGTTTCTATTTCCCAACAGACACGCAAATTCATAGGCTTTTGCTTGAAGAATAGGTCCACTGGTTGGCACATTAGTTGTTCTTTGTCGCTTAAATCATGTAAGTAAAGCTTCCTCAATATCCTTCTGCTTAGACAATCTCGCCTGCTGGAATTATAAGGAATTGTGTTTGAAAAGGGGAAAAGGGACTTTATTCTGCCCTGTCCTTCCAAGCTGTAGAAATTGTTGAGTGTAAGACATCCAATTGCTTCGTGATGCTGATGTTAATTTCCCCATTTTTTAATTGCCATATTGTCTGTAACTTTTCCTTTATATTAAACAATTTACTCTTTTTTGTGACATCTTTAAATTGATGCTTGCAACTGATTATTTAACACACATATTAATTAAAACTCTATAATCCACAGAGAACAAAGTGTTTGAAAATAGTGTTATATATTTCAATAAGCCAGTAAAAGTGATATGAATCTAAATGATAATAAATTGGGTTGGTGTTGAAACACTTAACATCACTTACATACCTTTGCAAGAGCTACTTGCTCCCATCATCAGAAGTGCCCTAGTTGGAGTCAGTATCTACAAGAGACAGTCGGACACTTCTGATGAGTGAAAACCAGTCAAGACAAACACATGTAAAGTGATGTTAAGTATTTCAACACCGACTCAATTTGCCAAGCTGACTGAGGTAACACATACAAATCATAAGTAAATACACACTGTGCAGTAGAAAACAAATGCTGAGCCATAATGCACTTTGTGATTAAGTACAGGACAAAATAATTAAGCACTCCACCACACAGTATCACGGTCAGCTCAATACTGCACTTTCATAGCAGAGAAGAACAAGTAAACAGCATGACCTTGTGTACAGCAGTTGCATTATTGTGTTTCTGTGTGCTCAGCACAGTGGTTTGGATGTTTTTGGGTCTCTCTGTACTATATTGATCTCATTCTGCTAAGGATCTGAAGTACTCTCCTGATAAACATCAAATGCACATGTAGAGATTAGACAATCTCGGCAAATAGCTACATTTAGAGTATCATTTTTTTTATTTGCAGAATGGATTTAGCTTCAGGGTTCTTTGGGCCTTTACTGGACCTGGATTCCTCATGAGTATTGCTTATCTAGATCCTGGAAATATAGAATCTGACTTGCAGTCTGGAACTGTGGCAAAATTCAAGGTACAGTATAACTTCTAATTTATTTATTTATTTATTATGTTGAGAAGACTATTGTAAATGGCTTAAGGATTGATATTGTTGTGAGAGGAAGTCATTATTATAATGTAGATAATATCTGCTTAAAGTTGATATTCAAATATGATTTCTATACATTGTGCTGTGAATAGTAAAAGCTGTTTCATAACCAACAACGGGAACCAGAACGAGAGACTTGAAATACATGTATTCAAATGGGAGTGTTCACAACCAACGGCAAACCTTCCCGGGCTCTGGGAGCAGGAGAGAAGGCTTGGCCAGGATTCAACTTTGGTGTTCCCGTTAACAGCACGGCATATCAGATCCATTAAGTGCATATTAAAGACTTCTTCTTCCTTCAGGATAAAAATTCTTCAAGGTGGCCATGACGTGAATGGCTGTCACTAGTCACAATTCCGGGAAAATCAAACTGGAAAGAATTTTAGCACTGTATCTATCACCTTAACAAATTGTTTAGCATTGGTTGTGTAAGCGTATAATTTGGCTGGTACTTCTTAAATTTATTGCTTTTCTGCATTTATACTATACATCATTTTATTATGTAAACTTCTACTCCACTGGTACAAGTCCAGCCCACTGGCCACCCGGACCTATCACAACGTACTTCCCCTCCAGCTGCCGACATAAATACCGCACCTCTGGTGGTGACCAGCACAGTCGGTGCTGAGATCTCCACTAGGAAACTTCGACCTCGCCGCCACTGAAGATGTCTGCCGTAGTCGCAGACGAAACGTTTGGGAAGAAGAAGGAACCCAATAGACCACGGCCCACAAGCCCGGTTAATATTATTGCATCTAGTAAACTTCTAGAGTGTTTGAGAGGTAGAACTGGAACTTAAAAATTCAATGCCACAACTGGGATTTGAACCACAGACCTTCCGCTTACCAGGTGGCTGCTCTAACCATTGAGCTATTGTGACAAACTGCCAGAATGGCATTAAATTCTCAAACCAGTTCGTATTTCTCCTGGTAAACCACAAAGGCAGTCTCACACCAGAGACAAATTACCCCAATGGTGACTTACTATTGTAAGTACTTTATGTCCCAGGATTAAATAACCTTCAGATGGTAATTATTATTTATTTATGCCAACAAACTTACTGTTGGTGTTTTTAAACACACGTCGTGTGTGGGCAATGTTTGAGAGGTAGAACTGGAACCTAAAAATTCAATGCCACAGCTGGGACTTGAACCACACCTTCCGCATACCAGGTGGCCACTCTAACCATTGAGCTACTGTGACAATCTGCCAGAATGGCATTGAATCCTCAAACCAAGGTTATTTAATCCTGGGACATAAAGTACTTACAATAGTAAGTCACCATTGGGGTAATTTGTCTCTGGTGTGAGACTGCCTTTGTGGTTTACCAGGAGAAATAAGAACTGGTTTGAGAATTCAATGCCATTCTGGCAGATTGTCACAGTAGCTCAATGGTTAGAGCAGCCGCCTGGTAAGCGGAAGGTCTGTGGTTCAAGTCCCAGCTGTGGCATTGAATTTTAAAGTTCCAGTTCTACCTCTCAAGTTTCTTTTATTTTCATGAGATGTAAAACATGTTATTAATTGACTCACCTTTTAAATTAAATATTAAAAGGGACTTGAGATGTATGTGCTTGTTTTGTTTACAGCTGCTATGGGTGCTGCTATCAGCTACTATTTTAGGACTGCTAATGCAGAGGCTGTCTGCTCGTCTGGGCGTGGTAACGGGACTACATTTGGCAGAAATGTGTTACAGGCAGTACCGTAAAATTCCAAGGCTTATTCTTTGGATTATGGTTGAAATTGCCATCATTGGTTCAGATATGCAAGAGGTTATAGGCACAGCAATTGCATTGTACCTTCTTTCCAACAAACAGTAAGTATAGCATGCATTTATAGTTTCCAGTAAACTACACAGTAAAGTGGAATTGAACTGAAACTAAGTATAAGTGGTGAGGCAAGATAAGAACAATTCTCTTAGCTGCACAGTGGCAACTCTTCACCTGAAAGACTGATGGTGGGGGAAGTTGCGCAATTATGTATGCGCAGAAGTCATAATGTTCCTGTCCATGAAGGAGTGAAGTTCGCTAGCATAGCTTTAGTGCATATTGCTAATGACATCTGTATAAAAATTAGCATTATAACGAATAAAGGGATTTGGTTATAACTATGGCTATGTGCCAACAATTACTTTCATGTGAACTGTAATTGTTTCACCTGCATGCTGTTATTGTGTCATTTACTTATTGGCGGAAGCTTGGTCTGCATTTCCCTCCCTCAGCCATTGCAGAGAGGGAGGGGAGGAAAGCAGCTTCCCCTATGTGCAAGATTTGTTCATGTCTCACCTCATGACCTATATCATCTGTTTTACACTCACCTTCACTTATAAAATGTTCAAAGAAACTGGAACGTTTTCGACATCATTCGTTCTCATCCTCAGCCGTTGGGTGACTGAAGTCAACATCTTCCTCCTGTTCCCTCTCTCTGTTGCTATGGACCTGTTGCCATCTGGTGTTAGGGACACAAAGTTTTAACATTTCGTTCAATTGCTGGGATTTCAAAATTTACTACTCTATTACATTTTTTCATTATGTATATTTTTTACCAAGTGTACAGTTCTGTCGGTGAAGTAAGTGATTTTAACAATTTTATGTTGTGGTCAACATTGTGGTTATTTATCCAAAAATGGTGTGACACAGTTAAAAAGAAAGAAAAACTCAAGCTAATTTCACAAACTACTACATTGACACCACTTACTAACACAAACTGGAAATATAGAAAATTCACCTACCATCCCTGGGCTTTTAGCAAGTTTGAATGCATGTTCAAAAAATTAGACATAAGACTAGCACCTCAAAACAAATTCAGTCTGAAGAACCTGATAAACAAGCCACTTAAAAATTCAATCCACGAAACTTAAAATCTGGAGTTTACCAGGTCAACTGTGAGAGCTGTGAAAAAAGCTACATAGGAAAAACTAACAGAGAAATGGAAACCAGGCTAAAGGAGCACCAGAAAAACATAAAACTGAAAGAAACAGAAAAGTCTGCTGAGTCACACCACTTGGTTGAGTATCTTCCAAGGATGTGACACAAAGAGTTTCAAGAAAACTCCCCCATTCCAAACTACCCTTTACATGGAACATTTTTCGAAAATTAAAATTTTTTCAAAAATTGCTCTAATGATTTTGATTAAAATACCATATGCTTAAGATATTTTCATTACAAATGAAATGTAAGTATTGGATTTTCTGGAAATGTCCTCTCAAGTCCTTTTCATTCTGAATGACGTTTCTATAGCTGACAAACCGTAAGACACAGACAAAATCTTAAGACATTTGTCTGTGGAGTGAACTATTTCTGAATATTCCTTGATTAATGTCCAATATTTTGAACAGCTATAGCTGCAAGAAAGCACTTGCAAGCCAATAGGCAATGTGAAGGTATTGAGTGTCTTAAGCCCTAAGCACTTGGTACATCCTCAATTGCTTCAACGTAACGGCCCGTCATAAAAATTGTTCGCTGTATGGCTTTTTCATATAAATCTTCCTTCTTTCCAGGGACATAGTTGGGTCCCATATACGGGCTTTCATACCAGTAGCTACCTAATTATAACAAGAGAACTGACTCTTTCATGAAATGGAACTTCGTTGTTCATTTTTTTTATATATTAAGTGTGCAAAGAAAATGGGCTCTCAAAGCTTTAAAATATTTGACTATCGCACAAAGTCTACTGTATTCTAATATTCCCCTTGTACCTACAAGGAAATAAGCAATAAGATAATTTGTACAAATGTTTATCTCAACTAACACGAAGAAGATATAGGAATAAGAGTTTGTAAGAATGGTTAGTACAACAGTAGAGAAAGCCATGTGAGTGCAACACATCAGATTTTTTCTGTAACTATTCTTGAATTCACACTTTTTTTGCTTCCTCCCGACTATACACTGTGGTCATCCCCCACCTTGGCTTTTTCCCCTGTTTCTTTTGCACTTCGCATTCTAGCATATCCCCACCTTGCGTTTTGCTCACATTTGACTTTGACACACTTACTAGGAAATATGTAATAAGACTGTTTGTACAAATATTCATCTTGATCAACATGAAATAAAGTTTGAGAGGTAGAACTGGAACTTAAAAATTCTATACCATAGCTGGGATTTGAACTACAGACCCTCTGCTTACTGGGCAGGTGCTCCAACCATTAAGCTACTGTGACAACCTGCCAGAATGACATTGAATTCTCAAACCAGTTCGAATTTCTCTCGGTAAACTACAAAGGCAGTCTCACATCAGAGACAATTACCTCAATAGTGACTTATTATTGTAAGTACTTTATGTCCCAGGATTAAATAACCTTCAGATGGTAATTAATATTTACTTATGCCAACAAAGTTACTGTTGGTGTTTTTAAACATACAAGCCGTGTGTGGGCAAAGTTTGAGAGGTAGAACTGGATCCAATGGCAGTTCCAGGGTGATCACATACTTGCAACTGCACACCCACTGATTTTTTTCCACGTGTGAATGTGTATTTGCCTTTATAAATATGCATATGAGAAAGTTGAATGTCTAACTTTCTTCTATATGAACTTGCTCGTTTAATTTTCCTGCACCCTCTTTACCAAATGTCAGCGCATTCAGTCAACAAGCTGAGACGCTTAACCCTGATTTTGCTACCGGTGAAGGTAGCTTTTAGGCGAGAGGTATGCGGGGAGCGGTGCAAAGCTTGCATTTAAGACTACGAGTTATGGCAGCATAATCGACAAGGCCATCACATGTGATTCTTACCGCATAAGCGCAATATGTTCCCGTACAAGTCCCTCCATTTTCCTTGCTACAAGCATTTCCCTTCGGTTGTTAGCAGATCCTACTAGGCAGCCAACGTGACGGTTCTAAATATAATGTAGTCATCTTCTATATTAAAATGACAGTTATATTAATGTTAAAACACAATTACATCTAGTCTTATTAAGCGATTATAAATGCATATAATTGCTCTTTATGTCGTAATGTACTAAGGCCAGCACTTCAGTTTGGGATAGTTATTTTGTTGCAGTCTTTATTATATTTGTGTTCTGGCAGCAAATTGCATGCAGTTGTGTCTGCACATAGCGGGAAATTTGAATCTATGAAAATGTGGAAATTAATAACATAGCGAAACTGGAGGAGATAATCTTTCGGGTTTATTCTTAGAAGAGAAGCTGTTTTCCATTCTTATTGTTTGCGAGTGAGAGAAACTGCATCTGGACAAATAATAGTTCTTGTGATATTGGTCATTTAAAACAAAAAATAGCGAAACATAAGAGCTCAATTGCCCATATGAATTTAGAATTAGAATTGTGTGGTGTGTATCAGAGAAGGAAAGGGAGTAAAGGTGGAGAGGATGTAATATACTGCACACCCACTGCGACAAGTCACGAGCCGCCACTGACTGGAACTTAAAAATTCAATGCCACAGCTGGGATTTGAACCACAGACCCTCTGCCTTTGTGGTTTGCCGGGAGAAATATGAACTGGTTTGAGAATTCAATGTCATTCTTGCAGGTTGTCACAGTAGCTTAATGGTTAGAGCATCCACCTAGTAAGTGGAGGGTCTGTGGTTCAGATCCCAGCTGTGGCATTGAATTTAGTTCTACCTCTCAAACATTGCCCACAGATGGCTTGTGTGTTTAAAAACACCAACAGTAAGTTTGTTGGCATAAATAAATATGAAATAAATAATAATGAAATAAAGTGTTCTTAAAGATAGTTTGTACATAATGAGTAGTAATGTGCATGAGTGCATATATCAGATTGTTTAAAAATAATTGCTAGTTTTTAAAAACATGCCCTATATGTGAACATACAGCTACGTTTTTTCGTTGTAATTGTTGCAGTATACCACTGTGGGGAGGAGTCCTGATCACCATAGCAGATACATTTACATTCCTTCTGCTAGATAAATACGGTCTACGCAAACTAGAATGTTTCTTTGGCTTTTTAATAACAGTCATGGCCATCACATTTGGTTATGAGGTAAGTTTTCTATCATCTTGCTTTATTTCACAAGTTCTGTCACAACTATGAACATGAGTAGTACAATAAAGAATGACGCTATCCAAAACATTTATTAACTATAATATAATGAATACAAAGAACATATAGTTTCTCAAAATGTTGTTGGCTGATGCTGGATTTCTGACAACGAAGTTGTAGCTGGAATTGTGCGTGTTAAAATGCACTAGAGAATATGCCAAGTAGTTTAAGCATGGCAAATCAAAATTGTACTTTTTTAATCAATATCCTGAAACTATGCACATCGAAGGGAAATTGTTCAAGGTCGATCGTGACCGTGTGGTCAAATCAATGGAATTTTTCTATAGCCTCTTACGCCCTAACATGCTGACCTGTCATGGCGTGAATTGACATGATGGGATGTAAGGGGAAAGTCTAATACATTATGTTAAATGGAGCTATTTTGGGTCGGCTTAAGGTGACGTAAAGTAAGAGTGTGGCAATGCCAAACTTTTCCTTCACATTACATCAAGTTTGGAGGTCATGTGACTAATTTGAACCAGGCGGCGAGTAGTTCCATGCAGGAATAAATTTTTCTTCTCTATGTAACTATTTGCATCAAAACTCTGTTTCTTTTGTTTAGCTCCTAAAGCAGGCTATGGCCATCTCCATAGTACTTTACTTGCCATTTAAAAATGTTTTTACTTCATATTTCCGTATTCTCTTTCTTTTAATTTTTAGACAACATAACCTCTGATTACCTTTTACCCTGGCGCGACAGCCCACAAGGGGCCAAGGCCTACCACCCAGCCGCTGCGTCCCCCACCTCTGCCCACTATGGGCGTCATTGGTGAGATGCAGTACTGGAGGGTGGGATGTGGTCAGCGCCCCGAGCCCTCCTGGCCAGTTATTATGTGGTCTTCTAGACCTGGGGCCGCTACTTCTCCATCAAGTAGCTCCTCAATTGTTCCCCCCAGGACCTAACGAGGCTGAGTGCACCCCGTGCCCCCCATGCTGGTACCGGGGATCGAACCCGGGTCCTCTGCGCCAGAGGCAAGTGTGCTACCAACTGCGCTATGGAGGCAGTCATAACCTCTGATTAGAAAATTGAATATCTGCCATATCTGCCAAGCAGAATCATTCCCATTACATTAAGTATAGTCCTAGTTTTTTACTTCACATTTCCGTCACGTTAAGTGAAGTTAAGAAGTTCATTGTAATCCCGGTGTAATTAATGACATTAAATGTGTTAAGGAAGTTAAAAGGCATGTGAACAGTGGACCTGTAGTTGTATTGTTGTGTATATAAGTTTTTGATAAACTGTTGTTGGTTTTGTTTGGTCAGTATGTGGTAGCTTCACCTAGTCAAGGCGAGGTAGTAAAGGGCATGTTCTTCCCGTGGTGTGAAAACTGTGACAGTACCGTTCTACTTCAGGCAGTGGGCATCATAGGGGCTGTCATCATGCCACATAACCTCTACCTTCATTCAGCACTGGTCAAGGTAAGTAACTAATGTTATTTCATTGATGTTATTGAGACAGGATATTGTAAGACCCCAAAAGAAAATCGTTTATGTGAATATTTGTTAAGAGTGTAATTTGTTTTTGATGTTGGTATGAGTTGGTTAAATGACGAAAACGTGTTACTAATGTTCATTGTTACAAACAATTAAGTTTGTTTAAAGACATCATAAATATTTCCATATTTAATTTTAATATATATGTATAAATAAAAGAATTATATGTGTTCAATATTGAAAGCGAAGGGAGAATGGCTAAGGATCGCTTCCCTAACAATGCGGGAACTATTTGATGAACGCATACGTGGATGTACACGTGGCAGTCGGAATCCTAGACTCGCAACCAAAAGAATTTGGGATTAGCGTCCGTGTCTTTGGTTTAGATGGATGCATTTTTATGTGTGCGCATCATAAAATAGTGAAAGTAAAATTACTAAGTGTTTAAAGACCGCTAATTTGAGTAAAATAAGTGAAACATTAGCTAACTTTAATAAGTTAGTTAATAGGAAGTGTGCAATTAAATGAAAGGACGTAAAATAGACGAAGTGTAAAGTGATAGAAAACACATTTAGCAAAATATCACTAAATTTTCAGACATTAAATCTCGTCGGTGCTAAGGAAGTCGAGCCACTGAAATAAAAGACTTGCTACTGTGATACGATTTAAATACTGTGAACGAGAAGGTGCGAATAAAATGTTTCACTAAAGTTAACCCCGAGTGTATGTTCTTTCCATCCAGTACCACGACCCGAGATAACAAAAGAGTCAAAAGCTCATCAACATCACCGTATTAATTATAAAAACAGCACCACTATGAAGTATAGATTAATAAACTTAAAATAAGCTCCATCAGTAATGAAGCAGGCACATTTAAACCACCTGTACAGGATCAGCATTTCTCAATTCAACAGTTCACAAGACTTGGAAAATGTCAGAAAGGCAGTGCTGTTTTTCTGGGGGAACGCAGATGGACGCTTTCCCCTAAACATTTTCTGACCACAGAATTTAAAAACCATGAAATTTCCACATTAAAGACTAGAAAACGTGATGTTATAACTACTGATTGGTTTTATTCAAATTTGTACTGTTGGCTTCCATTTAAAGAGGTTATACGAGTAGTAGCGTTAGAACCGATTGCAACCTCTTTACAAGCGTAAAAAAATAAACCCATAGCAACAACAGGTTCGCTATCTATTTCCTCAGTAAGTTTCCTGTTTATTATTGGTGTTTATTATACCGTAGCGTGTGCATGTGATCTGACAAAGAATTGAAATCAGTACTCTTTGGATCTGAGTGGATCTGTTCTGTGTTTGTAGGTATCTTTCAGTTTCTCACAGTGGTAGCCACTTATCAGCTGACTGATGCTGGGAGTATAGTGTACAGTAAGCACATGGTTTTTCAAGTTAGAAGACGCAATGAGTCGAAAAATAGGCCATTTTACATGGTCCCCAGCGTCCAAGAAAATAAAACACTCCAACAATGACTGCAGTTCAAGTTATAATGTTGGAAGTTCAATGATGGTGGACAATAGTGCACAGTGATAAATTCAGGAGGTTAGATCGGGGGTCCGAGTGAGTCACAAATCTCTACTAATAATTCTGTCCTGAAACACACTTCCAGTTGTTCTCATCGAAAGATTGGCTATATGAGCTGTTGCAGAGTCTTGTTGAAAAAAGGCAAAACCACTTTCCCTGTCAGTTAATTCTCTAAAAAAAAGGGGGCAAAATTGTATTCATGTATGTACGGGCGTCAACTGTTGACTAGAAAAACATTGGGTCTATAACTCTTTCTCCGCTAATGGTGCACCATGCACAATGAAGGGGTATTTTGTGAAAGTATTAAGCTTCTCAGAGCTCAATAATGACTATTTTGTGTATACACACATCCACAAATCCATGTGAAAAATATTAAATATGGGTAAATTTTTCAATTGTGTACACTATTGAGAGTTCACTCACAAAATGTGCGCCTAATTACAGGATCACCTGGTTGAGGAGCATCTGCCAAGTTATTTTATATAGTTTTAACTTCAGAAATGTAGTAGCTCTTTGCACTGAGCCGTAAGAAATGCCTGCCTGTTGTGAAACATGCCTAACAACTTTTGGGACGGAATTCTCCCAACGATGACTGATGTCGTCTAATGTCTCTTCGGTAAGAACTGTACACCATCTTTTAGATTTCTGAGCCTGAACACTTCCTGTGGCGTGAAATTTATTGTAAAGTTCATGGATTGTTGTATGGCCTGGAACTTTTACGCCTGGAAATCTTTCTGCAAAACGCATTTGCACCTGGCAAGCTGACTCAGTTAACATACAAAACATAAATAAATGTTTGCTGTGCAGTAGAAAGCAAATGTTGATCGATAATACACTTTTTGACTAAGTACAGGACAAAATAATAAAGCACACTGGTAATAAACTTACTGGTGTTTTGCTCCTCACTGTAACTTTTCTATCTGATCTTACCTTAGTCATCTCTTGTTCTCTTCCGATGCTATTAGGGTTCCCGAGGGCTAGGGAGTCTTTATTTTTCCAACCTCTCCATTTCTCTAATTTCTGTATAAAATATTAACCCTTAACATGCTGACCTGTCATGGCATGTAATACGTCCTCTGATTGGTAATCAGAGGATATGGTCGGTGAATTTATTTTGATAACTCTCCCGGTCAGGTCAGTGAGACCCGTAAACCAACGACAGGTGTGGTCCTCCAGACATTCTGGGAGTTGTGAGAGAGCGATGTGCCCGCCAAAACATAAAAATATGGTGCTCTCTAAAAAGCGGTTACTATTACTGCTATTGTTCTCTTCAATATCGTCAGTGAAAAATATTGGAGAGCAAGAGGATTAATGACTTCATTGTCAGAAATCCTGCATTAGCTAACAACAACAACACTGGTAATAACTCTACCACATGATAATATGTCAGCTCAACACTGCACTTTCAGAGCAGAGAAAAACAAGTCAACTGCATAACCATGTGTACAGCAGCTGCATTATCATGTTTTCGTGTGTACAGTGGAAAAACAAAGTGCAGCGGTTCGGATGTTTTTGGGTCTCTCTGTACAATACATAGTTTATGACGTAACTCCATTTATCTGTTTTAAAATATAAGTTCAAATGTAAGAGGATATTTTTGCAATCACTCAATTGCATCTTCAGCTTCTATTTCTTTGTTGACTGTCTGTTCAGGTATGTTGTTAAGGTTACTGCTGCATTGTGTGCCATCTATTGGAAGTAAAACAAATTTGTTGACAGAATCAACTGATGGTATTCCAAAATTCATTTTCAAAATAAATTGGTCCATTTAAATGCTTCAATAATTTAACCTCTGGATCTCTTTCTTGATTAAGTGACCAAAAATAATTTATCCGTCCGTTCATATTTAATATTTCTAAAATGTTCCTTTACACTGGTTTCCAAATGGTCTTTGGTCTTTCCATTGTAGATTTGGTAGCTAAGTTGATAACTGCCTGAGCTTTATTATTTGAAATATTATCATTTTAGAAAAAATTGTTATATTGTTTTTATTTTGAGGAACAGTATTATTATACCATGTTCTTTAAACATTTTTGTGATGTTTTTATTTGCCCACAGATAAGTACATTTTTAAAAGTATAACCATTTTTTATTTTTGTTAGAGGAGTAACTTCACTAGCAATTTTCTAATATTTAAAGCTCTTAATCTTTTTATATATTAGATCTGTATAAAAACCATTAATTAAAGTAGGATTGATAATGTGCTTATATTCTCCATTAAATTCTTCTTTATCGATGCATACTTTTATCAACCTATAAATTTAACTATTAAAAATAGAAAATGTATGTGAAAAAGAGTTAAACTTTTTATTTTTTATGCAATTATTGGTATGAATTGATTTTCTATAAATGTCAACATTTAATTTATTGTTATTTTGTACTATCTTTAAATTTAGTAAAGGAAGGTAAGCCACATTTTCAATTTGTAACATGAACTTTTGAGCATTATCTTTTATTTATTTTTCTTGTTTTTCAGTCACGTGACGTTGATCGAAGGAAACCAGAAAAAGTGAGAGAAGCAAATTTTTACTTCTTTGTCGAGGCTTGTATAGCACTTTTTGTATCATTTATCATCAATGTGTTTGTAGTGGCAGTGTTTGGCGACGGCCTGTTTGGGAAAACTAACCAAGATGTGGTAAGTTAGACCTAAATGTTCAAGTTATATTCCGATAAGACATATTTAGATATATTTTGAGAAGTTGTTTAATATAGCTCTTCTCTTTTCCAGTATGAATTGTGCCTCAAGAACAATGGAACTCATTCTGAAGTTTTTACAGTAAGTCCATTAAATATACATTTTATATAGCATACTTAGGGCTCAATTTCATCAGCAATAATAATGTTATAGTGAAAATTAAGTTGTTGTTGAAACATTTAACATTACTTACATGTAATTAATCTTGACCGATTTCAAGAACTTAAGTGGGTCCCATCATCAGAATTGCCCGACAACAACATTAACTTGGCCCCCACAAAATAATTTCAGCATAGAGAAATTACTGTGTAACAAGTCAAAGGACCAGATACCACAGAACAAAAAAGCAGGTCAGTTGCCCAGATTGTGACCAGGTTTATATTGGAAAAACCAAGAGGAATTTAGAAACCAGACTAAAAGAACACATGAGATGCATCAAATACAAACTATACTCCATCTAGCCTTAGATCCACCCCTTGTATCCCTCCACGATGACCTGATGTTCATATCATCTGCAACTAACACAAACGCCACATGGAATCATGCCTCCTGTTTATGATGCAATAGAGCAATATTTACTCGGGAGTTTTAGGAATAGCGCTGCTATCTCGTTACATTCAAGTAGTCTTTACCAGGGTCATCGTACATCTTGAAAACTCACAGATAATCGCCAATATTTAAGGTACTATATTTTATGGTGTGCTTCGGTTTCGGCATATCGTGGGTTAGTTGTTGACGGCTTGTGTTTACATCAGGTGCGGATCTAAGGGTGGACCGATTATAGATGGATAAGTCTGCAGTTGCACACCGTTTTTGGACATCCAACCACAACATTATATCAAACATAAAACTTTTAAAAGCTACAAAACACGCTGCAGAGTTGGATACCTGGGAGAAAATTTATATCATAAAAAACAAACTCCGCGTAATGAACTTTGATTTGCCGCCACCAAACCCATTATGGAAGTTCATCAGCTCACTGCTAGATGTCAGCCCAACCAACCACACATCAAACAACATCTACAAAAACCAGTCAAGATTAATTACATGGAAGTGATGTTCACTGTTTCAACACCAACTTAATTTTCATTATAATTTAGATTCACATCACTTACTAGCTTATTCTAAGATACGTAAAATGAATCTACAGGACAGCCATATAAAATTTACAATTGAAATAGAAGACAACAACACATTACCCTTCCTGGACCTCAAAATTACTAGAAATATAGATGGTATAAAATTTGGTATACATAGAAAGCCCACACATGTAGACAATTACATCAAGAAAAACAATTGCAACCCAATTTCACACCAACTGGCAGCATTTCGAAGCTTGATACAACGTTTATATAATGTCCCGTTAAGTAAAGAGGAATTTCTGAAAGAACAACAACACATAGAAGAAATTGCAATATTAAATGGATTCAACCCAGCCACCGTTAGAAACATGTCAAAAAATGCAAAAAAGCTCAAGATAATTTCGCAAACCACTACATTAACACCACTCACAAACAACTGGAAATTTAAGAAATTCACGTACCATCCCTGGGCCTTCAGAAAATTTGAAAAAATCTTCAAGAAACTAAACATAAAACTAGCACCGCAAAACCAATACAGTTTAAAAAACCTGCTTAATAAGCCACTAAACAATATCATCCCATACAATAAAAAATCGGGGATTTACCAGATCAACTGTAATAGTTGTGACAAAAGCTACATAGGGAAAACAAAGAGAAATTTGGATATAAGACTTAAGGAACACCAAAGAAACATAAAATTAAAACAAATTGAAAAATCTGCTGTGGCACATCATTTTTGGACTGAAAACCACAACATCGGCCTTAATATAAAACTGTTAAAATCTATTAATTCACCAATAGAACTGAGTATTTGGGAAAAAATATACATAATCAAAAACAGTAATAAAGTTATTAATTTCGAAATACCAGCATTGAATGAAGTGTTAAAGCTCTGCAACCCTAACACCAGATGGCAGCAGAATAGAGACAACAGAGAAAAGGAACAAGAGGATAACGTCAGTCACCCAACGGCTGATGATGGGATCGAATGGTCCTGAAAACGTTTCCGCTTAAAAAAGCAGTTAGTAGTGAAGGTGTGTGTAAATAAGTGACTCAAAATACAAAACTCAAACTTGAAGAATACTTCACTGTCAATAGTGCTTCTATTTTTAATATTCAACGTAAAATGATGTTATTTAATTTAGATTAAAGGGGTTAAAACTGGCGTTTTACCCACCACAGTAATTGTTGCTGGGGCTTTAAACCCAGTTAAAGTTTTATCAGATATTTTTCAACATTTGTGGATCAAAATCAGAGTTATCAAAGCAAAAAGAAACATGGCACCATAGCAAGAAATATATTTGATCATGGAAAACCTGTGTGTGAGTGTAGTGACGATAAATATGTGCAATACGGGAGAAATAGAAAGCAACCACAATGAATCAGATAGCAAAGTAATTACTCTTAAATATAATAAATATCTAAAGACTATAAGCTTTAATTATCATAGTATTTGCTGCAAGTTCTTGAAATTAAATGCAAACTAGTTTCATGATGCATTCATCATATCGTCAATGCTCTTGTTTATAACATTTGTCCTCATTACGAACACTCAGTTACTTAATATTTCTGTGTATTACCAGCCACTGAAAACAAAACAAACCTGTTAATAGAGTCAATCAGTGGTATTTCAAAATTCATAACATGGTCCTTAGTTTTCAAAATCAATATCTTTTCCCAAACCATTAAATCTATAGATCCGTTTAACTGTTTTGATAGTTTAGCGTCTGTATTACACTTCAAATTACTGAGATGCCCTTGTTTTCAGCTTTTTTTGTTTTCCAATAAATTCTTTTGCTATCTTTGCAGTTAAAGCCACCCGTACGCTCCCCTATATAGATGTGCAGAAATACTTTCATTGCCATCTATTTGGCCTCTGGCAGGAATGTTGGGAAGCGTTATCTGGTACTCAGTTACAAACATCAAGGACACGGTACAACCCTGGCAGACCAGTTGCAGGATTTCCAGGCAGGAAGAGATGGTTTTAACCTGCCTGAGGATAGGCCACACCCAAGCCACACATGGACACCTTTTGTGTGGTGATCCAGCACCTGTCTGTGCAACGTGCAATATTCCACTCTCTGTTGCACATGTCCTTCTTGATTGTCCGCGATACGCTCGTGAGTGCCAGTCCCTTGGCCTGCACCTTACACTATGCTGTGTTTTAGGCAATGACCTAGTAGCTTTAAATACAGTTCTGCAGTTTGTTGCCAATATTGATTTTAGTAAGCAAGTGTAAGGTTATCTTCCTTTCATAGCATCACCATCTGCACCATGAAACACCATGGAAACCCAGTTGTTGTCCGGTTGATAATGGAGGAAAGTTAACCTTTGAAACGCGTCCCGGATAAATATGTTGTAAGTGTTGTTCAGTGTTATTAACTCACCTTTTAAATTAAATTAAAGTGTAAGGTTTTTTTATTTTGAAAGTTTGTAGCGGTATTTCCGCCTAACAATGGGTGTCCAGAAATGGAACTTTAATCTGTGATAATTAAGGAAATAGTTTATTAATCATCCATGTTTTTTTTAGTAATTTCTTTGAAAATTATATCAAACAAAAGTCCTTGTAGATTTGTATTTATGTTATAAGTTTCATAAAAGTTAATAAATAAACACAGGCACAATCTGCAAGTTTCCCGCCAAGAAAACAAAGTAATTCTTGCAGCCGTTGGTACAATTTTGGCATGAGGCAATAAAACATTGGGATTCTATTATTGTTGTTGCCTTCCTAAAGTACCGCGAGTCTTCTAAACGAACTCTCAAACTGTTGCTAAAATTTAAAAGTTTAAAGAGAAAACAAATGAACATCAAAGCCCAATAAGAATAGCCAATCAGGAGAAAAGCGTTGGTAAGAAACTTGACAGTTCAGTGCTACCAGGTGTAAGGGAAGGTTGTGTCTCCGGGTCGCGGAATAGACACCACGTTATTAGGAAGTGTTTTGTCAAGTGCCACTAAGTCGCTACACGTCCAGTGATTGTATATTATTTATATACGTATTGGGATTCATTCGGCACAGCAGGAGATCATAATATAGTTAATGGGTGGAAGATAGAACTTGCAGAGTTTCCTGTAACCCGAAGTGCCAATAGGGGAAGTGCATCTTGTGTTTTTCTTCCGAGGAACCCCGGATAAAACCCATTCCTCCTCATCACCGTCCAACGCACCTCTCCTCTCCCAAAGACCAACATCTCTCGTCGAGGCTGACCCTGAGAAATAGGCGCCTCCTCAGCTGCATCGACGAGACAACGACTTCAAGCCAAGAGGTCGACCAGAAAAGGGGCAGTGAATCCACTACAAGTTTTAGCATTTTAAGGTCTTTTACATGTTGGTTTTTAATGTTTTAATTCTTCCTTGTTAAGTGTTTTAACTTTTAGCAATTTTAAGTTTAACTTTTTTAGTTTTTTAAATGGCAAGTTATAATAGTTGAGGTGAGCTGTTTTTTATCTATTTTAATATTTGGTTTTTATGCTTTTAAGGATGACATTTTAAGTTTTGAACTTTGGTGATTTTATCTTTGGACTTGGGGCCCTAATGACCAAGTGGTTGACGAGCTGTTATACACGACACACTCACTCACTTTGCAGTTAAATCAGTATGTTCTTCATTCAGTCTGATTGTTCCTTCCCAATCCTTCTCCTGTGCGCATTAACATTACAAATAAAATAAAAATGAACAAGACATTGCTAAAATACTTAATTGTTTGTTTTTCAGAACAATACAGAACCAGTTGAAGCAGACTTATACAAAGGAGGAGTGTTTCTGGGATGTTCTTTTGGCGTAGCTGCGTTGTATATCTGGGCAGTGGGTATTCTTGCAGCTGGACAATCTAGCACAATGACTGGCACTTATGCTGGCCAGTTTGCAATGGAGGTACTTATTAATCCTTCTCTTCCAAAATATGAGCCTAGAATAAAATAAGGTATAGAGAAAAAAATATTTTATATATTAGTTCAGCAGCTTTAGAAGTAACAATTTGCATCCTGGGTTAAGCTCCTGGTGTCGTTACTGTAGTGCCGGATTGTCAACTCTGATGATGGTTTGTGTTGGCGTGATGAGATCTCTGTATTTTTACTTTCTCTACTGGTAGGTAGAGCAAGCATTGTATTCCACCCAAAAATTATATGTCTTGAGGTCCCCTGAATCCAAAAAAGGCATTTTTTGAGAAAGGTCCACGTGTGTGTGCACATGCGTGTGTGGGCAACATAACCAAAGTTGGTATTTAAGTTTAATGTTTTTCAAGGATGCGACACAAATATTTTGAAGAAAATAGCCCCAACCTAAACTACCCTTCACATAGAAAATTTTTGGAAAATGTTGACTTGAAAATGGCTCTAACGATTTTGATTAAAATGCCATATGTTTAAGATATTTGTATTACAAATGAAATGTATATTTTGAATTTCTTGGCTATAGCCTATGTAGTCCTGTTTACTCTGGATGACTTTTGAATAACTCGTAAACCACATGAGATAGCCCAAATCTTACTGTATAAAAAATGTAGATCTTGTAAAACACACAATTTATGTCTAAATAATTTTTTTTGTAGAGTGAACCATTTCGGAGATATTGTTGTTGTTGTTTTCTAGTGCCTTGCATCTGGCAATGAAGCCATTAGCATTCGTGCTTTCCAATACTTTTGAACTGTAGTTTCTTCTGATCTTAATGCTTCACAGGTCTTTAAGTGTTCTTCATTCATTTCTGCTGGATCGTTACACAGGGCACATATTGGTGAGATATTGTTATTTGTGTCAATTTCGAAAAACTCAAAACTTTCGTGAAATGGAACATTGTTGTTCATTTTTAGTTTCTCTACTGGTAAGTAGGGGAAGTATTGTATTCCACCCAAAAATGTGATGTTGAGATTTCACCCGAAATATATGTTTTGAGGCCCCCTGAATCCAAAAAAAGCATTTTTAGAAAAAGTTCTGTGTGTGTGTCTGTGTGTGGACAGCATAACTCAAAAACGAAAAGTCGATTTAAAAGCAAAGTTGGTATTTAAGTTTAATGTCTTTCAAGGATGCGACACGAAGATTTTGAAGAAAATAGCCCCACCCTAAACTACCGTTTATATGGAAGATTTTTCGAAAATTTTTATTTTCTTAAAAATGGCTTTAACGATTTTGATTAAAATTCCATATGTTTGAGATATTTTTATGACAAATGAAATGTATATCTTGAATTTTCTGGCTATAGCCCCTGTAGTCGTATTTACTCTGGACATCTTTTGCATAACTGGTAAACCGTTAGAGATAGACCAAATCATACTATACAAAAAATGTAGATCGTACTAAAATACACAATTTATGTCTCAATAAATTTTCTTGTAGGGTGAACCATTTCGGAGATATTCCTTGTTATGTGTGTGAGTTTCGGAAAACTTAGAACTTTCGTGAAATGGGTCATCGCTGTTCATTTTTTTATATGTTAAGTGTGCAAAGAGAACGGGATCTCAAAGCTTTAAAACATTTGACTATTGCTCAAAGCCTACTGTATTCTAATATTCCTGTTGCACCTACAAGGAAATAAACAATAAGATAGTTTGTAAAAATGTTTATCTTAACTAACACGAAGAAGATATAGGAATAAGAGTTTGTAAGAACAGTTAGTACAAGAGTAGAGAAAGTCATGTGAGTGCAACACATCAGATTTTTCCCAGTAATGATACACAGAAGGTGATTGTGGAATAAATTATGTCACTTTAAATATTGACATTTTATTTAATGAAATTACAGCTTTATTTTTATAATTACACCACTACAGTAGAGTGCCATGAATTAATGATTATTTTATATTTATAAAAAGTGTTATAAATTGCATGTAATTGGATATGACAGGCAAAGAGCATGGGCAGAGTGCCTAGTCATACAATTGTTGTAACTCAGCACCTATAAATAAACAAATATAAAAAAATAGAAAAATAAGCTTTTGTAAGAATAGCTAGTAGAAGTTATATGAAAATAAATAATAGTGGTTGAGGAAAGTTATGTGAATGTAGCATTTGAAATGTAACACACAGTACAGATGACTTGATTTAAAAGCATATATTGGAAAATTTGACTGAAGGCTTTATTTTTGCATTTAATGTTTCAGGGATTTCTGAACCTGCAGTGGTCAAGATGGAAGCGGGTGTTGTTTACTAGAACTATTGCAATTATACCAACATTTTGTATGGCATTTTTTTCTGAAATCAACAACTTGACTGGAATGAACGATATACTCAATGCTGTTATGAGTTTACAATTACCGTTTGCAACAATTCCAACTATTGCATTTACAAGCAATCCACACATAATGGGTGAATTTGTCAACGGCATGTAAGTATTTGTTATTTTATGCCAACCAACATATCACAATTACCATCTAAAGGTTATTTAAGCCCAGGACATAAAGTACTTATGATTCTAAATCGCCCTTGGGGAACTTATCTCTGATGTGAGATTACCTTGTGGTCTACCAGGAAAATACAAATTGGGTAGAGAATTTAATTCTGTACTGGCAAGTTGCCATGATAGCTCAGTGGTTAGAGCAGTCATGCACGAAGTGGAAAATCATGGTTCAAATCCCTGGTATGACATTGAATTTTTCAGCCCTGATTCTACCTTTGACATGCTTAAAATGTGTGAGAGCAGCAATAACATTCATAACATAGCAAACGAGGATTATTTTTAACAAATTTTTATTTTCTCAAGAATGGCTCTGGCGATTTTGATTAAAATAGCATATGTTTACTACTCGACCACAATATGAATGCACTTTAAGGAGGGCGCCAGAGGTTTGTTTACTAATTTAAGTATAGGGATCTGCACCGAGCGAAGGAATACGAGGGGAAAGCCAATACTGGGAATTTACAGTTGCACAATGAAAACAGTACTCACCTACTGATGTCTTCACATTAGCAATTTATCCTTTCTTTCCTGGCACAGCAAATATGCGAAACAGCATCATCAAAGGCAAGATTTTTTGGTGGTAATTATTTGAAAAATTTGCATTAATTTCGCACAAATATTCAGGTAAAATTAACACACATAAACATTACTGAAATTAAAATTAACAGGTAAGTAATGTTACTGTAACATTACTGTTCAAAATTTCTCCATATTGAAACATTTATTTTATTATTATCATGACATGAATCACTACATATATCATGCATCAGACACCAGGGCCATTGCCCATCAGTCAGCATCACCAAATTGCAACATACATCAAGTTGTGACACTTCCATTTTTCAAACTTGTCCTTCTGTCTGTTACAACCAAGTTATATATATCGAAAGAAAATCTCTCATCAGCATTTGATACTAGCAACCAGAAACATTGAAGGGACTTTTCATAGAAAAGGTGGTAACATTCACCTTTTGCTTTGAGTGCTAAGAGTGCTGTATCAAATTTGTTACTAGGGTCCAACTGCCCAACAATTGCACAAAGTTCTTTGTGCTTTAAGTTTATTGCAGCGGCTTTGATAACACGGAATGTGACCTAATGAGATAACGTTTTATTGTACCCTCACCGATTGCATTGTCGGGAAACTTTCTTTGTCTCTGCCAATAATATTTCGTAGTGTTGCTATAAGTTGATCTCAAAAGAAGAAGCTGGGTTATTGAATTCGTAAGAATTAAATACGAACTCTTTCATTGTTATTAAAATCAAAACATAAACACCAGTAACAATGAGTCAATGAATAAAAAAACTTATATTTCTAAGCAAAATTTTAAAAAAGTAATACATTATATTACCGCATAAAACAAAGCAATTATGACCCTAGTTCCAGTAATGTCACTAATGAATTATGTTTATTGGAGACTCTAGAAACCATACAATATGATGTTGTAGCAACACTACCACTGCTTACAGTCCAACTACCTTGTAAGTAGTAATTTTGAACGGCTGGTGTTACTCTGTTTCAATCAATCAATCAATCAATCAATCACTTTATTCATAATTTTGATCTTATACAAGTTACTGGCTTCATCAAGCGTACAAGTATGAAAATTACAAATATTTGGAAGTATAAAGTATTAAAATTCAGGCAATAACACTATTAAAATTATAAGATACAAAAGAATATCACATAAATATTTACAAGATAAATTCATCCACTGAATAGTAACAGCCTTCCATTAGAAGTGTTTTTTAAAGCCAGTTTGTACTTTTTTCCAGACTTACTGTTTTTTATGTTAACTGGCTATTTGTTATACAGTAATACTGCATTATGTTCAAAGCTATGACTGAATAGGGCTGTACTGTGGTTCAAGACATGTAGGTCTGTTTTGTTTCTGGTATTGTGAGAATTTACTTCTGAATTAGTTTTGAATTGAGAATGCATAGATCTTGTCAGGACAAGAACTTCATAAATATAAACACATGGAAGTGGAAGTATCTTTAGTAATTTAAAATAAGGTCTACAGCTGGTAGAGGAAGAGATATTACAATAGATCGTATTGCTCTATTTTGCAACCAAAAAATGTCAGCTGCATTTTTCTATTTCCCCAGCTCAATATGCCATAGGTCATTAGAGAGTGAAAGTATGTGAAGTATATTATTCTCAGGACTTTTGAATTTTCTGATTCTTTCATACGTTTAATAAAGAATATAATTCTATGAGAGTGCATAAACTTTCATGGCTGGAGTTCATATGTCTAGGAGTTATTTCCGGGCTGTTATCCCGTGGTCTGGTGGAGTTTAAGTATCCAGTGGAGGGCAAACATATAATTAAGTTCCAGGATATGAACGTTCTATTATCCACAATACACTATCATGCCCGGCTACAGCATGAAGCTATTGAAATTTATAAACATCCCCACAATTTCGACAAGAAAGAAGAGTTAATTATTATTTATTTATGCCAACAGTTCTACCTCTCAAAGAAAGAAGAGGTTTTGAAACTTAAGAGCAACTGGTATCCTGTCATTGAAGGCAAGAAATGGCAAAAAACAGAAGAAATTCAAGTGAACCAATCAGGAGGAAACAACACCTTGGATGAAGTCTGCCCCCTTGCTGCTGCTGTACGCCATCTGGACCAATCAGCAGAGGCCAATCGAGGGATAAATACTGTAGCACAGATAATCCACACCTCAGACGCCATTTTAACTTCTCTGAGGAGACTACGATTGCACCACTGAAGATGTCTGCCGCAGTTGTGGATGAAACGTCGGGATACTTAAACTCCAGCAGAACATGGCATAACAGCCCAGAAATAACTTCTAGATATATAATGCAATTCTACTTAATTTTACTGCTAGCTGTTGAATTTGTTTTTCCCATCCAAGATGTTCGTCTATCCATACTCCCAAAAATTTGGTACTTGGTACATAGACTAATGATTTATTGTCTAGACTTAAATTTGGAAATTGTACTGTTTTATTTAAGCTGTGTTGAAAGCCTATGGCAACCGTTTTATCCTCATTTATGTTCAGCTTATTGAATTGGAACCATTTGACAATATTATCATTGAATTCATTGACGTGGCTTAGCAGGTCACTAGTGTTTTTGCCAGACATTAGCATGCTAGTATCATCAGCAAAAAGAGTTAGTTTAATGCATTGGAGTTTGCAGTGTTAGCACGCCTCATTGCAAGCATCTCGGTATTGGCAATGTTTTCTTTATGCAACTGTACCTCCGAAACTCCGCCTACTTGTGACGTTTATGTTTAGTAACTCTTCTCACTGAGTGCACTCATATCGTGGCTGACTAGAACAAATGCTCCTACCCAACACCAAAGCATCAGAAATAGTCGTAGCTTCAATGACCAAAAAGAGAGAAGAAATACATCCAGAATTCTGTGCCACAGGGGTCATTATTGATCAATCCTCAGCAGTAGTAAACTTTGAGATGAGGCACAGAATGGTGATTCACGTGTTTCACCATATCATCTGTAAGAACTCAGCCTACCACGAGCCAAATATCATATGTGAGTGCAAAATGTGTGGTCAAAAATGTGGCCGATACCATCTGGAACTTTGTACAAAAAGAGTTAATAACTGAGTATGCTAATATGTAATTTTGATCTGTGTATGGCCAATTGGCTGTAATACTTGTATTATTACTTAATAAGCATTTCTTATGTGAATAACTAAGTAAATGCACTGTGCATTTAGTAATAAGTTTGAAATTTTGTTTTGTTGCAGAGCGAACAAGATTTTATCCATCACCCTCTCGACAGTGGTTATTGCTATTAACATATATTTTGTAGTACATTCTGTGATATATAACATGTCTCATCATTGGGCAATTATTTGTGCAATCACAGCATTCGGAATTGGATACCTTCTGCTTTGTTTTTATCTGGTGCTTCATATGGTAGTCAGTATGGGCAACTCTCGAATAAGTGAACATAGGGTAAGTTGAACAATTTATTTGTAAACATTTTATTTTTAACATGATTTGTAGAAGTACTGTATTTGCTGGCATATAAGACGCACCGGCATAAAATACGCATCCCACTTTATAAGACTTTTTTTAGGGAAAGCATTTCTCTTCCTTTCATAGAAGTTTGCAAACAGTGTTGTTGTAATAAATTTAATTTAAAAGATGAGTCAATAACACTGAACAACACTTACAACATAATTTTCCGGAACGCGTTTCGAAGGTTAACTTTCCTCCATTATCATTATTGTCCGGTTGATAATGGAGGGTTAACCTTCAAAACGCGTTCCGGAAAATTATGTTGTAAGTGTTGTTCAGTGTTATTGACTCATCTTTTAAATTAAATTAAAAAAAGCATTTCTCACCTTATACCAGGAGAGCAGAAACCCAGGTTTGTGATGTTTTGCCTGTTTGCATCCTTGGCACTCATTGCCATCTGTTGCTATCTTAGAAAGGTGCTGATGAAATCATACAGCATTTTTAAAATTACTTTTAAAGGCCTTACTGACCAACTTTATGAAAGAAGATGATGAAACTGGTCACCATCATCCATATATACATTCCCACCTGGTAAGCAGAGGGTCTGTGGTTCAAATCCCAGCTGTGACATTGAATTTTTCAGTTCCGATTCTGCCCCTGCCTGGTAAGTGGACGGTCTGCGGTTCAAATCCCAGCTGTGGCATTGAATTTTTCAGTTCTGATTCTACCCCCACCTGGTAAGTGGACGGTCTGCGGTTCAAATCCCAGCTGTGGCATTGAATTTTTCAGTTCTGATTCTATCCCCACCTGGTAAGTGGACGGTCTGCGGTTCAAATCCCAGCTGTGGCATTGAATTTTTCAGTTCTGATTCTACCCCCACCTGGTAAGTGGATGGTCTGTGGTTCAAGTCCCAGCTGTGGCATTGAATTTTTCAGTTCCGATTCAACCCCTGCCTGGTAAGTGGAGGTTCTGTGGTTCAAATTCTAGCTGTGACATTGAATTTTTCAGTCCCTATTCTGCCTCTCACACATTGCCCACACACGGCTTGTGTGTTTAAAAACACCAACAATAAGTTTGTTGGCATAAATGAATAAATAATTATTGGTACCTACCTAACTTGTTACAGCATATAAGAGGCATCCCGTTCTTGAGCTTATTTTCAAAGGAAAAGAAGTGTGTCTTATAGTCGGCAAATACAGTTTTTGAGTTCACCTTTTGACACTTTTAGTTTCACTTAACTTACTTTTTATCCGGATGCATTTCAAAGACCATCATCTTCATTGTCAACAGTTTCTCAACCAGGGCGTGAAGAGGAAGAATATGATGTGGTTGTGACTGGGTTGCCATCTGTATTGCTGGACTGTCAAACCATAACCACACAGATTCTTCCTCTTGAAACGCCAGTCAAGAAACCATTGATAATGAAGACTTGTCCAGATAAAAAGTAAGTTGAGTGAAACTAAAAGTGTCCATAGGTTGACTCAAATATTAAAAATTATTTAAAAAGTCTGTACTGGTAATATCAGTTTGTATATGTTAATTGGAATTGTTTTTAAAGAGTTGGGATCTGACAGTTAAGCTGCTTGAGATAGTGCAGTTTGTGAGAGACTGCTATAGCTACGTAACTGCTGCCACAATCAATGCTTCTAACACATGAGAGAATATGCTCAACATCACTATTTCATATACAGGATGTCCCAAAATTAGATCGACAAACTTTGTGTGCTTATTTGAAACACTTTTTGTTAAGGAAAGTTTTTTGCTGCAGTGCTTCGTTAAGTGCTAGACGAGTTAATGTCATAGATTACTGCCTCCCACCCAGTTTAAGTATTTACGGCAAAATCAACGTTGCAAATTAAATATTGAAGAGACTTAGCAATAAATGTAACCGCTTTTTAGAGAGCACCATATTTTTATGTTTTGGTGGTCACATCGCTCTCTCACAACCCCCAGAATGTCTGGAGGATCACACCTGTCGTTGGTTTATGGGTCTCACCGACCTGACCGGGAGAGTTATCAAAATAAATTCACCGACCATATCCTCTGATTACCAATCAGAGGACGTATACATGCCATGACAGGTCAGCATGTTGGGGTTAAGATTTTATAGAGAAATTAGAGAAATGGAGAGGTTGGAAAAATAAAGACTCCCTAGCCCTCAGGAACCCTCATAGCATCGGGGTCAGAAGAGAACAAGAGATGACCAAGGTAAGGTCAGATAGAAAAGTTACAGTGAGGAGCAAAACACCAGTAAGTGGAAGTAATGTTCTGCTCAGCTTGGGTGCCTTGTGGTCGCCATTCACATATCCCCTAGACGGAGACCCCTGAGTACGAATATTATATTATATATTATATTTTATATTACAAAATATAAAACTGATGAAAATAGGTGCTTAAAAACAATGGAGCACATTGATAAATTGAAAAAGATGTCAACATTTCTGAACACATCCACTCCAACTTGTAACCATGTTAATACAGGACTAGTTGTGGAGATGAAAAATGTTTACATCATTAAGGATCGAGATCGGCAAATGAATTTCGACATACCAATGAGACAATATCTTACAACTAGCCAATAGGAAGAACAGCATACTAAGCAACGAGAGAAGGGGGAGACAGTTACCTGATGTTCAACCAGTTGATCAACAGCTGAATGATGGACAGAACCCTCTCCGAAACTAGTCCTGTGATTAACACAATTACAAGCCGAAGCAGAATGTGGTGAGAAACGTCAACATGTTTTTCAATTTATTAAAGCACTTACTATTCACCTCTTTGAAGCAGTGAATCATCTGCACCTTCTGTAAATTCTGCGAGAAGTATATGAACAGTAGTTCACACAGCCCTATCTTAATTATACAATTAGCAAAAAATGTGTAATTTAAGTGCACAATGATTTAAAGCAAGTACTGGAGTCACATGTCACCTCTTTTCCTATTACAAATCTTTAAGTTATGGAACTACTAACTTTGATGGAGAAATTGAAGCAATTCGAATGGCCCTACAAAATCTTTTGTATAGAATTTCACATTTTCAGCAAGCAGTTATTCTCTCAGATTCTAGGGCAGCAATTATAGCAATTACTGCCAAGTTGCCACCAAAATATCAAACAATTATAGAATGTTGGAAAATGCTTAGCCATCTAACAGCATTTTAAAAACACCTAGTCTTTCAATGGATACCAGCTCACTGTGGACTGAGTGGTAATGAGAAAGCTGATTTTCTTGCAAAAAAGGGTACAGGCAATGTGCAGAAATCAATAGTTAATCTACCATTTTATGCAGCTAAAAGATTAGTCAACTCTGAATTCAAAAAAATTATTGCAAAGTATTACTATGAAAAATCAAAGAATAAAAGATGGGAACTAACAAACATTCAAACAGTAATTCCTGAGTATCCTCGAGAAACAGCAGTTGCAACCTTCAGGTTGATTACAGGACATGATTGTCTGGCAAAGCATTTAAACAAAATTGGGATATATTCTTCACCACTCTGTCCTCTATGTAATCTGCAAGAGGAAATGGACAATTCACAGGAATGAACTTAAAAGAAAATGAGAACTAATTTTTATGTTCAAAATCTCTGGAACTTCGCATTTTTTTTTGCAAAATAACACAATTTCGCTTCAGTCTGCACTCATCACTAAAATTCGCTAAAACAATAATATTAATTTATTGATCAACATCACATAATTGGGAAAAATAATGCAAAATCGCTTTAATATAATGTCTGTCGCCTTTATCGTTATTGTGATAAGAGTGCCCTAGTTATAGCGTTCCCATTTTTTTATTTTACGCTACACCGCTGATGCTTATGTAGCTTTGTAAGTAGTTTCTAGCTGCTTTAATGACAAATCATTATTAATTACATTTCATGCCTGCTTGAAAGCTAGTTAAATTTATATTTGACAAAAGTTACCACTCATGGCTAATACAAGGTTTGTTCAATATATAATGCCCCACATTTGTTTAAAAATCCATTAATATATATAGAGATAAACATCTTTGTAGGTGCTTCACATTTGATGTTTCTTCTGTGCACCGGTTCAGTTTCGAACTGTTCCGTCAGATGGCAGAGCCGTAGTACAGCATCAAAATGGGGTCTACACATGACTCACATTACAAGCAGCGTGCTGTTATTGAATTTTTGTGTGCAGAAAAAGAAACCGTGGTGAACATCCATAAACGTTTGTGCTCAATGTATGGCAATGCTGCACTTGATAGGAGTACTGTTGGACGATGGGTAAAGAAAGTTAAAGCTTCAGAAAATGCAGAAACAGAGTTCCATGATCAGTCATGCTCATAACGTTCTGTCACAACCACTGCTCCAGACATGCTGAATCATGCAGATGCCATTATTTGTGCTGAGTGCATCACAACTTGACAATTAGCTCTACAGTTGTCGGTCAGCATTGGAAGTGCATCTGCAATGATCGAGGCTCTCAGATATTCGAAGACGTGCTCATGATGGGTTCCATGAATGCTCTCAGCAGACCACAAGCTTCAAAGAAAGGCTATTTCATCTGAGTTGTTGAAGCGTTTTTAGACCGACAGAGAGGCCTTTCTGTCTGGGATCGTAACAGGCAACAAAAGCTGGGTGCATCACTTTGCACTGGAAACAAAAAGGCAGTCCATGGAGTGGCATCATCCTCATTCATCACAAAAGAAGAAACTCAAGGCAACCCCCTCTGCCAGAAAACCAATGGTGACAGTCTTCTGGGATTGTGATGGCGTCATTCTCATGGATGTGATGCCAAGAGGGTCAACCATTAATTCAAATGCATACCTGAAGACTGAATAAACTCAAGAAACATTTCCGACGTGTTCAATCTGACTAGAATCCAGCAGAAATCTTACTCCAACACGATAACACCTGCCCACACACAAGTCTGAAAACCCGGGAACACATCACCAAATTGGGTTGAACATCATTGCCTCATCTACCCTACAGTCCAGACCTGGCACCCTCGAACTTCCATCTCTTTGGGCCACTTAAAGATTCTTTATGGGGACACACTTTGAAGATGACGAGAGTGTCGTTCACGCAGTGACAACATGGCTATGCATACAGGACAAGAACTTTTACCAGCCGGGAATACATGCTCTCCCACAACGTTGGCGTAAGGCCATAGAACGTGATGGAGACTACATAGAAAAATAGGACCTGGACAAGACATATTGAGGTATGTTGTCACCAAATTCTGACTCTTAACAATAAATATGTTCAGAGAAAAAAATGTATGGCATTATATATTGAAAAACCCTTATATATAACTAAATGTTAGAACATGACAGGAAAAGTCTATTGCAAATATACATTATGTTAGTCTTATGGCTACAGGGAAGATTTGATTGTGTTTCTCAGTTATATCTGTTTTATTTTTTGTGCCTGTATATAATGTATTTTTATGCATCACCGTGCATTTCCATTGACATGTTCAAAGTTCACAGGCCTCTATGGCTACTTGTGAACCCGCTGAACGCAATCTAATCTAATCTGAAATTGAAACAATAATTTAAAATTCTTTACCAAGTAATACAATAAAAAATAGAAAGAGTGTGTAGAATCAATTCAATGATTTCTATAATGAACAGGGATATGAACTCTTGCAAGATGCTTCAATTGAAGATTTTCTTTCTGGACGATGAACAAGATAGCAAGAGTGTTATAAGAACATGAGAAAATTGAAATGCCGTACTTCCTGGATTTCATTTCCCTCAGTTGGCAGTACTGAGTAAGTCAAACTGCACTAATCATAAAGATATTTTAGGTCATTCTTTATAGAATATAACATTTTCTTGTAAGATCTTTGTGATATAGTATTTAAATTCATATTTTATTTATGAAACAGTCCAGATAAACATCATTCAACAGTCTGACCTTCCCAGATAAATACTTTTGTTCCATCTGAGAATTTATTGGTTAGGTCAGATGTGAGGCGGTATTGTTTAGAAGAAGCCTCCTAAATAGTTAAAATTTGTGTTTGTAGTGGTGACAGAAAAAGCCCCCTTAAATTTTGAATTATCGTTACAGTGGGCAATGATGTAGATATTCAATTGTCTTGTTCATGTGTTATCTAGATTGGCGTCACGTCTGATACACCAAGTCCGAGTAAAAACTGTAATATTACGGCATATACGCCATAATATACAAATATTTGTGTGTATTAGTAGGAAGGAATTACCCTTCACACAAGAGATATATTAATTTACGACGCGTGTTACAATATAAAAAGAACTTATCGAACATAGAATAGTGCGTAGTCCGTGGCATCGACGGGTGAACCCCGTACATAGGAAAGGACGCCAATCCATCATATCTAAACGTGTATTATCGTGTGATAGTAAAAATAAACTAATTCAACAAATCAAATGTGAACTTCTAATTAATCAAACCGCGTGTCGATCCGCACCACTCCCTAGATAGGTACATTTAACAGGACTGCAGGAAGAAAGAAAGAGTCGTTCATGCTCACCGCTGTGTTAGCCCGGCAAGGAAGGATTGACGCCCCCCACACTAAACAGCAAATGGTACCCTCAGGTCTCAGTGAGGTAAGCCCCACGTAAGAAGAAGGAACGTTACCAATTGGAAACTACCTGGGTCAACAGTGCAACGAGCAGATTCGTTACAGATGTTCTATGATATTACTTGTGATGATAATCTATTGTTATTAAACTTATGCAGCAACAAGCAATGTCCAAACAATATTTACTGGGAGATAAACCCATGAGGCGTGCTGGAAAGAATCCGAAACTGTAGAATTGTTTACACAAGCTCATCGCTCGCACACACACGGCAAGACAGTGTATGTATACTCTATTCAGATGCAATCATGTCTTCAGGACAGCAATGTGTCATATCGGCAGGCATGAGAGATAATTGATTTGTATTGCATTACTGACTGTACATCAAGTTACTACTATTTCACTGTTCTAGAAAACAAGCGATTGCAGCACTCGACAACTAAGGTCAATACGTCTCATCGCTTTGCCAGGTAGTACAGTAGTGATATGATTGTATTACATGATTGTTAAATAATTAGGTATTGACATTATTTACGCAATTACAATAAATAATAGAATACATATAACTACAGGAAATGTTAGGAGTATATACTGGGTTAGTCTTCTCAGCCTGCAGATTGAGAAGTTATGCAATCCCTGCATTTTACAGGCTATGTCGTAAACACTTTTTTTTTTTTTTAACTAACGTCCTCCAACATTGTGTCATATCGGACGAATGAATGAAATGAAATGGGTGAAATGATGCTCAAATGAGCCTGAGGTCCATGGAGCTTTAAATTACCCGACATTCGCCTTCTCAGGGTAGGGAAAACCTCGGAAAAAAACCTTACCTGGATAACTTACCCTAAGCGAGATTCGAACTCGCGACCTCTTGAACGTGAGGCAGACACGCTAACCATCAGGCTACCGAGGCGGGTGTCGTAAACACTGTCCACTGCATCACGTTGTATCAATTTTGGCCAAAATGACTGGGAGAAGTAACCTGACACTTGACGTTACAGCTGCCTGCTGGCCGCTCTGTCGCAGTGTTGCTGCTTTTTCACTCGCTGTCCGTTGCCAGTGGTTTCACCATAATAAGAGCTCCACCATTTTCCTTTTCTTTTCCAAAGTATTCTCTTATGGCACATACTATCTCTTGGGCCTGACCTTTTAGGAGTATTCCTGTACCCAATACTTTTTAGCTTTACCAGGACTATAAGCCATTTTTAAACAAAAAGCAGCGTAACCAAGACCACTAAAATCTGTTATGGATGCAATAAAACATGGAAATATGTAGCGGTAAACTATCTAAAGTATATAAAATAAAACTGCAATCCCTCCAGATACACTGTTGTATGTAATTCATCGGTAAATGATCTTCTTTCACTCTGCACTTATTAAACAATCAAACAACATATTGTTACTAGTGGCAAAACACACGGATGGCAGAAACTGGGAATACATGCACATATAGCAACATGGGAGTACACACCTCTGGTGAAGTGATAGTCACATGGTGTGTTTGTAATGCGATTGGATGTGATAAGCTGAGCCCCCTTACCCACCCCTTATGAGCCCCATGAGTGACATGGCTGTCAAGTGCCAGATTAGCTAGTACCGCTGTGCATGAAGTGACTTGCTCTTGTAGCACAACAGTGTCCACATTGGCCTTCAGTGATGAAGGTCCCAGGTTCAAATACTGCCACTTGAAGGTACCTTTTATGTTTAGTAAATTTAATGAGAACTGATAGTTTGGCATGTAGGTGTTGTTTAACTTATTTAATAATGTGAATTTCATGAAAACACAAATTGTTACTTGTTAGAATATGCCTTAATGAACACCATAAATAAATTTATAGCAACATTGTAATTATAAATTACAAACATAAGGCATCATTACATAATATTGGACTATTTAAAGCTATTCTTTCATACAAAGAAAGCCAATAAATTGTTCTGAGAGTTTACAAAATGTAGTACATGCACACAAACTAGATAATGTTTGCAAGCCCATATTGCCTCCATGATTGTGCCTCCATTGAATCTGCTGCACTTCATGTGTACAAACACCATTCACGTACACTCTGTACGAAGATACAGAGAGCATTAACTGCTGGAACTTTGTATATCGGCAAATTCACTTTCTAGTGCATTCAGAATCAAAACATGATTTGCTAGAACATCCTCGAAAGAAACAGAAATGAATGAAAACCACATTTATTTGCAGACGTGATTTGAACTCCCAACCTTCATCAGGACTTTCCAGCATGCTAACCATTACCCTAATCAGTGGGCTGGTAAATGGGGTGTCAGCACCTGCATTTCATATTGTCTGTAAAATGCAGAATTGCAAAATTACCAATATTGAAGCAGAAAATTGCCTTGATCTCCGCCACTTAACAATATATAGAAGATTGTTGTAGACTGCCCTTTTGTCATTGTTAGAGCGACAGATACTCTATCTCTGGGTTTGCATAGGTGTTTTCAAAAGGATGACATTGATTTCATATTTAACAGATTTTAATGAAGTATCTTTTTTTAAAACTCTTTTGCCAAGAGATATTGCCAACCAATATACGTACTATCATAGAATTTCTTCACCAATCAACATTAATTGTAGATACAAATAAACTTTTAAGACACTTTCTCTTTACCCATTGATTTTAAATACTTTGATGTAATAACATCATGCACGTCTGTCACTGTTGACGGACTGGCTAACAGTGTCCATTGATGGAGAAACAGAAACGACGCTCTCTGAAAAATATGTTGGTTTCACTGTTCCCATTTATGAAGTACCCCTTTTTGCTATCTTCATCATCACCATCAATATCACCACCCACCGCCATCACCACCACCATTGAATGTTTTATTTCCCTTTTATTTATTTTAATTAACCTTTTTAAAGTAGCTATAAATTTAGGTATCAATCTGCAGGATAAGAAGACTCACCTGGTATAGTAAAGTGTGTGATGAGTTACACAGTGCTGCCATAAGTTCTGTCAGTAAAATCTAGACTCACTCTAGAATGGTAATTGTGAATGAAGAAGCATGGCAATGCTGTGTCATTGTCCGCAATGTTACCTTCACTACGGCGTGACTAACCGGCTGGCAGTGTGCCAGTAGCAGGCATGAGGGAAAGATGAATTGGGGAGTGTGTGAGAACTGTATCGCTGTATTGACATTGTTTCATTATAGAAAGCGGGCTAAGGAAATTTTCTCCACACTGAAACTACTCGACATCAATGAATGATTTGTATTTTGTATGTCACATATCTTGAAGGATAGTTTATATGTTGGTGCATGTAAAAGGTACATATGGCATTTACTAACTGAAAAATTAAAGGAGATGCACTGGGTTGGATCTCAGGCTTTGTTCATGACGTATGGAGAGAGCCAATTTCACATCCTTTTCTCAGATGAAAAAATTATGTCTCTGGAAGAGTCGTTTAACAAGCAAAATGATTGTGGGTATACAGTCCTCCAAGAAAACAAGAGAGAGAGTTCCATATTTGCAGTGAGGACATTTGTCATGGTATGGTAGAGCATCACAGGTGCATTTTTGTGAAGGTGGAGTGAAGACTTCTGCAGCTGTCTACCAGGCAATAAATAAATATAAATTCGAAGCTACTTGAAGAGAAATCTTGGATTTTTCAGCAGGATAGCACTTCTACACACAAAGCAAAAAGCATGCAGCAGTGGTTGGTAACCAATGTCCCAAAGTACTTCACTGTTGCTGTCTGGCGTAGTGGAAGTCCAGACCTGAATACTTTGGATTATTCTCTTCGACAGAAGCTCGAGGCGATAGTATGTCAAAAATGGCACTGCAATGTTAAAAACATCAATCATGTTGGCTGAAACAGTGTATATAACTATGTTAAGTAGATTTTCCGGACTTGTGGGCCGTGGTCGAGTTGGATTACCTTCCTCTGACGTTTCGCTAGAAACTGCATCCAGCATCTTCAGGGTCAACCTCTGTTATTAGTGGCTGCACATAAACTAAAGTTCACTGCAAACTTTCATATTCATCTTTGTTTGTTATTAGTGTATATAACTTATCCCCAAATAGAATTAAATACATTGTGAACTTGACTTATTTCAAACATGTAATTGACTTTGTATTACATCACTCTTCTGTTGTTGAGAAGATTACCTATTTATCGATATTGTAATTTTTAAATACCATATTTGAATTGTATGTAAAGAATTAAGGATTAGTTTGAATATTTAATGCCAAAAATGTTAAAGGGATAGATTAAAATTGCTTTCTTAGCATTTTCGGGATTTTAAAAGTATGCGGAAAATAATGTCATAGAATGACACTACTAAAGACATTCATGCACGGATGGATACATGTGCACATAACTCAAAAGATGCAGATAGTATCAGTAGAGAATAGACATGTTTTATATGTACGCGTCCAAAACTAGTAATTGTGAAGTGGCTAAGTGCTTAAAAACTGTGAATTAGAGAAAAATAAGTAATACGTCGATTAACTTCAAGAAGTTAGTATGAAGTGTACAATTTAGTGAAGGAATATAGGATCAATGAAATATAAAGTGATAGAAAATGCATTTGGTAAAATATCGCTAAATCTTCAAGTACAAAATCTCAATGGTGCTAAGGAAGTCAATCCAGTGAAATAAAAGATTTGTTACTGTAATACTATTTACAAGCTGAGAAGGAGAAGGTGCAAATTAAATAATGCGCAAAAGTTAAACCCCTAGTCCACTATTCATTTCACCCTGTACCATGACCCAAGATAGCAAAGATTCAAAGGCTCAAAGACCCAACAAACTACACATTCTTTTTAAAACCGCATTACGGCTAAAACCGCACTACGGCTATGAAGAATATTTCACTGGACACAATTCATGCAGCTATTATGAGTAGCCTGAACATCTTCGCCGCTGTGTTACCTCACATGGTGATCATTTCAAATAAGGATTGATTCAATCTGTGGCATTTTTTGTGTTCTTTCAGAATTTATGTATATCAATGAGTTTGCATAGTTCAGTTTAGTAGCTATATGCATTGCAAGTACTAACAGAATTATCACAGTACTGTGTACTAATTTTCCTGACTTTCACTGACCATTTTACAATTCCCTGACTTTCCACATCACTAGGCACCCTGTGTATTCAACATAGCTATTGCTACTGTTATGAACAACTAATGGGAGGTTGTAACAGGTTCTACTACTGCAGCACTAATATCAGAGCTCAACTCTTAAAACCACCACTACCTACATAAGGCTTATGAGTTTGCATGTGGAAAGGTGATATAATACATTTTAAAAATTGGTTTCATTCCATTTTTTGCAAGCTGGTCGTAAGACTAACTGGACATCAACATTTTGGCTTTACAATAGATCAATTTATTGGGTATGTAAGGTACTTTAATTTTCTAATTTAAGTATTTCATATTTCTTTGGAATTGAAATAAAACAACTAATCCTTTAGTATCTAAATTGATTGAAGCTTAATTTAGTGGCTGATGATGCACCATTTGCTTCAACTTGTGTGATCATGATTCTTATTTGTTAAAAGTTTGAAGAATTAATTTCATTATTATGTTTTTAAGTTCAAGATGAATTTTGTGCTAAGCTGTAATGACGGCATTTTGAAGTCAACATTGTAGAACAATACAATTGCTGCAGTTACATATATATTTTAAAATAGAGAGAGCATGCTATTGCAATGTTAATCTTCATATTTATACTGCTTTACGATGGTCACTATAGTACGGCCAGTGGATCCCCGGCTCTGACATTTCTCAAGGCCTCGTGATGCTGTGTTGCCAGTTCTTTAGCAGGAATTACAAACAGGCTATTTGAAACATTTCATACATTTGCAGATTGCATTACTGCTTCATAAATTTACGTGGACAGTATACATATAAATAATCACAGAATAGTAGAATATGGAGACAATTGTTATACCATTTACCTACTGGAAAAAGAAAAAAACCTGCACAAACACCAAAGCAATTGAAACCACGTTGTCCTTATAAAACGGAGTTGGCAATAAGGTGCTACATTTAGAAGCCACGCCTAGCAGTGAGACCGCAGATTGGTGCTAGCACAAAGTTTTAATATCTGGTGTGTTACTCGCTTCCAGTATTGCCAAAAGTAACAGCTACTACCCATAACAGATGTAAAGGTAATATTCAAACAGAATAGTGGTGTAACAACAATATTGCATGAAAATAAAACCGAAACCTATATTTCAATGTTTTAAACTTAATAAATATATACTTTCATTATTAGGATAATTTTGGGAACCCATTTTCTGAAACTCATTACTGCACATTGGCAACGTTAACCTTCCCCCTCCAACTCATCACAGCTGTGAAACATCAGGATCGGAGATCCACTGGCCGTACAATAGAGTTTACATTTTGATGTATGCTGTTGCTTATCACTTTTGCTAATGTGTATTCAATTTTACTTTTATCTTTTGCATCACTTTTCTCATCTAATCTCTTTGTTTTTCCTTTCCTTAAAATTCTTTATTAGTTTTAAATCACTCAGTCCATCTAACCTTCTTCTTTACCTCCCCTCTTATTACTTTCCTAAATTTCCTGGCCATTTGCTAATGAACCCTCCATCACAATGATTCACTTTCTCCTTAGCCTTTAGTTATTCACTTCCACTTCCTTTCCACACTTAACCTTCACTTTTATTTTAATTGCTACTTAAGTTTAGCCCTCAACTTTTCATTCCATTCTCCCTTTTATCCCTGACTGGGGTACACTAAAACCACATTCTTCCTTGTCACAAAGCCTGGGGTAGCAGTTTCACTTCTTTCCTTTGGTTTCTTGTGTATTAGCACATTTTTACTTTCTCTACTACGTATAGTAAAGTAGAGGAAGTATTGTATTCCACCCAAAAATTCGATGTTGAGATTTCACCAGAAATATATGTTTTAAGGCCCCCTGAATCCAAAACAAGCATTTTTAGAAAAAGGTCCTTGTGTGTGCGTTCGTGTGTGGGGGTGGGGGTCAGCATGTCAGTCTGTGGACAGCATAACTCAAAAACAAAAAGTCAGTTAAAAACCAAAGTTTGTCTTTCAAGCGACATAAAGATTTTGAAGAAAATTGCTCCACCCTAAACTACCCTTTACATGGAAAATTTTTTGAAAATGGCTATAATGTTTTTGATTAAAATGCTATATGTTTGAGATATTTTTATGACAAATGAAATGTGTATCTTGAATTTTCTGGCTATAGCCCATGAAGTCCTATTTACTCTGGATATTTTTGCATAACTGGTAAACCATCAGAGATAGACCAAATCTTACTACACAAAAAATGTAGATCTTGCTAAAACACACAATTTATGTATGAATAAATTTTTTTGTAGAGTTCGCCATTTTGGAGATATTCCTTGTTATTTGTGTCAGTTTCCAAAAACCTATTTGACATAGCTCAAAGCCTACTGTATTCCCATATTCCACTTGCACCTACAAGGAAATAAATAATAAGATAATTTGTGCAAATGTTTATCTCAACTAACACGAAGAAGATATAGGAATAAGAGTTTGTAAGAATGGTTTGTACAAGAGTAGAGAAACTCGTGTGTGCAACACATAAGATTTTTGTATTATGATTTACGCTACTGGCCACTCACTATTTCAATCTTATTTGCCTTCTGCTGTTTCCTGCCATCTTCTTCGATTTCTGATGTATAGCATTGTACTGCCTTCCAGTCATATGTTGCCTCTGATTGTGTTGTCTTCCCTTCCTTAATCCAAAATGGCTTCTTCCTTCGGATCTTGTCACGTGCTGACTTCTCTTTCTCTCTCTGCTGTCCTTGGAATGTCATTACAGTTCAGCATTTCCTGCTCTAATTCAGCCTGACATGTTGGTTTTCTGTGTTTCGTTTTAATAATGTTCAGTTGAAAGTTTTACTAAACCATCTTTTTCTTGTTTTGTTACAGCTCGTATCCAAATATATAAGCCATCCAGATGCTAGAGATTTTGGTCTTAGTACACAGCATTATTCAAGGTAACTATATTCTTATAATTAAGTACAACTTAGCTTAGAGTAAGGTAATATGTTTTCACACAATTGCAAATGTTAACATAATTTGTAAAAGACAGGATAAATGCTGTGCAGAACAAAACTGTTCCAAGTGTGATATACTTCCTGCAGAAATTGTGATTCAGAAATGTTACAGCTGCACACAGCATGTCAGAGTTTCTCCCAGATAATCAGAACTTTATTTAGACATTTGTTTAATTTAATTTGCTTTTGTGAAGACAAAGTGGTTTGAAAGGTAGAATGAAAAATGAAAAATTCAATGTCATAGCCAGGATTTGACCATGGGCCTTCTGCTCTATGCGTGCTGCTGTTAAAAGCAAATACTCTCTATGGCATTGAATTGTTTTCTTCTGATTGTATCTTTCAAAGTTTACCTACATATTGTAACAAAGTCAGCAAAAATGTGTAGTCCGTTACTTTTCTAACCCTTAATTTCCTCTAAATCTTACTACAAATGCACAGTTTCCTTCTCGTTGCTAACACAGTTCTTAGTCTACTCTACTGTTACAATTCACAGTTGTTCTTCCAATAATCTTTCTCAGTCTTTGAATGTCTTTCTCCAGTTTCACTGTCTCTTATATCTTTACTATTATGATACAATCACTTGACAACACATACACAATCGCTGACATGCTGGCCAGTTCGCTCTCATAACTAAAATTAACTGTACACGATGACTTAAACAACTACTCTGACACCAAAAGCTAAACTCTAACTCTAAAAATACACTGACTGGCTGCTCACTGTCTGTCTTATTTATACTGGAGCCGGTGTGACGGAACTTTCTTCGAGTTATTTTCACACGCAGGTGTACATGACTCAGCAAAGAAGATTCTAGAGATTGCTGGATACTACAGTGTTATTACAGTGTTTGATCTCACACACACACAGTCACTTGTTGTCCTGTAGTCTCAGACCTCCTTTATGTTTTGCCGGCAGCATTGTTTATTGTCACGTACACATAGCCACTCACCATACCCAAGGTCACCGGCCTCCTCTTGCCCATATATTGTTGAATGACCCAACGTCACAATATAGTCTGTGTGTGTTAGAACATCATTGGTTGGACTGATATATGGAAAGTGGTACGAGTTCATTAATGGGGAAGTTAACTTGACTTTCCTTTTTTTTACTCTTTTTTACTTTCTATACTATGTACTTCAGTAAGTAGAGGAAGTGTTGTATCCCAAACAAAAAGTTGATATTCAGATTTCACTGGAAATATGTGTTTTGAGACTCCTTGAATCCAAAAATAGAAGCATTTTTAGAAAAAGGTCTATGTGCGAGATGTGTCTATGTATTTATTATTTATTTATGCCAACAAACTTACTGTTGGTGTTTTTAAACGCACAAGCCGTGTGTGGGCAAAGTTTGAGAGGTAGAACTGGAACTTAAAAATTCAATGCCACAACTGGGATTTGAACCACAGACCTTCCACTTACCAAGCGGCTGCTCTAACCATTGAGCTATTGTGACAAACTGCCAGAATGGCATTAAATTCTCAAACCAGTAAGCGAAAGGTCTGTGGTTCAAATCCCAGTTGTGGCATTGAATTTTTAAGTTCCAGTTCTACCTCTTAAACTTTGCCCACACACGGCTTGTGTGTTTAAAAACACCAACAGTAAGTTTGTTGGCATAAATAAATAATAATTACCGGAACATGTTTCGGAGGCTGACTTTCCTCCACTATCAACTGGACATTGACTGGTTCTCCCTGGTGTGGATGGTGATGTTTCCTCTGAGGGCTCTTCTGGTGGTGGTTCAAGGAACTTGCTGAAGATATCCTTCTGGGGATGTCGAAGTTGAAATTCTTCCAAAAAAGAAGATACCAGATACCAGTTTACTCACAAAGGATAGGGTTATCTAATTTGACTGGATGAACTTTCATTTTCTCACATCTCAAAACTTTCGTGATGACCCTCATCATGTCTCTTTACCATAATTTACAGTGTAATTAATTCCTTAATTCTAGTCTGTATTTTGTGTTGTGACTCTATTTACCATGCTATCCATTTAGTCTACACTTTGTTTAAAAATTGTCCCAACTTTTTATTGTCTTTATGAAACATTTCAGTTATAGCCATATTTCTGTTGATCTTAAATTACTTCTTAATAATATACTCTTTTGTCACATTTAAATATTCTATGGTGATGGTACTTTGGACACAGGGCAACTTCAGAAAAGGGTAACCTACCATGACTGGAAGGGACATACTGAAGGGGTAACTCAGGGTACTATTTTCTTAGGATGACTGGAAATGTGGTGAAGGATTAATCCTAGAACTCAACAGGTAATTCTGGTTTAAAGAACATTTAATTCACATAAATAAAATTATTAATTTACATTGTATTAAGAAGGAACTGGCGAGAGGTCCTGGGTTCAATCCTCGGAACCAGCATGGAGATTTTATCCCCTCTAGGAGGTCTGGCACGGGGTACACTCAGCCTTGTTAGTCCCGGGGGAACAATTGAGGAGCTACTTGATGGAAAAGTAGTGGCCCCAGGTAGTGAAGACAGCACAATTGGCTGGGAGGGATTGGGACGCTGACCATGTACCACCCTCCAGTACTGCACCCTACTAATGATGCCTGCAGTGGGCTGAGGTGGGGGACGCAGCGGCTGGGCAATAAGGCTTGGCTCTTCATGGGCTGTTGTGCCAGGGCTTAGTTTTTACTAAGAAGGAAAATGAGTGTTTAGACAGTTGTTTGCAGATGGTCAAGCAGTTCAAACCGTAATTTGTGGATTAATGTAATGATGTATCCAAGTTAATCTAATTTGTTCTTACTTTAGAATAGGTGTATCCAAGTTTCATCTAGAGTAATTAATCGGCACCAAAACTGAGATTTATTGCACCTAAACTGCGCCAACAGAGCTTTGGAAATGTTCATTCGAACACGTGTTTGGTCTACGTGAGCAAACGCAGCACCCAACGTGCGGACAGCTTTCTCGTGTCTAAATGTTGATTTAATATGTGACAAACACGTTCTTTTGACATGTTCATAGCCTCTGCTATCTCTATCACTTTAATTCGGCGGTCGTCTAGTACCATTTGGTGAACTTTGGCGATGTTTTCGTTGGTAGTTGCAGTTTTTGGACGTCCTGAACGTTCATCATCTCCGAAGCTCTTATGGCCACGTTTAAATTCAGCTGCCCAAAATTTCACTGTTGTAAACGATGGTGCAAAGTCCCCATACACAGAATCCAACTCATCTTTGATTTGCGTAGGCGTATTGCCTTTCAAAAACAAATATTTAATGACAGCTCGATACTCGATTTTGTCCATTTTCATAAAAACAATAATTTTTATTATTTTGTGTAAGCTTGGAGCTTATGGTAGGCTTTTAAACAAGCTTATACACATATTGTATTGAAATTTTAACCCCGAACATGCTGACCTGTTATGGCATGTAATACGTCCTCTGATTGGTGATCAAAGGATATGGTCTGTGAATTTATTTTGATAATTCTCCCTGTCAGGTCGGTGAGACCCATAAACCAATGACAGGTGTGGTTCTCCAGACATTCTGGGGGTTGTGAGAGAGCGATGTGACCGCCAAAACATAAAAATGTGGTGCTCTCGAAAAAGCGGTTACTATTACTGCTCTCTTCAATATCATCAGTGAAAAATATTGGAGAGCAAGAGGATTAATGACTTCATTGTCAGAAATCCAGCATTAGCTAACAACAACAGTTGTTTGCATTACCTTAGTGGAGATTCCGGACAACATAAGTTCCATCTTGTGAGAGAGACCTCCAAAGATCAAAGTATCACAGATTTGTCATAACATATGTAATTGAGCCACTGCCTGGTCAAAATTTGGTGTTTAAATACACAATGCTTGCTGACGAAATAGCTTAACCAAGCATTTGTTAGTAGGCATCAACTAGGCTGATTGCACGTGTAGGACCAGAGCATGACTTAAACATCTGTTCTTGCAATGTTAGCATGTATGCAAAGAGGAAGTCACGTGTCTGGACTTCCCGAATATCTCAAATCTATAAATTTATACTTAATAAAAATGTAAAAAAAATACAATCATCACAATATTATATTCTTGGACCGATTCTTGGCAAAATGTGTAAAAATGTTTACTTTTGACAGTAATGCAATAGCTCAGTAATTTTTAGAAGTAAATGAGTTTCACTTACACTTATTTTTGTCTGGACGTGTTTCAAAGATCAGCGTCTTCATTCTCAATGATTTCTCGGCTGGCAGTTGAAGAGGAAACATCTGTTATGGTAGTGATTCTGCTGCTATCTGGGTTGCTGAATACAAACTTCATTGTGTTGTCTGCTTGTGGTATATCAAAAGTCATGGCTACATGAACATTCTTTGTAATATGTTTTTTCTCCCAAATTATCGGTTTTGCTGTTGTTTCTGTGTGTTTTAGTCATTTAATATCCTGTTCTAGGATTATATTTAAATTACTAAAACATGCAAAAACAACAGCAGAACTGATAATTTGGGAGAAAATACATATTATGAAGAATGTTCATGTAGCCATAAATTTTGATATACACAAGTAGACAACATAATGACGTTTATATCCAGCAACCCAGATAGCAGCACAGTTATTACAACAGATGTTTCCTCTCCAACTGCCAGTTGAGAAACCATTGAGAATGAAAATGCTGGCCTTGGAAACGCGTCCGGACAAAAATAAGTGTAAGTGAAACTATCAGTATATAGAAACTGATTATCCGGGCTTGTGGGCTGTGGTCTAGTCAGGAAACTTTCTATATAATGACACCGGCTGTGAAAGCCTATGCAGTTTGATGAAACTATCAGTGTCTATAGGTCAACTCATTTACTTCTAAAAATTACTGAGCTATTGCATTACTGTCAAAAGTAAACATTTTTACACATTTTGCCAAGAATCGGTCCAAGAATATAATATTCTGATGATTGATTATTTAGATTATTTTTTTAAAAGTATTCTACCAATAAATTGTCTATGTTTTAATGTTATTTTCTAGATTGTTTTCTAATTTATTCCCAAAAATTCTAGACGCATAGTCAGCATATGCTATTGCTTTCTCATTGTTCAAATTGGGCATGTCATTTACATTTACATGAGTATACATATATATCAATGGACTGAGTACTGACCCTTGTGGTATTCCCAACTTTATATGGTCATATTCAGATGAAATTTGTTTCATAGTGTTGCCCATTTTATAAGCTATTTCTGTATATTGTTTATGCCCCGTTAAATAAGCACATTACCCACACATGGCTTTTGTGTTTAAAAACACCAGCAGTAAATTTGTTGGCATAAATAAATAAATAATAATTACTTATTTAAGACTGATTTTTTTAGGAACATCATCAGTTGTGTGGTCAACTGATGTTACTGGATGGTTTGGTCTTGGTTAAATAAATAGACAGAAGTGGAGAAAGAAAGCATTTAAATAGGTTGACAACACAACTGATGATGGGGGAGATGTCCACAGAAACTAGTCTTAAATATACAACAGTGGATCTAAATACCAAGCATCATCAAACGCTCCATGCCATATGTTGGGACTTTAGAAGACTACTTGCAAAAGTCTCCTGTGTAACAATTCCTGCACGCTGTTTGAAAATTGTGTCCTAAATTTTCAACAAGAGTAACTTTAATGAAAATATGGAAAGGAATGTATTACTAACAAAGCAGAAGCAATGCTTCCCTTGCTTCCATGGAATACTCACTCCTGGATAGAATATTTTCTAAAATGGAAAATGACACATCTGAATGGTCTGACCTCAGTCAACAGAATCATCACAATCACTGCCACCTACCATCACAAGCACAACATAACTCTGGAATGTTGCATGGGTTGTCTTTTGTGATGTTTTTATGTAAATAACTTTTGTTTGCTTCAAAATAAAACCAAATGCATGCATGGGAGTGGAATAGTATTACATGGGGCAAAAATAATGGCACAAATGGTTATGAAGGTAAAGTGGAAGAGGTAATTATTTAAGACTAACATAGGAACAGTTCCTTGATTGTAAAGTTTTGAAGCAATCTAACAGATCTGAGGAAGAATTCTGTTGTGTGGATATGAATGCTTGGTGAGCATGCATTATCAACATTATGTCTTTGTTGGCATAATAATTACCATTATTTCTTTAATTACTCTCACTCTGTAGACATAACTGGAAGTTGTATTTGCTAATATGGAAAATTGAATTTTTTGTGGTTAACATTATCACCTCATTCCCAGAAAAAGTTAACAAAATGTTACTAAAATCCTTCTCAGGTTTATATTTAGGTTTAAACCAAAAAGGTGAGTTGATTAATAACAGTACACAACACTTACTTATAATTTACCGGAACATGTTTCGGAGGCTGACTTTCCTCCATTATCGACAGGTTCTCCCTGGTGTGGATGGTGATGTTTCCTCTGAGGTCTCCTCTGGTGGTGGTTCAAGGAACTTGCTGAAGATATCCTTCTGTCCTTCTTGGGGATGTTGAAATTGAATACTCTGTTTCTATTTTACAAAATGAAGATTTGTTCCCATGTGGATAGCTCTTGTTTCCTTATGCGTTTGAGGAGTTTCGGTTCTGGCTTTATGTTATGGTTTTTTATCCAAAAGTGAGTGGCAACTGCTGATTTTTCCAACTGTTTATTGTCACGTTTCTTAAGTGTTTCTTGGATCTTATTTCTAAATTTCTTTTGGTTTTTCCTATATACACTTCATTACAGTCACTGCATTCAGTTTGGTATATGCCAGATTTTTTATAGGGTGGGATGACATCTTTGATGTTTGAGATCAGTAGATTTTTTTATGGAGTAGTGGTTCATTGGTGTTACCAGAATGTTCTGTTCGTTGATAACTTTTTTGAATGTTTCGAAGGCCCAGGGATGGAATGTGAATTTTTTTAATGTCATTTTTGTTTCTGCTCCTGTGAGTGTTGTAGTTTCTTTTGGTAACTTTTTTGTTTCTGCTTGTTTCACTGTTATAGATAGGTGTTCCTTTTTTATATTTTACAAAATAAATTTGCATTCATTTTTTGTTTAGCAAAAGTTCCTTCTCCTCCAAGGCTGTATTAGCAGACAACTTCCTATTGGAGGAGAAGGAACCAATAGGATTGCGAGTGGGATGGGACAGCTAGGCCAGTCAGAGTAGGCAGTGACTGATTGGATGAGTTTTACAGTTGCCCATTGAAGAAGCTGAACATAGTTTGCAGCAAAATGGCATAATTTTTAATTTTTTAATTTTCTTAAAAAAGCCAACAAGATGCAGCCCATACCGTAAACCAAGAAAGAAGTATGTAAAATATTTGTTTGTTAGCAATGCTGTCAATTGCCAGGATCATATCAGCACAGCCAGTGCACTGGAATTTCATCCCACAGGAGTTTCTTTACATGTCAATAAATCTACTGACATTGGGCACACTTAAAAACCATCAGTCTGGGCTGGGTTTCAACCCGTGACCTTGGGATCAGTAGGCCAGTGTCTAACCAACTGACCTCTTAGATCAGCAGACAAATTGTGTTTTGAATATTTTGGGCTCCCAGGGGCAACTTACTATTGATGAACTGATCAAATATGGGAATTACTATAGGATTATTTTAAGTAAATTCAATGAGAAAACTGTTAACAGTGAAGCAACAAAATCTAAAATAAAAACAAACTTAGAGACTAAAAGCTTCACTTGTCTTAGAAATGCTGCAAGTTCTTGAGAATTCCATACAATTGTTTTATGATGATTCCATCACATTCTCAATGGTCTATTTAAAACAGCAACCATAGCTCAACTCTTTAATATTTCTATGTGTTGCCAACCTCTGAAAACAAAGCAAACCTATAAATACAATCTATCGGTGGTATTTCAAAATTCATTACACGGTCTCTGTTTTTTAAAATGAATATCTTTTCCCAAACCATTGAATCTATAGAACCATTTAGTTGTTTTAGTAATTTAACCTCTGGATTTATTTCATGATTAAATGATGAACGACCAATGGTCATTAATAGGAACCATGTTATGAATTTTGAAATACCTGCAATAGATTGTATTTATAAGTTTGTTTTGTTTTCAACACATAGAAATATTAAATAGTTGAGTGTTTGTAGCTATGGTTACTGTTTTAAATAGACCATTGAGAATGTGATGGAATCATCATGGATCAATTGCATGGAGTTTTCAAGAACTTGCAGCATTACTAAGATAAATTAAGCTTTTAGTCTCTAAGTTTGTTTTTATTTTAAGTATCTTGTATAGCATTATAATTAGTGTGATATTATATGAAAATGTTAGGAGTGAAGTAAGCTGAATTCTATAACTAGTAGTAATTTGTCCAAGTATACCAGAAATGTGTAGCTATTAAAAGTTGACTGTGTGCCATCATTTTTGCTTCCTGTAAAGTGCTTTATTTGTTTCTTGCTTCATACACACTCTTTATAACATCTCAGTTTCATCTGCTAACTCTTCATTTCCTTCTTTCTAGTTACACAAGAGGAGAAAATGAGTAAACTTAATGCAGACTGCTGTGTGAAAGTGTTTATATATAGTAGAAAAATAACTAGTGACTTGTGCTATAGTGAGCACATAAAATTGCATATAAATTAAGTGATCACATCAAAAGAATCACTTTAATGCTCATGAAGGATTATTTTCACATGGTATGTATTAAAGTTGAATTGCCACTTTTGTAGTGTTTTAGCTTATGATTCCATTTTGCTTAAGGGGAGGCATCAGTGAAATTTGTGCAAAAATTATGAAAAATTTGATTTTTCATTTTTTGCTTTAAAATTATGTCTGTACTTTGTACTTTCAGAATTTACAATCGCTCACACCCCATTGCCATTTAAAAGGCTGTTACATCATGATTATGTCCATATGCATGTTGACATGGCTCCCAAAATTACCTCATTGAAGCAAAATCATGTACAATTTTGAAGTTTAAATCAGGCTGTTGTTAGTGGATGTAAGCAGAGATGCTTGTGGGATTTTCTGCAAACTTTCATCCCAGCAAAACAATGCTAAAGTATGGCAACATTTTTGTCTGTATACATGTGTTAACTATGTGCTCTTGTTTTTCTGAAGTTTATACAAGAATGTTTGTTTCTAAAAAGAAATTGCAAATTGCAGTGACTTCAGCTGTTATTGTATTCAGTGTGGGTTGTGAGGCTACTCTATATGTTGACGCAAACGTTCCTCTTTGTAGAAGACGTCTACTTTAAGACCTATAAGATCCCGTGTTTGATGTCCGAACTAGCTCTAGCAAGAGGTCCTAATCTGCAGGGTGTGCGTGGGTTATGGTAGGAATGAAACCAAACAAAGAATTAACCAACATATCCCTTTATTTGTAAATTTCCAAATTTGTAGAGAACTGCCGACGATATTTAAATAGAATGTAACTTCGTAACTTCAACTACAACGTTATAACACTTTAACTTTGTCACCCTTTAGCAACCGCCGAATTATGTATACGCACTAACTTACGTACAACTCCCAAGTTGCACGTGCGTTATCTCGACTCGATTCAAGACGAGTGTCTGTTGCGTTGCATTTGTTTTTGCATGAGCAACACGAAGGAAGCGATTTCCATTGGTTTACTTTAGAATACGTCATGGTAAGATAGAAATCAGCCCGCGGGATCACTATGGCTTCGTACAAACAATTGTAACGTTATCACTCATTTAAATCTGCCTAGGCTTCCATTCTTGAGACTTTAACATATTCAGCTCTATTACGTCTTCCCCTTAACTATTGACTAGAATCTCCTTTTGTTTCTTTCTATTATCAAATATACATATTGACATTATAATTTCGGTTTCAATGTAAAGGAAAGGCTCACAGCTGGTAAAATAACTCCAGTCAGTAAAATAAATACTAACATTAGGAACGAGTGAAGATTAAAGCAGAATGCACTAAGTATATTAAATACATTCAAATCAGCAAGAAAACAATTAAGAGAAGCAAAACTTAAAGAAGAAGCTGAAGGGCGTTCGTATGGTCCAGGAGAATTCTAAAGCAATAAATAAGTGTTGTCATATGCTTAAAACCTTAGTCATTTTTCTTTGCTTTCTATTTTTTTTTTTACATTTTTTAATCTTCAAAATACTCACTTAGTGCAATTTTCAATGGACCTCTTTGAAATTTTGCATACATATTCTTCATGAAATTTGACATTTAAAATGCTCTAGATATGGTAATTTATTTGTTATTGAATTTTAATTTTGAAAATTATTCCTAATTTGAAGAAAAACGGCTATTGATGTATTCAATAATTTTTTTCTCCAAAACTTTGACATGGGCAAACAAAAATACCATGTTTTGTAGACATAATCAAAATAAACATATAGCTTGAGTTTACTTTATTTATAACAATTAATATTTTATGTGAAGCATTTCCTACATTTGCAAAAACTAAAAAGTGAAGTTTGGTAGACCTACCAGATATGATTTGGCACATATGCATACAAATTTTCACATTATTGTGACAAAAAAATTGTGGATTTTAGTCATTTTCACAGATGCCTCCCCCATAAAACATGTAGTTTGTGGTGATATTTATTTTATTTATTTATTTCATCCATATAGAACATATAAATGTTGTTGGATATATCGGTTAATACATACATATACATAATAAATACATTTATAATGCAAACATTTACAACTCATCCAAACTATATAAGCATCTATTTATTAAAAATTCCTTCAATTTTTTAGCAAATTGTTTTGATACTTCTGCAATCGGTTTAACATCACACGGCAGTTTATTAAATAGCTTTATACCCTGATATAGTGAATCTTTCATAGACACACTTTTATTCATATTATCTCTATGATAGTTCATGTTGCTTCTTGTATTATATTCATGTATCTGATTATTTTTTATTGGTTGATACTTATCTATTACTAACATTATTACTCTATACACATACAGAGAATAAATGGTGAGTATTCTTTTGTTAATAAATGTTTCCCTGCAAGATACCCTAGCTTTTAAATTAAACATAATTCGAACACTTTCCTTTTGATAGAGAAGTAGCCTATACATAAGTGTTTTTGTAGCAGCCCCCCCCCCCCCCCCCATATTTCAATAGCATAAATTAAATTATTAAATTAAATAAAGATGTGATTAACTGTAAACAATGAGATGTTTATGTTTTGTGTTTGTTTCTTGGATTAAGATTGTGTGCCTTACTAAGATAACTGCAATACTAATTTACATTGTTGATTTTGCCGTAAATACTTAAACTGGGTGAGAGGCAGTAATCTAACAAAAAGTGTTTAAAAGAATGTTATGTATCAGCCCCCAAAGTTTGTCCGTCTAATTTTGGCACATCCTGTATATATTATGTTGTTAGCTAATGCTGGATTTCTGACAATGAAGTCATTAATCCTCTTGCTGTCCAATATTTTTCACTGATATTGAAGAGAGCAATAGCAGTAATAGTAACCACTTTTTAGAGAGCACCATATTTTTATGTTTTGGCGGTCACATCACTCTCTCACAACCCCCAGAATGTCTGGAGGACCACACCTGTCATTGGTTTACGGGTCTCACCGGCCTGACCGGGAGAATTATCAAAATAAATTACCGACCATATCCTCTGATTACCAATCAGAGGCCGTATTACATGCCATGACAGGTCAGCATGTTAGGGGTTAAGATTTTATAGAGAAATGGAGAGGTTGGAAAAATAAAGACTCCCTAGCCCTCAGGAACCCTAATAGCATCGGGGTTGGAAGGGAACAAGAGATGACCAAGGTAAGGTCATATAAAAAGGTTACAGTGAGAAGCAAAACAGCAGTAAGTGGAAGTAATGTTCTGCTCAGCTTGGGTACCTTGTGGTCGTTATTCCCATATCCCCTAGACAGAGACCCCTGAGTCAAGAGCTTGAAAGTAAATGTAATTATTGGTCCAAATGATTGGCTTACTACTTCCAGAATTTTACAATATAGGCAATATTTTGTAATATACTTAATATATGAAAAGAAGCTAGAACAGTGACGTGTTTTGTACTTACTTAATGTTGAGTCAGAATTAGTTACACTTTTAATGGAATTTATCTACCCTAAAATAGCTGTTTAATTTATGTCAAACAAGTCAAAACACCTGACATTGCAAACAAATGTGACACCAATGATGCAAATGATAATTTGAGAAACTGCAGTCTGCCTTTGATTTCAAGAACCTGCAGCAGGTACTATGCTTGAAGTAAGGCCTTAGCCTATTTCAACCTACCAGTTATATACACAATGTAGCCTTAGCATATCTCAGCCTTCCTTAGCCTATCATTGTTATATAGACCTCACGTAGCCTATCTTAGTCTTCCATAGCATAGCTGCTCAGCCTATCATAGTTATACAGACACAATGTAGCCTTAGCCTACTTAGCCTATCTCAGCCTGCTTTAGCCTATCTCAGCCTGCCTTAGTCTATCTCGACCCGCCTTAGCCTATATCAGCCCGCCTTAGCCTATAACAGCCCGACTTAGCCTATAACAACCCGCCTTAGCCTATCTCAGCCTGCTTTAGCCTATCTCAGCCTGCCTTAGTCTATCTCGACCCGCCATAGCCAATATCAGCCCGCCTTAGTCTATCTCAGCCTGCCTTAGCCTATCTCGACTCACCTTAGCTGTCCCGACCCACCTTAGCCTATATGAGCCCACCTTAGCCTATCTCGATCCGCCTTAGCCTATCTCGACCCGCCTTAGCCTATATCAGTCTGCCTTAGCCTATCTCGACCCGCCATAGCCTATATCAGCCTGCCTTAGCCTATCTCGACCCGACTTAGCCTATATCAGCCTGCCTTAGCCTATAACAGCCCAACTTAGCCTATATCAGCCCGCCTTAGCCTATCTCAACCTGCTTTAGCCTATATCAGCCTATATCAGCCCACCTTAGCCTATCTCGAACTGCCTTAGCCTATCTCAACCTGCCTTAGCCTATCTCGACCTGCCTTAGCCTTTCTCGACCCGCCTTAGCCTATATGAGCCCACCTCGATCTGCCTTAGCCCACCTCGATCCGCCTTAGCCTATCTCGACCCATCAGCCCTTAGCCTATAACAGACCAACTTAGCCTATATCAGCCTGTATCAGCCCACCTTAGCCTAAATGAGCTCACCTTTGCCTATATCAACCCACCTTAGCCTATGGCCTATCTCAGCTTTCTAACCGTTCAGCGTATAATACTTATATAGGCACGATGCAGTCTCAACCTGCCTTAGCCTATCTGTTCAGTCTATCATAGTTATACAGACATGATGTGGCATTAGCCTATTTCAACCTACCAGTTATATACACAATGTAGACGTAGCTTATCTCAGTCTTCCTTAACCTATCATTGTTATATAGACCTCACGTAGCCTATCTTAGCCGTCCATAGCATAGCTGTTCAACCTATCATAGTCATACAGAGACAATGTAGCCTCAGCCTTCCTTAGCCTATCATGACATATATCTCATGTGGCCTATCTCAGCCTTCCTTAGCCTATCATTACATATATCTCATGTGGCCTATCTCAGCCTTCCTTAGCCTATCATGACATATATCTCATGTGGCCTATCTCAGCCTTCCTTAGCCTATCATTACATATATCTCATGTGGCCTATCTCAGCCTTCCTTAGCCTATCATTACATATATCTCATGTGGCCTATCTCAGCCTTCCTTAGCCTATCATGACATATATCTCATGTGGCCTATCTCAGCCTTCCTTAGCCTATCATGACATATATCTCATGTGGCCTATCTCAGCCTTCCTTAGCCTATCATTACATATATCTCATGTGGCCTTCCTTAGCCTATCATGACATATATCTCATGTGGCCTATCTCAGCCTTCCTTAGCCTATCATGACATATACCTCATGTGGCCTATCTCAGCCTTCCTTAGCCTATCATGACATATATCTCATGTGGCCTATCTCAGCCTTCCTTAGCCTATCATGACATATATCTCATGTGGCCTATCTCAGCCTTCCTTAGCCTATCATGACATATACCTCATGTGGCCTATCTCAGCCTTCCTTAGCCTATCATGACATATATCTCATGTGGCCTATCTCAGCCTTCCTTAGCCTATCATGACATATACCTCATGTGGCCTATCTCAGCCTTCCTTAGCCTATCATGACATATATCTCATGTGGCCTATCTCAGCCTTCCTTAGCCTATCATGACATATATCTCATGTGGCCTATCTCAGCCTTCCTTAGCCTATCATGACATATATCTCATGTGGCCTATCTCAGCCTTCCTTAGCCTATCATGACATATATCTCATGTGGCCTATCTCAGCCTTCCTTAGCCTATCATGACATATATCTCATGTGGCCTATCTCAGCCTTCCTTAGCCTATCATTACATATATCTCATGTGGCCTATCTCAGCCTTCCTTAGCCTATCATGACATATATCTCATGTGGCCTATCTCAGCCTTCCTTAGCCTATCATGATATATATCTCATGTGGCCTATCTCAGCCTTCCTTAGCCTATCATTACATATATCTCATGTGGCCTATCTCAGCCTTCGTTAGCCTATCATGACATATATCTCATGTGGCCTATCTCAGCCTTCCTTAGCCTATCATGACATATATCTCATGTGGCCTATCTCAGCTTTCCTTAGCCTATCATGACATATATCTCATGTGGCCTATCTCAGCCTTCGTTAGCCTATCATGACATATATCTCATGTGGCCTATCTCAGCTTTCCTTAGCCTATCATGACATATATCTCATGTGGCCTATCTCAGCCTTCCTTAGCCTATCATTACATATATCTCATGTGGCCTATCTCAGCCTTCCTTAGCCTATCATTACATATATCTCATGTGGCCTATCTCAGCCTTCCTTAGCCTATCATTACATATATCTCATGTGGCCTATCTCAGCCTTCCTTAGCCTATCATTACATATATCTCATGTGGCCTATCTCAGCCTTCCTTAGCCTATCATTACATATATCTCATGTGGCCTATCTCAGCCTTTCATAGCCTATCTGTTCAGTCTATCATAGTTATACAGACATGATGTGGCATTAGCCTATTTCAACCTACCAGTTATATACACAATGTAGACGTAGCTTATCTCAGTCTTCCTTAACCTATCATTGTTATATAGACCTCACGTAGCCTATCTTAGCCGTCCATAGCATAGCTGTTCAACCTATCATAGTCATGCAGAGACAATGTAGCCTCAGCCTTCCTTAGCCTATCATGACATATATCTCATGTGGCCTATCTCAGCCTTCCTTAGCCTATCATTACATATATCTCATGTGGCCTATCTCAGCCTTCCTTAGCCTATCATGACATATATCTCATGTGGCCTATCTCAGCCTTCCTTAGCCTATCATTACATATATCTCATGTGGCCTATCTCAGCCTTCCTTAGCCTATCATTACATATATCTCATGTGGCCTATCTCAGCCTTCCTTAGCCTATCATTGCAGATATCTCATGTAGCCTCTCTCAGCCTTCCTTAGCCTATCATGACATATATCTCATGTGGCCTATCTCAGCCTTCCTTAGCCTATCATTACATATATCTCATGTGGCCTATCTCAGCCTTCCTTAGCCTATCATGACATATATCTCTGTGGCCTATCTCAGCCTTCCTTAGCCTATCATTACATATATCTCATGTGGCCTATCTCAGCCTTCCTTAGCCTATCATGACATATATCTCATGTGGCCTATCTCAGCCTTCCTTAGCCTATCATGACATATATCTCATGTGGCCTATCTCAGCCTTCCTTAGCCTATCATTACATATATCTCATGTGGCCTATCTCAGCCTTCCTTAGCCTATCATGACATATATCTCATGTGGCCTATCTCAGCCTTCCTTAGCCTATCATGACATATATCTCATGTGGCCTATCTCAGCCTTCCTTAGCCTATCATGACATATATCTCATGTGGCCTATCTCGGCCTTCCTTAGCCTATCATGACATATATCTCATGTGGCCTATCTCAGCCTTCCTTAGCCTATCATGACATATACCTCATGTGGCCTATCTCAGCCTTCCTTAGCCTATCATGACATATACCTCATGTGGCCTATCTCAGCCTTCCTTAGCCTATCATGACATATACCTCATGTGGCCTATCTCAGCCTTCCTTAGCCTATCATGACATATATCTCATGTGGCCTATCTCAGCCTTCCTTAGCCTATCATGACATATATCTCATGTGGCCTATCTCAGCCTTCCTTAGCCTATCATGACATATATCTCATGTGGCCTATCTCAGCCTTCCTTAGCCTATCATGACATATATCTCATGTGGCCTATCTCAGCCTTCCTTAGCCTATCATGACATATATCTCATGTGGCCTATCTCAGCCTTCCTTAGCCTATCATGACATATATCTCATGTGGCCTATCTCAGCCTTCGTTAGCCTATCATGACATATATCTCATGTGGCCTATCTCAGCCTTCCTTAGCCTATCATGACATATATCTCATGTGGCCTATCTCAGCCTTCCTTAGCCTATCATGACATATATCTCATGTGGCCTATCTCAGCCTTCCTTAGCCTATCATGACATATATCTCATGTGGCCTATCTCAGCCTTCCTTAGCCTATCATGACATATATCTCATGTGGCCTATCTCAGCCTTCCTTAGCCTATCATGACATATATCTCATGTGGCCTATCTCAGCCTTCCTTAGCCTATCATGACATATATCTCATGTGGCCTATCTCAGCCTTCCTTAGCCTATCATGACATATATCTCATGTGGCCTATCTCAGCCTTCCTTAGCCTATCATGACATATATCTCATGTGGCCTATCTCAGCCTTCCTTAGCCTATCATTACATATATCTCATGTGGCCTATCTCAGCCTTCCTTAGCCTATCATGACATATATCTCATGTGGCCTATCTCAGTCTTCCTTAGCCTATCATGACATATATCTCATGTGGCCTATCTCAGCCTTCCTTAGCCTATCATGACATATATCTCATGTGGCCTATCTCAGCCTTCCTTAGCCTATCATGACATATATCTCATGTGGCCTATCTCAGCCTTCCTTAGCCTATCATGACATATATCTCATGTGGCCTATCTCAGCCTTCCTTAGCCTATCATGACATATACCTCATGTGGCCTATCTCAGCCTTCCTTAGCCTATCATGACATATATCTCATGTGGCCTATCTCAGCCTTCCTTAGCCTATCATGACATATATCTCATGTGGCCTATCTCAGCCTTCCTTAGCCTATCATGACATATATCTCATGTGGCCTATCTCAGCCTTCCTTAGCCTATCATGACATATATCTCATGTGGCCTATCTCAGCCTTCCTTAGCCTATCATGACATATATCTCATGTGGCCTATCTCAGGCTTCCTTAGCCTATCATTACATATATCTCATGTGGCCTATCTCAGCCTTCCTTAGCCTATCATGACATATATCTCATGTGGCCTATCTCAGCCTTCCTTAGCCTATCATGACATATACCTCATGTGGCCTATCTCAGCCTTCCTTAGCCTATCATTACATATATCTCATGTGGCCTATCTCAGCCTTCCATAGCTTAACTGTTCAGCCTATAATACTTGCATAGACGTGATGTCTCAGACTGTCTCAGCCAGCCTTAGTCAATCTCAACCTGCCTTAGCCTATCTCAGCCTTCCTCAGACTATCATTGTTATATAGATCTCATGTAGCCTATCTGTTCAAGTTATATTACATTGTTGGAAAGTATTCATCCAACAGTCAGGCACTGGTGACACACTAGTTAGTACTAAAATTGTTTCTTTAGACATGAGCCCATGGGAAAAACAAGGCCTGTGTATATTATAGACAGTTGCAAAACAGTTGTTTTATTCAATTCCTTACATCTCTCTTTATTTTTCTACATACTTTTCATATTTATTTGAACATTTGTCATAACATTCTACAAGCTTTTGTATGCCAACATCTTAGAAGTCTGCCACCTGTGGTTAACCAGTGGATAACCACTAAATGCCCACTGCTGTGAAAAATCAAGTCACAGACTGTATTGCACAGCTGGCGGGCTCATGGATTGTTTTAAACATTTTGAACTGACACTGCGAACAGCACACTAGTAGGACTATGAATGCAAATGGTGTCATTTTACATGAATACTTCAATGTTTGCACAATATTCAATGAGCTATAGCAATTTGGACCTTACTTTACACATTGCCTGTGTATATGCTGAACACCACATTGACACTAACAATCCTGTTTTTATTTTTCTAGCACTTCAACCTTCACAATTCAAGAGCCATATGGAGAGCCTAAAAGATAATAGCAGCTTTCAAGATGTGTGTTTGAAGTGGTAAGAGTGAACAACTTGGAAAACTTTTAAAAGTCAAAATCAGCTTCACAGTTTTCTTATATTGAACATTTTAACAATACAAGACAAATGCATAAAAAAGACTTAAGTATTAAACTCTAAGTAATTTTTATAAATCATCGTATGAGATTATTTTTCTTCCTTTTTGCTTCAAACAAAGGCTTACTTTCAAAACTCGTGCAGAGAACAGTATTAAAAATTAAGGGCTTTATATTATTTCATGTGATGCAAGCAACCACAGGAGCAGAAGACACTTTTTCAGCAGAATAAGTGATATAAGTAGAAGTATTGAACTTTAAATTATTAAAGTTGCTAAACATTAACAGCTGGGTGAGATAGTTAACATTTTGAGGTTTTTAGAATCCCCAAAAGACTGCCAAACTAGACACAATAGTTTGACATTTAGAGAAAATGGTTTCAGTGTATGAAACTGTTTCACAACGTTACATATCACATTTGGAACAATTTCTGCATGTCATTACTCTGTGGTGTTTATTCACACAGGGACTTTTAGTTTGTGACAAATTAATGTAAAACATCATCTTGCCGTCTGTTTTATTTAGATGTAGTTAGGCAATGCCTCAATGTAAAACAGCTCGCATAACTCTTGTCTGGTAAGGCAGCATAGTTAGCTTTTGTCAAGTTGGTATTAGCTCTCTATTACATTTGCCACACCATCTAAGAAGCAGGTGACATTCATTTAAATACAAATATTTTATTATTTATAACTCCAACAAGTATAAATTTTAAAATACCTAACATTCTGTACCAGGATGTATGTAGGAAAGAGCCTCTACAATAGTCATTACTTCTCATCTACTTTATGTGTTATGTTTCGTAGAAAATCCCCCACATTTTAACCTGAGACAAGAACTGTCCTGTTTAAACAACAAGGAAAACTGGAGTCAATCTACCACATGTTAAGCTATGCTTAAGAACGATCCTGTTGTAAACAGGACTTACTAAATTCATGTGTTACACAATTAATGGTGGCGCCATGGCCGAGCAGTTAGACCATTTGCCTATCTCCAAGGTGGCCCTGGTTTGACCCCAGGGACCCACATGTGATATTCATGGTGGACGAAGCAGCAAATTGGCAGGTTTTCTCCGGGTTCTACTGTTTCCCCCACCACTCATTCCACCAACTGCTCCATTATCATCCATTTTTGCCTGCATGTCATATCATTCTCTTCCTCACTCTCATACCTGGTGGTGCTTCCAGGTCTTCACTCTGGTTCATAAGTTCGTCTGCTCTCCAACAGGTATCTGACCCTAGGCATAGGCTTGTAAGTCCTAGGACAATGTGTCCTACCTGAGTTGCTCGTCAGTGACTAACAGCGTACTCGCCACCTTGCCTGAGTAAGCCTGCAACACACAGGACAGCACTGCCATCTTGGCACTGTGGGTACAGGAAGAGACCTGCGATGGGGAATGAGCAAGGTTGCTATGACCTTTGCCCGGTGACATATTGGCTGCCACTCTCTCTACAGCCGTGCTCCATAGTGCACTTACGTGTACTGAAACTCAAATTCATGGATTTGAAACAGCCTGTCCAAGGGGGTGTAAGTCCTTCATAAAGGGAGGGTAATCAGATAAAGAAGAGGTTACACAATATTATCATGTAACATAATTGTTTTGTCTCCATAGCATGGTGGTAGCATTACTGCTCACCAAGCAGGGGACTCAGGTTCAATTCTCGGTACTGGAGTGGGGATTTTTTCCAGGCGGGGGTACTGGTCTGGGGTGCACTCAGTCTCGTTAGGTCTCTGAGGGGACAATTGAGGAGCTACTTGATTGAAAAGTAGCAACCCCTGAGGGATTAGGATGCTGATCCCAGTCCACCCTCCAGTACTGCACCCCACTCATGATGCCTGTGGTAGGCAGAAATGGGGAACCCTACGGTGTTAGTCAGTTTAACATAATGATGACACTTTAGGGTCATGTGAAACAATGCACCATCAGTTGCCTCTTCTTACTTCTTAAAGTTTGCCCAGTTATTTTGGATGAAGAACAGGCCCGTTGTATGATGATCAGCTGCCGGCTTATATACTGCAGTGTTTTGTGCTTTTGAGGTGCTCGAGATAATAGGAAATACAGTCTTAAATATTACAAGCGACTCTGCACGATAATAATATCTGAATCAACGTTCACCTCAAGATCTACTTTGTTCTTAGAGAGTCATATCATATAGAAATACTACTTGTTATACAAGTGTTTCATTAGTAATAGAACCTAGGCTGCATATATTTAACAATAAGTTAATAGTGTGACAAGCCTAGAACATGTGTATCTGTGCAGGAAACAGAGAAATTAATTTAAACATCCGTACACTTTTTTCTCCCCAAAATTAATTTGCACTGAGTAGTGATTGAAAATTGCTTTAAGTGTTGTACTACTTAGAGGTGGTTATTGTGTGATTAAAAATAAACTAAAACACCCATGAATTTCCCACCACCAATCAGCAACATAAGAGCGTTCTGTTACAGTGTCTGTCTCTTTCTCCCGTCCCATATGTTTACAATGGATCGTTCTGAAATAGATTATACATGTTTTGTTGCAATTTATCCTACTTTTACTTTACAATTTCATAAAGCAATGGAAGGTGTCATCTAATTTCCTTCCAAAATACATCTTTTTGTGGGTTATTTCTTAATAATGCCCCAGTACACATATCCATGCAGACCTCTTCTGTCAAATTGATCACAACTATCTATATATTTTTCTTGTCTCCAATTTCTTTTTACTATTTTATAGAGATTAGAAGAAGTTTTGTTTTGTAAGGTTGCATTGTGTATTGTGTGCAGCCCATGGTGCTTTGCTTCCCCTGATAATGGTCAATGCCAACTTAGCTGATTAGTTTATATTATTCATTGGACAATAGCTATGCGAGTGTTAAGGATTTAGTTAAATTATAAATGTCATGTATGTTTTCTCTTTGCATATTTATTTTTATCTGTAATGGTAATGTTTAGCTGTATGAAGATTCTGCTCTAAAATTAAGACTGAATCTATTTTAGAGCAAGGAGCTCGAACTGCTTGCAATGTAGCTGATGCATGTTTACAATGGTTCTGCATAATATGGAAAGCTATGTAAGCCTGAAGGTTAAGGCTGCTGAGTGGCTGGCGTGTGTTGGGTTGTCCCGGTAAAGACGCTGAGTGAAAGGTTTCAGATTTGTAACCATCTCGTCTACATTGCAAGTCCTGATTGACAGATGACAGAATTATGTGATACTGATTGCAGTTTAAACATTTCAATAACTATATTATGGGTCCAGTACTAATTAGGTAACACTATATTTTTTGTTTTGAATTATTGGCTCAACTTTCCAACAAGTCACACAAAAATTTTTCTAACTTCAATATGAGTGGCATGGCTTTTCCATGTACAAATTGATGTTTTGTGGTTTTATGCATATTTAAAACTACTTTTTAGCATAAGTTGATGCTGGAGAACGTTTTCATAGCTTTGTCATTACCACTCAGTCCACAGTGAGCTGGTATCCATTGGAAGACTAGGTGCTTTTGAAGTGCTGTTAGATGGCTAAGGATTTTCCAACATTCTATAATAGTTTGGCTTTTTGGTGACAACTTGTAAGTAATTGCTATAATTGCTGCCCTGGAATGTGAGAGAATAACTGCTTGATGAAACGGTGAGATACTATACAAAAGATTTTGTAGGGCCATTCGAATTGCTTCAATTTCTTCATCAAAGATGATTATATTGGAGAGAATAGCAATAAAAGTAATAGCTTTTTAGAGAGCAAAATATTTTTATGTTTTGGTGATCACATCACTCTCTCGCAACCCCCAGAATGTTTGGAGGGCCACACCTGTCGTTGGTTTGTGAGTCTCACCGACCTGACTGGGAGAATTATCAAAATAAATTCACCGACCATATCCTCTGATTACCAATCAGAGGATGCATTACACGCCATGACAGGTCAGCATGTGAGGGGTTAAGAGGTTATAGAAGAATTAGAGAATTGCAAAGGTTGAAAAAATAAAGACTCACTAGCCCTCAGGTACCCTAATAGCATTGGGGTTGGAAGAGAATAAGAGATGTAAAGGTAAGGTCATAAGGTCAGATAGAAAAGCTACAGTGAGGAGCAAAACACCAGTAAGTTAGAAGTAATGTTCTGCTCAGCTTGGGTACCTTGTGGTCGCCATCCACATATCCCCTAGATGGGGACCTCTGAGGATTTCTTGAAAATTATTGAATTTTACATTTATTTGTTTAAAAGTGTTACTTCCATACGTTAAAAAATCTGACATGTTGCTGATTTTGTTGCAAAAAAGGGTACCAGCAGTGTACAGAAATCTATAGTTAATCTACCATTTTATGCAGCTAAAAGATTAATCGACTCTAAATTAAAAAAAAATTATTGCTAAATATTACTATGAAAAATCAAAAAATAAAAAGATGGGAACTACCAAACATTCAAACAGTAATTCCTGAGTATCCTTATAAAATGGCTGTTGCAACCTTCAGGTTGGTTACGGGACATGATTGTCTGGCAAAACATTTGAACAGAATTGGGATATATTCTTCACCACTCTGTTCTCTATGTGATCTGCAAGAGGAAATGGTCCAAGACCACCTTAAAATATGCCCAGCCACTTCTAGTACCCCATCCATCAGTGAAAAATGTTGGAGAGCAAGAAGATTAATGATTTCATTGTCAGAAATCGAGCATTAGCCAACAACAACATTTTAATAGCAACCACTTAGGCTGTTGTATAGGTTAGTATAGGCTAACTTGGAGGCAACCACTTAGGCTGTTGTACAGGCTGGTATAGGCTAACTTGGATACAACCACTTAGGCTGTTGTATAGGCTGGTATAGGCTAACTTGGATACAACCACTTAGGCTGTTGTATAGGCTGGTATAGGCTAACTTGGATACAACCACTTAGGCTGTTGTATGGGCTAGTATAGGCTAACTTGGATGCAACCACTTAGGCTGTTGTATAGGCTGGTATAGGCTAACTTGGAGGCAACCACTTAGGCTGTTGTATAGGCTGGTATAGGCTAATTTGGATACAACCACTTAGGCTGTTGTAGGCTAACTTGGAGGCAACCACTTAGGCTGTTGTATAGGCTAGTATAGGCTAACTTGGATGCAACCACTTAGGCTGTTGTATAGGCTGGTATAGGCTAACTTGGATACAACCACTTAGGCTGTTGTATGGGCTAGTATAGGCTAACTTGGATGCAACCACCTAGGCTGTTGTATAGGCTAACTTGGATACAACCACTTAGGCTGTTGTATAGGTTAGTATAGGCTAACTTGGATGCAACCACTTAGGCTGTTGTATAGGCTGGTATAGGCTAACTTGGATACAACCACTTAGGCTGTTGTATAGGCTGGTATAGGCTAACTTGGATACAACCACTTAGGCTGTTGTATAGGCTAGTATAGGCTAACTTGGATACAACCACTTAGGCTGTTGTATAGGCTAGTATAGGCTAACTTGGATACAACCACTTAGGATGTTGTGTAGGCTAGTATAGGCTAACTTGGATACAACCACTTAGGCTGTTGTATAGGCTAGTATAGGCTAACTGGGATGCAACCTCTTAGGATGTTGTATAGGCTAGTATAGGCTAACTTGGATACAACCACTTAGGCTGTTGTATAGGCTGGTATGGGCTAACTTGGATACAACCACTTAGGCTGTAGTATAGGCTAACTTGGATGCAACCTCTTAGGATGTTGTATAGGCTAGTATAGGCTAACTTGGATACAACCACTTAGGCTGTTGTATAGGCTAGTATAGGCTAACTTGGATACAACCACTTAGTCTGTTGTATAGGCTAGTATAGGCTAACTTGGATACAACCACTTAGGCTGTTGTATAGGCTGGTATAGGCTAACTTGGATACAACCGCTTAGGCTGTTGTATAAGCTGGTATAGGCTAACTTGGATACAGCCACTTAGGCTGTTGTATAGGCTGGTACAGGCTAACTTGGATACAACCACTTAGGCTGTTGTATAGGCTGGTATAGGCTAACTTGGATACAGCCACTTAGGCTGTTGTATAGGCTGGTATAGGCTAACTTGGATACAACCACTTAGGATGTTGTATAGGCTAACTTGGATACAACCACTTAGGATGTTGTGTAGGCTAGTATAGGCTAACTTGGATACAACCACTTAGGCTGTTGTATAGGCTAGTATAGGCTAGCTTGGATACAACCACTTAGGCTGTTGTATAGGCTAGCTTGGATACAACCACTTAGGCTGTTGTATAGGCTAACTTGGATACAACCACTTAGGCTGTTGTATAGGCTGGTATAGGCTAACTTGGATACAACCACTTAGGCTGTTGTATAGGCTGGTATAGGCTAACTTGGATACAACCACTTAGGCTGTTGTATAGGCTGGTATAGGCTAGCTTGGATACAACCACTTAGGCTGTTGTATAGGCTAGCTTGGATACAACCACTTAGGCTGTTGTATAGGCTAACTTGGATACAACCACTTAGGCTGTTGTATAGGCTGGTATAGGCTAACTTGGATACAACCACTTAGGCTGTTGTATAGGCTGGTATAGGCTGGTATAGGCTAACTTGGATACAACCACTTAGGCTGTTGTATAGGCTGGTATAGGCTAGCTTGGATACAACCACTTAGGCTGTTGTATAGGCTGGTATAGGCTAGCTTGGATACAACCACTTAGGCTGTTGTATAGGCTGGTATAGGCTAACTTGGATACAACCACTTAGGCTGTTGTATAGGCTAGTATAGGCTAACTTGGATACAACCACTTAGGATGTTGTATAGGCTAGTATAGGCTAACTTGGATACAACCACTTAGGCTGTTGTATAGGCTGGTATAGGCTAACTTGGATACAACCACTTAGGCTGTTGTATAGGCTAGTATGGGCTAACTTGGATGCAACCTCTTAGGATGTTGTATAGGCTAGTATAGGCCAACTTGGCTACAACCACTTAGGCTGTTGTATAGGCTAGTATAGGCTAACTTGGATACAACCACTTAGGCTGTTGTATAGGCTAGTATAGGCTAACTTGGATACAACCACTTAGGCTGTTGTATAGGCTGGTATAGGCTAACTTGGATACAACCGCTTAGGCTGTTGTATAAGCTGGTATAGGCTAACTTGGATACAGCCACTTAGGCTGTTTTATAGGCTGGTATAGGCTAACTTGGATACAACCACTTAGGCTGTTGTATAGGCTGGTATAGGCTAACTTGGATACAGCCACTTAGGCTGTTGTATAGGCTGGTATAGGCTAACTTGGATACAACCACTTAGGATGTTGTATAGGCTAACTTGGATACAACCACTTAGGATGTTGTGTAGGCTAGTATAAGCTAACTTGGATACAACCACTTAGGCTGTTGTATAGGCTAGTATAGGCTAACTTGGATACAACCACTTAGGCTGTAATATAGGCTAACTTGGATACAGCCACTTAGGCTGTTGTATAGGCTAGTATAGGCTAACTTGGATACAACCACTTAGGCTGTTGTATAGGCTGGTATAGGCTAACTTGGATACAACCACTTAGGATGTTGTGTAGGCTAGTATAGGCTAACTTGGATACAACCACTTAGGCTGTTGTATAGGCTAGTATAGGCTAACTGGGATGCAACCTCTTAGGATGTTGTATAGGCTAGTATAGGCTAACTTGGATACAACCACTTAGGCTGTTGTATAGGCTGGTATGGGCTAACTTGGATACAACCACTTAGGCTGTAGTATAGGCTAACTTGGATGCAACCTCTTAGGATGTTGTATAGGCTAGTATAGGCTAACTTGGATACAACCACTTAGGCTGTTGTATAGGCTAGTATAGGCTAACTTGGATACAACCACTTAGTCTGTTGTATAGGCTAGTATAGGCTAACTTGGATACAACCACTTAGGCTGTTGTATAGGCTGGTATAGGCTAACTTGGATACAACCGCTTAGGCTGTTGTATAAGCTGGTATAGGCTAACTTGGATACAGCCACTTAGGCTGTTGTATAGGCTGGTACAGGCTAACTTGGATACAACCACTTAGGCTGTTGTATAGGCTGGTATAGGCTAACTTGGATACAGCCACTTAGGCTGTTGTATAGGCTGGTATAGGCTAACTTGGATACAACCACTTAGGATGTTGTATAGGCTAACTTGGATACAACCACTTAGGATGTTGTGTAGGCTAGTATAGGCTAACTTGGATACAACCACTTAGGCTGTTGTATAGGCTAGTATAGGCTAGCTTGGATACAACCACTTAGGCTGTTGTATAGGCTAGCTTGGATACAACCACTTAGGCTGTTGTATAGGCTAACTTGGATACAACCACTTAGGCTGTTGTATAGGCTGGTATAGGCTAACTTGGATACAACCACTTAGGCTGTTGTATAGGCTGGTATAGGCTAACTTGGATACAACCACTTAGGCTGTTGTATAGGCTGGTATAGGCTAGCTTGGATACAACCACTTAGGCTGTTGTATAGGCTAGCTTGGATACAACCACTTAGGCTGTTGTATAGGCTAACTTGGATACAACCACTTAGGCTGTTGTATAGGCTGGTATAGGCTAACTTGGATACAACCACTTAGGCTGTTGTATAGGCTGGTATAGGCTGGTATAGGCTAACTTGGATACAACCACTTAGGCTGTTGTATAGGCTGGTATAGGCTAGCTTGGATACAACCACTTAGGCTGTTGTATAGGCTGGTATAGGCTAGCTTGGATACAACCACTTAGGCTGTTGTATAGGCTGGTATAGGCTAACTTGGATACAACCACTTAGGCTGTTGTATAGGCTAGTATAGGCTAACTTGGATACAACCACTTAGGATGTTGTATAGGCTAGTATAGGCTAACTTGGATACAACCACTTAGGCTGTTGTATAGGCTGGTATAGGCTAACTTGGATACAACCACTTAGGCTGTTGTATAGGCTAGTATGGGCTAACTTGGATGCAACCTCTTAGGATGTTGTATAGGCTAGTATAGGCCAACTTGGCTACAACCACTTAGGCTGTTGTATAGGCTAGTATAGGCTAACTTGGATACAACCACTTAGGCTGTTGTATAGGCTAGTATAGGCTAACTTGGATACAACCACTTAGGCTGTTGTATAGGCTAGTATAGGCTAACTTGGATACAACCGCTTAGGCTGTTGTATAGGCTGGTATAGGCTAACTTGGATACAACCGCTTAGGCTGTTGTATAAGCTGGTATAGGCTAACTTGGATACAGCCACTTAGGCTGTTTTATAGGCTGGTATAGGCTAACTTGGATACAACCACTTAGGCTGTTGTATAGGCTGGTATAGGCTAACTTGGATACAGCCACTTAGGCTGTTGTATAGGCTGGTATAGGCTAACTTGGATACAACCACTTAGGATGTTGTATAGGCTAACTTGGATACAACCACTTAGGATGTTGTGTAGGCTAGTATAGGCTAACTTGGATACAACCACTTAGGCTGTTGTATAGGCTAGTATAGGCTAACTTGGATACAACCACTTAGGCTGTAATATAGGCTAACTTGGATACAGCCACTTAGGCTGTTGTATAGGCTAGTATAGGCTAACTTGGATACAACCACTTAGGCTGTTGTATAGGCTGGTATAGGCTAACTTGGATACAACCACTTAGGCTGTTGTATAGGCTGGTATAGGCTAACTTGGATACAGCGACTTAGGCTGTTGTATAGGCTAACTTGGATACAACTACTTAGGATGTTGTATAGGCTAACTTGGATACAACCACTTAGGATGTTGTGTAGGCTAGTATAGGCTAACTTGGATACAACCACTTAGGCTGTTGTATAGGCTAGTATAGGCTAACTTGGATACAACCACTTAGGCTGTTGTATAGGCTAGTATAGGCTAACTTGGAGGCAACCACTTAGGCTGTTGTATAGGCTGGTATAGGCTAACTTGGAGGCAACCACTTAGGCTGTTGTATAGGTTGGTATAGGCTAACTTGGATACAACCACTTAGGCTGTTGTAGGCTAGCTTGGAGGCAACCACTTAGGCTGTTGTATAGGCTGGTATAGGCTAACTTGGAGGCAACCACTTAGGCTGTTGTATAGGCTAACTTGGATACAGCCACTTAGGCTGTTTTATAAGCTAACTTGGATACAACCACTTAGGCTGTTGTATAGGCTGGTATAGGCTAGCTTGGATACAACCACTTAGGCTGTTGTATAGGCTATCTTTGATACAACCACTTAGGCTGTTGTATAGGCTAACTTGGATACAACCACTTAGGCTGTTGTATAGGCTGGTATAGGCTAACTTGGATACAACCACTTAGGCTGTTGTATAGGCTGGTATAGGCTAACTTGGATACAACCACTTAGGCTGTTGTATAGGCTGGTATAGGCTAACTTGGATACAACCACTTAGGCTGTTGTATAGGCTGGTATAGGCTAACTTGGATACAACCACTTAGGCTGTTGTATAGGCTGGTATAGGCTAGCTTGGATACAACCACTTAGGCTGTTGTATAGGCTGGTATAGGCTAGCTTGGATACAACCACTTAGGCTGTTGTATAGGCTGGTATAGGCTAACTTGGATACAACCACTTAGGCTGTTGTATAGGCTGGTATAGGCTAGCTTGGATACAACCACTTAGGCTGTTGTATAGGCTAGCTTGGATACAACCACTTAGGCTGTTGTATAGGCTAACTTGGATACAACCACTTAGGCTGTTGTATAGGCTGGTATAGGCTAACTTGGATACAACCACTTAGGCTGTTGTATAGGCTGGTATAGGCTGGTATAGGCTAACTTGGATACAACCACTTAGGCTGTTGTATAGGCTGGTATAGGCTAGCTTGGATACAACCACTTAGGCTGTTGTATAGGCTGGTATAGGCTAGCTTGGATACAACCACTTAGGCTGTTGTATAGGCTGGTATAGGCTAACTTGGATACAACCACTTAGGCTGTTGTATAGGCTAGTATAGGCTAACTTGGATACAACCACTTAGGCTGTTGTATAGGCTAGTATAGGCTAACTTGGATACAACCACTTAGGCTGTTGTATAGGCTAGTATAGGCTAACTTGGATGCAACCTCTTAGGATGTTGTATAGGCTAGTATAGGCTAACTTGGATACAACCACTTAGGCTCTTGTATAGGCTGGTATAGGCTAACTTGGATACAACCACTTAGGCTGTTGTATAGGCTAGTATGGGCTAACTTGAATGCAACCTCTTAGGATGTTGTATAGGCTAGTATAGGCCAACTTGGCTACAACCACTTAGGCTGTTGTATAGGCTAGTATAGGCTAACTTGGATACAACCACTTAGGCTGTTGTATAGGCTAGTATAGGCTAACTTGGATACAACCACTTAGGCTGCTGTATAGGCTGGTATAGGCTAACTTGGATACAGCCACTTAGGCTGTTGTATAGGCTGGTATAGGCTAACTTGGATACAACCACTTAGGCTGTTGTATAGGCTGGTATAGGCTAACTTGGATACAGCCACTTAGGCTGTTGTATAGGCTGGTATAGGCTAACTTGGATACAACCACTTAGGATGTTGTATAGGCTAACTTGGATACAACCACTTAGGATGTTGTGTAGGCTAGTATAGGCTAACTTGGATACAACCACTTAGGCTGTTGTATAGGCTAGTATAGGCTAACTTGGATACAACCACTTAGGCTGTAGTATAGGCTAACTTGGATACAGCCACTTAGGCTGTTGTATAGGCTAGTATAGGCTAACTTGGATACAACCACTTAGGCTGTTGTATAGGCTGGTATAGGCTAACTTGGATACAACCACTTAGGCTGTTGTATAGGCTGGTATAGGCTAACTTGGATACAGCGACTTAGGCTGTTGTATAGGCTGGTATAGGCTAACTTGGATACAACTACTTAGGATGTTGTATAGGCTAACTTGGATACAACCACTTAGGATGTTGTGTAGGCTAGTATAGGCTAACTTGGATACAACCACTTAGGCTGTTGTATAGGCTAGTATAGGCTAACTTGGATACAACCACTTAGGCTGTTGTATAGGCTAGTATAGGCTAACTTGGAGGCAACCACTTAGGCTGTTGTATAGGCTGGTATAGGCTAACTTGGAGGCAACCACTTAGGCTGTTGTATAGGTTGGTATAGGCTAACTTGGATACAACCACTTAGGCTGTTGTAGGCTAGCTTGGAGGCAACCACTTAGGCTGTTGTATAGGCTGGTATAGGCTAACTTGGAGGCAACCACTTAGGCTGTTGTATAGGCTAACTTGGATACAGCCACTTAGGCTGTTTTATAAGCTAACTTGGATACAACCACTTAGGCTGTTGTATAGGCTGGTATAGGTTAGCTTGGATACAACCACTTAGGCTGTTGTATAGGCTATCTTTGATACAACCACTTAGGCTGTTGTATAGGCTAACTTGGATACAACCACTTAGGCTGTTGTATAGGCTGGTATAGGCTAACTTGGATACAACCACTTAGGCTGTTGTATAGGCTGGTATAGGCTAACTTGGATACAACCACTTAGGCTGTTGTATAGGCTGGTATAGGCTAACTTGGATACAACCACTTAGGCTGTTGTATAGGCTGGTATAGGCTAACTTGGATACAACCACTTAGGCTGTTGTATAGGCTGGTATAGGCTAGCTTGGATACAACCACTTAGGCTGTTGTATAGGCTGGTATAGGCTAGCTTGGATACAACCACTTCGGCTGTTGTATAGGCTGGTATAGGCTAACTTGGATACAACCACTTAGGCTGTTGTATAGGCTGGTATAGGCTAACTTGGATACAACCACTTAGGCTGTTGTATAGGCTAACTTGGATACAACCACTTAGGCTGTTGTATAGGCTAGGGAGTCTTTATTTTTCCAACCTCTCCATTTCTCTAATTTCTCTATAAAATCTTAACCCCTAACATGCTGACCTATCATGGCATGTAATGCGTCCTCTGATTGGTAATCAGAGGGTATGGTCGGTGAATTTTTTTTTATAATTCTACTGGTCGGGTCACCTTAAGAATGAGCGCTTTAACCCTCAAATGTGCTGCTTTGTAGATATGCATAGTGCATATTAAAGGATGTTTTCATAGAGCATTTGAAGTATTTTTGTTATGTTCATATTATACTGGGCTTGAACAACAATATTAATGCAGTTGTAGCTATATTATAAATATATTTATTTACTTCAATATTATTGTAGTAACCCAATCAAGCATCCACACATACCACCACACCGCTAATTTTATGTGGGTCCTCCCCTTCCTTTACCACAAGCACATTTGACTGCAGTCGCTGGGACTCAAATTCAGAACATTTGGCTTTGAATGGATGGCCATTCAATTGATATAGCCTTAACCATCATGGCTATTTGAATCATTTACACTGAGGTGCCTGTGAAAGGGTGTATAAAAACCTGTTTATTAATTAAGATATGACTAACTCTTTCCCTTATTGCCATACCTCTTATGCTTGGTGATGGGTCTGCAACCACAGTACGAAGAACTCGTTCAAGCCCAATGCCTTGTGCCACTCTTGGCCTCCCAACATCACTAATGCTGCTCAAATGCACCATTCTCTCTCAATGGTGAATTTGTGTGAATGTTTTGGCACACAGTAACTACCTATCATAAAGTTTACGTGTTCGTGTTGTACGGCCATACATGTAGTGCATATCCACCTGTTCACTCATGGAATACATCTTCTCTGTCCTGTAACAAAGAACTCGTTTATTTTCAGACCCATATACATATGAATTATTTTTACTGCTTTGACGTCAGAAACACATCCCCCAAATATATGACACCAATAAAGATACACCTTTTATCCTTTTTGACTTAGAAAAATTTCTTGCGTCACATGTTCAAAAGTTTCTCAGTTATCCACACCTGCAAATTGTTTAATAAACATTTAATGGTACACTGGGTGAAAGGGAGGTCATTACATTAATTTAAACCAGTGATAGATCTCAGTGTTTGGAACACATTTTGTATCTTACGTTTTTGTCTCTGACCATTTTCTAAGGAGATATTTTAGTTTTGTTGAAAACAAGCTGGCAACACTGCAGATTGTGTGGTTGGTCACTTTCCCTAGCTCAATACATAAACACTGTAATGGTGCATCTTGAAAACAAACTCATACCCTATTTTGTCCTTCTGTGCTACTGTGGACCAATCACAAACGTTAACTCCCAAAATATTACATGAAAGCAAAAGTGCCCTACCTGTTTATATCCACAAACCAGGTCAAGGCAATGCTGTTGGCTTACCTCACATCTGAAAGAACAGCTTGGAGTATTCCTTCGTGTCTTTTAAGTGATTAATTATTTCGAAACCCTGTCTGACGTCAGACAATTACTACCAAAGCTATGTCAGAAATAAGTTACTCTACGCATCTTACAAGTAACAAACTATTATCTTCATACATTCTTGTGGAATTTCACATCCAATTTGGATAAAAAACTATTTATTTTTTCGAAATCAGCTGATCAAAGAACAAAATGCCATTAGACTTTGTTTGTAATGCGTCTATGAAGCACATATTAGTAGGAATGTAATGACTTCCCTTCCATCCTGTATATAAAGACAGAAATGATGACTGGAGCTGTTAGCAGTTTTCAAAACTAGATAAAGAATATAGTATGTTTAATGAGTAACCATAGCTATCTGCTTTTAGAGTTCAAACATAACTTACATGGTTCACAGAACAGTTGAAACTATCATCTCAAAACAAGAAATATCCAGTTGTCTAATTATAGTATCAGACCTACAATATTCTGTTTTTAAATTTTGTAGCTCAACATTGTAATTAGCTCAGTTTATATCTGCTCATCAGTTTTGAAGTATATTTTTAGAGTTCATACATTATGCTTTTTAAGGGTGCCTTCTCAAGGACAATACCTATTTGTATTTGTGTGGAAACAAAAACAAAAACAAGTAGTTAAATTAGGTAGTGATAAAGAAAGCATTATTTAGAGAAGTTCTAATGGGTAGCCCTGAGAAACCATTCTGAAACTGCCATCAGTAGATTGTATAGTGCGTCAGAGAAATCTTCCTATTTTCACTAAATACCATGTTTGAATTATGACCTAACTGCTAAGGCCATTTGTTTTATTTGGATAATAATAGTTTTAATACTTTTACATAGAGTCTATTAGAGCACCCCATGTCTTTATAACACTCCTCCTATAGATTTACTCCAGCGATGTCCAACCCTGTCCCTTCAGATGCTTACGTGTTTACCTGTTTCTTCCCCTCCCCCCTACAGCCTTCAGTCGGAGGGCATTAGCTAGTGCCTGTGATGTGGAAAATCACATCCAGAATGTCCACTGACGGACACAAGCAGGCAATTCCATGAAAGTTTCTAAGTCATACTTGAATTTTCTGGCAATTTCCTCAGCAGACCTCTAATCTGGATGATTTTTGCATAAAGGTAAATGGTAAGAGACAGACAAAAGCTTACTAAATAAATAAAAGATGTTGATCTTGTTAAAACACCCAGTTAATTCAAATACTTCCTTTTTCTTCTGAGTGAACCATTTCTGAGATACTCTTTATTATTTGTTTGTATTTGCCAATACTTACACTTTTCTAAATAGAAATATGTTATTCATTCTTTTTATCTCTTGGCCTTGCAAAGAGAACGGAGTTTCAAAGGCATCACGTAGCAACCAGCTCTTGAAACATTCTACTATAGCTTAAAGCCTACTGTATTCCCATATTCCCCTTACTCCTACAAGAATATTCACAATAGGTAATTTCTGAAAATGCTTATTTCGATTAAAATAAATACAGAAATAAGCATTTGCAAGAATAATGTGTATAAGAGTGAGTATTTTCTAAGGCTATGCACTTCAACTTTGTTGTCAAATATTGATAGACTTCTTAAACATAAGCAATAGCAAAGAAATCACTAATGAACAAATGTTCATAACATATCTGAAAGTGCTTTCATAAATCAAATGGTACATGTAAACAACCCGCATAAAGTGAGTGTTAAAAGAGTGACAGAGTTTGCATAAAGTGAAAGGAGGTAAATCCAACCTCTTCCCTTTCACAAATGTTGGACATCGCTGATTTAGTCATATTGTACCACCTTCTGTTACTCAAAAAACCATTCATGAATTTGTTCATAGAATCTTCTTTATATTCCTGTATCCATCCTTAAAAATTCCTTTCTGATGTAAAAAGTGGTACAGCACAAAAATTAATATTAAATATCTTATAACAAAGTTTGCGCTGTCCAAAAGATTCCAGTTTAAAAAAATTGAAGTTAAAACTGAAAGATCAACTGCTCAAATAGTGTCATTTATCACGTTTGGTCATGACTAAGAACTAGAGAAAACTGTTCATATCAAGCAACTGTGCTTTTAATTTACGAGATGTACCATTATTATGGTTATTGAACTTTAGCACTGTACAAGTACATATTCAACATTTTGAAAGTTTTCTATACATTTATCGAAGTTGTAAGGTGCCTGAAAGAACCTGGTGTTCTTACCAGAGCAGTTGAAAATGGAAAATGCCCTAATTAGGCACTGAACCCAAGTGCTATGAACAGTGTGAATAACAAATCCAAAAGTTCACACACCTACTCCTGTTTAACAGCATTATTTTTGATAGGTATTCAAATTCCTCTTGCACTCAATTTCACTGGAGCTAATAAATCCCTAAAAAAACTAAACTTCTCGGCACAATAGCCTATGCAGTTTACCACCAGATGCCCTCGCCTCTGCCAACGGGCACTGAGTAGGGTGTAGTAGTGAAGGGTGAGATGTGGTTAGCATCACAATTCCCTGTCAGCTGGTGAATGTGGTGTTCGAAACAAGGAAACAGAATTGTAATCACTAAACCAGGAATAAGGGCCCTAGCATGGTATAAGAGTAAGGGTCTAACCACTAGGCCATGGTGCCGTCTAATAAATCCCTAACCGTCACACCCATTTCAGAGTACATATCATGGCTGAAGAAAAAAATTTTTTTGTTTTGCCAGGGTAATTTGATTCTGTAAACTTTGACCTCAAACATACCTTATACTTGAATCCTCTTATCTGTAATACATTGGTTATAATGTACGAAAGCTATATAATAAGAAGCAGTAAAATAAATTGCAGTACTTACAAAATCCCAGGAAGAAGGCATTTTACAATGTCATGTTTCTTCAGTTGGAATGCAGATTACGGTTTTGTTATGTATACTTCGTAAGGCACTAAATATCACAGTTTAAAATATCACAACTGTTATTGATTTTGATGAGCTGTTTTGGATAAGACTGAACAGGAATTTATTATAAACAATCTATAGTAACTGAAAATTATATGCAAAATTGAGTTAAACCTATTCTAATGTTGTCTAGAGGCAGTTGCAGCTTTAAAGTCAGTTTGTGGCAATTCAAAATATGGCTGCTATTAACTTTTAACTTTAGAATTTCTCTGTCTTTACTGATATGGTCTGTTTGAGATGTCAGAAAACTAAAACACTATATACAAGAAACTATTCTAATTTTTTTACTTAATGGTACATACATATGTAGGGGAGATTGAACTTTTTTTGCACATTAGCACTCAACATGGCCACGATATATGTGGCATAGACCATGCCTTGTGTCTATATTACGTCATGTGGTGCTCAGTATTTCTGGAGTGATTTGCTGTAAGGCTGCTGTCCACAGGTCGACTAGATTCTATGGTCTTTGTGTATAAACAGTTGACTTGACATACCCTACACAAAAAAATCTGGGCTATTATACTCGGTGCCAAACAAGAAGGTGATTGACAATTGCTATGCACATGGAGGAAAGGTCTAAATGAATAGGAGGGGATGGATGCATCATTACAATCGTCATAGCAATGAAAAGAGGAATCAATTAAACCCAAGACATTTCCATAGCAACGCTAAACCAGTGTTGATATTTAACACTTGATTAGCAAGTGCCTGACCTGCAATCCAGCAGTAACATAAACTGTGCATCTTATCTTCTGTTTTCCCTGCAATATATACAATGCCCCCTTCCAGCTCCGCTTGCAATGTTTATATCAGAGATTACCTGTGTGCTGACAAGTTCGTTGCATCATTCTATTTATATGGTTATTTGCCTTGAACTACTTGGCAAAGCCATGAGGCGTAGCGGAAAGAATGTGAAACTGTCAGTTGTTTACATGAGTTTATCGCACAAACACAGGGAGACAGTGTGTGTACACTGTGTTCAGATGCAATCATATCTTCAGGACAGTAACGTCTTGTATATCAGCAGGCATGAGAGATCATCTATTTGTGTTTTATCACTGACTATGCCAAGTTACTATTATTTTGCTGTTGTAATTAACAAGATAAGGAGCGATTGTAGCACTGACAGCCAAGGTCAATACGCCTCGTCGCTTTGCCAGGTAGTATTTACATGTGCCTGAATCTGTGCATATGTTGTGAGATTTTACAATTGTCTTACTCTTTTAAAGAATATTTAATAATGCCCAAAAATATTGACAAAAGACAGCATAGCCAAACGACAAACTTTACATACTTGGGAAGTGAATAAAATTGTGTTTGGTGCATATCCCAATTAAAGGATTATGTAGTCAATGATATTGCTGAAGAACATGGTCACAAAATTGTTTGGTTCCCCCTTTCCTAGTATAATCCAATTTAATTAATTTGGGCCGAAGTAAAGGGTTGTGTTGGGCACAACAACAAAGATTTCACTGTGTCTGTAATAATGCTGCATCAATAAAAAGTGAAAACTGTGAACAAGTGGTTACCGATACAAAGGACGATATGGAAAAATGGAGTTTTAAAAGCAAGGATAGAACAGTGTTATTTCCGCGGGAAATTCCAACAACAGCAATAATGCAAGCGAGTCGGATATCAGCGGTATTTTCCCAATACGATATTTCACAGGTATTCTGTTTTGTTAAATCTTTACAGTGATATATACTTGTATGTGCTATCCTTTGCATGTAGATTCACTATTTTACTATTGTCTTCGGATACGAATATAAATTATATCTGCTCTATATTTGAAAGGCAATCCAACCGTCTTCTTACACATAATGCTGACGTGTTCTCCACGTGGTCGTGGAAATGTTGCTTCTCTTTCACAGTGAACTGTCAATCCTTTTCTTGTTTGGTGCCTTTATTAGGAGGCTATGGGATGGGTCCACCATAGCTGTACCAGTGATCGTTCAATACCTGGTTTAATAGATCCCATACCATGAAAGCCCAATGCCGTCCTGTTGATAGATAATGGTGTCCATCTTCCTGTAGTTGAGGGACCACAAACTACTGGATCATGTCAAGATAATTGATGGCATGAACAGTCTCCTTCGTAAAGTACAGGCCGTAGACTCTCTCATGAGTCACTCTGCACCACACGTTCACTTTAGACCTGGCTCGTTCGAGTTCATATGAGATATGTTGATTCTTGGTTCCCCAAACAATGCAGTTAAGTGTTTTGAGTCACATGAAATGTGGTTTCATCTGTGAACATCCATTTCTTTAACCACTGATGATCCACTTCCTGCTGCTCATTTGAGTTGAGCTTTGTAATTCAGTTGCATCAGTGCTCACGTTCACCGAATATGGTATGGAAACATCTTAAGGAATCCTCTGACATGTTTTGTACTGTGTGTTCTGCTCTGCTATGGTCTCTGAGTCATGGCTTGTCGAATATCCTCCTCCTTGTTTCTATCACACAATCTTCCACTTGTATGAGACATTTTGAGACCATTTTTCAAAAACAAGTAGCACCATTTAACAATGTATCGATGTGATGGAACATACCAACAGTCATACCGACATCTGAATGCTCGCTGGGTCTCTATTACACTCGAAAATTTTGCATACCATACAACACACTGAGTGTGTTGTTGTGGGGTAGCAAACATTGTTTTCAATGCACGATAGCGTTATGCCAACTGGAAACATCACTCATTTTTAACTCCCATCCATTCCACTTACATTTCAGAAAATTACTGAGAGGTGTATTACATTAACTTCATTAATCTAGCATTATACGTTTCTAACATCTCAAACAGATCAGAGTGTACCTTGTCTTTTTTAAAATTTATTTATGCTAGCAGTTTAAAATACATAAACAAAACTAAGGAAAAAGCTTTAGTGATTTTTTTAATATAAATGCAGAAGATTTGTTCCACCATAATGTTACTAGTGCCCATCAACATTCTGATATGCCAGCTGCTGTTTATTTTTCATATGGCCTCCCCATCCTTTGTCACAGACTTGATAGCAGCACAGAAAATACTCAAACTTAGCGAACTTGCAACTTTGAAATCGCAGCTAGTGATGTTCATTGCTTTAACCACTTGAAATTAGTAGCAATAGCTTCCAAGGGCACAAATATATACATGTCAAAAGTCAGTTTCAATTAAAAATATTCTCAGTAACAGAGGAACAGATTTGATCATAATTTAATGCTACTGCACTTCAATCATTGTTATGATTGGAAGAACAACCTGACCTTGTGGTGAAAATAATTGTTTTCTAATTGATATAAATTTCTGTATCAAATAGCATTTCAGAATCAATAATAGTTTGGTAGGCATTTAAACTAATAGTTCTAGGTGCTTTAGTAATGTATAACTGATATATGAAGAAGAATTGGATAGAGATCAAGTCAGTCATGAGAGAAGCAGAGAGTAAAGATGATTTCTGGAAAGAACAATGCATTGATGTGTCTGGAAATAGATTGGAAATGTAGATTCTCAATTTTTCATTCATATTAACTTGGGTAAAATGGATTTCAAAATAAAGAGTGTGAAAGGTGTATATAGTCTGTAGGATAGTTACATACATATTAAAAATAAAAATGATGTGATATGAAAGGAAATGCTTGGCTGTGTATTAAATGTGATTTTATTTTCACGTTGGTTCAGTTGGGTGAAGAGGCATATTTACACTAAGTTATATGTGTGGTTACTCCATTTAACATGAATCGATGAAGTTCCATTAGCTCACATTTTCATGTTGTTTCTGTGAAATCATTGATGAAATTTGCTAAAAAAAGGTGTGAAAAGCTTCAATGTTATGCTGTTTTATTATACTTCTACTTTGTATTTTTATGCTACTCAATTGTTTTATTGAGCCACAAGTGGCTGTTTAAAGTCCCTGGAGCGCCTCATATTACCGTATCAAAAGGTGATCCATTATGAATAAAGAAGTTAATATTTTAGCAATAGTTTGACATAACTTGTTAAACTTTTGTGTGCCTTATGTGTTCTATGCTTTGAGAATATGGTAAAAAAGTCAAAGCTATCACAGACAAATTGTTGATTTTTGGGCTTTCACAGATGCATGTCCTTTGTTAATCATGGATAGTTAAATAAAAATTCAGTTTTTCTATTATTATCATAATAACTTGAATGGGTGTTTGCTTTGCTTTTACGTACAGTCATGGAAAAAAAATTGAGTGTATTAGGAGAGCAGAATATCTCTAAGTACCACATCGTTTTGCAGCGTGGTTTACACAAGTCAGTATTTCCAACATGCAGTTTGCTACACAGCACCTTTCTTAATCAGGAACAAATACAAATGTGATTGGCAACTCAAGAGAGCCTATTTGTGTGTTTTGTGCTCTCCTAATGTGCTCAGTCACTTTTTTCATGGCTGTACCTATAACATTAATTCTACTATTCAGGATCCAGAAGATGGAGCATAACTTCTTGTAACTTACTGTTTTTTACTGATTGTGTCACTCATATATTGGAGAAAAGAAAAATGTGAGTTATTTAATGTGTAGTTTTATCCATTATCCCTTTAATTGGCAGCATTACTTACATGCAACATAAATTTGTTAAGTTTTGAGATACTTTATCAGCTTTCTTTTTAATTTGTTGTTAGGCTAATCTAAATAAATAAAACTGTAGTGTATTTGTTTTTCTTGAGAAAAAGAAGTAAAATCCATGCAACTGCTGTCAAATGTAACCTCGTCAGCTTCCAAGTGTGCCATTACACTGATTATTTTACGTGGGCCCTCCCCTTCTTTTACCATAAGCACATTTGACTGCAGTTGCTTGGTCTCGAACTCACGACGTTTGACTTTGAATGGCAGGTCAAACCATTGTGTATCACCTTAACCGTCATGTCTATTCAAATCGCTTCAGCGAAGGTACCTACACAAACCAGTTTGGAGATCAGAGGAAGAACAGCATATGTAGCAAAATGACCTGTCAATTAAAGGGTTATATTATTGGATTGGAAAACATTGACATGGAAATATTCAGATGTTTTAAACTATTTGTGAGAACTGCATAAATTAGATAATTTGTGTATTTAGATATGTGCTTTTATGAAACACTGAAAAGTTGCAGTACATACATAAATGACCAATTTATACATTGAGAGAATGCAACACATTTTCACCCACTTTATCAACAGCATCATTTTATGGAAATTGGCCTTCTCAGTGTTGCAAAAGACAACGAAACAAAACTGTACTAGTTTCTATTATGTATTTTTATTTGAAAAATCTATAACTCAACCACAATGTTATTGCTCTTGGGCTCCAGTGGCTCTTATTAGAAGTATGAGGAGATATAGTAAACGGGTATAATTGTACTGTCCTTCGCTCCTCCCCAGCTCCAGGCTGACTAAAGAGCCCTCACTCCCAGGTGCAGTAATATTGTTGTCGACTTATAGGAATTCATCACATGGCACCCCATTACAGTTGTAAACATATCAGTTATGGGATGTATATATTCAGCTCTTATTCTTTAATACTTTTTAGTAGCATTTATAAGCCATGGAACCACTCAAATGCTATTCTGCTTTTATCAGATTGCATTGTGTATGTAAACATCAGCATAAAACAAATTTAACTGCATAAAATGAGTTGGTACCTATCTGTCGTGGTGCTTAATTAATTTGATGGCCATAAATTGCTATAGATCTGTAAGCTGAGTGTAAGATCTGTTCGAGGGAGAGTGTTCCCTAATAGATCTGTAATGTTTTATTTATATATACAGTGAAGTGCTGTGGTTTTATTTATGTGGATCTGTTCAAGGGTAGTAACTCCTAATAGATCTGACAACGCAATATAAATGTGATATAATGGGCACATGAAAGCAAAAATGTGTAAAAATATTGAATTTAAAATTATTTTAATTAAAGTTTAAGATATTTAAAAACTGTACATTTTTGTATATATTAAAATGCTTATATTTTTGCTAATGAAAAATGCAAATGAATATGCATGTTTGTGTATGAAGACTTTTGTAATCCGAGCAGTTACATCGAGATGCTTTACATAGTCCTTTTGGTTAATACATCTGTGAGCTTCAAAATACCAAATATCTTTCAGTTTAACAGATGACCTTAGAGTTCTAGGTGATAATTCACAGATGTTAAACATTTCTAATGTATCTATAAGAATTTTACTATTTATCACAAATCAGCTGTTGTTATTGAACTGTATTTGTTATTGCATTTAATAAATACTACTACTCTTAATTTTGGATTTTATTACTATCCTTTGTAGCCCACAGTACATAGTAGAGAGAGTATTGCATATCGATACCAGGATTTCAATGAAAATACACATTTTGAGGCCCCTTTTTTAGAAAAAGGTCCATGTGTGAACAGCATAATTCAAAACCCAAAATCAGTTAAATAGCAAACGGCAGAAAAAAAGTTTCAAAATGAATTTAGTTGAGACTTTTAAAAAAATACGAAAGACTAAAACAGATTAAGGGCGTCACAATGCTGAACAATAGATCCAATCCACAACCTACATACAGCAAATTCACCTTCCACCCAAAGTTGCACAACAAATTCCAAAAGCTGTTCCAGGATCATAACATTAAAAAAAAAAAATTATTTTGTTGTTTAACGACGCTGTCAATTGCCAGGATCACATCAGCGTCGCCGGTGTGCCGGAATTTCGTCCCGCAGTTCTTTTAGATGCCAGTAAATCTACTGACATGGAGCTGTCGTTTTTAAGCACACTTAAAAACCATCGGCCTGGGTCGGGTTTGAACCAGCGACCTTGGGATCAGTAGGCCAGTATCTAACCAACTGAGCCACCCAGACCGACTCATACATTAAGCTAGCCCCTTACAACAGATTCAACCTGAGAAACCTGCTAAACCACCCAATACTAATAACTCAAAATCTGGTGTTTATCAGATAAAACGTGAGGATTGCACAGAAATATACATCAGCCAAACTAAAAGAAATTTTAAAACATACTGAAGGAGCACATTAGAAACATAACATTCAAACAGATTAACAAATCAGCCATAGCCCATCACTTCAGGTCAACTCAGCACACCATAGAACAGGATATTAAATTACTAAAACGCGTAAAAGCAGCAGAACTGATAATTTGGGAGAAAATACATATGAAAAATGTTCACATAGCCATGAGTTTTGATATACCACAAGCAGACGGCATAGTGAAGTTTATATCCAGCAACCCAGATAACAGCACAGTCACTACCACAACAAATGTTTCCTCTTCAACTGCCAGGTGAGAAACCGTTGAGAATGAAGACGCTGGTCTTCAAAACACGTCCGGACAAAAATAAGTGTAACTGTTTAATTTAAAAGGTGAGTTAATTAATAACATTGAACAACACTTACAACTTACAAGTGTAACTGTATCTATAGATTGACTCATTTACTTCTAAAACACAAGCAAACTTGGTATTTAAGTTTGCCATCTTACAAGGATGCAACACAAATATTTTCAAGAAAATCCCTCCATCCAAAACTACCCCTTACAAGGAAAATTTTTCAAAAATGACTCTAATGGTTTTGATTAAAAAATACCATATGTTTAAGATATTTTCATGACAAATGAAATGAGTATCTTGAATTTTCTGGGAAGTGTCCTCTTCATTCTGAATGACTTATAAAGTGGTAAACTGTAAGAGAGGCAAAATCTTACTAAAAATAAAAAACATAGATCTCATTAAAACACAATGTCATATTTGTTTGTGGAAATACCTTACCAGATATTCCTTTTTATTTCAAATATTTGAATTACTTCCTATATGAGAAAAGTATATTTTTTGTCTTGGCTAACAATAAGAATGGAATTTCAAAGTCATCACATAGTGACCAGCTCTTAAAAGATTTCACTTAAGGCAGACATGGGGAAGAGGGATGACAGGAATGATTTTTGTTTGTTTGTTAATGTCCTCCAACATAATGTTGTATCAGATGGTGAATGGATGAAATGATGCTCAAATGAGCCTGAGGTGCGTAAAGTTTTAAGTTACCCCACATTCGCCTTTTCAGGATAAGCGAAAACCTTGGAAAAAACCTATAACTCACCCGAAGTGAGATCCCAACTCCCAACCTCTTGGACATGCTATAGAGATGGTCACAGAATGACATTGAATGTTTACCCCTTCCAATACTCCATCACCAAATGCAGGCCACCTCACATTTCCGGCTCTGTGTTTATGTATACACATGTCTTTACAAACAAGGTAATTACAAGACAAAACTGAATAGAAACATATATTACTTTGTAATTACTAGGAACACAAAGTACTTATTTTCCTTTTATCTTGTTATGCGACATGATTCCACCATGGACATGATTTGAACAACTGACCGGTTTTCTGAGCCAGGTAAACAATAACAGGGGCTGTGGCCTGCTAGCTAACGAGTGTGTAGGAGAGTGGATGGGGTTAAAACTACGATGTAGGGGAAATGACACAATGTAGCAGTGGGAATACAGGGTCAAGGAGGTGTTGGCCATCTCCTCCAAGAAGAGCATGCTCAACCAGGATGGAGGGCTACAGTTCAGTTCTGCTTTGAAACTGGCCATCAAGTTTGAAATGTAACAACTCAAAAAGTATAAAAATAGACAATCTTCTGCAGGTTCACCACATCAAACATGGCTTCTACCAGATCTACGTTAGTCATATACGAGCCAATGGTCACCCATTCACGTACTAACCATATTCAATGCTGCTTAACTTCCATGATGAGACAAGAACCAGTATTTTTAGCATAGTCTCCCTCTTCTACCAGGTACATGCTAGCCATGCAGACAGTACATACGAGGCCTATCTAAAATGTATTTCACCTTAATTTTTCTCGTGCAAAGTAGTGATGCTATGGCAGCACCACTGTGGACAGTGGGAAGAGGAACCTTAATGAATAAGCTTGAATTTTCACACTGTGTTCACATGTGTCAGTTGCTGTTATAAGTGTTTGTCAGATTTAGTTTTCTCACAAGATGACTTGAGCAAATTGAGCAAAGATACTGCATCAAATTTTGCCAAAAACTAGGTGATTCCCAAAAAGAAACAATTTGTAAAATTCAGTGGACATTTGGAGATGATACTATGGGGGTAACACAAATTAAAGAGTGGTTCAACCGATTCAAAAATGGTTACACTGGGTCCCGGGAGGCCACAAACCACTTAAAATGCTGCTATTGTTGAGAAAGTGAGAGATCGTTGTTTGACCATACGAGAGATTGCCGAAGACGGGATCAGTCAAGATTCTGCAAATGCAATTTTACGTGATAATTTGTGCATGCACAGAGTGGCTGCAAAATTTGTGTCCAAGCTCCAGCACATTCATCACAACTGATCCAGACTTTTTTTTGGCGAAACATGAACTTCCAGTCGTTAGTCAACTTCTCTACTCTCCGGACATGGCTCCTTGTGACAGTTCGGCGGCGCCGTTGCCGAGCGGTTAGCGCGCTCGCCTACCACCTAGGCGGCCCGGGTTCGATCCCAGGGACCCGCATGTGGTATTCGTGGTGGACGAAGCGGCGTCAGGGCGGGTTTTCTCCGGGTACTCCGGTTTCCCCCGCCATCTCATTCCACCGGTGCTCCATCTTCATGTATCATCAGTGTCACCGCCTGCGGTGCCGTAGTAGTAAAAGCGGGCGTTAAACACAACAACAACAACAACTTGTGACAGTTCTTTCCGAAACTGAAGATGCCATTGAAAGGATCCTGTTTTGAGAGCAGAGAAGAGATAATAGGAATGCAACAATGAAATTCAATGCCATCCCAAAAGAAGCTTTCCACAATTGTTTTTAGAAGTGGAAGGAGCAGTGTAGGGGACTACTTTGAAAGGGATTAGGGTCCCAATCCCATCAGGTAAATCTATTTTTTCTGGTCATAGGCCGGATACTTTCTAGACTGGCCATACAACTCCCTTAGGCATTCAGTATCCTGAAGATGGGAAAGATGTATGCTCCTGAAACATTAAAGTCTAATCTATTTGTTTGGAAGCCTGAGGATGCGTACTCTAACATCTGTATTTTTCAAGCATTAGATAAACAAGGAGGATTAATGAAAAACAAGAGTCAGACCAGTAAAAGAGTGAATACATTTTTATAATTATTTTTATTCCACAAATAAGTCTTCCACAGCTGTGGATGTACAAAAATTTGATCTTATTTTTTCCTTCAAAAAACAGTAATTCAGTAAAAGATGCACATAGTACATACACATTCTCTCCATCTCTAGAAGAGCTGGAATGTTAAAAATACTTCAATCTTATTTTTAGGCAAGATCATAAACATTAAATATTACACCAAAGAACACCAGAGCAACACCACGATCCACAAATACCAAATCAAATCAGCCTTAAGTGACTTACAAAATTAAGTAATGCAACTATAGCAAAGAAATGATAAAAATTAAATAGTGTCTCAAAAATCACAGAACTGTTACTATCACCAATGATATTTTGTAACTAAAATTTTATTAAATCCAAAGCAGCACTCTCTAGGTGTGTGATAAATGCCACATAAGTAAAATATTTAATTTAAAAAAAAAAAAAAAGCTTTTGTACACAACAGGTGAAAATAAGTGTAATAAAACCTAGTAATACTAATGACAGTGCCTTAAGAATTGCTTCTGGAGTGCTGTAACAATCATTTATGCTCGACCATACCCAAACTTATTAATTATGTCTGATAGCGATCCTTTAATGGATCTCCTGAAGTTCAAACTTTCATTAAAGGACAGGTGTTCCACCAATCAGAGTTCCCATACAGCAATGGCAAAGCGCAATATCGATTAATTCTTGAAATGCAACTAGCACAAGTTTAGAAAATGCTCAAATATCGGGCAAACACAAAACACACAAATTATCCTCAATACAGCATCAACTTCCAAGAATATTGCACTAAGCACAGTCCCGCAAATTAATTTTACTAATTGTATATAAATAACTTATACATGAAATAAAGTTTCATCTGAAAAACAATATATTCAATTTGCCTTCTATTTTTCAATGTTACATGGCAGTCCAAGGTTATCGCTTTCATCATGCAGCTGTGATGTGCTGGAAACTAATCGATCATTTCACACCTGTGAAAAACCCCAAATATCAGCTGATGCAATTTGTAGGTCATTGTCCCAGTAAAACATTGTACATGAACGTCGGCAGACTTTTTTCCGGGGGGGGGGGGGGGGGGGGGGCAAATGTTAGAATTTTGCAATCAGATAATATTAATTCATTATTTTGTTGTCAAAAGTTATAGTATTTGTTGTGGATAACCATATAAATTTGCGCTAAATAGAAATTGTTCTTTACATAAAAATTAAAATAATAGTTTAATAGTCAGCAGATTAAGTTCATTAATTTCCAAGGGGGGGCCGCGGCCCTCCCTTGCTCCCCCTTTGTGACGCCCATTACACTGTACGATATTTCAACTATAAAATTAGTTATATGGTTGAGCATAAATTGTATGAAACTAAACTATAATGGTAATTAAGACGCTTATATGAACATAGCTTCGCTCGTTTTCTAATATATACTCACATCTCAATTACTACCATTATAGTCTTGTTACATAATATACTATTATGTGAGCTTTTCTTAATATCAAAATCATGGTCAGCAGATGATAATGCCATGTTTAGGATATTGCACATATGTGGATGGGAGTAAAATATGCTCGTTTTTGGAGATTTTAAGTTTTCTTCTTCCTTTCAAGAAATGTTAAAACTAATGCCTAGTTTAATGGACAACTATACTCGAAAAAAATGTAATACAGTGGCTATAAGAAAACAGTACAATCGTAAGCACTGTTAAGAACTACATACACGCACGCTTTGGTGGAACCACCAGTTGCTAATTACCAGCTCTGTTGGCGGAGTGATGCAAGTAACATTGCAAATATATCAACAAGCTATATGTTTCAATTTTTCAGTTCTGGTCTCACCTTTCAGTGTCAGAGCCAGGATTTGAACCATGGAACTTCCACTTGATACGTGACAGTTTTAACCATTGAGATACCATGGTAACATACCGGCATGGACTTAAATTCTCCAACTGATTTGCACTTTCCCAGTAGACGTGCACCCCAATGTACCCCTTTCAAAGTTTACCTATACACAGTGTCTGTATGTTAAAACAATCACCATTCATTGGCTAAATATGGAAGCTATACATTGCTATAAAGACGCCGATACTGAATAAGGAAACATTTATTTGCACCTGTTGGGTACAGAAGCTTTTTGAACATTAATTTAAAACCCAATACTATGAAATGAGGTTAAACAGAAAATTGCTTTTAACATTACAGAAATGTTATACATATTAACAACCAGTTCAGAGCATAAAGCATTGGTACTCTATTAAAATTACTTTCTAATGTTGTCAATTCCAGTCCTTCTCTGGCAAATAATTATTCCTACATATAACCTCCAGGATCACTTAAAGATAAACTTTATCTCTTTTAATTAAGGAAACTTGAAGCCATTAATAGTGAGGCAACAGAATCTAAAACAAGAGCAAATTAGAAACTAAAAGCTTTACTTATCTTAGTAATATTGCAAGTTCTTCCACAGCTGACTAGTTTCAAGTTATATCCAACTTATTTTCAAAGCTATACAAACGCGCTACCATAGTTACCGATGCTCAACTTATAAAATCTGTTGCCAATCTCTGAAAACAAAAACTTATAAGATACAATCTATAGGTGATATTTCAAAACTCGTCGTTCTTGTTTTTTAAAATGAATATCTTTTTCCAAACCATTAAATCTATAGTTCTATTTAATTATTTTAAGATCTTGCAATATTACTAAGATAAGTGAAGCTTTTAGTTTATAATTTGTTATTTTAGATTTATCTCTTTTGAGATAAGAATAACACATGTTTCGTGCACATCCATGGACAAACAAAAATGAGAAACGTCTGGAACACCAATGGTGGAGAACAACTCCACGAGTACCAAATAACCTGCAGTTTTCAACAAGTAGCTATGTCTGTCATGTATGTGTGTATGTATGTATTCCAGACATGATTTATTTTCTTTCGTCCATGGGGCACTTACTTCAAGAAATAAGCTTGAGAAGAACAACGAGAAATTAAGATTTTACAAGGGCTGTAAATAAAGTAGTGGCAACATTGATAGAACATATTTATTGAACTCACAAGCACAATTGCATTACATTCCTTCAGTGTAGCCACCCGCAAAGACCCTGACCTTTGACCAAACGTAGGGCAACCGTTGGGGCCTGTTGGCAAGTGATTTCTGTTTATGACTGTGACGGAGCGCCCTCCTACATGGACTACAGATGCCACATCAGGAAATCGGCGGCCTTGGAGGGGTTCCTTCAACTTTGGAAACAAGTCTAAGTCCCAAGGATTCATGTCTGGTGAGTATGAACGGTGTTCCAAGACCTCCCAATGCCACTGTTGCAACAAGAGCTGGACATTGTTTGTGACAGCCCACGTCTCATCAATGACGACAATACACTGCAGAAATGCATCTCCTTCATTGCAGATTTGTCCAGATGGATGCCAGCCAGTGCATACTGGTGCCATTTATGTACCTCGGTGAGTCAATGTGGAACCCAACGAGACGCAGTTTTCCTCAGGTGAAGACATTTCGTCAGGACGTGCCACACCGTTTGATGACTGAGGCCAACCTCTACGGATAACTCCCAGACAGTCCATCGATGGTCCACGGCAACAAGACCACTCACAATGTCAATCTGATCTTGAGGAATGGACTGCCGACCTGTACTGTGCAAATCTGCAGTCTCAGTCTGACCAACACCAAACGTCTTGGCTCATCGTGAAACCGTCCTGTACGGTAACGCATTCTCGCCGAAGGCTTCATGTAATCCTCAATAACATTCTGATGCTTTTGCCATGGGCAACGTCAATTTTAAGCCACGAACACTGATCACCTTTGGTAAACATGCTTTAGAGCGATACACTTGGTGCTGCTCACTTCAACACTACAAAGCAACAACACACTCCCAACTGGCAGCCTGACCAATGCACACCACACATCGACACTGGTCACCTGGTCGCTCCCATATCCTATTGACTCATACCTGCTCTCCTTCGACTGTGGGGACTGTGTTGCCACTACTTTCTTTACAGTCCTCGTATAAAAAAATAGATCATAAAATATAATTAATGTTTTCTTTTAAATCTGAACTTGAAAATCACTAATACAAGTATTTGATCATGTGATGTCCTGTTTAAATAGCCTCTTTTGAAAACAATACACATGCTAACTGTTGTAAGAGGTGCACATAAAAAGTTTGGTTAGGTCTTATATGGTACAAACCATACTGGATATGATGCGACGCCCATACATACGCATTGCAGGTACAATACAAACAAAAATACACAATGTATAAATAAGATAAGGCCTAACAAACCTACTTGGCAAGATGAGATTCTGAGCAAATTTGCAGTTTTAACAGTACTGCTTACAGCTCAGTTCAGAGCACCTTATATCTATTTTGGTTTTATCTTACTCTTTCTTAAATGCTTCCGAGATCTTTACAGTTTTACATCACACATATTATAACTGAAGTAATTATTTTCTTTGGTTTTTTTATCATTATATACATCTTCAGAATCAATTTTTATGTATATTGTTTTATTTTTGTGATAATAAAAGCAAAATCTCTTAAATAATGGTCCCTTAAATATGAAGGAAGAAAAAAAGCAGGAGATAAAACGATGCATGTAGTTTCAAAACTGGGCAAGCACATTTAGCTCTTCTGCCCAACCCAGTGAAGCAGTATTTTGTGTAAGCCCTCTAAATTACTCCCACTGTAGAAATAGAGGCAACAGAAAGCCCCCTGAAATGATTCTGTGAGAATAGAGGCAGCATAGGCTGACTTCTTTTGTTCAATGTTCAACAACCAAGGAAAAGAATGGACTCTGATCGATAGTTTAAGGACGGAAAATATTAAATCTACATTGTGAAGTGAAAGGAATTGTGATTGTTATGTGATGCTCATAATGAAACTGTTTTGCAATTGATATTGAAATCCTGTGAAGCATTAAGATCAGAAGAAACTACAGTTCAAAAGTATTGGAAAGCACGAATGCTAATGGCTTCATTGCCAGATGCAAGGCACTAGAAAACAACAACATATTGAAATCCAGTAAAATCATGTTCTCGGGTTTATTGGCTGTGGTGCAGTTGATGCATAAACACCTGACGTTTTGCCTGCTATTCCGACGAGCATCATCAGAGGAAAGTGACTTGTGGCATCTGTCTTACATATGATGGGATGAGACAGCCCCCCCTCTCTCACATTGGCGTCTTGCGTCAAGTTTTATGTCTGGCTGGGCTGCAAGCGTTCACAAAGCATGGATACCAGTACTGGTCGACACACGTACAAAGTCATAAAAAATAACATAAGACATAAAACTTGACACAGGCCATTATTGGCTGGGTGCAGCCAATGGGAGAGAGGGGACAGTCTCATCCCACCATATATAAGACAGACGCCACTAGTCACTTTCCTCTGATGATGCTTGTTGGAATGGCAGGTGATACATCAGGTGTTTACGAATCGACTGGACCACAGCCAATAAACCCAGGAAGATCATTTTACTGGATAGGCATCGGTCACGAAAGCCTAAGCTCACATACTAATTGAAATCATTATTTGCTGTGAGTTTTGTAAGTAATATTGACTTTCTACGGTTGTTTGTTGTGCCAAGCCATTTTTCATTAGCGACAAAGTCCGCCAGTGTTTAGCAAAGAATTTTGTAAAGTGATTCATATGAATGCTGGCAATTTCTGAGTGCAAAGTGTTTAAGACATTCTCAAAAGTAACCTTGATTCGCTCATCAATATAATACATCTGTACTACTCCTGTGATTAAAATATAAGAATCTTCAAGCTCTCTGACTGATGCTAGACTGTGAGGAGCTAAAAATGCACTAAGGCTTTCATATATAAATACCGCGTCACAGACATACACTCCAATAATGGATTATAAAAGAAGCAAAAATTATGTTTCACTAGATACAGCAAAAGCTGAACTGATAGTTTAGGGGTGGTATCACCAACAATCTTATTTAACTCAGGTTAAAGGTGTTAAAACCTAAGGATCAAAATCAGGGTACGCAAAACAAAAAGAAACGTCATGCCACAGTGAGAAACTTATTTGGTTGTGTTGTTGTTGTTGTAGTAGTGTTTAACGCCCGCTTTTACTACTACGGCACCGCAGGCGGTGACACTGATGATACATGAAGATGGAGCACCGGTGGAATGAGATGGCGGGGGAAACCGGAGTACCCGGAGAAAACCCGCCCTGACGCCGCTTCGTCCACCACGAATACCACATGCGGGTCCCTGGGATCGAACCCGGGCCGCCTAGGTGGTAGGCGAGTTTTGGTTGTGAACAACATGAATATGAACATAGCGATGATTATGTACAGTATGAGAGAAATACACGGCAACCATGATGGATAAAACACCATCATGGTTGTGGCGTGGCTTTATCTTATCTAATAACCTGCAGATTAATTTATCTGCGCTGCTTCTACAATGTAGTGGTCAGCGATATTGCTTCTTTATACAGACCCTGCATTCCAATCTGAATAAGGTGTTAGTTTTTTTAATTACAATTTCTTCCTTCCTTCCACAGTTTGGAAATATGCATAGGTGTGTGAGCGTTTCAAGACAGAAATGATTAAAACCCAACTTTAAATAACCTACAGCAAACAAGTTGTTTCCCGAGTCAACCTCCCAATATGGTTATGAAAACTTGGAGAAAAATGCACCAACTAAAAACAACAGACATTTCTTGCTTGCTATGTATCAGAAATTGCAATTAAAATGAAAAGCTTATCCATTAAAACAGAACTTAAAAATATGAAGGACACCAGGCTTAAAACTGAAGTGTGCTTGCCCATGTTTGAAAGTACATTAGACATTAATAAATAAAATACAATGAGCAGCTGTAGAGTTTACAGAATGAGCAATAAAATTAACCACTCAAAGTATGAATGTGCCTAAAGTTGTATGCCATTTACATTCCTTGGATATACCTGACAAGGAAAGCGCATTTATTTCATGATTCACTTGTTCATAAACACTACGTGGCACTAGTGTACTCCTTAAAAGGTTGTCAGGTTACACTAATACTTTTCAAATTTCCTCTTATATTACTTAGTTATTAATATTTAAGAATTTCTCTGCAGTATACCCAATGGGATGGAGTAAATAGAGTTTCTGTTGTCTTTACATCAGAGCATAACATTATTTCCATAATTAACATTTCATAAATTTGGCTGTAGCTGTAACAAATAAAATAACCCCTAGTGCAACAGTCCTTCAGGAGCCAAGGCTTAGGGGAGAGTGGGTCAGGGTGAGACATCATAGATTGTATCTATTTAAAAGGGAGGAAAATTCATTTCAGTTTAGCTTATGTTGGTATCTTCAGCGGCCACCATTTTGATCTTGTGTTAGTTTGGAAGATGCTTGTTGTTTACAAAATATTGAAGAAAATTGCTTTTGCAGTAAGCAAAGTGATATTTTTCTGTATGCTTTGTTTCTTATAATTATAGAGAAATGTACACAAGTTTGAGCATTAGTTTAATTCTACATGTCAGTCTTTGTATAGTCTGTAATTGTCCTGATTCTTTTCATGCATGTTATGATGTGATATCTACCACACTTCTGCCCGCACAATATACACTTGCAGTCTTCGTCTGGCTCATGGAACTTCTTGTTTACACATATCTTCTGGTGAAATCCGTGTATGGAGAGTCGTGTTGTTACGTGGTGCTGTGTGTTGCATTCTCTGGTCCATCATCGCTGGTGAGGTGTAGAAGTCGAGGTCGATTTCACTTTTCTTCCTTTCCCTGATGTTTACTAGTGCCTTGCTTGCTTCTGTTGACTGTAGATAGAATTGTGAAGTACGTCTCCCTCATCATTTCGTATACCATCCAGGATGGTGCTGTTTTTCCAACTCGGGTAATCCTCTTCATGAACATTGCTTTTATTCTTTCTATTCTCATCAGGTCTCTGATATTTGCTTTTCCCACACAATCTCAATTCCATATGTTATCACTGGCACTACTGTCATCTTGAGAAGTCTCATCGCTGTGCAAGTTGATAGGTTTGCTATGTTTGGGATTTTGTACGAGGCCCTGATTGCTGCTGCTACTCTTTCTTGAATATGTATACCAAAGGACACCGCTGTTGTCTGTAGTGCTATTCCCAGATACTTAAAATTTCCTACTTTTTCTAGTGGCTTCTTGTGCAATGTTATCTTTGGGCGTTGACTTCCCCCTTTTCTGAAGGTCATTTGTACTGTCTTTTCTTCGTATATCTGTAGGATGTTTTTCTCCGCCCAGGTCTCCAGTCTGTGGACTGCCCTTTGCACATCCTCCTTCCCTGCCGCTCTGATCACCATTGTCAGTGGGTTTTTCTCGCCGATTGTCCATTTCATTTTCTTGATCAGCTTTCACCTGTTAAGTCAAACGCCTTCTTGAAGTCAAAAAAGACTGCATGGTAATTCCCTCCTTGTCTCAGGGCGTCTTCTACCTGATCTATAATATATTAGTTTTGAAATATACTTATATTAATACACCATTAGAATGTGTATATCATGTAGAATGACTATGGAAAGTACCAGCTCTGAAGAATTAGAGCAGGGGAAGACAACTTCGGGGCATGTGACGTATTTAAACGAAGAGCCAGCTTGCACGTTCGTGTGACGTCAGACGAGAGCAGAGTATTGCTAGGCTGCCTAGATCAGCAGCGCTTGTGTTCAGTTCCCCGTGTTCCACACCAGTTTGAGACCAAGCTTCAAGATGTAGAAACATTGTCAACTAGGTTTCAGATCTTTGCGACCCCGTATTCACTGGATATTAACAATGTGTCTAGCAGGTAGCAAATTGAATTGATAAATTTACAGTGCGACAATTTGCTAAAGGACAAATATAAACACAAGGAAGACTTGGCTGATTTTTATAAGAATGTTCCTCAAAACAGATTTCTGAGGTTGTATGCCCTTGTTGCACGGGTATTATGTATGTTTGGTTCCACGTATGTGTGCGAACAATTCTTTTCTGTTATGAACCCTTCTAAGTCAAAATCCCGAAGCATATTCTCAGATCACAATCTATCATGCAGCCTTCGGTTACAAATGTGCCGTACATTACGCCCTAACATTGACAAACTAGTTAAAGAAAAGCGAAACGGCAAATGTCGGAAAATGTCCACCTAATTGTTCTGTATAGCTCTCCTCTAGCTCGGGCAAAATAGTTATAATTTCTGTTCTATTTGCGTTATAACATTACTGTTCACATAAACTAGAATTCATATATATGGCATAAAGCCGAAATGTAATTATTTATAATCTGTGACTATTCCGTAATTGAAACAGTCAGCATTAAAATTGCGATGTCCGGCACTGATTTCCTCTTTCCCGCTGTGACGTCACACGTTCAATTGACCTTGGACGGGAGCATATGAGTTGAGTGAACTGACGTCACAGCAGCGATACCTGTCTTCCCCTGAATTAGAGGTTAAGTTAGTGTAAATAAAATATTTTATGTGGAACATGTGGATCACAGCAACATGGTCTAGAGAGAGACAAGTCTCACTGTAACCCAGGCTTGTCTGGTTAATGCATTATTTTAATTTTAAATAGGCCAGAAGCATACTTTTAAAACATACAATACCAACATTTAGATATGTAAGCTAATTATTTTGTTCCAATTTCTTTTTAGGATATGACATGCAACAGAGAGAGGCTGCTGTAAAATTGGTAGAGGAGGTATGTCAATGCAAAGGACTTGGCATTTCACACACTCCATAGCTATGTGCAATTTTAGCAGAGTCATATTTTATAATATAAGATTTGTCTAGACTTTCAAATGTTAACTGTTGTAAACATTATGCAACACATCAATCACTGCATATTACCTGCACCTTTTTTACATAATGACCTCTCAAAATATTGCAATGAATATTTTGTTCTTTTAGGTATGTAGTGACGAACAAGAAGAGAGCTGATAATGGTGGAACCATAACGATGTGTTCTAAGTAGGACAGCTGTCAGGTGTTTACAAAGAACAAGAAGAGTTAAAGATGTGCTCAGCCGTGTGTTATGGACTAAGTTTAACGTATTGTTAAACACTGGCCTATGACATGGCGTCAAGAAACAACATTGAATCATGGCGCATTACCAAGAGAGCAGGCATCAGGGTTGCCAACTCGTACGATAATTATGGGGGCATACGATAATTTTAATGTTTGTACGATGGTTGTCAAACCGTATGATAATTATGGGGGTGTATGATAATTTGAATGTATGATGGTTCGATATCGGCGAAATATCATTTTCACTGGTTTGTCACACCAGCGAAATGAAAATGCCCTCATGGCCTGTCTCCACCCCTCTAAGTCAATCATTTCATATCGTACTAATCCTTCTACCCTTTATCCTCTTTTTGCCAATGTGCTCAGATCTGGTAATCTCAATGAAGAAGGCGCTGTTCCGAAAATTGGTTATCAATGGAGAAAACTCGGAATAAGTGATATTCGGTGTGAAATAAAGAACATTCCTGAACCTGACAGGTTTTGAAGTCCTGTTAAACACATGCCACCTTGGTGGAAATACTGATTTCAAAGAACTAGCAGCCTTTGCATTATCAGTGATTTCATTTCCCCACAGAAAAGCTTCTTGTGAAAGGGTTTTTCTAAACTGGGCTTAATAAAAACTAAAGTTAGAAGCAGATTGACACTATATAAGGTAAATGAATTTATTCTGTCGCCTTAGTTTTGAAATAATGCGGTAGATCTGAAAATCTCCAAGTCACCGAGAAGATTTTAAGGTTTATTTCAACAACAAATTTGTATAATGCTGCAACGGTTGAGGAAGATGAACTTTCAGATAAATAATGCGAGAAACATAACTGCTAAAGTTGCAATACTGGTTGAGGTCATCAATCTTGTAAGTGAATATCATAAACATCATTAATATTACATTTTCATAAGTGTTATGCTGATATTTTTATTGTTGTAGTATTTGGTTTAAGATGTACGATAATTTTGAATCCAAATCTATAATTTTGAGTGACTGGTACGATAATTTTACTTTCAAATGTTGGCAACCCTGGCAGGCATAGAATGGGTGCAAGGCTTTTTGAAGAGGTCCAACTTTGTCTCTATGACAACCATGGGACATGGTCAGTGCCGCAATCTCTCCCGGCCAATATATATGCAGCCTTTGCAATAAGGGGCTGCTACTTCTCTATCAAGTAGCTCAACAATTAGCCCCCACAGCTGAGTACATCCTGAGCCAGGTCTCCCAGCGGGAGAAAATCCCCACACCAGTACTGGGAATCGAATCCAAGTCTCCCCACTAAGGAGATAAATGCTATAGTAATTTATGAATTCAAACTACAAGATGCGTCATAGCCCATGTCTGTGAAAACAACAGGGCTTTTCAATGGTGAAACAATGATCAAAATCAATTTAATAATTTTTGTGGTCTCCCAATATACCCCCCACATGTACAATCTGCATTTCTTCACAAACTCCTCTTTTCTACAAGATAATAGGTGGATACTTTAACGATCCACAAATTAAATATGCAATTGTTATATAAAACTCATATGAAGAAGTTATACTTAAATGAGGCATTCATTAAATAACAATTAGCTATTTGAACTTATTTTTTGCTCATTTCTACGGCAATAATTTCAATATACACATAAGTAAAATTGCAGCTTTATTACAATGATGAGTTTACAACATTAAGGTACTCCAAGAAAAGTATTAGTGTTTCATAACTCTTTCTTATGCACTGCTGTGTTTAGGATACCAAATGTTACATCTGAATGTAAATGTGTATTTTTGGACATAAAAGTGGATCAGTTGCTTTGGTTTTGTTCAGGTGTTCAGGTATTCAGGCATCAACTTTAGGCAACATTTATTAGCATTTTCGTTTACTTTTTCTTCCATTTTCCATAAGTTCTCATGTTCTAGATATTGCTCATAACGTTACAATGGCAAAATTCATTTGTTTTATACATATCACAACAAACCATAAATGCAATCCTTTTAACCAATACTTTTTCTTTCAGTTGTGTTGTTCTAACCTGTGATAAAAATAATTCCTCCTGGAATTCTTCTTCTTTTTCCAAAAGATTACTCCAAAGATCATGCATACTATCAACATTAATGCCAACACACCACTGATTGAAGCCACTGTGAAACATAAACGTATATTAGAATAATACAGCAACATGAATTTATAATAAAAATAGGATCTTTAAAACATATGGTAACCTGTTCCATGGTATCTCTCCACTGCGCAAGAGAACAGAGTTGCTGAGGAAATGGTGCTGTCAGAGGCATACTAAAATCCATACCTTATTGTACATGCAGATCATCTGCTCTTCAACAGGCAGCATGTCTCATAAAAATGTTGTACCTCACTTGCCTAAGCTCAGCACCAGGAATCCCTAGGATTTCTTGCATGACATCACCAAGATTCTGTAGTGCAGAGGTGGGTAAAAGTGGATGCATGAATCTGTGTGATTCATGAACCTTTCCCCATGTAACTATGCCAAACAACAGTACACACCCCCTTCCTTAGTTGACTCAGGAGTTCACAGTTCACTTCCAGTGGTTTCATGACTGTTGTCAGTGGAAGAATTATGTCTGTGTCAACACAGTCTACCTCATTTGTAACAAGATATTACATTTGAGTGAACATTCAACGACTTTATTGTAGATATGTCACATAATGAAAAAACTAGTAAGTGTTTTCTGACCTACATTTTTATATATCTTGTATACATATCATTATTATTATTACTATTATTGCTTCTTTCTTATGATTGAGGACTTAGAGCATGGCAAACTTCTACAGCTTCGCTGGCCTTACTTTAAGCTGCAATAAGAATTACAGCACGTGTTTGAGTAACACTTCATTAGCTGATCGAACTCACAACTACCATGTCAGCAGGCATGAATGAAAATACAGTCTGTTAACATACAAAATAGCATTAAATTTAAAATAACTATAAGAATTATTGGCAAAAACACTTTGAAAATCTTATCGTAAGAGTAAATGGAATACATTAATTTGTCTACCATCAGTATTATTAACTGTAATTCGAAAATGCATATGCACGCAATCATAGACGGAAGTAAAGGAATGGAACATAGTTTGTTCAAAATGGCATTGTGAAGGAAAACATTACAAAGTAGTGAAAAGTGAATTGTTTTGAATGTATTTGCAAAGTGTTCTGTTGTGAGAAATACCCAACCGTGACTATTCAGGAAATAACAGCTTTTACTGCAGAGTTTACTGATGTGTTAGCCCTCAGCATCAAACGTGCTCGAAGTGAAACAAAGTGCGACACAGTGAAGTGGAAGCAAATTATAGGATAACTAACTTAAGGTAGAAATAGGAACAAAGTGGATATGAAAAGTGAGTGTTAAAGTGAAATGAAATATAGAAAAGAGTACTAATGTAAAATGAAAACATAATTAGGTCAACTAACCTAAGTCAGAAGTACATAATTACAGGGGACAAAACAAGAAACGGATAGAGTGAAGTGAATTAAATTATAGGACAAACAGCTTAAGCTACATTAGGCAAATGAGGTAAGAAACCTCATGTAGTCTAAGCACAGAGAGATCCAAAAACATAAGAACCGCTGTGCTGTTTTTTTCCACTGCACTGCCGAAAATTCGCAGCCATGCTGTAGACTTGTTTTTCTCTACTCTGGAAATGCAGTATTGAGCTGACACTCTCATGTGGTTGAGTTATTACCAGTGTGCTTTATTATTTTGTACTGTACTTAGGCACAAAGTGTATTATGGCTCAGCATTTGTTTTCTGCTGCACAGTGTGTATTTATTTATGATTCATATGTGTTAACTCAGTCAACTCACCAAGTGAAATTGCGATTTGCAGGTGATCTACAATTTCTATCTCTGGAGTAACTTAAAGCATAAAGTGCACAAGACAAACCCACACACCCTAGAAGAATTCAAACAAGATATCCTCCAGCACTTCTCAACATAAACTACGATGAGTGATGGATAGTTTCCTAAAGAGATGCCAAAAATTTATGGACAACGACATTGGCCAGTTTCAGCATCTTCTTTAATTATATTAGTAAAGTAAAGCCTTTAAAAATAGTTTTAAAAATGTTGTGTGGTTTTATCTGTGCTATTCTATGACAGTGGCAGTTGGCGACGAGTGCCGAGGATCCACACAGACAAAACACAGTGCAGTCGGTTCACAGTCTTTTGGATCACTCGTTAGGTGCAGGGACTAGTTCACCCTGAGAGTTGGAACATTTAATTTTTATATCCAATAGCACACGTTGGTGCGACATTTGGAACATGTTTATTTTATTTATATGCATTTTATTATATGTTCCACTTGTTAGTATTAATGATCAGATGGATGGAAGGGTGGAAGCCTTAGCGTGCCTCTGCTATCCACGGCCTAGTCTCCGCCGGCCGGCGAGCCTCAAGATTCCTTCAATAATCACTAACCTCAGGGGTGGTACGGATACATCAGATAATCTATTTCATTTTCAAGAATTTTTGAACCTTTTATTGACACTTGTAAATCATTATTTTTCAACAAATTACTCGAAAGGAAAATCTGCTAAACAATGGCATGTTTCGTCTGTAATGGAGTAATTACTAAGCGTAGCAACAATTATTTTAAAGTCAATTTTTCTGGTAAAACTCACATGGTGGTTCGATCACAATGATTATTACTTGCATTATAGTTCACTCTTGAAAAATCACAACAAATTCATTGTTCTTTTTCAGTTCATATTTTATAATCAATACTTTACATCAAGACGTTAAATTTTATTTCAGTTCACTTTCTTCATCATAGCACAAGACAAAAGAAGTCAGCCTATGCTGTCTATATCTTAACTTGATAATGTCAGGGGGCCTTTCTGCTGCTTCTATGTTCACATTTCATATCATTGCAGAGGGCTTACACAGAAATACTGCCTCAATCTTTGAGCTAATCCCTACCATGGTGGGAGACCCTTGCCTTAAAAGGATTTATTGGGTTTGTTTATCTTATTTTACTCTTTTTTACAGTTTCAGCTAATGCAGAAAGGGTTTCATATTTGTATAATTACTTCCAGACTTTGTGAAATGTAAGCAAAGGGATTCCACAGTTTATTTTGCTTATTTAACGTTGCTTTAACAATTCCCAAATTATAATGGCCAACCATGTTTTATGTGTTATTCTTTATTTTATGTAAAAGTGTAGAATATGCCGGCTCCTTTCTTCCTGCTATGGTAACGGTTCTCCCATGCAATGCAGAAGCTACTCATGTGGTGATGGCATTTCACACGATGCACACGTTAAGTTGTGCCATGTGTCTGCCAGTTGTAAGGGCCCAAGGAGGAATACAATACTGCACTTTGTTTACATTGCAATTTAAAGTAAGGCTAGCAAAGGTATAGAAGGTTTACAATTTAAACATAAACACCATTGACTGCCTCTGTAGCACAGTTGGTAGTGTGCTTGCCTCTGGCACAGAGGACTCAGGTTCGATCCCCAGTACCAGCATGGGGATTTTTCCCCCGCTGGGAGGTCTGGCACGGGGTGCACTCAGCCTCGTTAGGTCCCGGGGGGCCAACTGAGGAGCTACTTGATGGAGAAGTAGCAGCCCCAGGTGAAGAAGGCCACATAACTGGTTGGAAGGGCTCAGGACGCTAACCATGTACCATCCTCCAGTACTGCATCCCACCAATGATGCCTGTAGTGGGCAGAGGTGGGGGACGCAGCGACTGGTGGCAAGCTTTGGCCCTTTATGAGCTGTTGCGCTGGGTATTTTTTTTAACATACCATGCCATGTGATAACTCTCTTAACCAACAAATCAAATTATGAAATGCTTATTTCAGATGTATTCACTTACTTCTGGTGCTGTTTTTATAATTAATATTGCTTCGGATTGAGCAATGAGACTATTATTTCTCTCAGGGCGTGGTACTAGATGGAATGAATAAACACTCGAAGTAACTTCACTATAAATCACTTTGTTAACACTTTTTTCGTCGTTACAATTGAATTATCTTTTGTCGCACCTATTTATATTATATTGATAGTCTTTCCACCTTTCTAAAGTCTTTTCTACTCACATCCACGTGTGTTATAGAAACACGTCTTCACATCTCAAACATACAGACGCTATGAACAATTCCAGCGCCACTTTACATGATGCTATCTTTTTGTCTACATCCGCGTATGCATTCATCAAATAGTTCCCGTATTGTTAGGGAAGCGATCTTTAGCTATCCTCCCTTCGCTTTTAATATTAAATATATATAATTCTTTTATTTATACATATTAAATTTAAATGTGAAACTTAACATTTATGACATTTTTAAACAAACTTAATTTTTTGTAACAATGAACAATAGCAACATGTTTTCGTTACTCAACTAATTCATATCAACACCAAAAATAAATTACATTTGCAATAAATATTTACATAAATGATTTCCTTTTGGGGTCTTACAATATTCGATCTCACTTCTATGCCAGAGGATAAACTAATTAAATTCCCATTCTTGAACAGTTAAAAGCAGTTTATTTCACATACATTCCATGATCTCAGGAATCTTGGGAGTGACATTTCAAAGTTTGTTAACCCTTTTACTGTAGTTGTGGTCAATGTAAGAATTAACCTGCAATGTGAACTCTTGCAGATCTAGTGACAAAAAATAAGTGCAGAAACTTAGTTGGCACAGACGTTTTCAAAGAACTGTGTAAGACAACATGTTGGTCTGAGAGAATTTGCAGTTTCTGTTAAAGCAATATTTTGCTCCACGTATGTCTTTGAATAATTTTTTTCTCTTATGAACATAGCAAAATAAACACTGAGATCTGGTGTTTCAGATAACCACCTCTTAGCACAACTGCATATTGCTGATATAGGCAGGAGTTTGAATGTCTTCTCATATGTTCGAATGATGACAATGTGTGTAATTGTGATTTCACATAGTAAAGGTATGATGACCTCTTTCCTGTTTGAAAGAAATGCGCTGATCGTTAACTGTATCAATCTGCCTGGATTCGGAGCACATGTTATTCTGCCTGCCCCTGTTATAGTGTATGAGGGTTAGAACAAGGATTCCTACTGTCGAGCTTGGGCGAGTGAGCGGCAACATTTTTACATGATATGCTCCCTTTTTGAGAGCAGAATGTTCAACATTTCCAACATCCACAATAAGATAAGAATTTTAGTGTATGTCTGATGGCAAATTTTCCCCATGACCCTCAGGTGAAGAGAGGCCACAGAATGGTTTACCATATGTTTTAAAAACCCATGCATAAAGACAAATGAGCATTGAATCAAAATGCACTTCATTATAAAAAACTTTTCAGGAGAGAGCAAAAACTAATATCTCAAACTTCTTGGAATTAAAAAATAAGTTTTTGTGAAGTTGTAGGGCAAGGTTCATACTCTTGCATGCAGTTATCAGAAAAATCAATTTTTACATAATTCCTAAGATAATGGTGAAAATAATTTGCGCTGAGTGCATTTTGCTCCAATCATACCGTAAAATTGCTTCAGGAGGGGGAAAAACAAGAAATAATGCAACAAACTTTATTAGAATACTTAGCCTTGAAGACACCAAAAATGATTCATTTACCATTTAAAATCAGACCTGTTTTCAGAATGTTTCACTTACGTCAGTTTCACACAAAGCCTTTTCTCTAGAAGTAAAATATTTTCAAAGAAAAAAAAAAGTTATTTTCAAAAACAATTACCAAAATTAACACTTTAAAAATTTGTTTATTTTTTTTTTTAATATTTGAAAAGAATACTTTAATAATGTCCTTGTAAGTGACTGAGCGCATTTTGTTCCAGTTGTCGCAGTGGACTGAGTGCTTGTTCAACCAAACACCTTCTTTCAAAGCTGTTTAGACAGTGAAGAAGTTTGTTTTGAAACAAACTGACTTCACAGATCGATTCAGTGGTGCATAAATGGGCAGAAACCATATCAAACTGCATTTCGTCCGAGAATGGATGAGTGCATTTTGATTCAATGCTCCTCAAATATTCTTATTATGGCAACTTGATGAAAATCATTTATTTCCATTCAGCTCACCTCAGAGAAAATCTGACTCCATTAATATCTAATAACCTACTTGTCAGTAGAAATAAAACTGTAAAAATCGATATCCACAAAAACGAAAATAAAAATTATTCAACCCCTCAAATAAAACTCCTCAATCACACATACAAAGATATAAACCCATAAGCTTTCTTTATGTTTCGTTACAAAACATACATAAAACAAATTAGTCCAATTGGGTTCTGGAAGGGGAGATGAGGTATAGATGCAATTTTAACAGTAAAACAAATCTTAGAGAAAAGAAGTGAGCACAACCTAAAAACATGTGTACTATTTGTAGGTTATACAAAGGTCTATGACAAAGTTAACCACACAAAATTATTGCAAATATTGGAGGAGTACAAAATATCTTTAAATTTGTTAAATTCAATAAAGGCATTATACAGCAATAAAGAATAAAAATCTGATGTGTTGCACTCACATAATTTTCTCTACTCTTATACTAACCATTCTTACAAACTCTTATTCCTATATCTTCTTCGTGTTAGTTGAGAAAAACCATTTGCAGAAATTATCTTATTGCTTATTTTCTTGTAGGTACAAGGGGAATATGGGAACTCAGTAGACTTTGAGCAATAGTCAAATATTTTAAAGCTTTCAAATTCTGTTCTCTCTGCACAGCTAACATAAAAAAAAGAATAACAATGTTCCATTTGATGAATGTTTAAGCATTCCACAACTCACACAAATAACATGGAATAGGGGAGAGTGGGCGAATTCTGCGCACTTAAGGTCGAGCAGCCATACTGACTAACAGAAATGTTAAGTTGCAGACTTTGTTTTACCTGTAACTTCATTA